>JARIHP010000004.1:0-1345515 GCA_029282125.1 Mycena amicta | reverse complement strand
GCCACACAATCCCGCTCCTCCACCTACCACGACACACGACCATGGTGAGTCCCTTGCTCGTCTCCCGTACACCGTTGCTGACCATCGCACAAGAGCTCTGGCGTCTCCGTCAACCCCGACTGCCTCGAGGCGTTCTCGACCCTCAAGCTGAAGAAGACGCTCAAATACATCGTGTTTAACCTGAACTCGGACAACACTGAGATCATCGTCGAGAAGACATCCACCTCCCAGAACTACGAGGATTTCATAGCGGATCTCCCCGAGACCGCGTGCAGATGGGCGATATACGACCTGGAGTTTGAGAAGGAGGATGGGGGCAAGCGCAACAAGATTGTCTTCTTCTCCTGGTGAGCGCTCTGCAGGAATCCCAGTCACCGGTGGTTCATCTGGAATAGGTCCCCCGACGATGCCAAGATCAAGGCTAAGATGGTGGCTGCCTCTTCGAAAGACGCCCTGCGCCGCTCACTGGTTGGAATCGCGACCGAAATCCAGGGCACCGATTACAGTGAGGTCGCCTACGAAGCTGGTGCGTCGTTCTGACCTCGCTCGATTACAACTCACGTTATCGCCAGTGTTGGAGAAAGCCTCCAAGGGCGCATAAGCCGCGTATCGCCTATCAATTTACTTCTCATTGTAACTAGACTGCTGGTCTCCCGCGAATGGATGTTTCTTGCAATCTAGCAGGTATCGACATTATATTTATTTGGCCCTAGTTGCCCGATCCACCTTACGCCTCAAAGACCAAACTCAAGCCGACCTATCGCGGTGTCAACATGTATTTTATCCAAGAAGAGATATTGACCTTGTGTGCGGCGCCAGCAGGGTCGACCTCGTTCAATTTTTGTGTGTCGACAGCAACACCGAAGGACGCCTTGAGACCTGGGCGGAGGGACTGCGTGTAGCCTGGGGACGCATTAGCGCAACGGCAAAACGCAACAAATTAAAACACATACCGAGAGCAAGAACGCCGGAGTTGTTGATCTTCGCTTTGACAAACGCCGCAGAGTCAAGGTAGCTGCGACCAGTTAGTGGAGATGGGTCGACAGGACAGAAAGCATACGTCTTGGTGCCGACCTCGATCGCGACACCGCCGTTGGTGATCTTGGGGTCGTAGATGGCCTTGGCACCGGCCTCAACATCCGAGCTAACACGGTGGTAGTAGCTCGCAGAGAAGACCTTGAGGTCGTTCAGGGCGTGGAGCGTCACGGCATACTCAGCGGCGCTGAAGCCGGCCGCAAGTGAGTAACGGCTGAGGCGACCCTCAGTAACGTTGTAGGCCGCCTCCGCACCAACAAGGAATCCGTCCCGTCCGAAAACGGTGTCGGCCGTGAAAGTCGGACCCTTACGAGTGTCAGAAACGGGCAGAAAGAATCAAACTATAATAAAAAACCTTGAGGACATCGAGAGCAGCTCGCGAGTGGATGCCAGACTGCTTGTATGCGCCGTTGAGGACGAGGGTCTTGGCGTTGCCCTTGGAGGGAGCAAGGGTCGTGGAAATGTCGAGCTTGAGACCGTTGGCAATCTGGTTCTCAACCTCGGCCTGTGCCTTGAGCACGTTGGCTGTCGTCCAAGTACCAGTGAAGGTCAGGCCTTGCTTTTTGTTGACCAGCTTCGCCTCAACGTCGCCGAGAATGACAGACGAGCGCGAGGGCTGGTTGCCGGCGACCTTGAACGTTACACCGTTCGGCGTCTTGGTCTTGACTTCGAGGCTGTTTGCGTTGAAGTGGTAGTCCTTCTGCAGCAAGTCTGTGGACGACTTGCCAAGGTCCTGAACACTGGTGAGCGTGGAATTACGCGTGTCGTGAAAAGACGAGGACCTTCCAGGACGGGGGAACGGGTTGTGGGAGTGACATGGCGGTAAGAAGAAAGAGACGGTTGCGTGCGTTGCGTCAAAATTTCAAAAGTCGACGTCGGACGGATCACAGCTGACAACCTTCCGTATCCCGCCGTGAAGACGCGTCGACTGCGAATCGTATACGCAAGCCGGCAGCTTATTTCTGGCAACACATTCTAGAGTTTACTGCAAACTATGTAACTCAGACAAACGTGGCTAAGCTTATTAACGAACGTTTTCTGGCAATTCTTCATCTCTATCCACGGCGGTTTCTTGGACGGGGCAGCTTGGACAAGATAATATATCATGAAGTCGACGCATAGCTCCTTCAAGCCTGGGCCCTTCATTTTCTGGGAAGTCTTCCTCCGATATTGCGCGACGAGGAGATCATGGAACGAGTTGTGGAAAAAAAGGAGAGAGGGGCCCAAACCTCGTGGATGAATACCGTTCAATGCGGTTTCCGCTTCAAAGGCGACGTAGCTAGAGGCGACCATTGGATACCACAACGAGCCCGTAACTCGAAACAAACTCATATTTTGGACCCACTCCGGTAGACCAGACCTGGTTTGTCTATCAAGGCGGTGGAACTATCGACATTCATCCCACACCAATAGACAGGCTGGCCTGAGCCTACCGCTCCGGCAACGCGAAGCTGAACCCAACGAGAGCGCCATTCAACCACCTTGGCACTTGTTCCCATCCGAGTCCTAGACGTCATGCCAGTGTTGCCCGGAATACAAGTCGAAATTGAGGGTATCAAGCCGACGCTGCCGTCTACCTTCACTGCAAAGAAATGGCGCATTCCTGGGGATCTGGAGCCCTTCGACGCGCTCCCTGCCATCGCCGAGTCTATTCGTATCCCCCATCGCTTCCTTGTTCATGAACGCGTTTGGAGATAACGAGCGCCAGCAAGTGTCGCTTTCCGATGCATAGAAATGGGGGTTGGATGACAAGGTGAATAGTCTTTGCTAGGTTCGTTCCAACAACGACGATACCGGACTCTAAACCATCCTCTGGGCTCACCGACACTCCCGAGAGCATTCCACGTCCATAGCTCGGCCCACCGTCAACGGGAAACCTCATGACAGATTTTTTTTTCGAGCGAGAATTACGTCGAGCAACGCCCCCAAATACTCATCTCGGCATTGAAGAGTGCATTCCACATCGGCGAAGTGCCCTGCGCGGGCCATAATAGCCTATTGAGTGGAATTGCGAGTAGTGTGGGTATCGGATTCATTCGGGGAATGTCCGTTCGTGCGTGCGCTTCAAGTTCTGCACTCAGACTGCTCACAGAACCTTTCAAGACGCCATCGTCGCGGGCAACTGGGCCATCGGTACATTCGCATTAGTCTCTAGCGTATCTTGGTCCGTCGGCCTCTCTTGAATCTTGACTGCGTGACGCTGAACTTGCTTGAGGCTTATGTGCGTCAAGAAGATCCAGAACGAGCAACAGGTAACGCGGCAGGCGATCCAAGCGCTACCCAAGCAGCTCTGGCTCAAGAAGGAAGACAGCTCTACACCTTGATTAGTAAAATCTCAACTCCAATCCTACGCATTCGCCCATGTCTCCTCGTCCCACTTTTCCACCAGAACAGGGTCGTCCTATCGAAGGACTGAGTCCGAGGGCGGTTGAGAAGAGAATCGCGCACCTTGAACTTGCGCTGGAACTCTGTGAATCCGTCCCTGAGCACGAACACTTCTTGAGGGCCATGTTGCGCTTCGAGGTTCAGATTCTGTCGCGTTTCTTCGTATATCTGTGGCCTATTCGTGAGAATGCGAGGACAGGATGGGATGTGTGAGCGTACTCGTGCTGCCTTGGGTCCACTACATTCAGAGCGTGAGTTATGCAACGATAGCGACAAAAAACTCACCGTACTTGCGACAAAGCGCAATGGAATACCATGACCCCGAGGTCCTTCGACTGTTGTGCGAGGTTGAAGACGCCAACCGAGAACTCCCGCGAAGGGATGTTCTTTGCGTTCTGCGGTTTTCGTATAGACTCAATTGGCGACGGACCGACAGAAACGCGCCATACCACGATGTTTCCGCCCGCGAAATCATCATCCCGCACATCGACGACGAGATAGTGCTTCCCAGAGACCTTGCCCTCGCTCTTGATCAAATCCGCCAATTCCTGCACATTCCCAGAGAGCCGGCAGCGAGAGGAAACGAACGCGTACATCTCTGGAAATGTATTTGACCATCTCACTCCGTCGTGAAAGGGATACAGAAGAGAAGAAGCGTGGGACTTGTGAAAGTACTCAAACGAAGCAAATATGGCTTGATGTCAAGGGTACAGTCCTTGAAGGCATGGATGAACGGTACGAAACATATGCGATAATCCCACAATGTGTGAACACTAAAGCCAGGACCAGTCAACCACTTCCACCGCTGCTGCTTTTCGCGGAGTCGGGTTTGGCTGGACGCAGGCCATAAGAGAAATATTTCCCCAAGATCCGCGACGCGAGTTGGGGACGACTCCAGGAATCCGCGGATCCGATGGGCAGACCGACGGGCAGACCTGTTTCAGACGAATCCGATAGGATCACCTGGGAGTATAATTTCTTCGGCTCCTGAAACGACACCCTTAATCCAGGATAGACCGCTTTGTAACGCGGAAACAGTCGTTCGCGCTGTGCCATCAGCACTGACGAGTTTGCGTCGTTGGGGTGCTGGTCCGAATATGTTTCATGCCATTGAAGGGCTTGCGATGCGAAGTTTTCTTGAGAGGAGATCAGACGAGGTTACAATGTCCTCAAATAAGGACGCACCATCAGTTCTGTCCATGAATCCGAGAAGAAAGCAAAGATTTCCGAGTTCATGACATCCGAGATGCTGCGGGAACACCAAGGAACCGAGGGGTAGGACCGGAACTTTGCGCTCGCAGACATGGATAGTGGCCTCTGAGAATCCCACGACAAAGCAGCGCGCTCGGCCAGTTTCAAAATCCTCCCGAGTCATCCACGGATCGTCAACATCCAGAAGCACTTGGCGAAGGTCGCCTTTAACTCCCATACTCCCATTCAGGTTGACGCCGATGTCGTGCAGCATCTCAAAAGTACGGCCAACCAGGACGCTGAAGGCCGCGATTCAGCTAGTCACGTCAAAGGCTCGTCGAAGTACGCACCAATTTGCCGCATTGTTAAGCTTGGTTCGCACTAGGGACTTCCATGAAATCCCACACCACTGTGTGAGGCTAAACATCACGGTCCCAGCCCAGTCTCCCGTTTCCATTATCCAAATCCCGTAATGCAAAGGCACAAAAATCCCGGCGGCGTCTTGGAGATGCTTGGAGTGGAACTCTGCGTCTTTGAGCAGTCGCTGATAAAACTGGAAATTGTTGGGACGTTGATTGCGGGTCGCATGGCGTACGTCGAAGGCGAAACGAAGGCAGAAGCGGGTGCCGTCTTTGGCTATTGCCCTAGCATAGAGTGGTCGTCCCATGTCATCCGGCCCCCATGCTTGTGCTAGGGAAAGGGACGCCTCCTGGCGCGCGTTATCTCCAAACGCGTTCATGAACAAGGAGCGATGGGGGATACGAATCGACTCGGCGATGGCAGGGAGCGCGCTGAAGGGCCCGGCATTGTCGCGGGTGCACCACATCTGCGCGGTAAAGGTAGATGGTAGCGGTAGTTTGATACCCTCAATTTCGACTTGAATTTCGAGCTGCGGTTTGTTGTCAGTGGCCATTGTGATGAATGTCACGCTGGTTGGCGCGTCACGGGTTCGCGCTATCTCTGTCCACGCTCCCCGCTGCTGCCTCTTGTCCTCCCGCCAAATGAGCTCGCCTACGCCATCAACTGTATCTCTTCAAACCCAAGATTTTCTGGACCGCGTTCGGTGGTATCTGGTTGAGGAGGATAATCAGGATTTTTTATCTCGACTCCTCGCTGTTTCCGTTGACCTGCAGCTGACCACCTTTGCTAGATATGTTCTCGAAGGGAGCCCGTCTAGCGCGCAAGACGTCGACG
This sequence comes from Mycena amicta, assembly GCA_029282125.1. Lineage (NCBI taxonomy): Eukaryota > Fungi > Basidiomycota > Agaricomycetes > Agaricales > Mycenaceae > Mycena > Mycena amicta. Next base: position 1,339,710 of record JARIHP010000004.1, on the reverse strand, counting down.
AACCCCCAAACCCTTCCGCTGACCCAACATTGGATCCAGCTTTCGACTACCTCAATCTCGTGCAGGCGCAACTGGTCCTAGTTGAATTGGGAGGGACTGAATATTTAGTTTACGATGGAACCGAACCTAGCTTTCGTCCTCAAGTCGAGTCAACTCCGCCGCCGCCGAATCCGCTGGCTGGTCCATCGAATCCTCCGAGACATCGCGCAGCCATCCCTCCACCCTTCTCGTTCCTTCCAACATCCAACGAAAGTGCCGACGATGATATGAGCGGAGCGGCGCCTGTCGACGCCTCTATTTCGCATGAAGCCACGGAATACGTTACAGTCGAGGAATGGAATGAAGAGGACGAGATCGCCAATCGCTCTGTCAAGCTCACTATTCCTCCCGATGTATCAGGTCTCACGATCCATGATCTCATGGTTGCGCCACAGGAGATGAACAGCACTGTTGCCCACTCGGTCTCGCTCAGTGCCCGACCTGCCCGGAATGTTGAGGTGGCGACAGGGATAGATGAAGGCACAAATTTGAAGGAGATTTGCTTTGACTTCAAGTTGACCGAGTTCATTGTGAACTTTTCACAGCAAATCGATCCTTCAGCGGCCGACCGGATCTTCACACAACCGCTTGAGGGGGAGCAGATCACCCGGCTTACTTCTGGTTTCGTCGTCATCAACGGCTTGCTCAAGACGTACAGAGAATTCGACCACCAACTCAAATACTGCATAGGGGAAGGACATTTCGTCTCCGAAGCAAACAACATTTTGGATGGACGTGAGGACTTTGACGATGGTCGTCGCTTGTTTCCGCGCGCAGGAACTTCAGCACAGGTCGTGGACCGGCGTACAAACAAGAACTATGTCGCAATTCCCGACGTCATGCTCGGCGAATCATGCAAGCAAACGACCGAAATCAAGACGGAGCGTTCGATAACGGAAGCCTTCATCGAAGATGCTCTTCGAATCGATGATCATTCACTCCAAGCCTACGGGGACTCGGGTCGCAAATGCCTCTTGATCAAGTTCCAGTCTCCGCGAGGCGATGGATACGACATACTCGGCATCCACACGCAAGTGCTCGTTCAGATCTGGACTCAAATGTGCGCACTTGGATATAGTTTCGCGCAAGCCTCTAGCCATGCATGGACACTCTTCGCAGTTAGGGACCCAAGACATCCCAATCAAATGTATATCTCGCCCTGCGTTCAAACCTTCAACACCCGCTCTGTCGACAGTCCACTGGCCAGCGCCACTGACGCTCAGCGAGTTGCACGACGGCGCTCGGAGGCCGAGACACTGGGTCCGAAGATTGGTCTCTACGTGATGATGCACTTGTGTCGCGTGGCGAACAGTGAAGAGTCAACCAAAGCCTTCTTGGACCAATATCCCGCGGACGCTGATAGCAGACTCGTCCACGTTCGCTATCGCAACTCGGCAAACGCCAACGTACTGCCGTCAAAGACCCTTGAGGCAATGCCTGACACGGCTACCGTCGGTGTTGTATACTGCATCCCGCCTGGACAGGAACACCAGACCCGGGGGAACGTCCCTGAAAGTGGTTACGCAGACATCTCGAACTCGCGCGTCGATGAGGACCAGGCGGAGGCCCGGGATGACTCGGAGGAACAGCCAGAGGCTGGCCCGTCGAAGTTACAGCCAAGTCAAGCAAACCGGTGGGTTGCCTCGCATTCACAACGACAAAGTCGAATCTCAGTTCACTTGTCAGACCGAACACCAACAATAAAGGGAAGGGGAGAGCGTTGGCCAAGGACGAGGACACGTAAGTCGGTTCATATTGGTGTCTGCGAACTCGCCACTTAAGATGTTCTATAGAGGTGAACTCAGAAAAAGCGAACGAACGGCGTGAGTTGTCTCGTTTCGCATTCGCAGTCTCATTGACGGGGATCTGACCGTGCTCTCTAGACCACGAGTAGGCAAAGGAGGGCGCAGACCCACAACTCAGCAGAGAAAGGGGTGGGTGGTTCTAATTCAAAGTTGGGAGCGCCAACTCAAGGTGTCCCGTATAGATCTACACCGGTGCCGGCGCAGGCGGCGATGCCAGCGACAAATGAGCGTCATACGTCTACAACGCGGAGCAAGTTACGGGACACTAAGGAGACTCAGTCCACGAAACTCGGCTGGAGATAGCTTCGTCGTCTGGGGCTGGTCAATGTGGAAGGGAGCGCGTGTACCGAGTTGGAGGAGTAGAAGATCTAAAGAACAACGCACCGTCCATAGGCGTGCATGGAAGTCAAAAACGACCGTCGCAAATGAAACTTGTCGCGCTTGCGGCAGGCCGGAAAAGAATAGGTGCTCCGATTGCCAGCAAAGCCGCCATGAACATACTCTAGACAGACGATTTTTCAGCCAAGTGCCAGTGAGGAGAACCATCGAAGCGGCAACGTTGCGCACATCGACCTGCTCAGAGGCCTGGAAATGCTTAGCGGCGTCGTGAGATGATGGCTTAAGCGCTCAAGGTTTCTCCCAACCACGACGATGCCGGAGTCTAAAACGTCCTCTGGCTCACCGACACTCCCGAGAGCATTCAACCCCAGCTCGGCTCACCGTCAACGGGAAACCTCGTCATCTCTTCGAGTGAGAATTACGTTGGGCAACTCCCAAGTGTGCTCATCTCGGCAGTAAAGAGTGCATTCAACAAGCCACCATGTTGCTCGAAATCCAAGTTGAAATTGAGGGTATCAAACCGCCGCTGCCGTCTACCTTTACCGCGAAGATTTGGTGCACTCCTGACAATGCCGGGCCCTTCAGCGCGCTCCCTGCCGTCGCCGAGTCGATTCGCATTCCCTTCGCTCCTTGTTCACCAACGCGCCCGGCGATGACGAGCGCCAGGAGGCGTCCCTTCCTCAAGCACAGAGATGGGAGCTGCTGGATGACATGGCACGACCACTCTATGCTGGGGCGAAAGCCAAAGACGGCACCCGTTTCTGCCTTCGTTTCGTCTTCGACGCCTTGCGATCCGAAATCCACGCTCCAACAACTTCCAGCTCTATCGGCGAATGCTCAAAGACGCAGAGTTCCACTCCAAGCATCTCCATGATGCCGCCGGGATATTCGTGCCCTTCCATTACGGGCTTTGGGTAATGGAAACGGGAGACTGGGCCGGGACTGTGATGTTCAGCCTCACGCAGTGGTGTGGGATTTCATGGAAGTCCCTGCTGCGAACCAAGTATAACACTGCGGCAAACTGGTGCGTGCTTCGATGAACCCTTTACGTCCGACTGAATCGCGGCCTCTAGCGTCCTCGTTGGCCGTAGTTTCGAGATGCTGCACGATATCGGCGTCGAACTCAACGGGAGTATGGTGTTAAAGGCGACCTTCGCCAAGTGCTTCTGGATATGGACGATCCGATGATGACTCGGGAGGACCGTCTAAGTGGCCGAGCGCGTTGCTATGTCGTGGGATTCTCCGATGCCACTACGCATGTCTGCGAGCGTAAACTTCCGGTCCTACCTCTCGGGTCCTTGGTGCTTCCGACGCATTTCGGATGTCCTGAACTCGGAAGTCTTTGCTTTCTTCTTGGGTTCACCAAGACCCCTGTAGATTCCGGTGCGTCCTCAGTCGAGAACATCACCACCTCTTCTGCAGCTGATCTCCCTTGAGAAAACCTCGCCTCGAAAGCTCTTGAATGGTATGAGATGTATTTGGACCAGCACCCCAACGACGCAAACTCCTCAGTGCTGATGGCACAGCGCGAGCGACTATTCCCGGGTTACAAAACGGTCTATCCAGGATTGACCGTCTCATTTCAGGCCGAAAGTGACCCACATTCCCAAGTCATCCTATCAGATTCGCCTGAAACAGGTCTGCCCGTCGGTCTGCCCATCGAATCCGTGGATTCCTGGAGTCGCGCACAACTCGTGTCGAGGATCTCGGGGCAAAATTTCTCTTACGCGCACGCGCTTGAGCAAAACCGACTCCGCGAAAAGCAGTAGCAGTGGAAGCGATTGATTGGTCGTATGTCGTCTCGGTCTAGGGTTCACACATTGTAGTATTATCGCATATCGCTCTCCTCCGTGCTTTCGATCACTATACTCGTACCCGCTTCGTGAGAGATCATTGACAACAGTCCGTTTTGAGATGCCATTTCTCTTCCCTTCAAGTTCGCGGTCACCACTTTCACAAGTCCCACGCTTCTTCTCTTCTGTATCCCTTCTACGGCGGGCTGCGATGGTCAAATACATTTCCAGAGATGTAAGCGTTCGTTTCCTCGCTGCCGGCTCTCTTGGAATGTGCAGGAATTGGCGGATTTGATCAAGAGCGAGGGCAAAGTCTCCGGGAAGGACTACCTCGTCGTCGATGTGCGGGATGACGATTTCGCGGGCGGAAATATCGTGGTATGGCGCGTTGCTGTCGGTCCCGACGCCAATTGAGTCTATACGAAAACCGCAGAACGCAAAGAACATCCCATCGCGGGAGTTCTCGGTCGGTGTCTTCAACCTCGCACAACATTCGAAGAACGTCGAGGTCATGGTATTTCACTGCGCCTTGTCGCAAGTCCGGTGCGTTTTCTGTCGCCGTCGTTGCATCACTCACGATCTGAATGTAGTGGACCCAAGGCAGCACGAGTACGCTCACACATCTCATCCTGCTCTCGCATGCTCACAGATAGCCCACAGATATACGAAGAAACGCGACAGAATCTGAACCTCGAAGCGCAACATGGCCCGCAAGAGGTGTTCGTGCTCAGGGACGGATTCACAGAGTTCCAGCGCAAGTTCAAGGTGTGTGATTCTCTTCTCAACCGCCCTCGGACTCAGTCCTACGACAGGACGACCATGTGCTGGTGGAAAAGTGGGACGAGGAGACATGGGCGAATGCGGAGGATTGGAGTTGAGATTTTACTAATCAAGGTGTAGAGCTGTCTTCCTTCTTGAGCCGGAGCTGCTTGGGTAGCGCTTGGATCGCCTGCCGCATTACCTGTTGCTCGTTCTCGATTTTCTTGACGCACATAAGCCTCAAGCAAGTTCAGCGTCATGCAGTCAAGAGTCAAGAGAGGCCGACGGACCAGGATACACTAGAGACTAACGCGAATGTACCGATCGCCCAGTTGCCCGCGACGATGGCGTCTTGAAAGGTTTTGTGAGCAGTCTGAGTGCAGAGCTTGAAGCGCACGCACTAACGGACATTCCGCGAATGAATCCGATACCCACACCGCTCGCAATTCCACTCAATAGACTATTGCGCGCGCAGGGCACTTCGCCGATGTGGAATGCACTCTTTACTGCCGAGATGAGTACTTTGGGGAGTGCTCGACGTAATTCTCACTCGGAAAGAGTCCGTGATGAGGTTTCCCGTTGACGGTGGGCCGAGCTGTGGAGGTGGAATGCTCTCGGGAGTGTCGGTGAGCCCAGAGGATGGTTTAGAGTCCGGCATCGTCGTTGTTGGGACGAACCCTTGGGTCATCACGCAGATTGCTTTTCAACATCATCTCCGCGCAAATTAACGCGGCAGTTCTCGACGGTTACGCGCTACTGGCACTTGGCTAGCTCTCAGAGTATGTTCATGGTCGCCTCATGAATCATGATGGCAATCGGAGCATTTTTTCTTACCTTGCGACGCCCGAGCACCACTCAAAGCCTACCGCAAGCACGGCAAGTTTCATTGCGACGGTCGTTTTGAATTCCATGGACGGACGAGTGCGTTTCTCGAGCTCGGGTACGGTTCCTTCCACATTGACCGGCCCATTCCAACGCCAACAGCGTCCAAACTTTATGCTCTGGGAACTCGAAGACGACGAAGCATAATATTCACCTTCGCTGTACCTGCGATATATATCTTGACGAATCTTCGTCAACACACTCACAAGACACCTGCACGGCGTTGGATACGCTCTCGTTATCGCCTCTGCTACTCCAGACGCGCTCGTCGAAGAGAGGGCCGCGGAAGTAGAAGTGAGACCCGCTATAAATTCCTGACCCTCTAGCTCCTATCCCACAACTGCTTCTTCATCTTCACCCACCACTCATCGCACACACTGACCTTCGCACCAACACCATGCCATACAAAAAGTCCAATCCCTTGGAGGCCTACGTCCGGGGTCATCATCCCCCGTACATGGTCCTCTACGGCGAGCAGCGCTGGGCGGAGTGGTGGTACCATGCCCGTGTAGCGCACCGCCGCGAGATGGTCGTCAGCCGCAAGTGGCCCATCTCGACTCCCATGCCTCCCCATTGGACCGAGGTGCCGGCAGACAAACGGCTCCAGCTCAAGCTCAACTGCCAGATCGACATCTGGACCAACAAGGAGTTTGGGCCACCCTTGGCGAGGTGCTATGCCCCTGGGGACGGGAGCGCCTCCTCTTCACTCACGGGTATCAACGCGGAGACGCTCCCCGCGCTCACCTTTTCCACACCGTTGTATCGCTGCAGTAAGCCCACTCACATTGTCGCCTTGCGGCGTCGTTACAAGTCGTTACTCGGCCTCTCGTGGAACAGTCGTTAGCCAACCATAGTTTCGTTTTTTCTCCTTTGTATCGCGTCTGTATCTTGAATATTTATCTTCCCGACGTTGACAGCCCCTAGACAGTACGCAGCCCTCTGAGTCTTCTGAGGTCTGCAATTATCGTTTCGTGAATAATGTTATAGTCTACATATCGTTACTTATTATTCACTTCACAGAACCCTGCCTAAATCGTCGCAGTAATGCCAACCCGAATAATTTCCTCTGCAAAGAGCCAATTCCCCGTTTCAGGGAACATCGTGGCCAACCGACGATATATATCCTCCAGCAGATACTTGCGGACCCAGTTTACGGCGAACGAGAGTTTACCGGCCTCGATGGTTTTGCTGACGATGTGATAGTGCGGGGCGCTAAAAGGCGAGAAGTCAGTTTGGACATCTGGTAAGGGCGGAGATTCGATAGGCACATATGCGTTGTTGAGCGTGCTGCAGCGCGAATCTGTTCAACGATGAGAGGGCCGTTCTGCAGGTGCATCTTCGTCTCTAGAGCACATATTTGGTCGATGATTTCGTTGGGCTGCGTCCAAGAATGAACGAGTCGATCAAAAGAAGGAAAGAGCAGAGCACTCACGCGAACGTCAAAATCCTCCCTAAACCCAAGATATACGCTAACCCCGTAAAAACCTAGGTCGTATATCAGGAATGCGATTGACGGCTGGACACACTTACCCTCCACAGTGCGGACTTTGGTGATCGCATAACGATCGGCGGCGGGGACTCGAGCCACAGGGACGACCGTGACCGAGAGGAAGATCTAACGCGATATAAGCTCTGATGACAGAAATCCAGGCCAGTAGACGTACGACGACACGCGGAAGGGCAGGCCATTGCCGGATGAAGCCTTTGACATGTCAGTTCACTACATACCTTCCGAAAGAGATACAACTCACCGACGAATGTATGCGGCGCACCTTGACCGCGCGCAATTTTGTGAAATACGGCACAGGTGGGCAGGCGTACAAGAGGGAGCTGTCCATCAGAGGCCGTATAGTGGTATTTGACTTCCTTCGTTTTCTTCTTCCTTTCAACGTCGTCGGTTTCTTCAGCAGCGTCCTCGTCCTCCTCGTCCTCCTCATCGTCGTCCAAGTGGATAACATGCCGAAGGTTTTCTCTGTGTTCTCCGTCGAACTTGTCTTCCAATCCCTGTTACAATGTTATTAGTACCCAGTACCCGGTCTGCTATGGGCGACGCACCTTGGCCCAAGTCCAGAAGGAAATGAGAGCGCACAGAATGCAGCCAATCATGAGAGGGACCCATGCACCCAGCGGCACCTTCTTGAACGACGCACCCCAAAAGAGCCCATCGAAGAATCCCCAAAGAATGAAATATCCTAGCGCAACGCCCATATGCCAATGCTTTACCCAACGCATGTGGACCGCGAGGAGAATCGTCGTCGAGAACATGACAGTCGCGACTATAAGCTCGTGAGTTCCACGTCGTTCTGAATCGACACTCATACCTGCGAATCCATATGCATTCGTGAGGTTGGCGAGGTTTGAAAACGCCGCCACGATGACAATCGTCACGATCATCAGAGTCCAATTCACGCTGGGTATGTACACCTGGCCCTGAATTGTCTCGGAGGTGAACGACATCTTGAGCGGGGGAAGCGACTTCATGTGTATCATCTGCTGTACGAGACTGAAAGTTGCCGTGATCATTGCTTGAGACGCGATAATCTGACGCGGGTTTAGAGTCAACAACCACGCCGAAGGCAAGCTAACCGTGGCAAGGATGGCGAAAACAAATACAATCCTGTGCCAATATCAGATGCAAAATTGTCTTCGTAGCGCAAAACCCACCAGAACAGCCCTCCATTCCTTGGTCCCGGGATGGTATTGTAGAAAATGTTGCTAATCACAGCGTCGCCGTCGGTAATTAGCCGAGCACCTTGGCCAAGGTATGCGAGGACGAGCGAGGGGTAGACAAAGCCAGTGAACGACATCTGCAAAGGTTTATCAGAGGTTAATTTGCCGGATCGTCAGATACTAACTCGGATAGAGAGAGCATTGAACTGCCCCAGGTTAGCAAAAACAGCCTCGCACCCTGTAATAGCGAGCAGAACGCCGGCAAGCATATCGTAATCACCGGTGCGCACGAACACTGTCACAGAAGTTAGTACCCAATGCCAGCATACACGAAAATCAAGTCGACTGACGCATAACCGCCCGAGATGGGTCGAAGGCGCGGAAGATCCCTGGATATTGCACGATGTTGTATATGCCGGTAGAAGCGAGAAGCAAAAACCAGACACTCGAAATGGGTGCAAAAGTAAATGCGAGCCCCGAAGTCCCAAAGCGCTGCGCAATGAATAGGACGAGGAGAATGACGATGGAAATGGGGATGATCTGTGCCGTCACCGAAGGCTTTGCAACGGCGATTCCTCCAACAGCACTCGTAACACTCTGAAGATCGCAGCGTGAGGAGTTTGAAGACCACCCAACGGAAATAAGCACTTACGACCGCTGGAGTAAATGCGCCGTCTGCTATCGTCAATGAAGTACCAAACAAACACTACACGAAAGTCGATCAATTATTACGAGTCAAACGAAACGACGAGACGCACCCAGGCTAGCAGAGGGAGTCGAAAGCGCTCGCTGATACTCGACTTCCGGCTGGCAGCCATGTAGCTGTCGCCGGTAAGAGTACGGTCCAGATCGCCATCATGGTCCGGGGGCGGATACAGGCCCTGGTACAATGCATACGGCCCACCCTCGCCTACAAAGCATGAGCTCAAGGACCACACATAATGGCCAGAACAGGGACCTTCGCCAGTTCCGAACAACAGACTGATGAAGACCTGAGCGTCGGTTAACGGGAATTGAGCAGGGATATTGGAGAAAGCTCACGTATTTGATGAGAGGAATCAAGGTGAGGGACCAGACAATGGCACTCACACCGCCAATGATGTCCTCCTTCGACGGGACGCCCCCGCTAGAGGGCCAAATGCCGTTCAAAACGTAGAGAGGCGACGTGCCAATGTCGGAGTAGATGATACCTGTGGCCATTAGCCCGTAGTAAACACACATTCAGGTCATCGTACCCAGTGTTTGGAAGCTCAGTGACAAGAGAGCGGCGCCGCCCAGCTTGACTGCCGTGCGCTTCTGATGAAGACCACCTTCTAGAGTAGACATGCGAAGAGAGACGAGGAGCTGAAAATATCTCCGGACTTTTATATACTGGTGAGAACCGGAGACTTTGAAAGACAATTGATCGAGTGCTAGAAGGCCCGCTGGCGAATATCGCGCAGGTGGCGCAGGTGCGGTTTTTTAGCTATAGGAACGCGCAATCGACTGCGTTGATACCCTGGGTAGCGAGCGGGCTGGGAAAATGCCATAATGAAATGTGGAGCTTGACTGGCGAAAGTGGAGAGACGCGCTGGTCGTCGTCGTGCGATGAACTTGTCTTGAGCGAGCCTGAGGGCAGTGCCGGTTGATTGAGTGATTGAGGAGTCGATGCAGAGTATGTCCAGGTGCTAGAAAACGCCTAGGATGGCTATTAGGGAGGAGCGAGGGCGTGTCTCCAGGTCGAGTCAAACGTCAGGCCAGGTCGAGTCTACGATCTAAGCAAGCTAGGACTGTCACGTCACGGTGCAACTTTGATTGCCTTCAACTTGCCTGCAACAAGCAACATTTGTTCAACAACAGCATTTTCAAAGATTCTTTGGACTCGGACCCTTCTCCCCGAGCTGAAGACTTTCTGACCTCTGATTTACAGCAGTTTGCATAAATACGTGAACATGCAGATTTTCTTTTTCGGCGCACGTGCACCCGGCACGTCCGGCATGTCACCCTCCAAGCTCATCGACATCCTGTTTTGTGTTGGAGGCCTCCTCGTCGCAGAGCCCGACGCCTGTTGCCACTACTATCGCCAACCCTTCTCAGGCTCCCAACTCAAAAGGTGCGTCGTCGCTTGATACTAGTCCAACACGATCCATCGTGACGGCGGCGACTCGGATGAACTCGGACATGCCAGTGGCGAGCGTCTCCGTGGACTCGTATAAGATGATCCAGCTTCAAGTTCACGGTGCCAGCGACTATGAGCAGGGGACCCTTTCTTGTTTGGCTCTGGTTGTGGTTGGGCAGGCAGTTGCGCATTGGCATGGGACGAAGACTGACTCATCAGGCGAGGATTGAGAGGTTGGCGACATCGACGACAGCGCGAGGGTACCAGCTTTGGAATAGAGTAGAAATACTAGTTAGTGGTCGTCGAGCCCGAGGTCGCCCACGGCTAAGTTCACAAACAGAACTGCAAGTTCTGATTTGTGTTAGTGGCGCCCAGTTTTGAGCGCAAGTCGTTATATAAGCACCATTAATCAGCGCAATGTGTCATTTCTGCCGCGTCAGCTTTCAGTGCTTTCGATTCGACACTGAACTTTCTCTTCCCGGACGTCACCTCAGAATTATACTCGTTTATGCCCGACTCATCCTAACTCTCTCCTGGAAACGACCATCCCATCCGCTGTGCTCACATCGACACAAGGAATCTCCATCTGTCAACTGCGTGGCGACTCTGGGTCCGCCGCCTCCAGCGGCTCTTCCATCTTCCCTGTCTCTTAACCAGCATCGTCATGGCCACGACGCCGGCGGCGAACTTGAACACATTCAGTATCGGAACTCTCCGACGATGTCTCGCAAACGCCCCGCTTCAAGCTGTCTTTGAAGCATGGATATCCTCCTAGGAATCTCCACCTAACAAACGAGTCAAACTTACCTGTCCTTAAGGCGGTCGCGGACAACCTACCAACATCCGTGCTGCCGACCTGCTCACCTTTTTGAACAGACACCGAATTTAGGAAATACGAAACCAAACTCATGTCATCGGACTCTTCTGCGCGTTCGACAAGGACGGGAACAAAATCTCGATCATCGATGCACCGAACAAACTCGCTCCTGGAACTCTCGTCGAGGTGCATTTCACGATCAACCATTTCTTCATAAACGGTCACGGTGTAGATAATTTCAATGGTATATCATATATGCAATCTATTCCCCTCGCTTCTCCTCGCAATCGCTCAGTTCCCACTAGGTGTTCATCAGAAAATTGTGCTTCTCGATGTGCCCGACAAGCAACTCGTGCCAGTCCGTATGAGCAATCGGGCACTAAACCCGTCCGTCCTACGCCAGTCGACCAGGCAACTATTGAGAAGCAGAAAGGATGGCGAACACATTCACACAGAAATTACTTGCAACGCACACTTCAATGCGGGCCGCGTCCACGTCCCAAACTTCGACGTCCATGTTGCCAGCGTTTTCACTTGATGCGTCTACCAAAGACCAAGTGAACTGCTCCAATACCGACGGAAACACTCCGAACGACCCAAACAATGTTCAGGCTCATGGTAATAGCTTCTCCCTCCCGCATTAAATATACTGATCTTGCTCAGGAACAAAGCGAGCAAGGAACCCGAAGGAAGCCCTTAGAAAAGACACGCCGCATCCGAGTCGACGTCCGAGTCAGGATCACGGTAATATATAGTGCGCATAGATAGAATGTACCAATAGTTAAGTTCTGTTTGTCTTTCGCCGCGCGTCGGCCTGGTATCATAGTAAGAACAATTCATGCCGGACGTGCCGGGTGCACGTGCGCTGAAGAAAAGAATCTGCATGTTCACGTATTTATGCAAACTGCTGTAATCTCAACCTACTCAAACATCTGTCGCAGAGGACAGGAATTCGAGTCGTTGCTATCCTACTAAGTACTAGTAGTGAGATTTTCTGTTCAACGTCCAAATTAATGGTTTGAATTCGACCGATACGAACAAATGCACGAAGAAATCGAGGATGCATTCCGCCGATGGTGACAGTGACAAGTGATATGCTTTCAGCCGCTCTCAGGACTTTATCAACTCGAAGCAGCCCAGGAAGCCTGTAATCTGCCCATTCACGCATCGTCTCCCGTGTAACTTGACATCACCGACGCGCGCTCCATCGCTAATGCCCACAAGCGCTGAACCGACGGAGCATTCGTCGCCAACAAGTATAATACCTCCACTTTTGCGCCCCAACCTCTTTTAACCGATAAAAAATCAGTGCTGGCATTGGCTCACCGAAACTTACTAAGTACGTTGTCGATGTTTTGGCACCTTGGCACTGACCGAGCCTCCGATTCTACTAGTATCCGCCTGCTGATGAACCACGGTCCAGGCGGGACAACCCTCGAAATTTCTTCCCCATGCCGGCGCCCTCAATGGGAATTCAAACTCGCTCAAAGAAGACCACTGGGTGATACCAATCCCGTACAACTCTGTCAATTGGTCTAGCAGGAGAAAATGGGATCAGTGGTGTCTATTTCAAATTGTCCTAACGAGTTCAAACAAGACGGCGATTAGTTGGCCGTTCCGGCCAGAGGCCGCCCGCAGTTGGGTGTAGGATCGTCGTGGGCCGAACTGGATACTTTTCCATGAGACCGCATATCCCTTCGTGATTAAAACATTCACAGCTGGTTTGTTCAACCGTGGAAAAAGCAGAAGCTATTCTGGGGGAACAGCTGATCATGACAACACTCTCATCACCACGCAATGGGCACTCGACGGAGCTTTCTAGTGACTGGGGCCAACCAGGGTAAGATGCCGGTCTGAGCGAAAGTTCAAAACGAGGACCATCGATACAGGGCTCGGAATGCACGCTGTGCACCAATTAGCGATGACTCCCGGCGTTATCGTGTTCATGGGTAAGGGTTCACAAAGTATGCGTATCTGCGACTCGAAGCAATAATTCTCAGGATCGCGTAAATTGCCTGCCGCGCAGGAAGCCATCGCAGGGTTTAAATCGACCATCGACGCCTCATCCGTCGTAGTTCCTGTGCAGTTGGATATAACCGTTCCAGCCTCAATCACCGAAGCATGTACATTCATCTCGTCGTACTTGAAGCAAAGGGACGTCGAAGGACTGGACGTATTGATCAATAAGTGGTTTCCTCGCCGTTTTCCTCCTTGATCAACACTGACATGGGTTTGACACAGTGCAGCGATAGGATTGGAGACGACCGACTCGATGAAAGAAACTTATGAAGTAAACCTCTTTGGAACCGCTGCTATAACAGAGGCATTACGGCCCATGATCAACAAAGGCGGGGCGATACTCAACATCTCCTCGCGCATGGGTTCCGCAGAACTGCTACGAACACTCCCGGTGGCCATGGCGCCCGCATATAGTTCCAGCAAGAGTGCGTTGAACAACCTGACTGTTGTTTGGGCGCGAGAGGAAGAAAAGAAGGGCTCCGGGATCCGCGTTGTCTCGATTTGTCCAGGCAAGTCAGAGTCGGAGTCGTACAGCGAAGCTGAAGATGCGTAGGGTTCAATTCTACCAGGATCAACAATTTCGCTGGGACGATGGCGCCGTCAGACGGATGTAAGATCATCGTGAAGACGGCGTTGGAGAAAGAGGGACGAACGGGGGCATTCTTTAACAAGGACGGAGACATTCCGTGGTAGTTTTTTCTAACGGAGCAGAACAGAGACAGTCAAGCTAGTTCAGTTCCAAGGACGTTGAGTTCCGAGTCTGGTTTGCCGAGTCGCGCCGAAAAGCTCGTCTCAGAGTAACTGAGAGATTCAGAGATTACGAGCACAACCATAGCGTCGTACACCCGTCTCCTGTATTGCTTCCATCCAAATGCCAATTCCAATGCAAAATATGTTGAGCGTCAAACCTCAGCTCTCCAGAATCCCAACACTCCTCCACCGCTCCCACAACGCGCCAACCCCAACGGGCGCACCCGGCTCTCCACGTATATCGCGCTCCTCAAACAACCCGTACTGCTGCCCAAACGCCAAAAAGTGCGCAAACATCGAGTTGAAGTGGGGCTCCGCGCGGAGGTGGAGGATCGCGGGAAAGTGCGCGTGGTAGAGATGCGCAAAGACGCGCAGCAGCTGGACGTAGACCTGCTTGACGGTGCCGACAAAGGCTTCGGGGTTGAATGGCTGGCCTGGGATTTCATCAGCACTCGAATGGGAGGGAATCAGAAAGAATTGCGCACTGGACTTGGTCGGGAAGGTGTTCTCATCGTTAAGGAGGTTCTGGACCGTGGACATGACCGAATCGATGTACGTCGGTGCCGATAGGGCCACCCGCTTGCGGTCTTGCAGCCATGTATAGTTCAATCTGCATGGATGAATATCGAGTCAAGAATCGTTACTGGCATGACGAACGTCGGGCCGGCCGACATGGTTGGGCACGTCTGCTGCGTGCAACACTCGGTGAGCGCGCCGTAGAACTCATTAAGGTTCGTGTAGAAATCGAAGACTAGTAGCATATCCCATGAGGAAGTGGTATAGCCAGCAGTAAGCACGCACCGTTAACCGCGACCCACTCGTTTGGATCGACGTATTTTGGCTGGACGACGATGGTCTTGAAGTTTCCCTTGACGAGCGCGGCGTCACAGAAGGGTCTGGAGAGATACAGCGGCTTGGGTCCGGGGGCGACTCCAGGCGAGGATGGTTCGGAGCCAAACGAGTCCTTGCGCGTCAAGCCTCCTCCGGTGGGTGTCGGCGAGCGCTTTGCGGGCCGCGATGGGGCTCGGTTCCTGCTTTCAGAGTGTGAATCAATCGCAAAAGAGCGCAAGGAACGCAAAAAACGGACTTGAAGAAATTGGACATGGATGCAGGAAGGAAGAAGACAGACGATGGCGATGGGATTGTTTATTGATCGACAACGAATTTCCATTCTTACACTTGGGTTTCTAAGTAAAAGCTGCACGTACACCGAGCGCAGCTCGAGCACTCCCCGGATTAGATCTACCAAAGGCTAAACTGCGAGGATGCCCATCCCCTTCCAGCGTTCCCACAGCGCGCCGATACCCACAGCCGACGACGACGACCCCCTGAGATCCTTCATCTCCAGCAGCTCAAACTCGGCGCCGAACGCGAGAAAGTGCGCAAACAACGAGTTGAAATGCGGCTCGGAGCGAAGATGGAGGATCTGCGCAAAGTGGGCGTGATAGATGTGTGCAAAGACACGGAGTAGCTGGCGGTATATGTGCTTGACGGTGGAGGGGAAGGAAGGCGGAAAGTCGTGGCCTAGAATACATAATAAGGCGCTGGCTTTGAACAGGAACTACGAACGCACCAGACTTTGTAGGGAACACGGTGTCGTCGTCAAGCATGTTTTGTACCCATGTCATGACATAGTCGATGTAGGTACTTGCAGGCAAGTGGACGTGCTTGCGGTCTTGATTGATCCAGGTATAATTTAATCTGCGTCGACAGCTTAGCACGAGGCGTAAAACGATGCAAGGCAGCGTACGTTGAGCCGGCGGACATGGTCGGGCATTTCTGCTGCGTGCAGAACTCGGTTAGGACTCCATAAAATTCGTTCAAATTGGTATAGAAATCGAAGACTTGACGGGGAGGGTTCAGCAAAGCGAATGCGATGCAATAGAAAAAAAGTAAACGCACTAGCACGCGTGAGCATGAGGCAGAGACGGGAAGCAGCATGGGACGGACCTGTTGACGGCGACCCACTCCATTATATCCACGTATTTGGGTAACATAACGATTGTTTTGAAGTTGCCCTTGACGAGAGCGGCCTCGACAAAGGGGCTGCAGAGATACAACGGTTTCTGCGCGGGCGGCCCCATCGAGGATGACTGTCTGGGGGTCTGTGCCTCGACGGGAAATGTAGGCGATGTGGCGGACGTCGGTGTCGGGGACCGCTTTGGGTTGCGCGGTGCCCGTGTCATGGACCGCCTACATTTTGTGTTGGAGTAAGAAAATATCCAGAAAGTATTGCTGACCCGATAGAGTTGAAGAAAGACATGGTTGGGAGTGTCCAGCTGGACAATCAAGTCCAGCAGACGGGATTAAAAGGTCGGAGAAGGAGCGACTAGGATGGAGGTGGCTAGGAACAGATCACAAGCGTGCTTGGTAAGCGAAATGGCTTCTGTGCCTGCTCAACACATAACCCAACTCATTTATCGACGTACTCGAGGCCTCTGACTCCAAGAAAATATGGACGTTCACGCACGGGACACAGTCGTCGCTCCGCAATTCCCACTACAGCGCGTACCACCAGCCGACGAGCGCGGTGATGAAGAGTGTGGGGAGTTCATAGTGCCCATTCCGCATACTCTTGGCTTGTGCCGCGTGTCCAAGGCTGACAAAAGTTCCGCGTTCAGGCACGAAAGGCGGTGACCATGCATGGACGCGTCGCGAAGCAAGAGGTACAATTAATCCAAAAAAAAGTCCCATAGATGTACAGAGAGCGATGGAGGTGTGTCATGTCGAGGGATCGTGTAGAACTGCGAGAAGGTATCTGTCGTCTGGCTCTCCGTCAGCCAGAGCAAGGACCATCCAAGTTTGCGCACCAGGGGAAATCATAATCTCATGGCGCTTGGTCCGAATTCGTAGAAACCGCAATTCTTCCTGTCACGACCATAAGCAAGAGCGAGCAGCTGCGGGCAAACACGCACCGACTCGCCATCGCCCGAAACCTCCTCTAATCCTGTCTGAACACTCTCGACCATCCTCCCGATGGCTGCAGCGTATTTTCTCCCCTGCTCGCCGTCGAAAACGACGCCTGCATGGCGTACGATGCTCACAGGATGGCCCCGACTGACCAGAATGTAGCCGAGCACTGCGCGATGTGACGAGAGAAGGGAGAGTGTCTGTTCGAGTTCTGGGCTGACTCCGGATGTGGACGCGGCGGCGGGAGGACCGCCGTTGGTTAATGATGAGGTTGATGCCCGTAAGGTTTCCACTGTGGGCTCCGATGAGCTCAAGGTGGAAATCGGTACCAACCACTCACTGTCGGGTTCAAAGGCTGGTGTGACGTAACGTTGTCACAGTTCTCCTTCCGCCACGCATGGACCCACATTCATATCTCCGAGGCAACAAATCTGGGTAGAGGACGACTGAGCTCAATTGAGATATGCCATCTCCATTGCGCAAAACCTGCGCAATCTAGGAAGCTCAAACACAGGCCTGGACCAATTTCCTCGACGCCGAGCGCCGTCTATTCAGCTTTGGCGCCCTTTCCCGCGGCCCTGGGCAACCGACGAATCATATTTCTTGCTGGTCTTGAAGCGAATGAACCCTCGCCGCGCCTGTGTCTTGGGGGAAAGGGTTCAAAGTGATATTAAATCAGCTCGCACCGCCAACGCTGCCAAATGTTCGTGGATCACATATGAACGAAAAATTGGACACCGATGGCTTCCTTTTTGGGTGGGGATGTTTTCCTGGGCAGTGTTGGTGCGCCTTCGTAGGGCGGGGCGGGGCGGGAGGGCGGGGGGGGGCGCGTCCCCGTTTGGCAATGAAAAGCGCCTGCGTATATATACGCTGCGTCTTCTTCAACTGCTCTCCATCCTCCCCCAGAACATCCCTCTTCAGTCCAGATGCCGAGCTCAGACTCCAGGAAGCCATACGAGTGTCCCGACTGCGACTCGTCCTTCAAAACCAACAGCCACCTCCATCGTCATCGACGCACTCATACAGGCGACAAGAATTACAAGTGCCAGTATGCCGGCTGCGACTTCCGCTCGGCGCGAAGGGATAATCTCAATTCACAGTACGTGGGATCCGCATCCTCTGTCTCGTTACTGACGATGGTCTCAGCATGAACACGATCCACCGCAGGCCAGGAGAAGGCAGCGGCAGCGGCAGAAGCCAACCCGCCGGAGGGAGCGCCAATCGCCGCATGTCGCCAGACGACTCGTCGTCGAGCGATAGCCCAGTCCCTCCAACCCGCCACCTCCAACCCGCCAGTCCATACTCTCCCTATGGCGGCGCCCCAGCCTATCCCCCGCCGCCCCCAAGACGACCAGGATCTGCGTCGCAATACCCGCAGCAGTCTTACGCCCCGCCTCAAATGCCACAAAACGCCCCAGCCCACCCAGGATATCACGCCGGCGCGTCTGGGTCGTACGTGCCTTCCTACCAACCATACCCACCTGCTGGACCCGGTGTTCCCGGGTCACCGATGTACAGTAACCCCAACACCAACACCAACGCCCAGTATCCCTACCCCTACGCATACAACCCGGGTGCTCCCTACCCACCGCGGTCGCCTTCCCCATAAGCGCGCGTCTCTCCCGAAACGAACAAAGTGCTGCTTTGACGATCAGGCAACAATCTTGCAGCTGCTAAAAGTAGACCCTGTCCCGTTCTTCTTCTTCTCTTCTCGAACTATTTCCTTCTTCCTCTAGATCTAGATTCTCCATATTTATTCCCTTTCTTCTTCTTTATTCTCTGCTGTCCATCAACCTCCGCTGCTCAAACTTCCTTCCCGCTCTCACCCGTTGGACTACGTACATTTCATCCTCCTAACCAACCGCATCTCTAATCGATTAAATTATTGCTTTCCGAACGACGATCATCAAGAACAGGCTTAACGCCGAGTTTAAACACCGATTTCGAAGCCTTCCTGAACAGATTGTTTCAACGACGCTCCAAGAACAGTTTCTCAGACAATCAAATTTTGGTCCTTGATTTTGAGCGACTGCCGCACACGACTGGTGGGCGCAACAAATCAACACCGAAAGTCCCGCGTAGGCGCCAAGTGCACCGCTGGGATCGTCGACGTCTGTCAAGCGCCAATCCGCTAACTACGCAAGTTATCACACAACGATCTTTTTAACATACAGCAAGACACAGCAAGCTGGTCGCATCGAAGTTGTCCAATTGATCTCTATGGAACTGCGCCATTGACGGAGGGAGAGCTATGAGCGTTATCTATAGAGCGGAATACTAATAGTAGCGTGGATCGGACGCGCATTAGACAAGCCTTTAATTTTACAGCAAACGGCGGAGAATCAGGGTATCGTGGTCCATCGCCGGCGCAGGACGGTGCATCTGTCCCCCGCACTCTTCGTCGTCAGTTTTTTTTTCGAGTGTTCGCCGTTGGTCGCCATAAAAGGTATCGCTTTCTCACGCTTGTGTATCCAACCACCGGCCTTTGCATTCGCCCGAACTGAAGAAACGATCCAGAAGGTGTTGGCCCAGGTGTTGGCCCAATTGCACCATATCATGTAGCGCCCACCGCCAGCGTAGCCGAATGCCGACATCGCATCAATCTTGAGCGCTTGAGCACGTGCACCGCCCGACGCGCCTACAGCCTGCCCCGCCCCCGCCGTGATGCGCCTCCCTCCCTTTCCAAGTACACCTTGTTCCTGGCTCAGTATCGGAAGCAATTTATGTAAGAAAGCGCGGACGTATGTTACAAGATATCTGATGAGTACACTTGTGTAAAAGAAAATTGCAACTATGGTAAGTAACTCAGCTGGCCGCTGGTGCTGGTGGCGGTAGGCGCCTGATTTGTACGGGTGGCTTCGCAGCCTCAGGTGCCGGTTTTAACCGCTTGGCCAACGAAGAGGTCTCTTCCGTCCCGATAGACTCGTCTCTTGGACGCTTTGAAGCGCCTGCAATGGATATTCCAATCGGTTCGGCGGTGCTAGCAGCTGCAGCGTTGGTGGCTGCGGCTGCAGCTCGGGCCGCCCCGGCAGCAGCGCCTCCCCTTGCCGGTGCCGGTGCCGCTCCTCGGCCACGCTGAGTTCCTCGCGCAGCTCCTCGAACAGCACCACGTGCAGCACCCGCAGCTCCTCCACGTGCAGGTGGTACCGCTGAAGTAGATGCAACGGGAGCAGTCAAAGGAGTCGTAGTCGTACTCGCAGTCGGCAGAGTCGGTGAAGGAACTACGGTGGGTGCATCCACAGGTATCAAGCCCTGCTCGCGATATGACTGAACCAACGCCTCTAGATCCTTCACCTTCTTTTGAGTTTTCACCAACTGCGAGTCCTTCAGCTTGGATTTTGCAGTCGCCTCCTGCCGACCGCGATCCACAGCAGCGTTGATCTCCTCCTTGCGAGTCGCCACCTGGGATTCCTCGTGCTTCGCAATTGCCTCGGCGATCAATGCGTCGACATTGATGCCAGCCGAACCCGCAGTTTCCACACGGGCGGCTTGGATCGCAGCCTGACCAGCGTCGATAGCTGCCTTCAACTCGGCCGCGTGTTTTGTCGACAGACTATGCTCCAGCGCCTTCAACTCCTCTGCGTGTTTCTTGGTCAGGTCCTCCGACGGTATGGCTTCTGCACTTGACGTCGCTTGCATCTCGCTCTTGGTCTGCGCAATGGCAGCCGCGACCGCGGCATTCTTCTCTTCCGCCAACTTGGCCTTCTCTCGCATAAGGCTCTGAGCCCGTTGCAACAGATTGTCGTGCTGAGCCTTGGTGTCGGTGACCTTCTTCTCCAATTCCTATACCAATATGAGTGACTTGATAACGGTGACTAGTGCCTAAATACCTTGTTCTTCGCTTCGGCCGCCGCGCGCGCCTGAACAAGTTCGGTCTTTTCTTTCTCCCAGCTGGATTTGGCCTCCTCGACATCAGAAGATGGAGCTACGGCGCTCGAGCTTCCCGTCCAAGTGGCTTTTTCGGCCAGAAGTGCGTCTCTTTCGGCAGTCAAGACCAACTGAGACGCGGGTGAGCGAAGATTGATATTGGATGGGAGTTTCACGCACGATTGTGGCGGCATCTGCAGGAGAGGTCCCCGGAGCTTCTTGGGAGGCGGCAGGAGGGGCTGCCCGCAACGCTTGCACTTCGGCCTTCAAAGTGGCAACTTGAGCCGTCAGCTCCGTCTTCTCGGTTTGAAGAGTCGATTTGTCTCTATTTGCTGCGCCAAACCGCTCCTTGAAGGCGGCGTTCTGCCTTTGAACATGCTCCTTGTGATTGCGAAGACTATTCTCCAAATCTCCAATCTTTCTTCTATTCAGTAAACGCGCGGTGGACAACGGGAAACAACTCACACGTTGCGCGGAGGCCTCGTCCTGCTCCGTTTTAGCACTCTCCACCTCCATCACTCGAGCCTTCAGGCGCTCAGCCTCATCCTTGAGTGCTTGCATCTCAGCAGGGTCGATACGATCATACTAGGATTCGTTAGTTTTTACGTATGAAATCCCAGCTGAACCGTACTTTGACCAAAAGCTGAGAGTTTCGCTCTTGCCACTTGCGATTCTCATCTTCCAGACGCCTGATCTGTCCGTCGCGGGCTTCGAGTTCGGCTTTGACTGACCGCACCTCTTCCCTGAGAGGTGTGAACTCGTTCATCATCGCTTTGAGTTTGGTGTCCAGTTCTCGAGCCCTCTTGGCATGATTTTCCGATTCCACTCTCAGCGTTGCATTACTCTCGCGAAGGACGTTGATTTGGTTAGTCCGTTCTATGAGTTCGGCATGCTGTGCCTCGGACGCAGCAGCCTCTACGGCTCGTTCACGTTCCTGAAAGTATGAGAAAAGGGAAGAAGCCGGAATGTAGCTGTCCTTACCGTGGAAAGTGTCGTTCGGACGTCTTCCAACGATTGTTTAAGGTGATCAACTTGTGCCTTGAGCCGCGTGCACTCCTGCTTGCTCACATTGAGCTGGAGATCGACAATCTCCTTCTCGTTGCGTAGATACGTGACCACGGAACGAAGCTCGCCGAGCTTGGTCTCCGCATCGTCAGTAGATGAGTCTCCTTCAGCCGGTGCGGAAGTGGACGATTCCGACGCGGCCTGCCGAATGCGAGCAGCCTGCGAGCTGACGGACTCGAGGTGTTGGTGGAGTAGTGAATTCTGCGAAGTGAGTTCTTGACAGCTGCGGTTTCGGTCAGCATTCAGACAATAATCCTAACGAATGAAACTTGCCGTCGGTTAAGATCAGCAAGCTCCCTGTCAAGAGCTTCCTTTTGTAACGCCCAACTGCCTTCAGACGACGCCAATTTGATTTGTGCAGTCTCGGCAGCGGTCTGTCGTTCGCGAGCTGTTGCCTGGGCTGCAGAGATTTGCTGCTTGAGGCTGGAAACCGAGTTGATGCTTTCTGCATGAGAAACCACCTCTCTGTCGTACTTCGCCTCCGCAGCCTACAAACCAAGTCAGACCGCCTCATATAAACAACTGTACTGCATACTTTTGCGCGGTCTTCCAGTTGTCGGATTTGATTTTCACGAGAATCACGGTCGTTTTGTGAGTGCTGCTCGGAAGAACTGATTTCAGCGATGGTGTCCTCGAGAACTTTCTTGTCTTCCGTCCAGGCTTTCCGCTCTGTCTCAGCTGTCTTCAAGAGCTCGTTATACCTGGCTGTGAACTGATCGAGGTCCTCCTGGGCGCCCTTCAACTTCTCTTGAATCGCGTTGTACTCTGACTATCGAACACCATAAGTTTCCTATAAGACCGGAAATGATATGCATACCTCGTGTCTAGCAATCTGTGCCTCTGTGGAAGCCTTGTACTCGTCGTACGTGCTGTTAAGGCTGTTTAACGCAGCCTCATTCGCCTCTGCAATCTCGCGGTATTGTTCTACGTGTCTGCGTGAGGAAGCCAGATCGACTTCGGCAATCTTGAGTGCAGACCTAAATAACTTTGATGAGCTTACTCCTTCAAAGAAGGTTCCTGAACTAACCGAAGTTCCGCTACCTCCGCCTCCAGCTGTTGCTCTCGAGGCATATCTTGATCCATGGCGTGGGCAATGCCGGCGACACCGCTGGAACGACGTTCGTAGACTGCGAGTTTCTCTTCGCTCCCCTTGAGCTGCCGCGTCAACTCTTCAACGCGTCGCTCGAGATGCGTTTTGCTAGTCTCGGCTCCAACGAGGGACTCCCGAGTCTTGGAAAACTCTTGAGCCTAGATATATGTAAATGAATCGAGTATGGATGTGCAACATGACACTCACAGTCTTGTCCAGTCGAGCCTGCAACTCCTTGATGTCGAGATCCTTTTGCAAGGACATGTGTCGGACAGAATCGCGCTCCTTGGAAAGCTGGTGCCGTAGATCTTGACTATAGCGAACTTCAAAAATCGCAGGAACGGAAAGATTATTGGACCTACGCCTGTACTTCGAGCATCTGTAGCTGGTTCTCCAACCGCCGCCGATCGTTCTCGCCCGACTTCTCGAGGTCATGGTGCATCTTTTGAACATTGCCCATAAGATCAGACAGGTGCGACCGCTCCAGAGCGAGAGTCTTATTCTCGTCGACGAGACGACTTTGAACGGTCTGAAGATTATGAGATTGAATCTACGGGACAGGCAAATTGCTCACCTCCCAAATCATCTTCTCCGCGCGAAGGTTGGCACTCTCGTTCCGCAATTGCTCAATCCGGGCATTCGCGGTCTGCAGGTCCTCTGATACCCGACTGCATTCGATATCAAGTCGGGTCCATTGGTCAAAGAGCTGCTGGTTGCGTTTCGTAAGATCTTCGACTTCGCGGTTGTGTAACGTGAATTGATCTTGGTTCATTCTATGCCGGTCTATGGACAGCTAAGTGAATGGGATCGATAACGTAGACGAGCATACCTGATAGATATTCAATCCTAGCATTCGCCTTGGCCAAAGCAGCACCAAGTTGCCCAATCTCCCGCTGAGACGCGATGAAATCTTCGCGTAAACGTACAGAATCGAGGCCCATTTCGGTCCGATAGGCCTCGAATTCACTTTGTACATCCGCGAGTTCTCTCACCAGATCACCCGAAGTTGGTGGCAGGTTGTTACTGTCGAATCCGTTGACCTCAGAGCGGGTACCGTTGGTGAGGTTTGCAGCGCCGCCCTGCTCTGCACGTGCCAGTAACCCCTTGTACGTGTCGCGCTCCTTGACGTAGGCCTTGATGATGGTCTCGCTGCTGGATTTCTGTCGCTCCAGCTGCTCAGCCAACTCTTGCATCGCCTCGTGTGCCTCGCGGACCGCTTCGCCTTGCTCTCTCTCAATCACCTCTCGGTACTCTTTTTCTTCGCTCTCCATCTTGTCTCCCAATTCGCGAACGACCTTGAGCAGTTTTTGGTTCTGCTCTTGCAGCTCGCCGATGGATCGGAAGAGGACGAGGTTGTTCGTGATCACACCTTCAATGGTTTCTGGGGGTGCAGCGTCGAGCATCTCCAAGTCGATGTCAGATGGGATGGAAGGATCGTTTCGTCGGCCGACTTCGCGCAAGAGGTGCTGGACTTGGCGACCAAGGTCGGCGAGTTGTTGCTGGAGGACTTCATTCTCGCGAATAGAGCGGGTTAGCTTCTGGGAGTTGTCTTGGGCCACCTTCGTTTGGTTATCGCGGTCGGATATGGCTTGAGACAATTGAGAAGCCAAATGGGACGCTTCGGACTGAAGGCGTTCATACTCTGCTCGTTGTTGGGAGAGGATCGGGGCCTGGAAAGGGTGAGCGGGGAGTGGAAGCAAACCATATTAGACACAACATACCCGCTCCTCGATTTGAGAAAGAACGGAAGAGAGCGTTTGGTCCATGCGGTCGTACTCCGTAGACTTCTTAGCATAGTCCTCTTGAAGTCGCACGTAGTCCGTATAGACCTCCGTGAAGGTTTTGCCGGTCTTCTGTGCTTTGCTGACCATGGCCACCGTCGGACTGATGTCTACGATGCCGTCCGTCATGAGCTCTGCCGCTCTTGGACCAGGAAGAGGGAGGTCGCCTCTGCCCATCCGGTCCACCACCTCTTCGAGTTGCTCGATTCTCTTCTCCGCCTCCTCGCGAGCTTCTCGTTCGGTCTTGAGCTCTTCTTTGAGCGCAGCCTCCCTCCTGTCCGCCTTGTCGTGAACGGAGGACATTTGATCCTCGATACTATCGACAAGCTCCTTCGTTCTAGCCTCGCGCGCTGTCATTGCCGCCACGAGCCTGTTAAGATCTTTTGCCTCATTCGAATAATTTTGCTCTTGTTCGGCAAGTTGTCCGGTGAGGTCTTGGACCCGTGTCAACGCTTGTGTGAGCTGATGAGATTGTGCCGTGTGTGTAGACTGGAGGGCTTTGAGAGTGGTTTGTGTGGAAGCGTGGGTCTGCGTTAGAGCGTCGAAATTGGCTTGCAGAGTGACCAGTTCTGCATGTTTGGCCCGGCGTTGCTTGGAGTATTCCTCGGATTTGGCAATAAGTTCGGCGTTGGCGCGGTCGGCCTCGGATTGGGACAGGAGCAATTGTTGTGTGAGTGAGTCGAGTTTAAACTTCGAGAAATTAGCTCATGATAATGTTTAAGCATTGAACATACTTTGGCCGACGTTTCAGACGAGCGTAGTTCGCGGAGTTGGCTCTCCAAGGCTTGGTGGTCCTGTCGTGCCTCTTTCAGGTTCGCGCGGAGGACTTGTATCTCCTCTGTCTTCAGTTAAGCTTCTTGAAAACACGGCTAGTTTGAGTGGCGTACCCTCTCGTTGGCTGCCGTCCTGTTTCAGACGGCTGATTACGCCGACCAGGTCGCGTTTTTCTCGCTCGGTGTCTTCGAGGCGATGTCTCAAAGTTTCAACCTCGGTCGACGACGACGACTGTGACGTAGATAGAGTTGATATTTCAGCCTGGAGGGCAGCTTTTGAGGACGCTAGAGGCAAGTTCGAGCACCATGCAACGACTGATGAGTAAACCACGCACCGAGTTCATCCCGTTCCTGCTTCACCTGCCTCAACTCCAGCTGTATATGCTCCGTAGAACCTTCCAGCTCCTTCGAAATAGACTCCTTGTCTTGCAACGCCTGATCCAGCTCGACCTCCATCCTCTCCACGGTCGCCTGGTCGTCGTCTCGTTGACGTATTGAAGCATCGAGTTGTTCTGAGAGGTCGAGAAGGCGGCGGTAGAGCTCGAGTATCCCGTCGGGGTTCTGTGACGCAACATTCGTCTCCGGGAGGAGATTGGAGAGGGCATCGACGTCCAGGTCGTCGGGAATAGAAATGAGGAGAGTTTCCCTTGCAGTGGCAGGAGAACTGGGCTCCCCTTCGCCGGCTGTGGCAGCGGCGGCGGCTGCAGCCTTGCTTTTGCGACGAGTCTTTGTGGACATCGTCGGCGACGTGAAAGTTCAACGGACTCCGTCACGAAGCGACGCGACTCAAAGGTGTTCAGACAAGGAAGTGATGGCGGTGCAAGCCGTTGGTCGTGTTTGGCTGACGCCTTGATCGCTTCCACGCCCACAAAATCTCAAGCTGGCTTTCACCGCCTTTCACTGGGTATTTATTGCCGGAAAAAATCTACAAGCTGGCTTGTACTGCGTTGTTATGTCACCTGTCCATCGTTTTCAACAGCGCATATATTCTGTAACGCAAGACCAGTGGCCGAACAGACATTCAGATGGAGCTAGCGTTATCAACAGTTTGCTTTTATAGCCAGCGTGGTTCGAGCCTGGGAATAACCGCGAAGACTAACGTTGTCAGCGTTGGAACAGCGACTCCCAGTCGTCCGGCCTCGCGAAATGGATAACCAATGATCGCCTCACACTCGGTGTCTTCTGAATCGCAATTTAGACCTAGCCCGGATGTCTAACCATGAAAAG
Source organism: Mycena amicta (assembly GCA_029282125.1). Classification (NCBI taxonomy): domain Eukaryota; kingdom Fungi; phylum Basidiomycota; class Agaricomycetes; order Agaricales; family Mycenaceae; genus Mycena; species Mycena amicta. The sequence goes on along the minus strand of JARIHP010000004.1, from coordinate 1,313,026 downwards.
AAAAGAAAAGACAACAACAACAAGGTCTACGGCCTCGACAACAAACTCTGCGTTGGGTCTGAGTTTGCCTCATCTTCAGCAACATCTCCTCTCACAGCTTGTTGCTCTCCGGTCGTGCGACTGAAGCGCTGCCTGGCGTGCCTGGCTGGGAGATCGTCTCTCTCAAAGAGCGCTCCAATCTCCTCCAGACCCAACCCTGCAGTCTCTGGTAGGAACAGCCATGCCCAGATCGCCATCACGACGCAGCACCCACTGAAGACGAGGAACGTGCCGTAGCGCAGCGAGTGCAGCATGAGCGGCGTCAACTTGGATATCGTCAGAGAAAACAGCCTGAAGGAGATTACAGACAGCAAATACGGGTGAAGTTGGAACGTACCAACTAACCCCAATCGCAAAGGACATCACCCCCGACCTGAGATGGTTTGGCGCCACTTCCCCGGCTACGACCCAGGGTATAGGGCCCCAGCCGACATTATAGAACACGGCATACAAATATACCGCGGCGATGGACAGGTAGCTCAGCGGACTGGGACTAGTTCCCATCGGTGCGTCAGATGGAGGGTGCAAGGCACTGTACACCCCCATCCAGAGCATCATCGCGCTCTGTCCCAAGCCGCCGACAATGAGGCATTTCCTGCGACCGAAGGTGTCGACGGCGAGGGCGAGAACGGTAGCGACAGAGATAACCTAAATAAGCGCTTAGTGTCTTTAATAACATGTGTAAAGTAGCCAAGCCGTACCTTTACAATGCCATATACACCTATCCAGCGGAATCATCACTCGAGCATTTGTCGAATGAGCTCACCTACCAGTTGCAAAGAGTTCTGCGTTCGTCTCTCCGATCCCCAAGCTGGCAAATATGAGAGGGGAGTAATAATTAATTGCATTCGTCCCAGTCACCTAGAAATTGTGGTTAAACGTGCAAGAAGCCAATCCCGGTGCTCACCTGCTGGAAGAACATCACCAGAGGCGGGATTCCGCATCTAACCAGTACGCTCCGAGACTCTCCCATCGCTCTGATTTGTTTAACGGACGACAAATGAGTCTTGCCCGAAAAATCTGTTTTAACCTCTCGGATGATGTCGACGACCAGGTCATCGTCGGGTGCGCAGTTGTTGAGGAAGGCAAGGGTTTGTGCCGCTCGGGTGTATTCCTCGTTCTCGATGAGGTATTTCGGAGACTCGGGTTGCAGGGGAGTAAGAAGGAGAAATAGGACACCAGGGACGATTCTGCGTCATGAATGTCATGCTAATCATGGAAGAGCGAGGACAAAAAACGCACTGCAACGCGAAGGGGATGCGCCACTGTCTCTCCGTGGGCTGGATGGTCTTCGAAGCAAAGTAGTTCACCCAAACTAACTTCGTCAGTTGCAGTCGAACCCGTAATATAGAGAACGGACAGGATAATGCAATCCCGATATTGTTCGCGAGTTGAATAAGGCCCGTGCAGCGTCCCCGGATCGCGGGCGGAGTACACTCAGCCAGATAGGAAGGGACAAGGGCGGTGACCATGCCCACGCCAACACCTCCCAGGAATCTGAGATAGCGGCTCCAGCAGATGAGGGACTCTGTTACAACAGAACTCACCGTCCGACATACAGCGAGGCAAGTGCATGGTTCCTAGTAGGCCCGAGCCCAACGAAGACCTGGAGGGCACTTCCGAAGACGAAGATGATTCCTGAAGCCAGTAGACACGGCTTTCGCCCGTAGCGGCTGGAGAACGGACCGATCCCGAGGGCACCGAGACTGCAAAAGCTTCAATTCACGGACGGAGCAGAGCAAAGGCTGAGTACAGGCACCCGACTTGCAGAACTGCGACAATATTGCCCGATATTTGCGCTTTCTCTTCTGAATCCATCTTGTCGACGCCGAAATACCGCTGGAACGAGTCGAGAGAGAGAACACCGCCAATTAACCCACTGTAGCCCGGTCACATTCAATCCTCTGCAACCCAGACTCGGAAAGCATTACATGTCGTAGCCAAAGAACAAACTCCCCGTTGCGACAGCGAGGGCGAGGAAGTAGGCATTCTGGAAATGACGAAACTCGTCTAGCTGCGCTGTGAGGCTCATGTGTTTCGTCTACATGGAAGGTGGAAGGAAGACGTGGTTGTAATCACACCCATGACCGTGACGATCCAAAATGCTTGCACTCACAGCTTATTCAACGAAAGGAAGATAAATATTCAAGATACAGACGCGATACAAAGGAAAAAGACGAAACTATGGTTGGCTAACGACTGTGCCACGACAGGCCGAGTAACGACTTGTAACGACGCCGCAAGGAGACAATGTGGGTGGGCTTACTGCAGCGATACAACGGTGTAGAAAAGGTGAGCGCAGGGAGCGTCGCCGCGTCGATACCCGTAAGCGCAGAGGAGGCGCTCCCATCCCCGGGGGCATAGCACCTCGCCAAAGGTGGCCCAAACTCCTTGTTGGTCCAGATGTCGATCTGGCAGTTGAGCTTGAGCTGGAGCCGTTTGTCGGCCAGCACCTCGGTCCAATGAGGAGGCATGGGAGTGGAGATGGGCCATTTGCGGCTGACGACCATCTCGCGGCGGTGCGCTACACGGGCATGGTACCACCACTCCGCCCAGCGCTGCTCGCCGTAGAGGACCATGTACGGGGGATGGTGACCCCGGACGTAGGCCTCCAGGGGATTCGACTTTTTGTATGTCATGGTGTTGGTGTGAAGGTGAGTGTGTGCGATGAGTGGTGGGTGAAGACGAAGAAGCAGTTGTGGCATAGGAGCTAGAGGGTCAGGAATTTATAGTGGGTCTCACTTCTACTTCCGCGGCCCCTTTTTTGACGAGCGTCGTGCATAGGCGTTTGGAGTAGCAGAGGCGATAACGAGAGCGCATCCAACTCCTTGCAGAGGGCCTTTGGTTGGTTTTGTGAGTGCGTTGAGATTCGTCAAGATATCGCAGGTACAGCGAATTCGATGTATTGGTGAATGTCAATTGTTACTTGACGTAAATGCTTCGTCGTCTTCAAGTTTGAAAAGCAAGCAGGGATCGGTAAAGTTTGGACGCTGGGCCGTTGGCACTAGAATTGGGGCCGTTTAACGTCGAGGGAAGTGCGTGTCCAGTGTACGGAGGAGCACCGAGCTGGATGAACACGAGAAGAAGCCCGAAACAAAAGTATGTATGAAACTTGCCGTGCTTGCGGTAGGCTTTGACGTTGAGTGGTGCTCGGCCGTCGCAATAGATGCTCCGAATGCCCTCATGAGGGGACCATGAACATACTCTGGATGGCCGAGAGCTAGCCAAGTGCCAGTAGCGCGTAACGGTCGAGAACCGCCGCGTTAATTTGCGCGGAGATGATGTTGGAAAGCAAGCTGCGTGATGACCCAAGGATTCGTCCCAACAACGACGATGCCGGACTCTAAACCATCCTCTGGACTCACCGACACGCCCGAGACCATTCCACCTCCACAGCTCGGCCCACCGTCAACGGGAAACCTCATCACAGATTCTTTTCGAGTGAGATTACGTCCTGCAACTCCCAAAAATACTCATCTCGGCAGTGAAGAGTGCGTTCCACATCGGCGAAGTGCCCTGCGCCCGCAATAGTCTATTGAGTGGAATTGCGAGTGGTGTGGGTATCGGATTCATTCGGGGAATGTCCGTTAGTGCGTGCGCTTCAAGCTCTGCACTCAGACTGCTCACAAAACCTTTCAAGACGCCATCGTCGCGGGCAACTGGGCAATCGGTACATTCGCATTAGTCTCTAGCGTATCTTGGTCCGTCGGCCTCTCTTGACTCTTGACTGCATAGCGCTGAACTTGCTTGAGGCTTATGTGCGTCAAGAAAATCGAGAACGAGCAACAAGTAACGCGGCAGGCGATCCAAGCGCTACCCAAGCAGCTCCGGCTCAAGAAGGAAGACAGCTCTACACCTTGATTATAGTAAAATCTCAACTCCAATCCTCCGCATTCGCCCATGTCTCCTCGTCCCACTTTTCCACCAGCACAGGGTCGTCCTGTCGTAGGACTGAGTCCGAGGGCGGTTGAGAAGAGAATCGCGCACCTTGAACTTGCGCTGGAACTCTGTGAATCCGTCCCTGAGCACGAACACCTCTTGCGGGCCATGTTGCGCTTCGAGGTTCAGATTCTGTCGCGTTTCTTCGTATATCTGTGGGCTATCTGTGAGCATGCGAGAGCAGGATGAGATGTGTGAGCGTACTCGTGCTGCCTTGGGTCCACTACATTCAGATCGTGAGTGATGCAACGACGGCGACAGAAAACGCACCGGACTTGCGACAAGGCGCAGTGAAATACCATGACCTCGACGTTCTTCGAATGTTGTGCGAGGTTGAAGACACCGACCGAGAACTCCCGCGAAGGGATGTTCTTTGCGTTCTGCGGTTTTCGTATAGACTCAATCGGCATCGACGGACCGATAGAAACGCGGCATACCACGATATTTCCGCCCGCGAAATCGTCGTCCCGCACGTCGACGACGAGGTAGTCCTTCCCAGAGACCTTGCTCTCGCTCTTGATCAAATCCGCCAATTCCTGTACATTCCAGAGAGCCGGCAGCCAGGAAACGAACGCGTACATCTCTGGAAATGTATTTGACCATCGCAGCCCGCCGTGGAAGGGATACAGAAGAGAAGAAGCGTGGGACTTGTGAAAGTGGTGACCGCGAACTTGAAGGGAAGAGAAATGGCATCTCGAAACGGACTGTCTCTCACACGAAGCGGGTAGTGACGGGTATAGTGATCGAAAGCACGGAGGAGAGCGATATGCGATAATACTACAATGTGTGAACCCTAGACCGAGACGACATACGACCAATCAATCGCTTCCACTGCTACTGCTTTTCGCGGAGTCGGTTTTGCTCAAGCGCGTGCGCGTAAGAGAAATTTTGCCCCGAGATCCTCGACACGAGTTGTGCGCGACTCCAGGAATCCACGGATTCGATGGGCAGACCGACGGGCAGACCTGTTTCAGGCGAATCTGATAGGATGACTTGGGAATGTGGGGCACTTTCGGCCTGAAATGAGACGGTCAATCCTGGATAGACCGGTTTGTAACCCGGGAATAGTCGTTCGCGCTGTGCCATCAGCACCGACGAGTTTGCGTCGTTGGGGTGCTGGTCCGAATATGTTTCATACCATTCAAGGGCTTGCGAGGCGAAGGTTTCTGAGAGGAGACCAGACGAGATTAGGATGTTCTCAAATAAGGACGCACTATCAGTTTTGTCCATGAATCCGAGAAGAAAGGAAACATTTCCAAGTTCACGGCATGCGAGATGCGTCAGGAGCACCAAGGAACCGAGAGGTAGGACAGGAAGTTTGCGCTTGCAGACATGGATAGCGGCCTCGGAGAAACCCACGATATAGCAGCGCGGTCGGCGAGTTACAAGGCCCTCCGGAGTTCTCCTCGGATCGTCAACATCCAGAAGCACTTGGCGAAGGTCGCCTTCAAGCCCCATACTCCCGTTGAGTTCGACGCCGATATCGTGCAGCATTTCGAAAGTACGGCCAACGAGGACGCTGAAGGCCGCGATTCAGTTAGTCACGTCAAAGGCTCGTTGAAGTACGCACCGGTTTTCCGCATTGTTGTACTTGGTTCGCAGTAGGGACTTCCATGAGATCCCACACCACTGCGTGAGGCTAAACATCACAGTCCCGGCCCAGTCTCCCGTTTCCATTATCCAAAGCCCGTAATGCAAAGGCACGAAAATCCCGCCGGCATCATGGAGATGCTTGGAGTGGAATTGTGCGTCTTTTATCAGTCGCTGAAAGAGCTGGAAGTTGTTGGGGCGTTGATTGCGGGTCGCATGGCGTGCGTCGAAGACGAAACGAAGGCAGAAGCGGGTGCCGTCTTTGGCTATTGCCCTAGCATAGAGTGGTCGGCCCATGTCATCCGGACCCCACGCTTGTGCTAGGGAAAGGGACGCATCCTGGTGCGCGTTATCTCCAAACGCGTTCATGAACAAGGAGCGATGGGGGATACGAATCGACTTGGCGATGGCAGGGAGCGCGCTGAAGGGCCCAGCATTGTCACGGGTGCACCACATCCGAAGAGTCTTCGCGGTAAAGGTAGACGGCAGCGGTGGTTTGATAGTCTCTTTTACAGACCCCGTAGTCGAAAACTCCTCCGTTAGGTGGTTTGATACCCTCAAATTCGATTTGGATTTCCAGCGGCGGTTCCTTGTCAGTAGCCATTGTCAGATGATTCTCGCGTCACGCTGGTTGGCGCGTCACGGGTTCGCGTTTTAACAGAAAGCAAAGTTTCGAATTGTTTTCAAAGAAAGTTACATTAACAAATACATCTATAGCTACATCCTGTACATATGCATTCGGCGATAGCTAAACGAGAAAACACAAGCCGATTATCTATAATAAGTAAGAAAAAGAGGGGAACGCTCATCATCTCGACGAGCAACGTAACCTAGCGCAAGCTCACAACCAATCGCGTCGAGCTCTTATCGACGCGCGCGGACGACTCGGAACACATTGCCCGTCGTTGATCTCAAATCCAGAGCGGCAGCTCACGATCTGGCACCGCCCAGCGCGGCAGCCAACTTGGTTGACGTTCGGGATAGTTGTGCAGTCGCGACCCGTGAATTCAGCATCGCCCTCGGGACCAACGCAGCCACCGCACGAGTCGATGGTGGTCATGATGTCGATACACTCACTGCCGCCCATTCCGCTGAGAAGAGGGCAAACGACCTCATTCCGGCGGCATGTCGATCTCTTGGAGAGAGGGAGTTGGGCGCGCTTGGAAGGCTGAGGACCACAGCTGGCCGAGCCAGGGTTCGAGGTAGAGCCGGCGGGGCACGGAGAGCAGTTGTCGCCGCTGCTGAATGTGTTGCGTGGGCAGGTCGAGCACGACTGGCCGTTGGACGCTGGAACGGAACCGCCGGGACAAGCGGAGCAGGATTGGCTGCCGGCGTTCGAGATGGTGCCGGCCGGGCAATCGGAACACATGTTGCTGTTGCTGTACGTTCCGGCGGGACAGTTTTGGCAGCGACCGTTGGTGTAGGTCTGCCCGACGGGGCACTTGTCGACGCACTGGCTGGGCGTGGACGAGCGGCTGCCGCATCCCTTGCCGGTGGGGCACTGAGTACAAGAGCCAGCACCGGCCGACGAGTAGGTGTCCTGCGGACAGTCGGAGCACGACGTCGCCCCTGCCTGGGAGAACGTCCCAGCCGAGCAGGTCGCGCACTGGCCATTGGAGTAATACTGACCAGCGCGACATATGCTCGTGCACTGAGACGAACCAGGAAGAGAAGAGGAACCGCTCGCGCAAGCTGAGCAGCTCGAAGAACCGCTGGTAGAAAATGTGTTGGCAGGGCACGATGAGCAGGAAGACGAGTTGGGGCCCGAGTAGGTGCCGGCCGGGCAGATGGAGCACGCGCCGTTTTGCGAATACTGCCCGGCTGGGCAGTTGATGGGAGCGCAAGAGCTCGAGCCGGCGATGGAGGAGGTACCGGTCGGGCAGTTCTGGCAGCTGGACGCACCACCGGCGCTGGAGAAGGTGCCGGTCGGGCAAGACGTGCAAGAAGTCGCACCGGCGCTGGAATACGAGCCAGCATAGCAGGATTGGCATGAACCGTTGCTCAGATAGGATCCAGCCGCGCACTGTGGCGTGCAGGAGGTCGAGCCCTAGAATATGGATGAGTATCGAGCAACGACGGACACGAAGCTCGAGGACGTACAGCATTGGAGATATAACCTGAAGGGCAAGTCGCGCACGACCCACTACCATCAGAGTATGTGTTCGCTGGGCACTTGGAGCAGCTGGAGGCGCCGGCGGTGCTCGAGTAGCCAGCTGGGCAGGCGTTGCAAGCGTTGGTGGTGGTCTTGCCGCCGTTGATGTAGAACCCGGGCATGCACATGCAGGAGGACTCGCACTGAGCAATCGTAAATATGGAATACGGATGAAGAAACAACACGTACGGTGTCGGAGGTCGAACCAGCGGGGCAGCTCTTACATGTGGGATTGTACCCGCCGACACTGTATTCGCCAGTCGGGCAGTCCTGGCATCGTCCGTTGACCAACTCTTTTCCAGCGGCACAGGTGGTACGGGCTTCGAGGTGAATGTTGCGGTTTGCACTAAGAGGGACAAGGGTCAGCCGATACAAGGGAGCGTGAAGACGACGACGAACAGTGTGTCCGCGACGACATGGGTGGCGGCAGCAATGGCGAAGACAGAGATGCTAAGGAAGCGCATGACTGTAGGAGGAATGTGTGAGGGCGGACAACGAGCGACGGAGGTTTAAGTACTGTTGGCTGCCTCCTAACCAATGTCTCTTGCTCGAGTTCCATTTCTCGGCGAATGGATTGCACTGGTTCGAGAAAGGGTTGAGGCGGCTCGATAATTCCCGAGACGAGACAAGAAAGTTAGGGACTGGAAAATATGCATCCGGGATGGAGTAGGTTGAACAGGTTTGATGGCATCACTGATGATATTGCCTGTGACACCACGCGCTGCTTAGCCTAGGACGCGAATACCTCGCTCCTCGCAGCATGCTGGAGGAACTCTCGCACATGGACCGCATAACACAACTCCAGGATGAGATCCAACAGCTGCTCACAATCATGTCCCGCACCGTCGTCTACCTCACATCCCGCGCAAACTTCGTCCCCGTCAGCGACCAAATTCCCATCACCAAAGAGCGAAAACCAGAGAAATACGATCCCCCGGATGTGTTCGAGGGTGAGTCATCTCTTTCGTGGGCGTGGGTGGGGCTCAGAATAAGCGCTGTAGCGAACAAGAAAGAGCTCGTTGCAGACCTGATGGTCAAGGCGAAGCAAGTCGAGTACTTGATACAGTCTCTTCCACAACCTGAACCCGAAGCCGAACAGGTGCGTGAGCCTGAGCCTTGTGTCACTCACTGACGGTTTTATTCAGGCCAAACGTCTACAAATCCTCGACGCCGAGATGTCAATTGCAAATGAAGAGTACACCCAAGCAGTTTCGCGATCCAGTGAGATTCTGCTTCGCCTTTGTCGGTCTCAGCTGATTGCTGCTGAGCAGAACAGTTGCACGCAGAGATATCTGATTTTTTGGCATTCATGCTCGAGGAAACGGACAACGGGCTGGTTCAACCGCGGCAGGCGTAGTTTCGCTCGGCCCGCACTCGTGCGACCACGCTGCGGAGAAATTCCGGCCAGCTTGCGAGTCGAGAGGCAAAATATAGCTCGTTCGCAGCTGCATGGATCGCGGCATTAGTACGGCAACCCCACCGAACCGACAATCGACCATTCGAACGGCTGTGTTAGTCTAACTGCACGCGGCCCGGTAGATTGGGCGTATATGAATGCCACTCCCTGCCAAGGTCAGAGTCAGGTCTGTCTGCCAACCACTACCCAACCGGATGAAGGCCGCCCTCGATGTTTGCCCGCGAGCAGAGGCGCAGCACAGACGTGGTTCCATTGCCAGCGCGCTGCTGTTTGTCCTCGTCCTCATTCGCGACCTCCTCGTCACGATCCTACTCTCCTGCCTCATCACCGTCGGCCTCCTCCATTGCATCTGGCTCTATCTCACGCTCTTCTTGCCTCTTCCACTGCCAACAGCCAACTGCGTTATACCAATGCAGCCAGAGACCATCGCCAATGGGTCCTACTTGACCCACCTACGCATAATCTTTCCCCTCGACCTCTACTTGACCCCGCTCCAACGGGCCGTCGCGTCCCTGACCTACACCGACGTCCTCCGTGTAACGACCGGATTCACCTTTCTGGTATTCGCGCTGGTCGAGCTGGTCGCCATACACGCGCGCACCCGAACACGAGATCAAGACGCAGAGCGTGGTCATCTCGGCGGCTTCGGTTCGGAGAAACACACGCATACGTCGTCCTCGACTCGGATCACCACTCTGAGATAAAAGGCGGGAGCCGGGGCTTAGCGTCTAATTTGGGATACACGGCCGGCTGTATTGTAATTGGCTATAGCAAACACGATGTTCAAGACTTCACCAGCGCTTCCAAGTGGACAAGGCACACCAGACCATAGTCAGCAGCATCCCGTACTGCGGCAACATCGGCCTTTCGTTCCTCCACGCCAGCGCCGTCCCCCTCACCACAATCGCCCCATTCAGCGCCAACGCAACCATCCGGGTCGGCGGGTAAATCACCCCGGCGCCGACCCCAACCCGCACGACTGCACCAAAGTATCCCGCCTGTTTAGGTGTTACGCCGTAGTTCTCTGCGAGCCAGTGATTCTTCGTCGCGTAGTACTCGGCGGCAGCTCGCGAAGGGAAGGGGATTCCGAGGAAGGGAATCGCGGACAAAATGCAGAGGGCGCCGAACAGGCTGTTGGAGATGGTCGAGAGGGGCTGCGCGTTGACCAGGCGTAAATAGGATTGAAAGAGCGACATGACCGTACGATGTAGAAAGTTGCCGAGCCGGATCACTCCGGCGACTGACTGAGGCTTTCCTTACATTCAAAATACATCTACCACTTGGAATACGGTAAAAATTTGCCACTGTAGACGGAAGAATCAATGAGTACCCCAATGCCCTCAGATTAAACCACACGCACTCGAAGGTGAGGACCACACGATCTCCTTTCGGATTCTCCTTCTTTGCAACGGTGACCTTCACCTCAGTAAGCTCCGTGGACGAAAGACAGTGAGAAAATTTACCTCGACGTCAATCATGCTCATTATTCCGTCGCCAAACTGCTCTCGCTCGTCAGCACTCAGTTGTATTATAATTGAGCCCACCTTCTCGTGAATGACCGCCTTGATAGCGTGTCCGTACACCAAGACCCCCTGCGTTGCGTCGACAAACCCCACACGACCACACGCAAAATAGCGCACCTCGTACAAACGATACAAGACCGGGTCAGTCGGCGGCATCGGCCCCAGCCCGCGGTTCGGCCACCAATGCGCACCCAGCTCCGCATCGAGGGAAGCATGGTCGATTCCTAAGAACGCGGACACCTTCTGCAGGTCATCTGGTGTGAATTTGGCCTGAGCCTGTTGGTTTAGCGTCCAGGAGGTATCGTGTTATACGCACCTGGCCGTAGAAAGCAGAAGCGACCCAAATCTCGTCTCTACCAATCGCTTTGCCGATGTCGTCGAACGTCGCGGCTTTGCGGGTATTTGTTATTCTTGCCAAAGAACACAAAACCGGCAGAGATATAAACCTTTACGCGCCTTCGCTTCAAAGAGCTTCACATTCGCAGCAGGGAGATTGGAGAACGGCGCGCTGGTGGATGAGACGGACTGCATGCGTGTGGCTGTCAGTTCTTGTGAAGCGACCTAGGATGGTACTTGCAGCGGCCATGTCGACAGTTGCGGCGTTTGACGATGGTGGTGCAAAGGAAAGACCCTTAGTCTTGTAGGGTGGGAAGAGATCGAGCTAAGAGAGCTTCGGGAGGCCCGGCGGAGTCCCGTGCGCCATGGTCACAAGGTCAGAAATTCAGTGCGGGATCCGGCGACGCTAGGCGTTTCTCGACAGTGTCAATGCTGGTGGTTGTTAGTAAACAAGCGGCCGGGTAGTCCCGCATCTGATCAGACCTCATCTTATCTTGCCGAAACAGCATTTCCAGTTTTGCAAAGGGTATAATAATAATAGGCCTACAACCAGGCGACGGTAACATTCCAATCATGACTACAGAACCAGAATACAACAAAGAGGACGTCGATTACTTTGCAGTGAACTGCAAAAATTCATCAGCCATGGAGGAGGAAGCAACGCGCAGGAACTCACGTATACGCAATCATCGAAAGAGCCGTGCTGGGCGATAGGACCAACGGCAGGCGCGTGGTTGGCACTCGTGTTGATAGAGCACATCCTGAAAGCGCCCGCGGGGACACCTTTGTCCACAAACGCAATCGCCTCGCCGTTCTCCGCCGGGTTATCGACACCCTTGAAGAAGATGAACGTTTTGGGATTTGTCGGGAGGATCTGGGCCAGCGAAGTGAGCTGCTCGATGACGATGTGGGTGTGACCGATGATCTGGCCCTGTTTGTTGAGCGTCTGCGGGGCGGCAAAGTAGGTCTTCTGCGCGTTGGTAAAGACACCCGTCTGGAAGTTCTGCACGTTCAACGAGGCGTTGAACGGCACATTGGCGTTGATGACATCGGTGTTTTTCGGGAAGTTGAACTTGGCTGAGGGCAACAAGGTTAGCGAGGTGTCGAGTCGCGACTCGAAAACATACCAGAGGGCATGTTGTCGACCGAGGGAATCAGGCCCATCGGTGTCTGGTTGCAGGACCCGGTTTGGATCTGAGTACCGTCGGTCAAAGGCGTTCCCGGGAGAGTGAGGGCGCAGAAGTTGATGTAGTTGCTGGATCGGAGTGTCAACTGGGCGGTCGAATGAGCGGCAAACGAAACCTACTTCGTGCTCGTCGAAGACGCGGTCTGCCCAGCGGTCGGAGGGTTCTGCCCATCGTCCGTAAAGTTGACATTGATGACGGATTTGTCAAGCGCTGAATCCGATGAGCTCCGAGTAGCAGGTAAGATGCAAATACTCACTCAGAGACGTCTGGAGGGCTTGCGCGGACTGGCTGGCACCACCTCCAGTCGCTGCGTTGTTGCCGGTAGCCGCGTTGTTGGCAGTAGCTGCGGCCCCAGCTGCGCTGCTGGCTGCCGTTCCCTTATTGCCACCTTGATTCTTCTTCCCGCCTTTACCCTTCCCCTTGCCTTTTCCTTTACCCTTTCCTTTACCCTTTCCTTTCCCGCCCTGACCACCGTTCTTCTGGTTCTGGCGACGGGAGAGCATGCCACCGTCCCGAGGCAGAGCGCGGAGATCGTTCTCGACGCAGTCAATGCAGCCACGCGGGACGACAGGGGACGCCGAAGCGCTGAGCGCGAGGACGAGAGAGAAGAGAATGGCGATCGAGCGTGAGTGCATCGTGAGTTGTTGTTGTTGTAGGACGGACACCAGGTCAAGAGGTTGTAAGAAAGAAAGAAAGAAAGAAGGGGTATGAACAAAGAAAAAGACGATCTCGGATCGCCAAAGAAGAAAAGAAGGAGGAACCCTGCAAGCGGGGGGGAGGGGAAGAGAAAATGAGGCGTCCCATGGAGAGGTCGCATATAAATAAGTAATCTTCGGGCGGCGTTTCGTTGTGCAGCGGAGACGCCGGAGGTGATACAGAACCCCAGACACTTCCCAAATGATCCCCGAAATGCAGTAGGCGGCGCCGATAATATTGACTGAAACCCAATAGTCAATACTTGGATAGCCTCCCTCACGACCAGGTCTGCATTTGTAACCCGGATCTGAGAGGCTCTGCGAGCACAGCGGTTGGTTGCGATTGGCTTCAACGGCGCGGAGTTGCGAGCTGAAGACTTCCACGGTACGGCTTTGCATGCGTTCGTCGGTGTTGACGCTGTTGCCCTCCGCTGCCGTGTGGCGGGTAGTTACTGCAGGCAAAGAATCATCAGCGGGAGACGCAAAAAAAGAACGGACTCTGAACTCGCAGGCATTCAGGCTCCGGCGTTCGACATCGCGCGCCCAACTTCCCGCGAATACATTGCAACAGCAATGCGGCTCCTGGGCGGTACTAAGGAGAGCTTGAGCGCTAGTTTTCTTGAATTCGTCGCTCGCTTGAACGGCCAGGATAATCGAACCATGTTGTCGGCGTCGCAATCGCGGGCCACCTCGGCGACGGTGACAACGCTAGCAAAAGCTCGCCCGCCGTGGGACGGAATGACATTTGTTGCGATTGCCGCCAGGATAGGCCGTCTAACCCGCGATAGTTTGAGACTAGAAATTGTTGCAAGTAGTGAATACATAAGGACCGACTCTGCGGTTCGCGGTTCCACATTTCTGGGTTCAAACCAACGTTCAAGTTGCTTTGGAGCTTTGGAGGGACTTTGGCATAAATTGAAGGCAGTGGTTTGCGGAAGAAGCTTGAAACATAACATAACATAAGCGATGAACTCGATTGATGGGCTATGGTAAAATTATCTACGCGCTAAGTGAGGTAGGACATGTAGAGCATACTTACAGCAGGTATAGTATCAACGCTACGAATACAGGAGAAAAAACAAACAAGAAAGAAAACTCTCACTTGATCTCGGCCAACTCTCCACCAGCAGCGCGAGCCACTCCAGTCAACATCTTGTCCAAACGGGCTTTGGCGTCCGCCTGCTTCTTCTTGGACCGCGCCTTTGCAGCACCGCTATTGCCTTCCTCCCCGTCGTCTTCTTCTTCTGCATGTGCATGTTGGGCGACCATAAACTCGGCGATAAATTTGGCAATCGCCTGCTCTCCCACTTCGCTCGCGGCACGCGGACCCCACCGCCATTCGTATGCCGTACCGATGTCTTCGTCTGCCGCCGACACCCGTCCGCGCTTGCCCTTATTGGCAGACTTTTTGCCATCAGCGCCGGCACCGACCTGGGCTCGGTCGATGTAGCCCTGACGCATGAGCTGCGTGAGGTATGCGTCGAGGGTGAGGACGTTCCCAGCGTGGGTGGATGCAGCTGTGAACGAAATGTTGCCAGTCCCCGTGAGGTTGAGGCGCTTGAGCATTGCGCGCAGGTCCTCTGTGAGACTGGGTTAGAGCATCAAAGTGAAAGGAAAGAGGGCTCACGATCGCCGACAACGCGTCCACTGACAAGGATAAGAGCAAGGATCACGTAGAGAATGCCAAGGGGCGCCAGTTGGTCGGCTTTGCTCCAAGCCAGCATGGTTCCGTAGTTTTTGGCACTGTATTCGTCCTCGTCGTCTTCCTCCGAGGGCGCGTCTTCTGCTTCGTCCTCGAGGATTTCCTCGTGTGTGACGGCCATGGCTTCGATGAGCTCGGCAGAAAGGGTCGAGCGGAGAATGTAGGTTTTGGATCCAGCGGCAGTGGCTACACCGGGTTTAGGAAAGTACAAAGGAGGAAGAGTCCAGATACCAACCTTTCCTCTTGACACCGGCAGCATTTCGTGCCTCTTCACCGTCCTCGCCCTTGTCCTTGTCGGGATCGAGCTCTGCGCGGGTCCGTAGCTCGACGAGTTGCATGCCGAGCAGGCTATTAAGGATGCCCTGTGCCGTAGCAAAGACGCGTGCAAAGGCCCTGGTATTGGTGCCCAGAACTATTTGGGGTTAGAGCAGCCTGGAACGGCGGAAGCGCGACTTGCCTTTCTTCGAAATTTCATCTCGGCGGAGAGGCATGCGCTTGTGCTCGTTGAACATGGCGAGACGGACGAGCGCGTATGCCATTCGCTTTTCATCCTGAAAGCAAGGTCATTTGGGCTGTGGTATAGCACGAAAGCACGCACATTTTGGGGGTCGTCGTCGAGGTCCATGTCGTTGTTATTGGCATCGTCGTCGTCGTCGTCCTCCGGCTCCTCGACTGGGCGGCGTTTCTGGGAGCGTTGTGTCTGGCTGGGTTGGGTCTGGGAGGCCTTGGGAGCCTTCTGGGAGCGTGTTGTTGCGCGTGCCATTGAGCAAGAGGCAAGTGGTGTCACGCGTGACGTGACTCATGGCGTCCAAGCACGACCAAGTCAAGCCATCCAGAAAAATAAAGAACCGCCGCTCGCCCTTGCTCCCGCTCTCCGAGGATATCACGTCTCGCTATCCCCCGGAACTCCATGACTATGTTATCGACTTCCTCCACGACCACCGCCCATCGCTGTGCTCATGCAGTCTCGTCTGCACATCCTGGTTCACCACGAGCAGATATCACCTCTTCAGAAACTCTTCCACGCTCTATGTCTATCGTGCAAACTTGCGCTCATTCCTTGAAATGCACGCATCGGGTCGCCTCAACCCATACATCGGGCGCCTCAACCTCGAGAGCCATGTAATAGACGAACGCTCTGTTCAAGGGGAGGATACTTTTCAGTTCAACCATGACCTTTCTCGCTTCACGCGTCTCTCCGCCCTCTCATACCTCCGGCTTCATTACCACCATGACGACGTCGCGCCTTCATTCTTCTCGGCAATTGCACAAAACTTTTCCTCCATCACAGAGCTAGAGCTCAGCTCTGTACATATCAATTCATTTGCCAGGGTCTTGGCGATGTGCCAGACGTTACCCTCGTCTTCGTCGGCTTGCGCTTGTCCAGGTCTACCTTCGTGGCGACCAGGAACAACAAGAAGCGTTGACGGAAACCACCACATACCCTGTTCTCGACCATCTCGCCGACTTTATCATCGATTGCAACTGGAGAATAGATCACATCTTGCGATGGCTCGCAGCCCAACCCAGCATCCGCCTTGTCGCGATCGAAAAACTCTCAACTCCATCCGAGATGCATCTCTTTACCGAAGCCATTCGTGCAATCGGACCTCGCCTTGAGCACCTTATTCTCGGTCGTACGCTCACTGGTATGACCTTACTTTCCGAAGTTTACACAATACATTGACCTGCGTCCAGTGCCGGACCTATCATGTGCAGTAAGGCTCCGCGTCCTAGAGCTCAGGCAAATTGCATTCAAGGACCAACCAACACGATTCCCTCCCAAAGATCCGAACTACGTGTCTCAAGTCCTGGCGCCGATTCTTGTGCGCGAGTCGCCGCCTATAACGATCCAGCATATCGGTTTGACGCTCTACAACGTGTATCCATCCGATATCCACGAATTGAGTTGGGAGCGCATTGCCCCACTGCTCGCCGGCGCGACGAGTCTCCAGCGTGTACAGATTGATGTTTCGAGCCACAAAAGGGTGGTTGAACGAGTTGTATGTGATGAGAAGCTGCCGCCTCCACGGCCGTATTCTCTCAAGGTTCAGAACCTGGATTATCGATGGGCTGTATTTTCACTTGTTGACTGCTGTAGCAAATAGTAATGTAGTCAGCACCTGTTACGGAATCAGCCACTGATGATGAGGCGGGCCGGCTACTTACGCATCTTGCCTCTCTCCACCATGTTGCGTCTTGGGTTCTCGTCCCTGCGGCCTGCGGCACCAGCTGTCTGCCGCTCAGCCCACCTCAACGTCCGCAACCTGTCCAACTTCCGACCAAACATCGTCCAAGCCCTGCAGAAACAACGCCAGTCCTTGCCCTTCGGCTCTGCGTTCAAATTTCCGCGATATTCCACGATAGTCGAAGCCAGCAAACCCATCTCCTGGCGCCGTGTGCATAAATTATCTTAATTTCCATTGGCGCAAACTCATCTTTACAAGGTGGCCCTCATTGCTGGTGGGGTGGCGGGAACCGTCATCATCCTCGAGAGTGCGCTGAACCGCGAAACGCGCTCGGGCCTCTCGAACGCGGAACGTTCCCTCCTCAACTCGACGTTCGCCTACACCGGAGCAGGGTTGACTGCCACCGCCATCGTCGCTCGCGCGATGTTTACTTCTGGCGTTGTCTACCGCATTATGGCGGCAAATCCCTGGGTTGTCATTGGGGCCAGTCTTGCTGGCGGAATTGGCTCTATGCTGGGTGTTCTCTACACTCCGCCTGAGAATACTGTCACCAAACACCTGTTCTGGCTCGTACGTCCTCTATCTTCAAGTCTACCTCAGCAACTGAGTGTTTTCAGACCTTCAACGTCTTCCAGGCTGCCACACTCTCTCCTCTCTTCTTTTTAAGCCCTGCCATCCTCGCGCGCGCAGGTCTCTACACACTCGGTGTTGTCGGATCTCTCTCCTACGTCGGCGCCACGGCTGCAAACGACAAGTACCTCATGCTCGGTGGCCCACTCCTCGCAGGTGTCTCCGTGGTGGCTCTTAGCGCCCTTGCTCCACTTGTGCTCCCCGCCACCGCCGTCCGCGCGCTTGCCATCACGGAATCGATATATCTCTACGGTGGCCTTGTCGTCTTTGGTGGCTTTGTCTTGTATGAGTACGTATGAATTTCGTCTTTCTTTCACGGGTTAACCTCTCCTTCAGCACGCAAAAAATTCTTGCGCATGCCCGGATGGCTGAGCAAGGACTCATGAAGCGCGACCCGATGAGGGAGTCCATTGGGCTCCAACTCGACGCCATCAACATCTTGTGCGTTGGGTCATATCCCGATTTCCGTCCGTTCACTCACAGCAAACATAGCGTCCGTCTCGTTCAGATTCTCTCGATGAACCAAGCGAAGCGGAAATAAACTTTTTCTCGCTGTATCTTACCAGTATCATCATTGAAAACTTTGCTTGCTCACTCAACTCTGTCGTCGACGCCTGCTCGCGTGCTCGTCTCTCAGCGTCGAGAGCTCTTTGACATTGGCTTTTTCGAAGACCATGGTCACTTTACAGCCTAGGCGGCCATACTGACGCCTGTTGAATAATCTTTATGGGTGGGGAAAGGATTACTCTTACCCCCGCTCACTATGAGCCAGTGATTCCGACCGAGTCCTGCGAGGGTACAAGTCGGCCTGCCATTGAAGTTGCGCGACCACGTGATACAATCCTTCCGCGAACACAGTTCTATTTCTACAAGTAGCATCTAGAGTACGTCGACGGCGGAAGAGAACAAGGCCAATTCCCCCTCAGAATATCACTTTCCCATTGTTTCGCATGAGACCGGTACAAATCCATCGCAGCCCGCGCGTTCTCTGCCTGCAAAAAGCAATTGACATGATGTCGTGAAAAGACTCGAGAGAGAGAATACAAACCGGATCGACAAGTCCCTCTCCACAGCGTCTTCTCATGAGCTGCCAACAGAGCGTCTGCAAGCCGATTATCTGGTTCGGGGAGCGGAGCGCGTTTCGGAACGGCTGCGAGGAAAGAACAGAACTGCTGTCAAGAAACATCCACGACCCTGCCCCGGAAGAACACACCTGGTAAAGCGCGACATCGCGTGTGGCTACTGCGGGGTGCGGCATGCCTAGCACTAGTCGGAGTCGGAGTCAAATAAATGCCATGGGCGGAAGGGCAGGAATACCCGAGAGATGCTCCCAAATCGAGTGTCCCACGACGACTTTTTCGCGTAGTAGTTTGGCCATGGTGCTTTGCAACACGTTGAACGGAATCGAATCCTCTTTGCGGGGAGCAATTCAGAATCGCTCCAGGGCTAAAAGGGACTAACCCACTCGAGCAGAGATGCCAAGCAGAGATCCCGGTTTGGGCTGCACGGTAGTCGACGACCGCAATCGTTGGTACTACGAATTTGTCCAAGATGGTCTCTCCCTGCATGATTTTGTGAGCTGAGCCTCGGGTTGCTTGGCTGTGGAAAACGCGCACCTGGAAATTCACAACTGAAGAATTGCCAAGCGGTGAGCTCGATACATGGTGAAGCAACTCTGCGTACCAACGACGCGTCTATCCGCCTCATAAGCATCTGAAAAGCACAACAAAAGAGCACATACGCGATCATCGACGTCGTTCCACCAGGGCCAACGCCCACGCAGACGGTGGACACAGAGACGATTTGCTCGGGCGAGGGGAAGTGGGACATGGCAAGGAAATTGGACTGACGGCTGCTGAAAGGAGCCTTCGGCTTTTAACGTCGCGTTCCCGTTTTGCCCATTCGCGGCGGGGATATTTTATTGCCGCCGTTAGTCGGGTGCCAGGCGGAGGAAGCTTGACATCGAAATCTTGGGTCGGACATCTGTCTGAATCTGTGTTGAGCTAAAGAAGAAAACAAAACATTTCAGTATGGGCCTGCAAATGCGCTCGGGAGCGCAGCGGCGCATAATCGCTTGCGCTGAGACTACAGCACCAGGTGGTTTGAGCTTCATCAGCGTTTAAACGTTTGTTTCGCTGTTGAAATGAGAGATCCCGCAAGGCATCACGAAAAAAACGGGTCACGGTATGGCGTAGGTGACGCCAGTCACAATTTGTTGCCTCTACTCTGTTGCAACCGTAATCTAACTTTCATCGCCCGAGCCGCCAACGATCTCCATAGCTGTCTCTCCCGCCCACGTCGAGGAAAGACCTCCCGGAATGGCCGCATCGTCTCCCGCAACGGTTCGCTCTGAGTTATGTCGCGCCATGATTCTTGCTCCGCCACCAAAACCTTGTCAAAAATACCGAGCCGGCCTTCGATAATAGCGTAGGACGCCACTCGCCGCCGCACACGCTGATCTTCCACCTGCGGGCCCCATCGAGTTTTGAATTTCGTCAGGGTATGCCAAGAAATGGTCCCGCATTGTCTCGCCTGCCGAAGAGTGCCCAACAGAAGAAGGAGCGTTTTGGATGACGGCCGCAAGTCGGGATGGATGGCCAGAATCGAGTTGAGTTTCCTACGCGCGGAATAGAAATCGAGTAGGCCCCGCTTCTTCGCTTCGTAGGCGATGAGGGCGTTCATCACGAGGACGCAATGGTTGGCCCACTTCCGGTCGATTCGTTGCGGCAACGCGTGAAAGTACTGGGTCACGAATGACATGGCGGACTTTGGTTTGTTGACCGTAAGCATTGCGCGGACGATGATGAGGACAGCGTGAACGGACTCTCTGCCGTTCGGGGAGAATGTCGGGAGGTTGAGCATCAGGGTGCGGAAACGGGTTTCGGGGATAGCGAGTGGTGTGTCTGAGCGGGCGTCTACGCTCGTACCGGTTCGTTTCACGCTGTTGAAAAACTCCATCCACAAGGGTAAAGGGATAATTCGATGGCTCGCGGTGACTTGCTGCCACGCATATTCCCAATTGTTCAAGCGGACGAGATATCGCGTTCTAAGCTTGACCGTTTCGAGATTTTCGGGGATGTGGTCGGCCGACATGCCGTTGAGGAGGAGCTGCACTGTCCCATACGCAACGTGTCGAATTGCCAGTGATATGAGCAGGTTGTACGACCGCGCAGAACGGACGTCGGGATGGAGCTCGTGGTAGTCCACGAGAACCGGAAGCGACGCTGTCTGCGGGGATGCCAACAGACGGAGCAAGTTTTGGTACAAGAATTTTGGTGTTGTTGCGCGGGCAATCGCGGTTGGACTGGGAATGTTTATACGCTAGAAGGAGCTGGGTTGGGATAGAACGCACGGCGAATGGAGGCGGCGGGCACCAAACAACCATGCCGCTCGCATGCATGGGTCTGGTCAAACCGTGTTGGGTCACTTGATGCAGCGCGTTTGCACTCGCCGTCTCCTTCTCCACCACCATGCCGTCCAAATTCGCTTCAAAGCAACCGCCCCGCCACGGCCCCCTCGCGCTGACCTAGCCAGCATTCCTCAGGTCTTCCGCGAGCTTCTTCCCAAAAGACAAGAGTCCACTCCCGATGCCCCGCCGAAAAAAAGACGTGGACTCTTTTTCTATCTCCTGCTCGGTGTGTTTTATGCTCGAACACGGCCTGAAATACTCATCAACTCTCTACGCTAGTCTCTCCCCTGTTCATATGGATACAAGTCGAGAAACACTTTGACCCGAAACCACTGCTGGAGAAGAAACGACGGCGTGCGATACTCGAACGTCTGCGCAGTCTCCGGACGACCAAAGTAAATGGGTTCACCGACTCGAGAGCGGTGGTGCCGTATCTGCGCAGCCTTTTTGGAGTCATGCTTCCGTCGGACCTCCAACGGCACATGCGTGCCCACGAAGTTTGTGGTTTGTTGGAGCAGCAGTGTCCGTCGGAGCTGCTCGTCTGGCTGCAGGATATCTGCGACATCACCTACAAGCTCTCGCAAGCCACCCAGGACGAAGATCGAGAGGTGGAGGCGGGCGAGAAAATCCAGGACTCTGCAGATCTTATTTTGCGCAAATGCTACCAGGCTGTCCACCAACGTTTACCGCCTCAATCATCTGGTACGTGAGCATGCAATGGGCAGTGCGGGTGTATTCAAGTCGGTTGGTCGGTTGTTTAGCGAGTCTTGTATAAATAACCTTGATTGGACTCGATCTCTTCCTGACCTTCCTTCCATGGCCTCGCCTTCATTCCCTGAGCCCGCTCCGACGACGCCACCGGTCGTCCACCTTGAGCGTGATACAGAGTACCTGATCCAGTCTTATCTTCCACCCACTGGCCCCCCTCCCGGATATCAACCTCCAGGACTTCCCCTCCCGTTTTGCACTCCCCAAATCGCGCCGTCTTTTGAGGCACCGTTTGCAAGGGGCTATAGCCCCGCGCTCCACGCGGTCGGGGTGCCACAAGACGAGCTCCTCGGTTTCATGTTGGTAATTAATATCCTGGCGATGACATCTGAACTTTTTTTCAGCGATGGACTCAACAATGCGATGACGGCAAGTCCACCTCTTCGTGTCGTTGACGTCGCCGGTACGCCTATTCGCGCCAAACGATGCCTTGCCGCTAACCAGCCCCCCACAGGAAAAATCATCGGCTTCATGTACGCTTTTAATCTCCTCTCCGTATCCTTCATTCAAGCAACCGCTAGTCCGTACCACTGGGCCATGATCGCTGGTGCGGGCATGCAAGCGGCGGCCCAAACTGGAATGCGCGTGCTCTCAAAGTCGATCACAGACCGTTATCTCCGCGCCACCAACCGCCGCGTCTTCCACCCGCGAGGTCTCTCTGTCCGCCTGTGCACCACTGCAGCTATGCAGGAACTTGTCATGCATCATGGTTCTGGAGCTGGCCCGTCCACACTCGACAAGATCGGACGCGGAGTCGGCACTCTTTTGTTGCATGCCCCACTCCCATTCTCCAGCCGCATCGTGCGCAGCATCGCCGACAAGCCGCCCAAAGTCCCCGCGACCATCAGCGCAGTTGGAGATGGGCAGTTTATGCCTCTGTCAACCCAGCGTCGTCTCGCAGCACTCCACGGTCACGCGCTCCCGCTTGACCTCAACGTCCCTCCGCCAGCGTCGCCCAAAGACGTTATGGGGTCGATCAACCAGTTTGGCGTCAAATTCGATGCGTGGCGCACAGGGAGAAAGGAGTCCAAGATCGAGAGTCGAAGGCGGGAGCTTGCACGCGTGGATAACCAACTGCGGCAGTTGGGCATTAATCCAGGGCAGACACAAGGCCCGATGGCTGGCGGGAGCGGAGAGGCGTATTATCTTGACAGAAGGGAGAGAAAGGAGGTTCGTCGTTCAGCACGACGGGCAAAAAGACGTGAGCGCGGAACAGGGTTGATTGGGAGCTTGATTGGTCCAAAAGAAGGGCGCCTTGAACGACGCGTGGCGAATGCTGATTTGCTCGAACACTGGGCGTCTGACAAGGTGCTTTGGGTGGTCATCATGAACAAGGAACTGGGTCAGTTTCTGCCAATCGCATTTTTCGACGCTCAATTTTATCAGATCGGAACATTGATGGGATTGACCGCGCAGACAGTTTGGAAGACGAGGAGCAGGTTGACCTGCAGACCTGGCAGAACGAGATGGTCAAGGAGCACCAGGAGTTGGAGAACGAGGATAGCGACAGCGACAGCGAGCAGGAGGATCATAAGCATGTATAAAGTACTACCGCCCTGTAAAGCGAATTTCGAGCCATCTGAAGATGGGGAAAGTGACTCCTGCGAATGCGGCTGCCAACTGAAAAGAGTCGTGAATCAGTGAAAGCTCGCGGGGAAAGATGTGACGCAGACCTCGAAGCCCAAATCCGCACCAAACTCTGCACCAGCTGCGGCGCCAATCGGTCCAGTGTACCAAACCTAGACCAGATAAGAAAAAGGTCCTCTGTTCGCTGCGTATTCTCAACTCACCTCAGCCATCCCAACAACAGCACCAGCAACCCCACAGCAACCCGCCAATACACCCGCAATGCCAAGAGGTAGCTTTGAGGGCGAGTCCCAGTCATCGAGGTTATACCCTCCAAGAAGCCCACCCCACCGGCGGAACAAGAAGTGCTCCTCGGCGACGATGATGATGAAGAACGCCGTCCAGTAGGAGAGAATGGAGAGGAAGTTGGACAGGATTTCGGCGAAATGTTCGCGCCCGGCGACACCAGCGACCGTGTACGCAATGAAGATGATGAGCGTCCAGAAGAAGCGCGGGACCTTGGCGAAGGGGCGGCCGAGGGCCTGGATGGAGAGGGCGGCGGAGTAGGTGTTGGGAACGTTATTGGCGCTAGTCAGGATTCAGTACATACTAGAAGGGGACAATGAAGACCGACATGACGGAGAACGCCAGGAGGAAGAGGATGAATTTGCCGAAACCATGCCAAGGTGAGAGGACCTGCCCAAGGAGAGCCCCCGTTCCACCGTTGTTAAAGGCATCAGTATATGCCTCGTTCGTTATCGTCATCAAGGCAGCTCCAACAATCTCGCAAAAGCAGATGGGGATGAAAAGCCCGAAAAAAGTCATGGTGAAAATCTTGAGGGACGACGTGTCGACAGGGAGTCGGCAATTGTAGTCCGCTGCAACGGGAGCCCACTGTTCGATTTTGTGTTAGAGGCAAGGTCAAGTGAATGGTGTAACGCACCCCAGCGACCGAGCCGAAAACGATTCCACCAAAACTGAGAATGTCAGAAGACAGGGCTTTGCCTTTATCCTCAAAGGCTTTTTGGGCGTTGATATCGTATCCTGCTTTCCCACCAAGGCCAAGAAGCATGAGCATGACGACGAAGAGGACCATCCATGCGTATCGCTCATAGTGATGCACCATGTTGTAGCCTGAATTTAGGTCAGAGAAGGCGGCTAGACGCGGCTCTTAACGTCACCAACCAATGAAACATGGGATTAGACTGCCGACCCCGACAATGACAACACCAGCGACTAAAGGGAGTGTGCCGGGGTTGAGTGAGGCGAGTGTTTGTCCACCTAAAATCACGGCTGTTACGGAGAAACCGAGTCTGGGGAAAATCACATTAGCAGACAGATATCGGTGTGACAAGTCGCGTACTGTGTCAAGATGTTGAGGATAGAATAGATTGTGCAGCCGACGTAACCTGAGCTGTAGCGTGTAATAATCATCGTACGAAGGCCGGTCTTTGGGCCCAAGGTCGAGATGAAGGATGTCAAGACGGCACCCAATGCAGCGAAGCAAAAGATGGTCGCAATGGCATGACTGGTGGAACTGAGCAAGTGGCGGAATAGACTCGAGGAGGACGTACGGTAGCGTGAGGGTGAAGAATTCCTGAGCAAGAACGCCGATGGGAAGAGTAGTTAGCACAGTGTTAACAGACCTGAGACGCGTTATTGTTCGGAGATGGACCGAACATGGATTGTGCTGACCACCACATTAGCACACTGCCAGCAGGTTAAATCTGCACGACGATAGAGAGCGGCGACAGACTTGTTCCACAGATTTTTGTTCTCCCGCTGGTCCTCTGGTACGCGCTCGACACCGCGCGCCTCGACACCACTTGCGAATAACTTGCTGAGGACGGGCCCGATGAATGAGAATCGTTGGATGAGCACATCATCGGGTGACGTCTCCACGGCCGGCTGGTCGATGCCAGGGTTTTTCTCCTTGTCCTCGAGGGAGGTTATGGACATTGTGGCGGGAAGCAAGCGACAGGAACAGGACCAGTGTACATGTGGGTGCGCTAAAGTAGCGGCTATTATTAGGTTTTTCCATCAAGCTTCCAGCGCGAACGCATGCACTACCGTTGATCACAGATAAGCCGAGACGCGACGTCGGGAAAAAGGACAAGCTCTCGACGACGTCAGGATGCGCGACGGGAACGAACATGTGCAGTTTTCAAGAACGAATGGGCCCGGGATTAGAGTCGGGAATGCTTCACGCATGCTGCGGTCGGTACAGAAAGAGGACGCTCTGGCTTTGTGTTGCGAAGATGGAGGCAGGAAGCAAGTTGCGAACTAGCCAAGCAAAACTCGGCTCTGATCAAGAGAACAGCCACTTCGCTTCCCGTTCTGGTCCAACAAGACGGTCTGTAAACGCCGAGCTTTGCTGCAGCGCAACCAAACCTCCAAGCCTTGAGCCCTTCAAGTGAACACGCCACATTCCGCCGTAGACATCTCAAAGCGGGCGGTGAAATGGTGTTCGACGCTGCAATCAGCATTGTTCAGCACCGCTGAAGACGGCGGATATTTTGAGAGACTTCGGAGCCGGTTCTCGTAAAAACCTCGGTGGGCCAGTGCAACGATTCGCTAGCGGTCGGCACGATCTTCCCTGTCGGACCCTAGTCAGAATCGGAACCGCCACTCTCAAGCTCAGATCATTTAAATATGCGCGAGGCTTGGCCAGCACCTTCTCAACACCTCCCTCATGGACACCTCGACGACCACACAAGATCCACCTCCCCAGAATGCCCCTACAGAAGCTAGCACCATTCTGACCGGTCGACGACTCGCTGTCGCCTTTACCGCCATGTACAACTCGAAAAAAATCTCGTGGTGTCGTATGCTGACCGTTTATCAGGCTGCTCTCGGTTCTGGTTATGGCGCTGGACCAGACAATTCTAGGTTGGTGGGACTCGCCACCTCCATCGTTCGATGTTCTTATGAATTTCGCTTTCAGCAACCGCCCTACCCCGTATTGCATCGGTTCGTTCGAAAGGAAACAAGCTATCCATAATAACACGCGTATCATCAGGACTTTGACGCGTTCACGCTGCAAGGCTGGGTGTCAACGTCTTTCCTACTCGCGCAAGGTCTGTGTTGAACCTCCCTACCGGCCTTTGTAAACTCACTATACCGTCCAGCCGTCTTCCTTCTCCCATACGGCCAACTCCTGCGCATATTTTCTGCCAAATGGATGCTCATAATCGCCATCCTCATCTTCCAGCTGGGATCACTCATCTGCGGAGTCGGCCAAAATATAAACCACCTGATCGTAGGGCGGACCGTCAGCGGTCTTGGAGCGGCGGGCATCTGTTAGTGCATTTTCTGCGTCGATGATTCACTACCAATCGAAAGCAGGGGTCGCGATGTTCCAGGTCATGTACCAAGTTACGCGACTCGAAGATCGTCCACGCCTTTTTGGTATTTTCGGAGCCGTTTTTCAAATATCTGTTGTTCTGGGCTCGATAATTGGCGGAGCGTTCACGTCCAAAGTGTCTTGGCGATGGTGTTTCTTCATGTACGCACAACTTTCCCCTTCTGAATTCGCATTTTTCAACAACAAGACGCAGAAACCTTCCCGTCGGTCTCGTCTCCCTTGTCGGTGTATTCTTCCTCCTGGACTCGTCGCCGCCTATTGGATCCGATCCTACCAAGCGATCATGGTCAGATCTCATGCGCCAGGTCTCCCAGATGGATTACGTCGGGGTTGCGCTTATTTCTGCCGCATTGACAACGTTGGTTCTTGCGCTTCAATGGGGCGGGAACCAAAAACCGTGGAACGACAAGGCTGTGGTCATAGTGAGCGTCTTCTTATCCCCCCAGAATTGGCTAAAACGTTGGTGCAAGTGCTTGGTGCTTGCAGGTCTGCTCACTGCTGCCTTGATTGGATGGGAGAAACGCCTCGGCGACAGAGCGATGAGCCCGACGGCGATCTTCCACTCGCTTTCCATGTCGGTGCTTTTCTTGTGAACCTTAGCGTCGTTGACTGAAAGCCACAGCTATGCGATGATGCTCTACACGTTCCTCCTCCGGTTTTGTTTCCTGTTATTCTCCTTCGTAAGTCATGTTCCCGTCCCGACATTAGCTCAAAGATGATGCAGTACATCCCGATATACTACCAAGCTGCGCGAGACCATAGCGCAATCAAGTCGGGTGTTGACCTTCTGCCTTTCCTGGTCGGAGTGTCTGTGGCGATCCTCGGTGCGGCTCAGATTATTGACTGGATGCGATTCTAGTGTGTACCGCATTTTATCTTCGACGTTGAACTTACGCGATTAGTTGGCCCCTCCTCGTACTTTCTCCCATCCTCGTTACTGTTGGCTCGGGCGTCCTTTATACCATCAACACATCCACGTCTTCGGCGGAACTAGTCGTTCTCCAGCTCATCGTTGGTCTGGGAACAGGAACGGGAATGCAGACTGCGTTGTTGGCACTACAGTGCGTCCTCTCCGTCTCTCTATAATAACCCACTACACCTCCAAGTCCATAGATTCGAATTCAACTCTCCCAAGACGCTCCCTCTCATCGGACAAGCCACCTCCCTCGCAATGCTCTTCCAGCTGCTCGGGGGTACCATCGGTCTCGCGGTCGCCACACCAGTCCTCTCATCCACACTCACCACCAACATCCACAAATACGCTCCGTCCGCGCCGGCCGAGATCATCGCGCTGATCCGCGACTCCCCGACGTTCATCTACACCGACGCAAGAGTGCCGCGTGCGTTGATACCGGGCATTGCCAGGGCGTATACGGGGAGCCTGAGGGTGGTGTTTATGCTGGGTGTGCCTGTTGCGGGGCTGGGCCTGGTGTCGGCGATGTTCATGAATAGGATACACATTGGCCACAATGGGAACCTGGAGGAGGAGAAAGGAGAAAAGGACAGGGAGATTGGAGTCGAGGAGGAGAAACCGGGCGGGTGATTAACCTGCTTCCGCCTGCCCACAACTATCTGCTTTCTGCAGAGCTAGAGTTTTGCGTGAAATCAATTAGATTTGCGATGTTATGTTATGGTATACATCGGCGATAGTGGTCCCGCGATGGCGTTGCTTTTCGTCTTGTCGAATTGAATGGGATTGGCAGCGAGTCGCAAAAAGAGAAAAGAAAAGCGTGAAAAATTCCGGCTACACAAATCGATCATGTAGATTGTATGTACGTCGTCAAGGGGTTGCGCCTGGCGCTAGATCCCCCCCAAAATGTCCCAATCCAATCCCCCCAGACGGGATTCCCAGTAATGAAAACGTCCAAGCAAGCCAAGAGCTCGTTTACAGCAAGAGACCGGCCACGAGGCCCGCTGCGACGGCAACGAATCCTGCAGCACTGGCACGGTTGATAAGGGCGCTGCTGGGTGCGGGAGTGCCCGAGGGAGCGGCACCGCCCGTTGAGCTTCCAGCGGCAGAGCTCGCACCACCACCCAACGCAGCGGCTTGGAACGCATCGAAGGTCTTGCCCGTCGCCGGCGCGTTAACAGCAAACACCATTCCCTACAAAAAGTCAATATAAATCACAAAGACAAGAGGAAAACGCACCTTGTTGCAGTGGACCACGGGGTTGGTCTGTGCGCAGAAGAACCAGATGGGAGCCGTAGCGTTGTTGACGGTGAAACTCCACTCGGGGACGGACGTGGCGTTGGCGGCAACGAATTGGAAGCCAGAGTCTATGCCCTGCGTCGGTGTGGTCCTGTGAGGAACTCGTTAGATCTCGATTGTGACAATAGAGAACAAGGGCAAGCGTACTGGATGGCACAGGGGTTAGCGAACGTGGATTGGGTGACGCTCTGCGAGAAGAAATGTCAAAGAGAGCTGAGGGACGGATGGGAGGCATACGTGGTTCTTGGACAGGCTGGGTTTTTCGTGAGACAGGGCAGAGATCATGAAAGAGAGAGAACGGACAATTGGAAGGAGATGACATCGCCGACGGCGGCCGTTACGCTGGACGGGTTGAACGTGAGGGTCTGGTTGTCGCCGACCTTGACGAGGATGTCTGCGGCGGCGGCGATGGAGACAAGGGAAGCTGCAGTTGCAAGAGTGGAGAAACGCATGGTGTCTGTGTAGGCAAAGGGGCAAAGAGCGCTGCTCTGGTGGATGAAGGGGGAAGGAAAGGAAGCTGAAAAAACACAATGTGACTGTGCTCTTATCTGGTTTGATGGAGTTGACCACGTGTGTCTATTTTGTTGCCATTGAAACAACCCTCTCGAGAGCCAATTGGGCGCCAATTACGGCGCGAATAATCATGTCGACAACCATCCATGAACACTATTTTACTCGTCCCTCGTCCCCACTTCTTCCAACAACGAGCACCACCCCGGTGAAACGCGCAACACCGACGGCTGTCCTCGGTCGGACCATCACAGCCAACCCCCTTGCATTAGTTCATACACTTGGCAAATCACCTTGTCATCGGAACTAGCACCCAAGGCACGCACCCCTGCCTCAAACACCCAACTCTTCCCCTTCTCATCAAGGTCGGTCGCGAAAAACTCCAGCGCCGTAACCATCTCGCGGCCATATGCGATGAGCGCCTGGCGCTTCAGGTAGACGGATGCGCCAGGTCCTGCGGCATCGAACGCCGCGATAAACGTCCGTGTAGCAGCGATGGCGGCCTCTTCGGTCGACGTGGAGGCAGTAAGGATATGGAGGTGGGCAGCTATGTATTGGTTAGACCATGCTGTAGCCTGGATAAAATGCAAACCGAGCATGCCGATTTCAGCGCCGGGAGTGGACACGCCGAAGTACTCCCAGTCGACGAGTCCGAGTGTGCCGTCCGAGCCAATGAGGATGCTTCCGGGCCAAAAGTCCACCATACCCAGACACGCTTCCGTCGTTTCAGTCGCAATCCCCACGCGGATCCGGGCACTCAGAGCCTCGGCGTCTTCTATACCGCGCTCAGACATAATCTTCAGAGCCGTTGTCGATAAGAACACCGCCGGTCCCTCTGACCGGCGTCGAAATAGCGCGATTGTCTCGGGCGCTGGACTCGCAGTGGCTTCCCAGAATCGTGTTACGAACTGCCCAAGACTGCTTGCGATGGCCCGCACGGCGGCTTCGTCCGGTGCCGAAGAAAGCCACTGCGAGAGCGTCTGGCTCTCACCCAGGTCGGATATCCAGAGAACGTCGGCCGTGGTGTCGTGGTGGATTAATCGCGGGATACGCAGAGCAGGAAACTGGGCAAGCAGGTCTTGGATCTGTTGCGTCTCGGCGAGGTACCCCAGCGCAGCGGCCTCTACACGCTGTCTATCGGGCGACAAGGCCAGGGTGGGGTCTGCTGCGATGTACGGCGGCGCATGCTTCAATACGATAGAGGTCGTGGGCTCGGAGATGTTGAAAAGAGTCGTTGGTTCCACAAACGAGACGCGCACAGTCGCGTTGGTCAGTCCGCCAGTCAAGGCCGTTACTTTGAAAGGCACCGAGACGACTGCAGCGAGGTATGAAGAAAAGTCGAACATGGCCTCGGAGCCGTCATTTATGGTGAGAAAGAAAGAATCGTGACCGTATCAGAAACCTACTCCTTCTCGTCGACGTACGCTACCTCCGCCTCCCGCCTCATAACCTTCTCCAAGTCCGGGGCATCCGTATGCTTCTCTCCATCCAACAGCTCATCAATCTCCTCCAACGTCTTGCCCTTGGTCTCAACCCAATACCAGAGCACAAATGGTATCTCCAGCACGTTCCACGCGGCGTTGATAATGTACATCTTCCACCCGATTGCGGCGAGCGCGATGGGGAAGGCGAATACCGCCATGAGGCTGCGAGTAAAAGAAAAATGAGCAGGGGGGGGGGCGAGATGAGAAGGGACGGCCTACGCGGTGCCGTTGAGAGCGAGTTGGACGACGCCCATGCCGTTGGCGCGGATAGCATAGTTCAGCACTTCGGGCGGGTAGACGTAGAGCAGTGGGGTCCAGCCGAAGCTGTATGAGCCTAGGATATTGTTTTCAGGGAAAGTAATTATAAGGGACGTGTACATACCCATGAATAGGAAGATACACGCGACCGTCGCGTATATCCCGGCATTGTTCGTCGAGTTACCGTATGCTAGAGTTGACTATGAGGTCAAAATAAAGACCCAGAAGAACAAGCCCAACTCTTCGTTAAACCTCCGACCAAAAAGAGGAAGATCGTGAGCGATGAGATGCTGATTACAGCAGTGGGTTTGCGTCCCAGCCGTTCAACGTAGTATGTGCCTGCTAACGAACAGAGAAGGCAGAAGGCGTTGAGGATGATGTTCTAGGTCGATGGTTAACGTGGTTATTAAAATGCTGGGAGCGCACTTACAATCTGTAATTGAGTCGTTTGATTCGTTATCCCCGCATTGTCCAGCATCTGGCCTGCGATTTATGAGCGGAGGCATCAGCTTGGTTGCGAGCAACTCCTACCAAGATAGTAGGATACGATCACGTTTCCTAACCAGCATGAGACTTTGGGGTTGCAACCAACAACATCGACAACTTACCTGCCACAGTACTAAACACGGCAACAGATGTCGAGAGCACAATCCGTTTCCTCGCCGGAGGGGTCTTGAACATCTGCTTGAGGGACAGCGGCTCTGGGAGGCTCTTCTCGAACTCGAGGGTGTCGATGATCTCCTTGTATTGAGTCAGGACGACCGGGTCGTTGACGTCGCCGTTTGCATGCGTAAGGGCGACGGTTCTGAGGGCATTCTCCGTTCTTCCCTGGTACGCCTCCCAGCGGGGTGATTCCGGGATGTAAGGGAGTATCAGGATGCACATGATGCTAAAGACGCCTTGCACGGCAGAGGGAATACGCCATGCCCAGGTCGACGGCATGAATGACGTGCCGTAGGTGACGCCAGCGGCGATAAGACCACCTACCTAGATTGAATTAGAGCAAGCGCACATGGAAAGAGTAGATAACGCACATAGTAAGCATCGTTGAAGATACCCAATCCCCAAGCACGCCACTTGAATGGCAAGGTCTCAGCCAGATACGTGGGGCCAGTGAGGGCCGATGCCGTTGTCCCAAACCCGATGAGGATGCGTGCTGCGACGAACATTGCGATATTCTGCGCAGCTGTCTGAATGACAACCGCGACCAGTGTGATTATCGCAGCCCAGAAGAGGGCCGGTCGCCGTCCGATAACGTCCGTAACCCTGCCGAAGGAGAGGCCAGCAAGGATGCCCCCAATCCATACCGACGCGGTGTTGAGGGAATTGGTCACTAAGTTGAGGGCAAAGTAGTCGGTGTACGATTCGAGGATGTTGAGTCCGTTTCTGCGCCTCGTCAGTCTCGTTCTTGACGCGAAGAACGTGTACATCATAGAAGAATCGTAGCCAAAAGTCTTGGGGGTTTGTTATCTCACGTCTGAGAGGGCTAAAACAAGACCAACGGTGGATGTAATGAGAGAACAGGCGACCAGGAGGACGGAAATCAAGAGGGACGAGCGGGGGACTCTGTCCCGGACGGGAAAGGGCAGAATGTTTCCTGAGAAGGACCTCATAGACCTGGACGAGGAGCGCCTGCCATTCCTGAGAAATATCGCGCTTTCTTTGGACGCTTCGATTGGAAAAAGAACAAGAGTCGGCAAACGGCGCACGTGAACAAAAATAAAAATATCCATTGGAGATAAGATTGATAAGCCTGCACATACCCAGAAACACATACCATCCGCTCTCTTTGACATTATTCTTCTCGCAGAGTGTCGCCAAATCGAGCTTCGCCAACGGTATTATCAGCTGCGCAACATTGACAATCATCGAGTCTGCTCAACGCCCTCCAGAAGGCAATCCTTCCTGTTTCGTCGACGGTGCCTATGACGGTCTTGCATACGGCAACTCTCTTCGGATGAGTCGCATCTGAACTTGAATTAGTTCAATCGCCTGGAGCTTACACTTTGTGGGAAAAACCCTGCTGTACGTCAGATTCCACCACACCGAATGCAAAAGGACCTCTCTCGCTCTCTTTCTCGTTCCTTCCAGAGTAAAAAAGACGTCAAAAGACGGCACAGTAGCCCACCGCGAGGGTCGAACTCGCAGCCTTCAGATACGCGATTTCAGCCCCTGCGTCGGTCAGCAGAAGATCGTAAAAGTCTGACGCTCTAGCCGATTGAGCTAGGCGGGCATAGGGTTTCACGCCACGTAGTGCTCTCCGAACGGTACTGAGTAAAGATGGATGATAACCCAAGGATATGTCGCTGGCAATCGAGTTGAGGCGTTCAGTAGGCTTTGATGGAGCCTTTAGCGCTTCGAACGGTACTCCATTCGTGGAATCGATACAATCCGCCCAGCACACGACTCGGAAGAACAGCGTCGTCAGAAAGAATCGATACACACAACCAAAGACAAAGAAGTTTGTTCAAGGACGTGGTCCGCGATTATTGCCCGCTGTACATAAGATGCAGCCCGTTCGCAGCCTGTCAAACCATCCAGAGGTTAAGTAAGATGACCGATTGCTTGAAAAGGGAGCCTACAAATCTCGATGAAGAACCACTTTGAAGGTAGCTTGAGCACAGAGAAACACGTTTCCGCAGGTAGAGCCGACGTCGGCGTTGAAGGTACCGCCAGTGCACCCTGCACAAGGAAGAATCTGTCTCGACGAGGCACTCGCGTGGACCGCGAGACTGAGAGTAGGGAAGGGGATCGTGTCCGAGTGGGAAGTTGGAGGTTGCACTGGAGTGCCAACGCCTGTATCGAATATTCTGAGTCGACGGCGAAAACCAAACTTAGAGGACTTCGAAGCGGAACCAACTTTCTTTGGGCTTTTGGATAACGGGTGTGTTAGGGTGAATGAGTCCTCCAGCTTGAACCGTGGCTTTGTCGGTGCGTTTCTGTCGCGTGAACGGCTGAGAAGTTTTACTGGTTCAAATGATGTGGTTGTGCAAGGGGCGGAGATGGTGGGACTATGCTGACGATGGCCCGGTCGGCGGGAAAGCCAAGAGTCTAGGGAAGTTTCTCAGAACCAGTTGAAGAAGGGAATGTATATGGCCGACGTACCGTTCTCCAACGGCCCTCGCACGAGCTTGAACCTACTCATTCAAGCATCATCGACGTTCATACCCTCCCCTCCAGCGGTCAGCTCCTCCTGGACCTTTCTCTTCAAAGTTGCATGCGCCTTCAACGCACTCTGCAGCTTCGCCTTGACGAGCTGGTCTTGGTTTTGCTGCAAGAAGATGGGTTTGCGCCGAAGGTGGGGCTTGACGGCGCCTTCATTGCCAGTGGGAGATTCGGAATCGATAGTCGACGCTGGAAGGGATGCAGCGAGAGATCTCAGGTTCAGAGGCTGGTCTGAGTCGGAGCTGGACATGATGATGAAGGCGAGATAAAGGTGAGTGATCTCAACTTCGACCCACTTTGTTGATGGAAGCGATTGCACCGAATAATATAATGTAGAATACAGGGCACAAGATAACATAGGTGGTCATGAAGTCGAGGACAGAGCCGATTCTGCACTGCTTGCAGATCCTCGTCGTCTCCTCTCCTCAAAGTGCCGCCGGGAGCGACGGACTTTGTTTACAATGCTATCGACCCGTCCACGGCGCAGAGTCCCATATAGCCCGGGCTCGCGCTCGCAGTCCGAGTCGTCCTCGGGATCGCATTCCTCCAACTCAAGGTGCTGGGGGAAGACGTCAGCAGAGAAAGTGAGAATGAAGAAAGGAGACGCACCGAATCACGGAGGGCAGGGTCAGGGAACGGCATGAAGCACCGCGAACAGCGGTACGTTTTTTGATGCCTGTTCAGGATGCGCTGCAGAAGGTAAACATGGAAAGAGATGCGAGAGGATGGGGAGCACACCTTGACAATGCGGACATCCAAACGATTGTGAAGCCGGTAGAGCTTCGGGTGGGTGACGGCGTAGTGTTCTTGGAGGTCCTCGTAGTCGTAGTACGGGAGCTGGCATTCAGTGCACTCGAGGAGCATGATGGGCAGGGATGGGTTGGGAGAATGTGGTAGAAAGAGAAGAGCGAGAGTGAATCAAGACAGGGAGGCGGCGACTTTATACTGCAGGCAACTGAGACAGGGGCTGATTTTATCGAATGCATCCGCGGATGCATTCAAGAATCAGCTGAAGGGAGAGTCGAGTAGACCAGCGAAGGAAAGCGATATAATGAAAACCGACCTCAGCCAGGAAGACGTGGCGTAGAATCGCAAAACCCAGTAAGGATAGGCACAGAACAGAAATGGACGTTGCAGTTTCGAATTGTATGGCCGGCGCGACAGATGCGCTTGATAATAGTGGGGAGTTGGCGATGCGATTGTGACTTCCCGCCGAGCGTGCGGACGCAGTCCGAGGGAGGTACATCCGATGCTACAGGCTTCTTGTGCCATGTAGCATCGAGATGGTGGCTTGTTATACGTGGAGTCGCGTACGTATACGAGGACCTGGTGCGCATGTGCGCGGGATTTCGTCGACGATTGATCGAAGATCTAGAGCTGATGATCATGATGCTTGTTGCAATGTTGGCCTGAGCGAGTTTACAGTGTTGAAATTCTAGGTAAGTATTATACATATATGTACGTCTAGAGTTGAATGCCAGCATCAACTTCACTCGTAGATTTGAATCGCGTTAAACTCAAAGTACGCGTCTGTGAACGCAGCGGGGTTTTGGTCCACGTAGTCTGCATTTATATTAGAGCTGCCCTAAGCCGAGAGGACAGATACGCACTGTTGCAGGTCGAAGGACAGCCGGAAGCGGCGTATACGGAGGCTGATCCAGCCCAGTCACCACCTGCAGCGTTATTGGCTTCCGAGGAACACTCGGAAAGAAACGCACTTACAGAACGTCAAATTGATAATTATATTGTGTCCGGTCGGGAAGAATTGTGGGATGTTGCAGCTGGTGTTAGGGAAATTGGCAGTAGGGGTGCCCTGGATTCTGTCAATGATAGTCGAAAAGAACGAAGGGCCATACCCAGGAGGAGGTATCAACACTTGAACCTCCCTCGGCCACGTCGGTGGGCACGTTCCCAGCGGTCCGCGACCAAACCCAGACCTTTATGAACGATTCAGTGCGTTCCACAGCGTAAAACCCTCCTCCGTTCGCGTTGAAGCTTGGTCCAAAACTCGTTGCATCGGGTGCGGTGACTCCACATCCCGCGTTGCCATTCACCGATGTATCGCAGTCGAGTTGGACGGAAGTGCTGGACACCTCATTAGCAAAAGATGGAGAAACAGGGCACCACAAACCCAGTTTGGTCTCTAGATGCGGGCATTGTGCAACCCGGTGCCGTGTGTAGTGTGATTTGGTCAGTGCCCATCGAGTTTACACCTTCAAGGATGTCAACTTCGCCCTGGAAAAAAAGCATCAGCCAAGACGCGTTGAGAACAAATTCGCAACTCACACCGGCCGGCCAGGTAGCCTCGTCAGTTTCCCAAATCGCGGGCCATGTGCTGAGGAACGATTGGGTCTTGGAAGCAAAATTCGAACTAGACAACGCACCCGCAACCTTGGGGCATGTGCTGAACATCGAAGATTGCTACGTGTGTCGTATAGGCTGCATTCGTCCGGATACGGACCGAGTTCCGTCCCACGGCGCTACTGTCGCTAATCACCGTCGTGGCATCCGCCCGGAGAACAAACTTGTCGGCGGAGGCAAATGTGAGGTTCTGCGATTGTGCGGTAGCCATGTCGACGTAATTTCTGGTAGATATCAACATGCGCGCGGGTGGGAGAAGAAAGAAGAAGGCATACACCCGGCCGCTCGTGGGATCGGCGATATTTTCAAAGTTGAAAGCATTGTAGAACCCAGTCCCGACAACGCTCTGAGTGCGCGAGTATGTGCCTGCGAGAACGGGCGCAACGGTGGAGACGATTGTGCAGAATACGGCAGCTTGCTTCATGGTAAAGGAGGGTTGGGTTGGAATGAATGGCTGGATGGGTTATGTGAGAAGAGGATGGAACTCGATTCCTTATATAGTGGTCGCTCGAACCAGTTTCTTGTGGTCGGTGCGGTCATCGCTGTTTTTTTTTGGTTGTCAACGAACAAGGCCACGAGGTCCCTTTCCGCCGTGTCGCGCGCCTCCAAGAAAGGGAAGTTAGGGAAACCCACAACCACGATGTTCCCAAAGTCCGATAACGCCTAGATAATCCAAATTTTCGCAGCGGCAACGAGCGATCCCATGTGAGGCCCTCGAGACAAGATTCGGTCGTCAAGGAAAGAGGCACAGAGATATTACGGCCGAGAACCTGGTTGCAAGAGTCAACGCGTTTGATGCCTATTTTTGTTGAAGCTGGTGTTCTTCGCACGCGCGGCAGTCTCGTTTCGTGAATAGGCATTTGTCCGAATTGTCGAGCTGAATGGACCGTGTTGCTTTCCAACGAACTGTGCACATGCCAACTGCGAGAAGGTTTAACCGGTGGTTGAGCGACTTGAGAAACTGGGTTCACGGCGCTGGAGAGCACTGCGTGTGTTGCGTCGAGCTTCCGAGCTCAAATCGAGTTTGTGGACGGGTGCATCTGCGCTGCTTCAAACGTCGGTGGCGAAAGGCCGCTGAGTCGCGCCGCCGACAGAGTTCAGCTGCAACTGCACAAGACCCTGAGCCTAATTGAAAGCTTGACTCAGGTTAAGTTCAGAGGTCGCTGGACTTGGCAGAGGTGGCGTGGCAAGAGTCGTACAGGTTTCAATCGCAATGGGCCATCGTTGTCGCTGCAGAAAGTTGGTTCAAGCCGTGACCGTCACGCGAGCGATGACTTCCTCCTCGACATCGGGTCGTCGTCCAGATAAAATCTATAGTAGGATATAGGATACAAACGATAACTGTAAGTACTGGGACGCCACCGTAAGCTCTACACGGGAACACAGAGAAACAATTGAAAGATATCGTAACGTCATAAAGGTGTGCTTATTCTAATTTCTAAGGCATGAAATGAACCTATCCACATGGACTGCACCGTTTTCAAGAGATTTTAACCGTATTAACACTGTCGGCTTTGAGGGCCACCGCCTAGCCCCGCCCGCCGATTCACCACAGTCGAAAGACTCGCGTTTGGCGAGGCGTGGACTGGGCGACAATGTGGACATGGGTACCAGCGTGCAAATCCGAGTCAGATGCGGACGGGCAATCATGTCCTGACCACGAACTGGCCGGAGACGTGTCGGGTGTCAACGCAGGCGTTGAGCATCGAGACTGGAGTTCGGAAGACGATGGCGAGGAATAGCTCTGCTCGAATGATTCCGGCCTCTGCTCCGCGAGGCTCTTTCCGAGAGCATCTGCAAGTGCCAGTGCCGATGGACGGGCTGGAGAGCGAGGAGGAGCGAAATGCAATACGTCTCCCACGAGAGAGGTGGTGCGGAATAATCGTCGCTGCCAGGACGATGACCTTGACGAAGTGGAAATGCGCGCCGAGGAACAAGAGGTGTCCAATCGCGGAAGCACATTCTTGTCTGCAGGAGTCGGCAACACGACAACCCGACTGCTTGCAGCTCGTCTGCCGGCAGACAAGCTTTTGGACAAATTACGCGCAAGAGCAGGCCCAACTTCCTCTCTGAGGTACCCGAAATCAAGGCCCAGACGGTCTAAGTGAAGGGTGTCTTCCAGGTCGAGATCTTCGTCGATATCCTCCGGCTTGGTCGACGGCTCGCGGTTCTTTACTGGAAACGATAGAGGTTCGGGCGAAGCGATCTCACGGAGAACGGGGAGTGGCTCGACGGAGAGTAGAGGATGCAAGGTGTCGATGCTTGTTGGAAGTGAGCGTGGGGATGGGGAGACGATCGGAATTATCTTTTGGGCCTGTGGCAAATTAGCAGTGGAGTCTGATGTAAAACATCGAGCATACCACTATTTGGTGCGTTTCTGATTGAGATGAACTTGGCGACACGGAAGTTAGACAATAAACCGGACGTCCTGGACATTCCACCGTCAACATCTAACTGGCTTTCGTGAGTACGTTGAGAAGAAAGAGACAAAATCAACCGGACCTCAAATTTCTCAGCTGGCGTGTGCTCCTTGTTCGGGCTCGGAGGGGCATCGAAGAATCGTACGGATGCCGAGGTGGTCCGCAATTTGGTAATCGGACGCAGAGGAGGTACCGAGTGCGGTGCTATGCTGAGAGTCATAGGGTTGTCAGACGGGCTTGTCGAGATGGCTTTTGATTCGTCCGTGCGAGTGAGCGGCGAGGTCGGTTCGCAACTGCTCGGGGTTGGAATTGCCGTTATGGAATTGGTGTCGTTGGCGCTGATCGGACTGCCGCTGGTAACTCGAACAAGATCCCAAGGCTCCGCTGGGAGACCTGCGCCTACATGACCGTTACGCACCTATAGTTGTAAATCGAAGGGTCCGAGAAGGTTACGAAACACAGAAAGAAACTGACTTGGGGAAAACTGGCACCAATTTTCATATGAGATAATGTGCTCAGAGACGGCAAGGACGGACGCGAAGAGATAGCAGGTCGTTTGAATGCAGGGCGCGCCTGCGTCGAGCCGACAAGGACCGACGTTCGTGGAGGGAGATGAACAATGGCCGACGTCGAGGATAGAGATTGCAGAGGGGAATCTTCCGGCAGGTTGCGCTGCGAGCACAGGCCATGAGATAGATCGGCAAATGGGTCCTCATCGATGAGGAACGAAGGAGTTGACGCGGGAAGGACGACGCTATCGGCAGAAGGAGTGTCATGATCTCCGATGACTGAACGGGACACGCCAGCGAGTCCCGACGGCTCTCTTGCGAAGATTGTGTGGAAAGAAAAACGGGGCTTCGTCATGAAGGACTGCGGTAAGCCATTGGCGGCTTTTCAACGTTGCTGGGGATAGATCGGAAACGGCTGTAATCGCTGTATTCTGTCAATGTGTTGTCCGAACAACAACAACAGGAGGCCGGCCGACATCGGGTTAAGCATTTGTTATTGTTATGAGCGGAATGCTGGCCAGTAACTTGACGATGCAGGTCGAAAACAGCAGTGGTCATGGCTTGTCACACGATGCCTTCGTTGACTTCAACCCCACTAGCAGGAACCCGTGCTCCGCATCGGAAGGGAACGGGGTTTCAAGTGCACATGTGATTTGACTTTCACGCAAGATTCAGTCAGGTAGTTAAAACGCGTCGATTATGAGTCTAAGATTACAATATGCTGGTAATAATAAGTCTATGATATGTCGAAGAACGATTGTTTTTGGTTGTAAAGTGTGAAAGAAAGTACGTGTAAACCTTCGCTATTAGCCACTACCAGATGGTCCCGCACCGGCAGGCGACGGCGAGGACGGAAAGGTGTCGATTGATTCCTCGTTCCGTGGCTTCTTGAAGTTGAAGCCGCCCGTTTTGCCGATGCTGGCAAAGTCAAAGGCACCGCGTTTCTTGCCAGCGACAGATGCTGGAGCTACGCAAGGTCAGTGGGAAATGATAGAAAAGAAATATGAACATACTGTTGAAGGGACTGGCAGTCTGCGCTCCCTTTCCCTGCGCACCGAGGAAGACGACGTTGTCAATGTTGGCGTTGAAGGTGACCTTCGAGACACCATTTTCGACACGCTTCACGATGTCAGCAAGGTAGCTAGATGTCCATACAAAGCGGCCCGGGAACGGGAAGGGCTTGTTGAATTTACCGCCCTTCTTCCAGCGGGGAAGGTCGTCGAGAAATGCTCGCAATAGGTATGGTGCCCTACTCCAATATCAGATGGACAGTTGGATAAGTCAAGCGGACACACTTTGGGGGCAGAGCCGGGGCGTCCTGCTTCGTCTCTGTGCGACCGTAGCCTATGGAGTACTGTTCGCCGCGCATATTGAACATTGAGCTGGCCTCGTTCGGTTCAGAGGGGAGACCACAGGCTTGAACACGAAGCTGAACGCGAGGGTCGATACCACAGTCCGGAGATCCCAGGAAGTGCAGCTACTTATGATTAGAGCAATGAATGTGCAGAGGAACAACGCACACACCCATTGGAGCTCGATGACAAAGTCGTACGTGTCCGTGGTCTGCTGAGACGGCACGGTACCATCTTGAATGTCCATCCTCGGGTGCATGTCCATGGCCTACCCAAATGAGTGCATCCGGAGAACTTGAAAAATGAAAACGCACGGCAAATGACACCATATAGATGCCATCCTTGAAGGTGGTGTTGTCTGAGTTGTAGAGAAACCCACGCGCAATGCACGCGCTGTGCTCGTCGCTGCCAATCCAAACGTTCACGTCGGCTGCAACATAGTTTGTGTCGAAACGGTTGAAGTCTGTGATGACGGCGAGGCCGAAGTAGACCATCGCGCTGCCGGCAGTGGAGTTCGATGCCATTGTGAAGGGAAGGGGAGGGAGAATGAGAGACTCAGCTCGGAACCGGCTGAATTTATACACAGCTAAGCGAGCTAACCGAAGAATATTCTCGAATATTGGGGCGGCAGGCGGCCCGCAATGGTGTCTGCTGCGTTGCTCGATAATCTGTGCTCCATGAGATGAGGGACGGACGAAAAAGATTCACGGCCACGTGTCTATTCGTTGTCTAACAACACCTCGGAATACACTACATTTGCTACCTCTGGCCCATCACTTGTCTCTGGAAGCAATACCTTGATGCGCTGGCTCGATGTCGCTCTTGAGAACGCAACGTACAGCTGTCCGTGCGAGAACACCGGGATGCG
Source organism: Mycena amicta (assembly GCA_029282125.1). Classification (NCBI taxonomy): domain Eukaryota; kingdom Fungi; phylum Basidiomycota; class Agaricomycetes; order Agaricales; family Mycenaceae; genus Mycena; species Mycena amicta. The sequence goes on along the minus strand of JARIHP010000004.1, from coordinate 1,271,384 downwards.
AAGATCTAAGCCGACATATTTGACGGATTGCCCTTGCGCCTTGTTAATTGTCAGCGCAAAGGCAAGTCGAATAGGAAACTGGCGACGGGTGAACTTGAAAGAGAACTCTGTTGTGTTGGATGGGGTAAGGGAGATGCGTGGAATGAGCGCGAGAGAGCCATCGTGGTCGCCGCCTATGACTCGACACTCCAGAACGCGCTCGGACATGCGCAGCAACGTCATTCGGGTGCCGTTGCAAAGACCTAACGCCGGGGAGAGATTTCGCAGCAACAGCAGTGGGCAGCCAACCTTCATCGATAACTCTCCTGGCGGAAGGCTCCCCGAGTTCAAGGAACGGAGAAACTCCACTGGTACGGGCATCTCGTTATCATCGCGAGGGCCATCTGCACCTGCTTCCTCAACGACCTTGTCAGCGCTGACATACGTCCGCGATTCGCCAGACATCGAGTCGAGTACCGTCGCATTGAGATCAAAGATGTCGGCATTGCGGGAAGCCAGCAACATTCGGTTCAAGAAATACTCTGGCGGGGGCGGGGGTATGCTCGAGATGCCAGGATAAACAAAGTCGATGAGGGACTCGGGGCTTTCGCATTGCATGCCCTCGCGCAACGGGACCATGTTGCCGTCATCGAGGTTACGGCCACTGCCAATATCCAGCAACCACGCCGCAAAATCTCGCTCGTCCTCGCCTGAAGTTGCGAGTCGCATGTTTTGATGAAGACGCAAAACCTCGATGCGGGCCCAGAGTGCCGAACGACGAATGCAAGCGCCGACAATCATCTCCCGTGAACCTTTCGGGACAACAGGGAGGATTTGCTGGAAGTCTCCACCAACAACAGTTGTGATTCCGCCGAAGGGACGGTCAACATCCATGATGTCGCGAAGCGTACGGTCCACCGCCTCTACTGCATGGCGATGCTGCATCCCAATTTCGTCCCAGATGATCAGAGAGACACGTCGCATAAGGTCGGCGCGTTGACTGTGCTTCTCGATGTTGCAAAAAGAGCCATCGAACAGACCGTCGATAGGGATTTTGAAGACGGAATGGGAGGTACGACCTCCAACCAACAGTAGCGCCGCGATACCGGAAGATGCAACACAGAGGACAATAAGGCCCTCAGCACGGAGAGCGTAGCAAAGCGTCTTGTAAACGAACGTCTTGCCAGTGCCGCCAGGACCGTTGAGGAAGAACGTCTTCCCGGAACAGTCATGAACAGAGTCGATGATTTTATCAAAGGCATCGCGCTGCTCCTGATTGAGTAATGGGATTTGGCGGTCGGCGTTTTCACGTTCGCTTGCGACATCGTAGTCGAGCTGGTCTGCAATGAGGGGATTAATGACCTCTGCTCCCCAGTCGATTTGCGGACGTGGCATTGCGGGCCATTTCTCAATAGAGTATCCCGATTCCTTCAAGAGCTTGTCGATAAGATGAAGACCGTAGTCGTACGCATCTTCGGCTGTGGGGTTAAGTCGACCCATCTGGCGTAGGCGGTGCTGTAGATCGTCGCATATGTGCTCTCGGAATTCCTCCCAGAGAACACCGGGGCGGGTTGGTTCGCAAAATATCAAAAGTGTTGCAAAAAGCTGACGCAAACGACTTCCCGTCTGCATCTCGCTTGCCTCAGCGAGACACTGGCGCCACTCCCCATCGTCTTCAAGTAGCCCTCGAGCCAAACATGCGTCCAGAAAAGTCGGATAAACTGTCCCGTTGTACGTTCGGAGATTGGCGAATGAAGTTGGTCCCTTGACGACGGTGAGCAGCGTCCGTAGATAAAAGCGCTCGCCAGCATTTGGAGGGACAAAATACATCCGTCCCAAAGCCTTCCCCTGCTTGCGGATCGCCCAGTGCCTGTTATTCTTCGAGCCTTTTAGCACAAAATGCTGCGGGAACTCCTGATACGTATATTGGCGTGCGATCAGACCAAGACCTCCGTTGTCTGCGTTCGCAGCGAAAAATGCTGTCAACGATGTCTGTTCACCAGCAGCACGGTCAAGTATCTCCGCTGGGTCTTCATTGGCGTCAAAAGTCACCAGATGCTGTCCCGGCAGATGTACCTAAAAGAAAAGATGAATAGAGCACTATATCAGTGAGAAAGGAAAACAAATACCTGAAGACGAACCACGTTCGGAGTTTGTGAGAACATCTCAAAGTGATAAATCCTCCAAGCAGCCTCCGCCGCTGAGATGTATCGACCCTCGACCCAGCGCTTGATCTCGTCGTTCTTGTCCTCCACCTGTATACCCGCCATGTCGCCGCCCTTCTGGATGTATTTGAAGGCATACTTGAAGGAGCCCAGCGAAACGGCACATTCAACGTTGATGTGGCAGTGGTATTTAGCAGAAAAGAAGGGACAGTAGGGAACAATCCAGCGGTTGTCGATCATGTGGCCACGAACATCAAAAGAGCGACCATCGTCCGGTCGATAGTACTGCGGGTAGCCTTTGTCGTCCATGATCGTGTGGTCGGTAAACGCTTTTGGGAAGCCCTTCGTACAACGACCATTCTCCATGCACGGAGATCTCGGATTCGCAACACCACAGGGACCGTGAACCATGCACTTCTTGACCGTCTCGAAAAGCATTGGCTGGGTCTCGACATCAGGCCAGCGAGCCCAAATAACAGAGTCGATATCCTCTGGAGTGAGGATCTTCTGACCGGGCTCCAAGAACAGAAGAAGGTGCATATGCGGGAGGCCACGCTTTTGAAACTCGATGGCGTAAACATGAGCGACGGAACGACCAAAGACCCCCTCCTTCTCGATGTCGTTGATAATAGCATCCATCTTCAAACGAAAGACGCGCGACACCAAGTCAGGTCGGTCCGCAGCGTTCTGACCAGGCAGTAGTTCTCGCTGGATTTCCGGCCATTCAGGATTGGTTATGACGGTGATAAAAAGGTCGACGGAACGATAGTATCGCGCCAGCGCCATAGAATCTTGATAACGTTGTCCACGATCTCGAGGACCGCCCACATATGTTGCTGGAAGCACTACGCGTCGTCCAAGACCGTTGAGATCCATGTCCTCGTCGCCAGCCTCAATTGCATCTGCAAGGCCGCTGTACAGCTCGGCACGGATGGTACCCTGGTTGAAGCGAAAGTACTTGAGTCGATTTTGATCTGCAGACGCCCACATGTCGACCATGTAACGCTGCAGTAGACGACCGCCCCGCAAAACCGTCTTCGCTTCATCCTCGCGTTGATGGAGACGATAAGCCACGTAACGCGTTTGCGACAGCCGCTTTGGTTTGTCCTTGTCGGGTTCATGCATCGTCAGCTTTTCATCCCAGCCGTCCTCACCGTAAGGAAAGAGCAACACATAATAGAGTGGGGTATACGCATGGTGGATGTCGCTGATCCGCATGAGAGGCCCGTCCCGCCGACGCAAGATGATGTCGCGAGGTTGCTGGTTGTCCTGGTCCGGGATGATGACGGCGACCTCATCAGCAGTTGGAAGATTACCACGACGGACATGAACGCCCGGCGCGACACGCAAACGAATGGAAATCTCATCCCGGACCTCGTTCGCCAAGAGCTCCTTTGCTTGGACAAAGTACGGCGCATACTTGTGATTCGCGTTGATAACCTGCTGCAACGTCTGCATGGTGTCGCGCCGAAGATTTGAGTTGTTTCGCATCCGATGATCAAGCGCCGCCTGGGGTTCATGGAAGTAAAGTTGGGCATAGGTTGGGTTTTGGCCTTCGGAAGGCAGGAGTGAGCCGATTCGATGACAGAGTTCGCCGCGTATTCGGAAGCTGTACGGCCCACCACCGTTGTTGTACGTGTTGTCGATATGAACACCGAGCGATGTAAACGACAGTGCTGTGTTGTACTGCGCAATGTGGGTTCGAAACTCGTTGGCTTGAGGAGTTGTTCCGACGAAAAGAGCTTGAAGTTCCGCTGGCGGATCGTCGAGCATGTCCAGAACGACCTTCCCATGATTGCAGCACATCCCGAAGGCAGGGTTCCGAATAGATGAGCTCGAGACCTTCTCTGCAAGCCAATGAAGAGCGCCGCAGCGAGCGCATTTGACATTCATGCGCCCGAGATCGTGTCGCGCCTCTGGTTCCACATACGGAGACCGTGCGGGAGGAAGGACGACTTGACGACGTCGAGCTGGAGCGGGGGCGTTGGAACGTGGATTTGGGTTGGGTCGGGGACGTGGGGCTGGGTTCGGTCGACGCTGGATGGGATGCGGTTGAATGGGACGCGGTTGAATGGGACGCGGTTGAACGGGACCTGCTTCAGACAGTAAAATCGAAGAACGACGAAGTAAAAAAAAAAAACATACCTGCTGCTTGCAAACGCTGCTGCCGTTCTCGTTCTTCTCGTTCACGCCGTTCACGTTCACGCCGTCTCTGTTGTCCCAACGCGCGAGCATTGACCTCCGGTGGGTTAGCAGCGGGACCCGGTCGGCCAGATGCAGGCGGAGTCGGCAAACCTAAAGCCTGTGCAACAACGCTGAGCAACGAAGAAACTATAGAAAAAAAGACGAACATACATTTTGAGGTTGTGTTCGATGTTGAGCAGGTGTTGGAGAGGGTGAACGGTTCTCGTCTGGGCGTCTGGCCGGCGTACGACGATGACGACGACTTGGTGTTTCTTGAAGAGCGAGTTGGCGCACGCGTTCGGCCGCTCGTCGAGCAGCACGCTCGGCTTCGAGATTCGGGTCTACATTGGTGAGATTTTGAAGCGGGGCGGGCCGTGGACGATGGCGCGGACTGCGGTAAGGCGCGGCATTGGCGGCGAGTCGTTGTTGTCGGATGCTCCGAGGACTGCGTTGAAGCAGGGACGACGGCGGCGTGGGCGGAAACCTAAAGCGAATGAGCAGCAAAGCGAAATCGAAGTAGAACACGCACATTGAAATTGAAAGAGAAACACAGAATCCGAAAGAAACACGCACCGTCAAGTAAAAATTCACGTTGCGTCAGTTCCAAACTCAATCCCACTCTCAAGTCCAAGGAATTATCGAGCAAAGACCATCTATTGGGTGTAGGGGAGTACAGAGCGCGCCGTATGTTGTAGAGCTATCGTAATGTACGTTGAGAGCGTCCGTGTGTCGTCGTAGTGTCCGTGTGTCAGGTAGTGTCTGGGTGTGTCTGGGTGTCTGGGTGTCTGGGTGTCTGGGTGTCTGTGTCTGGGTGTCCGAGTCCGTGTGCAAGTGTGTCCGTGAGTCTGCGCATCTGAAGCATGGAGGCAAGAAGAGACGTCGGTGATTGTATCCGTCACGAAAGTGACCACAACATCAACGCTCAAAGCTCTCTGATTGGCCGAGACAAACGATTACGAAACCACTGTCTTTTGTATAATAGATTTCTTTTTTTTTTTTTTTTTTTTTTTTTTTTTTTTTTTTTTTTTTTTTTTTTTTTTTTGTGGTGTGATAGCAGGCCATCCAAGATACCTTGCGGTATTCCCCTACTGGTTTCGGCAATTGCCTCCGCTCGGGCCCGACATTGGTCGTTCGGAATGAACCCCACAAGAGGGTGACGTAGGAATTGGAACCTCGTCATGACAGGAAGGAATACACACTCAACAGGAAGAAATGCTTTTAGGCAGACCATATGTCCAATTAAGGACGGTACTGTGGGGCTCGGCCGACAACGGCAATACCCACTAAAACTCCCTAGTAGTTTTTACGGGACTTAAACCCGCGGTCGTCAGAAATTATCTTGGACGGCGGCCAGCGTTAGCTGATCCGGATCAAACGGCACATCTACCGAAACCGTTATATCCCACACTGGTTACCCTTTTGCGGGATCGAACCCCTTCCAGGACCCGCGATCTCCAAAACTAATTAGAGATCAGGGACGATGATGGCGGTAACCACTACTCCATCCGTCCCCTATAATAGATTTCTTCGATGCCTCGATCTCTCCCTGGGTTCTACTGGGACGCTGAACGTAACCGATACTTCCCTGGTCAACCACCAATAACCCCGAAACCGCCCACGCCTCCGACTCTAGTGCAGGAGCAGCGCAGTCGACATGTTCCTCTGTGGAAACTGGCGAGCTTGACCGGCTCTGCGGCGACTAAGAGAGCGACGCAGTGCGTAGCTGCTTCAACTCACTGCGCGCCAACTAACTCTTTCTTTAGAAGTGTTCTTCACGCTCGTTTTGCAGCCACAGAGATAAGTCGTCCCAACTCCGTTCACGCTGGCGATAGAAGCATCTCCTCTTTCTCTGTTCGTCTCAGTTTCATCGCTGTATTGTCTCCTGATAGCTTATTAGATCGGTTCGACGCTCAGTTCTTGGGGGACACGGGAGGATGGCTGTATTCGCGTGAAAGCATCGACGATAGTCAAGAATGGACTCCTTGGACTGCTGAGTTTTGTTTGGCGCCAAATTCGGAGGTTCGTCTTTCCCATGTATTATCTCTCTCGACTAAACCTGAACTACCAGATCTCCGCTCTGTGTACAACGCATACGCCCACTGGACCACGCTGCGTTGCCGTTTGCTTTGGGCCAAAGACGAAAATATGTGTTCAGGATGCGCCAGAGTACGAGTTCACAATCCCATTTTTGATTATTTTCACTCAAGCAACGCAGTCGCATGTCCTTGCTTAGTTTATCCACCGTCCATGATGTTCGCTCTGCCAGTCTAACCGGTCCGTCCTTGGTTCTCGGTAAGTTCGGCCATCTACCTCGGTATTTTCGTCGTTGATTATATTATTTAGGTGCTGCCCGCGGTGTCGCTTACCTCGCTGATCTCGATGCGAGCGGTTCTGTTCGCAACCTGCCCACAGGTAGCGACGTCTTTTCCGTCGCGCAACACGAGGTGTGTAACTGTCTCTCAAAATGTACGACGTCCCCTTAGACTTTACAGTCGTTGGTTTACGCTGGCACCCGTGGTGGCGCGGTTCTCCGTTTCGACATTCGGATTCCGACGACCAAGCCTGCGTCACACATTCTCACTGAGAGCACAGCACCATGGGAGGTGTCCGCCTCACCGCCCCAGCGTACTGCAAGCACGGCAAGTTTAGTACATCCGACGAACGATGGTCTTTCGCTCGTGGTGAGCTTCATGGACGGACGGGTGCGTTATCGAGGTTCTGATACTCGTATACTTATGTTCATTCAGCTCGGCACACTGGACACCCGGTTCGTTCGGCCGCATTCACGTCCGGCGCTAGTGTATGCTGGCCATGTTGGCTCGGTTTCTATGCGACTCGTAGGTCCCCGACTCGACATGCGCGATTTGATTAACCATCTCTGTAGGGTACCGCTGTTGACCCATCCGAGCGCTTCTTGTTCGCCGCTGGAGGCGATTGTCGGCTTCGAGGCTGGGCACTCGACACCGGCATTCCCCTCCTACCAAATTCCAATGCCAATAGCCCGTTCGCCAAGTCGACGTGCTTCGCCGATCCGCTGATTGCTCTCCAATTCGGCGAAAACGACGAGGAGCCATTACCTGTGCTATGGGGAGCTGAAGCAGGTGGTGCTCTGTGGCGTTGGAGGCTTGGGGTGTGATGGTTCTTCGGTTGTCGCCGCAGATTTTCATGGTTATCGTCACTTACGCGTCAAATAACAGGCTACGTATCCTCGCATTTGTACAATCACTAATACAACCCAGTGCATTCACCATCCATCCCTTCGCTTTACCTGTGCTGTCTCGACAGTTTTCCTCGGTGTCGATCTGTCACAACAAAGCAAAAGGCCCTTTCGAGGCAACCAGCGTGACGTTCCGAGTCGTCACAATGGCCACTCACAGACCGCCACTCGTAATCCAAGTCGAAATTGAGGGTATCAAGCCGACGCTGCCCTCTACCTTCACCGCGAAGAAATGGCGCATTCCTGGGAATCTGGGGCCTTTCAACGCGCTCCCTGCCATCGCCGAGTCAATTCGTATCCCGCATCGCTACTTGTTCATGAACGCGTGGGGTGATAACGAGCGCCGTGAGGCGTCTCTTTCCCTAGCACAAACATGGGGCCTGGATGACATGGAACGACCACTCTATGCGAGGGCGATAGCCTCAGACCGCACCCGGTTTTGCCTTCGTTTCATCTTCGACGTACGCCATGCGACCCGGAATCGCCGCCCCAACAACTTCAAGCTTCAGTTCGACTTTCCAGACAAGACAACAAGTTCCGAGTATGTTCATGGTCGCTTCGTGCTGGCAATGGGAGCGTCTATTCATTCTTACATTGCGACACGGCACGACAAGTTTCTGTAATCTGTTTCGGGCTTCTTCTACTTGTGTTCATCCAGCTCGTACACTGGACACGCGCTCCCTTACGGCCCAATTCTAATGCCAACAGCGTCCAAACTTTACCGATCCGCTGACTGCTCTGGGAACTTGAAGATGACGAAGCATTTCAAGTAACAGCCAATACATCGAATTCGCTTTACCTGCGATATCTTGACGAATCTCAACCCACTCACAAACCCAAACAAAGGCCCTCTGCAAGTTGTTGAATGCGCTCTTGTTATCGCCTCTGCTACTCCAAATGCCTATGCACGACGCTCGTCGAAAAAGGGGCCGCGGAAGTACAAGTGAGACCCACTATAAATTCTTGACCCTCTAGCTCCTATGCCACAACTGCTTCTTCGTCTTCACCCACCACTCATCGCACACACTCACCTTCACACCAACACCATGCCACACAAAAAGTCCAATCCCTTGGAGGCCTACGTCCAGGGTCACCATCCCCCGTACATGGTCCTCTACGGCGAGCAGCGCTGGGCGGAGTGGTGGTACCATGCCCGTGTAGCGCACCGCCGCGAGATGGTCGTCAGCCGCAAGTGGCCCATCTCCACTCCCATGCCTCCCCATTGGACCGAGGTGCTGGCCGACAAACGGCTCCAGCTCAAGCTCAACTGCCAGATCGACATCTGGACCAACAAGGAATTTGGGCCACCCTTGGCGAGGTGCTATGCCCCTGGGGACGGGAGCGCCTCCTCTGCGCTCACGGGTATCGACGCGGCGACGCTCCCCGCGCTCACCTTTTCCACGCCGTTGTATCGCTGCAGTAAGCCCACCCATATTGTCTCCTTGCGGTGTCGTTACAAGTCGTTACTCGGCCTCTCGTGGCACAGTCGTTAGCCAACCTCTTTTCTCCTTTGTATCGCGTCTGTATCTTGAATATTCATCTCCGTTTTTGTTCGCGTTGATTGAACGAATGTGGATGCGTTCATGTGAAGCCACGTAGGACTCGGGCCAGATACCTTCCCGGAATCAAAATCCCACCGGCGTTTTATCGGCTACCTTTCCGGCTACAGTGGCGGCCCGCCGGGTCCGGAGAGTACCGGTAGGACGTTTGCAGGACAAGCAGATCGAGATTTGGGACGTTGCGTCCCACGCTAGTGAACTTTCTGGACCCACCGGCATCCAGGAGAACAGCTTGCATCACTGCCTAATCCAGACGCCGGCGTTGTGGCCCAAAAAGGCAACTGCCACGTGCCGGGGCGTCCTATACACAACGCCCACCACGAACTAAATCCTGAGCCTAAATAACGGTGGAGCACACAGTCTGCCCTTTACTGGTCCAGTGTCTCTGGCTGCAACTCAAGAGCCTCGACTCGGAGTTCTCATTCGGTCCCGTTCGAGTCCATGCGTTTGAGTCCTGGCGTGTGTACGTTTCCTTTGCTTCTTTCGTTTCTGGTGCGCGGCAAAAGGTCGCGTTCACGCTGCGCTTTATTTGGAGAGGTTTCAGGTCGGAGCCATACTGGTGCTGAACAACAGGGATAAGGTAGGTCCTCCCGGTCCGAAATCTGAGACGTCTTATCCCCTTCCTCAGAACATCGTGGGAGAGACGGTCTCGCGCTCTCCGAGGCTCTCCGTCGGATGGCCTTTTGCCGTCTCAATGGCGCTCAAGAAGATGCGCTATCGAAGCGCGATGGCATCTCTTGCGGAGTGCGCTATTTGGCCACCCAAGATCCGGCAGATGCGCCGCTACGGGCCCGCGGTTATTATCTGGGAGCTCGTCTGGGGATTCAGGTGGGCGCTCCGCCAACTCAAAACGCAAATTTTCTAGGAACGGGGGCCTCCCGGTTTGCAATTGGAGTCTGGTGCTATACTTCCCGACCCGACGGAAACTTGGCTGGTCGGTGGACCATCTTCTCGAAGGAGGCTTGATTGATGTACACAGAACCAACATAGAAAACTCTGGACGTTCAGCCGCTGTCAGAAGCCCAGAATTCATCGTGCGCACAGGTTATGTCCCGGCGGCCCACCGCCTTTCTGACGGAGTTATCTGAGATCTTTGCGATGCCCACCCGAAGAAGGTCTCAGTTCTAGTCCACAAAATGCAAATCAACTCGTCAACTGCTGGGACCCACTGACCCGCCTCCATTCCTGCAAACGGTTCCTGAATCGGAGAACAAATCGCTAACAGGTCAGCAACATATTTCAGTTCACTGGCTATGTGTTCTGGGCTCGGTGTAAAACAAGTTACGCGAGATTTGTTACCGGCGCCGTAAACCGGCAACGCATAGCCGGATGGCGGGTGCTTGGCGATTAAACTTGCTCTGAGGTGCGAATATTTTTTGAGGCCTCTGGGCGCGTTCTAAATTGTTCTCGTGCTCTCTTGCATTCAATTTTCCATTTAATCGTGTTTTGTGGATCGAGCTCGGTCATTTGATCCGGGGCTTCCTTACCCCGCACCCAAACTGGAAATTCCCGAACCTAATCGGATCGCGCGCCCTGCACGCGAAAAACACAATCGTCGTTGCAGGTCGCTGCTCTAGCAGTATGTCGGCTCTGTCCCGACCGCCGACGTCGTCTTGACAGCCTCGCCTAGAAGTGCATACCACGTTTTCTTCAATATCTGAATCTTTGCATCTGGCATTCAATTGATGTTACGGCCACAGCACGTCCTGGCGATCATGGGATCGAATCTGCGAACCTACACCCAGGCCGTCAAGGGATGTCCATTTCTTAATTCTGCTGAAATCGTCACGCGGGCACTATCCTTCTTCCACCAGGACGTCCGCGGTATATATAAATGCCGCCCTGAGCTGCTTCAAGTTTCATTTCCTGCTCTGCATGTCCATGAGCAAGGCCCCCGACGGCATGTCCACCACCAACGACTCATCCAAGGAGGAGCACATCACCGAGCACTTCGATACGTATGCTGGGGAGAGCGTCGTAACCATTCATCCCAACTGGTGGTCTAAGTATCGGTCCGTCGCGTCGCTCCTTCCTTCAACTCCTCGACTCTGACTGTCTTGTGTATAGCTTGATTTTCAGAGAATATGTGGCCGAGTTCTTGGGCGTCTGTGTGCTAATAATCTTCGGCACAGGCGGTGAGTTCTTTTCGCCGCAGCTTTCCTTGTAGTGAACGTGGTGCAGTCGATTGTCAGGTCGTACTGTCGAGTTCCAAAGCTGTCGCCTCTGGACAAAAGGGTGTATGTCCTTTAGCTGCGTCTCCTTGAACGACTCATCTCGTCGCACCGTCAGGATTACTTGTCTATCAACTTTGGCTGGGCTATCGGTACTGCGATGGGCGTCTGGGTATCTGGTGGCTACTCTGGTTTGTCCTGTCGTCTCTTTCTCCCTTTAACGAGTACCGACTTGATTTGCAGGCGGCCACATCAACCCCGCCGTGACGCTTGCAATGGCGACATGGCGCGGTTTCCCCTGGAAGAAAGTTCCTGTAAGCCTGAGTAACCTTATGCTTTGTGTGCCTTATCGCTTCCGGTAGGGTTTCATCTTTGCCCAAGTCATGGGGGGTCTCGTCGGCGCTGCTCTCGTTTACGCCAACTACTTCCATGCGATTGTTTGTTGCCTCGTTTTTCATTTTTTGTCGCGTCCTTGACACAGCACAGAGCGCGTTCGAGGGTGGTGACCATGTTCGGACCCTCGGTACCGCTGGCCTGTTCTCCACGTATGCTGTAAGCGATCCTCCAGGCGCCGCATGTATCTTGCTTCATCTCGCTTCTCAGTTGCCCTACATGACCTCTGTGTCGTGTTTCTTCTCCGAGTTCCTTGCGACCGCGGTTCTCCTCGTTATGGTCCTCGCGCTCAACGATAACAAGAACCTCCCGCCGCCCAACGGCCTCGCCCCATTAGTATGTTGCCCATATACCGCCCTGGACTTTTTTAATCAAGAAATAGCTGCTTTTTCTCCTCATTCTTGGAATCGGCGCTTCCCTAGGCATGGAAACTGGTTATGCTATCAACCCCGCTCGTGATTTTGGCCCAAGGTTGGTCGCAGTCGCGGTTGCGCCTCGTGTATTTACTTATCGCAGGCTCCTTACATCTATGGTCGGCTACGGCAAGGCGGTCTATACCTTCCGGAAGTTCGTGCCTCGCTTTCTTTCATTTCGTTGCCGATGCTGATTTCTTCTCGTCACAGTCAATACTGGTAAATCGCTTGCCCCTTTGCTAAGCTGTTCGTCTGAACGTGCACAGGCTTTGGTGCCCTATTCTCGGCCCCATCCTTGGTGCTCAGGCTGGCTGTGCCTTCTACGACGTGTTTTTGTATACCGGTGATGAAAGCCCCGTCAACAAGCCGGATGCGGCTGCGCGCGCCCACCACGAGCACGCCGCCCACTCGATGCGCAGGAACATGCCCGCGGGCCCTGGTGCCGAAGACCGCGTGTAAGGTAACCGAGACTGAAAAAATCATACATGTAATTGTACGGGTAATTTATTTCTTACGTACTATACGATTCGAATGTTGTAGGACTATCGTACTTTCGATTTCTTGCTTCAGCTGAGTTCCAACACTCGATAAATGAAAGATAAACAAAGACTACAGGCTACTGCCAACGGTCTTTATCCTTCGATCGAGTTGTTCGAGGATCGTACCGAGACCCAACAGAACACCTTCGTCTGGCCCTTGACCCGGCGCAAATCGGGTATGCGCAAAGTCAATGAAGCGGACATCGTATGCTGGACCAGGTTTACGTGGTTTGGTATCATCGTCATCCTCGTCTTCTGAATCTTCATCCTCGTCTTCGTCTCTAAGCATCCACTTCAATCCTTCCTCCGCGAGAGCAGCGTCGCTCTCGTATAAAATGAGCAAGCTTCCACCAACCATGCGCAGCTCCACCTCTGCAAATGCATCGCGTATATCCCCGATATCCTCGCGCAATAGCTCCAGAATCTGCAGCAAAAGTGGCGCTGGGAGCCCTTGTGTTTTTGATGCTCCACTTTCTCCAGCCCCAACGATGGGGAAGAATCGCCCGAAACCCTCTGGAAGTTGCTCTTTCGAGATGGACTTGCCGTATGTCTTGGGGGTGAAGACTGGCTCACCCGACGCGTTGTCGTACACCTGCATGATTTCAGCGCGGCTTGGCGTCGAGGGAGCAAAAAAGGGCTGACCTGAAAGCCGGTGAGCCGCATACCAGTCTTGAGCGACGTCGTGTTTTCCGCGGTGTTGATCATGCGCGCGACTTTTTCGGGAGACGCGGTCTCGTCGTATAGCACAGTTCCCAGCTTGATGTCAAGAATGTTGGGCTTTGTGAATGGATGCGCGAGGTTCTCCAACACCATTGACTGTGCACGGGCCGTAAGATTCATGGCCATCCCACCGTATTAGCGCAAACTCATCTTTCGTGCCGTTTTTGACCGGTTTGAGAGGTAAGCTCGTGTCAGTAGCAGGCTGGTCTGGGTCGAGTTCGCCTTCCAGCGTCAGGGTTCCGAGGAATTTGGGTATGTATGGTCGCAGGGCGTCGACTTTGGGGTCTCTCGACGCGGCCACAGTGCGATAAAATTGGAGTTCCACTGGGAGCGCTTGTTTGATGAGGAGGATGTTGTCTTCGGTGGTGAGTACTGCATTTGTGTGCCCGCCGACTTGCGAGGTCAGGGAATGAGCCGACTCCATTGGTGGTCACAGGTGCGTGACTGCGATGGCTCTCAACCTCAACTATTACGCGAATACCTATCTAGCGATAACAATTCCCGCATCCTCATCGTACATGCACTCGCCTGCGTCGCTACAGAAACTGCATCCGGCGGCAACATATGTGGGACAGGTTGGCGCAATGACCGACGTGCAGCTCGTCAGCATCCCGAAGGCTCAGTGGGAATCTTCGGACACCCGCGCGGAGATATTGGAAGCTTTCAAGGCCGCTGGGAAGGTCGATATCCAAGAACCGAAGCAGCGTGCCAAGAGAGGTCCAGATGAGTTGTAATGGTCTGTGGTACAGCCGTTTTCAGTGCCGTGGCTAATATGTCTGTGGTCAGATGTCGAATGAGAACAAATTGTACAACCAGAATACGACGAGAATCGAAGTCGGACCGCTGCCGTGAAATCGTTGCGTATTCTCCGAAAAGGTCATGCTGTCGGCTCTGCTATTCCCGGCGATTTCTACTCTCAGGCCGCGCTCGAAAGCCCAGCATCCAATGGTGACTGTGGGAGTCTTTCACTGGCTATAAAGCTCTCTCCACGAAAGAACAAGAACTTCGAGTCTTACAAATGCTGTCAGTCATCCTCCTCTCGCTGCTCTCGGCGGTCCATGCCGTCGTAGTCCCACAAGTTGGCTCGTCTGGCCATTTCCACTCGCATGTGTCCTCCGATGTCGAGCCTCTGGGCAAGAACATCACAATTAATGGCGTATTGACATATGTATCGCTACCCAAGAAGTTCGATCCCAAGATCGCAGTGGTTATGCTCACGGACGTCTTTGGTCTCCCGTCTCCCGACAACTTGGTGAGTCTTTCTGAACGTTTGTATGCACGCCGTTGACGAACTCAAGATATTGGTGTGTTTGCAGCACCATGTTTGATTCTGCGATTGACGGAGAGAAAAGGCAGATCAATGGGCTGAAGCTGGTTTCGCGGTATGTGCATGCCTTTACCCGTTCTGCTGTTCTTTAACTTGGCGTGTTAGACGTATGCTCCCGACTACCTAAACGGGGACGCTTTGCCCACAGGTGGGAATGTTACCGCTTGGGCGGTTAACCACGGCGAAGCGCAGACCACGCCGCCGCTACTCGCCGTCATCGATGCCCTCAAATCGCGCGGAGTCAAGCAGATTGCGATTACGGGCTACTGCTTCGGAGGTTTGTGGCCTTCATCCGCTCGTTGCTGGTCTAATACTGCTTCGTAGGTTTGTACACAGTCCGACTCGTTCAAAATAACACGGTCGCGGTCGGGACGACTGCCCAGTGCGCATATGACTTGAGCAGCCCACCAATTTCAGCTGATACTATCCAGTCCCTCTTCTCTGAACGTTCCGACCGACTTTGAGGTCGTGAAGGCGCAGTCCCGTGTACCCATTGAGATCAACAACGCAGAACTCGACACAGGCTTCACGCCGGCTCTCGCTGTCGAGACGGATTCGGTCCTCGGTGATGGGCTGTACCCGCCCGGATATTTCAGACGCCAGTTTAACGGCGTTGGCCACGGATTTGCGGTGAGTTCGCGTCCTCCCGTCTTCCTGAGAAGACACTGAAACTGTTTGCAGGTTCGCGCCAATGCGGTATGCTTTCATCCGTTATTCTGCTTTACCGACTCATTCGGTGGTCTGCTTAGTCCGATCCGGTCGCGGTAGCTGCCAAGCAGGGTGCTTTCGATACGTCCTTCGCCTTTATCAAGCTGCACTTGAAGTAGTTTCCTGTATATGTATGGTGTATTCCTTCGAACGTGAATTGTATGAGGATAGGGGCCAGATCTGATGAGTGTGACTCGACACGTGCGATCAACACAACGCGTCTTTTCCATAACCACCATGCCCAAGCGCCCTGCCACAGTCGACAGCGATAACGAAACGCCTTCGGTTAACGGCACCCCTGCATCCAAACGCGCGCGCACCGACGATAGTGAGGCCGAATCCCCCGCCCCCAACAGACGCCGCACAAAGGGCAAGGCGCGTCGCAAGGACGACTCTGACTCAGAATCGGACCAGAACGAAGATGAAGACTCTGGTGAAGGCGACCGTCAGCTGGAGGAGCAGATTCGTCAACAATATGAGAGCAAGCAGAAGACTTCTGGGGTAAGCTGCCCACATGCCTCTCCAGTACGCCACTCCTCACACCCGCCAGGGGATAGCGGAATTCGGAATCATCGAGGCCATTGAGCTTCGGCAATTTATGTGCCACCAGCTCCTCACCTTCACCTTTGGACCCCAGATGAATTTCATTATCGGTGCGTTCGTTGTTTTCTCAAAGAAGACTTGCTTCGTCGTGCTCATATACTTGCAGGTCACAACGGAAGTAGGTCCTCCGTCCTTTTTCTCGGTCGTTTACTTAGAAACGGGCAGGTGGGAAGAGCGCGGTGTTGACCGCCATAACCGTCGCGCTTGGCGGCAAGGCTGCCTCGACTGGTCGTGGAAACGGCCTAAAGTCTTTCATTCGCGAGGGCCAGACGTATGTCTCCTTCATCATCTCCTCGTCTGTGCTCAACCGCGTCAAGCGCCGCCGAGGTCACCATCATGCTCAAGAACCAAGGCGAGGAAGCGTACAAGCCCAAGGAATACGGAAAGTCCATCGTCATCAACCGCCGATTCACGAAGGAAGGCAGTAGCTCCTGGAAGATCAAGAGCAAGGATGGTCGGGTCATTAGCACAAAGAAGGACGAGCTTGCTGCGATTTGCGATCACATGAACATCCAAGTCGATAATCCGATGAATGTTCTGACGCAAGGTCTGCTGTTATGCACGCGCCGTATTCTTTGACTCAACGTACCTGTTCAGACTCGGCCAGACAGTTCCTCAGCGCTTCTAGTCCCGGGGACAAGTACAAGGTCTATCTCCGGTTTTCCGCCATTGTGCCTCTGAACTGACTCTTTCTTTTAGTTCTTCCTTCGCGGCACCCAATTATCGCAGCTCTCGGACGAATATACTGCCTGCCTGGCGAACGTCAGTGCCACAAGTCGCGTGCTCGCTCAAAAGAAGGAGGCGATTCCTGACCTCAAGGCGACTCTCAAAGAAGCCACCGCCCGGTTCCAAGAAGCTTCAAGGGCTCGGGACCAGGCCCGAAAAGTCGAAGAATGCAAGAAGGAGCTCGCCTGGGCCCACGTCAACACCAAGCAAGCAGAGATGGAGGCCAAACAGCAGGACGTCGCCAAGGCGCAACGTCGTCTTCCCAAGATCCAGGAAAGCATGGAGGAAGCGCAGGTTCGTTTTTTTTTTCTTTTGTTTTCTACCTGCCTGCGACTCATGACAACCCCAGGCCGATCTAGACAAGATTGACGAGTCGATGACCACGCTCGAGGCGGAGCACGACGCTATCGGTGACAAAGACCATCTTACGGACAAGAAGAAGGAATTTGTGGCGAAACTGCGTGCGAATGCAGACGAAGTCCGGGCCTTCCATGTGCGTATTGCGTTCAGCTTATGACACAACTCACCCTCTTGACCGTTTTAGGAAGAGATGAAGAGCGCCACGAACGAGATGAAGTCCGTGGATGCCAGCATCAAAGGCTACGAAGATCAGATCGCGAAGGAGATGAAGCGACTGGAGGCTGACACGGAGTCGGAACGCCAGCAAACGCAGAATAAGATTGTTCAAGCCCGCGATGAGCAGAAGACCGCAGAGACCGAGTTGGACGTAATTCGCGACGAAATCATCGCCATGGAGGCGCAGCTCAGTCAACTTAGGAAGGATGGCGACGAAGCCGACCGTCGAGGCAACGACTTGCGGCAACAAATCTTGCAATGCGACAACGCCATACAAAACTGCGAGAGAGCCGAACGGGATCGCTATGCAGCCTACGGGAACAACATCCAACAAGTCATCAAGAAAATCGCAGAGACAAAGTGGCACGGTCAAAAGCCACTGGGTCCCCTCGGTGTGCATGTCAAGCTACTGAAACCCGAGTACGGCAGTCTCTTGCGTCAACAGCTCGGTTCTCAGTTGACATCGTTCGCTGTTACCGATGCCCGAGACTTCCCCATTCTGAAACGACTTCTTGCGGATACGAACAAGTGAGTGAACTGTTTGAACGCTGACCGCCTCTGATGTGCTTTGCGTTCTCAGTCCTCAGACGGTCATCCATAGGTTTTCGCCCGATCTGTTCGACTACAGTCGTGGTGAACCACCGGAGGGGATTCTCACTGTCCTTCGAGCGCTCGAGGTCAGTCACTCTCTTTACGCTGCTTTCTGTCGCATAACCAGGTCTGTTTTAGGTTGACGACCCTCACGTCCTGCGCATCTTGATCAACAAAGCGAACATCGAGAGCCGGATACTTGCACTGAAGCGTGTAGATGGAGAACGTATTCTTCGGGAACTTGGACAAGGTCAAGCGTGGACGAACGATGGGTTCAATGTGACGCGCTGGGCGTATGTGATTGCTCCGTCTCGTGAGATCACAGCTAACTCTTCATAGCGACGGAGGAGAGTCATCGGTTCCTAGTGGCGGCGGCCGTGTCAATAACATGTTGCTCGCTGCCCAGGCGAAAGTCGAAATCAAGTTGGTTTTCTGCACCCGACGCTACGTCGAATTAATAATTTTCAAGGCGCTATTTGCAAGAAAAGACCCAGCATGAAGCGGATTATCGAACGGCTCAGACCACCAAGACGAACATGCAGCAGCAATGGAATAATCTTCGAAGGGATCTCGAAGGGCTTCAAGTCCGTTCGAGCCGTCAACCACTTTGGCACCGAAACTTAACATGATTACAGGCGAGGCAGCGAAAAACGGACGAACGCAAGCACAAAGCGAAAACCCGCGTTAACCAGTTGCAAAATGAGCTCAACGCTGATATCCCGGTGCATCTTGGAGCGATCCAGGAAAGTCTGGAGGTGCGCCTTTATTTCAACTTCGATATTCAGAGTTGATATGCAAGACAATCGCAGAACGTCCAAGCGGAAAAGGAGGCCTTGCTCGCTCAAGTGAAGGATATCGCCCCCAAGAAGGCTCAGCTCGACGAGGAGAATAGAAACCTCGTGGCTCGGCGAGATCAGCTTCAGCAGGAGATCGACGAGTTCGACACGGTCAAGCAAGCAGCAAAGGTCAGTGGGATCCTTTTTTTTCGCCTGGATTTTTATGACGCGCACTGCAGGCCAAGATTTACACGGCGGTGGAGAAACGTACTGCGCTCGACAGTAATGTCCAGCATTGGGCGAAGAAGTTGGCGGACGAGCAGAAGAAGGTGACCCTGGCTCAAGAGGCGGCGGGGATCGTGGAGTTGGAGTTTGCGGTTTGTTCGAGTTTTCCGCTCTGAAGCAGTTGTAGCTCATGTTTTCAAAAGGAATGGACGGCCAAGGCGGAGGAATACTGCGACCGCGTAGTGACAAGACGCTCGCCGGAGACTATCCAGCGAAACTTGACGTCTCTGCAGGCGGCGTTGCAGGAGCGCGAAGAGGCGTGCGTTTGAGTTCTGTTTCCCTGGACTGTTCTAACCAATCTGCAGACATGGTGCGACGGTCGAAGAGATGACGGTCGAAGTCAACAAGGCCCAGGATCGCCTCGAAAAGGCTGACAACGACCTCAAGCAGATGACCACGCTCAACAAGGTATGTGTAGGCACAATCACGGGTCCGTTGACGCTCAATCGCGATTATAGGCTCTCAAGGAGTCGTTAAACGCCCGTCTCGCTCGATGGCAGGAATTCCGGCGCCATATCGCTCTCCGTTGCAAGATTGTCTTTAGTTTGCACCTCTCGCAGCGCGGGTACTACGGCAAGGTCATCTTCGACCACGAGAAGGAGACGCTCCAGCTCAAGGTCGGATAGAATGTTGGAGTCAATAACACCGAGACTAACTAGATTCAGGTCCAAACTGACGATCAAGCCGCGACCCAAGGTGGTCGAGACAAGGATCCTCGGTCTCTCAGTGGAGGTGAAAAGTCGTTCTCGACCATCTGCCTGCTCCTCTCGCTTTGGGAGTCCATTGGCTGTCCGATTAGATGTCTCGGTCCGTCTTATCTCAACCACATCCTTTCAGATGCTGATTGGCTCTAGACGAATTCGACGTGTTCATGGATGCCGTTAACCGCCGTATAAGCATGAAGATGATGGTGCGTTGCTCGCTCGCTCGCTGCTCTGCTCTGACCTGCGAGCAGATCGATACTGCGAACAGCTCGGACAAGAAGCAGTACATCCTGATCACGCCGCAAGACATGAACAACATTGCGCCGGGTCCCAGTGTGCGAGTACAGCGCATGTCGGATCCTATGAGAGGCCAAGGAATCTTGCAATTTGCCAGCTAGAGCTTTTCACTACCGTACTAGTAATTCGTAAACTACGCAAATTTCTTACAGTAATGATTTGGATCAATATGACATCAGCTGCAGACAAAACGCGACGCGTCCTCCTTTACCAATTGTCGCAATAGGGCGCCATGAAATAGGAAACCGAAAAGGATGAGAAGAGGGTAGAAGATGTGCAATCCAGTCATAAGGCGTTTGTAGAATCGGGTGTGACTAGCGCGTGACCAGACGCATTCTGTCTCCTATGCACTCGCCAGATGTAGCAACGTATGTCGTTCACGTCGGCCCAGATTGCCCCTGATACAATTGCAGGAACGTGGAAGAGCTTACGACCGTGCTTGCAGCAGCAGCGCTGGCAAGCGAGGACGACGACGACGCGTTGATGGAACCGGACGAGGCCGCAAGAGTGGAGCCTCTGGCCAGCAACGTATGTTCTGCAATCCAAGATTCACGGTCTGAATTCGTTCCATGACTAGGACCCACGGCGTCCGCGTACTCGCCGGCCAATCGTTACGAGGGAGGACGTCTATAAAGCCATTGCCGACTCGATGGCCGCGCAAGAGCGTGTGCACACTCCATCTGCTCCCGAAGTCCGCCAAGATTCTGCCACGAAAGCCGACCTTACTCGCGAACCCACGTCTACGACGCAGATCCGGTTTGCCGACTTCATCCCACAACCAGACTACACCATTCCGCCGAATCAGCGGCGATTTGACGGAGTCTTGATCGCGGCGGGCGTACGTATTCACCCTGCGTCGGGAACCAGCACCATGAGAGGCCAATAGCTATAGTAATTCGTAAACTACCCAAATTTCTTACAGTAAGATCAATATGACATCAGACAAACGCGACGCGTCTTTCTCCTTTACCCCACGATGGCCCACAGTGCATGGGGAACCATGCGAATTGCAGCCCTGCCTCTGACCCGCGGCCGACCACCAATAACATACTACAGCTTCCAAATCCAACGACGACCTCCACCAAAAGATGCTCCGCCACCGAAACAGACCTGGCTCCCTCAGGAGGGCGTCGTCAAGTGGGCCACACTAAAGGTCGACTCAACGTGGTCTTCGTGGGGCAAAGCCAAATCTGGGTCATGGCGGGTGGGCCGCCCGAGCTCCGACTGTCCAATTGACCTGAACATGTGTTCCAGCTGCGGGTTTTTGAGCTTGGGGAGCGATTCTTGGACCGACTTGATTTCGAGGAGAGCGCGTTCAAGTGCATAGACGTCAAACACGCACCGCCGACCAAGGTGCCGGAAGAGCTGACTGGCGCGGAGAGAGAGCAGGCAGAGGCGGCATGGGCCCAAATACAGGTAGGCGTTTGTTCACTCCAACTCGTATCCTAACTACTCGTTCAAGATTCCGTTGCTATACCCTCCAAAAGTCACTTCAGCGCAACAAGCGATTTCCGACCTCCAGGCTCTTGTTCAGCAGCGAATCCCCGTGCACAACAAGGGATTTTGGACGTACCTTCTACTTGCGCCGCTGACGGCGCCTTTCATGATCATACGTATGTCGCTTCGCTCGTGCCGTAGAGCCCAATAGCTAACTTTTGTTGAAAGCCATTATTCCGTATGTACGTTTCCGTGGTTCACCTGAGAGATGTCACCGATGCGACCCAGTAATCTCCCCTTTTTCTTTTGCGCGTGGAGAGCGTGGTCCCACTACCAAGGTGCACCATCTACTGCTCCCAGCCAAAAGCCAGAGCTTACAATGTCCAGCTTTACGCGGAGCTCGGCATATAGATGGCCTGTTGAAGACCGGGAAGATTGTGCCGCAAGCCCTTACAGCTCTCGATGCGGTATACGAAATCCCTCAGTCGACATCTGGCGAGGACAGGCTGATAGTTGCTCGCGATTCGTTGGGACACGCGATGCGCACTCTTGACATGCGCGTGGACGAGACTAAAGACATTCTCCGCGCGTACGAGCAGGCGCTGAACCGCTCAAGGTAGGGAAACATCGCCCCGGTATTGGAACGAGAACTGGGATATCGAGAAGTTGAGTAATTAGGTGCATCTCCTCAATGTTTCCTTCGAGAGAGATAACCTTACATTGCACATAGGTACATTATTGTTAAACGCCACTACGACGGCCTGTATTGTATTTGCTGCCAACAGGCTCAACAAGAGCGATCATTCTGCTCAACCTTTTTACTGTGTGTTCGAATCGAGCAGAACCTCGGCGAGATCCGAAGATGCTGCTTGGCTACACTGGGTTAGCAACCGCCTCGACGCTACCGTGCCTTTCTCTACTGTGACAGGTTTCATGGAGGGGCCAGGAGAGCTAGGCCCGCGGACGAGTGAAGGTGAGTTACGTCTCCAAGAGCGTATTTACCTAAATGGCAGGCGTCCGTGCGGAATATCCCGCACAGGAGGGTGACCATCGCATTGCAAAGGTTGTGGAGTGGGACAGGCAGCCCTCGAGGTTGTGTATTTTGGCAGGAGGAATACCGCTTTCATGGGCGAAGAACACGATGGTATGTGGCGGCGAAAGTTCCATGGTCATCCTCGATGCTGATGCCAGCTGTGTGGCGATCTGGCTTGGTGTACGGCACATGCTTCAGCTTGCGCTCTCGGTGGGGAATTGGAACCAACGGGCGACGGAGTCGGAGACATTGGCCGGGGAGGTAAAGCGCAGAGAAGGTGTTAGGTGCGTCTGGCCTGTGAGATGGATTGGGGCCACTAGAAAATTCTTTCACCAGTGCCGTAGGGAGGAGAGCTAGCTCGCAAATCTGCCGACCAAGGAAAAGACGATATTTTTTTTTTGTTGAGGGTGGTAGTGCGGTGTTATGGCTGCTGGTAGTCCGACAAGGAGGGCATTGCCGCCTCGGAGCATTCGGAGTCGATCATCGTTTAAGTAACAGAATCCAAAGGGCAAAGCCGAACATGCTCCATCCCACGACCATGGCTCTCCTCCACACTACCATATACTCCCTTCCCGTCGAACTCGTCTCTCGCATTTTCGCACTCGGGGCCGCACACCAGTACAGCGATTCTCCGTTCCTCCTTCGCCCCGATGAAGACACTGCTCCGCTCGCGGCGTCGGCAGACTTTCAGCTCCTCGTTTCCCAAGTTTGTCGGCACTGGCGACAAGTTGCGCTCCGAACTTCGTGTCTGTGGACGTCGTTGCATTTCCGAGAACCTGCCCACATCTCCCGAGCAGAAACATTTCTTCGGCGGGCGAATGCAAAGTGCGTGGGATCACCGCAACAAAGCCTCCGTCATTAACTTGTTGATTGGCAGTTACTCGCTGGATATCCTTGTGGATACGGTGTCGCCGGAGGAACATATTCCGGGGTGAATACTGCTTTTCTTTGCGACCTTGAATAGTTGCTCATTCGGGACAGAGTGACTTTGTGCTGCGACGAAATGCGCACCATCTTCGAGATGATTACACCTCACGTTGCGCGCTGGAGAGCTTTTCATCTCAAGGTGGGTAGAGTAGCCCCGGCCATTTGTTAAAGCAAAGATTCTTATAGGAGCCCTTTTCCTTTGGAGTCTACCTTGGGTTTTGTTAACTTGATTCTAACATCAGCCTGCAGGTTCGTGCCAATGAATGTAAACTCATTGCCCGGCAAGCACTGTCCACCTGTGGACCTGCTCCGCGGCTCGAGACACTGCAGCTGTACCACTTTGAAGACTACCGCACTGCGCATAACCTCTACATCGCCACATACCGCGACCCCGTTGTGATCTTCAACAACGTTCTTCCCTCGCTCAAGAACGTCTCTCTCATTGGCGTCAATCTTCCCTGGGCACATGCGCCGTATCTCCAGCAACTCGATGCGCTGGAACTTGCGTTACATCCCGACAACATCCGACCACCCTACGACGCGTGGGACGCGATGCTCAGGGGATCCCCACGTCTTCGACGACTGCTTCTGCACTACTCGGGCCCCCGCGCCGCCTCGGACGAGCCTAGTAGTCGCATATGCGTACCCACCCTGGAAGAGCTCTCACTAACCGACCTCGACCCCGAGCACCTCGCCACAATGCTCCGCACCCTCGAGCTCCCTCGCCTTATTACGCTTTCGATGGATCTACCCGAACAAGATTTCACGGGCGTGGTTCAGCTCATGACTGGAACGTCACCGCTACACAAGTCGCCGCCGCTTCCCCTTGCAGGCCTGCACACGCTTCGTATTTCGGCACTCGAATGTCAAGTTGGGGCGTTGGCGGCGTTGATTCGCGGCGTGTCTGCGTTACGTGTGTTGGAGCTCGATTTCTCGAGGATCAGTTCCCGGCAGACGGTATGCGATGTTTTGTTGGAGACGACGGTGGTTCGGAACGACAACGAGGATGCGGACAAAACTTGCGCTTCAACGTGTGGCCGTATGCATACTCGGCGCCGAATTCCGGTTCTTCGACACCTGGAGGAAGCGCGTCTCTTCGGGCTGGATGGCACGCGTATAAGGGCGCTGATAGCCTTCCGCTCAGGCTTCATGTGCACTTGTAATGTCGGCGACTCGAAGGCAGAATCCACGACCGCGTCCAACACCATGCCTTGCCCCGAGCTGACTATGCCGCGTTTCGTTGTCCGTTGGAATGCGGCTGCGCACAAGGGAAGGGACAGGGTACTCGACGAGCTGGTGGAGAGTGGCCAAGTGCAATGGGTTCACGAGAACGAGGGAGACGAGGAAGATGTCGACGACGATGGTGCCAGCGAGTCTGGTGATTCGGTACATGGGCCGGATACGAGCGATTCAGCCGACTCGGAAGATTAAGACCTGGACTTTCTCGGTTCTTGAAATTCGCGGTACTTTAACTCCCCTTCTTCAGACATTTTTTTCTATGTTCGGTTCTGTTGTATATTCTAAACTGTGTTGTATCGGTCGAGTGTGACAACATTGGGTGACATCCCATAAACGGCAAGTGGATGCCCTTTCTCGGAATTCGTGCGCAGTGTACAGATATGTATGTTACAGCAAGTCCGCGCCTTTGTTCTTGAATTTCCCAAGTTCTGTCTTCCATGGCTCCCAAGTCGCACCATATTTCCTCAAAAGGGCTTTCAGCTCCTCGCGTTGCTCTGTCTACATCCATGTCAGCTAGATTCACGTTTCCAGGGGTCGGAGCCTCACGATATTCCAGGGTTCCTCTCCACCATACACATCCGTGAACAGCTCGCTTAGCTCGCAGCGCGGAAGCGACTCGGCATGTTTGAACGACTTCATCACGTCGGCTTTGAGCCGCGTCTTGAGGGCCTCCTCCTCCTCTGCGTTCCACCATCCCTGCGACTCCATGAATAGCCGGAAACGCACGATAGGGTTGTCGATCCGTTTGCGGTCCTCGACTTCGGAGCGTTGGCGGTACGCAAAGGAATCGTCGGACGTGCTATGGTGACCGACGCTGGAAAGAAAGAGAATCAGGAAAATATCGACTAGTTGGGTGGAGACGAACCGATAGCTCATGGCTTCGACGAGGACGGCACGCCCTTGTTCGAGGGTCCGGCGGCGGGCCTCTCGGACGGCGACGAGGACCGCAAGAACGTCGTTTCCGTCAACTCGCACCGTGTCTATCCCGTATCCCGGTCCACGGCTGGCGATTCCGTCGCCGTAGTATTGTTCAGAACTGGGCGTGCTGATGGCAAACCCATTATTCCGTGCAATGAACAGTGTTGGCGAGGGTATCGTCGATGCGAGCAGCATTCCAGCGTGGAAGTCTATTTTTTGTTTCAATGAAACACTCCCACAGCAAGATACTCGTGTAAACACACCTCCTTCAGACGCCGCGCCTTCACCAAAGAAGCAGACCGCGATATTTCGACCACGGCGATCCGGGGAACGCGTCAGGGCATATCCGACTCCGGCCGCTTGCGGAATTTGCGTGGCCAGCGGCGATGAGATGGTGTGGAAGTGGTGCTTCGGCGAACCAAAGTGCTATTGACGCGTGAATGGAACGTTGTGTATAGCACAGGGGTAGAGCTTACGACGGGCATTTGGCGGCCTTTGCCTGAGGTGTCGTCCTGGTTCCCGAAGCACTGGGCCATGACGTTGTCGATGCCAAAACCGCGCCAGAGGAGGACGGCCATCTCGCGGTATTGACCTGTGCATGGTATTATAAAGATTGGAAGATGCGTGCCAATTGTGTGTACCGAGTACTCTGTGCGAGGTTAGTGCACGCAAGATTAAAGAGCGAGGGGACTCACTCGTCATCCATCTCCAGTGCGGCAGCAGCGCCTACGAGCGTGCCTTCCTCCCCATGCTTTTGCGAATTCAGGTCGTGTGCTGGCTATACTTGGCAAACACTTACGGATGTCATCTACTTTGCAACACTCAGCATGACAATCTGACAGAGAATGCGCAACAAACATGGAAGCTGATTTTGCCTTGGCGCTGGACGTTGTAGAGGACGGTATCGAGTGTGGGGAGAAGCTGCATGTTCTCGTATAGTCTTCGAGCGAGTGCTTCGTCGATCTAGATGAGCCGGTTGAGATTACATGGCTACGAGGAGTAACCAGGGCGAACCTCGGGCATCTGGGCACCCTCGACGAGCTTGCCGAGGCCATCGAGTACACGGAATGTGGGGATCTTGTCATTGGAGCCAGTGACCGAGTTGAAGAAGGAGAGTGTGGAGACAATGGGCGAGGCAGAGTTGGGGAGGTGGCCAAGATGGTGAATGCAGCGACGATGGGTCTGGAAGCAGACGCGTCTAGCCAGGGGCCGGAACATGGAGGTCGTTACCAAGTTGGACTTGATTGCAACTCCCATTTCGGAACTATTAGTTGGGAGAGTTGGTACGCGTCGTAGAACGCGTTTTCCCTCCTAAATGTACGCCTAATAATGTACTAGGAGCACGCGAATGTCGACGGGTTGCATTCTATTGGGATTATTTGGCTCTCACGGATGGAGTTACCATTGGACTTGATGCCAACACGATCTCGCTGCCCAGCGGTCGTCTTCCACTGACCACCACCATCTCTGTGTGGCTAGTCCACATCTGCGGGCTCTAATTTCGTTCATGATATAGAGCCGGTTCTCCCTCTTTTCATGTTCAAGCTTGCATTTCTGCTGGGCGTCGTGGCTCTGGGTCCGCAGGTCGTCCAGGGCTCCTTTAAATTCACCTTCTCTCCGGTGGTCCAATGCGCTCCCGTCAGCGTCTCGTTCTCCGGAAGCGACTCCCACAATCATTCAGTCCCAACTACTCTGACTATCCTTCCTTTGGTTAACAACGCTGTTCCCATCCAAATACCCATTCCCAACGGCGCCTCAAACTCCACCGGTATCGAGCTATCTTTTATTCCGCTCCCGGCCGGCACGACATTCGTGGCTACTCTCGACGATGTGGACGGCCCCGCTTCCAAGGTCTCCGATGTCACTAAAGTCCTTGGGGCGAATAGCACAGACGGCTCGGCCGACTGTTTGACTTCGCCCACCGTCAACACCGTCGCCTTCTTCGAGGTTCCACAGATCGTCAGCCAGTGCGATGTCTTCCTTGTGCACTTCACCACCTCGGACGCTCCCAATATCACCGCGTTTAAACCAACGGGAGGCGTCACAAATCTCCCCCTCGTCTCTGCGGGCGATGGTGTCGCTTCTTATATGATGACTGGCCAACGTGGTGACGAGGTCGCGCTATTGTTCAACGACACGACAACGAATCAAGTCCAGACGTCTGCTCTCATGACGAGTACGTTATTCACCTAATGTCTCGTTTGCTTGTTGCTTACGCTGTGCAGTCGATGGAGATTCGGGGAGTTCGACAAGTTGCTTAAATAACAACAAGAACAACGGCAATGTCAAATCGGACAACGACTCTAGTCCGAACGCTACCACCAAGCGCGCTGGATTGCCAAAGTACGTTGTCTTCTTTGCAAGTAAACCAAAGACATTGACACATGGTATAGAGCCGCCATTATTGGTATTGCAGCCGGCGCTGCCGTTCTGGTCTTTGCAGCCATGGTCCTCCTCTGGTATTTCTTGCGCCAACGTAGGCGGAGACGGCGCACCTCTAGCTTGCGGTTCGACCCTGCTCTCCTCAACCGACGATGGCCACCTGCGGACGAGAACGAGAAGCGGGTTGACCTGACGCAGACCTGGTACTCGAACGCCGACGCGAAAAGCAATGCTGATCTGCTTGAGCGGCCCGCTTCAGGGTCCAACGCGTCTTTTTCTGCGGGTGTTGTCCGCGATCCGTTGTACACCAACGACAAGTGGAGGGCGTCCGTCATGACTGACGACGGCAGTGTTCGCACAAGCTTCTTGTCTTGGAATCAGCCTTTGCCGGAAGACCAGCAGCAGGAGCAGGCCAGCTCTTCTGAGCTAGGAAACAGGCGAAACAGCGCAAGTTCTGAAAGCCGATTGTCGATGAACACCGTTGACATCCAAAACATCTTGCAAATGGCGACTGTTCATCGCGACTCGTCGACTGCTCCGTCGGCATATACCAAGCGCACTCCCCAGCCTTCAACTGCCGGCACGACAATGTCCACATTCGAGATTGCAAAACCTGCAGTTGCACGACTCTTGTCGGCCCGCCGTCCCGCGCCTGCCGATCTGCCTCAAGGAGTGTCCCCGGTCTCACCTTCGGTCGCTACTATCAAGGGCGTGAACGGCGCCAGCGACGAGGGTGGCTATGCGATTGGCACGGCATTTGACGGCGTTGAAGACTATCCCATGCCGTCGTTCCAACGTTCGAACAGCCAGAGGGATACATCGGAGAGCTGGGGGAATGTCATTGTGCGATGAGAGATATTATACCTGGGATTTTTGTTGTACCATAACAGGACAGGATTCCAACTCTGACTACTACAGCTCTCGGGGTAGCTTGGCTGCCTCCGCTCGAGCTCGTTTTCTGCTGCCCATCATAAGGTCCACATAGTCGGCGCCTCCGAGGACGTGGCCTGCGGTGCTGGTTTTAGGAGCTGCCTTTTGCTTGAGCCCGGCTTTCTTTTTAGCGGCTTGCGCTTGCGCCTGGGGCCCGTTGCTTGCCGCGATTGTGGAAGCGGTCGAGGAAGAGGTCTTTTTCTGAGAGGCCGTTTAGCATTTCTTTTTGCGGAGTTTGGGGCGAAAGTACAGAACGCTTGTGCAGCTTGGCGCTCTTCCCCATGTTGACCCAGAGCGCAAAAGGAAGCCTGAAGCTCGTTATGCACCGTGACGTGTGAGATCTTGCTCTAGACATCCACTCCCGCTCATCCGCAAATGCAGCTCCAACCTCCGCCTTTCGAAATGTCCTTCAAGTCCTTGATTCTTGGGTCTGGAACTTGAGGCAACACGCAGAACAAGTCAAGAATTTGACGACTCGGAGCAACACGCAGTCGTAGCCTCCGCCAACCAGCTGCAAGCGCCTTAAACATCCGCCGGAAGATAATGCAGTCAGGCACTTCAGAACCCCTACAATGAAAATGTCAGACTGCCGCCCTCGCGCCCTATATATCCCAGCCCATGTCCTCACCCAGGGGCCGAAATGTTCTTGTCAAAAAACGCAAACCTGCTCCGATACGACCCCGCCACGACCCCCAAGCGCAATATCACGCTTGACGATTACGATGCCCTCCCTGACGCGTCGTCCCGAGATAAAATAGAGCAAGTTGTCTTCCGAGTGATGGATTCTGAACGGTGCGTTGAGCTCAAGTTGCTTGTGTTTGTATTCTGACCTTGAGGCTTAGTATAGAGGCGTTGCTCGCTCCGAAAGGGTCCATCTGGCCTATGGATATCTTTTGCGCCGCTCGGGATGTCCTCAACACCGACCCAGACGTCTCTGAGAATGGTCTGTACTTCTCCGCTGTGTCTACTGTCCTGTGCCGGGCGTTAAATGCACTCGTGAGTGCATTTTCTCTGCAATGACATACTCTAACACTCTTCAAAGCGCCTTCCGCCGCCTTCACCCTCACTCGGCCCTCCGCACGAACCGTCACCCGAAGAGCGCCGTGCAATGCGCCAACGGATAGTCGCAAATGTCCATGGCGCTCGCTATTCACACCCGCTCCGCGTCCAGGTTTTGCGAAACATGCATCTCAAATGGCTTTGCACGTCCGGAAAGGTGTCCAGTTTGGCGTATGGTAGCGATTCAGACGAGTCGGAAGAAGATGAGATAGAGATTGTGTCGGTTTTTGCTTGATTATTGGGATGTACATATGCTTTTCGCTAGACTGATTGGCAATCAAATTGGTTCTTGTCAAACGCGCTCAACGTGTCATTGACACGCTCGAGCCACCACGATGCTTTCCCTCATTATCATGACCTTTCTTCTCGGTGGCTCGTCCTTTCTGTGCGGCGTGCTACCCTTGTCGTTCGCCCTCTCCAGTACGATTTCAGCCGCTCTGCTGCCCCCGACAACTTAAAACTGCTACAGAACACCACATTTCGCGTTTCTCTACCTTTGGATCCGGCATCCTTATTGGAACGGCGCTAGGAATAATTCTCCCAGAAGGCATCGAAACCCTCGCTGCAGCGCATCCAGCCAAGCTTCCCACAGACCAAATTGCGCTTGCGCTCATTGCGGGCTTCACCTTCATGCTTGTAGTTGAACAACTCATTGCCCCCGGCGCTCACTCACTCCATGGCGACATTCCGCTCCCGCTACATGCTCGTACAACTAGTGCGACGGTCGAATTCGATGCTGAGCTGGGCGACCACGAACTCGAGCCTGGAGCCCCGGAATCCCCAGGTTCGGGGTTCATGCAGGTCGATATGGTGTCGGAGGATGCGAGACACAGCAAGGCTCGTGCATACCCGCTTACATTTGGACTGGTGGTGCATGCGCTGGCAGATGGCCTCGCGTTGGGCGTTTCCTCGGTGGGCGACCCTGCGTCTGGCTCAGATGGTCACCGCGACCTGTCCATGATTGTATTTTTTGCCCTTATAATCCACAAAGCCCCGACCTCCCTGGCGCTCACCACTGCCCTCTTGAACACTGGCCTTGCCCGCCCCGACTGTCGAAAACACCTCGCCGTCTTTGCCGCCTCAACCCCCATCGGCGCCATCCTCTCGTACCTCTTCCTTTCATTCTTCTCCGCCGGTGCAACGCAGGCAAGCTGGACTGGGCTCGCGCTTCTGTTTTCCGTGCGTTTACTCTTTTTCTACATATCTTTGGTCTCTTGATTGATCTTTTTTTAGGGCGGAACCTTTCTCTACGTCGCCACCGTACTGCAACCCGTGTCGCATTCGCATTCCCCAGAAGACGCTGCTGTAGCGGACAGAGAAATGACCCCGTCGATGCGGGTGTTGCTGATAGCGGCGGGGATGATCACCCCCTATGTTATTGGCCATGTTTTGTTGCCGGATGTACATTGAGTACTTTGGACGATGCAAACTCGAAGTGTATTTGTAGTTGTAACTTATAGAATGCTTTGCTTGCAATGGGATGTAACGGGTCATGCCAACGTGACAGTGCGTGTTGTTCCTTTCGTTCGTGTGCACCGGCTTGTGTTCTCTGGCATCTGGAACGATTTTCAGACGACTCGCTCACAAAATAAAGGGAACTCAAGGTGACAACGCCGACTCGATGTCTGACTAGGCCACTTGCAGTGGTTCAAGTTCCGCCCACTGGCACTCGAAGCAAACTCGAAGCTCAACAAGTGCCTCAATATTTTCCTTACCAGTACAATCGTCCGTCACCGCGAAGATTCTAGCCAGGCGAGACTACTAGTAACTCAATATTTTGGCCAACCGTGCAGCAAAAGAATGCAATGCCGGCTCAAAGACCACTTGATTCTGTTCCAGCGGTCGGCCAAGCAAACACTTAATCCGACGCGGTCGGCCCTTATTCTTCGGATCGTGCGACGGTAAGTGCACGCGTGGTTCACGCTAACAGACCTTGCCAGATGATATCCACGTATCGCGGGCTGCGCGGATTGCCTCGACCAGCTCGGTTCCGGTGGAGTACTTCACGATACGTGCCCAAAGGCGAGGCATCACCATCCAGCAATTGCAAATCCTCGTCCATGGGAAGCGATATCTCAAGAGATACACCGGCAGCATTATGCCGTACCCGAGAATATCGACAAGCTTCCCTAAACCCCCAAACGGAGTATCAAAGACAATCCGAGGCTTGAACCAATGGAGTTGTATGGGATCCAGTACGACGGAAATCTGCGATGGACGATGTGCTCCGCTGCCGTAGCGGCACACGTTGCGAAAGTGTAGCCTCGGATCGGCTTATGCTAGTACGAGGGACTTGGAAGGTACACAAGTCCTTCGATCTCGGCGGCCCAGTACTCCGTTAGCTGGTCCCCTTGGGGTAGAACTCGGAACTCCAGCCTGGGATCAAGATAGTAGCCGTCGTCCAGCGTGGTACAAGCTCGTTGATCTGGAGGACTCTGGGATGCCAACCTGATGCTTGTAATTCTCCTCGTCAGATGCTGGTTTCTTCCATGTCCCTGAGGAGGCCTCGAACGTGGACGACGAGCGGGGAAGTCTGAAGCTAATTAGGTCGGTGCGAGCGCTGTGGTCCTTCCTTGTTGATCTCGGCCAAGTTGCATCTTTCGCTCCTCTCGGGCTGGTCCATAGAGCGCGTCTGATTTGCTTGTGTCCCGGCGGAGTCCGGATCCCCGTTCCCCGCCGTTTCGATTCGTGTCGGTTTCCTATGCCGCATACCAATCCAATCCTATCCGTCGCTGTTTCTTTACCGGTCAAGATTGTGAGCGAGACTATCAGTTTCAGTTCTGCTTCCTCTGATTAGTAGCGTTGTTGGTCGAAGCGCCAAAGTTCACAGGGGCAATAAACACGCCGCAAACTGCCCAAGGTGACATTTCCTCGCACATGTAGATTCCTCATGGCGTGGAGGTCGATTAGATGCGTATCGTTGGAGGTAAAGAAGAGAATTGTGACCAGAGAGCGCGAGCAGAGGTTGCCAGCTACAAACAAT
This sequence comes from Mycena amicta, assembly GCA_029282125.1. Lineage (NCBI taxonomy): Eukaryota > Fungi > Basidiomycota > Agaricomycetes > Agaricales > Mycenaceae > Mycena > Mycena amicta. The sequence goes on along the minus strand of JARIHP010000004.1, from coordinate 1,238,543 downwards.
AGAGCTAATTACAATTCACTGCGGAGGAGCTACTTACCCAGTAATTGGGGCCTTATAGTCAACACAGCCAATCATATGTCGCGGACCTTGATGGAGTTGGTATCACACTCCTCTTGCTCTCCTCCTCGTCCTTCGTTTTTCTTTGTGGCCCTTGGTTGGCATTTGTGGAGTTGAATTGTTACTGAGTGCCGGCCTGGTGACGCCCAGCACTCGTTACGCATCGTTGTGCGGATAGAAGGCGGCTGCTTTATGCAATCTGGTCGTATCCATTCTGGACCCGGCGTCCCGCTCCTTCTCCGCCATGAATTCGAACAGACCACCACCACAGCGAATGGCCCCGCCGGTGAGTACATCGACGGCGTTCAAGCGGAGTGATCTGAAACCTGAGCAGAATAACGGGAATGGTTACGCTACACAAGGATCCACTTATTATCCCGCTCCACCACCAGCGCATTACGCGCCTCCCAGCCAACGTCCGATGCTCGGTGTTCAGCCTGTCCAGCGTCGTCCAGGACCCCCGTCGCCTGGCCTCCCGTCAAGGCCTAATGAAGGACAGCTACCTCGACCGCTCCAGCAGCGTCCACAGCAGCAGGACTTTTACCCTCAAAACCCACCATTACAACGACAACCCTCGGCACCTAGACCCCAACTACAACGACAACCCTCAGCACCTGAACCCAGGCCAAACCAATATCCCCCTCCATCACAACCCATGCCGTCCATAGCACCTGCTGTCGCTGGCCCGTCTCCCGCACTCCCAACTTCCGACTCCCAAACAACCCTTTACAACCCACAATACCGCGCCAACAACATGCTCATCCGGGGCACGTCTGACGACGACCTTGACAAAACCGATGCATTCTGGCGCCGCTTCAATGCCAGCGCAGTAAACGCTCAGCAACCCGACGCGGAGAAGAGGTGCGCATCCTCTCCGTTCTCGCTTCCTTGCGCTAGCTGACCTACTGCTTGTGTTAGCTCCTGGCTAGAGAAAAACGAGGGGAAATCTTCGCGCTATTATCGTCTCATGTGGATAGTAGGCTTTTTTTTTCGTCATCGTGCGTTTCCTTTGCCTTCTTTCTCCGCACAAGGCTCACCAGCCCGCGCAAATAGCTCGCAGCGGGTGGTATCGGGCTCGGAGTGTTCCTCTCCTTCCGCAACTCCAACTCGAATACGCGTCCCGATACGATTGGCGGCTCTGCGGACATCACGTCCGCAGGCGATATTGCAGCGACGGCAGCGGGCGGAGTTCCTGCTGCCGCCACCACGGGTACGACGACGACGAGTCTACACGTCAGCCCAACGAATACTGTTGCATAACATGGGCACTGGCTGCCTTCCTAATACCGAGCACTTCGTCATTCCTTCCTTTCTGTTTTTCGCAACCTCCCAGCCCCCCGCACTTTGCAATGTCCTCGCCTCAGCTTATACCTACAGTACATAGCTATCATCGTTCCCCATGTCAATGTGTAGCACTACATCCAGCGTCTATCCTATCCCTGCATGTAAAAATATCATGCATATGATCGGTCGGCGTATGTTGGCCGATTAGCCCAGGATTTGCGCTTGTTATCACCGCCTCGACACCCGCCGAAACTGCTTGAACTTTGACTGCCTCGTACCTTGACACCGTCCATGCGGACGAATGGCTTGGCCGACAATGCCGCTATCAACAAGCAATTGCAAGTCGTCTTTGTATTCTTCGCGTACGCGCGTCAAAATTTACATGTGTGGATGTCGAGGCGAAGCAGGCACCTCTACGTCCGTCTGAACAGGTCAATTACAAAAGGCCCTGAGCAATCTGCGCCACAAACGGTGTATGAGCTTTATTTTCGACTGTTTTGGCGTGCAGGTGCCCGCAATTGAGTCGACTACAAAACAACTAGGACTTGAGGAGAATACCAGCTCGCAATTCAAATTTCAAGATGGTCGGCTACACGGTTACCGTATGCCTCGACAAACGTTCTCAATCCCTTTGAGCCATACGGCAAAAGACGACTGCGCGATGAACGAAGATAGATATTCAAGAAACAAATCGGATACAACGAGAAAAGACGAAAGTACGGTTGGCTAACGACTGTTCCACGACAGGCCGAGTAACGACTTGTAACGACGCCGCAAGGAGACGATATGGGTGGGCTTACTGCAGCGATACAACGGTGTGGAAAAGGTGAGCGCGGGGAGCGTCTCCGCGTTGATACCCGTAAGTGGAGAGGAGGCGCTCCCGTCCCCGGGAGCATAGCATCTCGCCAAGGGTGGCCCAAACTCCTTGTTGGTCCAGATGTCGATCTGGCAATTGAGCTTGAGCTGGAGCCGTTTGTCGGCCAGCACCTCGGTCCAATGGGGAGGCATGGGAGTGGAGATGGGCCACTTGCGGCCGACGACCATCTCGCGGCGGTGCGCTACACGGGCATGGTACCACCACTCCGCCCAGCGCTGCTCGCCGTAGAGGACCATGTACGGGGGATGGTGACCCCGGACGTAGGCCTCCAAGGGATTGGTCATTTTGTATGGCATGGTGTTGGTGTGAAGGTGAGTGTGTGCGGAGAGTGGTGGGTAAAGGCGAAGAAGCAGTTGTGGGATAGGAGCTAGAGGGTCAAGAATTTATAGTGGGTCTCACTTCTACTTCCGCGGCCCCTTTTTTGACGAGCGTCGTGCATAGGCGTTTGGAGTAGCAGAGGCGATAACGAGAGCGCATTCAACGCATTGCAGAGGGCCTTTGTTTGGTTTTGTGAGTGCGTTGACAATTCGACACGAAGATTCGTCAAGATATCGCAGGTACAGCGAATTCGATGTATTGAATATTAGCTGTTACTTGACGCATAAATGTTTCGTCGTCTTCAAGTTCGCAGAGAAATCGCACAGGAAAGCGAAGGCTTCAAGGGATGGATGGTGAATGCACTGGGTTGTATTAGTGATTGTACAAATGCGAGGATAGCCTGTTATTTGACGCGTAAGTGACGATAACGATTGAAAATCTGCGCCCACAACCGAAGAGCCATCACACCCCAAGCCTCCAACGCCACAGAGCACCACCTGCTTCAGCTCCCCATAGCACAGGTAATGGCTCCTCGTCGTTTTCGCCGAATTGGAGAGCAATCAGCGGATCGGCGAAGCACGTCGACTTGGCGAACGGGCTATTGGCATTCGAATTTGGTAGGAGAGGAGTACCCGTGTCGAGTGCCCAACCTCGAAGCCGACAATCGCCTCCAGCGGCGAACAAGAAGCGCTCGGATGGGTCAACAGCGGTGCCCTATAGAAACGGTTAATTAATTCGTGCATGTCGAGTCGGGGACCTACAAGTCGCATAGAAACCGAGCCGACATGGCCAGCATACACTAGCGCCGGAGGTGAATGCGGCCGAACGAACCGGGTGTCCAGTGTGCCGAGCTGAATGAACATAAGTATACGAGTATCAGAACCTCGATAACGCACCCGTCCGTCCATAAAGCTTACCACGAGCGAACGACCATCGTTCGTCGGATGTACTAAACTTGCCGTGCTTGCAGTACGCTGGGGCGGTGAGGCGGACTCCTCCCATGGTGTTGTGCTCTCAGTGAGAATGTGTGACGCAGGCTTGGTCGTCGGAATCCGAATGTCGAAACGGAGAACCGCGCCCCCACGGGTGCCAGCGTAAACCAACGACTGCAAAATTTGTGTGGGTGCGATACATTGTCCAGAGAAACGTCCATACCTCGTGTTGCGCAACGGAAAAGACGTCGCTACCTGTGGGCAGGTTGCGAACAGAACCGCTCGCATCGAGATCAGCGAGGTAGGCGACACCGCGGGCGGCACCTGGATATCAGCAAACACGGAGGCAGTTTGCAGAGCTTACCGAGAGCCAAGGACGGTCCTGTTAGACAGGCAGAGCGAACATCATGGACGGTGGATAAACTAAGCAAGGACATGCGACTGTGTTGCTTGAGTGAAAAGAATCAAGAATGGGATTGTGAACTCGTACTCTGGCACATCCTGAATGCATATTTTTGTCTTTGGCCCGAAACAAACGGCGACGCAGCGTGGTCCGGTGGCCGTATGCGTAGTACAGAGAGCGGAGATCTGGGAGTTCAGATTTAGTCGAGAGGGAGAATGCACAAAAAAGACGAACCTCCGAATTTGGCGCCAAACAAAACTCAGCAGTCCAAGGAGTCCATTCTTGACTTGTATCGTCGATGCTTTCACGCGAATACAGCCATCCTCCCGTGTCCCCCAAGAACTGACGCGTCGAACCGATCTAATAAGCTATCAGGAGACAATACAGCGATGAAACTGAGACGAACAGAGAAAGAGGAGATGCTTCTATCGCCAGCGTGAACGGAGTTGGGACCACCGAGCTCTGTGGCTGCAAAACGAGCGTGAAGAATACTTCTAAAGAAGGGTTGGTTGGCGCGCAGTGAGTTGAAGCAGCTACGCACTGCGTCGCTCTCCTAGTCGCCGCAGAGCCGGTCAAGCTCGCTAGTTTCCACAGAGGAACATGTAGACTCCGCTGCTCTTGCACTAGAGTCGGAAGCGTGGGCGGTTTCGGGGTTATTGGTGGTTGACCAGGGAAGTATCGGTTACGCTCAGCGGCCCAGTAGAACCCAGGGAGATCTCGAGGCATCGAAGCAATGGGCTGAAGTCAACGAAGGCATCGTGTGACAACACGCTATGCTGTTTCCGACCTGCATCGTCAAGTTGCTCTGCCAGCATTCCGTTCATAGGGCGATGTCTGCAGCTGGTTGCTGCGTGAGCAATACAGAATTCAAGTCATTCGGCTACTCGTCGGTCTTTCAAGTTGCGATGTCTTTACCTTTCGAGCGGCTCTTTACTACTCTTCAAGTTGGCACCGTCTCTTAGACTCGACCTTCAGCAATGTCTTCTGTCTCTTCTGTGTCTTGGGAAGTACGGAGAGTTGACTTGACAGTCTTAGCGCCAGCGACGTAGAATACAACGAGCGAATGACGTTGAGTTGTTCCCAATAAAACGGAGCCTTGCTTACGGTCGCTGCAGCACTCGAGTACAACTGCCAGCCGGGCGGGAGCCTCTTTGGGACGTCCCCGGCTCAATTGACACGCAGGGACACCAGGTAGCCCAATGCTGCTGAACGATAAATCGCGGACGCAGAATGCTACTTAGATGCTCCCTCTGGGATATTCCTCCTTGATGAGGACACATCGCTGATATATCGCGCCGCGCAACTGCTTCCCAACCTCCCCGAAGTCCTCAATCTGAATCGCCACTCTCTGCAAGATCGAACTCTGACGCAAGTCGTTGTTCCTGGTCCCCTAAGTTATCTCTACACACGAACTGCCCACCGTCGCTCTTTCCCGCTTTGGGGCACATGAACTTTCTCGTTTCACTGTTCACAAGTTACTTTTTGGTCTTTCGGTTCTCTGAAGTTGACACATTCGTAGATACTGTACCAGCTGTTCCTCCAGCGGCAATCTGGTCTGTAGTTGAATGCTATCTGGTGCCGTGTGGTGTCAGTGAGCAGTAGACCCAAGCTCAAAACGCGCGCGTTAACTCCTTAGAATCCTTGTTACTACGACGTTTGGCGCTCCGTGTTGGCTCCATTCAGCTCCACCAAACTTTCAGTACTCGCTGCGCTGCCGATGTCAAGGTGGATAATTCTCAAATGAATTCCGAGTCTCGCATTACAAGCCGAACGTTAACTTCGAAGTTCGCGCTCCACATCAGTAGTTTCGGCGCCTTGACGATAATCCACATCGACAGACGCGGCTGTCGAAGCTCATGCAGATCAACATCATGGACCCACAGCTCTCCACATCCGTCAAGTCCAGAATTGCAATAATGCCGCTATGTACAAATGCCTTGTACCTAATAATGAACTATAAACAAAAAAAAGTACCGAGATCGAGTTCCAAAAAAAAGGGTACCGCGATTAGGAAGTTGAAGTATGTACAAGGACAACGAGGAAACGATTTGCCGTGAGTTGAGAAAACGAGATGTAGATTACCGTTACTGGTGCTGCTGCGAGATGAAGCACTATGCGAATGAGGGCGGGAAACAGGGTGGTGCGCAGGAGGGTTGCGGTGGATTGTATGTATGCGCATCTTGCGATGATGCAAGGCGAACGCGCTGTTGGGTGGAAGGGTGGGTATCGTGGTAGGGCGGTAAAAGAGTGGACGGGACACCCAGGCGGTGGGCATCCCAGAATATGCAGCAGTAGGCTGGTGGTGGTGCGTTTTGTGGGTTGGTTGGTCTATGGCATAAATATCCGCAACGTTCGTGGTTAGTTCACAGCGCCTCTTCTGGCTCTAGTCGGGCCATGCGCTGATTTCGCCTAGCATGACCCGGGGCGGCGGTAAATTGGGGAACGGTTTCCCGTCTCGCGACAGTGTTCGTAGGGGACACATGCAGCTGGGTCGACGTGGCCAATGCACCTTTGACAGACGACTTGCCCGAGGCGTGGGCGGATGTTGTAGAGAGGAGGCCCTGAGTGCCCTCGTTCGCGCTCCCGCCAATCGCATCCGGTCGGTAATGCGCAGACGCCTGCTCCGACAGGTACACACCAAGGCCGATACCAGCCGCGGCGCAAATGACGAGTATGAGGCCGACGATCCATATCCAGCGCTTGTGCCGACTGGCGCCGCCCTGGTTCTTCTTCAGCCACGGTGAGGGACCCTTTTCTTGAGGATCCTTGGCAACCATGCTGAAGCGGCGCCAGAACTGCTCACCCTTCTCGCCGCGAGCAAGAAGGGTCTCCTCGCGGTCACCGCGCATAATGAGCCCCTTTGTCTCGGAGAAGGCGACGGATCCGGTCGAGTCCATCGTGGCCGTGCGTTGAGGACGGGCGAAGACGGGTGTGATGGGCGTGACGGGCGCTTGAAGCGGGTGTGGGGAGGACGTCGGAGAAGGCGTGTCGTTGGTGCGGTCGGGAGCAACGATGCGAAGGCCGTTGGGGTTGTTGTTCCTGCCAGAAGGGACTGCTGAGGGCTGCGGACGAGCAACAGCGCTCATCTGGTTGAGTGCGGCAATTGGAGCAGCGTAGCCAGGACGAGGGGCAGCAATTTGTGGGGATTGCGTAGGCGCAGGAGATTGCTTTCGTTGTTGGGGTGAGCTGTATTGCGGCGGGGGTGTCTCGAGACGCTCGGGTGCAAACGCGCCTTTGCTGGGTGATACGGCCTTGCTGGGTGATGCACCCGTGGCAGCGGCCAGAGCAGCGTTCTTGGACAGCGCTTTGGGAGACGACGCCATCCGCGTACGACGCATATCTTCCTCGTCGTCGGAGCTATCCGAGTCGTCGTCCATATTCACGTTCATGAACCCCATGCCCAGGCCCTCGATTCCGCTCTGTCGGTTGCTGGTTGTGCTAGTGCCGTTGTCTCCGGGAGAGAGGTAGTTGTCATAACTGCTCGTGGGGCAAAATTAAGCCTCTGAAGACCGAAGAAAGAAACGACGACGCACACATCATAAGCAGAGGAGCGGTTGGCCGTAGACTGCTGCTGGGCGGGCACTCGGAGACGAGGCTGGGCGGTCTGGTAGATGGTGGCGGGTTCGTCGGTGGCAAAGGGCGGTCTTCCAGCGAGCGGGGATGCCATTGAAAGGAATGTGGTGCCGGGGAGTGCGGCGGGAGGGAGGAGGAGGAAGAAGAAGACAAGGAACGGCGGAAGTAGAAATGATGGAACGATGGTGCATCAATCATTCATCCACATGGGCAAACTTCGTCCTCACGTCGCTACGGACGATCCATTACTGATTAGGTTATTAGGGTCTATACTTGTACGCCACACGAAACCCCGACCGACGGCTACACATCTAGAACGAAAAAGAAGAGAAACAACTCGGTATTCCGACACGACACCCTCGAGGCGTACAATAGCAGTGCCGCAATTCTGGATTCAGCTCAGGAGCATGACGGACGACCCTACAGTGACGTCAGCCCAGTCTTGCAGGGGTGAGAGGGGTTGCATGGTCAGGTCGCCAGCTTGAATCGTGTTGCAGAGTACGCTTCTGTGTGTAACTTGAACTGGAACTTGAACTGGCGCGCGACACCGAATTCCGACGAGACGTGGCTATTGAAGTTCAGCCCACACTATGGACGGAACAAAGATATCGATATTGCGCTTGACTAACGCAGGATAGGCAACTAAGGCAACAGACTTCCGTCGGCGCAACGGCCATGCCAGACGCAAGAGCCTAGGTCGTCCGTTACTGGCCATTGCCTTCCGAGGTCGAGCTGCTTGCAAAATACCACAGGCGCGAACGCGCTGGAGGTACTTGATGGGAACGAGATGGGGGTGAGGACAGAGAGGCTTAGGACGAAGAGAAGATTGAAATTTGAAAGGGCTCGAGCGGACTTCGGTTTTTGAGTTTGGGTTTACGCAAGGTAGACATGGGTTGCAGGAGGGGACAAGGAGAGCTTGAGTGACCGACGGCGACGAGTCTGAGCCTTTTACATGTGGTTCACGATGGTGGCGGGTTGAGCAAGACGTTGGTTACTGTGACGTGTCACGCTTCACCACCTTCGAGCTTCCAGGCCAAAATTGTTCACGTTGCAACTATGCATCTCCTCCAAGGCTAAGCTCGAATTCCATGGACGTCAACCCAGGGCCCCGTCAGCATCTTAAAGGTACAGACCGTCCCAGTGCCATGTGCTATCGCAGTTTCAAGTTGGACGTTGAAGGACTCGGACCTATCCTATGATGGTGTCCAGCCCAAGCCCGATTATTTCACTTAGCACCTCTGTTGGCGACGAGCGGTGACGCAAGTGCGCAAGTCCTTGTGTATCAACTTGAACTCTATAACTCGGTCGATCGTGGCTTCTTGTACGGATGGGTGCGGTATTTCTCAAGCTCCTTCTACTCGTGTGTACTAACGTTCACATTCAGCTTAGTACTATATTCATGCGGTTCCGCGCTCCTTCAACCACATTCACCGCAAAGACATGTCGGCTTCGACTCGTGAAATTATCGGCCATCGACCGGTCTGAGCGGCGCGCTCGTCCGAGTCGGCTTCCAATCCAAGTTTGCATCCCTCCAATGTAAATAGCGCGTTCTCGACTCGCTATGCTTTACCAATTCTCTTCAGTTCATCACAATGAAGAAGAGGAGGCGTTGCCAGTGCTGAAGGCCTTAGTGCTGTCTGGGAGGCTCTGAGTTGTGCTGACTCGACTCAGAGCCTGTCTAATTGGCGTCGACCGTCTTGATGTGAGCGAGAAGTTTTTTTAGCGGAAATCAGCCCCGGCCGCGGAGCGCGACCGGGGCTCAAGAGTCGATTGAGCGAGTCGTAAGGATGCCGGATGGGCGGCTACATGACATGTATGTATGTAAAAAAGGAAAAAGGTGCGGGAATGAAATGGGGCGGGTGCACGAACACGATACTGGCGAGACAGACAGAGGATAAGTAACGGAGATATAGAGGAATGGATCAGAGACAGACCTGGCGAGACAGACAGAAGATTGGGGGGATCTCCTGCTGTCCCGCCAGCTTTTATAGTGTACAGCGAGGACAAAGCATGACGCTTTGGTGTCCGGTGGTCGAAGCGAGGACCTGGGGAGTGTCGGTAAGCACACAGCGCTTGGGACCCGTGGGGTGGCTGCGTACCCGCACTCTCTTGCGACCCGGGGGGTGAGAGCACTCGACCAGAGGGAGGAATGGCGCTGGGGACTAACCAATTAGACTTGCGTAAACAATTGTTTAAACCCGACTAATTGGCGTCGACCGTCTTGATGTGAGCGAGAAGTTTTTTTAGCGGAAATCAGCCCCGGCCGCGGAGCGCGACCGGGGCTCAAGAGTCGATTGAGCGAGTCGTAAGGATGCCGGATGGGCTAAGAGGGTAATGAAGAGAGGATTTGTTGAGAGGAAGATGATGCGGCAGCCTGCGGCACGCTCAAGTCGCGGCGAGAGTGCAGCATAGCTTGTAGTAGTGTCGGGTGCTTCCTGATGTAGATCTGGAAGGTGTCGGATGCCCAACGACCAGCTGCTTGGATGATGTGCGGAGGGAACCCGTCTTCGGCTAGCGCTGTTGCTCCACCAGCTCGTAGTGATTGTCCCGCGAAGTTGGTGTCGGGCATGAAGCGGCGGAATCGCTGCATGAACCAAGCCCTTGTCGGTATCTGCCCGTCCTGGCGAATCCACAGGTAGGGATTGAGCGGGTGGTGTTGGTCGCGGGATGTGAGATAGCGGATGAAGGCGAGACGAGCGTCGCCATTCGATATGAGGATGCGGTTTCCCTCGAATGATGTGTCGGCCTTGTGTGCTGGTAGCCAGTACTCGTAGGAGTCGTTGTTGACAGTGACTGAGTAGCGCCGTATATATTTCCGCGGGTTGCGGAGCTTGGGGTTATCGGGCATGGTGAGTTCGCCAAGTCGATGGAGTCCATAGAATCCGGAGAGGAGGATGGCAAGGAAGAGTATGTCGTCGTGGGATGGCGATGGGGGTAGGGCAGTGATGGCTCGACGGAGATGTTGCCGAGAGATGGGGAGCTTCCTTCGTACCGCGGATCCACGTAGCCGCTTGCATCCCTGCAATGCACGAGCTACAAGCGGACTCTTGCGGATGGTGCGGATTTCGGGGAAGTGAGGTTCGAGTTGGTTACAGATTCCGGAGAGGTAGGAGTCCACGGAATCGGGTTTGATATGGTGGCACATGAAAACGGTGTAGAAGCTGAGGGTGTCGGCGGTAGGGGTGATGGGCCAATCATGAAGACGGCAGAACTCAATGTACGAGTTGAGGGCGGATCCGTAAGTTTGTGCGGTAGATGTGTCGATGGCGGCGCCGAAGGCGATATTCCTCTCATGAATATGCCGCTCCATGGTCCAGGCAGCGCGCACAGGCTGCTTGGACCGAACGTTTGAAGTGATCATTTTGCGCTGCCCCCATCGTGAGTCGCGGGGGTTACGGGAGTGAGTGGACGGATTGTTGGTTGCAGCGGCGCCGGCAGACGGGACCCTAGCTGAAGCTCAAGGCGCCCGGAACCCGCGTCGTGCACCAACGCTCCGCTCACTGGAAGTGATGGTGTGACAGATGCTTCTTCTTCTTCTTCTTCTTCTTCCACAATCGTAACGACGCCCAAGTCCAACCTAGCTGAAAGCTCAAGTCGAACGTTTCTCGGGGCAGTCCTTCGCGACGTGGTTGCTAGCTTGACATTCGAGGCAGACGTGCCTTCGATTGCAGTCCGAGACGCTGCAGCGACCGTGATTGAAGTTGCGGCAGATTTCGCGTCGACGGGGACGCTCGCCGTCAGACGTCTTCGGAGGACGTGCTTGCCGATCTTGGGCTTCCGGGAAGACGTGTAGGCCGATGGGATCAAGGTGAGCCATCTTGCAAGCTGCGAGTTCACTAACATCGCTGTAGAGTAGGCGCGGCGTCTGGGAAATCTCGCCGCGTGCTGCCCGGTCGAACTGGATGATCCGTGAGTGTGTCCCAGGGTGTGCGGCCGTGAAGAGGCTGTTAACATAGTTCCAGTACGTCTGCAGCTCATTCTGCCGGTTGGGGAACGCAAACGTGACAGCCGCGTAGAATTGCCAGAACGCGCTATTCCACTGAGCGTGAGTGGTGATCTTGGAGACAGTTTTTGCCTTCTGAAGCTCGATACCAGTGTCGCCGATGACGATTTGTTGTGCCTGGTCCGGCTCCGCCGTGAACGTGTTCGCGATAATCGCGTCGAAGTCCACGAACTGGTTGAGGATGACATATTTCCAGAGGGACGCGGGGAACCGAGGTGCGCGGGGCATGTTGGTGAGTACCCGGACTGCTTCTTTGGGGTCCTGGGAGTAGACGTCGACACGCTCAACCACACTGCGTAGTTCCTCGGAGAGAACGCTGTTGAGCAGCTGGTCCACCTCGCCGCCAATGAACGTGCGATAGTCGACCTTGGTGCGTTTAGCTGCCGGCTGGTCGTCGCGATCATCTTCGAGCCGACGCTCGCGTCCGCCAGTGTTGGAATTGCCGTCGCCGCCATTGCCACCCGACCCTTCGTGACCGCTGGGATTGCCTCCTGGTAAACCGCCGCCGCCAGCGCCGCGATCACCGGCTGTACGACGCAAGTCTGCTTGGGCCTGGAGCTGGTCCTTGAAGGGTTGGATGATACCACTGCTGAACGGAATGCCCAGGGCGTCGCAGAATTCACGAGCCTTCTGATAGAGGTCGAAGGTGGCATCCATGAAGAGTGCGGTGCCGTCGACGTAGGTTTGGACAATGGCATCGAGAGCCTGGCTATGAGCAGCAGAGAAAGCAGGAGGTGGAGGTGGAGCATCGTTAGACATAGATGAGATTGTAGATGGAATTTATTCAGAATGCACGAACACGATACTGGCGAGACAGACAGAGGATAAGTAACGGAGATATAGAGGAATGGATCAGAGACAGACCTGGCGAGACAGACAGAAGATTGGGGGGATCTCCTGCTGTCCCGCCAGCTTTTATAGTGTACAGCGAGGACAAAGCATGACGCTTTGGTGTCCGGTGGTCGAAGCGAGGACCTGGGGAGTGTCGGTAAGCACACAGCGCTTGGGACCCGTGGGGTGGCTGCGTACCCGCACTCTCTTGCGACCCGGGGGGTGAGAGCACTCGACCAGAGGGAGGAATGGCGCTGGGGACTAACCAATTAGACTTGCGTAAACAATTGTTTAAACCCGATCTCTCTGGTGTGTGCATATCTCTCATGATTATTATGGTACTTATGCGTCAAGCAACAGTCTATTTTTCGCATTTGTACGACCACCAATACATCCCAGTGCATTCACCATCCCTTCGCTTTATTCCTGCGCGATCTCGAGAGTCTTCCGCAATCTTCTTTGACTCGGCGTCGAAACTGTACTCAAAGCAATGTCAGCGTGACGGTCGTGACAATGGCCACTCACAACAAACCGCCACTCGAAATCCAAGTCGAAATTGAGGGCATCGAACCGCCGCTGCAGTCGACCTTCACTGCGAAGAAATGGCGCATTCCTGGGAATCTGGGGCCCTTCGACGCGCTCCCTGCCATCGCCGAGTCGATTCGTATTCCCCATCGCTACTTGTTCATGAACGCGTGGGGTGATGACACGCGCCAGGAGGCGTCTCCTTCCCTAGCACAAACATGGGGAACGAATGACGTGGGGCGACCACTCTATGCTAGGGCAATAGCCTCAGACCGCACCCGCTTCTGCCTTCGTTTCATCTTCGGCGCGCCATGCGACTCGGAATCGGCGGCCCAACAACTTCCAGCTCTATCAGCGACTGCTCAAAGACGCAGAGTTCCACTCCAAGCATCTCCAAGACGCCGCCGGGATTTTTGTGCCTTTGCATTACGGGATTTGGATAATGGAAACGGGAGACTGGGTAGGGACTGTGATGTTTAGCCTCACGCAGTGGTGTGGGATCTCATGGAAGTCCCTACTGCGAACCAAGCTCAACACTGCGGCATACCGGTGCGTACTTCGATGAACCCTTGACGTTTGACTGAACCGTGGCTCTTAGTGTCCTCATTGGTCGTACTTTCGAGATGCTGCATGATATCGGTGTGGACTTCAACGGGAGCATGGGGGGTAAAAGCGACTTGCGCCAAGTGCTTCTGGATGTTGACGATCCGAGGATGACTCCGGAGGGCCTTATAACTGGCCGAGCGCGCTGCTATGTCGTCGGATTCTCCGAGGCCACCATGCATGCCTGCGAGCGTAAACTTCCGGTCCTACCCCTCGGTTCCTTGGTGTTCCCGCAGCATCTCGGATGTCACGAACTCGGAAATCTTTGCTTTCTTCTTGGATTCATGGAGAAAACCGACGGTGCGTCCTTATTTGAGAACATCCTAGCCTCGTCTGATCTCCTCTCAAGAAACCTTCGCCTCGAAAGCTCTTGGATGGTACGAAACGTATTTGGAACACCACCCGAACGAGGCAAACTCGTCAGTGCTGATGGCACAGCGCGAGCGACTCTTCCCGGCTTGCCCGCCCGTCTATCCTGGGTTGACCGTGTCATTTCAGGAGCAGACGGACCCACACTCCCAAGTCATCCTATCAGATTCGGTTGAGCCACGTCTGCCCATCGAATCCGTGGATTCCTGGAGTCGCCGACAGCTTGCGTCGAGGATCTTGGGGAAATATGCTCCTTATTCCTGCGAAGGTATGCGCCCGGGTACAGGCCCCTTGAGCAAACTCCGCGAGCAGCAGCAGCAGTGAAAGCGATTAATTTTGTCGTACGTCGTCTCGGTCTAGTGTTCACACATTGTAGTGTTATCGCATATCGCTCTCATCCATGCTTTCAATCACTATACCTTTTACGCCCGCTCAAAGTCGCTTCTGTGAACTCGTTTCCGACTCTTCCCTTCGCGGTCACCACATTCACAAGTCCCACGCTTGACTCTTCTCTGCTGACGGCTGCGATATACATCTCCAGCGGTGTACGCGGTACGCTCTCTTCGGGAATGTGCAGGAATTGGCGGAGCGAGGGCAGGGTCTTTAGGAAGGACCACCTCGTCGTCGATGTGCGGGACGACGATTCGCGGGCAGAAACATGCCCGCCTTTCTGTCGGTCCGTCAACGCCGATTGAGCTGTATGAACGCAAAGAAAGAACATCCAGTTCTCGGTCGGCGTCGTCAACCTCGCACAATAGTCGAGTATTCCACTGCGGACTTTCGCAAGTCCGGTGCGTTTTCTGTCGCTGTCGTTGCAATAACCGACGGTCTAGATGTTTGTGCTCAGGGAAGGATTCACAGAGTTCCAGCGCAAGTCAAAGTGCTCTGGCACTTGGCTACAATGAATTCTGTGCGCTCGCTCGAGTATGTTCATGGTCGCCTCATGATGGCATTCGGAGCATCTATTCTTTCTTACCTTGCGACGGCCGAGCACCACTCAACGTCAAAGCATACCGCAAGCACGGCAAGTTTTACTGCGACGGTCGTTTTGGATTCCATGGACGGACGAGTGCGTTTCTCGAGCTCCTCCAGCTCGGGTACGTTGGACATGCGGTTCCTTCCACATTGACCGGCCCATTCCAAGGCCAACAGCGTCCAAACTTTACCCTGCTTGCTCTGGGAACTTGAAGACGACGAAGCATAATATTCACCTTCGTTGTACCTGCGATATATATCTTGACGAATCTTCGTCAACACACTCACAAGACACCTGCACGGCGTTGGATACGCTCTGGTTATCGCCTCTGCTACTCCAGACGCCTATGCACGATGCTCGTCAAAAAAGGGGCCGCGGAAGTACAAGTGAGACCCACTATAAATTCTTGACCCTCTAGCTCCTATGCCACAACTGCTTCTTCGTCTTGACCCACCACTGCCAACTCACATCGCACACCAACCTAATGCCATACAAAAAGTCCAATCCCTTGGAGGCCTATGTCCGGGGTCACCATCCCCCGTACATGGTCCTCTACGGCGAGCAGCGCTGGGCGGAGTGGTGGTACCATGCCCGCGTAGCGCACCGCCGCGAGATGGTCGTCAGCCGCAAATGGCCCATCTCCACTCCCATGCCTCCCCATTGGACCGAGGTGCTGGCAGACAAGCGGCTCCAGCTCAAGCTCAACTGCCAGATCGACATCTGGACCAACAAAGAGTTTGGGCCACCCTTAGCGAGGTGCCATGCCCCAGGGGACGGGAGCGCTTCCTCTGCGCTCACGGGTATCAACGCGGAGACGCTCCCCGCGCTCACCTTTTCCACACCGTTGTATCGCTGCAGTAAGCCCACCCATATTGTCTCCTTGCGGCGTCGTTACAAGTCGTTACTCGGCCTCTCGTGGCACAGTCGTTAGCCAACCATAGTTTCGTTTTTCTCCTTTGTATCGCGTCTGTATCTTGAATATTCATCTTCGTTTCGAAAGAGCAGCCGCCCCTTCCTCATCTTTTCTTGATCCTCTTAGACTATGGCAATCCTCTTGCTAGTTCTCCCTGGCGCGAGCTCACTCTTTTTCGGAGCGCTGCTAGTAGTTACAACCTCCATGCGCAAGGTCCGAATGTGAAGAGATATCGTCTCAGTCCTGGCATTTTTTTTTGCAGTGGTCCGTCCGCATGAACGACGAGGAAGGGTTCGCAAGTATCAGATATTATTCGTTCAGTCGACATAAGGACAGCGCGGTACAGTACAGCGAGGTAGGTCGGGGAATGGAGACGTGAAAGTTCTTGAAGGCAGCCTGGTCGAAAAAGTCAGCATCGGAGAAAAAGAGTTGCAACATGAGGCAAAAGGTGAAGAGTCAGAATTGCAGAAGGAGAATCATCAACTGGACGAGTCCATAAGACTGTTGAGCTTGATAATGTGATATTGTATTCATCACAGAGAGGACGAGGAGAAAGGCTTACAGTAGAGGTATCCTTGAGTACGGCGAGCTTGAAAGTAGGTCGGAGGAAAGGTCTTGAGGAGCGAGCCTGGTTAACATGTTAGCACTGAAGAAAGACCACGGCCGTTGAAAAAAAAAAAAGTGGGAGTCAGATAGTAGAAGGAGTATCATCAACTGGAGCGAGTCCAATATGACTGTTGAGCTTGATATAACGTTTATTCATCACAAGGAATGTAGCACGACGAGGGAAGACGAGAAGGAGGACTTACAAGCTTGAGGTGGTGGTTAGGAGGAAGAAAAGCAATGCCGTGACAAGTGTGACCTGTGGAATGTCCAGCTCGAAGCCGCCATCGTCAAAGTCTCGGAAGGAACGCGAGCGCGAGAAGAAGGAGCGCCAGTCGCAGGCGGCGGCGACGGCCGTCCCAGCGCCAACCGAGCGTCTCAAGATCGTGGTCCGGCGTCTGCCGCCCAACCTCCCCGAAGACGTGTTCTGGCAGAGCGTGCAGCAATGGGTCACCGACGAATCCGTCAGCTGGAAGATATTCTACCCCGGCAAGCTCCGTAAACGGTACATACCCTCAGCTACTCGCCCCGATTAATGCCAATCGCACCCGAAAAGCCTCAACAAGGAGAACATCCCCTCCCGCGCGTATATCTTGTTCAAGACCGAGGAGCAGCTCGCTCAGTTTGGGAGGGACTACGATGGGCATTTATTCCGCGATAAAGCTGGTGCGTCCCTTGTTCACTTGATGATGTCGGTCTGACGCGTGTGTGAGCAGGAAACGAATCGTATGCTGTCGTAGAGTTTGCGCCGTACCAGAAGGTGGCCCAGGAGAAGAAGAAGGTCGACGCCCGCAGTGGAACTATCGACAAAGGTGTGTCCCATGTTCTCCGTCGACTATCCGCGCCCTAACATATTCACAGACGAAGATTACATTTCGTTCATCGAATCTCTCAATGCTCCGGCAAATAACCCAGAGCCCGCAACCTTGGAAGCACTTAGTGAATCAAATCGCATGCTCTTCCCCTACTGTTCTAATGATCCCGTAGTCGCTGCCAGTCAACCTCCGCCACCGCCCAAGACAACTCCGCTTCTCGAGGCTCTCAAGGCGGAGAAAGCAGCCCAGAAGGAGAAGGAAAGTGCTATTCGCCAAATCGCGCAACAGAAGCGCGAAGAGTTGAAGAAGAAGAACGCCGCTGCCCAAGCCCAAGCCCAGGCGAACGGCGCACCCCTCAGCAAGAAGGCTGCCAAGAAAGCTGCTGCCGCTGCCAACAAGCCTGGTCCTGCTGTTTCGGGTCCTTCCAACGCCAAAACCACTCCCCAGCAAACCGTTCCCGTTGGAGTCAACACCAAACCGCCACCGAAAGCACCAAAGGGGCCCAAAGCAGCTTCCAGCACCAGCGGTCCCCCACCCATTACCATTAACGACTCGGCTGCCTCTGCACGCCCCCGTCCCGTCATTGGCGTCGGACTCGCGTCACGTCAGTTTGAAGCTGCGCTTAGTGGTGCGGGTGTCGCTCCAGGCGAACGCAAGTCGCGTCGTGAGCGAGAGCGAGAACGTGTGGCTGCCAGTGCCAGTGGGACCTCGGAGGATGCGACCGCTGGTAATCCCACTACGAGTCCCAAGAAGGACAAGCAGCCGCCCCGTCGGAAGGACAGCCTCACCACCGCTCCCGTTCACCGCATCGACGACGACGTACCATTCGAGTCGCCACTCCCAACTCCCCAAGCTGGTCTCATTCCGGTGAACATCCTTTCACGGAGACGTGGCGGACGTGGCGGTGGTGGGCCTGTTCCGTTCCGTGGGCGTGGCGGTATCGTCGGTGGTGGTGTCCCCGTCAGTCGGGTGCATGGCGGTGGCTAACCGCTAACCAAAGCTAGCTGCATTCTACTGTCTTGGGCCTTTCCCGCTCGACTTAAACCGACACATCTGCGACTCGATGATGATGATCATGACATTATCCCTCCGTCCGGCGTCCCACAGACGCCTCTGCCTTTTCTGCTTGCAGCACAGATAGCCTGTGCTTTGCTTGCTTGCCTGCACTTTCTTCCCTATATTGCTTATCGCTCCCTTTTTGCGACACGAACATCAATAGCGCTAGCTTGTTAGACATGTCATTAGCTGCAATCGTTACATCGTATCGTACAGAAAAGGGCTGCTCTAGTGCATGTGTAAAAATGGATATCTTCTCTAAAAATCGAATCGTTCAGAAATACTTGTCCCAAAACGCCGCCGTCCCATTTGTTGGTGCGACCTTGTCCACGCCCAGCAACCGCATAACCAAACTGTATATCTGCACGTTCTCGAACGGGTCCATGACATACGTGTCGTCCGATGTCGAATGCCAGCCCTTGTTGGGTCGAGACAGGCCGAGTCCCAGGATGCGTTTGACGAGGTTGGAGCGAGAGCGACCCTGGTGGAGGACTTTGACGACGGAGGAGAAGGGTCCGTGGGCGACGAACATGGCCTGCATAGAGTGTGCGGTGTTATCGTAGCCGTGGTTCTACAACCCAATCAGCATGCGGACATGAAAAAAGTCACAAAGGACAACTTACGCCCTTGCTCATCCCGACATCTCCCTCCTCCTTGGACGTCAACACATAGCCAATCTTGGGGACGACATAGATCGGCGCAATCCGCTCGCTATTCGTGAAATGCCATCGATCGGGCATATCCTCCTTCGTAAACACCTCAAACTTGCGGCCGTTGTACCTCGCCGCCTCGGCGCGCAACAGATCCAAGTTGTGCGACACATTCACGTGCGAGGCGAAGCGCAGGCCCATCGCGGGCCAGCCGTCTTCGTGCTCGATCGACGCGTACCCGTCGGCCCCGAGGATGTCGTCCATGTAGATGAGCTCCGGGTGGCTCGTATCGGTCATGCCGTGATCGGATACAAACACAGTATCGACGATCTCGGTCAGGTTGCGTGCTTGGAGAGCCTTGTGGAGGTTCTTGGCGAATACGTCCACTTGGCTGAGGGTTTTCTTCACCAAACGTCAGGAAGGAAAAGAGTTAATTAGGAATTGTGCACGTGCGTTCACAAGTGCGGACATGGGTCCCGCTTTGTGACCTGCTTGGTCAAGGGAGGGTTCGTATGCTGATTTCTAAACTCAGACAGATAGTCGCGTTCGATTTGGAAACACGAACCCATGAGTAGTTGAGGCCGCGTCTCGAGAGGGAGATCAATCCACTCGATAAGCTGGTCGAGCTTCTCCTTCAAGGGGACTTTGTCCTGGTACGAACGTCAGAAAAGTGCCGCGGCTACCGACCCATCTACTTGCTTTCCAAGGAACAAAATACGACGAACTTGCGCCTGAAGTAGTCTTGGGTGGACCTGGCCTGCAGAAAGAAGATCTTGACGTTGCACGTTCACTTGTGAATCTACTCACCACATAAGATTCGCTGTGATGATACCAGCCTTTCCAGCGGTCTCCCACATCTGACTTTTGGATCAACGAAAGAGTCTCCGCACCGAAGAGACGTACAGGTTCGCCCAACCACCATGTCGGATTCCATGCCGACGAAAGTTGGTTGTAGTGGAATTCGGAGTTGGATATGGGGTCCCAGAAATTCTGGAGCAACATGAGGCGGAAGGATGGGCGCAAATGAATGAACGAACGTTGCCAACAATACCATGCGATTCGGCGTACAAGCCAGTCCTTGGACGAGTGTAAGTTAAAGTATAAGCAAGGAGAAGGAAGACCTACATCAAAGCCCAATGGTTGCTTGTGAACAATATAAGTGAACGTAGCAGAAGGAAAACGGTTGAACGGGCTCACGGGAATGTAAGAGTCTACGCGGAAACATTGAGCACCCGACACACCGCAAGACAAGAGACCCAACTCACCGGGAAAATGGGTACGAGGGACTTGGCGCGCAAGCCCTGCTTGCTGATATCGAGAAGGTGCGGTGTTAGGCCTCGATCGAGGTAGTCCGCCCTATTAAATTTACGTCGGTCCATAAGCATCGAGGCATGTATACGCGTCAGCCAGCGCAGCGCACCTCAGCCCGTCGATAGAAACAATCAACACCGTCCGCTTGAAATCGTGTGTCCCATTGGACCTCAGTCCGTCGCCGTGGAATAGTAAATTTGGATGCGTTTCTTGTGAAGGAGGGTGCGTAGGGCTGAGCAGGAAGGTTCTCGCCATGACGCCGGTAATGAGCAGGAATATGAGAGCGGCGGCGGCGAAGATTATCTTCCTGCGCGACCAGCCGTGCTCGGTGTCGAGGTCGTCGAGCTCAGGGTCCGCTTTCCAGTCTTCCTCGGCGGGATTGAAGGCATCCTCTGTGCCAGAGAGGAGGCCTTTGCGTTCCTCCTTGTCCGACTTTCGTGAAGACTTGCGGGACGAGGATGCAAGAGCTGGGGAGCTCATGGTCACTAGTGGAACTGTGGAGGTCGAAAGCAGGCCGTATAGCGTATTTGATCGCAGATCTCATATATAGCGCTCATAAGTTGCTACAATTTTCCGTATTATACAGAGAAAGGTTTTACTCGTTCCAAATTCAATGCCCATCTGCGTCAAACACCATATGGTCGTGCCCACCCTCTGCGTTGGGGATGTATGCCTCCTGAGGTAGACCCGACTCGTCGAGGCCCTCCGCCGCCTCAATAATCTCGTAGAGCCGCGATGCAACCTCGGGTGGGGGTACCCGACCGCCCAGGATATCCTTCGCAGGGACCGGCGAACCGTAAAAGTCGCGGTTCGCGTCCTTGCGCTCGATGAGCACCGTACCCTCGAGTGAGAGACCTGCGAATAAACCTAGATAGAAATATATGAGCAAAGGAAAGAAAATCAAGAACAAGGCGCACCCTTCGACTTTGAGTAGGAGAACATGGGCGTCGGTGCTGTGGCGATGGCGGACTCTACACTCCCACCAGTCCCAATCGGTCCCGCCGTGGCACTCACGTTTCCTCCAATGGTGAGATTCCCGCCTTGTGAGAAGGCGCGCACGGCGTCCTCGTTGCGGAGCACGATAACAAAGTCGGTGATGTCGGCACCAATCTGCAGTCCCCACCCAACACCGCCCGTCGCTATGCATGATGGCGCAGACCAAGAACCGTCGGGAAGTCGTGCAATGACGATGCCAGAGCCAGCTTTCCCAGAGAACACGAAACCGGCTTTGAGGATCTGGAATATGGCGAGGCCTGGAGGGATGGTTGAGCGACCCCCAGAGGTTGGGAAGAGACAAGACAAGACGCACCTCGTGCAGACTGCAGGACGGCTTTGGGTATCGAGTTGAGGGCAGATTCGGGTCGGTCTGGGTCAGCTGCGTACGCCGTCAGCGACGACATCTAGCTGGAAACAGAACACACCCAAGAAGCTATCCAGAATCTTAGCGGCTTTTTCAGCCTCTCCTGGTAGACTGAATCCCTGTACCAAGGCGCTTTGGGGATAGTCAGAGGCCAAGATAAAGCAGATTTGCTCAAGCTCTCACCTGGACCCACTGGCGATCTTGTTTCCGCTAGTTTGCGCAAAGGCAGTCGCCTGCACACCGGCCCTCTGGGCGCCCTTCTTGAACTTGTCTAATAAAGACATCTTTGGTCGAGTCAGACTTTGTGAGTCGTGTGCGTCGTTTGCTTACATGGTGGAAGTCGAGAGACAGACAGATAGGCGGCCTAAAATGGAAAGTATGATGCCTCCATGATCTCAGCAGTACCAAGTACAACTAAATACAAAGATACAAAGAAACCTAACCAATAATCGAAGCCTAAACATACTCTGACTCCGGCAAAAAACTCTGCGTCACAAAACGAACCTGAATCGCATGTTGCATCGCCGTCAGCGGCGAAACAAGCGGCTTCGGCGGGACCAGCTCGACGGTAATAAAATCCTACACCAAGTCAGATTGAAATCGGACAGAAAAAAATCATCTGCCTGACCTTGACACTCAACCCGGCGGCCTGGAACCCACCCACATCGACTTTCTGCTGAGCATTCGACAACCAAATCTCGCCCTCCCAATCCAGGGAAACCACCGTTGTAACACACTCGTCGCATGGCGGTCCAGGAATGCAGGAGCACTCGAAATCCACGACGGGCGGGACTGGCCAGACGCGGCCCCCGCCGAGGCGTTGCGTGCGCGACGTACTTTTCCCGGTGGATTTCTTGTGGACGGCAACGAGACGGGTGACGAACACGTTCACGGGGGAATGTGTCTTGCCGTTGCAGTTGAAGGTACTATCCCCTGGCGGGGGCACCGGGCTATCCGCAGTTGGGAGGACGAGTTCTCGGACAGAAGCAAGCGTCCCGGAGACCTGGAAATGCAACGGGATAGTGTCCGCGAGTCCATAAATTCGAACCGAAGGTATGAATGCCTGGATCGCGTCGTCAGATTCAGCACAAGAAAAGAGGTTCTCCGAACCTGGCACTGAACGGGCGAAAATCTGAGGGGAGTTTCCGGACGGCGCAGATTCATCGCGAAGGACGACTGGTGCCATTCTTCGGGCAGCGTTTTCACGGCTGCGAGCGAATAAGGCGTTGACGAAATTGGGCGTGGCGGACAGTTTTCTGGCCTGTATTCGAGAGGTACATGCATTCTATAGCAAGGATGATCAACCAATTGCCAGTGTTAATCGACAAACTAAGCACCTTTTGGTGTTGGGCAGAAAGCCCAGTCGTTTGCCTTTGACGATGCTAGTTTCGAGATAGTAGGTAGATTTCACCGCGATCGAAGGCAGCCCAGAGAAATGAGTAGAATATGACGGGGGCAATGAGTACTCCTCTCCGCCGTGTTTGAAAGTCTTCGGAAGATCCAAGACGAACTCGAGGCGGTCAGGACACCCGCTGACGCTTGACCAGAGCACGCGGGAATTCTCAACGGTGGTAATTTTCATCGCTCCGACGTCGGAAGTGGTCATTTCCAGATACCCGCAAAGCTGTTTCAGTCCTTGTGAGTTTGAAGGAGACTTGGTGTAGTGCGCCCACCTTGATCCCGACCTCACAGATATTGCTTGTATCTTGCTCGATGATTATGCCGCCCTTGACCGCTCCCTCGCGTCCATACGAGGGAACCTTTGCACCGTCTTCCTGGTTATACAGAACCATGGTTACCCCGCAACACGCTTTGGTGAATACCCCAGTTGGGACGACGTGTCTTGGTGAGTCGCTGAGTCGTATTTCGTCGGGCGCAGGGTCTGGTGAATAGCATGGTGTGGGATCTGGTTGTTGTGGATGTGTGGGCGACGACTCGTAGAGCGGGAGGGGCTGGTCCATAGTTGACGTTGAGGATGACTCAATTTGTGGAGACTCTTTTTAGAATATTGTTCCAGGCACCATCGTCACGTTGAAAGCCCGTTGAACAGTCAGTGGCGGCGAACTTGAAGCTTGCCCAAAAGAAAATTCAACGGAGTGCCGCGACTCGCGAGGTCCAACGACGTGGTCAAACGAAACGCGTCTGTGACTAGCAATCAAAGTCGCCCCTACCTCTACTATGATGGGGTCGTCAGAGTTAGACGCAACCCCGACACGGCATGCGCAATACTACATCTCCGATGGCAACACCGTCCTCCGCGTCGAAAACACGCTCTTCAAAGTACACCGACCCTCTTGCCACCCACTTCATATTCATCGTTTTTGCAGGTCCATCGCTCGATGTTGGTCAAGGACAAGTCTGCTTTCGACAACATGTTCTCGCTCGAGTCGTTCACGCACAACACAACCGATGAATTCCCCATGAGCGGCCCACAGGAGGGAGATAGCGATGAGAACCCAATAACGCTGCACGGAGACCGCGCGGACGAATTCAGTGCGCTTATGTGGTCTTTATACAGTCTGTGCGTCGCAGTCTCTCGCGTGAGGCCCTCTACTAAGCAGCACACCAGACCCGCTGAAATAGCAAATTCAATGGGCAACCAAGCTAACGACGCCCAACTTATCAACCTCGCTCGTATTGCACACAAATATCAATTTCGCTCGACTGAATCTTGGGCATTGTCCGCGCTCACAACTTACCATCTGAACACACCTGGCACCCCGAATGTGCAGAACCTCATCGAGATCACCGAGCTCGCTGCCCTCTGCGAATACAAACACCTCCTTGATGCTGCAGTCGCAAAGTGGAAGCGGCTCCTGGGCGAAGGCCGTGCAGTCGCCTCTGCGATCGACGTTGCTGAGCGGTTGAATCTCCGCCAGCTGCTCGGGCACGCGTACTATTCGATGATGCTAAAGGGGCGCGAAGTGTGGGACTCTGACCCGCAGTTACAGACACGCCAGCGGGTGCGGCTCCTCTCCGGACACTACAACCTCAGCAAACTCTGCGAAGAGCTGCCAGACTTTCCGCCCCGCTTAACGCACGACCACTCGTGCATTCGCAAAGGTCGCTGCCGCAATGCATTCGCCGGACTATGGAAGACTATCATCTCGACCAAGGACGGCCATGCAGGCATTGCGGGGCAAGTGATGAAGATACAGACCGTGGACTTGGTGAAGAAGGTCATGCTCGCGGAGAGTATAATCAAGGCGCTTTCAGAGAACAGTATTCCGAGTGTCGACCTGTCGGAATACGGGGAGATACACGAGAAGTGTATGCCGAATGCACTGCAGGCGACGCAAGATAAGGTCAAGGAGGTGCAAGAGAACTTGGTCCATTGGTTTTCAGACGTTGTGTAAGAGTGTATTTTTTGGAAGTCAAGAATTCTTGAGCTCTATCGCGCAAGGGTGCCGGGCCGGTTCCGATGATCATGGGAGCTGCTTGACGCTGACTACCATGACGAGTCTCAAGGTCTCTGGAACGAAAATCGTGGATGAAGAGGGTAAAGAGGTCATCCTTCGCGGTGCGGGTCTTGGTGGCTGGATGAAGTACGTGCGTATCGATTGCCGCGATACACGACGTTGATTGCATGGTAGCATGGAGAACTTCATCTCGGGTACGTTTCTTTGTCCATTTGAAAGCATACTTATTTCACCTACTGTGCAGGCTACCCTGGATGCGAATACCAGATCCGAGAAGCGCTCTCGGCCACCATTGGCCAGGAGAAATCCGAATTCTTTTTTGACAAAGTTAGTAATTCCTCTCCCTCTCTCAACTACAGTGTTTCAATACATCCGCCAGTTCCTCGAATACTTTTTCATGGAGGCAGATGCCAAATTCTTCAGCACTCTTGGTCTGAACTGCATTCGCTTGCCGTTCAACTATCACCATTTCGAAGGTATACTTGCTCCTCATCCAAAGTAACTCGGCAGCTTACCGGTGTGCAGACGATATGAACCCCCGAGTCCTCAAAGAGTCTGGCTTCAAACATTTGGATCGCGTTATTGAGCTCTGTGCAGCCCACAACATCTACACCATTCTTGATCTGCATACCGCTCCGGGAGGTCAAAATCCTGGGTGGCATGCCGATCACGGCTCACACATCGCCAATTGTGCGTTTTCTTCGTTTTATCGGTCGTTGACCTCACTGGGTCGCAGTCTGGAAACACAAGGACTTTCAAGATCGTACAGTGTGGCTTTGGGAGAAGCTCGCAGCACATTACAAAGGGAACAAATGGATTGCGGGTAGGTCGCTTGATAACTTACGTTTACTCGCGGTACAATCCTGCAGGCTACAATCCCCTCAACGAACCAACTGATGCAACACACACCCGCTTCATTGCCTTCTACCACCGTATCTTCGCCACCATCCGCGCCATTGATCCGGAGCATATCGTATTCTTCGACGGAAACACGTGGGCACAGTCCTTCTCCGCCTTTGGCGATGCGTGGAAGCAGTGGGACAACACGGCGTACTCGATCCACGATTACTCGCCGTTTGGGTTCCCCGCAGCGCATGAAGTGTACAGAGGATTGCCCGAGCAGCGTGAGAGGATGCGGAGTACGTATGAGCGCAAACGTGCGTGGCTGGATGAGCGGGGATTGTGTGTGTGGAATGGCGAGTGGGGCCCGGTGTATGCTAGGAAAGAGTACGATGGAGAGAAAACGGAGGAGGTTAATCTGGTGCGATTTAAAGTGCTGGAGGACCAGTTGGCGATATATAACGAGGTAAGTATTTCAGTCGTGCTTGCTTTTTCTGCGTTGCGACTGATATCATTTTAGGATCGCTTGAGTTGGTCGATTTGGCTGTACAAAGACATTGGCCTGCAAGGTTTTTTTTTTTGTTCATGTTATCTGCCAGGAACCGGCTAAAGGTCCTACAGGCATGGTGTTCGTCTCCCAAACAACACCCTACATGACCCTCTTCCGCGACTTTCTCACCAAAAAGCACCGTCTCGCAGTCGACCAGTGGGGCGCAGACGACAAGCACGTCCGCGAAATCTACGCACCGCTGGTCGAACACGTCCGAAAAGAGATTCCCGAGGAAAACCGCGAGATATACCCGCACCCGGCGTACCGTCTGGGAGATCGCGTGGCGTTGCTTGCGCGGAATATTCTGCTGAGCGAGTATCTCGTCAAGGAATGGGCGGACCATTTCATTGGCAAAACGGAGGAGGAGTTGGACGAGATTGCTGCAAGTTTTAGGTTTGAGGGATGTGAGAAGCGAGACGAGTTGAACCGAGTGCTTATGGACAATGCAAAAGCTGCGAATAGTCTATGAATGTCATCTATTGCTTCTAGTAATCATCTAAACGTGGTCAGGGTAACAATGCCTTGTCAGAAATGCGGCCATTTCGTCAAAGTAACTGGCATACTTCTCCTCCGCGTCCGGCGCATAGTCCAACGAGTGCTCTGCGCCCTCAACGACAAGCAACCGCACCGGCACCCCGACTTTCTCGAGCAACATCGCCATATGCTCCGACTCCTGCACCGGCACTGCGCTGTCCTTCTCGCCATGAAACAAGAACGTCGGGGGAAACTCTGAGGTGATATTGAGTTGCGGGAATACGATGTGGTGTTCAGGCGGGATCACGGCCTTCATGGTGTCTTGCACCGCGAAGCGACCTTCTGGTGTAGGTGGATGGGCCGGGAGGATGGGCCTCAGGGAGGAAGAGAGGCTCGGCTGGTGCTGTCCGGTGACATAGTCGAGGGTGACGCCGAGCTGGAGGTATAATCGGGCGAGCGGCATGCGTGGATTGGCGGGCCAGCCAGGGGTTGGGGACGTCGGTGGATGGTACGAGAGCGGGGAATCGGAGATTGGCGGAAGAGACTTGCTGGTGGGGTAGATGAACTCTGAAAAGTTTCGGGGGTCGAGCAGTTCACGGCCCAGAAAGAAGACTTCGGATTTGGGGATCAGGTTGGTCCAGCACTATGCGGTGAAAGTTAACGGTGAGCGGGATGCGAGGAGACTGCACTGACGAACGCTTGACCGAGCATCCCGTACAGCGAAAGAACCGCTTTAGGTTTGGGCGATGCATGGATTGCAGCTTGATACGCGCACGCTCCTCCTGCGCTCGATCCCGCAACGGCGATAGACTCTGGATCGATTGTGAAGAGGCCTCCATCCGACAGTGCCTTGAAGCACAAGTCCTTCTTGCTCAGAAACTTGAACAAATCGCGAATGTCTTGGATGATATCGTGCATAGTGACGCTTGGGGTCAGACGGTAGTCGGCCGAGATGAAAACGATGCCAGCTGCGAAGAGGCGGTCTTCCAAAATGAAGATGAGCGGAGGCTAGATTGGACTAGACCAGGCCAGACTGACCCTTTAGCCACGTTGGGAACCAGCTCGTGCGATTACCGACGGTTAGGCCGCCTCCGTGGAAGTAGACTACGGCAGGTAGACAAGGGTTGGGTGTTTGAAGGGGAGGTGGGTACACATTTAGCAGGATAGAAACGTTGTCGACTGTTTTGTAGGGGACGTCTATGCAGTCCATCGCTGGAGGTGGTTGTGTGCAAGTTCAAAGCGTGTCACACACAGCATCACACGCTTGAACTCACCACTTGTATGTCTAGACTCCTTGGCAGGCAATCTCCTCTGCACGTCGCGTCCTCGCGGTAGTCAAGCGAGCAACTAGAGGGTCTCGATTACGGAACTTAGGAGCGTGTACGTGGAAATTCACTGGAATTGTATTCGTCGACGTACGAAACCGTCTGCTTCTGATGCACGCGTCGTGAGTTCGCTCGTCTATTGTCGGCTGGATATCAGAAATCACTTCCTGCATCGATGCCATAAAGTCAAGACCCACTCCCCATTCCCACAAATGCCCGCCCTCGTTTATCCCGAGCTCAAGCCTTGGACGCATGCGCAGGAAACCACCACTGAGCTCGACTATGCCCCTCTCGCTGTTCTCGATTTCGCCAAATGGGACGCCCCCGGCGGCAAGCAGGAACTCGCGCGTCAACTCAACGACGCTGCCCACACCATGGGGTTCTGGACAATCATAAACCCGGGAATCCCGGAGGACGCGCTGGATACCCAGTTTGCCCTTGCGAACACCTTCTTCTCTCTTCCCCAGGACCAGAAAGAGGAGGTTACGTTCGTGCCCGGGGAGTGAGTCGTCTATCCTTTTCCTCTGTCCTTAACCGGTTTGATCTTTTCTAGGAGCTGCTGGGGCTATCGTCCGCCGGGAGCTATCAAGGGCACGGAATACAAGGAAAACATCGAGATGGCGCGTTCGCTACCCTTCTGCTTTCATTCCAAAACTCAAACCACTTTAGGTCAACCTTCACAAATTCACCGAAGGAACAAACTACCCGCGACACGCCTTCATGAAACACTACGAGCCTCTTATCACCTCCTTCCAAAAGCTCGTCCATGAAGCGGTCATCTCCAAGATCTTCATCCTCCTCGCGATAATGCTTGAGCTCCCCGAGAACCATTTTACGGACATGCACCAGTTTGACAAGGCCAGCGATGATCACGTTCGGTTTGTACGTCTGTCTCCGTCTTGTCAGTCGGCGCAGGAAGATTGACGGGTGCTGCTAGATCAAATACAGGACGCGGACGGTGGAGGAGGACAAGGCCGTCAACGAGCAGTGGATGGCAGGACACACAGACTTTGGCTCAGTCACTCTCTTATTCCCGCAACCCATCGCTGCGTATGTTATTATCCATCGGCATTGCAATGTCTGATGGTCGTTCAGCCTCCAAGTGCGCACGCCCGAGGAAGAATGGAAGTGGGTCAAGTACGTCCCTGGCGGGATCGTCTGCAACGCCGCAGACCTCATTTCCATGATGACCAAGGTACCAGTTTCCATCTATTTCTTTCACTTTGCCAAGTAATTGCTCTCAGGGCTATGTTAAATCCGCTATCCACCGCGTCATGCGTCCGCCCCCGGACCAAGCCCACCTCGAGCGTCTCGGGATGTTCTTCTTTGTTCGCCCGACAAACGACGTCCTCATCAAGCCGGGTTTCTCCCCCGTCTTGCAGCGCGAAGGTCTCTGGACGAAAGAGGACGAGGAATTCAAGGACGAGGATGCCGCAACTTGTGGGGGTGCGTTGGGATCTCCACTCTTTTCTCGTTACTGATGTGGGCGTAGAATTCGTCCTTGCGCGGATGCAAAACTTTAACCTCAGTAGAACGAAGGATTTGAAGGAGAAGGAGGTGTTGAAGGTTAAAAACTGGGAGGTGCTGAACAAGTACACTTAGGTTTATCCTTGTTTCTATGGAAGAAATGTACAATATCTTAATTTTGCCGTTCTGAATACAGCACGATCCACACTGGGAGCTCACCGACGCGTCTGGCTCTGAGGTCACAGGACCGTGATGTGACAGCTGGACTTTTCTTTCGCCTCGACGACCGTTATAGACCTCGTGCGCACAAGGCATCCGCGCGCAGTTTGTTCATTTACGACAGTCCCATGGCTTCTATCCTGCGTGGGAGCATAACATTACGGCTAGCTGGCGCTCGAAGGTTCGCATAGCTGTAAAATGTGTTCAGCGTGCCGACTCCCAGTAGCCCCGTATTTGTGTCACTCGCACGGCCAAGACTGCTTTCAACATTGGTGCTTCAGCAAAGGTCGCTAGTAAGCGTGCGTTTTGCGGCAAGTAACTGCTAATTTTGACAAGAAACCACGACTAGACACGCGATGGCGGGGTCTACGGTGCAACTCAACTGCGGCTTCTTCAGCAACGCTCTCCGACGCGCCCATAGAATCCCTTGTGGACACCGTTGCAGCAATTCCGCCACTTCAGCAAGGGGACTTGGCAGCATTAGGATTGTGCAATTGGACGCCTGCGGGAATGGTCCAATACTCTTTCGAGGCAGTCCACCTCCTCACTGGCCTCCCCTGGTTCTGGACATTCGTCGCTGCGACTGTTCTCTGGCGGAGTGCCATCTTCCCTTTCGCTGTTGCCGGCATGCAGAATGCCTCGCGCATGCGTCCCATTCAGGGTCCGATGAGGGAGGCGGGGCAGAGAATGCACGAAGCGCGTCGCGCAGGAGATACTGCTGCGATACAGCGTGTCAGTCTCGAGATGGCTCAGATGCGTCAAGAAGCGGGAGTGTCGATGTGGGGTATGGTGGCGGGGCCGCTGGTGCAGCTGCCGGTTTCGTTCGGGATGTTCATCGGGATTAAGAATATGTGCGAGTTGCCGGTTATTCAGCTTACGCAGAGCGGATTCGCATGGCTTCCGGACTTGACCCAGCCCTCGCCATACTACATCTTGCCCATTCTTCTCGCAGCGAGTGGAAATGGCCTGCTAATGGTGCGTTGAACAATTGACACTACTTTCTGTTGTTTCTCATCTGCCTACTAGTTGAGTGCACGCGACGCGGACTTGAGTAACCCAACCATCGCCCACCTCATGAACGCCATGAGAGTTCTGAGCGTTGCCGCCATCTATTGGATGGAGAGCTTCCCCTCTGGCCTCCTGCTCACCCTACTGGTTACCTCTCTCTTCACTATAGGTCAAATCCTCGTCCTACGCGCGCCAGCCGCCCGCCGCCTCTTCCAGCTCCCACCCATTATTCGTGGAAACGAGTCCCGGCTCCCGCCGCTGCGCGACTCCCTTCGGTATTACCTTGGCCAACCACAGCCTGTGGCCCCCAAAAAATAACCAAGGACCGTTGTCGAGGTATCTCCGAAAGCCAAAAGTAAATAGATCAACGTATTACCTGTATCGACACACACTACTCAAATTCTGCTCGAGATCATCTGTAAGGTCAGAGACCGTGATGTTCACGATAGTCTGAGCTCAGAATGTGTCGCACGAAGAGAACAGGGATGAACTCGCAAGTCCGGCTTTATATATCCTCCAAACTGGGACAGCGGCCCGTGCTGACTAATCGCCTCTTCCACCGTGACTGCGGCGCGGTTACACGCTGTGACCTTCCAGCTTTCTCTCAACTTCGTTTTGCTGCTTTCCTGAAGCCCCAACCTCTCCCAACTACGTCTTGAACTTCCTTGCGTCTCCATGGATGATTCTTCTCCAGAGAACGAAGAATTCTATTCATCTTGGTCTCTTTTCCTGGTTTGCTTGCTGTTAATCTTGTCGCTATGGACGAGCTACTATCTGCAATTAAAACGCATCCGGGCCGTGCATGAGACGGGCGTTTCGATTATAGCGGGGATGGCGGTTGGGCTGGTGGTTAGGCTGGCGCCGGGGACGATGATAAAGGAAATGCTGGTGAGTTCTTGCACAACGCGCTCGACTTGGGTTTTCAACGAGCTCGAATCGCAGACGTTCAAGCATACACTATTCTTCAACCTCCTCCTGCCACCCATCATCCTCAACTCGGGGTACGAGCTCAAACAGGCGAGTCCAACCAACGCGTCCGCGCCACCTGGAAACTAATCGTCTTGGCAGGAAAACTTCTTTCGCAATTTCGGCTCTATTCTTACATTCGCGTTCCTCGGAACGTTCATCTCGGCGGTCGGGGTCGGGTGCGTGTCGAAATCCGTCTCTTAAAGAACACGACTGATCACTTGCAGACAGGATTCTCGTCTATGTTTATTCGTTCCTTGGCCTTGAGTCCCTCGAGTTTGGGCTCGTGGAGTGTCTCAAGTTCGGTTCGACGCTATCTGCGACAGACCCGGTCACTATACTCGCAATATTCAACCAGTACAAGGTCGACCCGAAGCTGTATACGGTCATTTTTGGGGAGAGTCTGCTGAATGATGCGGTCAGTATCGTCATGTACGAGTGCGTCCCTCTTCTTTCTCGTTCTGAATGCAGGCTCATCCCGGCGTAAGGACGCTGTCCCAATTTCACGGAACGGAAGAAATCTTCATTAGCTCGATTTTCAAAGGCATTGGGATCTTCTTGCTGTCGTTCAGCGTGTCGATGGCATTAGGCGTGGTCTTTGGACTGGCGATGTCCCTGCTACTCAAGCACTCGGCGCTCCACCTCTATCCCTCCATCGAAACTTGCCTCGTCGCCCTGTGCGCATACACCTGCTACTTCTTCTCAAACGGCATGTCCATGTCCGGGATCGTCTCTCTCCTCTTTTGCGGCATCACCCTCAAACACTACGCCTACCACACCATGTCGCGACGCACCCAACGTGCGACTAAATACATCTTCTCCACCCTCGCCCAACTTTCGGAGAATTTCATCTTCATCTACCTTGGCATCGCGCTCTTTACGTCCGCCCCGACGAACGAGCGCGTTACGAGCTACGTCAAGCCCATATTCATCACGATAACCACCGTTGCCGTCATCTTTACCCGCTATGCCGCCGTCTTCCCGCTCTCAGAGGCGATCAATCTCTTCCACCGGCATGTCCGCGGTCAGAGGCAAGAGGAGCTGCCGCATTCGTACCAGATGATGCTCTTTTGGGCGGGGCTTCGAGGTGCTGTCGGCGTTGCACTTGCTGCTGGGTTCACGGGCGAGAACGCGCAGACGCTCCGGATGACGGTGCTCGTTGTCGTAGTCCTCACGGTGCTTTTGTTTGGGGGGACGACGGCCCGGATGCTGGAGGTATTGGGGATCCGTACGGGAGTGGAGGACGAGGCAGCGAGTAGCAGCGATGAGGAGCCTGCACGTTATCCTCCTGTCGCCGGAGGGAGGCGAGGGAGTTCAGGGCGCTGGGGGCGCTTTGTTGATGATGACCAGAGTTATGTGTTTGGTGCTGGTGGACGTGCCGCCGCGGCTTCAAGGGTTGGAGCTCATTATGCGTATAATCATCACCACCAGGCGCAGGTGTACCCTGCCGAGCCAGGGCACGGCAATGGGTCCATTTCGCCTGTGGGGATCGCCCAGGCACAAGCTCCACGAGGGGTGTTTTCTTCTACATCATCGGACTCGTACGACTCGGATGGAGAAGTGCTGCCGCTTGCGGCGGCACCTGGGCCGGCGAACGATGCTTCGACTCAACCGAGTCGGCTTGTTCCGGAGGACGGCAAGTGGTTTCAAGCGCTAGATGAACGGTACCTGCTCCCGTTGTTCTCGAACGCAACAGCGAGTCGGACGTTCCATGCTCGGAGGGCGCGACGGAGTGCGACCGGCCAACCTGGGGCTAGTATCGTTGGGTCGCCTGTGGGAAGTGACGACGAGGAGGTTGGGGTTAGCGCGGGGCTAGACGACGAGGACGGGCAGGAGATTGAGCTAGGGGTGCCTCGACCGATCACACAGACACCAACGCAGACTGTGACGCAGGTGGAGGAAAGTCGGATTGAGCGTGGGCTGAGATCGCCTGCGCTCCGGCAAAATTCCAGCGGCGAGAGGATGGACGTTGAGATGACTTGAGTGCCAATATGTATTTTACCATGTCCGTGTAGATAAACTAATACGTATGGGAGGTGAGTTAGTCTCTGATCCGGCCTTCCTCTTCACCACCATGTCTGGCGACGTGTTCTTGCGACATTCTTTGTCGTAAAATGCTACCATAATTAGGACCCGAATTCGCACAAGACGGCGCTCACCTCACTCCTTGAAACTACGTTACACCGATAGGATCTAGGGTGAGTAGAAGGATGGTCGACGCTGCTGTGGTTGAATCTCTCAGTGTTTGGTTGAATCGCCTCAGGCTCTCGTCCTCTGAAGTCCGAGTCCGCGCGAAAACATCGGTAGCACACCGAAGTGACCAAACCGTCGACGTCGAAGATCAGCGCTCAGCGCCCGGCGCCCAGCATGCCTCCTGGTTTCATCACTACAGATTCATCGATTGACGCCCAACTTTTACGCATAAGGACGACAGATCGTCGTTAGCGCCACCGCCGACTGTCTCTTCCTCCTGCCATGTCCAACTCATCGTCGTCCTTCAACGATCCAAACGACTTCCCCTCATATTACTACGAATTCCCGGACCGAGAAATCTGCTTTGGCTACTATCCCGATGCACAGTGTCAAAATGTAACAAACACGATGTTGACGTTCCTCAACATCTCCAACTTCGACAACTACCTGGCCGCGTATTGCTTGAATCCACCGGACGATTCGTGTGCGTTTGGGTTTTGTCCGAATCCAGATGTGGCTTCGCCTACAGTGCGATATTCCAGTGAGTCATTGTGACTCATTGCTGGTACGAGTTCATGGTCTTTGTGTTAGCGTATTTCACGACGGTGATGTCTGCGATACTGGTGTTGTATTCTCCGGCAGAGGTGGCTTCGACAGTGCGTCTTGTGGAGGTTCACCAAATATTCAACGGGCTGACAGCTCTTTATAGTTCTTTTCTCAACTCCTCAACGTGTATTCCCTCATCATCGCGGCTCTTATCGCCGTGGCCAAGAAGAACCTCACAAAGCCGCACACAGGCGTCGCCCTCGCCCTCGCGTGCTCCCCACTCAGCGCCTACCTCATAATTTATGTCCTGCGATCTCTCTTCGGCTTCACTACAAGGCTTCAAACCGTGTTCGGACCAGGAATGTGGCTCCCCCGCTTGGCGGTACTCACGCTGGTGCCTGTGTGGGTGACGCTGCTTGCCCTGTCGGTGATTCCCCATGGCGCGTGGCGTTTCCAGCAAAGTGCATGCGACGAAATCGTTGCCGACCACCATGTCCTCCGGTACTTCTTCGAGCCTTTCTTGGTGTTCGTGGAGATCTTTGCGCCATTTACGGGGACGGTGTTCGGGCTTTGGTTCATCTCGTGGTCAGCCGCGATATATTTTCAGAGGAAGCAGATATGGAAACCAGGCAAAGGGAAATTCCCAGTACTTCGCATGTGGTACGTGTTCGTGGCTTGAGAAAACTGCTAGCTGAGTGATTTGCAACAGGCGAAAAGTCGTTGACCGCTATCCTTTCATCCAGTTCTGCACCGTAATTTTAATCCCGCATAGCATGTGGATCATAAATATCGAGGTGGGCGTTGATATCATGTTGACAAGGGAGACGTTCTCCTACACGTATGGCCAGGCGAGTCTGCCTTTCTGTGCATAATCAGTATCTAATCTAATCACGCAACAGATGCTAGCTCTACTCGTCACCATCCCACCGCTCATCCAACTTGCCCTTCTTGCGCCACGCTTCTTTTGGTGGTTCGCTGACCTTACATGGATACGGTTCATAACTTGCCGCCGAAACAAACCTCTGCACTATCCGCCCCGCATCCGGCGTGTAGGGACGGACGCGACCTTGGAAGACTTAGACTTCCATGATAGCGAAATGCAGGACACGCTACCGCTTGTCGAGCAGAAACATCGCGTCTCGATGTCAGAAGATGACCCAATAAAATCGAGGCAGTCGTCCGTATCGTAAAACCGTGCTCCCTTGTTTTGGATACAGTTGGGTGCCTGTGATTTGATTTTCAGGCGACGCAAGCCCGCAACAAGCCCGGCACTAGGGCTTGGTTTGTAACAAAAAAATGGAATATCATACCGGTTTGATAAATAAAAAAATCTGAGCGGGAACGCGTTTATAAACCGTCAATCTTGGGACTTATACACCAGCAGCGGCCACTGTATGGATTCCAGATACCAGTAAAATGCAAGTACGCATCGACAACGGCGTCGGTCAAACGCAGATCGGTGCTACGGGTTTCACGAACGTTCGAACGGCCCGCGATTCCGTGTCTATTCCATCGACGTCAAGTTGGCGTGATGTCTCCGTCGCATCATTCGGCCGACAGCGGTGATTTTGCTCGCCTTTTGGTTAAATGTGATGGCAATATGACGGGCCATTCGCGCTTTGTTTCCGGTCCATTCGCAGCTCGTCTTGGCCAATATTAACCTGTAGGCTTGGACCAAAGGCTTCGGGCCACTCTAACAATCCTCACTGGCAGGCTTGAAGGATTGAAGGTTGTACACGTCCATATCTCCGAAGAGCATCAGTCGAGTCATTTATTCTGGTATGCTGACTGAGCTGCTGCTACCCTAAAGGTCGCCGTCTGCACCTATATATAAAGGACGCAACCCCGCATTGCTCAGTAAGAAAATGGATCCCCAATCATCGTCAACTTCCTCGTCCTCTAGCATTTTGACGGGCTCGCTGCCAATCTACTCGCCCTCCCTGCCATCCCCATGCTATTCCCTTGACCCCGCGCACGACGAAACCATCCTCGACGTGTCTCCATACCATCGCTCGCCGCGTCCGCTGCCCACAGGAATATTTACCAAGCCTTGTGGCTCTGCGACGGTCGTACTGCTCAACCAGCAAGTTGGTGTCCGGGTGCCATCCTATGGACGCCGAGGCTCGGTGCGCGGAACTCTCATGCTCGACCCGGAGAGTACTAGCGCCGTCTCACAAGTCACAGTAAAGGTGCGGTGACCCGAACTGTGCACGAGCCCTAGTTGAACAGCAATGTTATTATTGGATTTAGCTCCAGGGCCGCCTGGAGATTACCACATCCGACGCGGGCGCCTCGACGAGCAAGATGATCACGGTCGTTTCGACTATCTGGCCTCCCGCCGGGAGCTCGTCACCTCGCGTTTGTCCCGAGTCAATCAACTTTGAATGCCAATTCCCAGAGTCCTTTCGCCAGGGTGACTACGAACACCCGCTTCCACCATCGTACATCGCTCGATTTCCTGGCTTCCCGTCTCTTTATGCCAAAGCGACCTATAATCTCGCCATTTCCATTGTGAAGGACCGCCGGCTAGGATTCATTCCGAAAACCAAAACGTATGTGCACTCTCCTCTTCTATGACCTTTCGCTCATATTGTTTGTATTCAGACTCTACATTCCTCTGGACTATGTCCCAGAGAGCTCACCTCCTCGAGGCATAACGTACACTCCATGCGCCGACTTTCTCTCCGTCATAAAATACATGCCGGAGGAATGGTACCAGTCGTCCTTCACGATGAAGACGCGATGTAACTCTAACTTTCTGCCCCTCGAATGTCAAGTGTGTCTTTTCCTTATTCGTTCGTTTCCCACCGAGTTGTTTATTCGCCGTAGGTCTTCATACCCTCTGTACGAATATTCGGCATCGAAGACACCATACCGGTGCATATTCAACTCTCTGGCTCGCTCGTCTCCCTCAGAAACCTCATCAGCCCGTGCTCAGATCGTCCACCAAGCCCAACTACACCCAATACCGACTCTTCAAGTTCCCCCGTCCGCGTCTACCTAACCCGCATGGTCTCCGCTGACCACCTCGGCAAACTCACCTGGCGTGTCCAACGTATCGGGGCAAACGGACGCGTGCAACCCCTGCCCCCTACAGTCGACTTTGACTGCACCTGCTCGCTCGAGTCCGCTGCCTGCGACGACTGTGCGACGTCAGTGGTGGTACTGGATTGGGCGGGCGAGGTCCGTTGCGATCCCAAGCAGGTGGAAGTTGGCGGGTTTCATATCGGGTCGCTGAGCGTCAAGGTTCGTCTTGCCAGTGTTGAGTATTCGTCAAATTGACTTGGCTTTGCGCAGGACTTCCTCACCGTGCAGCTCACTCCACCAAATCCCCGCTCCTCCCCGTTGATCGCAGTCCAGCACGCGATTCCGATTCGATTCGTTACAGAATCATACCGGGAGGCGTCGTAGGCCCCGTTCAACCGACTAATCAAGACCTCACGTACTTCAACTTATACCCAGCCAGCTCTGAATGTTTACCTGCTATCGGTCCATGAAAAAAAAATGTACAGCACCGTTTATTTTTACCCTTTATGTTCGTAGATCTACAATCCTGAACTACATAGTATCCGACTGCTCAACTCGACGCGTCTCAATACACGTGACCGCGATAGCGGCGATACTACTTACTCCAACTGTTGCGTTCAACTTGCGTGTCCCAGTCACTATCTCGAAGAGGTGATACGGGCGCGCCAACCGCGACGGGAGACCACTGCAATCATTTTTACAAAGGCCCGCGAGTCTCCGATAAGAGGCAAGAAAACGCCACTGGTACGCGCACATGTGACTTGCGCGAAACACTGTAAAC
The DNA here is from genome assembly GCA_029282125.1 of Mycena amicta. Taxonomy (NCBI): domain Eukaryota; kingdom Fungi; phylum Basidiomycota; class Agaricomycetes; order Agaricales; family Mycenaceae; genus Mycena; species Mycena amicta. The sequence goes on along the minus strand of JARIHP010000004.1, from coordinate 1,200,269 downwards.
GCGTACATCTGAGGTCAACCCACAAGATACAATTAGATTACATGCAAATAAAATGGAGGTATGTAATATTAGATAGAACCGGCGTCGTTATTCAGAACTAGGAATCGTGGTCGTAGTGTAGATGGAGCTCTAAGCTGGACTCTAGGAAATAAACTGAGCAGGATTATTGGAGACTAAGGTATGCTCGGCGCATAATATGAAGTTGAGAATCTGCTAGGGCATCAGCAAACTATTTAAGATATGGGAAACTTACCCATAAGCCTACAGGTGGAAGCGAAGACATTCATCACAGCGAGCACCGTCTCCACCCCGTCCATCAAAGCCCGCTCATCCATCTCTCCGCTGAAGGCTCCTTGCAGACGGCGATATCGCCGCAGCTCTGCGATGAATACTTGAGCCGTCGCCATAAACAGCGTCTGAATACAGGTTAACAACCAAACCCAGAAGTTACTGGAACGCACCCCCATGATGGGATCCACATAACGGAAGTCATTCACTGGCACGACAGCCAAGTCCGCGACAATTCCTCGCGCCGCTTCGAGAGCTCTACGACGCGCATTATAGTCGCTTCCCAGAACATCTACGAATGGGTTGTGCAGCTGGATCAACGCAACACGCGCTAGCGCGTGAACGAGGAAGAGGGTCCTCGCGCGCTCGATGGGTACCGTATTGAAGAGACTAGGAAGGCTGCGGATGAAGTTTTCTATCAAGGTGTCCATGCTATTGAACGACCTGTAGAAATCGTTGAGCTGGGCGGGGCTCATATCTACGGGGCACAAGTAAGATAACGACTGGAGGTTCAAGACAAGTCGACATACCAGGTCGGTACAGATCGGCCAGCCGAGAAGCCTGTTCGAACAAGATCGCGGATTTTGCATGTAGTGCAGCCCCCGATGTCGCATTATCTGGTACGTTTGACAGAAATGTAGTTACCGTCCCGAAGCTCAGCTCGGGCAGTTCCTGACCAGATAAGAGCTCCACATCCACCGGCCACGGTGTATCGATTCTCGCATCTGGAGTGGACTTGGTATATACCATATTCGAAGGCGATCCATCCGCCGTCGTCCAGCAATTGTTCATCGTGAGCACTGTCCAGAACGCCGCGATGCGCTCCATATCTTCTATGGCGTCCCTCGGCGGCGGGAGCACCTGAAACGCGGCACCAAGAAGTCCACGGTTACTGCCCGATGTCGCAGCCGTATCAGAAGACCGCAGACGATGAAGTCCCGAGGAAAGCACGAGCGAGATCGCCGCACTCATGTGATATTTCCCCTCCAAAAAGCGCGTCGTGCGGAAGAAGTACTGCGACAGCAGGACTTCTGCTTGAATGGTGTGGAGGATGGTGTCAGGTGCTAAATTTCCCGCACTGGAGAGCGAGTCCACAGCTGAACGAAGCGCTCGCGAGAGATATCGTGCTTCGAAGGTTGCGATGAGGTCGTCGTTCCCGGATAGATGTACAGCCCAGAGGTACACAGCGTGTAACAGAGCCAGCGATGGACGAGGGCCGCTCCGACCGAGAGCGGCTTCCGTGAAATTTTGGATATGGAGGAAGAATCCGAACAGCCTGCAGTATTTTTGGAAGTTGAGAACGCTGATAAAATTCAGTTGATTGAACTCTGAAATCACAGGCAGAACGTACAGTGCTTCGAGCTCTACCAACGGTATTCCCTGCGGTGGACGATGAGCCTGAATCGAATCTAGATGTCGGCTTGCCTCGGAGAAGCTCAAGGTGGGAGACGGGAGATCTATATCTGGAGTAAAGCTTCAGATATAAGTGAAGCTTCGACGCACGAGAAAGGGCTCGGTGCACAGGAGAGCCACCACGGGAAAGCGTAGGCAGGGAGGCAGCGCGGCGCGTACCACCGAGCGAGTCCGGTAGCATAAAGGGATATCGGAGGTCTTTTGGTTTCTCTAATTCCTCAATACGGGCCTCGAGAAAGGCAATTTGGTCTATGAGAACCGAGTTTAGATGTAGCGCTGTTGGTCGATGTTTGCTTACCTTCGAGTTGTTGTGTCTTTGACGGCCCATCGTCGACGTATTCACAGTCTTGGAAGCCCATCGAGCGAGAACACGGGCCACATTTGGGTCGCTTGCTGTCGCATTTCTACACCGGCTAAGCAAAGGATCACGGAAGAGTGTGGATGCTACCGACGATTTTACGACGTCTGTAGGCCGAAAGTGAGGATCGCGTCAAATGAAGGAGGGAGCAGACGCACCTGCAGTTCGCGCAGGCCTTGGGCTTGCTGTTCTGAAGCTCGAATGTGAATATACTTGGCCCTGGCTCCTTCGCCATGGAAATGCGAGCAGACTCAGTGCGCTGCCTTTATAGCGACATCCTCCGCGATATCGGAAGGGATGCTGAAGAGGTATCGCCTCCGTAGACATGAGCTTATTAGAAAAACAGGGACGCAGCCGGCGCCGGCCAAACATCGCGACCATGACGCGAGAGGCGCCTCGCAAGTGATGTCCGTCGTGGGTCGGGTTCGGCCGGAAATACCGGCGACAGTGGAAACATTCGAGGCGGAGGAGGCTTGTTACCGAGGTACGCAGTCGATTATCTTCTGGGACACGCATGCCCGATGAGCAGGTTGGTGGAGGCTGTAAACAGCCGAGGTGTAACCTTTCGGGGATATCAGTGCGCATTCGTACCTTGCTCTCGTCTATGACTCGGATGAGTTGAAGCTCCCTTTGCACAATCCGACGTTACATTGGCATTTGTAAGTCCCTTCGGAAGACCATCTGCACGAGAGCGATGATCTTCAAGCATTCCGAAGAGAGCACCTTCTAGTTTATTCAAGTTCACAACTTGAACCGCGCGCATCGTGTCCCGAGTCATCTTTGGCGACAGCTGCAAACACGACACGACGAGCTGTGTGAACATTCAACACGTCCCGAAACTGCTCGCAAAGAACTCCCCTCCGTCCGATTGTCTCACACCATTCAATCGTGGCGCCGCCTGTATAGATCTCGGCTTTCAACGGAATATGTTCCCACTTTCAGGCTTGATGCGTGTTCTTAACGTCATTCGAACGCCTTCTTCTCCTTCTACGGCCTTCTATGCCATCAGGCGAAGATTCTCGTCTCTTCAAGTTCTTCGGATATGCCAGCGGAGTCTCCACTGAAAGTCAGCAATGCACCACGGTAGCGCGCGCAGATCCTCTACGGTACTCTGAATTAACGCGACGATGGCTTCTCCAACGGAAAGTGTCGCTCTGAAACGGAAATCATCTCGTCAACTGCTGGACGCCGGCGTTCTTTGACGGAGATAAGGTCCGTTGTGCGACTGCCTCGATCTCTTGAAAAAAGGTTAGAGTTTGTCGACCACGCGAGCGCGACAGAAATCTGGATCGTCAACTGGAGACGTCTCATCGGCAAGCGGTGCGAACCCGCCGACCTATATTCGCCGACCACGACACTCACGTACACGAGGCTAGAGATGCCAGTGCTCAGCTCCCAAACGAACTTGCAAGACTCATTGGCATAAGTAGCTTCAGTGATACGCAGTCTCGTCAAGGACACAGATGGTTGCTCGTAAGTTCGAGGTTGTCCAATATGCTACTAATCGGAGGTTATCTACTGAAAACACTCCGGGACCTGCGCCCTGCACAACGGAGTCGGACCACACGCAACGCATTTGCTCAATATAGAATCCCAACTTGAATCTAAATTTCAACGCGGTGGAGGGGTTTCCCGCGCGCTTGTCGTCGGTCTCCAGTAAATTGCTGTGCATACCTGAAGTTCTCGGGCATGCAACCTTTCGAAAGCCACGGCCATCGGCAAGCACAGCAACTTGACTCGACACTCCCCCACGCGTTGATCAATTGGCAACCTCTAAATGTCAAACGCCGGTCTATTTTGCCTCGCGTGCGTTCCTGTCCCATAGAAATGTTGCTGGTTTACGCTGGTAGTTACATCGGTTTACCAGGGCCACCATTTGCGCTAATCGGTGCTTCATATCAGCACTTCCCCCTTTTGGTGCGGCACTCGCAATCGCAGTTCCTCCAGATACGTACTGCCCTTGTGGACAGCGGACCGGCGGGTGTGACGGTGGGCGATGTTCGGACTTTGTGAACGATCGCCCGTGAGCAGCGGATAAGTCGACGTCTTTTGAACTCATCGCTTTCTGTGTTGTGTCCGTTGATCCTTGCATTCCTCAGAGTCGACTGCACTATTCGTTTCAAATTTGTATATGCTCGGCCGTCATATGCCGATTTCGGGCACCTTTGACTCGGCTCGGGACGAAGATCTGGAATACTCCCCAGGCCGCTCATCATCGTCACGGTGCAAGTTGAACATGGGTATCTGCGCTCTTCGTGGGAGCGCAGGCCATGTGGCCGAAGGAGGCACCCGATGACGGCGCGTAGCATGGCACAGCTCCGATAAACTCTCGTGAACGCGTCGCTTACGCTTGCTTGCTTTGACTCAAGTTCTTGCGCAACATGTCAGCTGGATACTAGTAGCTCGAAACTCTGGAGCTACACACCCTCTTGGCCTTCAAAGAAAAAAAGGTACAAGCCCACGAAACTCACAAAGCTTTCCAGCGCGCAAGTGCAGTGCTGGCTCCAAAACTGACAGAACCATATTACTTACTCCTAGTCGCAAAATGAGGTAATTCGAAAAAAGGTCATCACCAAATTTTTCGAACTTGAACCTGCATGTGACGGATTTGAACCAAGGAGTGATGTATACAGCTCAGTGTACTGTAACTCGACGCACGGACTCGACGACGCACCAGACCCAGTCGGACAAAATACCAAGTCAATCTTGCCGCGCTCAAAGAAAGTTGAAACCTCGCCGTCGATCCTCAGTTGGAGAGCGCAAACGAGAACCATCCGATTCGGTTACCACGAGAACGTCGTGTTGCGGAATCCTAGCTGCTCCCTGGCATCAAGAGCGGCGGCAAGCACTGGAGCATCTTTAGTGTTGTACGCGTCGAGAAGCTCCGAGCCAGTCTGAATGTTGAGCTTGAGCGCGATTGCCGGATGATGAACGCAAAGAAACCTTTTTGAGGAAGTCGTCGACACGATCCAAGGACACTTTGCTCCATGAGGCTAGTTATCCAGCCCGTGAACTACATCCGGACGGACATGCTCGAGAGAGAGCGAAACATCAACGGAAGCTGTCAATCACGGCCATCACGGAGCCTCGTCGGCTTCCTGCAGCTTCCTGCTCGTACCATGTTCTACGTTGTCGGTCTTGGCCTCTGCGACGAAAAGGACATTACTGTGCGCGGGCTGGAGGCCGTCAAAGGCGCCGAGCGCGTCTATCTTGAAGCGTATACAAGCATCCTGATGGTCCAGAAGGAGCGCCTGGTTTGTGCTTTGGTTCGGTCAAGGTCGTGGCTGACTCGGGCGTGCAAGCAAGGAAGCATTCTATGAGAAACCACTCATCCTAGCGGACCGCGACATGGTGGAGTCGCAGAGCGACGAGATCCTCCACAAGGCAGACGAGGTCGATGTCGCTTTGCTCGTTGTCGGCGATCCGTTCGGGTGATTTTCATTCACTTGTATTATCTATTTCGGACTCACATGAACTAGAGCAACGACCCACACCGATATCATCCTCCGCGCACGCGCCCTCGGTATTCCCACCCGCGTTGTCCACAATGCATCAATCATGAACGCCGTCGGTGCCGCTGGTCTGCAGCTCTACCAGTTCGGACAGACCGTGTCGCTGGTATTCTTCACCGATACGTGGAAGCCCGACAGTTTCTACGACCGTATCAAGGAGAACGCCCAGCTGGGACTCCATACACTGGTTTTGCTCGATATCAAGGTCAAGGAGCAGAGCGATGAGAATTTGGCGCGGTATGTGGCTCTTATTCTGGCTTGGTCGTGCCTATGTCGGTGTAGCGGGCGCAAGATATACGAGCCCCCGCGATACATGTCCATACCCGTCGCAGTCAAGCAACTCCTCGAAATAGAGTCGATTCGGCAGGAAGACATCCTCTCGGCGGAGAAGACACTTGCAATTGCGCTTTCGCGTGTCGGTGGCGGTGATGAGCAGCGTATAGTCGCTGGCACGCTCGCCGATCTCGCTTCTCAGCCAGAAGATTTATTCGGCGAACCTTTGCATAGTCTCATCGTCGTCGGCAAAAGACTGCACCATCTGGAAGTCGAATACGCCGAGACGTTTGCTGTGGATCGAGAGCGCTGGAGAAGCGTTGCGAGCAGCATCTATGGCTGCGCGTTGGATTGAAGGCCAAAAGACAGACAAATTTTAACTTGTACTCACTTCCCCTCGAACGCGTATGATCTTCTCTGCTGCAGGCTTGCTCTCTCCTGAACCTTTGAGGTGAAATCAACACGCCCAACAACGCCAGACATACGACCCACCGGCGCGGCTCGCCAATTCCAGGTTCCGAGTCGGCGCCCGCTCGTTGAACACGTTTGAATATGCTGGCATCAAGCACAACGACACAACGACACCGTGAATGAGCAGAATGCACGCCGACAGTGCGGTAAGGTAGGCTGGAAGCAGCGAGCGATGACACCGTCGACAACCAGTCCAAGAAAAATCCGCGGGACGAAAGGAACAGTTCATTGAAGTGCTTATCATATTCAACTCAACCCAGACTGAACAAAGCGGTCAGCGTGAAGTAGGCCGTTCTCCAGGTAACTGCGCGTAATTAAGTCTGAACCGCGTGCGTCATGGATAGGGTAGCGGCACATTTGCGGCAGATCCTCCAAGGATTTTGGCAAATATTCAAGTTCGGGATTTATGTCGCGCAAAAAGTTAAACCTCGGCATTGGCCTCATCAGCAATTCTGAGCAGGTTCCCTGACCGTTGCGCGGCCTTTCCTCTCATTATCCGCAGCGTAAGGCTAGATATCAAGTGCGCGGATGGACCAGTGAGTGCCGGACCGACATCTCAGAAAATCGCTTACACTTGCCTATATATTGACATCCTCGTTTCACCCTCCTTCCACTGCAGAGTGAGGGCCATTTATGCGTGATATTCGGCTGGCAATAGAAGTCTCCGCGTCAAACTTGAACAATCCTCCGAGTCGAAGGTTCAAGGTCATTCTGAACTAAATCCGCCGCCGCCGTCTCGCATCTGTTAAGCAGCATGAGTACATCCCTGAACCCGACTCGTATCCACCGAAAATATTCTGCAAAGTTATTCTCACAGAAAATCTGTGGCGCATGCGTGGAACCAGTGAAGAAGCTGCCACAACAGGTAGAATTTTGTCATCAAGGTCGAATATCATTTAACACGGCGCCCACGACCCTGGCCTAGCTTGGACTGTTGCGCCATCGCCATTTGAGGCACCTTCCTTGCTGGAGGCTCGGGAGTGGAGTTACATACACTTCATGTTGCACGGTTCCACTTGGCGACCACTGGTAGGGCTCTTGGTTTTTTTTTTTTCTGAAGACGCCAAATTTCAAGCATTCATACTTACTTGACCATTTATGAACTTGAATCCAACAGTCGTCGCAGTGAACTCGCATTGAACATTGCGTTCAACCCGGCCATCAGAATGTTTAAACTCCGATTGGCAGGAGCCACGTGGCGTCGGGCCGCTTACTCCTTACCTCGATCGAACAATTGGAGACAACAAAGACGAGTTCTCGGCAGCGAGGCCTTCGAATTCAGTTGGCGACGCGACGACAATCTCCCCAATCACCGCTCCCTCGCACCAAGGTTTCCCTGCACGCAGTTTGCTAGCAGTGTGTAAGGTTGCAAGGGATTGCATGGGTACCACAATAAAGGTCTTGACTCCAGCTCATACACACCTCGGGGACACACTTAAGCATCGACAACGAGGACTGGGGTCTTATTGTTCAGATCTGGGATGTCATCTATTGTCTTTTTGTCGTCCAACTCGATCTTCTCCCAAGTCGGCGTTACGTCCGGACACTGGCATGATATTCGCTCACAGGCCAAAGCGGGTTTTGTCTCACCTCTGCAGCCCTGCCCGTCATAAAGTCTAAACAGCCGACGGGCCACTCCCTCGGAAGCGGACGGACGCATACATAACCTGCTGGGTTATCATCATCTTCCCCGCCCACGGTATTGTTTCGCCATTCGATCCCTCCCGTTATTGTCTCCCTGCACGCTACACGTCTTCTTTCCTCTTCTTTCCCGTACCATGGCCACGATCCAGGCAGTGGTCCCAACGCCTGCGCCTGCACCCAAAAGACCTCCTCAGAAAAAACGACACAGTGCGTCCCGTCTCCGCCTTGTTTGCTTCCATTGACTCGCACTCGCAGCCAAACCATGCAGATACTACCAGGTGGGAACGTGCCCGCACACCGCCCAAGAGGACTGCGATTTTGCGCATGTGTATAGCGACCAGATGCCCCCGACGGCGACGGTTGCGGAGCCGAAACAGTGTCGCTATTGGGCACAGGGAAATTGCACGAATGGAATTTGGTGCCAGTATAAGCATGGTGACGCGGACGATGCAGCGTTGCTCGAAGGTCAGTCGGACTCGATAGATTTGGACTCGTGTTGACCGAGAGTCTGGCAGAGTATCGAAAATTGACGTTTGCAGGCCATGGTAAGTTTCTTTTTCTTTTGTTTCTTTCAAACGAGTGTTTTGACGCGATTTTTCGCCTAGGTATGGCAGAGTTCGCCCAACCCACCTCGCCGAACGCTAGCGCTATCCCGTCTTCTGGCTTCCACGCGACGTACATGTCCCCGTCTCCCGGGCTCTGGTCACCATACGCCTACTCGGAGAGTTATGGGTATCCTCGCCATCCTCTGAGCATGATGACCACCCCCTCTGCGTCACCCACACACTCCGAGTCGGCGTCGACGTCCTCTGACGAAAGTAGCGCTGGCGAGCATGGTCTTCAGCAGCAGTACCCCGCTCCTGTTTCGTCGCCCTCATCGTACTTTGCGCCTGGAGGTGGTTGTCCGGGACCGTACGTCGTCCCCGTCAGCCCAGGATACGGGCCCATGCCCAGTCCGTATTCGGTTTCCATGGACGCTTACCCGATGAGCCCCATGAGCCCTGTCTTCCGGATGCATGCGGCGCCGCTGTATGATATCTTTGGGAGCACACACCCCCAGATGCCGATGCAGATTCACCGCCCGAAAATGTCGAGTTACCGGAGTGCGTTTTGTTTGTTAATATTTCGAGTTGTTTCTGACGCGACGATCCCTCGCAGCCAAAGCTTGTCGGTACTACAAATCCGGGAGCGTGTGTCCCAATGGGGACGAGTGTACCTTGTATGTCTTATTTTGTTGTCTATATGCTCGGGACTGACGATTTGCAGCATTCACGCAGACCCAGACCCGATGAGCTCCAACGACGACGACGTGCCGTCTACACCAGAGTCGCCTTCCCCTCCTCCCAGCACCCGCGACTCGCTCCCTGCGCGCCCAATTTCCCAGCGCGAGGAAGACACCCGACGCGGCTACTTCCCCATCTCATGGCGTGTCATTGGCGGAGGCGTATTGTGCGGCGGGGGAGGGAAAGAATCGTCTGACGTTGACTCGCTCTCGGAGGACTCGAGTTCGATTGATGATGTGCTGTATAGCATTCCTCCTGGCCTTGGTGGTCCGACTCGGACTGAGAGTGTGAACATACCGGTGGTGTTTCCCAGCATTGCGCCTGTGGAGGAGGATATGATGAGCAATGAGAGTACCACGCCGACAGGTGCAGCCCGCCAACGCGCGTCGTCGATACCTTCGACGCCGATCAACGGACATGTCGATGTCTTGCGGGTGCGTGCTGTTCTCTTCACTGCTTCTGTCTTGCTCAGGGTTTTCATCTAGCTGTTTTCTGCAGAGTCGCCCGGTGGTTTGTAGACATGTTTTCCAGGGGTATCTTTCGACCTTCTTCGCCCACGGTGTTTATTATTTTGGTTTGGTTTGGCATATCATGACAAGAGAAATCGAAGGAGGACGACGACCATGTATCATATCTAGCGTACGGAAATGAATGGGAAAAGTTTCGGCTAATGCATAATCTGATAACGGTCGATCTAGATTCTAGACCTCTGCGTCATCACCCACATTGATATCGATACTGCTCTGAAGGCGTGCAGGACACGCAAGCGCTCTTTCCTCGCTACGACCACGATGTCTGCCGTCGTTGACCTGTCACAACCGCTGTCGGACGTGCTCCGGGAGGGGACCAAGAAGGCCCATGAGGAGGCCCAGGTGAGCCCCGCCGCGTCGGCGATGCTCAAGGGCGAGCTGGACAAGGAGGAATATGTGCGCTTCCTCATGATGCTGTGGTACATCTACGAGTGCGTCGTCCTTCTTCATTACCTCGTCGTAGGCTGACCCGGCCAACAGCACGTTTGAGCAGGGTCTAGAGCGACACCAGACCCATCCCATCCTCGAACCCACATACAACCCCACGCTGCTCGCCCGGGCACCCCATCTCTCCGCCGACATCGCCCACCTGCTGGCTGTCCCGGAGTCGCAATGGAAGTCACACAGGATACACATCCAGCTCACAGCCAACGGAACTCTCCCACCGGCCCTGGCAACCTACACCGCCCGCATCCAACAGATTGCCGACTCTCCCGACCCCTCGCCACTCCTTGCCCATGCATACGTGCGCTACCTCGGTGACCTGAGTGGTGGCCAGTCCATCCAGCGTGCACTCGCGAAAGCATATGGCCTCACAATGGGCGGAGCGGGTCTGTCATTCTATTTGTTCAAGGAGCTGCATTCGGCAAAGCCCGCCAATATTGGTGAGATGAAGCGCATCAAGGGCTGGTTCAGAGCCGGCATGAACAAGGGTGCGGGGGACAACATGGACGTCAAGGGTGCGTTCTTTTTTTTTTACGTTTTAGCAAAGTATTGAACAGACTGCCTCGCAGCCGCGGTAATGGAGGAAGCCTCCCGCGTCTTCGAGTTCACGGGCACCATATTTGAAGAGGTCGACCGTCATCGTGCAGACGAAAAGTCCCGCGTCGTGTTTGACAACAACCAAGGTCCCAAGACCTACCCGCTCTCCAGCATCATCGCAGTCGTTCTGGCCGTCTGCGTCGCGCACTTTGCCCTCACCGTCTTTGGGTTTACCGGGGAGCGCGGTTACGAGAAGCTCGTATTGGTGGAGGAGTGGTTGAGAGGCGGAGCCAAGTCCGAGTAGAGGAGGTATATCTATTTCTATATGCTGCTAGAGGACGTCGGAACTCATCGTACATCGTAATCGCATTGCTTATATTCCATCGGAGACGACTTGCGTATCATAAACGAGTCTCGAGTATACTTACAAGAGTCTGGACGCGGTTCAAGGCATAACTTTTTTACATTAATGCATAAACTAGGCTACGACACTCCACAAACGGCCTAGGCCCGATTCCGCCTGAAGGGGTCCCGACTGGCCGCGAACGAGAGATAGAGAGGGGGAGCCCTTCGGCTTGGGACTTCTTGGCGTCCCCTGCGCGAGGCCAGGCCCCTACAGCAAAATCCGAATCATGCGATTTTTTTTAGCGCGCGGGTGTCTTGTGGGGTCCGGATAATGCGATGCAATGTCCTCCACAACCTGAAGTTCGATTTGTCCTACACCCTCTGCGTTCCCAGCCTTTTAACCTGTGTCATGCGGGTAACCCAGAAACACGCGCCGCCGACAAACATCGCTACCTGAAGGACATGTCAATGAATATCGCGATTCGGGACCGGAAAAGCGTACCCCAGAAAAGACAATCGGTCGCGTCCAGTGGAATTCGGAGGTGAGCAGTGCGCCTTGGATAGGTGCGGACCCGAGCGAGCCGAAGCTGCTGAGAGCCAAGGCGAGGCCGATTCGGGCGCTGTGTTTATGGTTGGTTGGTTTCGCAAAGAGGAGGGTAGAAAAGGGGAGAACGCACCCAACTTCATCGTCACTCCTGGCGAGAGACGAGAGTATCGCAAACGCTAGTGATAGCCCTGCGTTTTGTGAAGTTGCAGTGAGCTAGACAGACTGGTTGGGCACGGTTGGCACAACTTACATGCTCCCGAGAGCATACCGTAGAGTATGCTCACGACGATTAACGACGCGCGGTCGTGCCTGTTTCCAACCTATCAGGCTTGAAACCAAAGGGAAAGGACCCACACTCACACTCCCAAGACCGCAAGGATGATGCCGCCTGTCATGAACCCGCAAGGAACTTGGATGTTGAACGGGCCATAGAGATCAGCCAGGTGGTTGCCCAGCACGCGGCCAAAGGCGCTGGCGCCGTTGAGGATGGCGATCTAGACAGTGGGTCAAGTTTGGGTAGGTTGATATGTAGTTCACCCACGGAGTAGAATGCGAGGCCGCTGTCTACAGAGTGTTGCACGGCGAACAGTTGGAGGTAAACGACCGGCCAATAGAACCCTAATGTACTGATCAAGGCGCTTCATCAACGGGCCCGGGCGGGTTAGCCGGGTCGTGGGCGAAAAAAAAAAGGAAAAAACGCACCCGAGGACCGTGAACGTATACCCCACATCAAAGAACGTGCGGATGCTCGGCGGCTGCTTTTGTCGAGGTGGGAGACGCGTGCGCATCATCGCGTTGCCGAGGATGAGAAATCCGAGGACGATGTATCCCGTCGCCCGCACGGTCGCAGCGAACCCGATTTTTGGGAGCAGGTGGCTATTGTGAAGGTATTGGTTAGGACCTGTGCATTGAGCTCGGCATCGGAACGCACTTGATCACTGAACTCAAGTCAGCTCTTGCTTGTGCTCAAGTAGGGTAGTACTCACTAATCGGAAATATCGTCGCCCCCGTTGAGCTCCCGCTCAATCCAATCCCCGCCGCCAGCGCGCGCCGTTTGCGGAAGTGGTGGACGTTGATCGAGACCGTGGGGACGAAGGTCAGACCGAGGCCAATGCCCATACCGATGCCTTGGCTGTATACGACCGAGTAAGCAAGGAGGGGACAGCAGAGGGATATTGAGAGCGGACCTCAGGAATATCTGGTAGTATTGTAGCGGTTTTGCGAGCGATAGCATGAAGACGCTGTGGGTTGAAACGATTCAGCCTTTCGGATATGAATCCACACAAGACGCACGAAAAGACGAAAATGAGCCCGCCAACGATCTCGACCATGTGGAATTTCCCGCTATCGAAGAGCTTGCCGGAGACGACGCCAACCAAGAAGGGCATCATGAGCTGGACGCTGCCTATCCAGCTGCGGCAAGGTTAAATCATACGCGTGGTATGTTGTGGGGGATACATACGCAATGCTGCTTGGAGAATGATTCGCCAAGTATTCACGCGTGTAAAAGTCTGGTTGGTTTGATTTGAATAAACGAAGAAGAAACGCAGCGCAGGAAACGCACCTTGGTAGACGCCAAACGAATATAGATACCTAGTCGCGTCTCAGCAGCCAAAACATGCGTGGGGGACGAAGCGAACGTACCCGAAGGTCGCGAACAGCACGAACCAACTGGGAAAAACCGAGCTTGAGAGTCGAATAGTGAACAGCACTGAGGGCAACTCACGCTCCAGCAACCGTTAGCCACGCTTTGGCTCCCCCGTCCGGCACTTGTATCGCGCTTGACGCGGGAGACTCTGACTCGAGCTCCAAGGCCGAAACCACCAGCAACTCCTCCTTGGTGTTGTCCGACATCCTCGAAGGACCCTCGTCCGACCCAGGGCGACTGTTGCTGGTTTCGTACAATATCGCCGAGTCTCGCTCGGTTTGCGGAGGGTACATTCAAGGGATGGATGGAGGAGGGCAGACGAAAGCAGCTAAAGACGCAATTCGATTCCCCCGAGCGACGGAACTGTTTGAGCCAGCACAGGTGGTCGTGGTCGTTGAGGAGTTATTCTTACCCGGGTTCGAGGATGACAACATCTGCTGGTCGGGTACATATCAGAGATAGATTCTTCGAAGCCGTTCCGTGGGGGTTTTCGTGGAGCGAGCGCGCGCGGAGGCATCATGGCGTACACACTAGTTTTACCGGCAGCGCCATTGTATTGGTCGACACGTAGCAGCGACAGATAGATCTCAGGAGATCAACCCGGCGCACATGCGAGTGGCTGAAGAGTGGCTGCTTCTGCCCGTTTGGTGCGGTCATCAAGTCAGAAGCAGGAAGGAGAAAAGTCAAGTTGCCTAATTCGTTCAACTGCCGCGCTTGCCGATGAGAGCCTATCCACCATAAACGCCCACAAAACCTCACGCCTCATTCAACGTGTCTTTGGAGTGATATGCATTAACACACAAAATATACGTCGCAATCAAGCGGCACGGAGAAGTACAGCGGGCACTTCGATAATAATACTTGATAGCAAAAAAAGACAGTCCATGTCCGTGAGATACTGTATATTGTCATGCAAAAACGAGTGGACGGCGCAGCGCAAAACAACCAGAATGCAGGGAGGAAAAGAAAAATGCTGTTAGTGGCGGTTGCCTTCGAAGGGGTTGTGGTAGGGGACGTGCTCCGTTGGCGGGTCATAGGGCCGGTCGGGGTTGTAGACCGGTGGGTGGACACCATATGGCTGGGTTTGTTGCGGGTACATCGGCTGTTGTTGTTGGTACATCGGAGGGACTCCGCCGGGGCCGGCAGGAAGATGCAGTGGCCGGTAGACGCCGCGTTGTGCCGACTTGCGGTTCCGGTAGAAGTAAAATGCGATGCCGATGAGTGCCAGAGCACCAACGATGCTGGCCGCGATGATGTAGTAGATGGTGCGGGAGTGATTGTTATCCGAGTCCGAGTTGTTCGAAGGGTTGGCCGAGAAGACGTTCGTTGTCGTGTCGATACCGCCAAGGCGGGACTGGACAAAGTCGGAGTGGGCCTCAGCCGCGCTTCCCATGATGGAAAGGAACTGGATGTAGGGGTCCGCCTTGGTCTTGCTATCAGCGACAAAGTCACCAAAGTTGATCAAGGTGTAGACGTTTCTCACTAGAAGGAAGCGTCAGGGACAATAATCGGGAGCGAGTACAATAACATACAGAAAGCCATTCCAAAGATGATGTCGTAGGTCGGGTTATTGCCGGTGTCAAATGAGACGGGCTGGAACTGCACACGTCTGTGAGCTAGATCCCGTTTCCAAAGATAGATAACTCACGAGGCCCAGGCACCCATTTTGCCCGGAAGACGTCGTGCGAGGGCTGAGGCCAAAGATCTTGGGGTCGCTTGACCAAAGATGAGTCGACAATCACAGGAAAAAACCAGTGCAACATACATAGTCGAGTCGAGGGGATGGACAGGGTACGAGACACCGCCAAACTTGAGGGTAACGTTGACCTCCTGTGTGCAAGGCAGTAACCAAATCGACCCAACTGCGGGGTCGTTGATGAGCTCTGCACCCTTAAATCGACTGTAGATAGCCGATGCGATCTTGCTATCAAAGGACAGGTATCAATACGAGGAAAAAAAAAGTGCGAGTAAAGCCCAACTCACGCAGGGACCTGGGGCAGCGAGAACCCGGTATCAATAACGACCGTTGCCTGTTGCCTGTTCCCCGTCGCGCTAACCTCGGTGTGGACGGGGATGGGGTTTCCGTCGGGGCCGATGAAACCGTTGAGGTCGAGCAGGACCTGGAAGTGCTGATTCGCAGAGTTGGCGAGCGAGACTTGGGTAACGGGGAGCTTGGGCTGGTCGAGGATGGCGGAGAGGTTGGTCCCGTTCTCGATCTGGAGGACCTCACCGACGGTGAGGTCACCAGGGAACGAACCTGTCGGGTCTGTGGACACAATCACGTCAGTGTTCGGGAAGCCAGCGGGAATTGTTCACGGGACGCACCATTGAGACGGCCAAGGAGGAAAGTGATGTAGTTGGGAGTAGCAGTGTTTTGCAGGAAGATGCTATCGAGCACAGTGTTGCCTTCGTCCTGAGCGCTGAAGGCTTCATAGACCACAGACCCGCTGCTGGGGCCGAGACCGATAAGGCCTTGGCCAGCAGGGTGGTCGCTGTCGGGGGAGACTTGAACTGTGGAGCCATTAATGAATGATGTAGTAGGAGGTTAATGCGGGTGGCGCACTGTAGGACTGCTTTGGGACAGTGTACCCAGCAAATTCGAGTGAGCCAAGTTGAACAGGGCCGGTGGCACCGCCCGACGCATAATTTATTGTCGCAGCCTTCCCGGTAGAAGTGCTGGATGCAACGTTGCCGGCCACCCAGAGGTCAGAACTAGAGTCCAAAGTCAAAACCGGGTTAGTGCTAAGATCGGCGCAACGCACCTTCCGGTGTCAATTAAGACCTCGAAGGGAACGCCTCCGAGGGTGATGTTCGTGGTGTACTGGAGGTCGGCCGAGTCGTCGACTGGTGAGGAGCCAGAGAGGGATCCCCTGGGCACGAGGCCTCGGCGCTCAGTAGGAATACGGCGTCCCTGGATGCTGAGTCGTGTCGCGCATGAGAGGTCGGTGAGAAGGAGGAGAGCAAGAAGAGGGGCGGGTAGTTTTGGAAGCATGACGGAGGAAGAGAAACGAGAGAGGGAGAAAGAAATATATCTGACGGGCAGCACCGCCGAGCGCCTCCTTATGCTTGCAATTGTGATCTGAGATCACTTATCAAGAGCAACTGACATGCACAGGCGGTCGCGGGCGCGGGCGCTTCAACAGAGGAGTCTTTTCATTGGGAGAGTGTATCTACGGAGGATGTAGGAGGATGAAAGACGCGGGCCGCAAGTGCCAATTAATGGAATGGAGGCGAAGAATAAATAAAGGCAAGATGGAGAAATGAAACATTTCTTCCCGCTGCGCATTTTGCCGACACAACATCCGCGCAACATGACGGCTTGGCGGGCAACGTTGCGTACTTCTTGATGATGTGGAGGAACAAGGTCAAGCCTAACTCGAGTAAAGGCGAGTCAAGGCGTCGTCTGAGCTTTTGGCGATGAGATTTGAAGACTCCCTAGCAAGCACCATAATTCAGGTCGGAGAGAGTCTAAGGGGCTTCGAAGTTCAGTGTCGCATCTTGATCGGCTGAGAGTTGGATTCGTCGACGGGCATGTAATGAGGTGGTGAGAAAGAGGCAGATCGCTTTGCAGCCAAACTCGTGGCGGTTGATAGCCAGTGACATGATGAGCCGTGACTGGCAGGACTCGGCATCTCTCCTCGACATCGACCACGACATGCGCTCTCTTCTACCACTCTCTCTTTTCATTACCGTCTTTGACCTTGTACACACTGTCCACGCCGTTATCCCCTTCGAAGTCCTTACTAGCGGCATCCCGCCCCCGCATCGACTCGGTCGTCGCGCCGTCTCAATATCCAACAATGGCAACGCTGCATACATGGCAAACATATCTCTCGCGGGCGTCGACGTGTCAGTCATCCTCGATACTGGCAGGTGTGTGGGCTCCTCCTCTGCGTTCGACCTGGTGTAAATCACACTTGTAGTTCCGACCTCTGGGTGAGCTTCCCTGGCACTCCCCCGTCAACGAACGACACTGGAAAATCGCTCTCGTTGGCTTACGCTGTGGGCTCAGCGTCTGGTGCTTCCTATTGCTGTCCCAAGTCCGCAAAAATATGAACGCTATTGCAGGCAATATCCATACCGCCGAGCTCCAAATCGACAACTTCACCGTCGCGGACCAGGCATTCTGTATGTCTCATTCTGTCCTCAGTCACTGCATCCGTCTAACCCGACATACAGTGCAAGTGGCCAACTCCAGCTCCTTTTCGGCCGACTCTGCATTCAATGGTGTGCAAAAATGTGCCGTCACTGACATCTCGCTGATCCTGTCTAGGGCTCGTTGGTCTTGGCCCGAGCGCAGGCTCCTCCATCCAAAACAAGATTAAAGGCACCGCTGGGGATACTATGCTGAACCGCATCTTCCAACAAAACAAAGCCACTTCAAATTACATTACCTTCCTTCTCAACCGCAAGAACGACCCAGGCCAGGTCTGCAAGCATTCTTGGACCCTCCATGATCGTTGCTAACCGCGCACAGACGCTGACTGGGCAATTCACCATCTCCGAGCCAATGAAGGGTTTCGAGAACATCACCAGCCAAACGAAGCTCAATGTCGAAACTGTCCACCGACTGTTGAAAGACCGTGAGTGTGGTTATCCCCTCGTTGTTTCCGCACCGATCTTTCTACAGAGCAGCACTGGCAAGCCATCACCGACAAAGACTCTGTCATTGGCCCGGACGGCACTGTCATTAACATCGATTCGATTGTACCCAAGGCTCCCGATGGCCAGCTTGTCGTTGTGTTTGATTCCGGGTTCACCTTCAGGTGTGTCTTGCTGGATGAGGCAAGTGCGTAGCTGATATCCCCCCAGCCAAGTCCCACGAGACTTGTCCGACGCCATTTACGGGCGTGTGCAAGGTGCAGTCTACGACACCAAGAACGAATGGTGGACCGTTCCTTGCGGGCAGGAAGTCAACTTGACCTTCCACTTTGGAGGTGTCGCGTTCCCTAGTGCGTCATTTGTTTCCAAGTCAAAGCAACGCTCATCATCTGTCTAGTCCATCCGCTGGATGTTGTTGACGACAACTTCAAAATCACCGATGCTCTTGGGAACCATGTCTGCATCGGTGCCGTAAGTCGTCCCGTACCTTCCAATCGCAGATTTTTGAGGGTCCTCCTACAGTTCCAACCCATTACCAGCGCCTTCAGTCTGTTCGGAAATTTTGACGCAATTTTTGGTATGGCATTCTGTACGTTCCTCTCTGCACCGTCGAGCTTTACGGTCGAGCTTTACTCATAAGATGGCTAGTGCGAAGTACGACCTCGAAAATATAGCCTAGCTCACTCCTGATTGACCTCCATAGATGCATATACCCTTATGGATTACGGAGACTGGGTGGACGGCACCACGAACGACCGTGGGGACCCCTTCATCCAGCTCCTCCCACTTACAGACCGCGACGCTGCCCACGCCGACTTTGTCAAAGTCCGGCTAAACGGTGTCGACACGACCGGCTCCAGCCAATACGCGCTCCTCCCCGCCTCTGAGCAACAAAAGTCACCCGTCTCGGAGGAGGAGAAGAAGAAGAAATACGAGGAGATGATCCTCAGTCGATGGCCCTACATCCTCGTTGGCTGCCTTGTCGGGGTGATCCTCCTGGTGGCGTTTATCGTCTGGCGATGCTGTTGCCGGAAGCGGATCAACGCGAAGAAGCACAAGAACAAGAACAAGAACAATGGGTTCTTTGAGCAGAAGAGCGAGACGTATTTGCCGTTGCAGGTCCAGGGCGCGTTGTCGCCTCAGCCATCCCCATATCACACACACCAGCAGCAGGAGTCCCAGCAGAGCTTGAGTTTCCACCAGCAACAGAATCCGGCCCAATACGATTACAACCCGCACCACTCCCAGCAGAGCTTCCAGCAGCCGCAGGTTCAGGTTCAGCCGCACGGCCAGTATTACCAGCAGGGGTACCCACAGCAGGGATACCAGCAGCAAGGGTATGGGTACGCGAGCTGAGCGGGTTTTTTTTTGTCCGACTGCTGCGCAGTTCAGACTGCGTCGCGCGCGCACTCACAGTACATAACATACGTGTATCTAGTAATTTATCTCGAGCATCGCAATTGCACTGGATGGTTTCCAAAGTTGGTAGCGCTGCCGTCGACTGTCGATCTTCCGGCGAGTCATGCCCGTTACTCGTCCGGCGCCCACAGACATGCCGTCGGAGCGGGCGGTCCCGGCTTGATTTACAACACGCTGTCTTCCCGACCAAGTTATTTTTATCATTGCGTGCTCAAGCAAGCTGCTTGTTCCCAACAACGATGGACTTTACGTCCACGGTCCCACAGACTCAGACTTTCCTTGGCCTGGCCAACTTGAACTTGCCATGGCCGTCCGACGGTGTCAGCGCTAGCCTACCAGCTTACGTTACCGCACTGTCGGTGTGCATTCTGCTCATTCACGGTGTCGTTGCGCTTGGCGCCAGCGTATTCAAACGCGGTCAACGAACGCGGGCAAATCCCGGAATTGGAATCGGTGCGATTTGGGGTTGGCGGGCCGCGCGGGTGGTGGGATGTCTGGCGTTGTTGGGCGTGTCCATTTCGGTGTCCTTGGACGAACTGGAAGCCAAAGTCTCGGACGTGAAGTGGGGTAGTTTGGCACTGGTGAATGGACCATACGTGAGCGTTCTTCCCAAGCTAAAAACTTCAATTACTCACTCTCAGCGTATGTAGCTCTACGCCACGCTGCTCTCGCTACCGACGCTCAGTCCAAAGCAGTATCGACAAGATCTCGTTCGGCACGCAAACGCGGTCTTATTCGCTGCGTTTGCGCTCTACGCGTACCGCGATATCATTCCGCTCGCAACCTTTACGCGCACACCGCTCGACCATGGTCCCAAGATGGCAGCCAAGATTGTCCTGGTGTCTTTCACCGGGGTGGTCGTCCCATTGTTTACCCCGCAACTGTATATTCCTGTCGATCCAGAGGTACGTCCGCTGCCACTTCCTCCTCTGATGCGTATTCAGCAATGCCACAGAACCCGCAAAAGGAGATTAACCCAGAGCAGACGGCGTCCATCTTCAGCTTCTCCCTCTACTTTTTCCTCGACAGAATAATCTTCTCGGCGTATCGGGAGTCGCAACTTCCCGAGGACGAGCTTTATCCATTGTGCGACACCGATCGTGCGATGCATCTGAAGGAGCGGAGCTTCAAGGTACGTTCCACCCTGAACTACGTTTTATAACTGACGCGTCCCAGCACATCGATGTCTTCTCTGGCGCCAAACGGCGCTACCTGTTCTTCGGGCTCATGCGCGTGTATTGGAGAGAATTCTCTGTCCTCACGATTTTGATCATTCTCCGTGCGCTTGCAAACTATTCGAGTCCCTTCGCGATGAATCGCCTACTCGAGTGCGTGCGCCTCGCTATGGACTTTGTGTTTCCTCGCGTTGACAATATCCACAGATACATCGAAACGCGCGATCAAGTAGACGCGCACACTCTTCGGCCGTGGGTCTGGATCGCACTGGTTGGCTTGGGACCTGTTTTCGGTACGCAAGCTCAGAGGTCGATAGCGCACTCTTACACCATTTCCAGGCTCCATGGTGTTCCAGCTATACATCTTCATCAATGTAAGATCTCATTCTGCCGCAAACACCCTCCAATCATTTGTTCGCAGACGCGTACCTTGGTCCGTACAGAATCTATCATCACGCAGCTGGTCTTTGCGCATAGGTCTTTTGTCTTGTTTCTGTCGACGCAGTCTTCTCCTGAGCATGCTTCAGTCTGCGTATCCGCGTGAAAGCCGAAACCGGCGACGAAAAAGAAACGGAGGAAGAGACAGCCCCCGTTCCTACCGTGGATGCTTCCTCAACCGCAGAGTCCGTCACACCAGATAGCGACTCTGCGCCCGTTGCAGGCGGCTCGGAGCGGGACGAGACTGAATCGACGACCGTACAGCCTAGCTCGGCGAGTGTCAAGTCTACCAAAAGTACAAATGGCAGCAGCGTCGCCAAGAAGGCCGCGGATAAGAAGAAGGACGACAAACCAGGAAGCGTGGTTGGTAAGATCAACAACTTGGTCACCACTGACCTGTGCGTCTCCTCCATCGTTGTCTTCTCATTCTCATGCTCCTTCTCAGATCGAATATCGGTCTGTCTTTTGTCCCTATCATATAGCTTCCTTGGCTCAGCTCATTACCGTCCAGTCGACAGTAGGGACTTCCTTGTCCTGCTCGTGTACGTCCCCTTCCAACTCGGTCTCGGGGTATACTTCTTGTATGTCCTCTTGGATTGGGCCGTTTGGGTCGGCGTCGCGTCGATTATCCTGCTGGCACCTCTACCGGGATACAGTACGTCCCTTCACTGGGTGCTGCTTCTGTGCTGATTGGCCTTCTAGTGGCAAAGCTGGTCCAGAAGGTCCAGAAGGAACGGCTCAAGCGGACGGATGAGCGTGTTTCGAGTGTCAGCGAAGGTGTGTCGCCTATCTTGTTTTTCGATCCCTCCTCTAACGCGACGCAGCCGTGAATGTACTTCGGATGGTATAGATCTTATATATATGCCTTTGTCTTTTCACTTACGATTTTAGGTGAAACTTTTCGGATGGGAGAGCAAGATGCGGGATAGGATTCTGGACAAAGTACGCGCCTTTTTATGTACGAAATCGGTTTCTAACTTGGATGCATGTAGAGAGATTCCGAGCTGGTGTGGATCCGCAAGCGCCGATTTCTGGATCTAGCGAGCAATCTCGTCAAGTGAGCGATCTTGTTTGTTAGGAAAATCAATGCTGATGTTGCTCGACAGCTTCCTTATTCCCGTTCGTCCATATCCATCTTCTAGCCGAATGCGCTCAGCTTTTGTCAGGTCATAACGATGGTGGTTACATACGGCACCTAGTTCGTTTTCATGCATTTTTACCCGCTATTTTTCGCTAAAGGTCCTGCAGCGTTAGTTCATCGTCGAACCGCATTTTAGCACTGACATTCTGCACAGACCCTGGTCATGGGTCGATCACTCACGGCCTCAAAAGTGTTTTCGAGCATGACCATCTTCGATTTCATCCGGTAATGTCATCCTCAGTGAGTACTATACCAGCTCACTGGTTCGTAGAGATAATATTGCCATGGTATTTCCATTGCACGGTCGTAGTGTGCTCGAATTGACTATTCGGATGTAGCTGACGGGCTGGATAAATAATCTCATGGGGGGCAAAGTGTCGTTGGATCGCGTCGACGACTTCCTCAAAAAGGTTCGTTGCGTCATCATCCGACAATCTAGCTCAAGCTCTGCATTCAGACGGAGCTTCTCGACGCCTACGACACTAAAGACGCTCCGGTACTGTTTGCCGCCGATCCTGACGCCAGCGAGCAACTCGGATTCCGCAACGCGACGTTCTCGTGGTTGACTGAATCGGATGGTTCTCGTTCACGCTCACGGCGCCAGTTCCAGCTGAGGATCGACGGCGAGGTTTTGTTTCAGCGCGGCAAGATTAACTTGGTTATTGGTCCGACTGGGTCTGGTGCGTCGTCGAATCCGTTCGTCGTGTTTCAGCACACTGAGCTGTACACAGGCAAGACGTCACTTCTTATGGCGCTCCTCGGTACCTTTCTGCTCGACGTTTCGTCGTTTAATTTTGACCTATTCCAGGCGAAATGCACTTCGTCCCCTCCTCCCCCGATTCGTGGTTCAACCTTCCGCGAAGCGGTGGTGTTGCCTACGCCGCGCAGGAATCGTGGGTCTTGAACGAAACCATCCGCGACAATATCATCTTCGACACGCCGTACAACGATGAGAGATATAAGAAGGTGCTGCATCAGTGTGCGCTCGAGCAGGATCTGGCGCTTTTCCAAGCGGGCGACCAAACGGAGGTCGGGGAAAAGGGTGGGTTTCTTTCCGTTAGGCGGTCCAGCTACTGATTCGTATGGATTACAGGATTGTCGCTTTCTGGCGGACAACGTGCCCGGCTGACCCTTGCGCGGGCTGTGGTGCGTTTGTCTCGGCGCCCCCAAACAAAGGACCCAGCTGATGTCCGGGATAGTACTCGAACGCTAACATTCTCCTTCTCGACGACGTCCTGGCCGCCCTCGAGTACGTCTTCCGTCGTTTTCAGACCTTCGCTTGACAGTTTCCAGCGTGCATACTGCTCAACACATTGTCGAGAAACTATTCTCTGGCGACTTGATTCAGGGCCGCACCGTCATCCTCGTTGTAAGTGGCCGTACTTAATCCCTTGCGCTTCTAACGTTAGAGATAGACGCATAACATTGCCCTCACCCGCCCCATCGCCGACTTTATTGTCACCTTTGGCCCAGACGGACGAATCCAGGCGCAGGGCACGATCTCGGAAATTAGTAAACGCGGTCCCATCGCAGCGCAGATACTCGAGGAGCAGAAGGATCTCGACAAGCAACAGCAGGTCGTCGACCCTAAAGTGCCTGAAGACACCAAGCCCAAGTCCCCTGACGGGAAGCTAATCGTCGCGGAAGAGATAGAAATGGGCCATGTTAGTGCCTCGGCGTGTTCGTTTCTTTTGCCTTGTTCTTTTTTGCACGTGTACTGACCTACTCTTCTTGATAGTGAAAATGTACCTCCTCGGCATGGGAGGAAAGCATCCTGTTATGTTCTTCGTCCTCTTCTACGGTGGCCTCTTCTTCAATCAGGTGTTCGTCGCGTTGAGGACGTGGATGTTGGGATATTGGGCCAAGCAATATGATGATCGTCCCGCCAGCGAGGTGGACGTTGTTCTGTGAGTGCTTGTGGTTGGTGTGCATGCGAGAGTAACGCTGATGCCGCTGGCAGAAATCTCTCCCTCTTCGGTAGGTATAACGTATCGTATAAAAAAGCCCAGGCTCACTGCAAATCAGCTGCAATTGTTTTCACGTCCACAGCTGCTATGAGTGTCGTCTACACCTACCTCGTATTCGGGCAGCTGCGCGCGTCGAAAGTTATTCACAAGGATTTGATTCAGTCCATCCTGACCGCGCCGCTTCGGTGAGTCGATGTTATTCAGGGCCTGCCGCTTTACTGAATGCTTCCGGAGCTGGCTCGATGTAACTCCAGGCGAGTTGCCATTCTTCAGGGCCTGCCGGTAGTGCTGTACTGACTTCTCAATATCACTCCAGTCTCTCGTATCATCGCCCGCGTTACCAATGACGTTCGGGCGGTTGTGAGTTTTGAAAATCCTCTCTCAGTTTTTATTTCTCATGTATTGTCCCAGGACGATGCCCTTCCCAATCAGATGTGGCCTCTATCCAGCATCATTATCTCGATGACGGTAATCATGCTCCGACACCTCTCTTAGTTTCTACAATTTCTGATCACCCGATCAGGTGCGATTCGGCTCAATCGTACTTTATGCCCCGGTGTTCTTCTTCCCTGGAGTCGCGATCGGAGCGATTGGCGCTTGGATCGGACAAATCTACATCGCAGGGTGGGTCCCGAGTCCTCTTTATCTGCCTCATTCGATTACCCACACCTCAATCCAGCCAGCTCCCTGTGAAGCGGTTAACCTCGAACACCAAAGCACCGGTCCTCGCGCAGTGAGTGTTCTTGTTTTGGTTCAGTGCAAGGCTGATAAAACGGTAGTTTCGGTGCAGCTATCGCGGGACTAGTGTCCATCCGTGCGTTTGGCGCCGAGACCAAGTTTATATCCGAGTCCCTGGTCAAGATCGACCGATACACTCGTGCGGCGCGCAACTTTTACAACTTGAACAGGTTTTTCTTGTTCTCCTATCCTATCCTTGTCATTTGACCAATCCCTTGCCCATCAGATGGGTTTCCGTTCGTGTCGACATTCTGGGAGGGATGTTTTCTTCTGGGCTTGCTGCCTATCTCGTGTATATCAGTCCAACATCGGCTGGAGATACCGGTTTCTTGATCAATATGGCGGTTACGTTCACGCAGATGCTGCTCTGGGCTGTGAGGCTGGTCGATGCATTTCCGTCAAGCTAATCTTGACAACAGGTCCGCATCCTGAACGAGTTTGAAGTTCAGGGCAACAGTCTCGAGAGGATCCAAGGATACATCAACATCGACCACGAGAAGCCGGCAACGGAGGACGGCGAACCGCCCGCTTATTGGCCTGCCAGCGGCGACCTTGTCGTCGAGAACCTTTCGGCGCGGTATTCTGCAGACGGTCCGGAGGTGCTCCATAGTATTTCGTTCCATGTCAAGGCTGGTGAGCGCGTTGGTATTGGTGAGTTATTCTATGCATTTTCGACGGATGATGACAAGGACAAGTTGGGCGAACTGGCTCGGGAAAGGTTATTTTCATCTTGCCTCGATAGGGACAATAGGGCTAAACTCGTTTCACCCAGAGCTCTTTAACGCTTTCGCTGTTGCGCTGCATACCAACCGAAGGTTCCGTTCGATATGACGGCCTTGAAACTTCCGAGATGAACCTTGACGCACTTCGCTCGAGTATAACCATCATCCCACAAGTGGTGTGTATTGCTCTATTGCCCTCGAACAAACCTCTCATTGTCACTCAGCCGGAACTCCTCAGCGGAACCCTCCGCTCGAACCTCGACCCCTTTGGGCAAAACGACGACGCCGAGCTCAACTATGCTCTGCGTGCCGCTGGCCTGTTCTCGCTCCAGAGCGAATTGGACGAAGGGAGAATTACCCTGGATAGCGCGATCGCCGCGGGAGGTAGTAACCTTAGTGTTGGCCAGAGGCAGATCTTCGCACTGGCTAGGTGAGTAACCTGGTGTGACGGTTTTTAGTCAAATTCTAAGCACAGTGATACAGGGCGATAGTCAGGAAGAGTAAAATACTCATTCTGGATGAAGGTGCGTTCTCTTCTTCCTGAATTCATGTGTTCGGCTCAACGTTGCCCTATAGCGACTTCCGCCATTGGTTCGTTTGAGTCCTCTCCGTAGTAATACAGGCTGACCTAGCTACTCGCCCTTCCAGACTACAAAACCGGTACGTTTCCTTCTCCATCTCTTCAGCCTTAGTCTCATCGTAAAAGACGCGATCATTCAAACCTCTCTGCGAGAAGAACTCAGCAAAGACGTCAGTCTTCTCACAGTCGCACATCGTCTCCAGACTATCATGGATGCGGACAAGATCGTGAGTGTATCTCTTCTCTGTCCTGTCTCAACTAACCAGCCAAAGATGGTCTTGGACGCGGGTAACATCGTGAGTTCTTATGCCCTCGGTACAATCATTCGCTAATCCGGCTAAACGCCAGGTGGAATATGACAGCCCCCAAGAGCTTTTGAAGATCCAAGGTGGCAAGTTGCGCGCGTTAGTGGATGAGTCGGGTGACAAGGAGATTTTGTATGCGATGGCTGCGAGGCAAGGCAAATCATAATCGATAATTAGATGGCGACCTCTTACATTTATACGTATCTACTCTTTCGTTTACCTCCGTCCCTGTCTCGAGTTCGGTTCAATTTAATTTCACTATGCTTCAAAATGCAAGAGCGGCGGCCTAAAACACTTGATAGGTAAATGAGCTCTGAGGTCCTGTTCTGCCAGAATTTTGGTTACCTGCTTTCCTTTCTCAGAGGTCCTTCTACGAGTCCGCGATCTGTACCGAACTGGTGTTGTATCTTCATTCTCCTCAAGTTTACTGCTACTACTAAAGTTGATCATGAATGAACCCCTACTAGCTGAACGAGCCCTACAGGTTCAATTGTCAGGTTGTTCAATAGCGTGGACAGGCCGATATAAAACTTAATTCGCGGCTCTCCGAGTCGGTGCTCATCGGGCACGGAAGGGACTTCTTCCTGGGATAAACGCGTTTATCATGTCACAGCGTCGAAGTCACATGTGCGCGTAGACGCTGGCCGCTGTCCATCCCCCAACGTGTTCTCTGCCTCTTGCATCGGACGACTCGCCGGCCTTTGCACAATGCTGGCCCATCGCGATCCCGCTCCGCGACCATCTCCAGGCTCACCCCTCCGAGCTGGTGCCTTGGACCCGAAACTGGCAACGATTGTGTGTTCGTCAACAGTCCGGCATATGTTGCCAGTGGCCTCTGACGCGCTCAAGCTGAAGATAATCTCCAAGACCTACTCCAACTCGACAGAGCCAATCTGAATTGCAAGGTCGAGAGTCGAGACACTGCCACGCGACATTGCGGTTCCGAGTGTCTTTCGAAGCATTCGTCGGGTGCCTGCCAGTGAAGACCTTCTTGTCGGGATCTAGGCTGCTTGACAACTAATTATGAATCTCGTCGGCTACGGTGCATTGCTCATCATCGTTCAAGTTTGCTCGTCCTCGCGGAATACCTTGCTGTTGTCTTCCCTTTCGTCTCCCTTCAAACCAGCCGAACCTCTCTGTGAACTGGTAAAGCTCCTATTGCGCATGCTCAAAAATCCTTTCCTGTCTCTCGCCTTCCCTTTGCGAAGGGAACAGCTTCCCGCCGGTACAACAACTTCACTTTGATCCTTGGGATGCTGGGTCCCTCAACACACTTGAAACTTGAAGTTGAAAGTCCTCGGTCACGGTCTGCCTGCTGTCTACTCCAGGCATCGGAAGCGCCTGCTTCTCACGAACCTACGCCTCTATACTGCACGTCCAACAGAGCACAATTCCCAGCGAGAATTAAGTTTCAAGTCGCTCACCCGGGTGGTCTTGTATCGCCTCGCTGGGATTTTACTTCTAATGGCGAAGGAAAAGGTCTAGATCTTGTCTAGATCGAATCGCGCTCACGTGTCTCGAGACGCGTCGAATTCCCGTATCCACCGGCATGGGAGCTCCGACAGCATATAGGTAGTATTTGAGCTGGATCTGGATGTCTTCAAGCGCACCTGTGTAGTAACAGCGGCGACACGTAGGCGAGTAGCCTCGGTAGGTGAGTGAACCGAACGATGTCACGATGATAAGATGTACGATAAAGGAAATTGCCTAGGCCTGCGGAAATGACTGTTGGCAAGGCTCCCGATCTCCCTGCAACATAGATACACGAACCCGTGATACTTTCCCGCCCGACGCCCGAAGGCGCCCAGGAACAGTCCGAGAGATGCCGCAACCAGGCGGAGAGAATGAGAATGAAGACGAGAACGGCGAGTTTTTTTTTTTTTTTGCTTTAAGCCTCCTTCCTTCCAGCTGAAAAGCACGCGTGAAAATATCCGCTCGTCCGCTCGGCGACCAGCTGCATTCCATCACTCTGTTGTTTGCCATCACTCTGCTCAGTGCGATCACGCATAGGTGGAGCTATTAGGTGGAGCTTGGGTACGGTATTTCGGTCCGACAGCTCGGGCAGTCATTTTTTTTGCATTTCTGCTCCCGCTTTGCCTTCCACTGGACTTCGCTGGAGCCTAGAAAATACTTCCGCTTGTCGTCAATTGAACTCACGTTTTCAATTCCTTTCTGCTGTGATCACTGGTTGAACCAGCGTTCAAGCTTCAAGCCCCAGCCATGATTGTATGAAACAATTACTACAGGCAGAAGCAGGGCATTTGATGGAGTTAATGGAGTTTCCACGATTGCGCGCATGAAGATGTTGACGAGTCAAACACTATAAAAGCGAAGACTCTGTTCCTGGCTCCGGTAGCGTCCTCTTTCAAGATGCTTCCCCAACTATCGACCCTCGTTTCCGTCGCTCTTTCCTTCCTCCTACTCTCCAACCTTCCCGCAGCAGACGCGGCATGCCAAAAACCAGCTGTGAGAAAGGAATGGCGGACCCTTTCCAAGACGGAGCGTGCAGATTGGATTGGCGCGGTCAAAGTCAGTTATTTTACCCATTCGGCATACATGCCTTGGTTCAACGTTTCTTCAGTGCCTCGCGAATTTGCCTCATGATCCCAACTTGGCTCCGACCGTCAACCGGTCGATTTCCAACATCGTTCCCGTCAACGCTTCGGGTTCTTACTACGACGATTTTGTTTACATGCACATGGTGAGTTATTCCCTTCCTCTAGGTTCACGGCCGGGACTCATACCTACCCGCAGGGTGAGTATCTGCCCTCTGGAGCTCGCGATGATCTAACCGTGGTCTTTTTCCGTCAGATTTGAACACCCGCGTAAGCGTCTGAACGTCTGGTCATTCAGGTATCTGATAGGACTCGGAACTCTAGATTCACTTCACTGGTCTCTTCCTCCCGTGGCACCGGTGGTATGTCGCGGTCTACGAGTCCGCACTGAAAACCAAGTGCGGGTTCAAAGGCACGTCGCCGTACTGGGACTGGGTCCAAGGTTCGTGCGCCGGATACCTCGTCCGTCGTAGATCAATAACCCTCCTCCAGATTCCAAGGACGTATTCCACTCTACCATGTTCACGGACTCGGATCCCAAGAGCGGACTGGGAGGATGGGGTGACATTGCCAACGACATCCAGGTTCCCAACGGCGGCTTCTCGAACACTTCGTCGTTCAAGCTCACCTATCCTTCGCCGCATACCCTCCGCCGCAACTTCAACCTTCAGCCCTTCCTCGGCTTTGACGTCGCCCTTCCCGGATTTGTTACCGCCAGCGAGGCCCAGACCGACGCGAACGCGACTTTCACGCCCGCAGAGCGCAACAAGCTCGTCAACGGGTTCGTGGGCGATTACAAAGGGTTCCAGGCGTATTTTGAGGGCTTTGTTGTACGCTGCTCTGTTCAGACCTTGTTTAATCGTGAGCACTGAATATTCTCTGCAGGGTGCCCACGGGGCGGTTCATTTAATGATGGGCGGGTGCGGGGTTTTCCGCGGACATCTGGCGTAACCTGACGAATGGACTTCATCCAGAGATCTCGGAGGGGCCTGCCCGGGCAATGCCCCTGCAGGTTGTGTAGGCGGCCCAACCTTCTCTGCGAACGGTCCGTGACCTCATGAACCTTCAAATGTGTTCGCGGTTGACAATCAGTAGAGCCGCTGTTCTGGATGCACCATGCCGTGCGTATCTCGAGAAATGTGGATGTTTAATTCCGTTCTAACGAATCTGTTTCAAGATGGTCGACAAGATGTGGTATGACTGGCAAAACGCCAACGCGGCGAACAAGAACGCCTTTTTCGGCGGCTCTGTGCAGGCAATCGAAAACGCGACCCACTACAACGAGTTTCCGAACGGCGCCGCGCCCTTTTTCTCTGTATGTTCCTACTCACCGCCCACTCCAATCTCTCATTTCTGCTTTTCTCAAGATCAACAACACCATGCCCTCGGACGGCTTGTTCCCTGAACCGACGATCGCCAGCGTTCTAAGTACGACGGGTGGTTCGCTCTGTTATGTTTACGAGTAGATTTCCAGCTGTTGTTTTAGAAATTTCATGGGCACCAGGTGTAATAAATTGTCGACGGACATGACCGACGCGTAGCCATCAACAGGTCACGTGTGCGCGTCGACGTGAATTGCTTCCGCGTTCACGTCCCGAATTACAACTTGAGTTTCTCGTTCAGATGGTATCTAACTTTTGACTCTTTCCTTCGTACATTCAATGCTCACAAATGCTTCACAACTCCGCTCTCCTCGTGCAATTACGGGTATCAGCTCAACCTGTGAAAGCACAACTCAGCATCAAGATACTGCAACGCTAAGACAACGTACCATTCGACGTCGACCCCTCCCGCGCCCGGTATACACGCATATGTTCTGCCGCAAATCGAGCGTCCTCCTCCTCCTGTAGTCGTCGAGCGAGGAGGAAATCATCGTCATGCTCCTCCTCGACGAGCTCAAACTCGCTCCCGTCGAGCTCGTCCCACTCCGAGCCCAACGCGTCCTCCCAGTCGCTAGAATCCGAGGCAATGACCGAAAATACATCCTCGTCCAGCGCAATGACTCGTGTCGGGGCCCGAATCATCTCAAACCCCTTCGCTACGCCTTTGAAAATAATAGAACAAATCAGCTGTTCGCCCACGACGAAAGAAAACAACGACACCCACCCTTAGGCTTGTGCTTCAAAGCCGCCTCCGGCGCATACCGCGCCATCTCCCAAATACTCACCTCCCGTCGGCCCTCGAGCTGCCCCGTGCGATCAACGCAGTCCTCGTCCAACAACTTGGGCGGCACGACGTGGTTCGTCTCGGGGACAATAGGCAGCATCGCGTCGCCCGGGTCGCGCGAGTGTTGTGTGAAGCCGTCGACCTCTGTGGGACAGAGGAAGGCCGGCGAGTTCCAGCGGAAGCCGTCTCGCCGACCTGGGTTGCGCTGGTTGCGCACCGCGGCAACGGTGTGGATGGATACGGGCTGCAAGAAAGGGTTAATATGAATAGGAGAACTTGGAGGACGGTTGGGCTGACCTTGATTTTGTGGACATGCATAAGAGATAAGATAAGCAGATGAAGGTCAATGCAGGCGCCTTTGGAAAGGAGGACCCTTGAGGGTTGTTAACTTGACGATGCCAGCTAACATCGCCTTATATATGTCACCGGCTCGGAGGGGCAATGACTCGAAAGATGTCCGTTTTGCGATCTGGTGCCAGAAAGACGACAAGCAAAGATCATGGATTCCGTCTGACTCGAAAAGGAGCGCTAGCGCAGTTACAGCTCAGATATCCAGCTCCGACACTCGTGGCTCCCGCTCCTCCCTCGGAATGATCGGCCCCAGGTCCACAACAGTATAAAATTGGAAGGTCTTGGTTTCGGGCGCCTTGGTCGCAGCCGCCTTGGATGAGCTCCCGGGTCCGTCGCCGTCGTTCGATTCTGACGGTGCAGGGTCATCCGACCGATAAGTGTATGACACCAACATATTGAACTGGATTCGTTATCAGGCCTTCTCTTGACTCCAAAGCGCTCATTCTTACCTTGACATTCCCTCGTGCCTCCTTGCCAATCACCACCTCGCCTCCGACCACAGTCATATTCGCCTTCTTTTCGAGCACTCCAACGGTCTTCACTCGACCTGTCCCGCCGCCTCCGCCTCCTCCTCCTGCGGCCCCATCTCGCTCTCGGGTCCCAGGCATGCGTCCGGCAACACCAAATTCCTCATCATCGTCCAACCCGAACATCTCGTCGTCCTCGTCGTCCTCGTACTCCCATGCCTCCGCAAATGCAGCGATGACAAACGAGTTGCTGGGTAGAGATATCGCGAATGGTGGACGGCGCGACTTTTCTGGAGACGCCCGCCCAGAGGAGGATTGTGCCGTAGGCGCGTGCACGCGCTGGACGGTGAGTCGGACGGTGATGGGGTCATATAGTGGATTCGTGAGCGCAAGATGGAACGGGTAGGTTTTGCCTGCATGCATCCCGCCTGCATTGCGGTCCTCTGGTGGGGCGGTCGCAGTGGATTTGCCAAGCGATTGGCGAGCAGTTTCTGCGACGGCAGCTTGTTGGTGAGGTAGTGCAGCGGTGATGGCAGGGAGGTAGGTCGCAGCGACGAGCTTAATCTTGTATCGTACAGACTGGGCTTTCTGTTCTGGCTTGATGAGAATGTGAGCACATGCAGGACACCGTTTTGACCGCTTCGAATGGAGGGG
This sequence comes from Mycena amicta, assembly GCA_029282125.1. Classification (NCBI taxonomy): domain Eukaryota; kingdom Fungi; phylum Basidiomycota; class Agaricomycetes; order Agaricales; family Mycenaceae; genus Mycena; species Mycena amicta. The sequence goes on along the minus strand of JARIHP010000004.1, from coordinate 1,167,696 downwards.
TATGCGCAGAGGTTTGAGATCCCTGTGTCAGCATGAGTTGATAAGCGAAATAACAGTATGCGGCTCACGCAGTCCGTAAGGACATGGCCCAACTCGACCCCCAGCGCTGCTCCAGACTCGCCACCTCACTCACAGTCTCCAAATGCCGCATATAATCTACGTCCGACTCGCCACCACCCGTCCCGTGTGCACTGGCCATTGTGATATCGACTCGACTCCGATATTCTGGCATCTCATCCCGGTTTGCCGACTTGTCCTTGCCGAGAGTCGAACCACGGTGACTGCGGCCAAGGGAGTTGTATTTGGCGACACCAGGAATGTCGCGCGCGAGTGCGGCCGAGGCGGCAGCTGTTATCGAGTTAGTCCGCGCTCGGGCGCTGCTGGTGTTAGGGTGGGCAGCGGAAGGACCGGTAGATGAGGAGAGCGCCGTTGCAGCACGGATGACAGGCTCGAAGTGTTCTTTCAGGCGTTCAAATTCGAGCGACTCCGGCGCAGAGTCTTCGAATTTCTGGAGCTGAGCTGTGGGGAGATTGTAAGAAAGAGAGAAGACGAGGGGGAAGACGCGACACACCAGCAAGGCCGGTCGGTTTCTCGAATGTTATGCCCACCTCGGCCGAGTCCCATCGACAATGATTGCAGTAAAGAAAGAATGGCGGTTCGCCAATCGAGTTAATCGCGATGGGGTTCATGCCGTCTCCCGTATCTGGCGGGTCCGAAGGGACGACAGAGAGCGTATTCCGACAATTCGGGCACATGAAGCAGTTTCGGGCGCATCTGCTTCATTCAGAATGCATCCAAGAGGGAAAAGAAAAGGATACCTATTCTTCTCTGCTCGGACACTTGCGCTAGGCACCTCGAAGAGACAGTTGGGGCAGTAGTAGCCACTGACTTCGATGGACACGCAGCGGTTGCATCGAATGGCGTCGCATTCTTCACAGAAGAAGAGAGTGTGGAGTGGGTGGAAGCTGTGGGATGATGAGGGGAGGTGCGGAGGTGGCGGGAGGCTGGATTGAGAGAGGCAGGGACAGTGGTAGTTGACGGAAGCCATCTCGCGTCGGTCACTCTTCGTGACTGCTCCGTCCACTTTCTTTCAGTCATTCATCACCAATTGCTCAGCTCTTATTAGTGCTCCACTCACTGGATATGTGGACTCGCTCGCAATATTTCTTTGACCGATTGAAGCCTCCGACTTTATACATAGACCTGGCTACTCATCGCCGCCGGACTCGGAGGCCTTCTGCGGTGGTGCACGCAAGGAAAGATTCATGATGCGGCCAAGCTCCAGGAGCTTTCCGACGCAGGAACCCGGATTCAGGTCTATTTTCTGCTCTAGACATGCCGTACACAACAGCACTTCGTGTGACCGCCACAGCTCAAGCGCCAAAAGCTCAAGCGCTTAGCGTCGTCCACCATGTCCAGCGATGAGGAAAGCTCGGATACGACCGCTATGGAGCAAGATTCCGGATTCTACTACCACGGCTCGGGCAAGGATCCCCAAACGGCTCGTAGTGGGCTTAACTGACAGCTCGCAGGGACTTGGTGGAAACTCGCGTCGGTCAACGAGCAGGCGATTCACAGGCTTATCAGCCCACATCCTCGAATTCTCCAAGTCTGCGAGGGCTCGGAGGAGCTCGACGACTACCTCGAGCTGGAATATCACCCCAGACGCGACTTGTGGGTCCACCTCGTGTCTAATCAGGACATCCCGCTGCTTACTCGGGTCGACTGGGCTGTCGAGATCGCGGAGGGACTCGCCCATCTGCACTCAAAGTCCGTCATCTGGGCAGATGCCCAATTCGGCAACGTCCTAGTCACCGACGACGACCACGTTGTTCTCGCTGACTTTGCCCATTCAACCATTCAACCTTTCGAGGGCCGGAGCCGGCGCAACGTAAAGTTAGCCATGCCCCCACACTCGGTCTTTCGCTGTCCCGAACACCTCCACGGCTGCACCTACGTCGATGTATTCGGTTTCGGAGTCATGCTCTTCGCGCTCTTGGGCAAGCGGTTTCCCTGGACGGAGGACCTCACTCCTGCGATAGAAGAGCACGCTCGAGCGGCGAATAATCATCGACGCCGGAAGTTTGACGTGCTCGAGGACCGGCAGATAGTTGAATATTTCGGGGAGGTGTTGGATGGATGCTTCAATGCCAAGTACTCAACGGGAAGGGAGCTACTATACGCGCTGCAGGGATGTCGGCAGGAGTGGCAGGATGCGGGAATGCCATCCTCGAGACAATGAGTGTACGACATGTATCACAATCTGTTGTATCTCAGACGTGCCAGTGCAACGATAATCGATATTTATCACAATCTGTTGTCCTTTCTAGACGAGGTATGGTTCGAGAGAAAGTGTGTGTGATATTACAATGATGCCCGAAATCTTTGGTAGACAAGTTTGTAGAATCTAAGTGCCAGGGCAGACGCGTCTAAACGAACTCAAAAGACGATTCTAGTCTCCGATTCAGCCATTAACGGCCGTACAATTTGGATCAGAGTACGCATGCTTCAGACCAGTCAAAATGCCGGTGTAATGCGAACAAACAGCCGCGAGCACACAAACGTGGAATATCTGATGCGATGCGAAGAAGTAGTCGAACTTGCCGGGGGCGAATCGCTCCGGAATTCGGTTTACGCTGCAATGACCGTGAGCCGAATGAGATAAACGTCGATTGAGAGAACGCACTAAAGCATTCCCCCGCCAATATAAAAGAAAGCGGTGAGTACGATCCAGCGAAAGCCTCGTTCTACCATGACCGTATGGAAGCCTTCACGGAGAATGCAATGAGCGGTGGGTATGATGCCCGAGAGACCCAAGCCGACGAAGACAGCAGTGCGTGTCCCGCGATGTGTTGGTTTCGAGTACTCTGGGCTCAGAACAGTATACGCCGCGCCTGGAACGACGAAGATGATTAGAGATTGAAGTCGGACATGAAAGTCGACTGACCAAGGGCAATGGCGGTCAACGTAACCAAATAGAATATTTCCTCGTGTGGGTGACAGAAAAATGCAAAATGAATGCTGGGATATGAGGATCCTGGTCCACGTTGGTTTCGGGAGGAGGGACGGAATCGGCAGCCTACCAACTATGAGCAGCACGATTCCAGAGTAATCAAGGGTAGTGCATTGAGCAGCAACCTAGCTATGCGTTACGGACTTCATCACATTGGAGCTTTACACACCTCTTGAGAATGGCACACGACAGCATGGAATGTCGCGCTTGACATTAGGCAAAAGATTGCGGAGGTAAGGAACAGGCCAAGCATCATGGAGTCTAGCCAGGTTGTGGGATACTGCGCCAGATGAGCTTCCTGGAAGGTAGCCAGAAAGTATGCAAACAGCAGTGCACCAGCAAGGTGACTATGGATGTTCACTGCAGTCTGGGGTTAACTGCGGACTGGGAAGAAGTGGAAAATGGCTCACCGGTCTCGTTGTGTAGGTCTGGAAGGGTCCCATTAAAGATCGCGCAAAGTCGCAAAAAAAAAGCATCCTCACATCCAAAGACGGACTCTAAGCAGCCGTCCCATCGATGCTGAATCCTACGGTAGCCACCAACGATCCATTCGTTGTCTTGCGCCCATTCGGGGAGTTCATGGAAGCTGATTGTCGGAGAAGGATTGCGGTTGGTGCGAGACCGTGGCGTTGGCTGGGATCCAGAGTTTCGCCGGAGACGCATGGACGATATTGAGACAAGTATAAGGAGTGTGGGGGAGGATTCAAAATTACCCTTTTACATAGATTCGCTACCGTTTATATACCTTGAGACTGACCGAAATAGCGGGTCCGAAGAACTAGGCGCGGAGGGCTCGCACCAATACTCCTGTATGGAGTGCACGTGTATGACTACCGCAGTGGGTGCATGTTGAACGTTGACCAAGCATCGCGAGCACAGCAAGTTAATTGATTAGGGATCGGCGTTTAGCGAGTACGAGACCGACCGTAAGTCCGTAACCGGCCTACGGTAGCGTGCCGTATTCGGTAAATTTTGCTAGAGCCATAGCCAGCCTCGTTGCAGGCGCAACAGTGGTGTTCTGCGAGGAAGAGCTGAGCCATGAGGTATCCGGAGATTCAACGTCGGTCCCCGGTATCATCGGTCGAGTCGGCGTCGCAGAAGAGGCGAAGATCTCCGGATGCATGGAATTCCGAGCGTTCCTCGGCGGGACCTGCCATGTATCAATCCATTCCAATCCAATCCGAGCGATGTTTTACCACGTAGGTAGCGAAAAACGCCCTTGAGCGCAGTCACAAGTAGTATGCTCGGGTCGGAGGCAGAGCTGTGATAAGTGTTGCACCAGTACTATCGCAAATGCGAGACCGAGACGGGTGCCGCATACATCACCTTGCTACTGGCGGAGCTCAGATAAGTATGACTGTCGGAAGGCAGCGTCTCCGATGCGAGGATCACCCTGCCAGATCGGCGAGCTGGACGTCGCGGCTCAGAGGGATTTGAAGTCCTTCATGCGACAGAATCACGTCGTTTACGATCCATGTATAGGTAGCCTGCGAGAGGGTAATCAATCCACTGTTCGGGTCTTGTTCGATTCTCCTCCATACCGCGAGTCGTCCCAGCTCCGTGATTTTGAACTTTGAGGTAAGCTCCGAGTCGCCCCTGCAGGTTCAGCTCGATATCCGTGTTAGCGCAGAGCGTCGATGCAACAATGGTGGGTGAGTCCAAAATGGATTGCGTCACGATGGTCGTGTGAATCCGATCCGTGATGCGATGTTGAGAGACAACTTGAAATTTTGTAGAATCTACTAAGAGTACAATATTCTATTAGCCACTGGTACGGTCATGAATTTCAGCCATTCATGGCCGTACATAAATCCGGATCAGAGTATGAATGCTTCAGACCGGTCAAAATGCCGGTATAGTGGGAACAAACAGCCGCGAGCACACAGACGTGGAATATTTGGTGTGAGGCGAAGAAGTAGTCGAACTTGCCGGGTGCAAATCGCTCCGGAATTCGGTTTACGCTGTAATGAACATGAGCCGAATGCGATCGCAGTCATTGAAATACGCACTAGAGCAATCCCCCGCCAACATAGAAGAGAGCGCCAAGAAGGATCCAGCGAAAACCTTGTTCCACCAGAACGGCATGAAGGCCGCCACGGAGAACGCAATGAAAAGCGGGCAGACAGCCCGAGAGACCCAAGCCGATGAAGACAGCAGTGCGTGTCCCGCGGTATGTTGATTTCGAGTACTCTGGACTGAGAACCGTATATGCCGCGCCTGAAACGAAGCTTATTAGAGCCAGAAGTCAGACATAAAGTGCGACAGACCGAGGGCGATGGCCGTCAACAGACCCAAGTAGAATAATTTCTCGTGCGGGCGACAGAAAAATTGAAAATGAATGGTAGGATAGCAGGTTCCTAGTTCTGGTTAGTTTTGAGAGAGGGACAGAGTTGGCAGCCTACCAACTATGAGGAGAACGATTCCAGAATAATCAAGGGTAGTGCATTGAGCGGCAACCTGCTCTGTGTTGCAAAGGACCTCATCGCACTAAGATTGCACATACCTCTTGAGAATGGCACGCGACAGCATGGAATGTCGCGCTCGACATCAGGCAAAAGATTGCGGAGGTAAGGAAGAGGCCAAGCATCATAAAGTCCAGCCAGCTTGTCGCGTACTGCGCCAGGTGGACTTCCTGGAAGGTAGCCAGGAAGTATGCAAACAGCAGTGCACCAGCAAGGTGACTATGGATGTTCACTGCGGTCTGGGTTTAATTTCGGCCTGAGAAGCAGTAGAAAATTGCTCACCGGTCTCGTTGTGTAGGTCTGGAAGGGCCCCATTAAAGATCGCGCGAAGTCGCAAAAAAAAGCGTCCTCACATCCAAAGAGGGACTCGAAGCAGCCGTCCCAGCGATGCTGAATTCTACGGTAGCCACCGACGATCCACTCGTTGTCCTGCGCCCATTCAGGGAGTTCATGGAAGCTGATGGTTAGAGAAGGTTTGCGGATGGTGCGAGACCATGACGGCGGCGTTGGCTGGGATCCAGAGTTTCGCCGGAGACGCATGGACGATATTGAGACAAGTATAAGGAGTGTGGTGAGGATTCAAAGTTACCCTTTTACAGAGATTCGCTACAGTTTATATATACCTGGAAACTGACCGAAATAGCGGGTCCGAAGAGCTAGGCGGGAGAGCTTGCACCAGTACTCCTGCAGGGCAGTATTCAGCTATATTCAGAACGCCGGCACGTGTAAGGTTGTAGTGATCGCGAGCAGAGTAACTTACATAATCGGCAGCGGCGAAGCCGTACGATTTTTCGCCAGAGCCGCATATTCAGCTTCCATGCTTGCAGGTGCAACAGTGGGCTGTTTGCGAGGTGTAGCTGACCTAAAATCTGCCTAGGACTGAATGCCGGTGTACCATCGGCCTAGTCGCAGAAGACGTGAAGATTTCTGGATGCAGATTGTACCACGTAGGTAGCGAATAACACAGTCATATTCTCGGGTCCAGGTCGGATAAAGAACTGTGAAAAGTGTTATGCCGCATGCGAGATCAAGACCGAGACGGGTGCCAACAGCGAGATGCTTGCGTAGCCCCGTTGCAGATAGGTATGATAGTGTCTCCGATAGAAGGATCAACCTTAGCGAGCTTGACATTTCGCACAAGTAACGAGGAGCTCGCAGCCTTTAATGCCGACAGAGTCGAGTACGCGCAATGCGTAGTTAGCCTGCGAAAGGGTGCGTCAATCCACTACTCGGGTCTCAATTCACCGTACCGAGAATCTGCCTGAGTGGTCCCGAGCTCGAGTCCATGACTTTGAACCTGATCCAAGCGCTAGCTCGCCCTTCAGGATTCAGCTCGAAAACTGTGTTAGCGCAGCGCAGTGATATGACATCGACATGATGGTGGGTCCGAGGTGGATCGCGTCGCCGTGTGAATGCAAGCGGCATTCAATTTGATCCCGAGTAGGACACTAGGCATGCCGAATTGTTCAGAGAATTGTTGAGAGACAAGAATCTAATAAGAGGAGTACACCATGATTCAATCGTTAATGGCCGTACATATATTCGGACGGGAGTACGAATGCTTCAGGCCGGTCAGAACGGCAGTATAGTGCAAGCAAACAGCCGCGAGTACACAGACGTGGAATATTTGATGCGATGCCAAGACATAGTCGAACTTTCCTGGTGCAAAACGCTCCGGAATCCGGTTTGCGCTGTAATCACCATGAGGTTGAATGAGATATCATTAGAGAAAGACGTACTAGAGCAATCCGCCGCCGATATAGAGGAAGGCGGAGAGAATAATCCAGCGAACGCCTTGGTCTACCAGAACGGCACGAAGGCCTTCACGAACAATACAATGAACGGTGGGGATGACTCCGGAGAGCCCTAACCCGATAAAAACCCTCGTTCGGGTCCCGCGATGTGTTGATTTCGAGTATTCCGGATTCAGAACAGTGTACGCCGCACCTGGAACAACAGGTTAGCCAGCAATCGGACAGACAAATCCTATAGACCTAGGCCGATGGATGTCAACAGAATCAAGTAGAACAGTTTCTCGTGCGGGTGGCAGAAAAATCCAAAATGAAGCGCCGGATAGAAAGATCCTAGGTCCAGGTCAGCTTTGGGTGAGGAGAGCAGATTAGGCCTACCGACTGTGAGAATTATTATCCCAGAGTAATCAAGGGCAATGCATTGAGCAGCGACCTGGCAGGGCGTTACGAAGGGCTTCGTCGCTGGCGATTTTTAAATACCTCTCGAGAATGGCACATGACGGTATGGAATGTCGCGCTTGTCATTAGACAAAAGATTGCGGAGGCAAGGAAGATGCCAAGCATCATGGAATCTAGCCAGGTCGTCGGGTACTGCGCCAGGTGAACTTCCTGGACGGTGGCCAAAAAGTACGCGAACAGCAGAGCACCGGCGAGGTGACTATGGATGTTCACTGCAGTCTGGGCTGAATGTCATACCGGGAAGCAGAGTTATATTGCTCACCGGTCTCGTTGTGTAGGTCTGGAAGGGATCAAAGATTGCGCGAAGTCGCAGAAAACAGCGGTCTCACATCCAAAGACGGACTCGAAGCAGCCGACCCAGCCATGCTGAATTCTACGGTAGCCACCGACGATCCATTCGTTGTCCTGTGCCCAGTCGGGGAGCTCATGAAAGCTGATTGTGCGAGAACTTGGACTTGAGGGTTTGGATTTGGTCCGAGATGGCGGCGCCGGCTGGGAACCAGAGTTTCGCCGGAGACGCATAGACAACGAGGAAGGATGCGAAGAGAAGAGTGTAGACACGTTCCTTCGTAGGATATGGATCGCGCCAAGTCTGGTCGGCCCGAATTTGAATCGGTGATGGCCGGGCGAGAAACGTTTGTGACTTTGTTCCGACTTGTGCGGCTCGTTGTACATCCACAAAAAAATGGTCTACGTCCCTCCGGAGCTCATCGAGGCCATTGTCAGCAATATCGGCGAGTCTGACGAAAAATCGCACAAATCGTGCTGCCTTGCAGCTTCCATCTTCCGCCCTCCCTGCCAAAAGCGCATCCACCGCCGCCTCAAACTCACATCGAGGCCGAACCGCAAAAACGGTCATCGTAGCTGCATGCAGTGGCAGCGCGCTGCCGACCACTTCGACAGATCTCCTCACCTCGCTGGATATGTTGGGCACCTCACAATCGACATTAAAGACAAAGGGACGGAAGACTGCCTTCGCGCCGCCGAATAAATCCTCCACCGACGCACGTTCGGATTACAGTTCTTCACGCGGCATGTTCGTGGAAAAACTGTGCACAAGACATAGCACTCGTCGCGTTAGACTGGCTCGTGCAGCGACTGCACGAGCCGACAGACGAGCTTGCGATCGTAGGGCTCAACCGAGTCCCACCTGCGGTTATGCACCGTATCTTTTCGGCGGCTCCGAACTTGGATCTAACCGGTGTGAGTGTCGAAGCCGATAAAAGCTCCGCACCAGCCCGTCAGGTCGAACCGCTCGTATCAATCAGGCGGCTCAGCGCACACAACAGCGACAGTGCCATTGCGCTCCTCCTCCAGCCAGAGTTTGTGCCTTACACCAGATCCCTTAAAAATCTCTTCATTCCCCTCTATTCGACGACTGCGCTCGCGGTCCTCTCTCCGCTGTGCTTGGCCGCTGCCGAAACATTGGAGTGCATTCAGTTCAACGACCCCTCCTGTGATGACTGGGCCGGTATGCCAACTCGTGGACTATGGCCCCGTCTAACGTCACTTTTCAGTCATCCGTGAGCCGCAACTGGGCTTTCATCTCCCGCCGCGTCTCCCGCGTCTCGGCCATTTGTCGCTCACAATTGACCATTGGTGTCGATATGCCGAAGACTTTTACCCGCTTTGGCTATTTTCTGACATTCTTTTGAGCGGCCTGTCTCCATCCACCACTCCCGTCCTCACCCATCTCGCCATCCACCTTATTCTTCACGTCGGCTATGGAACGGAAGACTCAGCCGAAGTGCTCATGCAGGCTCTCGACAACGCTTTCGTTTGTCACCCCACTCTTGCAACAGTGCACTGGTCGTACAGGGTGGCGCCAGCCCCCCTTGGGGCGCGCGAGGAAAAGAGGTTGTGCCTTGCTTTTTATGAAATATTGAGAAACGCGTTGCCTCAGGCATCGGCCAAAGGATTGCTTGAATTCGAATCGTAGAGACTCCGACGTCCGAGTCGCCTCTATTTCGCAAAAGTGTGCCCTGGATCTCGGATTCCGACCCGTTGGTTTCGTGTTTGTTGAGCTGTATCTTGTTCTCATTCGACTCGGATAATAATTATATCGTTCAACCAAAATCACGTTGCAGGTCGAGCAGCGACCGACTTTTTTTTTTGGTAAGATCGTCGCCGACATGATTCAGAATCATCATGTTATATTTGCAACGCCGCTCCCGCTGCCAATCCACGTCGCTGCCATTGATATTACGACTGGCCTGCCGCCGCAGCCATCGCATACAAAATCTCCCTGTCACCCGACTCATCCACTAACGCGCGCAACTTGCCATCTTGGATCTTCAAAAGCTCTTGGGGGCTGTCAAATTCCACCTGGCGTTTATAGCGGATTAGCGAACGATTGTACCGAGGGCACGAGAACTCACGATGTTACCCGCGTCCAAGACCATCTTTGGCTGTTTAGTTGAAAAAGGACAGAAGAGATATACTCACGATCTTGTCCGCATCCATGATAGTCTGGAGACGATGTGCGACTGTGAGAAGACTGACGTCTTTGCTGAGTTCTTCTCGCAGAGAGGTTTGAATGATCGCGTCTTTTACGATGAGACTAAGGCTGAAGAGATGGAGAAGGAAACGTACCGGTTTTGTAGTCTGGAAGGGCGAGTAGCTAGGTCAGTCTGTATTACTACGGAGAGGACTCAAACGAACCAATGGCGGAAGTCGCTATAGGGCAACGTTGAGCCGAACACATGAATTCAGGAAGAAGAGAACGCACCTTCATCCAGAATGAGTATTTTACTCTTCCTCACTATCGCCCTGTATCACTGTGCTGAGAATTTGACTAAAAACCGTCACACCAGGTTACTCACCTAGCCAGTGCGAAGATCTGCCTCTGGCCAACACTAAGGTTACTACCTCCCGCGGCAATCGCGCTATCCAGGGTAATTCTCCCTTCGTCCAATTCGCTCTGGAGCGAGAACAGGCCAGCGGCACGCAGAGCATAGTTGAGCTCGGCGTCGTCGTTTTGCCCAAAGGGGTCGAGGTTCGAGCGGAGGGTTCCGCTGAGGAGTTCCGGCTGAGTGGCAATGAGAGGTTTGTTCGAGAGCAATAGAGCAATACACACCACTTGTGGAATGATGGTTATACTCGAGCGAAGTGCGTCAAGGTTCATCTCGGAAGTTTCAAGGCCGTCGTATCGAACGGAACCTTCGGTTGGTATGCAGCGCAACAGCGAAAGCGTTAAAGAGCTCTGGGTGGAACGAGTTTAGCCTACGATTCTTACCGAGGCAACCATGAAAATCACCTTTCCCGAGCCAGTTCGCCCAACTGGTCCTTGTCATCATCCGTCGAAAAGGCATAGAATAACTCACCAATACCAACGCGCTCACCAGCCTTGACATGGAACGAAATACTATGGAGCACCTCCGGACCGTCTGCAGAATACCGTGCCGAAAGGTTCTCGACGACAAGGTCGCCGCTAGCAGGCCAATAAGCGGGCGGTTTGCCGTCCTCCGTTGCCGGCTTCTCGTGGTCGATGTTGATGTATCCTTGGATCCTCTCGAGACTGTTGGCTTGAACTTCGAAGTCGTTGAGGAAGCGGACCTGTGGTCGAGATCAGGATGACGGAAATGGGGAAATCGACCAGGATCACAGTCCAAAGCAGCATCTGGGTGAATGTAACGGCCATATTTATCAAGAAACCGGTATCTCCAGCGGATGTTGGACGAATATACACGAGATAGGCAGCAAGCCCAGCAGAGAACGACCCTGCCAGAATGTCGACGCGAACGGAAACCCATCTAAGGAGCACGGGATTAGTCAAATGATACGCTATGCGAAAGAGAACAAGAAACCTGTTCAAATTGTAATGGTTGCGCGCCGCACGAGTGTATCGGTCGATCTTGACCAGGGACTCGGATTTAAACTTGGTCTCGGCGCCAAACGCACGGATGGATATTAGTCCCGCGATAGCTGCACCGAAACTAACCGTTTTATCAGCCGCGCAGTGAACTAAAACAAGAACACTCACTGCGCGAGGACCGGTGCTTTGGCGTTCGAGGTTAACCGCTTCACAGGGAGCTGACTGGATTGAGGTGTGGGTAATCAAATTGAGGCAAAGAGGACTCGGGACCCACCCTGCGATGTATACCTGCCCGATCCAAGCGCCAATCGCTCCGATCGCGACTCCAGGGAAAAAGAAAACCGGGGCATAAAGCACGATTGAGCCGAATCGCACCTGAGGGGGTGATCAGAAATTGTAGAAACTAAGAGGTGTCGGGAAGCATGATTACCGTCATCGAGATAATCATGCTGGATAAAGGCCACATCTGGTTGGGAAGGGCATCGTCCTGCGACAAAACTTGAGAAATAAAAACTGAGAGAGGATTTTCAAAACTTACAACCGCCCGAACGTCATTGGTAACGCGGGCGATGATCCGGGAGACTAGAGTGATATTAGAGAGAAGTCAATAAAGTGCCACTGTCGACTCGCCTGGAGTTACATCGAGCCAGCTCCGAGAGCATTCAGTAAAACGCCAGGCCCTGAATAACATCGACTCACCGAAGCGGCGCGGTCAGGATGGACTGAATCAAATCCTTGTGAATAACCTTCGATGCGCGCAGCTGCCCATATACGAGGTAGATGTAGACGGCGCCCATAGCAGCTGTGGACGTGAAAACAATTGCAGCTGATTCGCAGTCAGCCTGGGCTTTTTTATACGATACGTTATACCTACCGAAGAGGGAGAGATTTCTGCCGACAGCGTCAGCGTTACTCTCGCATCCATACTAACCACAAGCACTCACAGAACAACGTCCACCTCGCTGGCAGGACGATCATCATATTGCTTGGCCCAATATCCCAACATCCACGTCCTCAACGCGACGAACACCTGATTGAAGAAGAGGCCACCGTAGAAGAGGACGAAGAACATAACAGGATGCTTTCCTCCCATGCCGAGGAGGTACATTTTCACTACCAAGGAGAGTAGGTCAGTACACGTGCAAAAAAGAACCAGGTAAAAGAAACGAACACGCCGAGGCGCTAACATGGCCCAATTCTATCTCTTCCGCGACGATTAGCTTCCCGTCAGCAGACTTGGGCTTGGTGTCTTCAGGCACTTTAGGGTCGACGACCTGCTGTTGCTTGTCGAGATCCTTCTGCTCCTCGCGTATCTGCGCTGCGATGGGCTCGCGTTTACTGATTTCCGAAACGGTGCCCTGTGCCTGGATTCGTCCGTCTGGGCCAAAGGTGACGATAAAGTCGGCGATGGGGCGGGTGAGAGCGATGTTATGCGTCTATCTCTAACGTTAGAAGCTCAAGGAAAGAGATATGGCCACTTACAACGAGGATGACGGTGCGGCCCTGAATCAAGTCGCCAGAGAAGAGCTTCTCGACAATGTGTTGAGCAGTATGCACACTGAAAACTGTCAAGCGAAGGTCTGAAAACGGAGGAAGACATACTCGAGGGCGGCCAGGACGTCGTCGAGAAGGAGAATGTTAGCGTTCGAGTACTATCCCGGACATCAGCTGGGTCTTTTGTTGTGGGACGCCGAAACAAACGCACCACAGCCCGTGCAAGGGTAAGCCGGGCACGTTGTCCGCCAGAAAGCGACAATCCTGTAATCCATCGAATCAGTAACTGCGCCTAACGGAAAGAAACCCACCCTTTTCCCCGACCTCCGTTTGGTCGCCCGCCTGGAAAAGCGCCAGATCCTGCTCGAGCGCACACTGATGCAGCACCTTCTTATACTTCTCCTCGTCGTACGGCGTGTCGAAGATGATATTGTCGCGGATGGTTTCGTTCAAGACCCACGATTCCTGCGCGGCGTAGGCAACACCACCGCTTCGCGGAAGGTTGAACCACGAATCGGGGGAGGAGGGGACGAAGTGCATTTCGCCTGGAATAGGTCAAATTTCAACGACAAAACCTTGAGCAGAAAGATACCGAGGAGCGCCATAAGAAGTGACGTCTTGCCTGTGTACAGCTCAGTGCGCTGTAACACATAGAACGGACTCGACGACGCACCAGACCCAGTCGGACCAATAACCAAGTTAATCTTGCCGCGCTGAAACAAAACCTCGCCGTCGATCCTCAGCTGGAACTGGCGCCGTGAGCGCGAACGAGAACCATCCGATTCGGTCAACCACGAGAATGTCGCGTTGCGGAATCCGAGTTGCTCGCTGGCGTCAGGATCGGCGGCAAACAGTACCGGAGCGTCGTTAGTGTCGTAGGCGTCGAGAAGCTCTGTCTGAATGCAGAGCTTGAGCTAGATTGTCGGATGATGACGCAACGAACCTTTTTGAGGAAGTCGTCGACACGATCCAAGGACACTTTGCCCCCCATGAGATTATTTATCCAGCCCGTGAGCTACATCCGAATAGTCAATTCAAGCACTACGAGCGTGGAATGGAAGCACCATGGCAATATTATCTCTGCGAACAAGTGAGCTGGTATAGTACTCGTTGCGGATGACATTACCGCAAGAAATCGAAGATGGTCATGCTCGAAAACACTTTGGAAGCCGTGAGTGATCGACCCATGACCAGGGTCTTCACAGAATGTCAGTTTTAAAAATGCTGTTCGACGATCAACTAACGCTACAGGACCTTTAGCGAAAAATAGCGGGTAAAAATGCATGAAAACGAACTAGGTTCCGTATGTAACCACCATCGTTATGACCTGACAAAAGGTGAGCGCATTCAGCTAAAAGATGGATATGGACGAACGGGAATAAGGAAGCTGTCGAGCAACATCAACATTGATTTTCCTAACAAACAAGATCGCTCACTTGACGAGATTGCTCGCTAGATCCAGCAATCGCCGCTTGCGGATCCACACCAGCTCGGAATCTCTCTGCATGCATATAATTGAGAAACCGATTTCGTATATAAAAAAAAGCGCGTACTTTGTCCAGAATCCTATCCCGCATCTTGCTCTCCCATCCGAAAAGTTTCACCTAAAATCGTAAGTGAAAAGACGATGCCAGATGAGATCTATACCATCCGAAGCACATTCATGGCTGCATCGCGTTGAAGGAGGGATCGAAAATAAGACAGGCGACACACCTTCGCTGACACTCGAAACACGGTCATCCGTCCGCTTGAGCCGTTCCTTCTGGACCTTTTGGACCAGCTTTGCCACTGGAAGGCCAATCAGCACAGAAGCAGCACCCAGTGAAGGGACGCACTGTATCCCGGTAGAGGTGCCAGCAGGATGATCGACGCGACACCGACCCAAACGGCCCAATCCAAGAGGACATACAAGAAGTATACACCGAGGCCGATTTGCATGGGACTGAAAACGAGCAGGACTAGGAAGTCGCGACTGTCGACTGGACGGCCATGAGCTGAGCAGAGGACGCTACGGAACAAAAGACAGACCGATATTCGATCTGAGAAGGAGCATGAAAATGAGAAGACAACGATGGAGGAGACGCACAGGTCAGTGGTCACCAAGTTGTTGATTTTACCAACCACGCTTCCTGGTTTGTCGTCCTTCTTCTTATCCGCGGCCTTCTTGGCGACGCTGCTGCCACTTGTGCTTTTGGTAGACTTGACACTCGCCGAGCTAGGTTGTACGGTCGTCGATTCAGTCTCGTCCCGCTCGGAGCCGCTGGCAACGGGCGCAGAGTCGCTCTCTGGTGTGACGGACTCTCCGGTTGACGAGGTATCAATAGTGGGAACGGGGGCTGTCTCTTCCTCCTTTTCTTTTTCGTCGCCGGTTTCGGCTTTCACGCGGATACGCAGACTGAAGCATGCTCAGCGGAAGACTGCGTCGACAGAACCAAGACAAAAGACCTATGCGCAAAGACCAGCTGCGTGATGATAGATTCCGTACGGACCAAGGTACGCGTCTGCGAACAAATGATTGGAGGGTGTTTGCGCGAAACTCGGAATGCTGGCCGACATTGATGAATACGTATAACTGGGAGACAATCGAGCCTGCATGGGGTGAGATTGCGCTATGGAGCTTTGAGCTTGCGTACCGAAAACAGGTCCGAAGCCAATCAGTGCGATCCAGACCCACGGACGAAGAGTGTGCGCGTCGACTTGATCGCGCGTTTCAATGTATCTGTGGACATTGTAAACGAGAGGAACGGACGCAGGTTATCAGTCGTACGTACTCAAGCAGACGATTCATGGCAAAGGGACTCGAGTAGTTGGCAAGGGAGCGGCAAATGATCAAGATCGTTAGGACAGAGAATTCCCTCCAATACAGGCGCATGAGCCCAAAGAATAGGTAGCGGGGCTTGGCGCCAGAGAAGATATCTAGGTGCTGGATCCCGTCAGTATGAAACATAGTTCCAAGCGGGTGGAGCGTACCTTGAAGCTCCGCTCCTTCAGATGCGTCGCACGATCGGTGTCGCACAATGGATAAAGCCCGTCCTCGGGAAGTTGCGACTCCCGATACGCCGAGAAGATTATTCTGTCGAGGAAAAAGTAGAGGGCGAAGCTGAAGATGGACGCCGTCTGCTCCGGGTTGATTTCTGTTTGCGGGTTCTGTGGCATTGCTGAATACACGTCGTCAGATGAGAAAGTTGCAGCGACACACCTCTGGATCGACAGGAATATACAGTCGCGGGGTAAACAACGGCACGACCACCCCGGTGAAAGACACCAGCACAATCTTCGCAGCCATCTTGGGACCATGGTCGAGCGGTGTGCGCGTGAAGGTTGCGAGCGGAATGATATCGCGGTACGCGTAGAGCGCAAACGCAGCGAACAAGACCGCGTTCGCGTGCTGAACGAGACCTTGTCGATAATGCTTTGGACTGAGCGTCGGTAGCGAGAGCAGCGTCGCGTAGAACTACATACGCTGACAGTGAGTAATTGAAGTTTAGCTTTGGGAAGAACGCTCACGTATGGTCCATTCACCAGTGCCAGACTACCCCACTTCACGTCCGAGACCTTGTCTTCCAGTTCGTCCAAGGACACCGAAATGGACACGCCCAACAATGCCAGACATCCTACCACCCGCGCGGCCCGCCAACCCCAAATCGCACCGATTCCAATTCCGGGATCTGCCCGCCGCGTTCGTTGACCGCGTTTGAATACGCTGGCGCCAAGCGCAACGACACCGTGAATGAGCAGAATGCACACCGACAGTGCGGTAACGTAAGCTGGTAGGCTATCGCTCACACCGTCGGACGGCCATGGCAAGTTCAAGTTGGCCAAGCCAAGGAAAGTCTGACTCTGTGGGACGGTGGAGGTAAAGTCCATAGGAAACGTGGGAACAAGTTGCTGTTTGCCGAGAGGCGGCCCGGTCCCTCCGCTCTGGGCCAACTTTCGCGAATTCCTGCTCGATACGCACTGGACGTACATATTGGTGGCGCCAACTTGCGCGCCGTTTTTTATGACACAAACGCGTTGCCACACTGGCAGGATCGTTGGTGCATAACCGCGGACGAGGGCCGGGATGGGATCTTCGCGACGATCATAGGCTATCTTTTCGAATTCGCTCTCTGCGTTAGTATGGTTTGTATCCCTGGTTCACCAGTCGACGTTACTGGCTACACTCAGCTTCTGTCCATGAAATAGTCGCCCCGCGGCCTCGCTTTGCTGAACCTCGTCAGCAGCACCAGCGTTCCAGTCCCAACCCGCTTTCTTCGTTTCACTCAAAGCAAACCCCAAGGAGGTCATGGCCAAATCACGATGATATTGCCAGTGCGTAGCGATATACCGAGGTAATGTATATACACGTAGGTGCTGCAATCAAAAGTTAGTCGTGTTGGCGCAACGCCTGGATGACGGCGTACATTGGAGAAGTTCAAGAAGAGAATACGAGTCAGCGTTGAGTGACCGAGAAGACGAGGGAGTGAATGACGGATCTACCAACGAACAAGCTGAAAAAAAAAAAGAAGAAAACAGCGTCAACGGGGAGGCACAAGACTCTAGCAAAGGACGCGCATTATAAGACGACGAGGCCAAAAATATTCCCAGCTATCTCGTGCTAGATATAAAGGTCACGACGCTGCTCGGGAACGACGGCGTCCTTCGCCACCGCCTTGTCCACCGCCACCCCCACAAAGACCGGCGAACTAAACAGCATTAGTCGGGTCTTTGCATCATCTGACTCGTAGCTCACATGGGCTGACCCTCGCGCTTCACTTCGGTGAAGCGGTACACAACGATTGCGCCGATTTTTGGCCGCTCAGCCTCCCCGGGATTCAGAGTAAACCGCTGCCATAGAACTGATGAGCTTCCCATATGCGCGAGCGCTCTCGTACCTGGCCGCATGCCATTCTGCACTCCAAGCTATCCCCCGCATACGCCATGACCTCTGCTTCCGCGTCGAAGAAGGTCTAATCTTGCCATGAACAACAGGGACCATCGGACAGTTTGGCTCTTACTTTGATTTTTAAAAGAGTGGACGAGCGACCGCCACTGTACAGGCTTTCGGCCTTCCGCAACATGAGACCTTCACCCCCACGATCCTTGACCGCCTTCAGCCGGGCCAACACGTCTTCCCGACTCGTGGCCATCTGATGCTCGACCAGAACGATCTCAGGACAGGGGTGGTTGGCGGACAGACGAGAGAGGAGGTCCTTGAGGGCGGACTGGCGTTCCTCAAACAGACCGCTGTGAGAGGGCATATCGAAAACGTGGAATTTGAGGTCGTTCCAAAGGGGAGAAGCCTTATCGCAGGCCGCTGAAAACGTTTCTTGAGCTCGGTCTGGACCGAGATAGAGCTCGCCGTCGAGTTTGGTGAAGATAGGGAAGGCTAGCAGATGAATCAGTTGTGTAGACAAATGGCAAAGGCAATCTGAGTACTGTCTAGGAACCATGACGGTGCCGCCAAAACCTTTCCCAGACGGGATACGAGTTCAACCCCATTGTAAAAGGCTCTAGGCCAAGGCGTCAGTTCTTGCGAGCGGTAAGCAGGGTCCTCACCGTAACCCATCGAGCTTCTCTGACACCCACCATCCCGTCGGGTCGAGTTCGTGCTGGTCGTCCCACTCCCCTGCCGCTGTCAAGAGCTTGGGAATACTATTCGACCCAAACCGTTTATCATTCGAGGACTGCTCCTCTTGGCCCGACTCATCTGAGTCATCTCCCTCTAGATCTGCTTGGCTGTGCATGTCCGAGTCCGCGACGGTGTGACGGCGTCGTGGTCTGGACTTCTTGGGCTTGGACTTGAGCGCGGTAGGTTTCTTCTTTTTTTTTTTTTTTTTTTGGAGCGTTAGATAACAAGACTCAGTCTGCAGAAGCATTCCAAGGTTGTCCGCTGGGTTTACTGGTATTAGGAAGTCCAGTTGTTGCCGAGAATTTGTCCGGGAGGAAATGCCATTACGCACAATTAAAGCCAGTGTGGGACTCCGACTCCATTTACCCTATTCCAGTTTGCTTTTCATCTATTATAGGTCGTATACCCACTAAAACCCCCTCATTTATCCAATTCTCTGACAACGAGTCTTCCTCAGCTAGTATGCCACTCCAGGTCCTTAGGACATCGTTGAGGTCAAATGCGAGTGGTCCAAAGCGGAATCTATTTGTAAGAATACAGTCCCTCTTCAGCGCATAGTTAATATCAGAAACCCACATGTTGTGGATCTGCTTCTCTGTATGCCACCGTTCAGGGTCGTCATGAAAGTCTATTCTGCGTTGGAGGCGTATTCTCCATATTAGGTGCCAGCTAGTTGATACTAGGATGGCATAGAGCCTATCTTTTTCGGTGTGGGCACGACTGTTGAAGCGAGTTACGTTGCATCCTAGAATGAGTCCCCAGCCCATCTTAGGCCATACTTTATATTTCATCTTCCATAGTTGTTCTGTTAGTTCCCATATTATTTTCTGCCCCGGTGCCTGGCATTCAAGAGCAATGTGTTCCATCGTTTCTGGTACCTTGCAAATTGGGCAATCTGCTAGGTGTTGCATTTCTGTGATGCGTGCAAAGAAGTTTCCCACTCTGTATGTGTTATGTATGCAGTTCCACATAAAATTTCGGATGCGTCTTTGAAGTGTGGTTGAGCGTATTGAGGTCCATATTGCCTCATCTGATGGAATGTAGTGGGATATCTCCTCAACTGAGCAGCGGGTTCTATCCAAGTTCACAAATGTTGACTTACGATGTGGTACTGTCTTCAGTGACTTAATTATTTGAGTGAAACTTCTCTGGGATCCTGTCGATAAGAGGATCCCCGGACAGCTAAACATGACATCTACCTCAGTGTCCACCTCTGTTGGCTCTAGTATTGGGTTTTGATTTTTGAGGGTTCTTGCCAGGTTATTTTCCACGTGCATTACCTTAATTCGTCCCACTCGTTCATTCAGTAGGGCAATAGCTGCATGCAATAATGTGTAGTTCGGGTCGAGCATGTTATTCTCGAAAGTTTTACGTTCTTTCACCAGCACTTTGTTTAGGTAGGTGGATGATACGCATATGGTCAGGGGAATTTCTTTGTTTATTTTGGGTAATATGAACAACAATCCTCTAAGGAGTGCTGATGTGTTTGTTCCGGCCATGTTTGCCAGTGGCGTTACAATGGCATAGTCTTTTTGTTCACCGTCAATCACTGTGCATATCCAGATGTTCAGTTCTGGCTCATATTCACCTGCGTGTTTAACATGGGTGTATATGAAGATCTTTGCTTCATTTGGTATGTTTTCGTTGTGCTTATAGCGATGGGCAGAGATGTTGTTCATTGTCTCTTCGCTTCCGAATATGCGGAATCCATTAGATCGTGATCTCAATGAGAAGTCTGGGTCAAAGGTCATTGGAGATTCCCTTTTTATTGGTTCTTTGTTGGTCTCGAGCTCTTCCTCAGTGAGCGCTAATTCATCGCAAAGGTCATGGTTATCTACATTAGGGTTCCACTTGGGGTTTATGCATTGAAGGAGCTTTTTTGCAGTGTCCACACATTTTCCTGGATGCTCACATCCAAAATCGTCTCTGTCCCTTTTACAAGGGGCACATCCACAGTTTTGGCGGCCTATGCCTGAGGGATTTACATTGTGGCGTTTTCTTACATCTGTCGTCCTGCGTTCTGCTATGGTCACAATGTCTTGGACGGATTTTACACCATGATTATCTCTGAGACATCGGAGGGCTGATAGTCTTGCGATTTCTCTGTACTTTATTGTGTCTAGCGAGATGTGTTTCCAAATTGGCATGTTGAGTTTGATGTCATTGGATATTGATAGTCCTGTGAACTTCAGATTATACTTCCTCCCGGCTTTGATCATGCGTTTTAGATCATTTGGGAGTGGTTTTTTAGTTGATATTGGTATGTCTATGCTTTGTAGATAGATGTCTACAATAGCGTCAGGTGGTAAGTTCAATGAACCTAGCTGGAGATAGTAACTTAGTATTCCGTCCACAAAGTAGCACCAATGCGGCCTTTCGGGACCATCTGTGAGATACCTTGACAGTAGCCATAGGTCTATTGCCTCGTTACGGGCTGTGAGGTCGAGAATTTGCTTTCCCCCCCTCTTTACAGGCAGGCTCATCATTTCTTTTGATACTCGAGCTGTTTTTGCGCTCCATAGGAAGGATGATTCCATCTTAAGCAGTTCTTCTTCAAATTCGTCTGGAATGCTTTGAGCCCGAGTCAGGAACTGGGTTCTCCCCCCAATTACCATATTTATAATATGTCTTCTTCCCTCAAGGCTAGGGTTGAGAATATCCCACCGAGTAAGGGATGATGATATTTTTTCCAGTGTAGATGGCCACGGGGTCGAGTAGTTTATCTTGTTCCCAAGAAAGGCACCTAGGATTCTGCAAGTTTGCCCATCTGGGAGAATGTATGTGTCTGCCGGAATTTCCTCGGCGGTAGCATTCGCATTTATGCACCTCTTTTCCAAGGTGTTTCTTCTGTATTCCGCTGTTCCAAAGGGGATTACTATTGTTTTTTGTCTATTGAATTTTGCCCCTGATGCTGTACACCAGAGGTCCAGTAGCTTCCATAGGTCTTTCCAGCGATTTTGAGAGGATAGATATATTGTTGTGTCATCGGCGAAGAGGGAAATGAGGAGTTCTTTATTTTTCCCTGGTATATCAATTCCTTCAAGGTCGGATTCTCGTATTAAGCATGCTAGTGGCTCAATAGCCAGGTTGAAGAGCAGGCATGAGAGAGGATCACCCTGTCTCACTCCTCTGATTACATCAAATGTTTCGCTAAGTTCTCCATTTACAATCACCGTTGTTTTGGCATTTGTGTATAGGTTCTTTATTGTTTTGCAGAAGGAGTCTGGGAAGCGCATATGTTTCAGAACTGATTGGAGGTAGGTGTGGTCTATTTTATCGTAGGCCTTTTCCTGGTCTAGTGCAACTATTACTCCATTCTCCTCAGCTGCCTCAGCATAATTCAGGAGGAATTTTGCAAGTTTAATCTGGTCTTCAATTTTCCTCCCCTTCATGAAGCCAGCTTGGTCGGGGTGGACTATGGACGGCGCAATATCCATAAGCTTCAGTGAGTAGCCTTTCGTCAACAGTTTGTAGTCCGTGTTTAGAAGAGTTATTGGCCGGTAGTTGCTTACCAGTGACCTGTCTCCCTTTTTGTAGATTGGGCATAGCCATCCAGCGTTGAAGTCGGTATCTTTTGATATCCCATAGGATTCTATGTCATTGAAGACCATCTGTAGCACTTCAATTATGTCCAGTGTTTTGAATTCTGAGTCCTTCGTCTTCTCATGCTCGATCTTGACTGCTTTGTAGAATTCACAAGGTATACCGTCGAGGCCAGGTGCCTTGCCATTGTTTGAGAGCCTCAGGGCCTTTTCTATATCCCCTCTGGAGGTCTTTTTGTCAATTTCGTTGTACTGTTTCTCGGAGATATATGCCTTGCAGGACTCTAGTACTATTCCTGTTGCGAACATTTGGCTATATTCTTCGGGTTTATCTTGGTTCTGTATTCTATCATGGTATTCTGCAGCCATTTGTGCCATTTTCTTTGTGTTCGATTCAAATTCTGGTGGAGTATTTGGAGCTGTCTCTGGTTTACGGAATTCATATATGTATTCCTTTGGATGGTAACCCTTTACTGTCTTTGGCCAGTAGTTGGTCGTTAGGGATTCGCCCTTGACATCATAGGTAATGTCGGACAGCGTCTTCTTCTTTTCTGCAATTTCTTGGACAAAGTTTCCTATTCTCACCTCTAGTTTGTAAATTTCGAGTGCTCTTTCATCTGGAGGTAAGTCATGGTCATGGATCAGGAGGTCTCTCTGTGCTTGCCATGTTCTCAGTTGTTTTGTGTCCTCATTCTTCATCAGGCGGCTGCATTGCCTACCAAACTCTGTAACTTTATCTTTGTATTTTTTCCAGTGGACTTGAATGTTATCTTCATTTGTTCGTTCTAGGTGGGTGAGGGACGCGATATCTCTTTGCAGTTCCTCGCCGCACTCTCTTACATGCTTCCGGAATTTTTTATTTTTTAGGAGGTATATTGGGAGGCTCCAGCGTCCGGGTCCGGCCTGCTCCTCTCTTTGATTAACTATCTGTACTGTTACCAGTTGGTGGTCTGATTTAATTAGACTGGGCTGGATTGACCAGTTACGACAGGATAAGAATTCTGTAGAGTCAATATACATTCTGTCTAGGCGTGAGTATGTATGGAAGATAGCGCCTGTGATATCATCCGTTCTGTGTGTCCAGCATGTGTAGGACTTTTTGTCGGGGAAGGTTGCCCGCCATCCGTCTTGCATCCGGAAGAGGGCTTTTAGACGGCGGAATGATTCGGGAACAGTATCTTCATTTCCCGTAGACCGGTCCTGGTCATCCTCCACAAAGTTCCAGTCGCCTAAGGGCATTGTGGGGAGTGGTAGGTTTACATTGTTTTTCCATTGATTCCATAGGTTATCCCACAAGGCTACACGTTCCTCGGGGCGGTTTGGTGCATATATGTTGAGTATATTGAAGGATCTTTCTTCCTTCCAGGGTATTGCAACCATGATGGCTCTTCCGGGGACAAGAACAAACTCTTTGATATTTTCGGTGTCCACATATTTTTTGTTCAGTAGTATCCCAACTCCCGCTGTAGAGTTCGGCTTCATGGGGTCTGCTGAGTAGCAGAGCTTGAACCATCGCTGGTATATATTTGAGAATTGTGTGGCGGCAGTTGCATCGAGATGTGTCTCTTGCATACCCATTGCCGCAATCTTTTGCTCATCCATCATTTGTTTTATGAATTTAAATTTATGGTCCTTGTGGTGCATGGACCTGCTGCTCTCTCTGCCCGCAATGTTTAGTGTGGCAAAGGTCAGGGCAGATCGTGTAAATTTCCCGGACTTAGGTGGCTTCCAAGGTTTGTTCCTCCGTCGGATTTCTGCATTTTCTTCCTCCCAGCGTTGAGGAGTATTTTCGTCATTATTGTTTGGAGGTGTATTCGCCGTTTGCGTAGTTGGCGGGTTTTGTGTACTATCACGAGTGTCATCTGTGTTAGTGCCCGGCTCCGGTGTTTGGTCTGGTTGAGTTGTATCTGTCGTGGTGTCTGAGGAGGATGCAGCACCCTGTGTGTTAATTGGCGAATCAGCTTGGACTCTTGGTCTCTTGTCTCTGTGTAATTCATTTTCTTCCATCGATGCTGTATTCGCGTCCCTTTTCAGGGTGTTAGCATTGAAACGGGAGCCTCTCGTCCCCTCGTCATCATCATCTCCCATTTCGGTGTCCTCAGATCTGGGTGTACCGTCCAAAACATGGTTCACCGACTCGCCTGTCCTAGTGGCCACTGGCTGCAGCCACGGAGACTGGTTTGTCGGATGAGATGGTCTTGGCTGGGTACGTTGGTACTGCCCTTTGCCTGTCGCTGTGGTAGCCAACGCAGCGGAACTAGCACAGAAGGGGTCGCATGTAGGATAGTCGGGATTAGACCCCGATTCACCCCGACTCCTGCTGGATTCGCTCGTGCTGCCAGCCTGCAGGCACTGGCGAGCGGGATGTACCACGTCCCCGTCACCCTCCTGCGTTCCCACCGGAGGGCCCAAGGTACTAAATCTGTTTTCGTTGGGTTGTGATTGCATGTTGAGGTTTCGTTTAGAGACCGACGTCTTTTTTGCTGGGATGGATGGGCCTAGTTTGAGATTGTACCATATCCCACCGTCGATGTGAGAACTAGGTCATGCATAATACTTGGTGAGATATTGTAGTACACGGCGCATATAGAGCTAGTTCGCTGGGTCCGTGTACCAAGTTTCACAGTCATTTTCCGTATGGTCTATTGCGAGGCATTCATTGCACTTGAGGCCGACCCACTTCTGTACCAAAGCTCCACTCACATCCAAGACAAGGTTGTCGTCCATGATCATCGCGCGCAGGTTGTACCATTCCTCGACGCACGTCATCAATTTTGGCACGTAGATTCGGATACCCGTGGGAGTCGGAAGAGTCGGCTCTTTCCACAGGGGGGAGGCATTTGCAAGGTAGAAGAGTGTGTCGACTTTTCCAAAGATAGTGGTTAACGATGGTTGGTCGGTGGCTCGCTCTTTTTTGTGCACGATCCATCCGACCAGGGCCAATTTGAGCGTGGTGAGAAGCTCGTCGGTAGTTGCGTCAGAGGGTAGACCGACGAAAAAACCCATATAGCTCTCTCGGCTTGGCTGTGCAGCAACCAAGTGGAACACATATTTCGGGATCGTGCCAGGCTCATCACAGCCGATGTCTGAGACAATCGTGCCCGAGTGCAGGATTGCGTCTTGCGGTGCGACACCACGGATCCAGACAACGGTGGGGCCGGTTGTGCGCTGTGTCGTCGTTGGGAAGGGGCCATGGAGAGTGTATGAGCCTGGCGGCAGGAGATCACACAATCCGTCGTGGATGTTGTTACGTGTTTCGGTAGGAGTGGAGGTGAAATGAGCTAGCATGATGGCCGCCAGTGAGCCAGTACGGTCCGCGTTAACGGCATCTTTGATGTCGTCTGGAGTGCCAACGAGTAGGTCGTCGAAGGATGGAAGCGGCGTTTCGTGGGATAGGCTGTCGCGGTCGTCAAGAAGTTTCGGAGGTCTGATCCTGCCGCCTCCGAGGGTGTACTGGTCGTTGGGCATGGTGGGTGGGCAGCGAGCAGGGGTGTCTCGCTGTGGTGTATATATATCCGCAGCGCATAGGGGTCTGAGACAGCCCCTTGCAATTGTAATTCAGGTGCGTTCCCCAGCATATCCAAGGTCGGAAGCGTATGGAGAGCGTCCACAGAGACATTGAGAAGTCAACTTTATTTGGGGAGGCTGGTACAGTACACTATTCACAGGGTATGTTAGCTAGGCTCAGTCGTAATGTAAATATGTGTTGGGGAACTCGATGTAGGTAACAGTCCGGAGCGAAGGATTAGTAGTATCCGCGAGCATGATATCCCTGGCCTCGGCCATGCCCACGGCCGCCGCGGTCACCTCCTCGTCCACGGCCGCCGCCACGGTAGGTTGGCGCAGGCGCCCATGTCGCCGGTGCGAGGTCGGAGGAGTTGGTGATGTCGTTGTCGACCGCGTTGCGCTGGATGTACTCGTCGGACCGGGCGACCTCGCAGTCTTGGTCGTAGTGGTCGATTTCGTAACACACGCCGCAGGAGACGGGGCGGTTCCATGGGACGATGTCGCCAAGGCCGGTGATGGGGACGATGAGCTTGGCGAAGTGGCGTTGGACGGCACGGGAGGGCTCGGGGTTGGTGGTGATAGCGAGCAGGTAGAGCGCGCCGAGTTTGGTCTCGCGGGCTCCAACGCGGTGGGTGATCATCTTGATCTTCGAGTTGCGGAGGATGCCGGTAACGAGACCCTCCACCGAGTAGTTGCCGTTGATGAGGGACCCGGCGCTGCTGGCGGCTTGGAGGATGGCGGCGATAAGGTCAGCGTTGCGGAGAGCCACCCGCGCAAAGGCGCTAAGGATGGTGGCAGGGCTGATGAGGTCGACGCCCTGGAAGACTCCGGTGAACTGGGGGTGGGCGAGTGGGAGACAGACGAAGGCGGCGGAGATGGAGGTGGACGCGTCGCCGGGGAAGTGCAACCAGCGGCCGTCGACGTTCGTACGGAAGTGGTGGTCGGCCTCGATGGCCAGGTAGGCGTGCGGGCGGTCGACGAGGCTCGTCGACGCATTGCCGACGAGTGGGGCAGCCTGGTAGACGTCGACCCCGTGGGAGTTGGTGAGGGTCCCGATGGAGGTGTGCAGGGCGGCCCTCACGGCCGCTCGAGAGCCGAGCACCTTAACGGTCTTCTTGTCTGGGTAGATAGCGATTGTCGAGTCTACAGGGTGTTAGTGAGGAAATGTGCGTGTAGATGCGACGTACGGGGGTTGTTCCGGATCCTGGCAATGTTCTCAGGTCGCTGGTTTCGTTCCAGGTCCATCTGGGTTATGGTGCGGCCTGGGTGGTCGATGGAGAAGAAGAGGTCCCCGGTGTACCGCTCGTCGAAGAAGTCGTCGTCGTTGATGATCACAGCGGCCGGCGGGGCATGGGCCTGCAGCTGTTAGTTGGGGGTATTATCAGCGGCGGGTTGGTTCACGGACCATGTCCACGTCTTCGTCCGCAGCATCTTCAGCCGGCGGACCGTTCGGTGCAGCGTCCTGCGCAGGCGGAGCGCCGTTGGGGGCGGGCGGGGCACCGTCGGCGGCGGGTGGGGCGCCCTCGGGTGCTGGTCCTGCGGCTGGGTCGTCACCAGCTGCGGGGTTGTCGGACATGGGGTTTGCGAGCGCAGGAATGTCGGTGTGGATGGACAGTGAGGAGAAAGACAAGAGTGGTTGAAGGGATGGGCTAAGGAGGAGGTTCTGTGGTTGGGCCAGGGTGCGAAGATGTTCTGCCGGGTTGTTGTGGGCCTGGTTTATAGGTACGGGGGTTCGCTACCGATCGTCGTTGGCGAATTTGAATAAAGGAGAGCATGTGGCCAGCGTACCTGTTTCGGCCCATGGTGGGCTCTGTTGCTTGAGCTGCATGGCGACGAAGCTGGGTTTCGGGCGGGAGAGCAGCTTTGTCGTGGACGAAAGGAAGCGGTGGTGGAGTGAGGCCGGCGTTAGTGTTTCGCTGGCGGCGGTCAAGCGCTATATATGCTTACGCGGTTTGGTAATAGAGCGGTCCAGCCCATCAGCTGTCTTAGCAACGCGGTGTCAGCGCTGGAAGACGAGCGGCGACGCCGTCGTCGGGGGCTCCAGGTCGTAAGGGTGGACTGGAGGTGTCTTATTGCAGGAGAGTGTTGTGAGTGGTAGACTTGGGGGCATCCGGGAGGGAAAAACCTCAGCGTGAGGGTGAGAATGCCCGGACTCCGACAGGGTCGGATCCGAGTACCTCTGCGCGGCGCCTAGTGGCAATCTCGCGCTGGTGGAGGGGTCACCTTGGGCACTACTACCAGTAGCAGGCCCTGGCTAGCCGTAGCAGCCCTCCAATTGTCTTTCACGCCAGTACGTCGCGGACGGACATGGCGGTTCGGATCAAAGAAGCCCCCCTTTTTTTTTTTTTTTTTTTTTTTTTTTTTTTTTTTTCGAATAGTCTGATATCTTTCTTGAATTGCGGTTGTCAGTGTTCGACTTTCCTGCCATAAGAGTGTTCTTGGGATGGGCCGGGGTTGAAATTTGCGGTCTGTGTGCTCGCCGTCGGACATTGGTACCGGCCGGTGGCCCATGCAGCCACGTTAGTCGCCGAGCGGTGTTGCTCGCGCCGTAGGGTCAAATGTGTGGGTGTTTAGCCGTTTGGACACCGTTCGACCCTGCGCCGCGGCTCTTTTTATGCGCTATCCACGCGTCCCCCCTAATACTGTGTGCCCTACCGGAAAACCGGCCCGGGAGGGACTCTGGTTGATATCCGGACACTTTTGACCATTGCCGCGACCATTTTTGCCGGATTTCGGAATTTTTTGACCCAACTTCGGACCTAAGTTTATTGTGAAAGATTTCGCGTTGACATCATTCCATGTGATAGTTGGCCACTTGGACAGCTTTTCCATGGCGCCCAGCTTACTCTCTCTGCTCTCGCTGCGAGCCATGAGAGGGACGCAGCAGACGTGGCCCACAGCAGTCACAAAAGCCTAACTGGCTCCAGCACTTGCCTCTTCCCCTCATCATCCCCGCGAAATTTGATACCCCGGACTGCGCCCCCGGACTGTCACGAGAACAGCGCACCACGCCGTCCTGCTCGAGTCTTCGTGTGCTCATCAAATAAACACGGTTGCGACATTCCAAATGGCAGATCTCTATAAAGAAGCCCTCTGGTCGGCGTACTCTTTTACTTTCTACAAAGTTCAGGACTTCGCCCAAGCCAGGATATCGATGCGTGTCGTGTTCGTTTCAGCGTTGGCCCTTTGCGGAGCGGTGTTGGGGCAGACGGCGGTCGACTCATATGTCACTACCGAGTCGCCCATTGCCAAGGCGGGGTTGCTGGCAAATATTGGGCCGAGTGGGGCCAAGGCGTCTGGCGCGAAGGTGCGTTTGCTCATTCCCTCCATGACGCGTCCATCCAACGTGTTTTCTTTACCTCAAGGCTGGCGTGGTCATCGCAAGCCCGAGCACAGTCAATCCCAATTACCTCTTTACATGGATTCGCGATTCATCTTTGGTGTTCAAGGTCATCATCGACCAGTGCGCAATCTTCGTGTTACCCCTGGGCATCTTTCTGAGCTATTACGGGCAGGTTCACCACCGGCCAAGACTCGACGCTGCTCGGCCAGATCCAGAACTTCATCTCTGCGGAGACGGCTCTCCAGCAGGTATCGAATCCGAGCGGGACGATTACCACGGGTGGGCTGGGCGAGCCGAAGGTGTGAAACTATTCACTCTTTGCTGCGGCCATAAACTCACCATGGTCTGCAGTTTAACATCGACTTGACTGCGTTTACGGACCCTTGGGGAAGACCCCAACGAGGTACTGCCCGCAGGTTCCAATTCTCTCCTTCTGACGCGTCGCTCCTAGATGGTCCCGCCCTCCGGTCGACAGCGATCATCTCATACGCAAACTGGCTCCTCAAGAACACAAGCGCGTCGAACGTCCTGAACACTCTCTGGCCAACGATCAAGCTCGACCTCGACTACGTCGTGGCTAACTGGAATTCAACTGGGTGCGTTGGCGACTCCCAGCAAGACGTTTGTCTAACTGCCTGTAGCTTCGACCTCTGGGAAGAGATCTCCTCCTCGTCCTTCTTCACTACCGCCGTGCAACACCGCTCTCTGCGCGAGGGCGCTGCTTTGGCTACTGCCCTCGGGCAGGACGCTACCACGTACACAACGCAGGCAGCGAACGTCCTCTGCTTCCTGCAGTCGTACTGGAACCCGACAGGCGGATATATCACGGCGAACACGGGCGGCGGGAGGTCTGGCAAGGACGCGAATACTGCGCTGGCGTCGATACATACGTTCGACCCTGCTGCTGGATGTGTGCGTCAGTTTTTGTTGGAGAGACCGGAATACTAATTGTTGGGATGTAGGACGCGGCGACGTTTCAGCCTTGCTCCGACAAGGCATTGTCGAGCTTGAAGGTCTACGTCGACTCGTTCCGTTCCATCTATGCGATCAACAGCGGGATCGCGTCAAATGCTGCTGTTTCGACAGGCAGATACCCTGAGGATGTGTACATGGGCGGCAATGTGAGTGTCCTGCCTGACTTGGGTCCTATCTCAACTCACCATTTCACAGCCTTGGTATCTCACCACAGCTGCTGTTGCCGAGCAGCTCTACGACGCGCTCATCGTCTGGAAAGCACAAGGCTCCATCCAAATCACGTCGATCTCTCTCCCCTTTTTCCAGCAATTCCTGTCCTCGGTGACCGTCGGCACCTACGCATCGTCGACCTCGACCTTCAGCACCCTCACAGCCGGCATCCAAGCCTTCGCCGACGACTCCCTAGCGCTTCACGCGAAATACACACCTTCAAACGGGGCCCTCGCCGAACAATTCGACAGAGCGACCGGCGCACCGCTCAGCGCGGCAGACCTCACCTGGAGCTACGCTGCCGCGCTCACCGTCTTTTCCGCGCGCGCAGGCGTCTCTCCCGCCGGCTGGGGCGCCAAAGGGCTCACTGTGCCGTCGGTATGCCAATCGGGTCCCCCGGTGCCGACGGCGGCGGTGACGTTCAATGTTGTTGCGACTACGGTGCCAGGCGAGGATATCTACCTCACAGGTTCGGTCGACGCGTTGCAGAACTGGAGTCCGGATAATGCCCTGATTTTGTCGCCCGCGAATTATCCTACATGGAGCAGTGAGTTGTTCTCTGTTTTGCGTTTCTCAAGAGGCTCATGTGCTATCCAGTTACGCTCAACGTGCCCGCATCGACGAACATAGAGTACAAATATATCCGCAAGACCAATGGCGTTCTGACTGCTTGGGAGTCGGATCCCAATAATGCGTTCTCGTCACCTGCGAGCGGGACCTTTGGTGAGCTTTTTTTTCTTTTCTTTCTTTTGCGTATGATTCTAAACTTGTGTTTGCAGTTTTGAACGATAACTGGAGATAGGCAAAGCTGTCTCCGCTGCATTGCATTGCATTGAAGGTGTAGAAATAATTGTCATCCATACCCAAACGCGCACGACGAACAATGTACTTTGTACCGCAAGGTGACCCCCAGTATCGCAAAACAAGGCTGGAATGCTAGCATTATGCGCAGAAAGTGATAAATGTACTAAGATCCGTCGCCCCGCCCTTTCACCGTACCCGATCCCCTGGCCCTACATCGTCCATCCACGTATCACTCACAAACCGAATCGAATACCGATGCTCGACATCCCACTGCGGTATTGATACCACAATATAATCCTATCCTCGTGTCAATTCGAGTCCCAGCGCAAAGTAACTCTCAAACTCACCTCAATCCACAGCGGTCCCGCATTGAACGTGCTCACACGGTCGATCGACACGCCTTTCCCCGTCCCCCTTTCATCGTCCCATCCATGGCCTGCGTCAGAGTGAACGCGGATCTCCCCGCCCCAGTCGATCTGCGCGTGCGCATGCGCATGCACAAATCTAGACTCTGTAATGGATATTGGCGGCGGGAGGGTTGAGAGCAGGCCTTCGCCCAGTGTGATGCTCCTGTGCATGCGGTCGCCGCGAATGACGAGGTTGATCTTGCGGAGGAGGTATACGCGGACCGGACGCGATGGAGAACTGGATGCTACGGGTGACTTTGACCGAGAATGAGAGGACTCGGAGGTGGTTGGCGTCGGCGATGTTGCTCGCGGAGTCGGTGTTGGGGTGGTCACTAGTCCGCGAAGCATCGCTGCGGGCCCGGTAACCTGCAGGTGAAATGGGATGGTATCGTCCAGCGCGTATGTTTGTGACGATGGGATGAATAACTGCATGAATTATGAGAAAACATGTTAGTTGAATTGTATTGAGTTGGAGACGGAAAAACGAAGACGTACGCTGCAATCTACACCGCGATGCCTGAGTTGGGACCCGAGGGTGCAGAGCACCTGGTGCCATTCTTCCGGTGTCGACTTGACTGTCGTGAGTAGGTTTGGGTCAGGCAGAATCGGCCTTGACGGGGATGCTATGGGTCGCACGTTGACTGCGACGTCGAGTCTTCGGAGACCGCGAAAGATCAGCAATTATCCCCAGAGATACAACAACGACGTACATTTTTTCTCCCCTCCAGAGCGAAAACTTTGGATGCAGCGCGGTACTCACCAGCACCGAGATGGCGTACGAGCATTTGGCGTAGATGAACGGGCGTTCGGGTGGCTTGACGAGCATCGTCGGCGGCAACGGGCAACATGCCCCTGATTCTTCGTCTGTGAATGTGGAAGGGAAGATGAATGAGAACGGGATGGAAGGTGGGCACATGAAGCGCAGGTTGTTGTGCCAGACGGTGTATGATTCTTTGACGATGTCCCGTCGGCGCCCGCCGAGTGCAGCTGCGAGGTCCATTCGGCCTGTGACCTACATACACAGTGAGAATTTTCTCAAGTCAAGTTGTAACACAAAAAAAAAAAAACCTTCAAGATAACCTCAGTAACACTCTTCGGCGCCTGAATCTGTATCGACCCCGTTACAAGTTCAGTCGGCGCGTACGTCGCCACAGTTGCGTGCGGGAGCTGGTGTTTGAGCGTCAAGGTGATGCTTCCGTTGGTGGTGGTGAATTCTCCGGCGGGAGGTACGCGTCCGAGGGTAGATCGCGATAGACTTTCTTCGCCAAGCGAAGGTTGTGGCGTGTATGAAGGTATTCGAATGCTGGATGTGGATGTGGAAGTCAGTTGCTGAGTCTTTGATAAGAGACGCCGACAGACCCTGCGCAGGGACGATAGTACGGTGGTAGCACTGCGGCTGCGAGCGGGACTGGCATGGGGTAACGAGAATGAGATGGAAAGCGCTGAGTCACTATAGTACTCACATTTCTAAGCTAAGGGAGATCATGTCGAGCGTGTGAATGTTGTTCGATTTTGCTATTTTTGAATGAATCACGACAGTCTCGCGTCCTGGTCGAGTACTGACAAGATATGGCGGAATTATTCATACAAGCTACATGGGAAACTGATACATTCATCGATTTTACTCAAGCGGTTCTGGCAGGCGGCTCGTGGATGTCGTAGACGCTTGCCTCTCCTTGGAGGATCTTCTCTCCGTGCTCCTTCAATTCGGGCTGGAAGAAGAAGAGAGATATCAGACTTGCATGTCGGAGAGATCAACGACGGGCGTACCTTTGACAATAACTTTAAGTCGCGTTTAGTCAGATACAAATAGGAATAAACAGGGAACGAAAGATGCTCACAGTTCCGCGCGTTTTCTGGCAGAAAGTTGTTTCAATCAGACTGAACACTCAGCACTTAGGACGTGCAAACCTTTGCCACCCCTGCACAGAACGTTGAGCAATCTGGACTGGAAGCAGCCTGAGTGACGGATGGCAGACACACCTATTACGCGCTCTTTGAAAGGAACGATGGGTGGATGACCCTCCATCTGGGCCTGCGTCGCTACCGGTGGTTTTTTGTTGTCTTGCTCTGATGAGGAACGAAAGCAGCACTGAAATCTCTGAACTTACCGTGCGGCTGAGCCTGAGCGGCCGTCATGGGCGCCGGCTCTTGGGTGACGGGGACAGTCGTGTTTGGATTCGAGGGAAGCTGAGTGGACATGATTGTAGCTGTTTGAGAGCGACCTGCGGTGGAGTTGTCTTATACCCCGAATCGGATGACGTCATAATGAGGCATTCAAGCCCCACTTGTCGACACGTGATCGCGTTCCTTGCTTTGAACCGCCACGGTCGTTTTTTTTTTTTTTTTCCTTTTTTTTTTTTGGCGCTTTTCCCGGTCTTGAGTGTACGCGTCTCCGCACAAATCAGCATGCTTGTGATTCCTTCCGGAGACATCATTTACAGCCC
The DNA here is from genome assembly GCA_029282125.1 of Mycena amicta. Taxonomy (NCBI): domain Eukaryota; kingdom Fungi; phylum Basidiomycota; class Agaricomycetes; order Agaricales; family Mycenaceae; genus Mycena; species Mycena amicta. Next base: position 1,133,857 of record JARIHP010000004.1, on the reverse strand, counting down.
AGCCATATCCCATCGAGCGTTGCGAGTGCCCACCATCTCGGTCACCGGCTCGGTGACTCCTGGGCCACCCGTGTTTGCTTCCGGGTAACTTGTAAGCGCGGTCTTGTTCAAATTTCTAACGGATGGGACGACACTCTAGAGTCTAGAATACCTAGGCTAGGACTACTAGGCATGAACTCGCCTTGCCGACTCGGAGTCCTGACTTGCAAAACCAAATGTCTACGCTGTCCTGGCCGTTCCGGAAGACGAACACTCTCTCGTCTATCTGAGAGACGGTTTTGGCGTTGAAACTCTGAATCCGAGTGGGCCATCGTTCGGGGCCCGGGCATCACAACGCCTGAATTCTTCGGCCTTGGCCCTTGTGCCCGAATTATCCATTCGACGAACGACAGTCGAGAACATATGACGACCTTCGCGACTTGTCGGTCCTCGCAGACCTCCGATTTCACTCTAACGGGCTTGACTTCGGCCTCGGTCAAGCCTCCGATCCTCAACCGACTCGGAGGCGACCAAGTTCGCATCCATATAAAATCGCTCGCACTTGCCCATCTCACTCCCACAGCAACATTGAACCATGTCGTGCGTTGGTTCCTCATTCTCAAAAACGCTCCTTGACATCTTCGTTTCAGCGCCGCAACCGTGACCCCCGAAGCCAAATATCTCGCCCTCGTCGCCTCTGCCGTCGACTCGGCTGAACGCTCCGCACTCACTACAGAAGGCCTCACCGCCCTCTTCGACGAGCTCAAGCCCATCACCTCGGCCGAATCCGACTTTCTGCTCGGTGACTGGTCCGGCGGGGACTTCGACACGGGGCACCCGGCGAGTCAGACGGCCAAAGACATCAAGTGGGCAGGAAAGGCATTCCGCAGTACCGAGGATGTGGAACCGCTGCTTGTGTACACGGATGACGGCAAACGGGTGCCTCTGGAGCCGTATGGGCAAGCGAGAGTGAGCACAGTGTTTATTAACTTCTCTTGCAGGATCTCACTTTTTTGAACTCAGGTCCGCAGTGTTATGTTCCGTGGCGTTCTCTCCGCCGCAATGGTCTACGACATTCGTCCCATCATCGACCACTTTCGCTACGTCGATGAGAATACGGTCGCAGGCCTCATGGACATAAAGGATGCACCGGAGGGATATCATTTCTACTTGACGCGCCTCTCCACTGGCACTGTGTAACAGGTCCAAAAGCGACCGAAAGACGAATTTAACTGAGTTGCTTCATCGAGATGAAGGCTCTTTGACCTCTGAAACTAGTGATTGGTGTGTACGATGCTGAATGAGATTGGACGGGACACGCCAAATCTATTCAGGTCAAAATTACCACAACCACCAATGAATGACTCGAATACGGGGGGGAAACGCACTCGGTTCTCGTGCAGGGCGTTTTGGTCCTCTGTAGAGAGGTCTTCGATATTCTCGAACTTCGTAGGATCTTAGGCCTGCATATGAAGGAACGACAGAGGCGAGCAGGACGACCGACGACTTGCGCTCGGAACGTTCTCTCTGAGACCCGATGCTTGTTCGACAGAGTCAAGTCCTCGCCCATCGTTCGTAAGTGGATTGGGGAGGATGACTCCTGCCAGAAGATTTGCAGCTTGGCTGTGAAGCCATGAACAGATGGATCATGGAAGTCGCGCTGCGTTACATTAGTCAATGGCTCGCGACGATGGGTCCATCCTCGAGGACCGAGACTCGGGTTCGGATTGGCAGGGAAGGTTCAGGCCTTGATAACGGCGCGAGAAACTGGTTGAAGTTTGGCCAGGCAACCAAGCTTCGGCACGAAATCCCTCCAGTGGACGGAATGGGTACTTGCGAAAGGTCTGGGCCACATGCACGACGTTTGAACAGTTGGCTACTGGACCATAGTACCGAATGAGAACTCGAGGTCAGCAAGTTCAGACAACTGAATCCGGTCGCGGGACGATAGGCCGGGTTTACTAGGACGACGTGTCGATAAGCACCGAAATGGTTTCGTAGTTGGTGGTCAGGATCAGAAGAGTCACGACGCGTTCACGGCGTCACTCTGCTCTCAACCACCACATGCAGCATGTCGCGCGTCCAAAACAACCCTGAATATGCGGACCCCGTCGTCCGCGAGCCCTCGCCCATCAGCTCCGTCGGCAGCATCGCTGGGCCCGACCAAACCAACTCGTCCGACGCCGAGGATCAGCTCGACCAATGGGCCTTTGAGCGCAAATGGGCAGACCGTCTCGAGCTGCGGCGAGCCACCCGCGAAGAGGAACTTGCTGATGCAGACCCACTGTTTCCACGTCCGACGACAGCTGTAGAAGAACGTGGTGCGTTGCATCTCGTTATTTATTTATTGAGAATTATTCTCATTCTCTTACAGTTCTCCACGAGCGGACTGTGCGCAACCTACGGGCCAAGATTATCGAGCTCGAGGACAATGAGATGTTCGAACAAGCGATGCTACGAGGTTCGCAGGCTGCGCTGGAAGACTACACCATCCCCGACGATATCGACGCCCTTATGCGAGACATGATGGTCGGCGGGAACACCACACTTGCCACCACCTCGAGCGGGCCTTGGAACAACGGACCCCTGCGCTTCGACACGCCCTTCGAGGCCTCTCCTGCACGCAAACGCACAAAAGCGAAGGGCAAGAAAAGCCGCAAGTAGTACATAGTGCCTTCGGACTTTGGATTGTAACCATGTAGCATCGTAGTCCATACTGTATAATTTACTGTACTCTGGTCAATCTTCGTCGTCCGCCTCTGAAAAGTAATCGGGTAATGCGTCCTCCACGGACTTGAGCACGTCCGTAATGCTCCGTTTCGCCTGTCCAACGGTTGAGCCCTCTCCTTATCAGAAAAAAAAAGGCGAAACCTACCGCCAGCCGACAGTCATGGTGCATGTACGTCGCACTCCCCCATCGGTCATAATCCCGCTGCACCTGCTTCAGCCTCCCGAGCACATCCGCAAGACCCAAGCACAGAACCGCGTCGCCTCTCGTCTTGTCTTTCCAAAACTCCAACCAGCTCTGCGTGCATCCGTGCTGGTGCCAGGTGGCCGAGCAGCTTGGCGCGTGGTCAAAGTGAGGCGGCGTTATCCGCAGCCGCTCCCATGTTTTCGTGAGACGATAGTACCCCGACAGAAGCCGCAGCTGTTGCGCCCGGGTGATGACCAGCCTGCCCTCGTCGTCAAGGTCGCCTTCGTTGGGCTCGGCCGGGTTGTCTTGACTGGGTGGTATGGGTGCTGGAGCGGCACTGCCTGGAGGTGTCGGTAGAGTCGCTTTGCGCTTGATGGGGTCGACTTTCGTGCGTTTGACGACGACGGCTTTCTGCATTACCTCGAGATAAGCCGCCCCACGAAGCACCCGCAGGTCCAGTTCGTCCGCGAGCGTCATGGCCAGATACGCGTATTGCAGCGACGAGCTCATCAGCTGGCGAAGCAGCGATATCATCGTGCTTAGCAGCTTCTCGTGGCTGCACAGTTGCGCCAAACGAATCAGCCGCGTCAGCTGCGCGTTGCTCTCCATTTGAGACTGGCCGATGGTAGACGGGGAGAAGACGTAGGTATTGGGATGCGGAATGGACGTGAGGATGGGAGAAGGTTTGAGGTTGACGTATTCATGGATCGCATCGAGGCTCCAGGTCTCTATGCTCTTGAAGGAGTACTTGTTCGCTATGCGGGCAATATCTGAAAGCTGCGTGATGTCGGCGGATTTCGAATGTATAATTTTAAGCTCCGGTGGTCTATCGCATTGTAAGCGTCGCTTCCAGGGAGCGAATAGACGATATACAAGGCATATAACGCCCAAAGAAAGTGTCGGAATTCATCGACGGTGTCGCCAGTCAATATGACGGGATTGTCGTCCGAACGACCCTCGACCTCGCGCTGCCCTTGCGGCAACGAAAACATGGAGGAAAACAACGAGTTGTCTGAAATCGCATTAGACCTTGGCTAGTCCATTGCCGGCCCCGCACCCTTTGACAATATCGTGCGATGCACCTGCCTCCGTGTCAGCGCAACGTTAACCCACCTTGACGAAAACTTGGACGCACATTAAACAGTGTATCCTGCACCAATATAATGCAGCTCCCATCCTCGAGGTAGTACGTCTCGTCGCGTGTGTATCTTGGTCGGGGAACAAGCGCCTCGTCGCCGAGAATCTGGAACTTCTCCGGCAAGCCGCTGAGCATCGCCTGACTGTCGGACCGCTTTCGCTTCAGCAGGGGCTCGGAGTGTGTGTTGTCATCGCCATTTGAGCTTCCAGCAGTCTGAGCCAAGGGCAGGGGCCGCTGGAACATAGACGGTGGATGAGGGTCAAGACGTGAGAGAGACGCCGAGTGATCGCGTTACGACATGTCTAATTCTACCAACGGAGGAAGTGAACCCGAATATTATTCGAGGGGTCTTGTGGATCTCGAGGAAAGACGACCTCCTCCGTAACCCGCGAACCACTTGGACCGTAAGTGATTCGGACTTTTGTGGAGGCCGGCACCGTCAACACTTTACAGTCAGTCCAAACCCCCAGCGGATTCGGCACCTCGACCACGATGCCTCTTTCCACCCAATCTTCCATAATCGAGTGCTGGCCCTCGCCACGCTGGCCAATATAGAAATTCCACATGCCATTCCCTGCGAACTTGCCCGGGGACATCGAGTTGTAAAATATTCTGAACGGGCCTACGTCGGCGAATTTGACCTCGGCATTGACCGGGGGAACGGTGGGCTGCAATGCATTGACGTCGCGCACCAAGGAAGTAGAGGATGGGACGTACGCCGAACACGGGGCCAGAGGCGAGGGCGTCGGAAAGTTGCTGCAGGTAATCCACAGCGCCCTGGAAGCCCTGACAGTTGACGAGGTCATCGAAACTTTGCTGTAGTTCCTGAGGGGTGGCCATAGGCCGCAAGGCCGCAAGGATGGTGGCAGTCGCGGCAGGCATCTGGTGCATGGTGGTGGTCGACAGGGGTCTTACCGTGATGTCATGACCAAGCTCATGGTACGGCGCAATTTCAAGAAAGCAAATTTTGCACGGGAAGCACGGTCTCAAATACAGAGCAGTGGGTTTACCGCCATAACTGTCGACGCGGACGTCAGATTTCGTCGTAGTAGTGCAAAGAAGCCAAGAACACACGTTGGCCAAAATACAACGTATGCGGTGGATTGATGCCCGTGCTCGCTGTAAAAGCCTCAGACATCAGAGGGGACACGAAAAAAACGATAGAAACGAACGAATCGAAGCGCTACACGCAGGGTCTTCTTCGCCGACGCAACGCTTCACGCTATCACGCGGCTGGATAGAGAGAATCGGGTCGATAAATTGCCAGTACTCCGTTGCGCTGTTGCAAGATATGAGTTAGAGAACGAGGTAAAGACAAGGGTATACGCACAAGTGTTCATATCCCAAGAAACGGGGGAGCATCGTCGGGACACCGTCTACTTTGAATTCAAAAACGCCAGCAGCAAGCAAAAGCAGCACCAACGAACCGAAGGTGTGAACGGCGCGGAAGATGTTTTCGACTCCAATAAGCTTCTCGACGTATCGTGCAAACAGCGCATTGCCGACACGGGGCTGGCCTATAATCCCCTCCAGATTACCAACAGAGAGTTAGTTCACTGTCAACTCACCAAACGTGAAAAGCTTGATGTCCGTACCGGGAAACGCGGTCTTGAGCGACGGAGCAGCGAGCGAGGCGATCGCGCCGCCGAGACTGTGGCCAGTGACGACGACGCGGTAGTGGGACCGGCCGACGATTTTGAGCTGAGCGGCGACGGTTGCGAGAACATCGTTCGCGACGTCGTTGTACGCGTCGAGGAATCCCCAGTGCACGTCGACGTCGACGAGGCCTACGATCCCTGGAGAGACGAGGGGCTTGAGCAGGATTTTCGCGTCTGGAGTCGTGGTCATTTGGTAAGGGAAGCGAAATGGGATGGCCAATGATGATACCGGTAATGGCGTCGCTCAGGCTGAACGTCCCACGAAACGCGACGACGATTTCCTGCCGGGCATCGTCCCGCACGATGAAGCCCTGCGTACGACCAAGCTCAAACTGCGGAGTCGCCATAAGACGAAAGCAAGGCAAGGCGAAAAGGGACGAAAAAAACACAGACGGAGTGGACGAGCGTATTCCCGAGCGGGCGCGCACAGATGAACTGGTACACGGCCGAGGAGTATTTGCTGTAGAGAACGAGGTCGTCGTAGAGCGCGGGGGATATACTGCGGGGAGAGAGTGCCAGTGCAGTTGCAGCGAACAGAAAAACGATTGAAGACAATTTTGAGTAATTGGCGGTGAGAGGGAAAGCTCCGACGGGTCACGCGAAATTTAATTTGTGCTGACAGTTACACCATCTGGCGCGAAACTTGCATCACTTCAGCTAGTGTCTCCCGGCTCCCTTCTTCTCTTCCACCAACCACCACCATGCCATTCACGACGGCGAAGCTCAACGACGGGAACGAGGTACGTACTGCCCTCTTCGCGCATGCTGAACTCATTCACCTTCACCGGCATAACAGATCCCGACAATCGCCTTTGGTATGTACAACACACACACACTCTCTCTTCGAGTTGACGACATACTCATACGCGTACGCAAAGGCACTGGCTCGGTGAACAAAGGCCACGACGTCTCTGGGATCTGCAGCCTGGCGATCGAGGCGGGCTTCGAGCATCTGGATACTGCACAGCGTGAGTCGTGTTCTGTCGCTGCTTTAGCGGGCTGAAGCTGAAGCTTATTCTGGTGTGTAGTATACAGGACCGAAGGTATCTTAATAATCCCCAATCTCCGTCAAGTATACATGTAAACCTAAAGGCAACTCGCAGCTACTCTGGGCCAAGCCATCCGCGAAAGCGGTCTCGCGCGCTCAGAGCTGTACATCACGTCCAAGTACGGCGCCGGTGAGATCCAGCTCGCGGTACGCGCCAGTTTGTACCAGGTGTGTTATTTGTATTTCTCCCTTGTCCGAAATACTTGCTCACGCGTCCAAAGCTCAAACTACAATACCTCGACCTCTACCTGATCCACTCGCCGTCCTTTGTGCCCAACCTCGAATTCGCCTGGCGGCAATTCGAGCGCATCAAAGACGACGGGCTCGCACGCAGCATCGGCGTAAGCAACTTTTCCCTCGCGCACCTGCAATCCCTCGTCAAAATCGCACGCATCCTCCCCGCCGTGAACCAAATCAGCTTCAGCCCGTACAACTACACGCAGCTCAAACCCCTGCTCGAGTTTTCGCAGAAGCATGGGATCGTGACTGCGGCGTATAGTTCGCTGGCGCCGATTACGCGGTACCCTGGGGGCCCGGTGGATGCGCCTGTGAAGAAGGCGGCGGAGCGGCTGGGGGTTACCCCGACGCAGGTTGTGTTGCTGTGGGTGAAGAGCAAGGGTGTGGTTATCGTTACGTGGGTCGTTCGATTTTATTTCTGGGTTTCAATAACGCTGAGTTTGTTTTTTGAAGGACGAGTTCGAGCAAGGCGCACATGGAGGAATATCTCGCAGTTGGGGACTTGCGTACGTCGTCCATTTCTTTCGTTCTTTTCTAAACGTTGTTCCAGCACCGCTAACAGAGGAAGAAATTGCCGCGATCGACGCAGCCGGCGCCAACGGACCTCCCTCGGCAATCGCGCTACGCGCTCGTGGGACCCCCATGCGCGTTCTCCTCGTGGCGCTGGTTATTTCGCTATTCTATTTCATGTGGTTTATCGGGTGTGGTCGAGCATAGAGGGTTACAACAACAAGATACATTTTAGATGGTATTTACAAGGGTGTACACCTCTCACTTTGGGGGAGGCGTCGGTGGACCTGGAACTGATTCAGCTTATCTCGGAAATTCGAGGGCAAGCATACCAAACAAGCCCGATCTCGCTGGAGGTGCGCTGTAACTACTAGGCAGCGGGGCAGCCGCGGTGGCTTGTCTCGGTGTTGGCGCGAAAGCCGTATTCGCTATATTTCATTCAGTCGCTTGTTGCTTGCGTCTAGGGAACACATACGCCGCCATTGAGCCCACGCAGGGACATTGGGCTTTGGTGGTTCGAGCGGGGGCACCGAGTTTGGCGAGGGCGGGCGCATGGCGTGGGACTTGAGCATGCGTTCGCGGCGTTTGTTGACGACGCGCCAGGCGGGCCGCGCGCCGGGTGCGGCCGGCGGCTCGGGCGGCGGCGGCGGGGGCTCTTCGGCGTGGTGGGCCGGCCGCCATTCGGGGACGTACTCGCCGCCTTCGCCGTGCTTGGACTTCATGCTCATCAGCTCTGCGATCTCGCTATGCATTCCAATGCTTTAATTCAACGACGATTTTGTGTGAAGGGGAAGAAGCTCACAATTGGAGTTCCCGACGTTGGTCTCGCAGCTGGCCGACCTCTGCGAGGAGGACACGGACCTCTCCTGCGAGTGCCTTGCTAAAGTCGTTGATGTACTTTGGAGCACCGGCGTAGCCGCCTGTACCACCGCCGCCGCCGCCGCTCGAGGTCATTATGGTGGAGAGACGGAACAGAGATCGATTCACGACACGTGCAGACGGGGTTCTTTACCTCCTGCCGAATATGGCCTGGCGGTCTGACCCTGTTACTCCGCGTGGGCGTGGGCGTGGACGCGCACCGACTCCGAGTCCTGGAGTTGCAAGACACCGTGCCCCGCCAACGACCCCAAGCTCAAGTCCCAGCCGACGCATAGACCTCGTCGCATCCGTCAGCCGCAGCGGCGGGATCCAGCGGGACGGCGACGAGTGCGTATCGTCTTGTATTCTATCAAGAAACACTCAATGAAAGCAAGCGCTCGCTCTTGCATTGCAGTTTAAAGGATCCGCAAGTGCAGGACGAGTATCGTGAGTATATCCAGGGAAAGGTACTGCTTCGTTTTTAGGCCTTGTCTTTCGCTACTTAACTAACTACTGTAGCTCGACGTATTTTGGAAGAGACACCCGAGAAGAACGAACGAGACTGATGAGGAGACACGCCAGCGGGTCGACGCGCAGGAGAATGTGCTTATATTGTTTCGTGAGTGCATCCACATTTATTGCGCACAATCGCTGAAGGCGAACATACAGGCAAGCTTCGCGAAGGTATCATCGCCTCGAAGCGGACAGACGTGTTCAGCGACGACGGTGAGCTGAGCTTTTCTCTCCTACTCTCGACTCGAATGCCAACTCCGCGACAGTCTACGCCACCTCGCTATACCTTTCCGTTCTCTTCGACTCTCCGCGACACATATCCGGCATCGTACCCGTCGTCTTGTCCTACCTCTGCATGCGCACCGTGTCATCCTCTCCCACCCTCGCACTCACCTGCCTCCTCCAACACCTGCTCGCGTCCTATCCCTCCCAAACCTCCTTCCACACGTCCCTCGCCTCCCTCCCCATCGTGTGTTTTCCCTTGGACTCTCCCGAACGCCGCTGGGTCGTAGAACTCGCGCGTTGTCTGCGGGCGGGGAACTATGTCCAGGTCGAGCGGTTGACGCGTACCGGGGCGCCTTCGACCGGTGATAACAACAAACTTGCGAGAAAGGCGATACATCACCTCGTCGACTCGCTCCGCGCCAAGACGCGCGAGACGGCGTGGCGCGTCATACGGACTGCGTATCGCGAGGTCACTTTGTCTCTTGCCGGGGAAATCGACACGCGAACCTGGCTGCTACGCTCCCTGCTTCTAACCGAGGAATCGGATGGTGACGACCCGGATATCGACGACGCGTTGGAGCGTCTTCACTTTGACTCGCAGCTGGATCGGTGGTTGGAGGAGCAGTGTGCGAAGGGGTGTGTTGTGAAGAAGGAGGGTATTAAGTGGACGTTGTGTCGACCCGGGCCGCGGTGACAGTGTAGATATTTGTAGGATATTGTACGACTTCGTGACGTGACCACTTCCTTCCTTCCTCCCTTCCTTCCCAAATCGCAATATGGCGGCTGTCGTACCCGTCGGCACCGGCCCCCCAACCCGCGCCGAACTCACAGCGCACTACCCGTCCCAATTCACCTGGGACCAACTCCGCGCATTCGTAAACTCGGGCGATCTAGGCCTGCTCAAGCGGCATAAAGCCTTGCAAGCGCGGTATGACCGCTGGGTCGTCGGGGTGAAGAGCGAGTATGGGTCTATGGGTGCGTTTCTTCAGCGTTCAGCGGTGGAGGAATGGGGGAATGGGGGAATGGGAGAATGAAGCTGACGATTGGTGTTTGGTAAGGACAGTAAACTATCTGCTTAATCGCCGACTGCGATGGGGGAAGCCGGATGCGCTTTGTCTGCTGGGGCCTCCGTTCCCTGACGATTCCGCCGCCGACGAAGAAGAAGCTGCTATCGCGTTCACAGACCTCCCGCCCATCCCACCGGAGCTTTCTCCGCCCTACCTCTCCGCAAACACCCCTTCAAGATACCTGAGCATCATCACCAACGACTGGCCGTACTCTGTCCCCGCGTCGGTGACACACACCCTCGTCTGGACGCGTCTGCCGATCTTCCACCCACTGCTCGTCGCGTCTGCCGTCCAGGCGCGTGTCGAGCAGGATGGATTGTGGGGCTTCACGGGGTCGGCCTTTCCGCCGCCGCCTTTGGATGAATGTTTCGGTGCGCTAGAGGACTGGGGCGTCAGTCGTGAGAAGATGGTCTTGTCTGCGAAGGGGACGGACGAGGAGGAGGCGCTGGTGCGCAGGGCGGGGATCCCCGTGCATGAGTTTGTGTTGTCCAGGTGGAAGGAAGACGAGTGGGAGACGGCGTGGTTCGTCAATCCTCCGGTGGGTTTTTTCTTGTATTTTGTCGAGTTTTCTTAAGAGCTAACGAGGGGTTGCAGCGATTGCAGAGTGTACCGGGTTTGGCACATGTGCATATCTTTGCGCGAAGAAAACCTTTGGCGGTATAGGAATTAGACTAACATACTACTTATAGACAAACTAGAAGGCAAATACATTATATTTTGTCCGAGCCCTGCGTCCCCCCCTCTCACAATCTCACCAATTCTGCTATAAACTCCTGCAGAGCGATCTTGGTTTCATCCCGACGAGCGATGAGTGGTGCGTATCTAGGCTGAGCGAGTACGACCTCCAAGGCCATTTCATAGGCGCTCAATGCGCGCAGCTTGTGTTCCTGGCGAGTCGCAACGGCTGTGATGCTAATTTGCGCTGAATAGCGATAGTAATGGCCGAGCCTACAGTAGATGCAGATTTAGTTAGTATACTTCTGTGCTGTGAATTCCGAAGAAACCCACATACATGGTCCAGCACCACGCCCTCGCAGCGTCTGAATACGCATTCGGGAGGATCAAGTCGCCGATGACGTCGAGGACGAGATCGACCGCAGCGCGCAGCTTGGCTTCGATGTCGAACATGTAGTCGCGGGCCTCGGCCTGCCGGTGGTCATTATTGTCAGAACTTGAAGTGTGCGAGTGAGCTTCGAGCGCGGCGCGCTGGGCGAGCAGCGCGACGATGTAGTGGTGCTGTGCCAATGCGAACAGAGTGCGTTGTTCGTCCGTCAGCTCCCCCCGGGTTGTGCAGGTCAGAACGAGTTGGTACATGAATATCGAGGCGTCTGATCATGAAGTCAATATTAATGCCGATGTGAGATGAGATATTTCGAGAAGTTTCACCGTGGAAGTAGCCGAAATGCAAAGCGATTTGGGTCCGCCGGACGAGGGCCTCCTGGACATTGGCGTCGGATGCTAGTGGAGATCCTGCAGCTGGACCAGACGGGTTGAACAGGTGCGGGTGTTGGTTCGCGTTCGCGCGGCCGCCGCTCATGTTTGTGGAAGAAGAGCGGAGTGGAAGCTGGCCATGGGAACATGTTCGCCGTGACTGTGTAGTGTGACCAACTTGAACTGAAACGACCATGTTGCCCGCATTATCAACACCTTTGCTTTTCCAGCCCACAACTTGAAAGAGGGAACAATTAAAATAACAAACACAGATACATTCTACGCCCATGCTGTTGAGGATGTTTGAAGCAATTTTACAGTTGAACACGACCCCGTGAGGAATGTTCGAATCAATTGTATAACGTGCTCTCGCGTTTCCCAGGCGAATGTCAAGTCCGATGACCTTGGGCGGCGGCCGTTTAGCACATATAAGATCGTAATTGACCGGCATCGGTCGCTCCCAAGCCCACAACCATGTCGTATGTTCCCTCCACCTCCCAATTACAAACGCTCACGACTCGGACTCCTCAGCGCCGAAGCCAAATACCTCGCCCTCGTCGCCTCTCCCGTCGACTCGGCTGAGCGCTCAGCACTCACCTCCGACACACTCACCGCACTCTTCGACCAACTCAAGCCCATCGCGCCCGGTTTTCTGCTGGGGGAATGGTCCGGCGGGGATTTCGACACGGGGCACCCGGCGAGCCAGGCGCTGAAGGCGATCAAGTGGGCGGGAAAGACATTCCGGAGCACCGAGGATGTGGACCCGATTATCGTGAGCGGAGATGGCGAGTCGGAGAAGAGGGTGGTTCTCGAGGAGTATGGGCGTGCGAGGGTGAGTTTCAAAATATTTTTTCTTTTGCGATAACTCTTAACTTGACCCCCAGATCCGTGAAATCCAGTTCCACGGCGTTGTTTCCGCCGCGATGGTGTACGACATTCGCCCCATCATCGACCACTTCCGCTACGTCGATGAGAACACGGTGGCGGGCGTCATGGACGTGAAAGATGCGCCGGCGGGATATCATTTTTACTTGACGCGGCTTCCTGCTGGCCCTGCGAAGTTGTGAGGACATGATACACAACTTCGTGAAGCTCAAAACTCTTGAATCTTTCAACTAGCGGACGGGTGCGATTTCTAAAGCATAAAATGTATACGTGGATTCAACAAATGAGCTGTGTTCGTCAGCCGCAAGATCAGACAACGAAGAGGGCCACTCACCCAATATACATGAATTCAAATCAACAAATCGTCCTCGATGGCCGCATCCCTCATCATTTGAAGTTCTGGCCAAGAGGGAAGGCCGTAGTTTCCCGGTAAATCATTCCAGAACTTTTCACGTGCAGCGGTGTGTCTCCTCTTCAGTTCAATTATGCAACGGAAACAAGCCTGGTTGAGTAGCGGCCAGCAATCGTCGCTCCACACCAGAAGGGGATGTCTCTGCGCATCACGGCATATGTTCTTGGAGTTAAAGGCCGCGGTCAGGACTGCGAGCGTGCAGGCGTCTGGCGTGGTAGGGCAAGTGCTGGGGACAGATGGGTCACTGAGGTCGCGGAGAATATCCCATGAGGCCCTCATCTGTCGTTCCGAGCCAAGCAAAAAAGACGCTTGGTCCTGCAGGCTCAGCTGCACCGTAGTCTTCCCGAACGTGTACCCGTGAAAGAGGCCCGTTCCCAAGTCTTCAAACCACGTCGACAGGACGTAGAAGATTGTTGGGAGAGCCCAGGTTGCGCCGACTTCGCGTGCAAGATTTGCACAGGCAATGAGTCCCGCTAGACGCGTACCAAGGACCGAATGCCGAATGACCCAGGAGGTCATTTTGGAGGGAGCTTCATCGCGTTTCTCAACCGAATACTCGGACTCGTCCCATTCGTCGAGGTTGGTGCGAAAATAAGAGGTGAAATGCACTAGCGCACGCCGGCGGAGGGAGTCGACGTCGTATTTATGACCCAAGCGTAGACATCCATAGAGGATTCGGAAGGTCGTGCGAGCGGGAAATGGAAGAAAGTAGCTGCAGCAACTTGTGAGGGGCAGTTACGACGACAAACACAAGAGACACTTCTGCTTACTCGGGCTCGAAAAGGGCTCTCAGGAATGGAGTAACTTCTTCGTCGTCGTCTGGAAGATGCACAAGAGGGCACCCATCCACGAGCGCCGATTCGGGAGGCTGTGGAAACGCCAGCATGTTCTCAAAGACGGAAGACTGCCGAGCCAACGTGCCGCGGTAAACCTTGTATTGAGCGGAACCGCCGGCGGCTTGGAGGACGATGTTTCCGTCCTCGAACCACAGCTCTTGGATGCGTCGTGGCTCGTTTGTCGGGGTGTCGAGTTCCATGAGGATGAGTGTTTGTGGCGAAGTCGATTTGCCAGTGACATCATGATCAAGCCGCCGATTATCTCAGATAACGATTTCAGATAACTCTGTGTACATGGTATAGTGAGTACGAAGAATCATTACACTAGTCCAAGGTAGTCCAAGTCCAAGTCCATTCCAATCCTGCAGTTTACCCCGCGCTCATGATTAATTGGTCGTGGCATCCGTAAACTCGGTCGTCGCAAATCCAACACGGCTGTTCGTCGTATCAAACACAGTGTAGAAGCGCTGGAGGAAACCGAATCCATCTATCGCCGAGTCAGCCAGAGTTTCCTCAGACATTCCCAAAAAATACGCACCGATAAAGTCTAGTCCTTGGCCACCGGTGCTTCCCAAGTCGGCGGTGATGAGGTAGATCTTGTCGTCGTCGCCGCCGAGCGTCGAGTTGAGGGAGCGTGGCCAGATTTGGGCGTCAGGCGTCAGCTCGAGCGTCGTCTGCCAGAGTGTTCAATCAAGCTCAGAGGGAAAAGAAGATTGAAACGCACATCGCCGATCTGGAAAAACAAGCTCTGCATGTCGTCGAATTGGCTTTGGGATACGGTGAGAAGGCCGGTGGTGCTGTGCGGTGATTTTCGATTTAGTTTTACGTTGGGGATGAGACGAAGAAAGAAAGGCACCTGTCAGCGGTAGCGCCGGTCGCCTGCTGGTACGCCTGGAACGCATCCGTCGCGAGAAGGAGGAGGGTAGTCCCGGTGTCAACCTGAAAAGTTGCAGGATAAGCGATAAATACAGGAAAATGAAATCGAGGAAGCGAACGCACAATACCGGCGGTCAAATCCAGGATTGTCGAACCGTCTTGGCCATATCTTCAGAACAGGGTCGAACACGAGAAATGAAGCAGGACAGAAGCACATACGTGACACTCTGGTCGATTCCCCAATACTGGCTTGCGGGCGCTGTCTTCGTAATAGGGACGAAAGTGATATCACCCGTGAACTTTGTATCATCGACACCACCGAAGGTCAACTCCCCGTTGGCGGCGTCTGTGGTGGTCGTGGGAACGTAGGAGATGCCGATGGACTCGACGGGAATTGTTCCTTGCGAGAAGAGGTTATCGGTAACAGTGGGGACGCTAGAAACACCGCTGACGGTGGTGCTGGTAAGATCGACTGGGCCGATGCTGCGAGGGATAAGCAAGATGAGTTGTAAGTAGGAAGGACCATACCCGAGGATCCCATCGACGTCGTCGAAGCCTTGCGCCGTGGAAGCAACGCCGATCGACTGGTTCTGGATGACCAGACCAGGAGCGAGAGTGACTTGATCGGTATCTGGCGTATCGATGAGCAACAAGACTTCAAAGGAAGGAAACACGTACACTCTGTACCGCTGAACTGAAGTTGGAGTGTTAGAGACAATCAGATTGAATATCGGAACACATACTGAACCAGATCCATAGCTGACGTTCTATCTCGTGTTGTGAGCAGATTTCGAGCTTCATGTATGTGTAGTGCACTTACAACTGACATGCGGGTATCCTATTGACAGTAAGGACATCAATAAAGAAACCAAGTAAAAACACGCACAGTGCTCGTCGATGTCGGGGTGTACTTCTTGTCGGCGCCAATCCAGGTGTTCGAGCTTCCTGTAAATTTACATTTTCAAGACACAATCCCGTTGAATATAATTGATTTGCCCACCAGTGTCGATGAGAAGTGTATAATCGGTCGGCGGAGAACCGACACCAACGTTCATCGTGTAGGTGACAGCTACAGCATGCGAACACTTATCAAAGAAGGGACGCCGAGGTAGACAGGTTATACGGACCTGCGTCTGTGACATCGACCGAGCCGTCGCCAGCGACACCAGTGGCGGCCTCGCGTCCGAGTCCGCTGCCCGGAGTAAGGTGGTGGTGGGCGTGGACCCGATGGTGGTGATGCGCCTTGCGCTTGTGAAACGCAGCGGGTCCATGCGGATGCAGCCCCGCCAGCATGTTGCGTGCGCGGGCCTGGTCCTTGGCGAGGATACTCTGAGCGCCACCCGAGGTGATGCGCGTCGAGAACGGGAGGGCTTTGATAACAATGTGGGACATGGCGAGCTAGTAACTTGAAAGATTTGGATAACGGGAAGTTTGGGGAAGAAGAACTTGAAGGAAGCAGAAGATGTTGCTTCTTTATACGCTCACTCCAGCAGCGTCATATCAAGAGGACTGCCATTGCGGGCGTCATTGGAAACACTGGGAAGGGAGATAAGCAGCTAAAAATAAGGTTGTACTTGAATTAGCTCCGTTCGAGTAACCAACGTTCACTGTTGAGGCGTCCAAGTCCGAGTGCTGATGCATCAGCGTTGGGCGCTACAGAAGCTGAGAACTTGAAGAATATTGATATGGGCGCCCGGGTTGCAAGGCTACAGTCGTTCGAGAGTGCAGCGTCCCAAAATGGCCGGTCTCCGACGTCACTGCATTGCCAACGTGCATCGTGGTTGACTTGCAAGAGAACAGATTTCCAAATCAGGATTCTGATTGGGAAGCGCGATCACGTGTGCAAGAGTCGACGCGACGCGACAGGGAGATTGCACCTAGAACGAGGGATACTGAGCCTATCGTGGTGGCCCCATTATCATTGTATCCATTGATCTTATGCCATCTTGTTCGACATAATCAAGAATTTTGAATGTTACTAGTAGTAGCAAAGAGCAAACTCTTCAACGCCACGTATCGTTCCTTACAAGCGTGCCTCCCGACGGCGAGGTGAACTCGTTGTTCGGGTCCGACTCCCAAGACTCGAATGCGCCGTTCACCTTGCGAATATACTTGTACTGAACGTCGCTCGAGGCGGGGACGTTGATCGTGACTGTAAATGAGGATAAGATTTTGGTGATCAAAGGAGAGACAATAGACGTACTGCTCCAGGTCGGATAGTTTGCAGGCGAAAGTATAAGCGCATTGTCGGTTGACCAGTTCTCCAGAGCGTCGTTGCTCCCAGTGATATAGATGTTCTCTGGCGACGAATATCAGCACCGACGTCTTCATGAGAAAAATCCACATTGCAAACGTACCCCCAAGGAACGTCGTCGCCACGACGTTGAATGTCACCGCCACCGTCGCTGTGGGCGTCCCAGTGCTCGTCTGGCATACCGAGGGTACGACAAGGCCAGCGGCGCCCCAGCTGGCGGGCTTGGTCCCAGCCCGTGCAGCAAAGGCCGAGAGCATCGCTGCGTAGCTCCAGGTTAGATCTGCAGCGCTTACGGGAACGCCGTTGCTTCTGCTGTACTGTTCTGCTAGGCCTCCTCCGCTAGGCTATCAGCGGGCATAGTCAGAGCACAATAGGAATGATGATGAGGCGCAACACACGGTGAATTTGGAGATGACACCAATAAAGCCGTCCGCGAATGTCTGGACGGCCGCAGTGAGAGTTGTGTATGTAGTCGTGGTCGACGCGTAGGTGCCCGCAGTGACACTCGGTAAGAATTGCTGGAAGAAGGCAAGCGAGGTTGAGGTGACGTTCAGCGTGCCTTGCGCCTTCCACACGATGAGCGCGTCGTATAACTGTTCTGCGACTGCCGCTGTGGCGAGGTACCATGGCTGCAAAGACATGAGATCTAATTTGCGAAGAAGAAGAAGACTTGCGTTACCGCCCATGTACGAGTCCTCTGGGTACCGGCCAGTCGCAACGGCAGCATTGGAGGCGATCCCGCTGTTGACGGTGTAGATAGATCGAAACGCGTCGACGTAGACTTTCAAGTTCGAAAGTGCGCGATCCGAGCACGGTTGGAACGTCGCCGAGTCCTAAACGCCAAGGTTTTGTCAACCGACCATCAAAGACGACAAGATAACACGCACGCATCCAGCCGCAGGGTCAAACGTATGTATTGATGCCAACGCCGGGTTAGCGTCCTTACCTGACCTCCCGCCGCCAGTGTTCGCCGTGATATATCCGCCTGTCGGGTTCCAGTACGACTGCAGGAAGCAGAGGACGTTCGCCGCCTGTGTCGTGTACCCGCTCGCGACGGAGGCGGGCTGCCCCAGGGCCGTTGCGAGGGCCGCCCCTTCGCGAAGTGCCCGGTGCTGGACGGCCGTTGTGAAAAAGGACGAGGAGGAGACTTCTTCCCAGAGGTCGAACCTGTGTATATTTGAGATATATGAAAAGAGACGCAAGAGCGGCGCTCACGTAGTCTGGTTCCAATCCGCCGAAACGTAGTCGAGGTCGAGCTGAATGGTCGACCAGAGGGTGCTGGTAACAGTAGCAACGCTGGTGTTTTGGAGAAGCCAGTTTGCGTATTGGATCATAGCCGTGGCGCGGAGGGCGGGCCCATCTACATCGAGCCATTACTTCAGATCGACAGTGAAACACAAAGGATATACCGCGTTGAGGTCTGCGGGCATCTTGAGATACGAAGGAAAGAAATGCGAAGAACTGACCGTCCCCAAGCTGCCGTGAACGCGGTTTCGTCGATGTTGTACTAACAAGAATTCAGAGGGCGATAAAGATGGCAAATTAGGGAGAAGTTACATGAGGCTCTCCGAGACCGCCCGACGACACCGTCCCGCTGGGGTTGGATACCTGCTGGATAATCTTCTGCGAGGCGACAAAGTTCTGTATCTGGCCGAGGAGGGTGGTGTCTGCACCCGATACAAACCTAAGGATTATTGTTTAGCGTGAATGTCTTGCATTCGGTCGGCACGTACTGGTCGAGAATAACCTTGAAGACGAGAGAAGAGTCTCGCGTCCAGGTGAAAAGATAGTTGGGGTTTGTGCTACTCGGGCTGGCAATGACGATGCCGGCCTCCATGGACATAAGCGTGGTGCGAGAGGGGGGATACGCAGGCGTACCTTCGCTCCCTGTGACTTGGAACCACTAGGGCCGATATTGGCAAGGAGGCCGGCCTTTGCGATGGGCGATTCGGTAGCGATGTACGAATCAACGGAGGTCTGAGCGAGGACAGCACAGGCGGAGAGCAGCGGAAATAGGCCATGAAGACGCATCTTGATGACTAGGGTCCATGCGCGCGTTCAGAAGGCTTTTATACATACCCTGGTTCACTCATGTCGGTGGGGCGAGCGTGGACCAAGTTCTCGTGACGAGAGCTTTTTGTGTTGGTAGGAGCAGCTTCTGATTGAGGCGCTTATAAAATGCCCGTATTCGGCGAAAAGGTCGGATTTATGGGCTTTTGAACCAGATTTGGGCTGGAAAACGGGCATGTCGGGTATGTCGCTGATATGGAGCTAAATGAGCGCATGGTAGCGCAACTCCGACTTGGCATGGCATCGGGAAAGAACTTGCAATTCGCAGCACCGGATAGGTTAACGTTGTCATAGCTTGAATCGCAACTGGCACCGGCGACTGGAAATCACGGTCAGTTGTGAGAGGAGGCGCGGAGAGTATGCTGACCTTTGAAAGAGGTGCGAGACCGCGCGCCGGAGAGATAGGGTTTAAATCGGAAGCATCAGGTTCTCGAACGGTTACCAGAGTCGTAGGCTCGAACCAGTCCCTCCTAGTAATCTCCACTGGTGAGGAAGTAGGCGCTGGTGTCGCCCATGTCATGGTCGAATTCGGAGAGGCATTGCCGAAATCGTTGATCATCTATCAAGCACGTCCACAAGTGCAAATAAGGTTGGTGTCTGACGCGCGTTCCGACGCGAACTGGACAAGGGATACGCGTTTCGGTGCGTTGTGCGGCATTATTTAGTGTAAATCGCGCTTCAAAATGCGTAACTTTGTTGAAGTCGTCGTGTAAAAGGCCACAGTGAGTGTTGACAAAATGATGGGTGACAGGCTATATTAGCGTGGCACGTAACGCGTTTTGATCAGTCATCCTCCTTGTCTTCCACCTCCATCTACATCTCCGCCCACTCACCACCGCGGCCCTACGACACAATGGCCATCGTATATAAACGAGGTGAGTCTCCAGCAGCCTCTCTGGACCATCGACGCTGACTGTCGTGGTCTACAGACGGGTATGTCGCGTTGTGGACGCGCCGAGGGCGACTTGCTGACTGTTCTCTCCTCCAGGCGCAAGGAGAAAGTTCTCTTCGACAAGGTAAGCCATTGTTGAGCTCGCTGGTCGTGTCTGACGCGCGTTTCAGATCACCACTCGCATCGAGAAGCTCATCTATGGCCTCGACCAGAACTATGTTGACCCAGTAGAGTGCGTCTAGTGCTCGCTCTCCGTGCCACTGTCTGATTAGCTTTAGGGTCACACAGAAAGTCGTCGCGGGTGTCTACAACGGTATCACCACCATGGAGCTCGATGTACGTCCAGTCGCGTCCCGTCGAAAACGGGCTCATGACCTTGTCAGAACCTCGCCGCAGAGACGGCTGCTTATCTCACCACAAAACACCCCGACTACGCGATTCTCGCCGCACGCATTGCCATCTCGAACCTGCACAAGGAGACGAAGAAGAGCTTTTCCCAAGTGATTTCGGACCTGTACACATACGGTGCGTTGTCCGAGTCGCGTCTGTCCACAGCTAATGGTCCTCTAGTCAACCCCAAGACGGGTCGGTCGGCGTCTCTTATTGCGAAGGACACATACGATATCGTCATGGCCAACGCTGCCACTCTCGACGCCGCCATCATCTACAACCGCGACTTCAACTACAACTTGTGAGCATCGCTGCGTGTCGTGATATTGTGCTTGACTATGCTCAGCTTCGGATTCAAGACGCTCGAGCGCTCGTACCTCCTTCGTCTCAATGGCCGCGTTGTCGAGCGGCCCCAGCACCTCATCATGCGTGTTGCGGTTGGCATCCACGGGAACGACCTCGACCGCGTTATCGAGACGTACAACCTCATGTCCGAGCGGTACTTCACGCACGCGACGCCGACGCTCTTCAACGCCGGCACCCCTCAAGCTCAACTCAGCTCGTGCTTCCTCGTTTGCATGAAAGACGACTCGATTGAAGGCATCTACGACACGATCAAAAACTGCGCCATGATCAGCAAGAGCGCTGGTGGGATTGGTGTCAGCATCCACAACATCCGCGCTACTGGGTTGGTCTCCTTTGCAATTCGTTTTCCCTCTCGCTAATTTGGTGCAGCTCCTACATCGCCGGTACCAACGGCTACTCGAACGGAATCGTGCCCATGCTCCGCGTCTTTGACTCGACGGCACGCTACGTCGACCAGGGCGGCAACAAGCGACCCGGCGCGATTGCGATGTACATTGAGCCCTGGCACGCCGACATATTCGAGTTCATCGATCTTCGCAAGAACCACGGCAAGGAGCAGATGCGTGCGCGCGACCTGTTCCTGGCGTTGTGGATCCCTGATCTTTTGTGAGTCGGTTTTCGTGCTTATACAATTCAGTCGCTAATTCTCTGCCAGCATGAGGCGCGTCGAGGCTAATGGCGACTGGTCGCTCTTCTGCCCCAACGAGGCGCCCGGTCTGCATGAAGTTCACAGCGAAGAATTTGATGCGCTGTACGAGAAGTACGAGAAGGAAGGCCGCGCCCGCAAGACGATTCCTGCCCAGAAGCTGTGGTATGCGATCCTCGAGGCCCAGGTTGAGACCGGGGGGCCTTTCATGCTGTACAAAGACGCTGCCAACGGTCCGTCCCTACTTGATATTCCTCTATGGTCCGCTAACGCCTCTCTGCAGCCAAGTCCAACCAAAAGAACCTCGGCACGATCAAGTCGTCCAACCTCTGCACGGAAATCATCGAATACTCTGCGCCAGACGAGACCGCAGTCTGCAACCTCGCCTCCATTGCGCTCCCTTCCTTCGTCTCCAACGGCCAGTACGACTTCCAGCGGTTGCACGACATCACCAAAGTCGTCGCAAAGAACCTCAACCGCATTATCGATGTCAATTATTATCCCATTCCCGAGGCGCGTCGTTCCAACATGCGCCATCGTCCCATCGGTGTCGGTGTCCAAGGTCTTGCGGATGTCTTCCTGGCGTTGCGTATGCCGTTCGAGTCGCTTGCCGCGAAGGAGCTCAACACGAAGATCTTTGAGACGATCTACCACGGTGCGCTCGAGGCGTCAACCGAGCTCGCTGAGCTCGAGGGGCCGTACGAGAGCTACCCAGGGAGTCCAGCGTCGCAAGGCCAGCTGCAGTTCGACATGTGGGGCGTGACGCCGTCGGATTTGTGGGACTGGGACGCCTTGAAGGCCAAGATCGCTCAGCACGGTCTCCGCAACTCCTTGCTTACCGCGCCCATGCCGACCGCCTCGACAAGCCAAATACTGGGCAACAACGAGTGCTTCGAGCCATACACGAGCAACATCTACACTCGCCGCGTTCTTTCGGGCGAGTTCCAGGTCGTCAACCCGTGGCTCCTGCGCGAGCTCGTCGACCGGGGTATCTGGGACGACAACATGAAGAATATGCTCATCGCGCACCACGGCAGCGTCCAAAACATTCCCGGGATTCCGGAAGACGTCAAGGCGATTTACAAGACCGTTTGGGAGATCAGCCAGAAGAAGGTGCTCGAACTCGCGGCGGACCGAGGCGCGTTCATCTGCCAGAGTCAGAGTCTCAACGTGCATCTGGCGGCGCCGACCATGGGCCAGCTGACGAGCATGCATTTCTACGGCTGGAAGCGGGGTTTGAAGACGGGGATGTACTATCTGCGGACGCAGCCGGCTGCAGCGGCGATTCAGTTCACCGTCGACCAGAGCGTGCTCAACGAGGCCAAGGTCCACAATGCCAAGGCGAAGGAGCAGAAAACGACTGTCCCGATGCCGTCTTCAACCATTCCTGCTCTCTCCTCATCATCATCGTCCCGCGACCAGTCTCCGGCGCCAGTAACACCACCCCGATCTCGCGAGCGCGAGCCCACCGTGACGGTCCAGCAGTCTGACTCTGTCGTTGTTGCAGCTGCACCTGTTGTCGCCGAGGTCGAGGCAGACGCGATGCTCGCGAAAATGGCGGAGGGGGACCCTGAATTCGCAGAAGCACTGCGGAAGCTAAAAGAGCGTGAGCTCGAGGAGGCGCGGATGTATTGTGCGCTGGAAAACAAGGACGAGTGCCTGATGTGCTCGGGTTGAGCGAGTTCGCATCGTTATTAGAGGATCCATCTATGCAGTGTATTCTTATTTGCTTTTGTAGGCTCTGTTGTACTCATAATACCATTTCTTTCTCTCTCTTCCCAGTCTCGAACGCGATGCAAAAGGATGGTCCCTGCACTTGTTTGATCATCGTGTGGCATTCAGTGCACATTTCTACTAATTCTCTTCGTTACATCGGTGGCTCTTGAGGGACTTGGAACTCAAAGCCCTTGCTCGTCCAGTACTTCTCCAACACAATGAACCGGTCTACCGCGTCCAAGATGGTCTCCTGCCAGGTCTTGAATGAAGAAATCGGAAACCCGAATGACTTTTCCACTGGAGTCAAATCCACATCGAGCTTGTACGAGGGCCACCGAGGAACCTTGGCCGGGTCCGCGAGACGCTCCCTCAATTCGGGGCGCTCGTCGTGGATGAATTGAATCGCCTCACGGAAGTCGGATTGGTAGGGCGACACGATCGGAACACGACGAGGCCGAGAATCTTTCGGCGTGGTGGTCGAGAGCGCCGCGATGTGAATTCGCGCGACGTCCCGGACGTCAAGGGTGCCTGGTGAGTAGTGGTAGTTGGTGTTGTCCGCTCTGAGGAGTTGGTAGACGAAGCCATTCGTGGAGAACGCGGCAAAGGCGCCTTCAGGAGTGGGGACGATGGATTCGAAGCCTGGGGCGAGAGGGCCAAAAATCCACGGCGGGCAAACTGTGCCAGTATTAGAAGTGGCAGAGGAGAGAAGGCAAGACGTACAGATGGTAATGTCCATCTCGGGATGCTCTTCAGCGTATTTCAAGACGGCCTGTTCAGCGTACTTCTTCTCGGCGATATATTGGACGAAAGGGTTGCCGACCAAAGCTTGCTCTTTCGTGACGGGTACCCAGTCTAGAGGGAATAAGAATCGCAGGGCTTTCTCTGTTGTCAAGCTCACCATCTGGACCAAAGGCATCGTCGGGGAAGGTGACCATGGAGCCGGTCGCAACAAATTTCTTGATTCCTGCCTTCTGAGCCTCGCGAAGGATGTGGAGCGAGCCTTCGATGGCGCTCTGTAGCTTTCCGTGAGTAGAAGGTCGAATGAGCAAAGAAATGCGAACCTTGAAAGCTGTTTCGACGTCCTGCCGACCTGGGAGCGGTGCTGCTGCGTGGATAATGGCGCCGACGCCTTTCAAACCCTCCGTGTAGTCGGAAGTTGCGACATCGGATATCTCGACGGCCTCGAATTGCGGGTATTTCGCAAACGCTTGCTGCAGCAGCGCAACCTTGCGTGCGCGAGCAGATCTGGATTTCGAATAAGAATCATTTTGAAGGGTTCGTTCAGATCCACTTACCCTCGAACGGGATAGCCAGCTTCAAGTAGCTCGTGGACTACGACTGAGCCAAGGAAGCCGGATGCACCTGTGACCTGCGCAATTCGTCAATTACCTGAGGTAAAGCCGATTAGACAGACACTCACGAAAACAAGAGGTTTGGTGGACATATTCTTTCAGACGAGATGCGAGAAATTGGTTGAATGCCATTCAGAGTCGCTGAGGAGGCTTATATAGGTCTCCAGGGTGACTATCGATGCTGATCCAGACTTTCGATTGGGCAGATTAGTGTAAAGCTTCCATGGTATCGGATTTCCAAGCTTGGCAATATCGCGTTTGTGCCCGCAGCGCTTGGTCATGAAAGATCTGCGGAAGAAGCGTGAGAACATCATCGTTCGGACCCCGGCCCGGTTCATGACAAAGGAAGTCATCATTCGAAGTCCAACTATTCTATTTGAAAGCAGCTTTGGAATCCTCCCGACTTGCGATTGGGCAGATTAGTGTAAAGCTTCCATGGTTCTGAATCAGTCAGCGCAATCGGCCATGGGCCGATCTGGGAAATATCGCGTTTGTGCCCCCAGCGCTTGGTCATGGAAAATCTGCGGAAGAAGCGCGAGAATATCATCGTTCGCCGGACCACGGTCCGGTTGTCCAACTTCTCATCCACCCAATTCGACATTCGCTTCATTACAAAGGAAGTTATATATTCAAAGTCCAACTATTCGTGTACTACATCCAGCTCATGTTTTTGTTGCGCAGTATTCAGTTGACCATATTCACTGTGATGTTATTCAGCTCAAGAACTGGCGCTGGTCCGGCCTGTTCTCATTATTAGCATCGAAGCGTCGTATACGAAGTAGGACATACCCCGATGAGGTGAAATCTCGCTACGGTGAGCTGCGCTCGTCCCGTCACAAAAAAATTATCGGTCGAAGGGGCGGTCAGAGTGAAGTTCTCGTAGAGGCCTCCACCAGTTTCCAGGCGCGTCGTCGGGTTGAACGGTCCGGTGTATATGCAGTCCCCCAGCTGGCCCTCAGGCGAAGGACAAACTGCAGCTGAAGAAGTCGGGCACGAGAGCAGGCAGATTGCCATTCCAACTTCCGTCGAGCTGAGGAGACCGTTCTACGGCGATTTAGTTGAATGAGTTGAATAAAATCTACGAGATGCAATACGTTGCGAATGACTTGAACCGTGAATGTTCCTCCGAGCTTGATCTTGGCACCAGCCGAAGGGGCGCCGATGCGACTGCTCTGTCCCATGACGGAAGCAACGCTGAAAGCAGCGGCAAGAAAGGTGAGAGGGAGCTTCATGATTACGGCGAGCGAGAGAGTGCTCGAGGCCACGGGAAGCCTTATATACCAGCGCTTGCAGTGGAACGAACTGGAAGACGATTACGCGCGGGGAATGCATTTGCACGTCAGATCGCTACCAGATTGATCCTTGCCAGATTTCAGCGTGTTCGGCCAGCCGCCAGTGTCCAACTCTTGAGTCGACAGTACTAGTTTCGCTGTTAAACATCAGCGGGGTTCTGTCGCCGCATCGCAAACCGCACGGCACGGCAAAATCGAGACCCGTTGATTTGAAGCGGAGAGAAAGACAGCGAATATGTCGTAGGACCAGAATCAAGCCTCACTTCAACGACTCGCAAGGCAAATCAGAGCTGTTGAATGTTGAGTGAATCATATTTCGGCAGTTTGAGAGACCAGTTCGAGCCTAACGTACAACGATGAGTTAATTCCTCGTCGCCGGAATACTGTTATGAGCACCCACCCAGGGAGACGCCCGAAATGGAGCTGCATATTTGGCTGCATTAGCTGGCACAGCAGCAACATGATGGTTGCGGACAAGAAGCAAAAATCGGCTCGAGTGGAGTTCGACTCTTGGCCGCTGGTTCTATCTCCTTTTTTTGCCATGGACTTCGGTAAACAATCTCAAAAATTCAAGATACTGTCCAGATTCATCGAGTCAATTCCGAGTCGATTACACACGTTCGACGGTGATATAGTTGGAAGGAGGGAAATGGTGTGATCTACACTACACACTTGCCAGTGTGATGACCAGCAAGCCCTTCGCGGACGATTTTGGCAGGGCGCAGTGCAACGCCGAAGAAAATGTGTCGAGCCTCGTCGGGTCGCGGTCAGGGCTGAATTGCACAGAACAATGGATCTGCCGTAGTGCGGGGTGGCCAACGAGCACGTTATCCAGCTCCCTGAGCAGATCGGGACGGAAGATGTGCGCATATTGGTTGGGAGAGATGTTTTGTGTTCGGGTGCTGAGGCGGATGGTAATGTGATTGAGAGCAGGCGCCCTGGACGTGGATAAGACGCTAATAAGGAAGGAGAGTGGTAGCCAGTCGTTCGCGTTGCCACTCTCACTGTGGTGGGTAAAGAAAGTGATCGCAAGCTGACGCAGGGCAGGGAGCTGTGCAGGAAGAAAGTTGCTTGCGTCGTGCGAGAGGGTGTGATCTTGAAGAAGAAATGAATTAAATCCTTAGATTAGAAGTTATCGACGTACAGAGGAAGCTGATGGCAATGTACTCCAATGTTTGAGCGGCCGAGGCACACAAGGCAAAATTTGACTCTCGCAAGTGTCCCTCTATGTCGAAGGAAAGCTCCCTGAGAGAGCTCGTGTACGACGCAAACTCTGGAAGGAGTAACAGGGCGGCAATATTTTGATTCCCCCCGATTCTCAGAGTCTGGATTCTTTTTCTGCTTCCTGGAAGGAAACCACTGGCGGAAGGGATGGAAGAGGTATTCACCACAGTGGTAGAGAGGAAAGCGAGGGATGGCGCACTGATAAGCACGCGGCGGATGACATCCAAGGGCAACTCGTGAAACTGATGAAGCACAAGCCGTGTCATCGTTCCATGCACTCGCAGCGTGTCTAGTACCCGGTCTAGCACTTGCGCAATAGCAGCAAAATCGGTCGTAGCCCCGAGTTCTCCCGTGATTTCGGCCGTGCGAACAAGGGTGAGCCGGCGCAAGACCGATTGCGCCGCGACTTCGTTGTCGGCCCAGTCGGTGCGCATCTCGGGGAAGTGCATATAGACGGTGGTTACATAGCCAGCAAAATGAGGATATGCATCCAGGATAGCTGCTGCCTCTGCGTATGTGCGCCATCGACCCCATAAACCGGTGTGGTAGGAGAGCTGGAACGAGCACAACAGCCTTTTTTGACACGGTAGGCGGAATATGGAGGCAACGAGGCTGCACGATCGGAGGGACGCATCGTCAGGGAGCTCGTCTACGATGAGCTCGATGATCTCGAGGGGTAGGTCGTTTTCAACAGGCATGATGAAGGCAAGAGCAAGAGGCTGTTGACATCAAAATGTCACAGCGACCAAACAAGCACGCCGCGGCCATCACGATGCAACTTCCTTTTGGATCCAACTTGGATTCAACATCTCACCACAGAACGATCCTTCTCACCAGCAGTAGTCTACGCCTACTTCCACGCTTGATCATGATAAGAACCCCGCCAAATGGATTGATTTTACACAATATTTTACTAGTACATCCTCGCAACTGCTGGTCTGACCCTCCAACTTGAATACTCAGTTTGGGAGACACTGCGAGTAGACTGTGCATGCAGCATTGAGTACAACAATAACACCAGGCGAATCGGAATTGGAACAACCACTCACATGGGTTGGAGAACGTGCAGGTCGTGCCCGAGACACAGGTGGTGCATCCACTGAAGGTGGAGGGGTCTCCGCCGCATTGACCCCACTCAGCGGTTACGCTGCAACGTTAAAATTTGTGCCAGTCCCAGCAAGATGTGAATGAAAAAACGCACCATCCCGTCGGCGCTCCGCCAGCGGGGGTGGACGATGCCACCGTTGTCGTGCCAGAACCGGTAGTCGTGCCAGAACCCGAACCGGTGGTGGTGATGGTGCACGAACCCGTGCCGGCGGCGGTGGCACACGGCTCTGTGTTACCCTGGGCGTAGTTGGAGAGCCGGGCGGCGACCTCGTATGCGGCGATCTTGGGGTTCCCGTTCGTGTCGAACATCGTGGCGGCCGCGGCAGCACCGCGCCATGAGAGGTCGTCACTGGGATGCGTGTCAGTACTACTAGTCAGGACTCAAAAAGCGTACCGAGGATCCCAGCTGATGAATTCGTTGCAATTGGAGGCAAAGAGGCAAGCGTCCATGTAGTCACCCCAGATAGCCGCCTGATAGCGCTGGAACGCCGCCGTGTTGCTCGTGGTCTCGACGTCCATCTCTGTGATCATCGCATTCACGCCGAGCGCCGCGAGCTGCGAGAATGTCGTCGCGAGTGCAGATTTGGAGTCGAAGCCGCCAGTCGAGGCGGAGATGTGGGACTGGAAGCCGATTGCGAGGCGGTTGAGGGGTACACCCGAGCCTGTTGCGATGTTCTGGATGAGCGCGATGGCGCAGGCGGTCTTGGCGTTCTGTCCACCGGTGCTAAAGAGCATTTAGACAAAATATACACCACAGTACAGGTGCTTACCTGTAATCGTTGAGGGCAAGACGGGTCGTGCTGCCCGCGAACTGGAACGCGGTCTTGAACGCGGCGTAGAGAAAAGATAGATCTGTCACAAGCGCCGTGCCCGAGCCGTCCGAGGTGACGGTCGGCCAGACGTCCTTGTTCTGGACGCACTGGAGCGGGGTCATGCCGTTGCTCACGCCATCGCCGATGACCTCGTTGACGACGTCCCAAGAGGTCACCGACGCGCCCATTCCTTGGATCTCCTGCTGCACATGCTGCGGGATGATCGTGTTCACCAGCGTCGAGGCCGAGAAGCTCCCTGGCAGCCATGACTGTCACAGTTGAAATAAATCCAACACACGCAGGAGAAAAAAAAAACACACCGGAGTCTGAGAGTGCCAGAAGGTGTTGTGACCGCGGAACGTGGCACCACGCGCAGTCGCGAAAGACTGGCACGCAAGGCATTCCGTCAGAGAGCTTGTTCCCTGCGACGGCTCCGTAGCGTCCCATTTGCACCTAGCATGCGAGTTACAGAACAGAACAAAACAGAAAACGGTGGCATTGCGCACCCGTTTTCAGACACGAGGTGCCTGAAGAATGTCGTGAAGATGGACTGGAAGAACGACTGGTCCGCCTCGGATGTGTCGTATGTTGAACCAAAGTGGAACGTCTGGCCTTTGCGCGAGGACACCTGCGCAAGCACCGAGGTCAGGTTCAGCGCTCCGGTCGACGGAAATCCGTGATCGACGAGGAGCGACACGGTGGGTTGTGCGCTTGCGGTGGCGAGGAGTCCCAGAGTAACGAGTAGATTCAACATGGTCTTGGCCGCCAGTCTTGTCTTTCTTGGCCGGTCTTGGCGACGAATCTTATATCTGCGCGCTCCTCCGAACTTCAACCGGGGCTCAGAGGCCTCAGAGGCCGCCACGACGCTTTCCGTGGTGCATCCGAGCCTTTTCGCCGCCGTCGTCGTCACAGGTAGGCCCCGTGTAATTGACTCCGCATATGTCTCTATTTCTAGCGTCCGATTCCAGAAAAAGGTAGAGATGGTGGTGGTAGAAGCAGAGAGGCGGCTACACTGTTGGGAAGCGTTTCCGCTCAATATGAGCGATCACTAGTCAATCTGGTTAGTGATCGCTCATATTAACTACTCTCAGATTGAGCGAATGGGAATCCGATCAGTCTGAGCGTATTTCATACAGTCAATATGAGTGTATTTCTAGGCTCATTACCCATGTCCGTGGAGACCCATGTCCAAATAAGGGCATGGGTCTGCACCCGTGTCTGATACGAGTCTTCCCGCTGATATCCGCGTGTTCCGAGATAAGATGATGTCAAGATCGTCAAATCTGGCGCGCAAACAATAGATTGGCACGAAAGAAAACAATTGTACAACTTGTATATGTACTACATAGCTATCACAAAGTTGAGGAGCATAACGGCGGTATGTAGTACGGATTCTGGAGCGGAGTCGGGGTGTGGGCTAAGATAATGGTTGGGTGCAGGAACGGGGCTGGATCGTAGTGGATCGGCGCAGAGGCGATTGAAAAAAATACCTCGCACAGCAGGTGCTGCAGCTGTAGCTCGCTGTATACTCGAATAGAGTTCCATGTTGGTCGTCGATGCGCTAAAAGCAGCATGAGATAGATGGGATGTGAATACACATCCCACCAAGCACATGCAGCGCAATAGCAATGTGATGCACACAGCTGTGCGTTGCTTGCTGCTGAACACACGAAACATCCGTAGAGCAAGAAACGACGGCCGCGGCCGCGCATGCAAAGAAAGGCAAGGACATTGTGGCGGCGGTGGGGTATCAATTGCGGGTTCGGCATTGTACAGGCGATGGTGGCGGCGATGGTGGCTGCGACGGGGCGGTGGCGAGAGCGAAGCGCGAAGGGGCAGGGATTGGCTTGACGCACTCGTAGTGTATGTGCCCAGCGATTGCAACTTTAGATTCGGCGGGGCATAGGTGCTGCCAGTCGTCGCGCAGAGTGCTTGCGGCGGTTGTGCGTCGGGGCGCAGTGTCGAGAAGGGAGGAAGCAGGGTAGTGGTAGAGGGCTGTATAATGCCAAGAGTCAGAGAAGTTAATAAAATACGCACAGGTGACGCACCTGTTCTGCTATATCGTGCCCTGAGGCCCCAAATGACAACAGCGAGCCAACAGGACTTGCTGCTGGCCAGTATCCACCTCATTCCTTCCATCTCCGTACCACAGCCCCTCCGTTTCGAGCTCCATCCGTCGTCAGCAAGAATTTGCCCGCGCGAATGCTGTCGTAGATTTCGCTTGGGTTGAAGTGAGACGATGTGGGGATGGTAGTATAGGAGGGAAGAGGGCGAAAATGCGCTTCGATCGAGCCCGCTTGCGTCGAGTTTGGGTGAGAATTGAGCCCGCTAGGTCGTCGGGAATGTGAGAGGATTTGGCAGAGGAGTCACGGTGACACCGAGTGACAGCGTGATCTCCGAGCCCAAAATGGAACCGACGGCGATCTCGGCGATGGGCCATCGAGTCCAGAGCCCAACTTGAAAAATGATTGGCTGGGTCCCATGTCCATATGAGGAGGTCAGGTCAGGTCAGGTCAATTTATTCCGTAGAACCCCAAAGGAGCCCACAGTGCCTCGTACCTACGCACATGTGCCTACCATGTACGCTACGAGCATATACAAGGTACTACCGTTGAGAGCAGTTGAGCCAGTGACTCCACCGTCGCGCAGAGAAACGATGTACACGGGAAAGGCCGATGATGAAGCTGAACCGGAAGATATGTCGGTGGACAACGTCCTGTGAATGACGGTGTTCGACTCTACGTCCCCGCCCATTAAAGGGAGGCTGCAGGGTAAAACCTCGTGGGGGACGCACTTCGGTTTCTCCTAGGCGCGTCAACACTCCCCTGCAACCGGGACCTATAGTACCGGTCAATAAGGCTCCTGTGTCGGATTGAATTAATAGGCGTGGGAGTGGAGCAAGAGTCAGGAGCCTACAGCTAAGCTCGGAAGCCACAGAGGTCGTCCGAAACGTTCCGAAGGAGGCTTGTACTGCTCCGTTTGTCTTCGTTCTATGACGAGGATGGTGCTCGAAGAGTCGTTGTGTGAGCCGTGCTATCGACCGACCGGGCCATTCGACGCCGCGGTCTTGTGGACCCAAAAAAAGTCGGTGTGCAAGCTTCTGGCTTCGATGAGCTCTGGTGACGGCTCTGTGCAGAGTACTGCGTCATGTGCAAGCATGTGGGTTCATCCAAGCCTCGTAAGCCATCCTAAGCCGGCCGATGCTCATGGGCACTCGGTCTCACAGCATAGTGGTCATGGTGGGAGAGGGTTGTTAAGAGTATCCGGGAGCCACCTGCCTCAGCCACATTCGGTATCCCAGCGCGACGCGGCTGCTTACCACCGCAACCAGAAACTTCTCTACGCGAAGGAGGAGTTTCCTCCGGATGGACATGGGACACGGCCATCACAGGCCAGCTCGATTCGGACATGGGATTCAAGTTGCCGATCTTGCTCTAACGTGCGTTGTAGGCCGATTCAAGCAGTGGAAATTGGCAGAAATATCTATGGTATGTCTAATAATCTCCCTCTTTTCTCTCTTTCTCCTTCTTTCTAAACTTGATTTTTTCTCGGCCTCCATAGATGGGACATGGGCCTTCCCACAGTGCTCTCCGCCATCAATCTCACGGCTCATGGCTTATGTCTGTTGTCGGGGAGAATTTTATCAAGTTTATCAAGAGGAGGAAAGAGGGAAAGAAGGGAAAAGAGAGGGAGATTGGCACATACCTTCTGTATCCTATGTACTAATTTTCCTAGCTCAATTGTACGTTGGGGTCGCACCAGAATTAAAACGGCGCTCGATATCAAGCTGGCACTTTGGCAGGCTGATGTAGGAAATCAAGCCTATGTCGAATGGGGACGACTACCGAAAAGAGTTAAGCCCCAGCGAATCAAATTCAAGAACCACTGATCGGGCCTCGGAGAACGAGCTTCCGAGCTTGCCCGAAGGGTGAGCGAGCATCTCCGGAGCGTTAGTGTGACGTGACCGAGGCCACTCCTTGATTCCGTCGCGCTCAGCACTCTGCATATCTTGCCAGCGGATTCCAGCCGCTCGGAACCTGTCCGGTACGTTTCCGTCATATTCTCTACGTCTCTGGCCTGCTAATTTGTTTACAGGTCTTTTTAAAAGGCGAAGCAAAACGCGCTGCTTACGCGCTCAGTCTATCGTGCACACCGCCGCCAAGTCCCGAAACGAAGCACTCTGCTGCACTGGAAGAGGGTGCTCATTTGCGACTTAGTGAGAGATGGGAAGGAAGGATTGAGGTGCGTGGTCGATTTCTACGGCCTATCCCTTCACTAACCCATGTTTTCTTCCAAAGGGTGGTCTGTCTCCACCGCCATGCGAAATACGGCGCCCCAAGACATTCCTACCGTACTCCTCACATTCAACAAACCAACAATTTGACCCCGAAATCCCGTTCCCCGCCCGTAGGACGCATTCGTCCCCGCCATCCTCGCCGCTCGCGCGCAATCTCCAATATGAGCCAGACATCACAACGAAACAATCCCATTCCCATGAAGGGCTTTGTACACGAGGTCCTCCGTCGCTCTCACACCTCCGGCTCAGTCTTGCAGACCGCCCTCTGTTACCTCGAAGCAATCCGCCCGCGGGTACAAACTTGTCAGCAGGGAGCAGTCTGGAGAGGGCACATACATGCAGTATGAATCCGAGAGCCGCGTGATGCCTGCCACTCCCGCGGACCTCGCTCTCGAAGCCGAGTTGTCCATACCGGACACTGCCCAAGCTGCCAACGAAGACGTACCGAGGCTTTCTGCCTGCGCGTTGACTCGTCGTCGCGTGCACGCGCACTGGCAGACACTCGGGGAGAGCTAGGTCATACCAGGTGCGTTTCTCCTCTTGTCGGGCACAACAGCTGGCGGAAGATACATGGTATGTGCTTCCCTCGCACGTTAACTTACTGGTCGCTCATTGCCATTCAGTTAATTACAGATGTTGTATATAATTTACCAGCAATACACCCTTTACAAGCTCTCATTATCGTTCCGATCCGCTTACGCGCTCCCATGCATCTCGACACCTCAATCCACCTGTCCCCATGACTTGACACCAACGGCGCACCGGCGCAAAACCTCGGAAACCCGTCGCAGCAGCCAACAGTGTGCATGTCTCTGATACGAGCTTTACAACTAGCGTGGCGTTGGTCCATGAATTCGAGCGCCGCAATGCTTTCACCTGTCTTTAGCGTCCGAGTTATGATTTTAGGCTAGTTTTCTTTCTTTCTTTCATCAAGTTGTAAATCTTGGCTTAATATTATCAAAATCTGCGTCAGTTTCAAAGGTACAGGGTAGTCGGTAGTGCAGCTCCAGGTGTGACTGGCTTAAGGAATGTCACTGTCACATCAATCAAGTGGCTCATGCCTAATCGGGCATAAGCCAGCAACAGCCTCGGCTAATGAGCCAATCTCACAATGACGGATCATATCGAATAGTCCATGTTCTGCCAACAGTGGTCGGACGGCAGAGAAAATACAGAGAATAGACACTCAGTTGGGTTATACAGCCGCTCATCACGCTACGCTCCAAATGCACGCACAAACTCCTGACTCTCATGGCCCTCCTTCATCTTCACGATCGACGTCGCAAACCCATGCGTCCGGCCCTCCGCCTGGCGCTGGTACAAATAATGCTGCGCGTACTGCGGCGCCAGCCGTGTCTCTGCCAAAGACGCTTGCTCGCCGATCCAGACGTAGATCGCTGGAGCCGCCGAGTTGAACGAGCAGTCGAGGAGGAAGGCGTCAGCAGAGGCGAGCGAGGTGCGCGCGGCGGGCTCGATGGCCTCGAACGCGATGTGCCCCGAGGCGTCCGATATCCGGAAGAGGTGCGGTTTGGCGACGACCCCGGGCAGAAGAGGCGCGGTCGCAACATGCACGTTGTCGCCAAAGGCTCCGAGGAACTTTCCAGCGCCGGAAGTCCCTTCGTCTGAGAAGAAAACGGATGTGTCAGACGTTGCCTGGTCAAGCAAAGAAAAGAAAAAAGCAATACATACCGAAGACTTCTATGTCGCAATGTCCTTGTCGGGGCTCGACGAGGCTCTGTGCGAATTCGGCTGCTTTGAACTTCTCCTTGCCAGCGCTGGTCTTGGTGTTGAATTGCCAGACATGCGTGCCCTTGTCCAGGATGTATACATCGCCCTCCACGATGCTGGATGCCTTCGCGGCAACTTCGCGGACGACCAGGCTGTTGTGAGTACCCGACTTGAAGAGTTTGATGAGATACAGCTTGTGCAGGTTGAGAGGGGGTACGTCGGTGACGTGGTGGAAGCCGGTGGCGACGCCGCCGCGAAGACAGGCGAAGCGGGGGAAGTATGAGATGAACCGGGCAGATTCGTAGCCCTGCACTTCGCGGTATTGAACGGGCACTCCGTGGAGATCTAGAGCAGAGCACAGAGTCAGAAGACTCGCACGAATCGCGTTCGCACTCACGATCATCGAGTTCGACGGTTTTGTACGCAGCAGTACCGGCCTCATCTTGCGACGTGTTCTCCCCCAGCCAGAAGTGCAAATCGTAGGAGAAGCTCTTTGCCTCCGGTGTCTTCTTGTAGGTCTACACAAAGCGCATGAGCTGAATCCACCAATGCTCGAATAGAACAAACATTCAGCACAATGTACGAGTCGCCATCGTAGAACGAGCCCAGCTTGTTCTTCGGCCATTCGACAACCTTGAACTGTTCGATTCGCCAGGCCTGGATGCCGACGGCGGTGCCGGCGTTCGCCCAAGCGGGCTCTTTATCGCCAGCGGCTTCACGGACGCGCTTCTCGAGCTACAAGCGCAAGCCTGAGTGTTGGACGCAACTGCAAACCATCGAAGCAAGCGAAGCGTACATCGGAGCCCAGCAGCGCAATGTTCGAGTCCTTGATGTCGTAGGTCGTGGGTTTGGTGAGATGGGCCATGGTGGAGAGAGACTAGGGGCAGCGGACGACGAGCATCGCAATCACCGCCCAAAGAGTCATCACACGTGCGGCCTGTCCTGCTTGACCTCGACCATGCCACTGTCTGTCCAGTTCATTATAGTGGCATCTTGACCAGGACGCAAACTTCCTTTCAAAATCGTACTGCCATCCGTGAACCAAACTGCCGCAGTACATAAGTACTCTAAGAAAATCAGCAAGTTCACTTTGAAGGGATCTCACATAAAAGCCCTCAGCCCTCATCCACCCATCCGCATCATGTCCTCGCCTTCTCTGCCCGACTATGTCCTCGACCCCAGCGCCGCCCTCAAGATAATCCCAAATGGCGAAACAAGAACCCCGGAGCCTCGCTGACTTTGAGCGCAGCATGATGATGTATACAGTCTCCCGCCTACCCGCCGACCCTCATTAACCAATTGTCAAGCCAAGAAGACGGCCCACGAGCCGGGCAGTCTCGCCTCCGTCAAGAACTGGGAGAACGAGCAGTCGTACAAGCTCGACCTCGCCGACTAGCGCACCATCGACCCAGTAAAATACAACTTCGGCGGGCCTCCCATGTCTGCGGAACGCCTGCTCGCTGTGGGAACATACAACGGACTTCCTGCGGCCCACCCATTTTATGGCTCGGAGCACGATCTCAAGTCGAGACATCACGGGAGGTGCTTGATCTAGCCGGCCGCCACAGGCTGCTTTTCGCTGGCGCCATTAGGTTGTTATTCGAGAATCAACGAGTAGGTTCCTTCCTTGTGCATATTCCAGTAGCTGTCACCCCACAGCAAAGGAACCGGTCAAGATCGAAGCTCACGGCGGGGTACTGGAGATAGAAGGCCTAGGTGCCACCATCGCTCT
The DNA here is from genome assembly GCA_029282125.1 of Mycena amicta. Lineage (NCBI taxonomy): Eukaryota > Fungi > Basidiomycota > Agaricomycetes > Agaricales > Mycenaceae > Mycena > Mycena amicta. The sequence continues at coordinate 1,097,392 of JARIHP010000004.1, read as the reverse complement.
CGTTAACAGTCAACTCCCGTCGGGGTACTTCCTGGATCAGTTGGACCGTGCGGTGTGTTAATCCAATCCAATCCAGTCGCAAAATGCGGAGACGTGGTACAATGTTCCGCCAAACAGGCAACTATCCGATGGCCTCCAAGGTTGAAACAAATCGGAGTAGTGTTGTATTCTCGTTATGGTATTCCGGCAACTACTCTGTTGCCAGCTCTGCAAGCGCGCCACTTCCTGTCTCAGAACAAACGTGTGTCACCGACACTGTCTAACGGTACGTTCGCTGTCGGTGAGCATTGATTCCGTGTTGTGTCCGCTATTATCCCCGGCCTGTGCTAACAGGGGTTTCTTTGCTGGGCCAGGTTACAACCCAGACCTTCCGCTAGGATGCAGTTCAGCGCGCAGAGCAACTGTTATGTCGCTCAAACTCGTGCCGAGCGCCTCTTTCCCCACTTTTTCCCACTCACGCGGTCTTCGACTTGCCCGCTTTCCACACGCGTATGTTCTGATAACCTATCTACGGTACGCCGCTTCACGCTCTTCGAGACTGATACGTGATTTATAGGACCCGACGAAAGGACCTCGGCGCAATTGGATGTAGTGGGCTGCTACATCCTGTAGGGACCCAGGAATTTACAAGTCGACGTCCGCCAACTGGTACCTGTTCCCGTCTCGCTTGTGGCGACGGACGAACGCGGATAGAGAGCGGGGTTTGTACCTAGTGGGTTCGTAACCTTCAAGTAAGTTACGGCAGGAGTCCGACGGTGGCACCAAGGAGTCTCCATAAAAGCCTTCGAAGCACTCATTCTCCTCATGTCTTCGACTCCTGCTTTGCCCGACTTCGTTGTCGACTGTGATGCTGTCCTCAAAGACAATGCGAAATGGCGAAACAAGAACCCCCCGGACTATTCCAGGACCCGCGCCGACTATGAGCGCAGTACGGACGCTTCCGCCTGGCCGCTGACCCCACTGATAATGAATCCTCCAGCCAAGAAGATGACCCACGAGCCGGGCAGTCTCGCCTCTGTCGTCGAGAACCTCGTCAAGAATTGGGAGATCGAACAGTCGTATAAGCTCGACCTTGCCGACTGGCGCACCATCGACCCCAGTAAATACGAGTTTTCCGTCAACGGCGGTGCCCCAATGTCGGCGGAACATATGCTGGCAGTGGGCTCGTACAACGGGCTCCTCGCGCCCAACGCATTTTATGGCCCGGAGCACAACGATTTCAAGTCGAGCCACGTCACCTTCAAAGCCATGATGCCCACCTTTGCGTGGGAGGTGCTCGAGGTCTATAGCGGGCCGCCGCAAATTGCTTTTCGCTGGCGCCATTGGGGCGAGATGAAGCACGATTATGGAGTCCCACACTGGCTTTAATTGTGCGTAATGGCATTTCCTCCCGGACAAATTCTCGGCAACAACTGGACTTCCTAATACCAGTAAACCCAGCGGACAACCTTGGAATGCTTCTGCAGACTGAGTCTTGTTATCTAACGCTCCAAAAAAAAAAAAAAAAAAAAAAAGAAGCACGATTATTCGGGCATCAACGAGTCAGTGTGCCTGTTTGCGTATATTTGCAACAGCTGACAACACCACAGCAAAGGCGAGCGAGTCGAGGTCAAGGCTCACGGCGGTGTTCTCGATATCGAAGGTGTCACCGTCGCTGTCGTTAACAGCGCACTCCAGTTGCAAAAGATTGAGACGTGGTACGATCCAAATGAGATGTTCCGCCAAATGGGTAACTGTCCGGTCATGCATAAGCAGGCCCACTTGTAAACTCGTGTATTCCTCCTATGTTGACGACCTATTACGTTTCTCAGCGGGTTTTGACTTGCCCTTGAACAGCGAAAAATTCCGGTCTGTCGGTGCCAAGTACTCCATTCCCAGCTCAGCAAGTACCTCTTCCTCTGTCTCCGACCGCACAAGTTCCCAGAAACCGCTCCCTGTCCCAGGCTCGTCGTTATCAGACTCCGCGCCGTTGCCATTCCACCGCCAGAGACCAAACTCGTTGAGATGTAGACCCGCTTTGGATGCGCGCAGGCGGAGATCGCGAATGAGCTCGGTGTCGCCAGTGAACGTAAGAAGCGCGGCACCACGAGATTTCTGTGCTACCAGACTATGGGGGTCGCTCAGTTCGCACACCGAGCGTAAAAAACAATACGCACTTGAGGTCCAGTCGTCGATACGAGCCCTCCCCCGAATCAATGGCAGCCACCCGCCGTTGTCGCTCCCCAGACCGATCGCCACCAAAGGCGGCAGGTTCGGGAATACGCACGATGCCTTGCCACTTGAGGTCCCCGCTCGATAGCGCCGCCGCGAGGATCCCACGCTCCGTCAATGCAGGCAGCAGATTGGTTTTCAGAACGGAACGGGACTCTTTCTTTGGGGGACCGCGTTTTCGTTTTGATGCTGAAGACGCTTGTGGGGTATCGGGGAAAGGGACGTGTACGTGTTCAGGGTGGAAGATGACGAGGTCGATGTCAGACGAGTCGGGCGATCCGCGGCGACTGGGAAAGAGATTCGGAGGACGCCGAGAGGGAGACTTGGTACGCACTAGCTGCCTGCGATTATGATCTCGTATTTGGGAGAAACAGAATCGCGTATGAATTGCTGTTGTGTGTTTAGTGATTCCATGAGGGACCTGGGAGAGGCAAGCACGCACAGCTACCGTTTCTGCCTCCGACCGGGAGACCCTTGAGAGCCGACGGAAGTATTGAACGCCGATTTGTTGATGTTTCGACAGCATTTCAAGATATTTGGGCGTTTTCTGAAGTTGCTGGATGGTCGTACATCCGGCGTCGACAAGTGCTCTAGCTTTGGCTGGTCTGGACAGACCTATAAATGTCCGAAAAGCAAGAAGAATAGGAGAGGCGCACCCGATACCAGGAATTTGCTCCAGTTCTGACCGCGCAAGGCGATCTCGCTTGGAAGCCTCGACGGCAGCTTCATCCACCGCCGCTACACGCCGCAATGAGATGAGCGAAGCCAGCATTGTCAAGAGCCGCTTACGGGCATGTCGCGTCTCCTCGAAGAACACTTGTATTCTACGGAGGATTCCTGGACCCACGCCTTTCAACTAGAAACGTCAGCCATGAAGCAGGACCGCGACAAAACCACTCACTGCTTTAACCTCGTCCGCAGAGCGAATGGGACTGTCGAGCTTGCTGATGATGTTAATTGCGCTGGTAAACGCTCTGACTTTGAACGGGTTTTTCGTCGGGCTTTCCGCTTCTTCGTCCTTGTCTGGAAAGGGTTGTTGGTCGCATGTCTTTGCAGCAATGAGCGGAAACAGACCTACTGCGTCGAAGCATATCGAGGATTGCGTGGTTCGGACCAGACGTCGAATACACCCGACATTGCGTCCAGAGAGTGCGGCCGCTCGTGGACGCGACTCCCAGCCTGTGCATGAACAGAAAAATGTCAAAGCCGGATGCGGTCACGCTTCTGATGGCAACAATTAGTACGCGTCGCGTGTGCAACATTCCTGCCACTCATGAAGTGCTGTATCTCATCGGGACTCCCACTCGGGAGAGTAAGGCTGAGCACCGCGTTGGGAGCACGGTTAGTGCGCACAAGCGCGCATGATGTCACATCTACAGATAAGATACAAGATAAGTCTACGAACTGTCCGGACGGTTTTCATAATCGTAGCTGGGGTCTGGTCCTGGGCCTTGGTATCCGGCTCCTCCGTATTGACTCGATGAACCAGCCTGCGGATAATAACCTCCTCCCTGGTATCCTTGACTTTGATAGCCAGAGTTGTATTGACTCGGAGGCGGTCCTTGTCCAGGAGCCGGCGGCGCAGCAGAAGACGGATAGTTCTGCCCGCCCAAAGAGAGGTTCGGGTATGGGATTCCATCGGAATACCGCGGACGGGTGTACGGTGGTGGTGGGCGTGTATATGGCAATGTGCTCCCTTCTTGCCCCGCTGGGGGTCCTTGCGACACTGGCGCAGAATACATCGGATGAGGAACCGGGTGCCCATAATCGTAGGGGTAGAAGTTATCCATCGGATATTCGCAAACGATGTTCCTCATGCGGCAGCGAGTGCACGCGCTGGTAGGAGGATTCTCCGATTGTACGCACTATAAACAGGGTAAGAATGAGCAGAAGAAATCGAACAACTAGCAGCTACCTTGGCCTTGAGTCTTCGGCAACTAATGCATGCGACGAAAGACCGCGATGATTTCTGCGCAGGTTGGGTACTGGCAGGGGACTTCTTCGAGCTAGACATCTTGCAGACTGCTCGAATCCAGGGGCAGCTTAAATATCGACACACCAGGCAGACTTTGCTTTATGGAACGCTGCAATAGAGCCCAAATAGATCAGTAGATCTGCCGACTGCATTCGCGCGCGCGGTGAGAGCTCAGAGGGAGGTCGGGTCGGTTCTGGCGTGCTGGCTGCGAGCGAGAGTATGATCGACAAAGAGATGCATCAGGATGCGCAGATTACTCCTGCCCAACATCTGCACGGCGCACAATCAATGAACCAAGAGCTTCATCGGGTGTTCGAGCTGCAAGTGAGCGGTCAGTAACGTGAAGTCAGGAGGGATTCTCGCGCCACTTCTCTCAAGGTACAATCAACAACATTGTCGCCAAGCAACGCCGACTATGTAAAACGGCGCGCTCGAGTTGGCTGTGCAAGATGAACGAGTCATTGTCACGCTCTGCAAGCGTGATGATTTGCCGGAGATCGACGGAGGAAAAGGATCGCCCATACTTTAGTCGCTCCGACCATTTCAATATTGCTCCAGGTAGATACTGTACCTGCTGCGCATACCTCCCGCCGTTTTACTGTTCCGTTCACAGGACTGACCGCAAGGACGTCAAGGACCGATGCTTGGCCGCAATCGAGTCAGAGGTTATTGTTTCGATGTACTAGCTCGTCATGATTAACCTCGGATTAACCTGAGAGTTGGCTGATTTACCCACAGGCATGCGTTTGACCTCGAATAAATTACCTGCGTACATTTGTGCAGCTTTGAACCCAACGACGGACCATGTTCCATCGGGCACGCTGCTCCGGCAACAGCATTTAGACAAGACAAGACAAGAAGTTCATTACCAGAATACTCCACGCATGCGCAGACCGCCGCAGAGTGTACCATCATTGTACCATCATTCAAGGAAGATCAAGTTTCACTGTCGCCGCCGGCTGCCAGTGTCATCGGCTCGAGACTCGCTCGACGCTGAACGGCGCGGAGGTGAGCCAGAATGTGAATTGCGCCCGATTCGAAATCAGCGGACTTCCCACAAGGAAACCAACGCCGCTGTATTCGACTCGGAAGCAAACTTCGAATGTTCAAGCTCAAGTTCAATTCTCGGCTGACGCTGAAGATCACCGTGACTGGCAGCGGCATTATTATTACGCCGTGGCTGGAAAAAGGAACAAAGCTCACACATCGACTAATTCCCCCTTCGATTTTGTGAGCGCAGTTATATCTTCAGGGCTGCAGGGCTCTTAGAATGCTTTAACAAGTTCGCTCTAATAATAATGCCTGTCAATGCCAATACCATGTCAGTGCTATTCGCCGCGGCCGACGGAACCATAAATACCATCTCGGGCGTCCGCAGTTCGAGTTCAGACTCGGATCATACACGATCTGCTTACCTTGAGGCTCCGTGCATGCCCGAGACGACTACAATAGCCCAACTCGGATAACTCTCTGTTTGCAAAGCTGAGCTCAATTCAGTAAGGTGAATAGCGCCCGGGCCCTCAGGAGTACCGGGCAGGGGCTGCGCATCCCCGAGGTCTCCCTTGCAGGTAAACCCTTGGAGCGAAGTTCTTTGCTGTTGACACGCCTTGAAGAGATACGATTAATTGCAAAGTAGTGCTTGGGAGCTACCGGAGCTGCTACTGGTGGTGTCCAGCAGCCATCGTTTCGGAAACTTCATGAAGACTTCAAGTTGCTCTTATCCTCGGCAGGGAACGAATGAAGTCGGAATCTTGAAACATTTTTAGGAGTTTATATGTCCACTCGAGCGCGTTGACCGCACTAGAGAGATTGCAGGGCTAACTGAGACTCATCAGGGTTCCAACCACGAGCGCTGCATGAGCTCGGAAATGTCCTACCTCATCCAATAACGAAGCGTTTATCCGCGTTGGAGACGACCCGATTGAACACCGAGCAGGGGGACCGATGGGCCGTGAATCGTCCACCGTCTGCAAAGACTGGCGTATGAATTTGTTGAAAGGTGGAGTATATTATTCCAACTCGACCAAACGGTAGTAGATGTCGGCCTTGAGTTGTTGCGCAGGTTTCGCAATACCATCCAATAATACCACATCTCGAAAGTTGTCCGCCTCACAGAGTACCCCGACTAGCACCAGCCTCGCTAGAAGACGTGTCCACGCAAAGCAACCAGTCAATATCGCCCCGCGCGGCGACAGCAGTCCCCACACGCCCGTAGTAAAAGGCGCGAGTTCATCCCGCTGAAGTCACTGCATAAAATCGAACCGCATCACAGGTAGGATAACTGTGAGCGGAGCGCAAGGGGGCTTGTTTCGGAACGAAAAGGGACGGAGAGAAACTACGCGGTCAACGACACAGATCAGTGCTGCATCTGAATACAGAAAAGTGGGATGTACAATCGCGTGCCATCTACAGGGAGACGATATGGATTGTGGCACTGGTTACAAAAGGGGAGGGCCGGGAACGACGGTGGGGATGCGAGTATTTTGGGGGAGAGATCGAAGGGTGCGGAGGTACAACAGAGGCGGGAAAGACCCCCAGACAAAAGCAACAACACATGTCCAGTCGGAAGCAAGTAAAGGTTGGACAGTTATGGGCCAGGGCCATCCTCCAGCTGCGCCGTTCCCGCGTTCCCAATTGTTTGCGCCGGAAGCGTATCCAAGAAGGCATTCCCTGCAACAGGTGGCGGCACACCGGTGACCTCGTTTTCCGGGTGCGCGAGATAATAATTCGTATTGACGCTCCCAGCACTGTCCTCTGCCGGAATGGCATCCCCAGAAGGGTGCGGCGCCTGCTCCATGAGATGCGCCGGATAGTGACTGAACTTCGGTCCGTCGTCCTGCGGCGGTCGATGCAACGGATAATGGTTTTTCGGTGCGTCCACAACCTCTTCCGGTTCGCTCCCAGGAATGCGAGGAGGGTAATACGATCCAATAGGTGTAGCCGACTTGTACTCCTCTGGCAAGGCAGGAATTACCGCTGCATGTCTGCCGCCTAGAGGCCCGCCCTCGACAAAGTGCTGCCACACATAGTCCCGCAAACGGTCCGCGTTCGGCAGCTCTTGGATCAGATGTTTGATGGTGTTCTGTCCCAAACCGAAAAAGTCGGGCCCCGAGACCGAGTTGGAGTGCTGCCGCTGGCGGAGTGAGTTGGCTTGTTTGACAATGCTTGACCATGCGCCTGTCGCGGTCCCGGCGATGACGGGACGATCCGGTACGTCGGAGGGGATAATTTGGAACTTGGGACCGTCCCCACCGTCGAGAATCGTGCAGTGATAAACCACCTCAGCGTTTCGATCGACAGTCGACAGGTAGCGTCTAGAAGAAACGTTCAGTACGATCAACGTCAGCCCAAAAAAGCACGTACCGAGTAACTTCGTATCCGACAGGGAAAATATAGCGCTCGGTGTGAAAGTGCTCCCGCATACACACATCACCCAGGCTGATGACCGTCATGATCCCGACGTTTAGCGGGAGCATTGGCTTGCCCGTTTTGTCGCGCGGTACCATCGGGATACTGTAGCTCTTGCTTGTGACGGTGTGAGCTTTTAGGCGTTTCGGTTTCGTCGGCCGGGGAGCTTCCGTTGCAGGTCGCTGACTCGTTGAAGCTTGCGGAGGCAGAACCTGCTGAGGCATAACCTGCGCTGGCGGGATGTATGACATACCAGGCATAGGCCAGTATGGGTAGGGAGAAATATAAGAATGGACAGACAGCATTCCCCCGGAAGGCGTGAGGAAGTGGTAGGGATTGTAGGGAGGCCGAGTGGGGGGAGGGACGGTAGAACTAGACGCGGATGCGGATGCATCAGCCTTGGTGGTATGACCGTTAGTTTCCACGGCAGTTGTCGGGGCCGCGTCCGAGGTATTGACGATGGGAGTAGGCGCTTCCACTGCAGCGGGTAGTGAAGAAACCGAAAGCGGGGCAGCCTTGGGGGAAGCAGCTTTTGTCTCTGTGCGCGAGTTTGAACCGTTGCGCCGCGATGAGCGACGCGGGATTTTGGCGTCCGGGGCATCGAAATCCGGGTCTTCCTCATCGCGAGACCTTTTGGTGCGCTTCGCAGTGGAGACATAATCACCAGAGCTGTCTTCGACGCCATCCATATCATCGTCCTCTGCCGACGCGTCTTCCGACTGTGCCTGCGGTCGCGAACCGGAGCTGGAGGCATCTTCCGCGTCTTTCCCACTGGAATTACGCGTGGAGCGAAACGGACGATGGGAAATGACATCTTCGGGCTGGTTTGATTGAGCAGCCTCGGGTGAGCGGGATCGCCCAGGGGAAAGGTCGCCGTTGGCAGGAGGAACGAAACCAGGCTGGCTTTCGAGGTCGGCTATGCGTTCGACAAGCATGCTGTTTCACAGGTGAATATTCAAAGTACCTACTACACCAGAAATCGGACGTACTTGCGCTCTTCTTGCATCTGGCTGTTGCGTTCTCCTGATCGCTGCAGCTCGGTGCTAGTTTCCTTGTGTCTCTGAGAAGGATAAGACTCGTTTTTGGGACGCGCAACACCACAGCTGACCTCTTCGAGCTCGAAGAATCGCCGCTTCAGCTTGCGGTACTTGTCCTGCAATTCCTGCTCCGTGACTTTTGCGGTCGTCGATGTCGAGACGGCGGTGGAAGAGGCGAGAGGGTTGTCTTGGGGTTGCTCAGCCGCGGCTTCTGGCATAGTCCTGGGTGGGGACTAAATGGCGAAGGCGAAGGCAAACAAGACGTCGCCTTCAGCCACAAACAAATGTGACATCCGAGTCACATCGATGCCTGCTCCGCACCCGCTCCCGCCACCTTCATGTGGCTTGTACTAGCTTGTACTTGGAGCTGTTGGACAGATACGAACCTACATGTTCCATCTCTCCCGCTTGATGTCTTTGCTTCCGATAACGATGCTGACTACCGCTGACTCCCGACCGCAACCGTCTTACAAACCAGACGGTCAACTCTGGTCCAGGATTCCAAAGCTTTCCAGTCATCCAGCTATGGCTACGGAACACTATATAAGCCTAGGCTAGAGACTGCAAGGACATTCAGCCCTTTCTTTTCATCATCTCATCTACTAGACGGCAAACGACATGTCATCATCAAAGCCTCTTGTATTCGTGAGTGTGGGCGCCCAGGGAAAACATCGCACTAACGGCAAGCAGGTCACCGGCGCGTCTGGATTTCTTGGCTCTGTCGTCGTCCATGAGCTGCTTCAAGCCGGGTACGCAGTTCGAGGGTACGTGCAATCATTCGCCATTTACAGGTTGATACTGACGAACAAACAGAGCTGCTCGCGGACGTAAAATTTCTCTTTTGAAGCAAGTCTTCGAAAAGTACTTGCAATTTGAAGCCGTCGAGATCTCCGATGTCGCTACGGCCGACTATACAGATGTCTTTAAGGGCGTCGGCGCGATAATCCACACCGCCGCGCCGTTGCCTGGCCGGGCCGATAGTGAGACTGCGTTCAAGGTGAGTCTCTCTTTGCATAATGTTGTATGGATTCTGAAGCAATTGTCAGAGCGCCATCGACGGCTCGCTTCATATCTTACGCGAGGCGCACAAAGCAGGAATCAAGAAATTCGTTGCAACCGGCTCAACGGTTACCTTTCCCGATAATGCTTATGGTCCGAATGGTGAGCTTCACGAAAACGAAAACGAACAGCGGAGGCTTATTGCGTGTAGACTGGGTAAATGTGACAAAGGAACAAGCATTAGAAGGCAACTCGTTCGTTCTGTACATCGCTGAGAAGAAGTTTGCGGAGCAAGCGGTCCTGCAATACGCTGAAGAACATCCCGACATGGACATCACCATCTGTACGTTTTCTCCTCTGCTTTGAATTTAAGCAACGCTTCTCACATTGACACAGTTTGCCCGCCGTGGATCTTCGGGCCCCTCGTCCCAGGCTTCGAATCCATCGTCCCCACTCCCGAAGGCGCCTTCGCAGCGTTCTCCACGAATGGCTTCGTCTACCAACTTCTCCGCTCCGACAACACCAGCTACCACTACGGCCCCGGCAGTATCGACGTCCGGGACGCCGCCCGCATTCATATCGCGGCTCTCTCGGCACCAACGCCAAACGGTTCTCGTCCCCGCCGTGTCCCTATCGTCTCTCCTCATCAAACCGACTTCCGCGATGCAATACAGTTCATAAATGATGAACGCCCAGCACTGAGGGAGAGGCTTGCGGACCCGGAGACGGTTCCCCGCTGGGCGACCTACAAGCGCGATGTGGATTTGACCCCAGTCGAGCAGTTCTTCGGATACCCGATAGCATCGTTCAAGACCTGGCGGGAGACCATCCTGGACGCTGTCGACCGATTTATCGATATAGAACAGGAATGGACGAGCGAGGGCTTTGAATTTCAAGTCCCTCGAGAGCCACCAATGTAGAAGATGGAGAGGGAGTAAAAGTGGTACAATATAACTTATCATAAGGTCGTCTAATGGCGGAACTCGTACAGTACTAGAGTCTTAGTTTCATGTCCAAAAATAATACTCGCCTTCCAGTCTGGAAGATCTCCACGGTATTCATTCAAAGACCACATGACACTGGCCGCCTAAGAGCCTGCCAGTGGGCCACGCAGGTCGCTCGGTAGTATCTCCTTCGCTTGAGGGTCAGCTGGTGCCGTAGTGAGCGAAAATTTAAACTGAAAGCCGCGATGGAGCTCGATTCTCGATTCTCGAAGGCGGTGAACGAGATTTTCACATCATCGGGGTATGTCCTTCTTCGTATACAACGCTTCGATGTTAATAATGGGAACAGGCTGCACCAGCGCCCGTTCTTGAGCTGAATAACATCACAGTGAATATGGTCAACTGAATATTACTCGACAAGGACATGAACTGGATGTAATACACGAATAGTTGGAGTTCGAATGATAATCGGTTTTCGAATTAGGGGAAGAGAACCGGGCCGTGGTCCGAACCGAACGATGATGTTCTCACGCTTCTTCCGCAGATCTTTAATGACCAAGCGTTGCGGGCACAAACGCCATATTTCCAAGCTCGGCGCTGGCCGATTGCGCTGACTGGAAAACCGGAAGCTTTACACTAAGCTGCCCAATCGCAAGTCGGGAGGATTCCAAAGCTGCTTTCAAATCAGCACCGATACAGCCCGCGCCTGAAGGCCTACTAGTATATAAGCCTCCTCCAGCGTCTCTGAATGGCATTCAACCAGTTTTTCGCATCTCATCCTTAACAAAGATCTTAAGAATGTCCACCAAGCCTCTTGTTTTCGTGAGTGTTTGTCTAATCGGCTTTGCTTCAGTTAATTGACGAATCGTGCAGGTCACTGGTGCATCTGGCTTCCTTGGCTCAGTCGTAGTCCACGAGCTACTTGAAGCTGGCTATCCCGTTCGAGGGTAAGTGGATCTGAACGAACCCTTCAAAATGATTCTTATTCGAAATCCAGATCTGCTCGCGGACGCAAAGTTGCGCTGCTGAAGCAAGCGTTTGCGAAATACCCGCAATTCGAGGCCGTTGAAATATCCGATATTGCAACTTCCGACTACACGGAGGCTTTGAAAGGCGTCGGCGCCGTCATCCACACGGCAGCGCCGATCCCAGGTCGGGCGGACATCGAAACAGCTTTCAAGGTCCGCATTTCCTTTGCTCATTCGGCCTTCTACTCACGGAAAGCTACGTCTACAGAGCGCCATCGAAGGCTCGCTCCACATTCTTCGCGAGGCTCAGAAGGCAGGAATCAAGAAATTTGTTGCAACCGGCTCCATGGTCACCTTCCCCGACAATGCCTTTGGTCCAGATGGTGAGTTTGACATCGGAGAAAGCCCTGCGAGTCTTATACCCCTCTAGACTGGGTACCCGTCACGAAAGAGCAAGCTTTGGAAGGCAACCCATTCGTCCAGTATATCGCCGAGAAGAAATACGCTGAACAGGCTGTTTTGAAATACGCTGAAGAGCATCCCGAGATGGACATTACCATCTGTACGTCTTCCCCTTCTGTCCTCTGCCACTTCTAACATCGGCACAGTTTGCCCGCCGTGGATCTTCGGGCCTCTCGCCCCAGGCTTCGAATCCATCGTACCCACTCCTGAAGGCGCCTTTGCCGCGTTCTCAACGAATGGCTTCGTCTACCAACTTCTCCGCTCCGACAACACCAACTACCACTACTCCCCGGGGACCCTCGACGTCCGGGATGTCGCGCGAATTCACATCGCGGCGCTCTCGACCACAACGCCGAAGGATTCTCGGCCTCGTCGTGTTCCAATCGTGTCGCCCTACCAAGCTGACTTCCGTGAGGCGATTCAATTCATCCACGACGAGCGCCCCGAATTGAGGGAGCGTCTCGCGGACCCGGCCAAGGTTCCTCGGTGGCCCTCGTACAAGCTCGATGTGGATTTGACTCCGGTGGAAGAGTCATTTGGGTTTCCGATTTCGTCATTCAAGACCTGGCAGGAGACCATCTTGGACGCTGTGGACCGTTTCATTGTGTTGGAGAAGTACTGGAAGAGCAAGGGCTTTGAGTTCCAAGTCCCTCAGGAGCCGCCGATGTAGACTTAAGCGAATTAGTAGGAATGTGTACCAGAAAAGACTGTAACCATAACTTGACGATCATCCAAGAAGTCAAGGGATTCGAGTTATGAGAAAGAATTGGTATTATGAGTACAACAGAGACTACAAAAGCAAATGATAATATACAGCATATATGGTCCTCTAATAACGACGCGAACTCGCTCAACCCGAGCACATCAGGCACTCGTCCTTGTTTTCCAGCGCACAATACATCCGCGCCTCCTCGAGCTCACGCTCTTTTAGCTTCCGCAATGCTTCTGCGAACTCGGGGTCCTCCTCGGCCATTTTCGCGAGCATCGCGTCTGCCTCGACCTCTGCGACAACAGGGGCAGCGGCAACAACGACAGACTCGGACTGCTGGACCGTCACGTTGGGCTCGCGCTCGCGAGATCGCGGTGGTGTTACTGGCGCCGGAGACTGGTCGCGGGACGAGATAGACGATGATGATGAGGAGAGAGCAGGAATCGTCGAAGACGGCGTCGGGACAGTCGTCTTCTGCTCCTTCGCCTTGGCATTGTGGACCTTGGCCTCGTTCAGCACGCTCTGGTCGACGGTGAATTGAATCGCCGCTGCCGCCGGCTGCGTCCGCAGATAATACATCCCCGTCTTCAGACCCCGCTTCCAGCCGTAGAAATGCATGCTCGTCAGCTGGCCCATCGTCGGCGCCGCCAGATGCACGTTGAGACTCTGACTCTGGCAGATGAACGCGCCTCGGTCCGCCGCGAGTTCGAGCACCTTCTTCTGGCTGATCTCCCAAACGGTCTTGTAAATCGCCTTGACGTCTTCCGGAATCCCAGGAATGTTTTGGACGCTGCCGTGGTGCGCGATGAGCATGTTCTTCATGTTGTCGTCCCAGATACCCCGGTCGACGAGCTCGCGCAGGAGCCACGGGTTGACGACCTGGAACTCGCCCGAAAGAACGCGGCGAGTGTAGATGTTGCTCGTGTATGGCTCGAAGCACTCGTTGTTGCCCAAGATCTGGCTTGTCGAAGCGGTTGGCATGGGCGCAGTAAGCAGGGAGTTGCGGAGACCGTGCTGAGCGATCTTGGCCTTCAAGGCGTCCCAGTCCCACAAATCCGACGGCGTCACGCCCCACATGTCGAACTGTAGCTGGCCTTGCGACGCTGGGCTGCCAGGGTAGCTCTCGTACGGCCCCTCGAGCTCAGCGAGCTCGGTTGACGCCTCGAGCGCACCGTGGTAGATCGTCTCAAAGATTTGCGTGTTCAGCTCCTTCGCGGCAAGTGACTCGAACGGCATACGCAACGCCAGGAAGACATCCGCAAGACCTTGGACACCGACACCGATGGGACGGTGGCGCATGTTGGAACGACGCGCTTCGGGAATGGGATAATAATTGACATCGATAATGCGGTTGAGGTTCTTGGCGACGACTTTGGTGATGTCGTGCAACCGCTGGAAGTCGTACTGGCCGTTGGAGACGAAGGAAGGGAGCGCAATGGAGGCGAGGTTGCAGACTGCGGTCTCATCTGGCGCAGAGTACTCGATGATTTCCGTGCAGAGGTTGGACGACTTGATCGTGCCGAGGTTCTTCTGGTTGGATTTGGCTACAGAGAGGCGTTAGCGGACAATAGAGGAACATAAAGTAGAGACGGACCGTTGGCAGCGTCTTTGTACAGCATGAAAGGCCCCCCGGTCTCAACCTGCGCCTCGAGGATCGCATACCACAGCTTCTGGGCAGGAATCGTCTTGCGGGCGCGGCCTTCCTTCTCGTACTTCTCGTACAGCGCATCGAATTCTTCGCTGTGAACTTCGTGCAGACCGGGCGCCTCGTTGGGGCAGAAGAGCGACCAGTCGCCATTAGCCTCGACGCGCCTCATGCTGGCAAAGAATCAGCGACCGAATTGTATAGCAGGAACAACAGACGCACAAAAGATCAGGGATCCACAACGCCAGGAACAGGTCGCGCGCACGCATCTGCTCCTTGCCATGGTTCTTGCGGAGATCGATGAACTCGAAGATGTCGGCGTGCCAGGGTTCGATGTACATCGCAATGGCACCGGGTCGCTTGTTGCCGCCCTGGTCAACGTAGCGTGCTGTCGAGTCGAAAACGCGGAGCATGGGCACGATTCCGTTGGAGTAGCCGTTGGTACCGGCGATGTAGGAGCTGCACCAATTAGCGAGAGGGAAAACGAATTGCAAAGGAGACCAACCCAGTAGCACGGATGTTGTGGATGCTGACACCAATACCCCCAGCGCTCTTGCTGATCATGGCGCAGTTTTTGATCGTGTCGTAGATGCCTTCAATCGAGTCGTCTTTCATGCAAACGAGGAAGCACGAGCTGAGTTGAGCTTGAGGTGTGCCGGCGTTGAAGAGCGTCGGTGTCGCATGCGTGAAATACCGCTCAGACATAAGGTTGTACGTCTCGATAACGCGGTCGAGGTCGTTCCCGTGGATGCCAACCGCAACACGCATGATGAGGTGCTGGGGTCGCTCGACAACGCGGCCATTGAGACGAAGGAGGTACGAGCGCTCGAGCGTCTTGAATCCGAAGCTGAGCATAGTTAAGCACAATATCGCGACACGCAGCGATGCTCACAAGTTGTAGTTGAAGTCGCGGTTGTAGATGATGGCGGCGTCGAGAGTGGCAGCGTTGGCCATGACGATATCGTATGTCTCCTTTGCAATAAGAGACGCCGACCGACCCGTCTTGGGGTTGACTAGAGCACCATTAGCTGTGGACAGACGCGACTCGGACAACGCACCGTATATGTACAGGTCCGAAATCACTTGGGAAAAGCTTTTCTTCGTCTCCTTGTGCAGGTTCGAGATGGCGATGCGAGCGGCGAGAATCGCGTAGTCGGGGTGTTTGGTGGTGAGATAGGCAGCTGTCTCTGCGGCAAGGTTCTGACAAAGTTTATTAGCATGTTGTCGACGGGACGCGACTGGACGTACATCGAGCTCCATAGTGGTGATGCCGTTGTAGACACCCGCGACGACTTTCTGTGTGACCCTGAAGATAATCAGACGGTGGCACGAAGAGAGCGCTAGACGCACTCGACTGGGTCTACATAGTTCTGGTCGAGGCCATAGATGAGCTTCTCGATGCGAGTGGTGATCTGAAACGCGCGTCAGACACGACCAGCGAGCTCAAGATTGGCTTACCTTGTCGAACAGGACTTTCTCCTTGCGTCTGGAGGAGAGAACAGTCAGCAAGTCGCCCTCGGCGCGTCCACGACGCGACATACCCGTCTGTACACCACGACAGTCAGCGTCGACGGTCCAGAGAGGCTGCTGGAGACTCACCTCGTTTGTATACAATGGCCATTGCGTCGTAGGGTCGCGGCGGTGAGTGGGCGGAGAGGTAGATGGAGGTGGAAGACAAGGAGGGTGACTGATCAAAACGCGTTACGTGCCACGCTAATATAGCCCGTCACCCATCATTTTGTCAACACTCGCTGTGGCCTTTGACACGACGACTTCAACAAAGTTACGCATTTTGAAGCGCGATTTACACTAAATAATGCCGCAGAAACGTACCGAAACGCGTATCCCTTGTCCAGTTCGCGCCGCAACGCGCGTCAGACCCCAAACCTATTTGCACTTGTGGACGTGCTTGATAGATGATCAACGATTTCGGCACCGCTCTGTCTCTGACGATGACCTTCGGCTCGGCTCTATAATCTATAATAGCCTATATCCCACTTCCTGTGTTTTTGGTCACCGTTCGAGCACCTGGTGAGCTGATATCTCTCCGACGCGCGGTCTCGCACCTCTTTAAAGGCCAGCATGCTCTTCAAGTCTCCTCTCACGACTGACCGTGATTTCCAGTCGCCCGGCGCAAGTGACGATTCTGCAAGCCTATTTCAGAGCTCAGGATGAGCCTATCCTGTTGCTGCAACAATTTTTTTCCTCCCCTAATGTCATGCATTGTGATTGCGAAATCTCAAGTCGGAGTTGCGTCTACAATGAGCTCACCTGGCTGCATATCAGTTACATGCCCGACATGCCCGTTTACCATTCCAAACCTGGCTCAAACACCCATAAATCCGACCTTCTCGCCGAATACGGGCTTCCTATGAGCCCCTCAATCAGCTGAGCCCTCTCAGCTGCTCATATCATCATGGCCAGAAGCTTTCGTCACGAGAACTCCGTCCACGCTCACCCTCCATTGAAACCGCCGGCGAACGAAAAGCCCATGTCTTGTATAAAAGACTCAAGCCTTCCTGACGCGCAACTCTGGTGTCAAGATGCGTCTTCGTGGCCTATTGTCGCTGTTTTCCGCCTATGCGGTCCTCGCGCAGACTGCCGTTGATTCGTACATCGCTACCGAATCGCCCATCGCAAAGGCCGGCCTCCTTGCCAATATCGGCCCTAGTGGTTCCAAGTCACAGGGAGCGAAGGTACGCCTGTGTATCCCTCTCTCGCACCACGCTTATGTTCAAGTAGGCCGGCATCGTGATTGCCAGCCCAAGTAACACAAACCCCGACTATCTTTTCACCTGGACTCGAGACTCTTCTCTCGTCTTCAAGGTTATTCTCGACCAGTACGTGCCGACGGAATGCAAGACATTCACGCTAAGAAATACTCCTTAGGTTTGTATCGGGTGCAGACACCACCCTCCTCGGCCAGATACAAAACTTTGTCGCCTCGCAGAAGATTATCCAGCAGGTATCCAACCCCAGCGGGACGGTGTCGTCGGGCGGTCTCGGAGAGCCTCATGTAACTTGTCCCTAATTTGCCATCTTTATCGCCTTCTGAATTCTTGTTAGTACAACATCGACGAAACCGCGTTCACAGGAGCTTGGGGACGGTCAGTTCTTCGCATTTCCTTCCTTCGTATCTCAAGATGTCTGCAGACCTCAACGCGGTATATACTCTGTGTTTCACTGTCGATCTGAAGTAATGGCTCGATGTAGATGGCCCCGCCCTCCGCGCCACGGCTATGATCCAATACGCAAACTGGCTTCTCCAAAACACCAGCGTTGCTACTGTTACCAGCACCCTCTGGTCAACCATCCAGCTCGACCTCGACTACGTTTCGGCGGATTGGAACCAGACTACGTGAGTGCCGCTCTTGCGTCTCTTTTCATGTATCTCAAATATACACAGGTTCGACCTCTGGGAAGAAGTCTCCTCCTCGTCCTTTTTCACAACGGCCGTCCAGCACCGGGCACTTCGCGAAGGGGCAGCCCTCGCAACGGCCCTGGGGCAGCCCGCCTCCGTCGCGAGCGGGTACACGACACAGGCGGCGAACGTCCTCTGCTTCCTGCAGTCGTACTGGAACCCGACAGGCGGATATATCACGGCGAACACTGGCGGCGGGAGGTCGGGTAAGGACGCTAACCCGGCGTTGGCATCAATACATACGTTTGACCCTGCGGCTGGATGTGTTCGTGGATCCTTGTCATATTTCTCTCTTATGGTATTGACCTTGGCGTTTAGGACTCGGCAACGTTCCAACCGTGCTCAGATCGCGCACTTTCGAACTTGAAAGTCTACGTCGACGCGTTTCGATCTATCTACACCGTCAACAGCGGGATCGCCTCCAATGCTGCCGTTGCGACTGGCCGGTACCCAGAGGACTCGTACATGGGCGGCAACGCAAGTCTTCTGCTCTTTTCAAAAAATTCGCTTAGATCTCATGTCTTCGCAGCCATGGTACCTCGCCACAGCCGCAGTCGCAGAACAGTTGTATGACGCACTCATCGTGTGGAAAGCGCAAGGCACGCTGAACGTCACCTCAACCTCGCTCGCCTTCTTCCAGCAATTCCTACCGAGCGTCACTGCGGGCACCTACGCATCGACTACGACTACGTACACAACTCTCATTACCGCCGTCCAGACCTTCGCGGACGGCTTTATTGGTGTCATCTCCCAATTCACCGTCTGTTGCGCCTCATCATTATACTTATTGTGCTCTGACTATCGCTGATAGCCCAGCGGAGGAGGCCTAGCAGAGCAGTACAGCAGAAGCAACGGCGTTCCCGTAAGCGCAGCAGATCTAACCTGGAGCTACGCAGCAATGCTCTCGGCCTTTGCTGCGCGCGCTGGGACCAAGCCTGCCAGCTGGGGCGCCGCTGGCCTTGTCGTACCCTCGGTATGCCAGACGAGCACTGGGACGCCTACTGGCCCGGGGTCGCCTACAGCGACGGTGGCGGTGACATTCGACGTTGTCGCTACTACTGTTCCGGGAGGTTCGTATTCGCATTCAAGTTCAGCACAATGCCTCACCATACGCTATAGAAAACATATACATCACGGGAAACACAGACTCGCTGCAAAACTGGTCCCCAGACAACGCGCTCCTTCTTTCGTCGGCAAATTATCCGACTTGGAGTAGTGCGTACTCGTTTTTCCTTCCCATATCCTGGAAACTAATCCACCTCCACGTAGTAAACGTCAACGTTCCGGCCTCCAGCGACATTCAATATAAATACATCCGCAAGTTAAACGGCGGCCTCACCTGGGAGGCGGACCCGAACAACGAGTTCCAGTCGCCCTCTGGAGGCTCACTAACTCGCAACGACGTATGGAACGGAGCGACGTCGTCTGGTGGAGGCACGAGTGGAGGCACTGGCACAGTTGCGGTAACGTTCAATGTGGTCGCCACGACATTCGAAGGGGGTACGTTTGCGATATGAATTTTTGCCCACGGGAAGTAGGTGCTGATATTCGCCGCCAGAGAACATCTATATCACTGGGAGCAACGACGCTCTGCAGAACTGGTCGACTGACAATGCGCTTATACTTTCGCCTGCAAACTATCCGACCTGGAGTAGTACGTCTATTATCTCTCCCTTTGACCACCAAAATCTTATCCTCGTTTACAGTCACGATCAACGTCCCCGCCTCGAGCGACGTTCAGTACAAGTATATTCGCAAGGTGAACGGCGCATTCGAGTCTTGGGAGTCGGACCCGAACAACGATTTCACCTCGCCGTCGGGAGGCACGCTTGTGAGGAACGATACGTGGCGTTGAAGAGTTTTCCTTGTCTTCTCCATGTGCTGTCTCTGTTTTTCGTATTTATATTTAGTAGCATGTCGCCCAGTTCCAGGACCCGAACGAAGATATGACTACTCACACACATTGCACAGGATAGGATATTGAAACAACGAGTAAGATAACAAGGCGCAATCATGACGACAAATGGCTGGCGATTCCGCAAGTGGCGGATATTAGTTGGCCTACTGCAGCGATTTACAGGAGTCTGTAAGGGACGAACAAACGACTCGAGGGTCGGGAACTATCCCGTTTTCGGGTTCCCGCTGGCAGCCTTTAAAGTTTAAGCGTGAGCCAAATGTATAACCTGAAGTTTGTGTTCTAGTTTTTTTTGCCGCCCAAAGATGCCTTCAAAAACTCCACCATCTCCTCGAAATGCGCCCCATACCGCTCTTCCGCGTCCGGCACATAGTCGAACGAATGGTCGACGCCCTCGACAACACGCAGCGTCACCGGTACACCCGCCCTCTCCAGCAAAAGCTTCATGAGCCGCGAATCGGCACACGGGACGGCGGTGTCCTCCGCGCCATGGTACAGGAACGTCGGCGGAAAGTCCGAGGTGATGTTGAACTGCGGTATGAGCTTGTGGTGCACGGATGGGAGCACTCCAGCGGCTAGGATGGCGTTTTGAAGGGCCAGGGCATCGTCCTCTTCGGGGTACTTTGCAAGAAGGGGTCGGAGGGACTCGGAGAGGCTCGGCTCATGCATGCCTATGCAGTAGTCAAGCATGACGCCCAGCTGGAGGTACAGTCGCGAGAGGGGCATGCGTGGGTTCGCTGGCCACCCAGGTGTGGGCGAGTCGGCTGGGTGGTAAGCTAGCTCGGACTCTGTGATTGTTGAGTGGTCTAAAAACTGAGGGTAGATGAATTCCGAGAATTTGGTGGGGTCGAGGAGCTCGCGCCCGCGCGAGAAGACGGCCGTTTTAGGCGTAAGGGTGTGGGCGGACTGTTCGGAGCTGCAATTGCGTTCAAAAGTTTTTGTTGGGCAGACGTACGAATGCATTTCCCAACATCGCGTAAATTCCTAGCAAGAATTTGGGTCTTGGAACGGCGTGTATCGCAGCAAGGTATGCGCATGTTCCGCCTGCGCTCGTCCCCGCCACGGCAAACGAATCGGGGTCGACGCCGAATAAGTTGCCTCCTGACTTGAAGAGCAAATCGTCCTTGGCCAAGAAGCTGAAGACGTCCTTGATGTCCTCGACGATATCGTGCAGCGTAGCCTGTGGGAGGAGTCGATAGGACGCAGAAATGAAGACGATGCCCGAAGCTGCGAGCCTCGCTGTTGATCCAGAGGGTCAGCAAGTTCCGACGAGGACCAAGTAGGGAAGCACTCACAGCTCAGCCAGGTTGGAAACCATGCTCTTCTGGTTCCAACGGTCAAACCGCCGCCGTGAAAGTAGACTACGGCTGGCAGTCGAGATACACCTTGAAGGTCGCTGGGCGGGTAGACGTCAAGATAGATGGGCTGCGCCCCGACGGTCTTGTAGCATACATCCACGCAGTCCATGGTGGGGGGAGAGAGGTTTGGAATGCTCCGGCTTTGGCTTCATTCAAGAATCGGCGGTAGAACGTGATCTACGCGGTCTCGACTGTAATGGCAATGCACTCTGTAGCAAGAGATCGTCGTCATGAGAGAGTACAACTATAGAACAACAAAAGCGCTTCAAGAACACCAAGAAGATGCGCGCACTACAAGAAAAAAGTCCTTCAGCCCTTGACACACACTCGCTTGTGTTCCTCCCAGTCCTTCCGCTGGTGGTCCAGCGAGCAGTACTTGACGAGACGGCACTTGCTGCACGTCTTGGTCACGATCTTCTCCCTCGCAGTCGCCGAGTCGACGCTGCTCTCCGAGCCCTCAGTGCTCCCATCCGTGAGTCGTTTCTCGATTGCATAGCCCTCGGAGTCAAAGGAGACGTCGCAGTCAATCCAGTTGCACATCTGCCGGGGCTTCACCCGCTTGCCGTACCTTCCGCCACGCTTGATATCCAGCACCTGCGCATTCTCGGCCCCGCGACGAGGGAAGCGGATAATCTCGCAGTCGTCCGTGCAGCATGGATTGAGACACCCCGTGGGGTAGTCAAAGAAGAGGTCTGCACTCGGGACGTACGAGGGGTGGGTGAAGAGGATTTGCGAGTAGGACGTCGGCTGATTGGAGAACAGGACGATGAAGGGCGGTCGCTTCTCGTACAGCAGCGCACGGAATGTGAGGTCGATTTGGGGGAAGCATGGGGTTCGCCGCTGGCGGGCGAGAGTGTGAGAGATGCGCATGTGCTCGTACTGGATCTGCTGTTCCATGCTGGGCTTGCATGTCCGCCCGAACGTATTTCGACATACGAGCTTGAAGAAAGCAGTAACGTCGTCCATCTCTTGCCGCTTGAGGTCGGTGACGATGATGTAGATCTCGTCGCAGCCAGCGTCGTGCATTCCTCGAAGGAGCATGAGCTCAGGGAGCTTTACTTCCAGTTAACAGCATTGCAAAGAACGATGAAAGAACTCACCATGGTGAATACAATCGGCATCCCGTTCCCATTTCGCTCCGCCGGCATAGAGCGATGGTGGAAAAGCACATTGGACCATGTGCGATCCAAGGGTATCAAACGGCCACTGTCCACGGTGCGACAAAAGATGTTCTCAGGCACAAAGTCGCCCTTGTTCCAGACGATGCTCTGCATATCTTGCGCGGTCTGCTTGCGCTCCCGGACATCCTTGAACCACTCGTAGTAGACATCGTGGCCGTAACCACGGTGCTCGAGCCACTTGTCGATTAGCAGGTCTGTCGAGTCGTGCGACAGCGTCGTCTGAACGAGCTCCGAAAGCGAGAGCCGCGGAGGCGCAAAGAGTGAGTAGTAGTGGGGACGAGGAGGCATTGTGTTTTGGTTGGGAGCAAGCGCGTTGTTGCTGCATTTCCATTTTGGGCACGATGCGGAGCCTTGTCTTCTGACTCCCATGTCTCCTCAACGACCTCTCCATTCCTCCGTATCCCTACACACACAGCCTCTGCTGGACATAACACTCCTCTGCCATGCGCACTCGCAACACCTTGCAAGGGCGGCAACGTTCCGTTTGAGCCTTCTTTTGGACATTAAAATCAGTCACCCGACACCTTCTCCTGCCCGTAGTTGCGAGATAGTCCCGATGTCGACGCCGCAACCTTAATCTCCTACATACAACCACTCTCTTGCAATACATTCGCATGTTCCTGGTCTGCGGGCGGAGCATTAGCTCGAAGACTAAACCCAACTCGAACGATACATACGACATACAGCAGGAAGTCTTCTGTGCTGTTTGGCAAGTGGCTAGCAAGAACACGAAGAATTTACGTCGGCGCCTAACACTGTCTATGAAGCAAGCTGTCGGACATCTCCAGAGACAAGCTGTATCGGCCTGGGCCCTGGAAAGGTGGGATGCCCCAGAGCCTTCTCTGCCAGTGCGCTCACGAGAATTAAGGCAGAGATCTAGACGATTCCTGCGCTCACTTTCACCACATCGCTGTGCGAGGCTCTCCAGTAGCCAGTCTGTCGCGGTAATGCCCGCTTCCCTATCACAGTCGTCTTGTTCATTCGTTTGCTTGAATATATATCTTCGTTTCCAAGCTACGAATACACATCCTCCCCGCTAGTCTAAATGTACATTATCTTATACCCGCGAGGTTACAATCTGGGTTCCTTCTCGTCTTTGATTTCCTCTTTGCGCTCTGGAGCAGGCTGAGATTTCCCTTCGACGACCGACTCGTCTTTCTTGTCGACTTCCTCTACCACGGTGGCTTCCTCTTTCTCCGCCACGGTCGCTTCCTTCTCAACTGCCGTCTTCTTCTCCTCGAGATTGAGCTGTCGTCCAATAGCCTCCGTTATGGCCTCGACGAGGTTCTCTGACTTGGCATCTTCCTTCTTCTTCTCGGTCTCTTCCACCTCCACTTCCTGCTCCGCTTCATGAGGTACAGCAGGCTCCTTGGTCTCCGTCTGCGCCCACAACTCCATCAACTCCTTCTCCCACCCAAGCGCCTGACAGAGCTCAAGCACCACCTCGTCACACTTGCCTAACAACACCGTGTCCTTTGGCCGCCTCCCAATCCCGCCCACCCGATCCAGGTTAATCAAAACCCTCGGACAACTCGGCCCCGTGCGTTCCGCCAGGCCGGCAAACGGGTGCACCGTCATCGAAGTGCCCATAACAATGAGCAAATCCGCCTGGGCGACCATGGGTATGGCGCGGAGGAAGTTGTCTGGAAGGTCCTCCCCGAAGAACACGATGTCCGGCTTAACGAGGCCGCTACATCCAGGCTTGTCGCATTTCGGTGTCTCCTTGGCGAGGACCTTGGTCTTCATCTTCTCGTCGTCGTACGGGCGACGGCAGTTGAGGCAGTGCTGCGTCGCAAAGCTGCCGTGCGCCTCGATAATCTTGTCATCCGAAACGCCAGCGCGCCGCTCGAGCGTGTCGATATTCTGCGTGAAGCACATGTGGAGGAGGTTGTGCTGTGCGAGAAGGCGGATGAAGGAGTGCGTGAGCGTCGGCCGGAATTTGCCTGGGTAGAGCTCGTGCGCGAGTGTGTAGACTGGGTTGGATAGATATGTCAATGGCGCGAAATTGCCCGAAGAGATAAGACGGACAAGGGACCGGGTTCCTGCGGAAGAAGTTGATCTCGAAAACAGCCTCGGGATATGGTAGTCTCAGTCTCGCGAGATTGGCCTGATGACGATGAGCAGTGTATCTGCAGGCAGTTTAGCGACGTACGTAGAGACCTAGAGAGTTTTCAGCTCTTAATGATCATGTAGAACGTGGAGAGGCCGCACCAGTTTCCGGGGATCGGAAATCTGGAATTCCAGCCGAGGTTGAGACGCCTAGAGCCGTGTTAGAACACACTCAGCGGTCGAGCGGTCGAGCGGATTCACCAGCCCCGAGCTTCATAGGGAGCCAGGTAAATAACCTGCCGCACGCAGTGCTGTATCACAAACGTACCATGAGCACAATTTTGTTGCACTTATCCGACGCGATGAAGTCGGCGAGTTTGCGCACTTCCGGGGATGGAGAGGTGTTCTGAGCCATTGCGTTGTAGGGGGTGTCAGCTCGCAGACGCTACGGTGGCTCAGCAGAAGCGCTTTTGAGCAAGAAAGTGATTCAGATTCGGTCAGCCTGAGGATGCTGTTCCGTGACAAGCTGGGCGGCGTTACGAACTCTGTTGGTCTCGACCTTCAACTACAACAACTACAGTATACAGCTTATAGGCGCGCAAGTGTTCCAAGAATCTTTTCAAGCGCATCAGCGTTCAGTAACGAAGAATATGTCTTCTCACCCGCATGACCCTGCCTATTTATTGCGCTCATTCTCACTGGCACCCAACGACCATGTTCACGAGCTTCTGGTTCAAGACTTCGCGTTTGGAAATCTTCGCCTACGCGGAATACTCCTGACATAACAGTGCCTCCGGCCAGATCGAGACCTACAGCAGTTCGTCTTTAACCTTTTCTCCGACAATTCTCATTCTGAGCGCTATTTGGCAGTCGGCCGCGACGTTACTGCGGCAGCACACCGAGGCTCTGCGTCCTTTCATCACCGAGATCAATCCCGACACACGCACTTTGTCCCTCAGCCTATCCTGCAGATGCTTGCGAATGGCGCTGAGCTGCCTGAAGACATTCATGGATATCTCCCCAGTGTCCAAGACGAATAGCGAGAACTCTTGAAGTCTCTTCAGTCGCGCACTTTCCTCGGCTTACAGTGCTCACGATTTTCAAGTTTGTGCAGCCAGCCGTTTCTGCTCTGGCACGGATGGGAAATGGATCAAACACATCGAGAATGCGTGTAAGCCCGGAGTTATTTCCGCCAGAAGAGTAGCTAAACCTTCTGCCCGATGGTCAACACCGGGGACTCGATGGAGTATCTCTGGTGGAGGCGACGGTCCACAGGTATCTCAGTTTTTTAACGAAAAACCTGATAAACTTGCAGAGGCGTCCAACGCACCTACCAGCTGAACCTACCCGCTGAAATATTCTACTTTGACGACGCTGGTCCCTCGTGAGCCTCGTTCTCTGGCGTGTTGGCATCGTGTCCCAGGCATCTCGGAGCATGAGAGTTCTTCCACTGCAGCAATCAGGGCCTGAACAATTCGCATATGGACAGAGTCACCTGAGTGCGGAAAGTCGGGGCCAAGGTCGACGTCGAGGAGGAGACGGTCGAGGGTGTGTTGGTGCAGCAGCGCCGGATAAAAGGAAGTATCTATCCTGTAAAAATACTACGCGCCCTGATGCTGAGAACTCAAGGGCCGATTATCCGGACACAAGCGAGAATAAAGTGCACAATCAATTCTCTTCCCAGGCGAAGTGATGGGTGACATTCCGGCTTGTCCTTGTCCTCCGTCAACCTACCCCGCCCTAGCCTGCGTGCGCAGGCGCGATGGACCCCTCCCTTTCTCGGGTCCAGGCGACGCGCGTCTTTTTTTTCTATTCCTCTTTCTTCTGGCTGAACTCTGTTCTTACAGGGGCCTGCTGGTGGGTTCATGGGTGAACGTCGGGTTATACACGCTCGAAGTCGCGCTGTACATGTTTTACATGCCGCAGTGGAGTTTGACTCGGCCGTTCAAGCTGGGGTTCGCCTTCGTCCTTGCCAACGACGCGCTCGGGACCATCTGTGTATGTGCGAATCTCTTCAAGACTCTCGTCGACGGAGAGCTCAAGCCCATGTGGCCCCTTACCGTGCTCCTCATATCCACGGCCCTCTCGGCGGGCATCGAGCAGACATACCTGATTGTGCGTTGACGGTTCTGCCTCGGCTAGGCCGCTCACTTCCGTTGCCAGCACCGTTATTGGAAAGTGTACGCGTCGTCGTCGCTATTGACCCTCAGTTCACCGTTCCCGAGGTCGAAGAACATACTTTTCATCGGGGTCCTGCTGCTCCTCACCGTAGGCCAGGTAGGCAATTCACTACCCCACTTGCTTTTCCCTCTGACACGTTCTGCAGGCGCTGCTAACGGTCACTGCCGTTGGGCGAGGGGAAATCTCCCGGCTGACAACGGACCAGTGGAACCTGGCAGGTTTTCTTTATTCCCTCTTGCCTGTTGTTCTGATGATTGCGATAGAGAGCGTAATAATTTCGCTGCAAGATCTCGCTAGCTTCCTGACCTGCTGTCAGAATCGCTGGAGTCGTATGCACCGTAGACGACGTTCTCATCGCATTGGCCATGGTATGGACACTCAGCGGAATAAACCCCGTTTGGCGCTCGACGCAACAGTGAGTTCTTTTCTTTTTTTCGCTCCGCTCTTTTTCTCAATGTTGCTTGTGCTCAGTCTTATCCGGGCTGTCTGTATCAACGCACTAACGTCCGGCGCCGTCGTAGCCACCGTCACGATTCTAGCCGTCCTCCCGATGCTCTTACACGGTCGCGATCTCTTTGAAAAACAGTCAATCGCAGTCCTCGGCATCTTTTTCGCGGTGATGGGCCGCGTCTACTCGCTCACCGTTATCGTCAACTTCATCCACCGCAGGGCACAATACCACGCCCACGCATTTGCCAACTCGCTCCAGATGCCGACGCCGTCAGATAATGTGGTTGTGGGGAGCAGACCCGTATCTGTTGTTGTTGGGTCTTTCTTGTTGCGTGCGTGGCTCTTTGTTTTTACGCCTTGCTGCACTGCATTCCCGCTAACCGCATTGCAGGCTCTGACGGCGTCGCGGAGTCCGAACATGGAAATCCCGTCCAGACTGGGATTGAGAGCCAGGGGAACGGTGCAGAGGATACCGTGTCCGTTGCCGTCGATGGGACAAGCATTGAGGACAAGATGCGCACAACGCAGGTGGGTTTGGTACACAGCCTTGTTTGGGATTCGCTCACTCTTTTCGAGTCTGCATCAAGTATCTTGATGCCCTCTCTCCCAGACCGATAAAATCCGATGGGAAAGAGTGTGGATAATAACTTCAATCGTAGCTTTCCGGCTAAGACTCTAAGCGACAAGGCTTCACGGCTAGTTGATTGTACGCTGTGCCAGCGTTTGCGCCGCGTTGTGCCTTGTGCTCTGTCAGTGTGGTGTTGCTGTCTTCCAAGGAACGAGTGGATTCATGGTATATAATTTAGCTGGTGTACATAGACTCAGTCACGTCACACCGTGACATTTCGCCTTTACTCCTCCCAACGCGTCGGCTGCGCCAGAACCCTAGAATGATGCAGGACATGACGGCGGCCCAGCTCAAGCATACGATAGACCAGCTGCACATTGCCGCAGCCAACATCGGCAATGCGAATCCCTACCAAAAATTGACCTGGGCGTCGTCGGCGCCGACTAGAACCGGCTCGGCTGCACCACAAAGACAGACGCGGGCCAGGACTGCGCGGACAGGCTCGTCTACCCCTCTTCTTCCCCAACAGCAACCACAATTGCCGCCCCAGTTTCCACCACCCCAGCTCCCACTCTTGCGGCCACCACAGAACCCCATTCCCACCCGCACACAAGCCTACTACTCGACCTACTCCTCACGAATGCGAACTGGTTCCACGCTTCTAATGCAACCCATCATCGCCCCGCCGCAAGCCGCCTTTGGAGGCAGCACAATGCGTACTTCGCGTCGGGGTGTCGCCATAAACTACGCCGACCCAGGCTCAGGAGACGACATGCCTGACGCGGGCGCAGCTGTCGACTCGGAGGACTCAGACTTTGTCAATGACAACGGCATTCGCGTTCCTAGCACGAGCGGCAGGTTAAAAGCTGCCCGTGCAAGGATGGCTACCGGCATGTCTGTCTTCAACTCGACGACCGGTGTCACTACCGTCCAGCCTACGCCCCTTCCGCAGCCCAAACCGGACAAGGGAGAATTAGACCAGAGCTATCTCGGGATGGTCCCTCCGGCGCGATTCGTCACTTCGCGGCCAATGGGAATGACTGGCCATTCATATCTGTACGTGGCCGACTGCTTTTCCGGGCTCCTCCAACGTGTCTTCTCAGTCCGCCACACTGGATCGAGAATGGAGCTACACGGAGTAGCGCCCCCGTCCCCATCCGCGTCGAGCTCGAAACGGAAACCTACCGAATCAGAGACTGCTTCATTTGGAATTCCAACGAGTCGTTGATTCAGCCCGAAGGATTCGCGCGCGTCTTCTGCGCCGACCTCGACTTGCCCCTCGATATGATCGACACCGTCGCAAACCAGATCAAGGCGCAACTGGAGGAGCACGAGACGATTGCCCGCTTGGACATAATCAACGAGGACTTTGACCAAATGGAGGGCGAGGAGCTGGCCGAGTGCCGCGTTATTCTCAGTGTATTTGTCTCCCTTTTGTCTCTGGCTATTTCTCACCAGGCATACAGATCGACGTGCAAATCGGCAACCACCATCTCGTCGACCACATCGAGTGGGACCTTCTTTCGCCGCTTACCCCAGAAGCATTTGCCACCACACTATGCCGCGAGCTCGGCCTGACCGGCGAGGCGATCCCGCTCGTGTCGCACGCCGTTCATGAGGAGATCCTGAAACACAAGAAGGACTGTGTCGAGTGGGGCGTTGTCGATGGCGGGGGCTTTGCGCTGCGGGATAAGACTGGGCTGGGGCTTGGCTCGGTCGGGCGGGCGAGGGGCGGGCCGAAGGTCCTTGAGAGCGTGTGGCGCGATTGGCAGGAGGCAGACGAGCTGCGAACGCGCTTTGAGATCCTCAGTGCGGAGGAGGTCGAGAGGAGAGAGGTCGAGCGGGAGCGTGCTAGTCGGCGGATGAGACGGGAAACGTCCAAGTTCCAGAGTGCACGTACTACGAGGCGAACGAGGTGGTAGTGGCGTTTGTGTACTTGGCTGATCATTGTATCCCTAGCTAAATTTTTTGTTGCACTTTATCTCAAGGCCAGAAGGGAAATGGCTCCGACTCAGAAGTAATTTTTTTTTTGCGCTGGGATGGGTGATAGAGGTAAAGAAACGTAGACAAGCAAGGTAAAAATAGCATTAGAGCGACGCACGGAATCAGACAAAATCAGCAAGGTCTTCATCTTCAAGAGGCCGATAAATCTGCGTAGACTCCGCCCGCGTCAACTGCAACCCGTGGAACGGCGAAAATTGCCCATAGGTCGCAGATTTTTTGATGGACACATTAATACCAGCGTTGGTGAAAGGTTGGAGCCATGGGCCAGTGGGTTTCATGCCTTCAGGAAGCACAGCGTAGTGCACTTTCAATCGCCGGAACGAGTGACGGCGCAGGTTGTCGGTTTGCAGCTGGAGAAACGCTGAAATGCCGTCGTCCGAGAGGAGTTCGCATTTCCGCAGGATAAGCTCCTCCAAGCGCGGGCAACGCTTTTCTTTGGCCAAAAACACGACGATCTCATCGTCGAGCTGTGGATCACTTGCGTTGTCGAATAGTTCAAGTTCCAGGAGAGTGGGAGGAAGAGCGCTGATTATCTGCAGCAGTTTTTGCTGAGGAATGGCCACTCGGAAACGAAGTGATTCGAGCTTAGGGGCAGTGGATAGAATGTGAAGCAGCGGTTCGTGGTCTGACATGTCATAATCTGTGCTGTGAGGGACAAAACCGTCACGGCCGCCGAGATCCAACCGACGAAGTTCTGGACAAGAGATGTGGGAGAGTATGATGCAGATGCCAGAAAGATCTAGGCTACGCATCTCTGGACAAAAAGTCGGGAGGATGGGCTGGGGGTCGGCGATGTCGACGTCTGGATTCCACAACAATTTGCAGGTCCGAAGTGCCGTGCACTTTCCTAATAGCGCTACGATCTCTGAGGGAGTAATGGTCGTATGCGGAACTTCTGAGATTTCGAGAGATGTAAGTCGATCCCAGTCGACGGGAAGCTCGTTTATATGGATATCGGTGCCTCGGAACGAGACCGAGAGACGATGGAGGTGCGGAGCTCGAAGAAATTCAAGAGAATCCCAGGTAATTGCGCCGCTGGACCAGCTGGTACTGTTGATTGAGAAGCTTTTTAGCTTGGAAACATCCGAAGGACGAATGTTTGCCAGTTCGCCGAACGTCTCCAGCTCGTCGGCGATCGGGAACGATAGCTGAATTGTCTCCCAGCGGGGAGCATATGGGATGAGGGCGCGAATTATCGCAGATCTCGGACGAGTCTCGCCGGCCTCCATGGAGCTACTATAGCTGCTGTCTTGTTGGAACGAAATCGACAGCGGATATTGTCCGGAGCGGTCCAGCCAGACTTGAATCAGGGCAAGGCGCTGCAAAACCTTGGCTTTGCGCGCGGTGAGGGACGTAACAGAGGGCCAGGCTGAAGTGGAAGGCTCTACGATGTGAATCCGAGCCCAAAGTGCCGGTGTTTGGAGCACCAGCAAGCGCCATTCGGCACAAATGCGTCCCAAGAGGACTGGTCCTTCGAACGCGCTCATCGCAGGATTGCGGTCTTTTGGAAGGCATTGCAGGAATATTTCCTGCAAAACATCCTGCGGAATGCGACGCATGGGCGCGAGAAGGGACTCGTGGGCTGTGATGTGTGCTGCGAGTTTGTCGCGCTCATCCTGCAGTTTTTGAATGGTCTCGTCGAGTTTCTGTAAACGGGCGCGTGGCTCTGCAAGCAGAGTTTTGATTTCATCGAGCTCTTCGTCGGTGGGGCAGTAGTTTGTGTTCAGCCGGCTGGCGAATTGGCTCGCCATGGGCGTTTAAGGGCAAGTACTAAGTCACGGTCACGCGGGTCACTGGCACAACAAACTCGATCCTGACTGGCACGACGAGTACGAACTGGCTTTTCGATGAGCTCGTTTCTTGCCGAATTTGTTTGGTTCATCGTTGTGAATCGAACCCAACTGGTCTCAAGTACAGCTGACTGTCCACATGCGAGTCTCCGAAGCCTTCGCTTTCCGGCCAAGCCCTCACTTTCCCTGCTGACCTCCTTGACTGGATAAATGACACTCCGCACTTTTATTGCTAAGCTTCATCCTGCTATGCTCTCACACTCACTTACACTCGGATCCCAGCGGCAGCACATTCCTTCTTGATTCGGCCGCCGCCTCCTTCTCGTGACGCGAAATCTGTCCCTTACGAGCGACTTCAATCAGAAACGCGGTTCCGCCTCTCCGTACGTGCGTGAACAAGGCAAGTTTAGTCGCTCTCAGACCGCCTTTAAATCAAGGCGAGCTTGCGATCTTCACTGTCGACAGAAGATGAAACTCTCCCAGCTTGTGTGGTCATTTTTGCCTGCGATCGTCGCCGGCCAACATAGTGCTGTGGCCAATGTGTCTCCGGCATGGAAGGAAGCATATGCCAAGGTATGTAAGTTTTTCGGCCGAGAGCAACTGCGCTGAATGGAACTTTAGGCGGGGAAAGCGGTCGCACAACTTGAACTCGCAGATAAGGTGAACATGCTGACAGGTGCGCCGTCCTCTGAACCAGTCTTCTATCGCGCTCATCTCTCTATTTAGGCCAAGGGTCGCAGTGTAATCTAACTGCACTCCTCCGATGTACATTTATACATCCCAGCTCGATGCATCGGCAACACGTTTGAGGTACCCTCCATCAACTTCCCGGGCTTTTGCCTCGAAGGTACTTAGCGTTCATTTCCTGATCTTAGCGTTGTTCATTTGGATTACAGACAGTCCCCTCGGTGTCCGTCTTGCCTCCAAGTTCGTTTCCCTACCCTTACAGAAATGCTTGGATGCTAAGAAATGACCCTTCAGCGTCTCGGCGTTCCCAGCGTGAGTCTAGCAAAACTGCAGCTGGCGCCTGCCAAATAATGTCCGTAGAGCGATTAATGTGGCATCGACGTTCAATCGGACACTCATGCGGCAGCGCGGTCACCGTGAGGCCATGGGTGCTGAATTCCGCGGCAAGGGTTCGTTCCTTTCCGTCTCGAGCTCACGATTGTCGACTTTAAACTATCAACCAGGTGTAAACGTCGCTTTGGGTCCAATGATGTATGTTGCTTCTTACTTGTGCTTTCACTCGTCTGACTAGACCAAGGAACCTTATGCGGGCACCGGCTGCTGGACGCAACTGGGAAGGGTGCGATAAGACTCCTTGAGTTCCGTCTTATAGCCTCTTGACTTGATTGTCTAGATTTGGCGGAGATCCATTCCTTTCTGGAGAAGGGGCTTTCGAAACCATCACAGGAATGCAAAGCCAAGGCGTCCAGGGTTCGTCTTTTTCTTGCAAAATCCACTCGCTGTAATTTTGCTCGTGTGGGCAGCCACGGCGAAACATTTTGTCAACAATGAACAAGAACATTTCCGAACTACGAGTTCGTCGAATGTGGATGATCGGTGCGGTAACCGTGTTTCTGTCTAGAAACGATACTAACGGCGTTGATTAAAGGACGGTAGGGTTTCGCTCGTATCTCTCGTAAGCAAGATAGCTCACTTCATCCTCGAATAGCAACATGAAGTCTACACCATCCCGGTGAGCTGCTACACTGCTTTTCCGCACTCATTCTGTGCTGATAGATATTGGTAGTTCCTGAGGAGCGTTCAAGCTAATGTTGCCGGTTAGCATCCTTCCGTTCGCCCTCCCCCTTGTCTGATCAGCGTGCGGCGAACATACAGCGATCATGTGCAGCTACAATCAAAGTATGTTGTAAAGCATCCGGCTAAGCTCATCTCGGCTTACGGATGTTTTCTATTTGAGTCAACGGGACCTACGCATGCGAGAACGACAAGTCGCTGAGTGGTATTCTCAAAGGCGAACTCGGATTCCAGGGATGTAAGTTCCAATCTAATCTACGCCGTGTGTCGTCAAGTTTTGAACGCGTGCTCTACTATAGATATTATGTCAGGCCAGTTATTTTCACTTCTACCGTTGACAATGTGGAGCAGCTGAGACAGCCGTGATTTAGATTGGGGAGCAACTCATTCGACGACGCCGGCGGTTGTATCTGGACTTGATGTGCGCACTTGTCCATTCAAGTTTGCGCGTGCTGTTGAAACTAACAACGCGTTAGATGACGATGCCGGGCTCACCTGCTCCGGGATCGAACTCCTCGTACGCTGAAAAACTCTCCCGTATATATTAAACTTGAACCTCCTAGATTTTTCGGCTCGCTGCTCATTGCTGCCGTCCAGAATGGGACGGTACCAGAGACTAGAATTGATGTGGCGCACTTCTCCTTTTGGATGCCGATACTGATCCGTGGCCGGAACAGGACATGGCGACGCGGGTGCTCGCTGCGTGGTACCTCCTCGGGCAAGATGAAGGGTACCCAGCCGTCAACTTTGACTCTCACAATAACTCTGCACCGGACGATCAGCAAGTAGACGTGCAGGGCGACCATAAAGTGTATGCTTCGGACTCTTGGTTTGATTTTGCTGATTTGTCCCGTCAAGTTTGATTCGAGAAATCGGCAAAGCTTCAACTGTACTCTTGAAGAACACCAATAATGCCCTCCCGTTCAAGAATTACAAGATTATTGGAATTATCGGGAACGGTGCAGGCCCTTCGTCGCGCGGACCGAATGGGTATAACGACCGGACCGGCGACGATGGTGTCTTGGCTATGGGTAGATTTCCCTCTCTCTCCGTCCTAGCCAGCGAATATCTCAAACAAACCCAGGCTGGGGGAGCGGAACCGCCAACTTCCCATATCTGATAACGGTTGGCCAATTTGCTTCCTCTGCGAAACAAGTATAATGTTGAACCTTCTATGATTACAGCCTCTGGACGCGATCACTTTGCGCGCCACCGAGGACGGAAGCACCGTTTCTTCGACTCTGAACGATACCGATTTGGTGGCTGCGGCGAATGTCGCGTCCGGAAAGGACGTTGCTTTGGTTTTCATTACCGCCGATAGTGGAGAGTCCTCGTCGGTGGAAGGTCAGAAGGCAAGCTAATGGTTCAGATTAGCGGCGCTCATGGACCGGTTTAGGCAATCAAGGGGATCGGAATAACCTTCAAGCATGGCATTCTGGGGTGAGTTGCTCACTACAGCGTCGTGAAACTATTGATAATCGCTGACAGGATGCTCTGGTCGAACAAGTAGCCAAGTTCAGCTCGAACACCATTGTCGTTGTCAACTCAGTTGGACCCATTGTAATGGAAGCGTGGATAGATAACCCAAACGGTGCGTTCAAGCTGCTAGCCCACGCGGTGCCCTAGTTCTTATTAAATTATCGCAGTTACTGCTGTCGTACGGAAGTTCTTGGTAATGCTGCTTCTGTGCTCATCTTAGTGTAGGTCTGGAGCGGACTCCCCGGCCAAGAAGCTGTTCGTTAGCTCAGAGCTGACAGTTGATGAACGATCTAATCTCCCTCTAGGGAAACTCTGTGACGGACATCCTGTACGGGGTTTACAATCCAAGGTCCGCACCAGCTTCTCGTTTTTGATCGGCACCTTCATCTGCGCTTTCACAGTGGCCGTCTTCCATACACGATCGGCAAGAGCATCACCGATTACGCAGCGCAAGTCATCTACACATCGGGGGTTCCTATCCTGCCTATCCCATATTCCGAAGGAATCTTCATCGACTACCGGCACTTTGATGCTGCGGGAATCACTCCGCGCTTCGAGTTTGGATTTGGTCTTTCGTTCACAACCTTTGGCTATTCGGCTCTCACCGTACGCGGCAATCCGCGCGGTGGACAGGCGCCGACTGGTCCTGGGTCTGCGCTCTCTCCTTGGTACATCTTAAGTCCAAACCAAACTTTCAGACTAATCTATCTCTCAGGCTTCACGATCCAGTCGTGACCGTTCAGTTCACCGTGAAAAATACAGGTTCTGTCGCTGGTCATGAGGTATCATATCTCACTGTCCCAGACCCCACCAAATCTCACAGTTCTTCAGATCCCTCAGCTCTACGTATCACTCCCTGCCTCCACCAACTCCCCGCCTCGCATGCTCAAAGGGTTCGAGAGCGTTTTTGTCGCCCCCGGCAAGGCCGAGCGCGTGACAATTCAACTCTCGCGGTTCGATTTCTCCTTTTGGGATGTCGTGCAGCAGCGTTGGGTGGTTCCCGCGGGCAAGATCGGAATCTCTATCGGCGCGAGCAGCAGGGATATTCGGCTCAGCGGTTCTTTGTGAATAGCTCAAATGTTTTTTGGTTCGTATAACCAATACACCAGTACAACCATTTCGTCTTCAGATTCTCCTTCTTCTTTCCTTCTCAAGTTCAAACTCTGGCAGCAACGAACGCGGCGGCACCTGGAACATCTATTCCATAAGTACTGCGCGCGAATGTCAGTATTACCAACCAGCAGAAAGGGTAAGAACTAACAGATGAGCCAGCAAGATAAGGTTTCCGCCCATGCAGATGTTGTCCACTGCATGGCAAATCACGTCGACCTTGGAGGATGGAACGCCTTGAACCGCTTGTCCGTTGTCCGGATCGCCCTTATTTATTTTGTTTCAAGCTGAGTCGTCCAAGGGAAAGGGCCCTCACAAAGATGACTACAGCACTGATACGAGCGGCCACACCCGAGGAGATCAACTCAGCGGAGTTGTGCACGAGTTGGCCGCCTTGACTATATCCAGACGAAACAAGCTTGGCCTAGGGAAGTCAGTATAAGTATCCGAAGAATACTCTTGCTGGATATAACACGTACTCTCGGACAAGAACTCGCCGCACTCGTCAACTGATCGTTTAAGTTAGCGAGTCCCCAAATAACGAGCAGCAGAGAACTTAAGATACCATCTGTGCCATGGTCGCCGAGCCCGCTGAATCACCGCCCTCGAGGAAGCCGGGGATGTCCGCCGCGTACGGGACACCAGTGAAGGTCAGTGTCTTGTGGCCAATGGCGCTCTGGATGGCGGTTTGGAGCGACGGCCCGATGATGGTGCCGATAGTCCCAGATTCAAAGGTTCCGCGCGCGAAAAAAACCTGGAAAAATGAGCAGGATCAATGTGGTGCGTGTACGGACGAGGGACGACTGACTATGACATCAGTACACGCGGCAGCCGCACGTTCCTCTGCAACGGGCGCAGCGAGAACGAGCAGGGGGAGTACAGCGAAGAGAGCGACGAAAGCGCGGAGCATGGTTGTTTGCTAAAGCTGAGCTGGAGTTGCTGAACTTGCGCAGTGCCTTTATACCATTGCTGCCGCGGCTAGCAACCAGGAAACGAGGAACAGGAGGGACTTGGTCGGGTGGGTGCCGAGCAACAAGTCGGCCGAAGGAGCTACTAGCAAGTGAATTGCAGTCGGCTCGAGTTGTTTCTTGTCTAGAAGGGATGAGCAGCAGCAGTGGAAAGAGCTAGGTCGCGCAAGTTCACCTACTTAGAAACAGCTCGCATTCGGAAAAAGGATACCGGTTATCTCGACCCCTGGTTGCCTGAGATATACATTTCAATCATCCTCCATCATGCAAGAGCTGCAGCTTATCGTTCGCCGGGTCCGCGCAGGGAGTGAGTTTTAGCTTAAGCGCTTGGTCTGCACCCGTCGGGCGAAGGCGCTGAACTAGAAGCCTGAGGACGCGGTTGGGCTCCGTCTGTCCGAAGTGTTGACCGAGAGCGTTGAGATGTGCCTAGACTGCGCGCATTTTGCATCTTGCTCGAGATCCAGCTCCAATGCCTCCAATGCCGTTTTTTTTGTAAAGTGCTCATGAGCGGATTGGGATTCCGAGTCAAACCCGGGCCGCTTCGAGGACTGCGCTGACTGGCGACGGTTCTCCTTCTTGCCAGTGGAGCGAGAACCGTCGGATGCAGTCAATTTACCAGAAGGTCAACACTTGGGAGCAGACACCAGTCAGATTCGGGTGGGAGTTGTACATTGCCAAACTAACTTTCTTTTGATGGCCATCATTTTCTGAACTGATGACATCAAATACTGTACATGTCACGAATGTCACACACTCAGTTCAAAAGTAACAAGAAAATGTCATCCTAATCTGATCAACGATTTCGTCTTCCCATTCTTCTTCTTTTCTTTCTCAAGTTCAAACTCTGGCGGCAACGAACGCGGCGGCACCTGGCACATCTATTCCATAAGTACTGCGCGCGGTTGTCAGTATTACCAAAAGAAATACCAGCAGAAAGTGCAATAACTAACAGATGAGCCGGCAGGACAAGGTCTCCGCCCATGCAGATGTTGTCCGCTGCGTGGCAAATCACGTCGACCTTGGAGGATGGAACGCCTTGAACCGCTTGTCCGTTGTCCGGATCGCCCTTATTTATTCGTTTCAGGCTGAATCGTTCAAGGGAAAGGACACTCACAAAGATGACTACAGCACTGATACGAGCAGCCACACTCGAGGAGATCAACTTGGCGGAGTTGTGCACGAGCTGGCCACCTTGACTATATCCAGACGAAACAAGCTTGGCCTGGGGAAGATCGGTAAAATATCCGAGGAATACTCTTGTTGGATATAAACGTACGCTGGGGCAAGAACTCGCCGCACTTGTCAACTGATCGTTCAAGTTTTGTGAGTCCCGAAATAACAAGCAGCAGGGAATTTAAGATACCATCTGCGCCATGGTCGCCGAGCCTGCTGGATCACCGCCCTCGAGGAAGCCGGGGATGTCCGCCGCGTACGGGACACCAGTGAAGGTGAGCGTCTTGCTGCCGATGGCGTTCTGAATGGCAGTTTGGAGCGGCGGCCCGATGACAGTGCCGATAGTCCCACTTTCGGTGGTTCCGCGCGCGAAAAAGACCTGAAAGAAAACGAGCAGGGTCAATGCGGCGCGTGTACAGACGATGAGGGTCGACTGACTATAACATCTGTACACGCGTCGGCCGCACGTTCCTCTGCAATGGGTGCAGCAAGAACGAGCAGAGGGAGTACAGCGACGAGAGCCACAAAAGCGCGGAGCATGGTTGCTTGCTAAGACAGTCGAGCTGAGCTGGAGTTGCTGAATTATGTGCAACTTGCGCAGGGCTTTTATACCATTGCTGCCGCGGCCAGCAACCAGAAAACGAGGAACACGAGGGACTTGGTCAGGTGCAAGAACATGACGGGTGCTGAGCGCTGAGCAACAAGTCGCGATCGTCTCTGCAGTCTTGGCCGAAGGAGCGACTAGCAAGTAATGTACTCACCGTTAATTGCAGTCGCCTCGAGTTGTTTCTTGTCCAGAAGGGATGAGCAGCAGCAGTGGAAAGAGCTAGGTCGCGCAAGTTCACCTAGAAACAGCCCGCATTCGGAAAAAGGACACCGGTTATCTCGACCCCCGATTGCCTGAGATATACATTTCAATCACCCTCCATCATGCAAGAGTGTATCGTTCGCCGGGTCCGCGCAGGAAAAGAGTTTTAGAAGCGCTTGCTCTGCACCCGTCGGGCGAAGGCGCTGAACTAGAAGCCTGAGGACGCGGTTGGGGCTCCGGCTGTCCGAAATGTTGACCGAGTGCGTTAAAATGTGGCTAGACTGCGCGCATTTTGTATCTTGCTCGAGATCCAGCTTCAAAGCCTCCAATGCCGTTTTTGTTGTTGTAAAGTACTCATGAGCGGATTGCGATTTCGGCCGCTTCGACTCGGCGGACTGCGCTAAGTGGCGAGTCACTGGCAACGGTTCTCCTTGCCAGTGGAGCGAGAACCGTCGGATGCAGTCAATTGACCAGAAGGTCAACATTCGGGAGCAGACCCCAGAGTCCTAAAAAAACACTGAGCTTCGTCGGCTTCGGGTACCTTTGAGCCGGCTGGTTGGTGGTTCTCTCTCCAAGTTCAAAGAGGTCTTGCGCTGATGAGCGCGGTATCGGTGAGCG
The DNA here is from genome assembly GCA_029282125.1 of Mycena amicta. Taxonomy (NCBI): domain Eukaryota; kingdom Fungi; phylum Basidiomycota; class Agaricomycetes; order Agaricales; family Mycenaceae; genus Mycena; species Mycena amicta. Next base: position 1,058,200 of record JARIHP010000004.1, on the reverse strand, counting down.
TTGGGCCAAGACGATCCTGCCAGTGCACTTGACGTGCTGATGAAAGCAGGAAAAAAAACCATTTTATCGTTTGCAGACGTCGACGTCTAGACGTTCCGCAAACGATATAAAACGGTTTCTCTGTCAGCGGACTCAGGACCAGCACATGCGAGACCCGGGGCCCGGGACGAGAAATTCGCCCAGCTGCAGCGGATGCAATCTCCTCGTCTCAAAGCTTGAACGATGGATATCCTTCGGGTTGGCTTCGGATGCAGACCAGTTGCCAGTTGACGCGGACAGTTGAGAGTCTGAGTCGCCGTGGCCAGCTCAGTCACGGTGCTCCGAGTCAGGTCCTCAGACGTGGGCCTTCTGAGGGAAGCCACGCGCGCGTACGGGCAACCGTACGGTTACCCGTACGCGCGTATCAAGCTAGCGCTTCAGCCTGTGGCTTGCGCTCATCGTCCAGCAAGAATCGACCACCTCGGTGAAAGGCGGTCCTTGGTCGACGTAGCGGCGTAGCGAAGACGAAGGGCCTCAGCGATACATATCGGCATCAAGGTTAGAAGTCAAGGGCATGGACGTCGCAGCTCACTCAATTGAGCGCACACGACCATCAAGTCAAAACCATAGAGAGAGAAAAAAGAGTGTTTGTATAAAAGAGAGTGTAGTCTGTTTGACAACGACGGGTAATAACAACAACAGCATGGTAGACGGGGGATATCGATATTAAGACGACGGTCCGATCCATTCGTTCCTTCCTTTGTATACACACACTAGAGAGCGACTGCACCGGCAACGACACCGAGCGCAACGAGCATCGCGGCAGGGACGCTGCCGGCAAAGTAGTTGGCAACGGCCATGGGCATCGCACCGCTCGTGCCAGAGGGTGTACTGGGTCCGGATCCAGAATCAGAGTTAGAGGCGGACGTAACGGTAGAGGTTCCACCGGTGCTCGTGCCGGGGCCGAGCGGCGTGGTCGTGGCAGAGTTTACCGTGCTAAGGGGAGAGGTGGCTCAGTACAGGTCGATAGATCGCAAGCAAGGAAGAGAGACGCGAGGGCAGGAACGGGAAATGAAAGATTCATCATGCCCGGCCGATAGCCGAAGGCACAAATGTAACAGGAAGAAAAAACTTACGTGGAGGGCGTCGAGGGGGTCGAGATGGGTGTCGACGTCGTCTTGATAGTGCTTCCGTGAACCGTATGTGTAGTCGTGGTGTTCTCGGCTCCAATCGAAAAGTCGTCGCTGACAGTGTAGACGGTGTTGATGTCAGATATACCGACGAACTCGAGGGTGTAGCCATCGCTGGGAGGGGGAGTGAGCAATGGAAAGGGGACAGAACAAGAGCAGAGGCGTACCCTAGATCGTCGACAACAGGGAGCTCAATGTCCTTGCTGAGAGAAGATGAGTCGACGTTGTTTGCGAGAGCATATTGCCGGTTCTGCAGAAGCATCAGGCCCCGCTCAACAACGTTCTCCGACAGATACGCACGAAAGACGGGTGGACGAGCTCGACCGAAAAAGAGCCGGCGCTATGGGAAAAAAAATTTCAGCGACCTAGACAGCTCCAGGTGGACGTAACGCACGCATCGGAGCTTGAGGTCGTCCACGCAACATGAATAACTCCGCCAATGACAAAGTTTCCGGTGATTGTGGAGATGGTCAGGGCGTAGGTGCTGGAGATGGTAAGAATGAGCTCGGTGGAAAGAGGGGGCAGACATACGAGGGAGCCGCGAGGGCAAGGAGGGCACTGCGAGAGGACATGTCAGCCCTTGGGATGGTCTGAGACGACGTCGACGAACCCGAGCTTGATCATAGAGAACATTTTGAGGGATTTGGTCGGGCTTTGTGGCGGGGGGATGGGCGAGGAAGAGGGCGGGACCAAAGACGTTAAGCGTGACATCCTTCCATCACGACGATCAGACATATTTGTGCCTCAAAAAAAAAAAAGAGAAAAATAGGAATATGTCCAGATAAAATACCTAAAAACAAGATAAAACAGAGGCTACTAGACAAGCAACATCCGCAGGTTACATGGTTGTGCAATCTTAGAAAGACTTGACACAGTAAATCGCATGTTTGTGACCGATGATGCAATTTCTGAAACTGTAAAAGTTAAAAAACTCCCACCCCTGGTGATCCCTTCGTGAAAAATACTACAACCGAGGGCCCCACAGCACGAAACCTCTCTCTCAGAAAAGGACCAATTTGAACAAGAGGTCAAGGAAAGCAAAGTTGGCGAAGCTAATTCCGATTTCCAACGAAAATAGCCTCCTCTCAGAATCCATTGGAACTTTGAGCGCTTTTTTAAATTTGAGCATTAAGCTAAAGTTGAACATGCCCGTGATCATGAAAGTAAAACTACAGTTCGCACAGTCCCGTACGTGGATTGTACTTCCAAGCAGCCGCCTTGGCGTACTCGAGTTGGACGCGCAACCCTGCGGCGATTTGTGTTGCGAGGGCCGGCAGTATGTCTCTGTGCATTGGGCGTTCGAAGCTCACTACGACTGAGCGTAGCGCAGGTTCAGGTTGGCAGGTCATCCTGCCGCGGATGAACTCGAGCAGCTTCCAGTCCGAAAACAGCGCACAAGAAACAAATTCGACATGGGCGAGCAGTGGACAAAAGGCGCTTCTATCTGCAGCAGCCATCGGAGTCAAGCTGCCCAGGACGCTGTTATCGAGGATGTGCTCTTCCCGCAGGACAGTCGGGCCCTCGCCGCGTGTTGTCCCCGCCCTGAGTACAAGCTCGCGCAGCGCAGGCACCATGCCCAAGAAGGCCGTCAGCGTCTGCGTGTTGAAGAGCGTGACAACCAAGTCCACGCCCGTTAGATGAGGCGCGTGAGCCTGGAAACCGCGCAGAACGGCTGCTCTGTCCTCGTCCTCGCGTCCGGCCTTCGGCGTTAGGGTAAGCCGCCGAAGATTGGGAGCGTCCACGCGTTCGAGGAACTGCGGGAGAAATATCGCATCGGTGACTGTGAGTTCCTGCAGCTCCGCCACGCTAGCGACGGCACGAGGTTGGAATTGCCCTCCGCGTGTGACCTGGAGTGTGCATATGCGCAAACGTGTACATTGTCGGAGTACATCGAGGGCATCTGCGACAGATAGACCGCCCACAAATACTGCAGCGAGTGATGTCGCGCTAAAAAAACACCGCAGGTCCAGTTCAACGAGCTCGCTCCAGGGAAGCGGCAGCTTCATGGGGTCCGCTCGGATGCGAAGAGAGACAATGCGCAGAGTTGGGAGCCCCAAGATGACTGAATTCGGCCAGAAGTTCGGCCCGCTATCCTCCTTGCTATCGATCTTGAGGCATTCAAGCCGCGGGAGGTCGCGCGCCTTTTGACGCAGAAACGGCTGCATGTACAGATTGTCTCCAGACTCGAGCGTCAACTCGAGGCGGCGCAAGCGGGGAAAGACGTCGGCAAAAGACAGCCCGAGAGTCTGATTGACGCTTCGAAAAGACATCGAGATAGATAACGCCTGGTTGGTGCCTTTCGTCCGGTTCAACCAGGCCGCAACAACATCCGAGTTGAAGCTCAGCATGCCGCCGATGCCACCTGGTTGCGAGAAGCTGGAGCCTGGTATGTGAATTGAACTCCAGAGGGTCGGCATGGAGTGCGCTATTTGCCTCCAATGTCGGCAGATGCGCGTTAGAAGCAACGGCGCCCGAGTTGCGTCCACCAGGGCAAACGGCCCAGTTGACATGCAATACTCGAAGATTTCTCGAAGAATATCTTCGGGAACACGCCGCATGGGAGATATGAGCGCCATATGGAGGTCAATGGTGACCTTGAGGGAGTCGCGTTTGGATATTAATTCGTGCAGCCTAGTCTGCAATTCCGCAATCCCGTCCTCGATCTTGGCCAAATGCGACAGAGGCTTTTGGATGTAGGCCCTGATTCCTTCGATTTCGGTGTCGCATGGCACGAAGTTTGTGCCCAGTTTCGCCGCGAACGGCGAAACGGACATCATGGTGGGAGAGCAACTTGAATTAGCGCGTGCACGTGTATCATCCTCCCATGCCAAACGGCGATTAGATGTCAGCAACACTGCCGTTTCGGCATGAGCTCCTTACAGGTTACATTTTTTGTACACTTTGTCAATTCTCATGCCCCAAGGGAATTACTGCCGTTGTCGCTTCTTCTGCCACTTGCGGAAGGAATCATTCAGCTCTTCCCGGCCCGCCCCCGCCTTCTTGCTCTTCCGGAACTTGCGCAAATACTTCGCCCACTGCTCGTCGTTCTCCAGCCCATCTTCGATAAACTCGTTCGGGTCCTTCTCGATCCCCACGGTCGGTCCATCCACTGGCCAGGTCGTCCAAAGTCGGTGCGTCACCACGCTATTGAGGGCCAGGGAGTTCATGATGAGGACAGGAAACAAGAACTCAATTTCGTCTTCTGAGATCTCCCGGCGTGCAAGGTTCTGCATGAACGAGCGGACAATGTCAATCTCTGGGTCATGGTACCCGTAGAAAGAGTTCTCGACGACACGATGGAGGTCTTCGTTGCGCAGCACGGATACGCGGGTGCGCTCTGTGTACAGTCCGGGAGTCGTGTTTTCCATCATGCGCTCGCGGAAGAAGGCTGGGCACCATTCCAGCGGAGGCAGATTAGCCGTGCGGTAGGGGTCTCCGTTGATTGTCATGCACATATTGAACGTGAACATCGCGCAGTCGAGGGTGACGGTCTCCCCTCGGATTGTGGTGAAGTATAACCAATAGTGGTCGTTGGGGTCTTGGCCGGGGTACAGCGGCATATCTGGATGCGCAATGTCCCAGTATGCAAGCTTGTCCTGATTCTTCACGTCCGCCGAACCCGCCGCGATGCCAAAGTCGGCGATGGGAGAGGATTTGTACGCCAGGCGTGTCCGGTACTTCACCTTCCCATCTGTAGAATCGTTGGCGGGAACAGCGGTCGTTGTGTAGATTTCCGAGAGCAGGGCGAGGCTGATAGCCACAAGGATGGGGAGGACCTGACCCTCGCTCACAATACGGCGAAACATCTTTCCGCGGACCTTATCTGTAGCGGCTTGCGGCCACCAGGTACTCGAGGACATCAGCTCTGGGCTAGCCAGTTTCTCGCCGAGAATAACGAGGTTTGCGGCGGAACCATCTGGGAACCCTATTGGACGACTGCCGGGATTAGGCGCGTTGACGATCTCGCGTTGGAGAGCAGGGTGGGGAGGCTTTGCGTTGTGGAGGTGAGCGGCATGGGCCAGACAAGCGATGAAGGGATAGAAAGTGTCCAGTCCTAATTTATCGTTTTTGCCTGCAGAGCGGCGAGATTGGACAGGTTCAGAGATTGATGGAACACCCACCACAGGTGGCCTTGTGGCTTGGCCAATCTGCCTTCTGGCACGTAGGAGAGCAATATGTGCGCTGCGGATTGATCAGGATAGGATTCTCGGTGGCTCTGAGACTCAACTGACCTCGTAACAAGCGGAGCACAAACGCGGAGTTGTCGGGGACTGGCACACTGCGCATTTTTCGAGTGTGGCGAGCGGTAGATATACCTTCGGCGCTGGGCTTCTCGCCATAACACGTCTTCGAGATTCGCTGGTGGTTGTTGGGAACAAAGAGGGTTTGTGACGTCAAGTTACGAGCTATGGCAAAGGCTGTTGTATCCGACCAGCAACAAAGCAATGAGATGAAGCAAAACAGCGCGTGTAATATACAACGTCGGAGCATCTACTTCCCTCCGCCTGCCATAATCCTCTCAATCTCCATCTTGAGTCGACTGCGTGCAGCAATACCCTCAGGTGAAGGCCCGCCGACGAGCTTCTTGTCGGCGAAGCCAATCGTGGCCCCGCTGTAGACCAGCTCAAGCATCTTGACCCATTGGTGGCCCCAGACTTGAAGTGCATGCGAACCAACGACGTCTAATGCAGCTTTAGAGGGTGTGAGTCAACACGAGGCGAAAGGAATATGGCCGAAAACTCACTGTACATCAGCTGAGCAGCCACTGGGCTCTCGAGCATCCTCTCGCTGCCCAACAATCGTGCAAACCAGACCCATAATCGCGGCATTTGGAACATCGGGTGCATCGGGCGCCCACTGCTCGGGGGTATCCGTAGGACGGCAAAGTAGACGCGCATGCACCCTGCAACGCGCTGCATGTACTCGCCAACCGGTTCCCGGGGAACGTTCTCCTCGACACTCCGTCTGTACCCCAGCACCTTGGCCCGCTCTTCATCGTCTTTCCAGGGTTGGCCGGTAATGTCGTTAGCGGGAAGTGTGCAAGGGATAGCCCAAGTTCCGCAGCGTTGGGAGAGTTTGGCGAAGAGGACGTCGGGGAAGAAGGGAAGGGTTTCCAGGAGTGAGGAGGTCATTTGGGCGAGGGGTATTGCGGCCTTCTTCTCGGCGGTGACTTCGGTCTCGGCCTGAAGGAGGATCGCTTTGGCGAGCGATGAGCAGAGACCGGTGTATAGCATTGGCGGGTGTGGTGGATTGGGGAGCATGATTTGTGATTGAATGAAGGTGGTCTGCGGGAGGTTTAGAGCCAAGTTTATATCATAAGTTTCGACCTACAATGTCGCGAATGGCGCTGGAATCGTTCGTGAGTTGCCCTATTTTGGGCGTTATCTTGCGTCGATAGTCTCCCCAGACAGATCGTCGGGCCTTGTCGGCCTTGATAGGTTTCATGGTGTCAGCCTTGATTGTCTGCGAAAAGGTTAGCGACTACAGGAGAGAGCAGAAGACGTTCAAACCAAAAGTATTGACCGCGCCATCCGCCAATCGTCCTCCGCGGTCGTTATTCCAATAGCTTTGCGACCATCAGCCTCTGCTGCAAGACGCGCCGCCTTGTCCTGCTCGTCTTGAGCCTGCCGCCTTTCATCTTCCTGCTTCCTCTTTTCCTCTTCAACCCGTAACCGTTCCTTCTCCTCTGCGGCCCGTTTTGTCTCCTCCTCTTCTCTCCTTTTCCGGTCTTCTTCTGCTTTCTTCCTCGCCTCCTCCTCTCGTATCTTGCTCTCTTGCTCTTCCAGCACTTTGCGTTCTGCATCGAGCTTAACGCGAACCTTATCTTCCTCCACCTTGATACCAGCATCAATCCGCGCCCAAAGAGCTCGGTCGCGCTCTTGCCATCCGCGCTTGAGCGAATCCTCCTCCCTCTGTTGCTGGATCTTCAAGGAACTCAACAGCCCTTCAACCTCGGCGAGCTGGCGCGCGTGAATCGCGGCAAGACGGTGTTCTTCCTCTGTGTGCGCTTTGTCTCGCTCGTTCAGCAGCTTCACCTGCATTGTGGCATGGTCCTTTCGCGCGACGCGCTAACATAGTACCGTTTAGTTTTCTGTAAAGTGGCAAAGGGCAGACACGCACGAAGGCATCTTTGCGAGTTTGCTTCTCCCACTCCTCGTACGGGTCGTGATGTCGTGTCCGGAGACGAATGGCAGCGATAGTCTCCTCAACATGTCGTTGTTCCGGCGTGCTTTTTGTCTTGGCGACTGGTGCCGGTGCTGGGGGAACGTCGGGCTCGGAATCGTAGCAGAGTTCCTCTTCAGAGTCAGACGACTTGTCCGAGTCAGAGTAGTTGACGAGGCTGATTCCGTAGGTTGACCGACTCTGCCTAGACGACAATGTCAAAAGGACTTTGAATAATTCGAGGAGACTCACCGCCTGACGGGTGACGGGGAGAGCGAACGGGGCACGCTGTAGCGCATGCAGAGATGGTGGTGAGGGGAGAAGGATGGAATGAGTCCGGCGTTCGGCAATTACACACGCTTCTGACTTTCGCCACGATGAGGCTACGCGTTGTGCCCGCGCTTTTCTTCAGCTGCGTAGTCGCTCGCAGCTTCGACCGACTCCTGGGTGCCCAAGGAATCAACCTCTGGAAGCTCGAGAATGCCGCCGTGAAATCCTCGCCAAAATTCACCATCCAAGACGGCTCGCAGTCACTCTATAGCCTTGCGCCGCAAGAAAACGATGACGAAGACGACGAGAATGCGGATAAAAAGGCGGGATTCAAGGCGCAATGGTTCCGTCAGCCGTTGGACCACTTTGACAAGTCCGTCAACGCGACATGGCTGCAGCGCTACTGGGTCAACGCGCGCCACTACAAGGCTGGGAATGCTAGTCCCGTCTTCGTACTCGACGGGGGAGAGACGAGCGGTGTGGTTCGTGCGAGGAGTAAATCGCTGGCATTTGCCTGACTTGCACTCTAGAACCGCATTCCGTTCCTCGACACCGGTGCGTCTATTCTAACACCTTTTAGTTCGCTCTTCTGACTGCGAATAGGCATTATGGAAATTCTCGCAAGACACACAGGTGGAATAGGCATCGTCTTGGAGCATAGGTACTACGGTTAGTGCTTCCATGTTTTGCCCTCAGCGCAGACTAACGCGATGCCCAAGGCAAATCTGTTCCGGTTGCGAACTTTACCACAGACAACCTCCGCTGGTTGAACAACGCTCAGTCGGCCCAGGACAGCGCAAACTTCATGGCGAACGTCCGCTTCGCCGGTATCGACGAGGATTTGACTGCGCCGAATACACCCTGGATCTATTATGGTGTGCGTGAAGCTCCCATCTCTTTACCGTCAATTCATTTCGTGCAGGGTTCGTACGCCGGTGCTCGCGCTGCTCACATGAAGATTCTCTACCCCGAGCTTGTTTATGGTGCCATTGCTTCCAGCGGTCGGTTTGCTTACCTCCCATTACTGAGTTGACTCAAAATTACATTCAGGTGTAACCCACGCGTCTATCATGAACTGGGAGTACATGGAAATCATTCGCACATATGCAGACCCCACCTGCTCTGCACATCTTCAGAACGCGATAAAGACCATCGACACTATAATCACTTCGAGACTGAAGCGGCCGCTCAAGTCGCTGTTTGGTTTGGCGAACCTGAGCCACGATGATGATTTCGCTTCGGTTATCGAGGTACGTCTATTTGTTTTGCCCAGATTGACAGACTTCAACGCCTGAACGCAGAGTCCCCTTGGCTCCTGGCAATCGAAATGTTGGCACCCAGACTTTTTTTCCACCCGCTTCGATGACTTTTGCGCGGCCCTGGACAAGCCACCATTCGGGTCCGGCTTAAAATCCCTTAGCCAGCTACCGTACGGTGCTCCCCAGCGTAGCATCGCCCTGCCTGGCGGGCTCTCGGTGGACTTGACCATCGTCAATTACGCGAATTATATCAAGGAGGTCAGTCTGGGCTAGTGTCTACTTTCCCTCGATTGTTCATGCGTCTCGCAGCACTACGTCTCTCGTTGCCCGGAAGACGCGACCCTTGATGAATGCTTCGGGACGTATGAGGATTCGCAGTACGAGGACGTCGATGTGAGCCAAACGTGGCGGCTATGGCTGTTCCAAGTGTGCACGGAGGTTCATCCTTTCTCATCCCGTTCTTCTCTTACTAAACGTTAACCACAGTGGGGATACTTTGGCGTACGTCTCTCTCCCTGCCAAAGACAATTCCTAAGCGTTGTCAATCCAGACCGCACCGCCAGACCCAGAACAGCCGCGCATCGTGTCGAAGCTGCTCACGCTGGCCTACGAGTCCAAGATCTGCAGACAGGCTTTCCCGGCTGGAAAGCACTTTGCTGTCCCCAGCATGCCGAACGTCACCGTCGTAAACGAGCTGGGCGACTTTGACATTGCGGCAGATCGGTTGGCCATTATCGACGGCGAAAGTACGTTTGATCCAATGACGAAGGGAATGCATGCTGAATCGTCGCCTTGTAGTCGATCCTTGGCGTCCCGCCACACCCCACAGCGACTATGCGTTCGACAGGGATGATACGGTTCTGCGGCCTTTCAAACTCATCCGAGGTACGCCTTCCTTGCCCTCGAGTCCCTCCGTTTGACGAAAATCTTCTTCTTATAACAGGTGGCGTGCACCACTGGGACGAGTGGGGTCTGCTTGACCTCAGTGAGGAGCCGTACGAGGTGCGCAAAATTCACCAAGAGATGATTTTCTTCGTCAAAGAGTGGTTGAAGGACTGGAAGGCTCCAAACGCGACGGATGCGAACGCGAAATAGTGCATCAAAATCGTATTTAACACTGTCTTGCTTTGCCTTTCGGACAATTGCAATCAATACCCTACCTACATACGTCCTGTAAAACGAGATGTCTGCGTGTCATACTACTCTGCATCCCGCACAAGCCTTGGCGGGAGGAGTCCTTGTAGACGCCGTAGACCGCGTTGAAAGCGAATCTACGTTACTTTGTTCTTGCCTCTGGTTTGTCCAGCGATGGTCAGCACTGCTTGTAGAAGGGTGCGTCGTTCCAGTCGCTGGGGTCAATCCACCGCCGAGGGAGGTGGCCGTTCTCGGGATGGATGACCAGGGAGGCGTTCGTTTGTTCAAGTTGCTGGGTGTAAGGTCTGCTCACAAGGATCGTGCATTGGACGGACGGACAACGATGAGACTCATGAGAGGAGACGGCAAGCTGGACAACCGTAGTGACTCGACATCACGCTGTCACGACCATCATGATGCTTGTCCGCGACTACCCTCGACGATTTCGTGTCTCGCATAACTTGAACCCTCGGTGAGCCATGAGAACAAACGTAAATTGTCTGGCGACGCGTCAGGGTGCGTGCATGCCGATCTGCCAGGCGTCACGGCTGTTCAGTGTTCGCGACAACACCGCCTGGTACCCAAGCCTGCCAGTGCTCCTCATCTTGTAGGAGTGATTCCCGGGAAAGGCAAGGGAAAGGTACAATGCATTTTCGTACATTCAAGGGACTACTCAGGTCAATCGTCCTCGTCGAAACCAAACCGGAATCCGCGGCGAACTTCAACCAAGGCGCTCAATGACAATCTCCTCCGGCGTCAATTTTATGCCATCGAACGGCGAAAAGACACCGCGGGGAGAGTAAGGCGTGATAACAACTTCAATGCCGAGTTCGATAAAGGGTTGAATTCGGGTGTGAATTCAAGTTGACTCTGCATCGAATAGCCATGGCACCGTGTATCCGACCTGTGGCCGTTGAAAAGGTGGTGCTTGAGCTTCGAAATCCGTTGTCCGCTGACGGCGAAATGCGACGATGCCCTCTTCCGAAAGCTTTTCGCAGTTCCGCAAGACGAGACTTTGTAGATGATTCACGGATGCTAGAGCCGACACAACCTCTTCATCGAGCTGCGGAGTTGCTGGATTGTCCGTGATTTGGAGGTGGAAGATGCTGGAAGGGAGTGAATCCACCACGATACGTAGCAAATCGTGCTTCGAAAAGCCGATGGGGAGAGAACATGGGCGTTTAAAAACAAGCGCTAACAAGTCACTGCTCAAATGGTAAACTTCACGGGCTCAAATAAACAAAAAGAAAATACACAGGTACATCGACTCGGCCAGCAAGCCGCTGCAGCCGATTAAAATACGTATTCACCATTGCTATCGAATAATCCACGAAATGGGGAGAGCTTCGGGGGAGATGGGTATTGCATCGTGACCTCGATTCCGGCCTGGATGAAGGGCTGAAATACCTTGCTGTCGGGGTTAACGGGAACGTCGGACACCGGAATTTGAGTGTAGACCACCCGGAAGCGCCGAAAAGATGCAGGCGTTGAGTTCGATTCTGTGCCAGTGATATCCATGCGACTTCGAAGGAAGCCGAGAATGGCATCAGCGGAGAGATATTGCCAATTCTCCAAGAACAATTCTTCCAAGTGCGGACCAAAATTCGGCGAGGAGAGCGTCGTAAGAATATTTTCCTCCATCTGATAAGGGTACCTAGAGTAGTTGCGTTGGACGATAGAGATGTTCCGAATGGAGTTGGGAAGGGTCTTCAAATTGGCAACGACCGCTGGTGGAATTTCACCACTTAGGTGCAGTGTTTCAAGCTTCGTTGAGCTCGAAAGTAGGCGGATAATAGCCTGAGACATATGAGGTACCCGCGGGCCCATATTTTCCACAGTAAGACTGAGAACTTGAAGCTCGGGCCATGCGAAATGCCGGATGAAAGAGTAATCGCCATCAAGAACGAGGTTCCGAACAGGGAGTTCAACAACCCGAATGTGATTTGTATCAGGCAATGCAAGCGGAGTCAAGTTCGCATTGGCCGGGAACAACGACACAGCGCATGTCTGGAGCTGGGCGCACTCTGCGAGCAGCTCAACAATTTCCGATTCGGAGAACGTTAGCGGGTGATCGGCGATCTCCAGGCGAGTCAGTCGACCCCAGTCCACGGGAATACGCAGGAAGTTGGACCCGCAATGGTCCAAAGAGCACTCGGAGAGCGTCTCGGAACCTTTCAGGAAGCGTAGAGTGGTCCAATCTACCGTCGAAGGAGCGGGCCCAGCAGGGGGTACCGGTGAAGTTGAGAGTAAGGCTTTGGAGTAGAGGCGCGCTGTTGGTCTCGAGCTGCGTCAACTCAGCAAACATATCGATATCCAGCACGAAGCTCAGATCGATGATCTTCCAGCGCGCGACATGGCTGCTGAGCAGACGTAGAAAGGACAGCGTCGATTGTTTATCCAGAGCTTCACGGTTGGAAATGTTGCTTCCTTTGAAAGAGATTGACAACGGGCGTTGACCGGAGCGGCCGAGCCAGTGTTTGGCAATATCCAGCCGCTGGGCCGTTTTATCGGCCACTATTGTCTTTGCACCATCGGTGTAGGTCCACCGACTTGGACATTGAGGCTCTACAATATGGAGCCGAGCCCACAGAGCGGGCGTTTGGAAGGCTACAGTACGCCAATGGCTGCAAATGCGACCCAGCAATACCGGCGCCTCAGAGGCACTCATGACACTGTTTCTGTCCGTAGGGAGACAGGCCACGAAGATCTCCTGCAGCATGTCGAGGGGAATACTCCGGATGGGAGCGATGAGAGCCTCGTGTGCGGCAATATGCGCTGCGAGTTTGTCGCGCTCCGTCTGCAATTGGCGGATGGTTTCGTCTAGTTCTTGTAGACGGATGCGGGGTTCAACCAGCAGAGCTTTGATGTCTGCGAGTTCATCGTCCGTAGGGCAGTAGTTAGTGTTGAAACGCGAAGCGAACGGAGACGACATGGGCGTTTTAAGACAAGCGCCGAAGGTCACCTGGTCGGAGACCAAAGAGATAATCACGGATTCAAAGCGATATGTACATATATTCCTTGAGCCCCAGAGAGAAAAACAGAAACGACAAGCTATTAGGGTATCTACGCGTGCGGACTGTAAATAGCCACTCGACGTAAGGATATGTAGATACTTTTGGCGGGTATCCAGCTATTAGGGTATCGACTCTCGACGTAACGATGCAGGACTTCTGGGGGTATCATCTGACGCCGACCAGGCATGACTATACAGAGCGGGCTGCAGGACGTCAGTTCGCTGTGAACGGAAAGAGTCGCAAGAACATACACTTTTCGTTATGGGACGGCGCCGAACCCATCGGGACACGCAGGTACCGACGGTCCTTCTTCTCCACTCTAGGCACGGAAGGACTGTTCTCTTTGTCCGACCTGCTGCTAATTTTCGGTTGCGAACGCTCCTTCACGTTGAGATCGTGGTGTTTGAAGCCGCGGAATGAGGTCGATCGTGTGCGACTGCGCCTGGAGAGTGCGGGTGCGGTCTCTACTGTGGAGGTGACGTCGATGGGTGAGACGACCGCGGGAACTGGTAGGACAGAATCGAGCGCAAGAACTGGCGCGGGGTGAATGACAATTTCGGGTATGGGGACCTGGATCGAGCTGGAGAGTGGCAAATGCGCGCACTCGTGGATAACAAGCTCTGGTACTGCGATTTCGCAGAAGACGGGGGACTTGGGCGAGTGCATATCGGTGAGGGGAAGATCGTCGACGTGCGTGGCGTCGAGGAACGACATGGAAGTATCACAATCCGAGCCGAGATCGCCATCGTATGAAATGGACGCGGAGAATAAGCCGGCCGGAAAGTCGATGAGGGAAGATGATGGAGAGATGACTGAGGCGGCGCTGGGCGATGGAGTGAATGCGATTGCCGAGTCGGAGTCGAGTGATGAGAGGAATTCCTGCAACGCTGTGGTCGCGTCGACGACTGGCGTGATATCGTGCTCGGGTTCGAGACAGAGGACGTTTCGGAGCGGTGAAGGTGCGGCGATGAAAGCAGGTCTTTTGGATTTGTAGATTTTGCCGGGAATAACGTCGGCTGCGCGGAGATGCTCATTGCGAGCGATGCTGTTGGGAACGGCGGCTGCCTTTGATTCTTTCGCCTGCTCTTGCACAAGCTGTGCGGGGAGTGAGACATTGAGTTCAAGAAAGGAGACAACGAACCTCGACAAAGCACAACTTGACCTTCGCAAGGTCCAAGACAGTCTGTGCCACCTTTTTGTGGTCCTAAGAGTATCGACAGTTAGTCGGGCGAAGGAGTTGGGGTGACAATACATACCCCAGACATACGAGGCCTTGCGACGATGACGTTCGAGCTAAGGACGCTCTGAATGAGGAACAGACGTCAGATTAACCCAGAAGCAGCCGAAGAGAACACATACCTCTTCGTCGTATACCACATGCTCTCGTCGCTCTAGGAGCTTGCGGACGAGGCGTGGGCCCAGTACATACGTCAAGGGGGCAATGACGATGACAAGGAAGATAAGAGCTGCGACCACACCCACGATGGGCTGGAATGAGGAAGCAGCGCGAGGGGTGGTTTGTATAACAGGCATGTTAATGCAGAGGATGTGGTGGTAGGAAGAGAGACGGGTGAATCCTCAGGGTGAGACCAGTCCCAGAGGTATTCCGCCGCGGATGTTTCACTCTGGAATGGAGAGCTATCCGCGCAGTGCACGAATTTTTCGCAGGAGGGCGTCGACGGCTTTGGTGGCTTCATGGATTTAGAAAGACTTGCACCGATGCCCCAGATACTGAACGACGGGCCAGCTAGGCGATTTTGTGTCGAAGACACGAGGAATCTTGGTCTCCATTCTTTCGCTTTGCATCCGCGGGAGGACCTGAGAAAGAAGAGCAAGAATGTCGCATTGCAGTAGACGCGTAGACACCGAGCTCGGATGGTAGAAGGCGAATCGTCGTGGTTGGGTCCAAGTTGGCCTGAGACCGTGAGACCGTGACGTGACGCCCGTTCTCGAAACAAACGACGACGACCATGCTTGTCCAATACATCGAGCCTCTGAGGTCGAGCGGCCTCCCGCCCTCTGTGCTCTTCTGCCCACGCAGCGCTACGGAGGTCGGTCCGCATGCAAAGGCGCAATAGTCAAGACTCAAAGTCTAGGCGTGGTCTGGGCTTGACTCGTTTCGCGCTCCAGTGTCCCAATGTATCGCGCAAAAGAGCTGCGAACATCCTCCATCGACTGCAGAGAGCTCAAAAAACTTATCTCCAAATTGTATCTCCCAGCCACTGCTTCAACTCAGTCATAGACCTCACATTCCTCTCAATTATCAACACTCGCCGCCGACATCGGGATGACGCGCTTCCCAAGGCACACGTCCGAGAAGAGCTGGATGGCGGCGCTTGCTCTTCCGAGTCCCGTTTGTTGGACCAGGGTCAAGACGTCGTCGCAAATGCACCTTCTTCACCATGTGCTTTTGTGGGCTCACCTTCCGACTGCCAGGCGTTGAACTATCTTGTCCTCCAGGGATTATGTCGACCATTTCCTCCTGCTCCGGACCATCTACGAGTGTAAAACCCTCCTCTCTTGAGTCTAGATTTGCAACAAGCCAAACCCGCTGCCAACATCGCAACCGGAAGACCTAAAACTCAAGGCACGGAAGACTTGTCAGCTGGCGGCGTTCACTATCCCGTGTTTCATGAACAGTCTGGTGAGGATGGTGCATGTGCGACCCAAGTCCAGGTCGCCACTTTCCACACGAGCGTTAATGCTTCTAGGATGGCGGATATCCCAAATGTCACCTTGGATAGTTCCGCTCGTGTCGAATGTCTCGCCGCGGACTCTATCGAATGTGATTTCGTGGTTGCCGGAGTCGTGGTTGGGTGGTATAAAGGGAGAGGTGTGAACGGCTAGATGGTCCAGTCATCGACTTGTTCAACGACAAAAATGCGCTTCTTCTCTCTCGCTCTCCTTGCCACGTCCTCTTTCGTTTCTGGCACGTTTGCAGTCACTGCGGTAGGTCTCTCCTCCGCTTCCCCATTCCTTCCTGATCTCCATTCCCTAGGCATCGAACGTCCCTTCTGGCGCGACTGTCCCCTCTCTCACTGCACACGCCAACGACATTCTCGACAACCTCGTGCGTGTCAACGCCGCCGCTTATCAGCTGGTGGCCGCGAATTCCTCGAGCGCTTCCGTCGCCTCCGCTGTTAATACTATCAACCGCATCACTAACGTCGTCGTCCCCGTCCGCTCTGGCCTCCTCGACGGCCTTCTTGGATCTCTCCTCGGTGGTGGAGGTGGGTTGGGCGACGTACTGAGCGGGCGGGGCGGGTTCTTGGGTGGATTGCTCCCAGGAGATTTGCTCGGTGATTTGTTGGGAGGTAATGGAGGTGGACTTTTGGGTGGGCTTCTTGGGGGAGACGATCTCTTGGACGGGCTTCTTGGTGGACTACTTGACGGTTTGCTGGGCCCTGACGGGATTTTGGGCGGGCTGCTTGGTGGGATTTTGGGTGGGGGTGGCGGGAATGGGTTGCTCTCTGGCCTCGTTGGCGAGCTGCTTGACCTGTTCTCGGGGCTGGGCGAGTCTTTGTGCGGAGACGATCTTCTTGGCGAGTTGTTGGGCGCGGTGCAGGACTTGGTGGGCTCGCTGACAGGCGCGTTGGGGGATGGGGAGGGTTGCGGGTGCGGAAACGACCGGGTGTTGATGCGCAACGTTGCGGCGGCCGTCCAGGCGCGCAAGACTCAGCTCGCGCCGATTCACTTGTAGCGAACCTTGGAGCGTGCTTGAAGACTTTCTTGACCTCGTTTCTTTCATAATTTGAAGATGCTTCCTTTATCTCGTTCTGTCGTTCGCGTGGCATCGGCAGTAGTAAACTTCTTGTGCTCCGGGACCCGACTCTTGAGCTTTTTATCGAACACATTCTACAATATTTAGACGCGTATTCGATATGCATTCTAATAGACGCAAGCTCACTTTTACCTTAACAACCGGCCGGCCGGGGTCTTGCGGCGATGCAAGGCCATCGGTCGCTGATTGATCAGAGTCTGAAAAGTCTGGTCCCGCTTGTCACCTTCACCCGCAATGTCTCTCGACGCCGACCACGTTCGCTCCTTCAACGAGGACGACGACGCCGACACCGCGTCTCAGCGGTCCATTTCTCTCTCATCGCCCGCTGTGTCGCCTCGGAATTCGCTGTCGAATCGGGCATCGCATCCATATACCCTCGACACCGACCTCAGTTCCGAGCCCGACGACGCCAGCATGTACACCCACGACGTTCCGCTGGAAAGCCCCAACACGTCTGTCGCTCCCTCAGTCATCGACGAGCCTTCGGCCAAGGAAGGCGGTCTCCCAACGTACCCGCCGTCCCCGCCCCATGACGACGCCGCCTCAATAGCCTCGGTGGCATCTGGCTCGTCTCGCAAGGCCCGGCCCGAGTCCATGATTGTGCTTCCGAGCGACGTACCGCTTATTCTCGGCATCGCACTCGTCGATTTCAACCACATCGTAAGCCTATTCCCAACCCCCGTCGCGCGCTCACTCGCCCGTAGGTTGGGCCCAAAATTGAGTGGTCCAAAGGCGAGATATTCGAGGACGAGGAGCTCGTCAAGATCCTGCCATTCCTGGCCCTTCCCGATGGTGCACACCTCGTATGTCCGCTTGTTGACAACTGCAATCTGCCACGAGTAACCGAGCGTACAGAGCGCCGAAGATTACTCATACTTCCACCTCGTACCCACCGGTCCAAAGCCGACAACCATCTTTGGCATCTCGTGCAACCAGCAGATCGCCTCGTCAGCGCTGCTTGCCAAAATGCCCGACGTGACGCGGTCAACGGTCCAGAAAGCTGTCGTAGTCCTCGCCTCCAAGCCCATTTTCGGCCCAATACGGTGCGCTGACGTGTTCCTTTGACCCGCGGATTCTCATTTCTCATGCAGGGACAAACTCGGTGTTGTAACCACCGCGCTGTTCAATCAACGGGACTTTAGCGACCTCGGCATTCTCGAAGACTTTGGCTCCTCCCTCGAACAGTCCGTCCGGAGTCAACTAACTGAGAGCGGGCTCTTCATTGGCACCAACCTCCGCGAGCTAGTCCACACTTTCCGGCAACGAACCCTCGTCTTGGTTAAATCACTTATCCTGCAGCGAAGGGTGCGTCTAATTTGTCTCTTTGCTTCCATTCAACCACCTAATCTTCCCCTAGATACTGTTCTATGGACACCCCGTCGAGCGCCTCTGCACATATCAGTACTCCCTCGTCTCGCTCCTTCCCGGGCTGTTACAGACACTCGATGACTGTGGATCCCCGCCGCTCGCCGCGCGTGCCCCATCGCTCACACGGCCAACGACCCTGCGAACATCCGACCGCAAGAGCATGCTGGCGTACACGGGGTTGCCACTCGACATATTTGGCAAGGACGCGTTCTTCCAGCCATATTTGCCGTTGCAGCAGCTCGATGTCGCTGCGGAAACGAAGAGCTGGTTGTGTGGGAGTACCAACTCGATCGTGACACAACGAAAAGAGATTGATCTTTTCGTGAATGTCCGTCTCTTTACATTTTCTCTTTCATTTGAGGTACTGATTGGACTTAGTCGGAAACGGGCGTGCTTGAGTTCAGAGACCCAAAGCTTGAGCGGCTGGTCGCGTTAACTCCGGCGGATCGCAAGTGGATGGACGACATTGTGAAGGATGTCAATGAAGGCTGGAGTGACGAAGAGGGTCGTCCCGTCAACATGACGTGCGTCTGCTGTCTTGAGTGTTCTCCTGTATTGACTTGTGAAGTAGATTCAAAGGCAGTGACGACTACCTCCGGACAAAGTTCGAGGAGTACATTTCGGCGGCCCTGTCATCTGTGCGGTATCGCGATTTTCTGGCAAAGGGACAAGGGAACGGTGTTCTCATTACCGGCGGAACAGGTGTGTTGGTCCCTGTTCACAGCATTCAGTCTGTTAATGACTTCAAGGCAACGACGCAAACTCTACAGACGACTTTAACCCTTTGTGGATTGCCGAGTTCAAGCAGACGAACGCGTACGAGGTCTGGGAGCGCACGACCGACCCGTGTCTCTTCGATATCATTGAGCCGCGGCATCCGTGCAATGAAAAGCCGTCAGTCGTTGCAGACATTGGGTTGCGTCTGTCGGAGGGGATTCAGGAGTTGAAGCTCGAGCAGCAGCTGGCGCCAGCAAGAGAGGCGATGGCACGGACGATCAGCGCAGGGTCTACGAATCTGTTCAATGCCTTCCAAGGTGTCAAGGAGCGATGGAACACGCAGAGGGAGTCAATATCTATTGCAGCAAACGACGCCATCAAGCGCGCAAGTACACCAGTCGAGCTGCCTCCGGACGCACCACCAGCCCAGACGGCCCGCCCATTACTCCTCGCCCGTTCGTCGACAATCGACACCTCTGCAGCCTCGCCCGCCCCGCCGGCCAAGTCGTCATGGGGCTCGTTCCTGTCGTCGAAGCTGACGTCGTTTGGAAAGCGGGACAGCGCAGAGATGCCGCCGCCGATTGTAACCACTCCTCCGGCCGACAGCCTACATGCGACCGCCCCGTCGTTCTTGGGCAGGTTCTCGCCAGCGGCCATCACGTCGCCAAGTGTCTTCCCGCCAACGCCGTTGGATATTGCCCCCAAGACGGCCATGCCGGTGTCTTCAGCTACGCTGCATGCTACTTCGACGCAGATGCGCTCGCTGTCGTTGCTAACTCCGAAAGCGGCTCAGCAGGTTCCAGTCGCTGTTGAGACTGTCTCGATCCCAGTACCGCCGCCAGTAGACGAGGAGCCGGTGGTTGTTCAGACCATTGAACCCGAGGAGCAAGAGCAGAAGGACCCCGACGACGACGACAAGGCGCCGTTCACTGCGATGGCCTTATGATCCTCGTTATTTTTGGCTTTGGCTTTGGCTTGGTTCGCATCCGGACTATCACTCCCCTCGCATTTGCAATTTGCATGCCTGTATTTATTTCGCCAACCTGCGCGCGAAACATTTCGATATCATTATGTCCACACATTCTCTTGGTTCGTGGTGTACAGCTGGCCTGGTTATGATATTATTTCCTTTGTTTTTTGACCTCTTACGATACCGATACGATACAGCCTGTGTATAGAGCTTGAGATAGTAGTAATGCATGAGCCGTTCAAATTGCGTATTATCGGTACAGCGGTCCAAGCGGTTGACCAACGCGGAAAGAGCCGAGTTGTGTAGATGCTTCGCAGCCCTCGCTAGACTCCTCCCTCTTTTTCACCTGCCTCAAATACTTCGAGCTCGACTCATTCTGCCGTGGCTTTGTTGAAGAACAGGAGGTGGAGAGTGAGACTTGGAGTAATAGTGAGACCAGTACCGCCTCCTGCGGTATAAAAGCCAGCCAGCCAGCTCCAAACACTCCAAAGCCCTTCTTCGACCTCAGCCACCATCCACCACACCCACCACAACCACCTAAACACAAACGCATAGACACACAATGTTCGCAAAGGTCTTCTCCGAGTCGCCCTCGCGCGAGAACCCTGGCGCTCTTCAATGCTCCCTCCCCACCACGGATTGCCGTGGAGCGAGCGAGGCAGCCGCGCTTGAAATTGGGCTCCAGGATGCCCATCTCTGGCGTAAGCTGAAGCCCCGGCGCAGGAGGGAGCCGGCTTGCTCGAGCACAGTAGCAGCACTGGCACTCAATGGCAAGAGCCTGAGGCCGTCGCAGCTTCCACTTTCCCCGAACCCGCCGATGGTCCGCTGGGGAGCCGGATGGATGCACGTCCCTCGCATGCCGAGCCGGTGTTCATGAACGTTGCATCGAGAGAGTGTGAGTTATCTTGCGTTTTCCGCCGTAAAAGTGATATTGACTGTGTTTTTTCAGCGTCTTCTGCATCTTCATCGTCAGAGCTGCCAGCACGGCCCGGGAAAGGTGTTGTTCTGCGTCCCGCTAGTATTTATTCCGTATCTTGGATTCATTTCGATTCTGCCATTTGTGGAGATGTTTGAACTCATAGTAGGCGCAGAGAGAGAGAATGAATCGTCCGAGTGTGAGCTAGGGAGTAAGTAGGTTCGTGAGTCAAGTGGATCGTCGTGGTGGGTTGCAAGCGCTGCACGTCAAAAGGCAGAACACCTTTTGATCACGACCTCCACCACGGCCTCGATGTCGAAGGTCTATTTGCCACTCTCCAAGCTCGAAAAATGTCAAAATGCGAAATGTCATGATCAGTCTATGCAAACTCTACGACTGTGCTCCGCTTGCAATGAGGTCGGGTGAAACGAGTTGAGCGTAGGTCAGCGCTTGTACTGCTCTCCAGCATGCCAGAAAGAGGACTGGCCAACCCACAAGGCCCTTTGTGGCAAGTCTCTCTCTAACCCACTGGCAGTAATTCACGCACATGAGTAGGCAAGACGGATCGATTAGACCTCGATAGTTTTTACCCCTTCATCGCTTGTCTGGCGGACACCGCTCACTTCAAGACTCGACCTCACCCTGCTCTTCTGCAGGCGATCGTAAATGCACCAAATCCTGGCAGTCGGCCGACACGGTTTCCCGACGGGTCCGCCGCCAACCTCGTCCTTCTCGGCGAAAAACTAGGGATAGATGAGGCGGGCACGGAAAAGTGGTTTCCGCTGGCTTTGAAAAGCAGTGTATGGTTCAAGATGTTGCAGGGTATAATGCGCGAGGGGCATGTCCTGCCCATCCTCATGGCACTTGGCCTCGCTCTTCTGTCCGAAATTTACACTACGACGGCGGTGTCAGCGTCCAACTCTGCGGATGGGAAGAAAAGACATCGAACGCGGCTCGCATACAAGTCCTCTCCCATTGCGGACTTTGGCATCGCCGCTGGTTCAGCAATCGTTACGGACGACGACAAGCTTGCGTACCTCGACGCAAAGAGCCCCGATGTGTTCTTCCCTGGGCAAGATCCAAACAACCATTATTGGCTGTATTTCCCGACAATTCGAGGAGAGACTGTTACTCTCGACTGCGCTATGTACACGTTCAACATGTGCATGGCGGTTCAGGCTGCGCCGTATCTCACTCGGTCGATGCCGCCGCTCCAAGGGGCTCCAGCTCGCTTTCGAGAACGTGCAATGGATCGCAACATCCCCGACTTTTACAAAGAACGAACGCGGGCGTCGGTTCTGCGTGATCCCGCGCTGCATCGCGTTGTCGAAAACTCCGCTACGGGCTACTCCGAGCCGGAGATTAGCCTGGTTCGCTCGTTCATGGAAAATCTAGCCCGCAGGGAAATCTCCGAGGAGGAACTCGAGTTCATGTTTCCATTTGCCAACCTCGCCCGCGTCGAGCTCGAGGAGGCGATCAAGAATCGGAGCTGGGAGAACTGGCCCAAGAGGCCCGAGATTGGCGGCGTGAAGGACCCACAGGAAATCATCGAGGATGCGCAGGATGACGACGAAGGGCAGAGCTCGATACTGTGTTCAAAAAGTGGCAAGAGAGGCAGAAACGACAGCGGCAGTGAGGCCCTCGTTTCGGTGAAAATTTCAAAGTCTAAGCGTACTCTGAGTATCTATAATGGTACTGCCGGAAGCCTTGAATATAGCTTGAATATAGCTTGAATCTTTCTCGACGATTCTGCTCCGCAGCTGGCCATCGAGTAGCTGCGGGTCAACTGTCCTCCAAGTTGGATAATTCGGGGTCGCCGTTGGACGGGAAGGTCTCATTGCGCTCACGAGAATCAACCCCTTCCTGTGCTCGCCTTCGCACTCGGTGCAGTTGTTGGATTCGAGGATGGCAACCCGTGTCAAAATACAACTCCGTCGTGTCTCATTCTGCGTCATCCGAGTCAGACCTGAAGAACATTAGCTCCTCTTCGTCTTCCTCATCATCTGGCGCCACCCATCTGCGAATACGGAAGAGATTTCGAGTCTCCTGGCGCACAATTCTGCGGAGCTCTGGGATAAGTTGGAGAGAGCATTGGAAGAACAACGCACGTATCGAAGAAATCCATCGTCATCCGCTGGTCGTTCTCCCACTCTGCATCCTCCCTGTCGCCGTCCCATTCCCAGCGCTCGCCCAGCTCACGCGTCGAGGGACTTGTCCGTGTCATTCCACCAAGCAGTGAATCCACCGCACCGTGTATCACTACCCGTGACTCAACGCCTGCAGTCGCGACGACGAGCATTTGTGGGTGGACCTGCACCTTATTCACAATGGAAGAGTGACCGCCGAGACGGGCTAATGGGGTGTCAAGCTGAGCAGGGATACAGCGTTGTCCGGAGGTGCGGCTGGCAAACGCTAGGGTCGGTTGGTGAGAAACAAATCGGTGGATCGAATGACCACGACGAACCCACGGCTCCTCCATCCTCATCCGCTGTCCACTCATCGTGTGTAAGAATTGTACGTCGCGCCTCAAGAACAGCTGGTGACGGCAGCGACCAGGCGTAGGTGCGAAAGTCATCTGAGCCTGCTATGTACAGCACGTCCTCGTCAAGACTCGGCCCACCGAAAGCACCATGCTATAAGAAACGATAAGATGAGCGACAGAATCTATCTATAGACGCACTTTGATGGTGGAGCAATTCCCGTACGTCCGTGCACCCATTGGAACAGGCGTTCCGTTTGGTAGATTTGGGGCGCTACAGACCGCGATGGGATCGGGGTCCCTCAGACCATATATCGTCGGAAAATAATTCTACAACCCGTTAGGCGCCTTGCTGGATTTCCGCAGAATGCTACGCACAAGCATTGTGACCGCCAGCTGCGTGCCTAGAACATATTAGGTCGCCGCGTTGACACTTGAAAAATGCGACGGATGCGCACCCTGACGATTGAAGACAATACTGCTAGTCTCTGGATTGGCCAAGAAGGGCTCTGACCGACGCGAGACTCTCGTGGTATACTGTGACTTTTTTCAGTACCGTTTGAAAAGGACGGGAAGAAAAGCATACCGTCTGGACTATCCCCTGCTTACTGCGCTGGATACGAGGACCAAATGCCATCCGCATATCCCGAAGACATACACCTCCACGCGAGTCGCACGTCGCGAAGATGTGGTCCATGGTTGGATGAAACTCGACCCCATTGACCTCCGCAGCAAGCTGAAGAATATCTTGTGCACGGACCCGAGCACTTGGTGCAGCCCGTTGGTCGTGTTGAATGATTCGACCGTCTTCGCTGGCCGCTGGTCAGATCCATGGACGGAGAAAACGGAGGATTCAAGTACCTCGCGGTGAGAAAGACTTCATCCTGGGTGCGGTGCGTGGCAATTCCGCGGATGTTTTCCTGTGGGCTGTAAGTCGAGGACGGCTAGTTGATAAGAGCATACATCGTGCTCGTCGAAGGCTTTACCGGCAGACCGCGATATCTCCCCATTTACACGCATGCTCGAAACGTCGTACTGGAGCACTGTTTGGTCGGCGCCGCCGCTACCATTGGATGAGCGGGTGCATGCACGCACAAAGGAACAACGAACGAGTAGAGATAGCGGTCGTTGGCGGAGAATTTGAGTACGAATATGTTCTTCTGTGGTGCTGGTGAGTCGCTTTGGGTGCTCCGAACGAAAGACGCGCACCCTATGGCCTCCAAGAGTATGCCGCGGTGTTCTGACGTTGTCTTCGTGCAGATCCCAGAGATGGATGTCTAGGTCTGAGCCAATTAGGTCAGATATTTGAGACGCCGACACTGATAACCACGTACCGTCGCCTCCACTCGCGAGAAAGCGGCCATCCAGAGAAGAGAACGCGAGAGCATTCACGCACAATGAGTGCTTGTCGAGATTCCTGCGCGGGTTGGTCAGAATGAGGTGGACTAGAGGTGGGCTTGTACCTCGAGTACGGAAAGCCATTCGCCAACAGCGTCTCTACAGCTTGCTGGCGTTGGCGCAGTGGTCGGTAGAGAGTTGACCGGAGGGAGACTGGATGCCTGAGAGGTCGTTGAGAAGTTACGGCGGTGAACTCATGGTGGTTCATGACAAGGCATGTTTGTGTGACGCTCCCACTTGGACGCAACGACCACGACGATTCGCCTTCTACAGTCTGCCGTCCACTCATGTAATCCGACATTCCTCAGTCTGTGTCTCCGGTCTCCGCGCGGATGCAAAGCGAAAGAATGGAGACCAACATTCTGCGTGTCCTCGACACAGAGTCGCCTAGCTGGCCCGTCCTTCAGTATCTGGGGCATCGGTGCGGGTCTTTCGACATCCATGAAGCCACCAAGCCTTCGACGCCCTCCTGCGAAAAATTCGTGCACTGCGCGGATAGCTCTCCATTCCAGAGTGAAACATCCGCGGCGGCATATCTCTGAGACTGGTCTCACCCTTGGGACTCACTCGTCTCTCTTCCTACCACCACATCCTCTGCATTAACATGCCTGTTATACAAACCACCCCTCGCGCTGCTTCCCCATTCCAGCCCATCGTGGGTGTGGTCGCGGCTCTTATCTTCCTTGTCATCGTCGTTGCCCCCTTGACGTATGTACTGGGCCCACGCCTCGTCCGCAAGCTCCTAGAGCGACGAGAGCATGTGGTACACGACGAAGAGGTGTGTATTCTCTTTGGCTGCTTCTGGGTCCATCTGACGCCTCTTTCAGAGCGTCCTTAGCTCGAACGTCGTCGTCGCAAGGCCTCGCATGTCTGGGGTATGTATTTCTCACCCTAACTTTTTCACCCGACTAACTGTCGATACTTCTAGGACCACAAAAAGGTGGCACGGACTGTCTTGGACCTTGCGAAGGTCAAGTTGTGCTTCGTCGAGGTTCGTTGTCTCCTTTCTTGACCTCAATGTCTCACTCCCCGCACAGCTTGTGCAAGAGCAGGCGAAAGAATCAAAGGCAGCGGCCGTTCCCAACAATGTCGCTCGCAATGAGCATCTCCGCACAGCCGACGTTCTTCCCGGCAAAATCTACAAATCCAAAAGACCTGCTTTCATTGCCGCACCTTCACCGCTCCGAAACGTCCTCTGTCTCGAACCCGAGCACGATATCATGCCAGTCGTCGACGCGACCACAGCGTTGCAGGAGTTCCTCTCATCACTCGACTCCGACTCGGCAATCGCATTCACTCCATCGCCCAGCGCCGCCTCAGTCATCTCTCCATCATCTTCCCTCGTCATCGACTTCCCGGCCGGCTTATTCTCCGCCTCCATTTCATACGAGAGCGATCTCGGCTCGGATTGTGATACTTCCATGTCGTTCCTCGATGCCACGCACGTCGACGACATTCCGCTTAAGGATCTTAACTCGCTCAAATCCCCCATCGTCTGCGCCGTCCCAGTACCAGAGCTCGTCATTCACCAGTGCGCGGATCTGCCACTCTCGAGTTCTACCCAGGTGCCGATACCGGAGATCGTCATTCATCCCGCGCCAGTTCTTGCGCTCGATTCTATCCTACCAGTCCCCGCCGTCGTCTCACCCATCGACGTCACCTCCACACCAGAGACCGCACCCATCGCACCCGCACTCTCCAGGCGCATTCGCACACGATCCACCTCATTCCGCGGCTTCAAACACCACGATCTCAACGTGAAAGAGCGTTCACAACCGAAAATCAGCAGCAGGTCGGACAAAGAAAATAGTCCTTCCGTGCCTAGAATGGAGAAGAAGGACCGTCGGTACCTGCGTGTCCCGATGCGCGCGGCGCCGTCCCAAAACGAAAAGTGTATGCCCCTCGTACTTTTTGCCGTTCACGGCGAGCTAACCTTCTGCAGCCCGCTCTGTATAGTCGTCCCTCGTTGGCGTCAGATGATACCCAGCAAAAGTCCTGCATCCTTGCGTCGAGTCGATACCCTAATAGCTGGATACCCGCCAAAAGTACCATATCCTTACGTCGAGAGGCTACCTATAGTCCCCGATTTGATACCCTAATAGCTTATCGTTTCTGTTTTTCTCTCTGGGGCTCAAGGAATATATGTATATATCGGCTCTGCATTCGTATCGGCTGTGCACTTGAATTTTTCGTATCGAGCAGGTGACTTGTCAGCGCTTGTCTTCAACGCCCATGTCCGCTCCGTTCGCCCGACACTTTAACACAAACTACTGTCCCACCGACGATGAACTTGCAGAGATCAAGGCTCTGCTCGTCGAGCCGCATACCCGTCTGCGCACGCTCGACGAAACCATCCAGAAACTGCAGGAAGAGCGCGACAAGCTCGCAGCCCATATCGCGACGTATCAGGCTCTGATCTCGCCCATGCGTCGCGTTCCGCACGACGTTCTGCAGGAGATATTCCTCGAATGCCTGCCGAAGAATAGGAACTGCGCCATGAGCGCTTTCGAGGCCCCAGTTCTGTTGGCCCGCATTTGCGGCGAGTGGCGGTCTCTCGCATTCCAAACCCCCGCTCTTTGGTCTCGCCTGCACATCGTCGAGCCCGTCACCTCACCCTGGATCTCTGTCAACTCATTGGCTGCGCGGAAGACAAAGATGGTGCAGCGCCTCTCTGCAGTAAAAGTCTGGCTGAGTCGCTCGGGACAATGCCCTCTGTCGATATCGCTTAGACAAAACGAGGCTGTACATCGGTTTACACACCTCGACATCGGCAGCTTGAAGTCTGAACTCTTCTCTGCCATCATTCCATATGCTTCGCGTTGGAACAAGATCGAGCTGTCGCTCCCCCTTGCCCATGAGCCCGAGACATTCAACGAATTGGCGCAGCTTACCACAGCAGCTGTCCCTCTCCTGCGAAGCTTCTCCCTTGATCTGGACAGGATGGGGAATGTGCTTGCTTGGCAGTCTCTTCAACTCCTTGGTGCGACGAGGCTCGAGAGCCTCTCCCTTCAACTTGACACCGAGACCGCAGGTCTCCTCCATCTGCCAGTCAAATGGGACCACTTGACGGATTTACGGATCTTCGACTCGGCCGGTTCTCGCGTCTCCGTCCCGAACATCATAGGCATTCTCTCCAGATGTAGCCGCCTTCGAAAAGCTGCAATTAAGCTCGATGGTCTACGTCAACTAAATCCTGCAGCTGCACCCCTCCAGTCCGCGGAGCTGGTAATCTGTGGTGAACTTCGTATTTTGGAGTTCTCTGGTCCTGACACCGCAACGAGCACGGCCCTCGTCCTTGGGCACATGGTCTGTCCAGAACTTCGTAAACTTGACCTGAAAACCCCACTAATCGGCCATGAACCTATACTCCACCTTCTATCTACTGCGCCTATGCTGGAGACACTCCGTTTCCTCACTGGCATCGGCTTTTCGAAGCGCGATTTGCTGCTTGTCGTGGATTCACTTCCTTCCACAATCCTACACCTTCAAATCACGGACAGTCCCTCGGATCCACAGCTCGATGACGAGGTTATGTCCGCCCTAACGTCAGCGAATCATCTACCCCGGTTACAAAGTCTCGTCTTGCGGAACTGCGAAAAACTCAGGCTCTCGGAGGACGGCATCGTCGCATTTCTCCGTCAGCGGACAATGGGCGTTCCAGCTCAAGCACCATCTTTTCAACGACTACAGGTCGGGTACTCGCCGGCGCCATGGCCATTCGATTCACAGTCTATTTACACCCGAATCCAACCTTTTATCGAGCTCGGCATCAAAGTCGTTATTCATCCCCATCCTTCCCACGGGGTCTTTTCGCCGTTCGAGGGTATTCCAATGACGAAGAAGGAGTCCGAGCGCGTTGGCCGCCGATACTGGTTTGATGCCGATGCCGATGAACCTGAGTAGTTTAGTTGGATTTACGGAAATGCATTGGACCGATATTCTGGCGCCCACCTTCATAATTGAAACCTACGAAAGAACCAATAAAGACGTGCGACGACAATCCGAGTCGTGAGAAGTAAGTTCGAGCCTCCGAATCGTCTCCCAGTGTTTATGCTCCTCAACAAGTTAAGTAAACCCCGATATTGAAAGAGGATGACAAAATACTACTACTACAAGATGAGGCACTTCTTCTTCTTCCCTTTCAATGGTATCTGCGGTTCTGGCTGTGTTGCGCGTAATGCACGAACCAGACTGGTGAAGACCCGGTCCACGTTTTGCGCCGTTTTAGCCGACGTCTCGACGAACTCACAGCCAAACCGTCGCGCTAACGCTGCTCCCTCGTCCTTTGACACCTCGCGCTCAGAGACAATGTCGCATTTGTTTCCGACGAGCATGAGAATTGGAGGTGGCTTTTTCACTCGCTGCGCCAACTGATGGAAGCCTTCGAGCCGGTTGAATGTTGACTGCGATGCGATTGAGTAGACAAGGATGAATGCCTGGCCCTCTCTGGTGACCTGTTAATCAGGGAAACTTGTCCAACCAGATACGCACCGTATAAACAGTTCCAGCACGGACTCCTCTGCAGATGTTGCATGGCAATCTATACACGATGAAGGTACAACATACCTTGAGTGGGGGTATCAATCAAGTCCAAGAAACACACGCGATCGTCCACTATAAACTGTTTGCGGTAGCCATCTTCTAGCGTTGGATCGTAAGTCTGCACAACCATTATCATTCAATGGTTAACACTGGGACGGGACGCAGGAGGGTACCTCTGTAACAGCGGTAAATTAAGAGGCAGTCGGCAGAAGACGGGCCACTCACGGACGAAACAATTCATTGTGAACTGCGGGATTTCACGTCATTCTGTTGAAGAGAGAGAGACAGGCGAGACTGCTGACCTGAACGGCTAACGCAGTTTTACCCACCCCGCCGGCACCTAAGAGGGCGATTCTCCATTGGTCCATGCCAGTGAGCCTCTTCGTGAGCCACGGAAGTTGTGGGCAAGACGCGTGCGATCATTTTGATATAACAACCGCATCGCCGGCGTTTACCGGCATCCCAAACAATGCAGCGCCTATTGGGCGCCTATGCAAGTTCGGGATATGCGTTCAAAGTTGGCTGCGGGCGGCAAATAGTCAGTTCTTAGGCCTTAGGGTCCGAATCGTCTCTCAGTGCCAGTGTTCACGCTCCTCTGAGTCAACAGCTTGAACTTGAAATTCATTGCAAGTTGAAAGGAAGAAGAAAACAACAACTTGAAAATATTGTAGACATTTAAATTTACCACGAGCGGAGTCGTCAAATAACAGGCCTAGGGATAGCGAAACCCATTCCAAACGGTCATTCAAGTTCATCGCCCAAGGAAGTTTTCCATCCAAACCCGCGCTCCTCCGACACGAACCCTCAAATCTCAAATCTCAAAACCCACAAAGTCCACATTCTGCGAGGGTACAGTACACAGTACAACATGTATTATTTCACCCGACCATCATCGTCATAATTAATGAAAGAAAAAAAGAGAGTACACCTCTACGCATGACTAACCCCACGACGCAGTCCCTTCTCCTTCAAAGTCGGCCGATCCGCAAGCGACACCGCACGCAATGGTTTGCCCGGGCCCGTGGACACCACCACCTCGTCAGCAGGCGCAGCAGTAGCGTTGGCGTTGGCGCCGACGTCGTCCACCGCCTCGCCCTCACGCATCTTGCGCGCCTGTGTGAAGAACAGCTTGGCGTCGCGCTCGGCGATGTTCTCGATAAAGTAGGTGTTGCCTGCGGTGTGTGTGTTAGTGCGAGTGAAGAGAAGGGCAAGGAGAATGGGGGAAGAACGGAGCAGACGGGGTACACACCACGCGGAATCATGAACATGCCCCCAGTCGCCACGATGAGCGTCGTTTCGCACACCTTGAGGTTCACCGCGCCCGCAATGACGAAGAAGATCTATAGGAAGGCGCGTTCGTTAGCCAAGCGCCACCTTCAAACACCAGCCAAAGAAAAGAAAAAAAACGACAGACGCACAAAAGTATTATCCTTGGACGGCTTTGCCGGCTTCCTCCCATTCGGCGGAATCACAATCTGGCCCGCGGCAATGAAATCGCCATCGCCAAAAATCCGCTGATACTGCCACTGGTTATTCCCGGCCGTCGTCGGATTGAACATCTTGGCCGTAAACGCAATCCGCCGCATCACCTGCTCCCCACCATTGGGATACCCGTTCACCAGCGCCTGCGTGTCCGTCTCGTCGTCCCAGCCTTCCTCCGGGTTCGCCGTGTCCACATGTACTTCGACGATCTTCTCCACGATCTGGACTTTGCCTTTGCCCTTGGGAGGGGCAGGTGTGCTCGAGCTGGCGCGGCGTCTTCGGCGCTTGGCACCGCCGAGTGGGACGACGGGTTCCTTTGGCACGCGTACGATGGCGCGGATGTGCGGTACGAGCAGCGGCCCGCTCCCCTCGTTCTCTTCGCGTGGGCCGTATTCGTACTTTTCCAGGCGCCACCATTCGAGAGGCGGGATCGGCATGCGTTTGGAACGTCGCACACCTTCGGGGACTACGAAGCGGGGATATTAGTTTGCTATTTATTTTACAAGAAACACGCACCGTCGCGGTTCTCCTTCTGACCTCTCGACTTTACAACATCATTTTTCGGCTTATCTGGTTTGGTTTTGGTCTTTTTCTTGGGCGGGGAGCGGGGTTGTTGAGGGGACAATGGTTCATCTTCCTGCGGTGTAGGCTTTGCTTTCTTCTTGGGCGGTAGTGGAGGTGGCGACTGGTCGTCGTCGTCGTCTTCGTCTGACGGTGGCAAATCCCTATCGACATCCTGCATACCCATCGCAATCTCATCCTCCATGTCGTCGTCGTCGTCCTCCACCGGCGGTGCTTTGCGTTTGCCTTTCCGCGGCGAGGACGACAAGATTGGGGCTTCAGGAATCTCCAGATCGTCGTCGTCGTCGGGCTGAGCATTCATCTCGGTGAAACTCATCTCTCTTGGCCCGTCGTCGTCGTCATTGTCTCCGTAGTCATCGTAGCCCCCTGCTGGACCGTTGCCGTCGTCCGAGTCGCCTTCGTCCTGGGCGAGGAACTCTTTGGCATTGAGTGCAGGCGGAATGACAGAGCGCTTGAGGGGCGAAGGGCCTGGTGTGGAGCGACGAGTTGCGAGCGGTCTTGGAGACGGAACTTCATCGAAATCGACATCTAATTTGCGCGACGCTTGCGACGACGGACGACCTTGCCGCGGGGTAGTCGGCACACGAATGTTCTGCACTGGACCTGGGTAATTTTCAGTCAGTTAGCTGATAAAGTCACCAAACACTCACTGTCCACATCCATCGACATCTCTCCATCCTCGTCGTCGTCGTCGTCGTCGTCGTCGTCCTCCTCCCCATCCTCATCGTTCTTCCTTCCCTGCTTCTTCTTCCTCTTCTTCGGGCGAGAGGCCTCCACAGCGCCATACTGCTCGTCCATGATGTGGTCAAAGTCCTCGAAGCCATCGGAATTGCGCAGTCCCGGCTGAATGTCGATTCCAGTGCGTCGACCGACAAACGGGTCTTCGCCGCGGTAGGGAACGTGTGCTTTTGTTCCTGGCACTGATGTTGACGAACCCCAGCGCCGTCCACGGCGGACCGTGGTGGCACTCATAAACAAATCTCGGTGATGTCGCACGTGATTTGGCGCGTCTTCCTCCATGCCACTAGCTATGCCACTCCCATCCAACACTTTACGCGGCAAAGTCTCGCTCGGATACTGTCGGAGGAGAGGAATCCCTCCCTGCCTCTGCCTCTGCTACCGAAAATCCAACTGCAACGTCTCGTATCTTCACCGGCAATTGATCCTGGCGTGCAACCGCAAGCGTCAACTTGAAGCAGAGAGACAATCAATTACCCTTGCAAGTTGCTTTACGGGCCTGACGTGGAAGGCTTTAATCCTGATGGACTCGCTCTCCGCCCCCCAGTCCTCAAGTTATCAAGTTCAAATACCTTCAAGAGCTTTGTCCCTGTGTTAAACGCACCAGTGCTGTCACGATTGCTGTTTGTTTTCGTGACTACATCACATGTCACATGTCACATACTCCGGATGGACTGTGCCATCGACTGCGGACTGTGCCATCGACTGCGGACTGTGCCATCGACTGTGGAGCTGTGCACGGACTGTGCCATCAACTGTGGAACTGTACATCAACTGTGCCATCAACTGTGGACTGCGGAGCACAGCCACCGAGGGTAGTATATATACCGTAGCTAGCTGCCCTGTATCCCCAGTCCTTTTATTCCATCTCGTTTACACTCTTACCATCTCCTCCTCCTCTCTCCCTCTCCCTCTTTGTGTTCTGCCATCTGATACCCCATCGTCTGTGACCTCTGGCGTATAGTGTGACAGCTCACATTCCTCTGATCTCTGCCCTGTTCGTGACATAATAAAAGGACTGCACTCATACCTTCGTACCTCTTGGAATCTTCTAGATTTCCCAACGCTCTCAAACCTCCTAACAACACCAAACCTCCTACCCCTCCTACCATTGCAACATGGCACCGAAAGTCGTGCTTGCTTCCCTCCCACCTTTCTTCGCTGGCGAATCTGCAAAGTGGGATAACTTCGTGGATTTTCTTACCACCTACATTGCTGCATATAGCGATGAACTCGACACCGAAAAGAAGAGGATTCTTTTCACCATCTCATTCCTCCGAAATGCAGATGGGTCCAGCTGTGTTGCATCAGACTGGGTGCGCAACTGGAAAAAGCGCACTCTAAACACAGATGGAACCCTTCGTGCATCCTACACTTTTACTGAGCTCATTGAGGAGCTTGAAAAGGCATTCAAGGACCAGAACCTCACTCAACTGTCTCATATCAAGTTGACAAGTACCAAACAGGGGAAAATGTCACTTGTTGAGTATCTCCAACAGTTCGAACTTCATGCTGAACAGGCTGGTTATTCGCCGCACGATGCAACGAGTGACTATAATGCCTTTTTGATCGAACTCTTGGAGGACAACGTCAACCAGGACATCATGTCCCAGATGTACGTTGGAGGATCTGTGGTCCCAACAACTTATGCTGGGTTCAAGAATCGGCTTGTGCAGATTGCTGGAAACCTGCAGCGGGGCAAGATCAGGCAGCAACGCCAGAATGCTCTTACTGTGCAGAAACCAAAAGTCTTCCAAATCCTTCGACCATCCCCAGCATCTCACCATGCTTCACCCAATCATACCAATTCGACCACGGACAACTCCGTGCCCATGGAACTCGACAACCAAGGGCAGACTTCAAAGCCTTTCCGTTGCTACAATTGCGGAAAGTTTGGACACGTCAAGAAGAACTGCCCGGATCCACCGAAACAGAAATTTAACTTGCGAGCCCTCTGTACAGAGATTGACGGGATGGATGCGCAGAGCGAAGTGCTCCAGTCCCTGGCTGCAAAGTTGAAGGAAAAGGGTTTTTGATGCGCTCTGCTCCATTGGCCGAGGAGACAGAGCATGCAGATAGATATGGACGGTTTACCATCCTTACAGAGAAAGGAGATTCCTTTCGAAAGTTTGATACTGATAGTTCTCTGGATATAGGTTCAGCATTGCAACCAAATTTAAATCATTTGCTGGCAAAGGAACCAAATGATCGTGAAGAGAAAATTCGGCTGAATAGGAAGCGCTTGCAGAAACTGCGGAATCAGAAGCAGGATGTAAAGGATAAGCGCTGGAGTGAATTCAAGAAGGCTAGCAGAAGGGCAACTGCTGTTAAAAACCAACAAAAGGGGAGCATAGCTCCGATGGCTCAATCCCTGGCTAAGGAGGAAGCGCCAACATCATACCAAAATCCGACACACACACGAGTACCAGCTGCGGTCAAAATTCGAGAAGCTGTGGAGAGACAGCGCGGCCCGAAACCGGACCGTTTGTCTGATGAAATCAAGAAGTTCCATGCTGAACAGAAGCGCCACGAAATGGTCATTTCAATCATGCTTGCAGAGCCTGAGACTGGAAAAACCCGCAGAATAAAGGGGTTGTTGGACAGTGGGTGCACGACAACTTGCATTGATCGGAACTACGCCAAGGCGCAGGGGTTCCAGATGAAGGAACTGGATGTGCACATCATAGCAAAGAATGCAGATGGGACGGAGAATTCTCAGGGCAAGATTACCCATTACGTCGAACTTCAGATGGGCATCGGGCCTCACTGGGAAAAGACACGTCTCCTGGTGGCTGGCTTGGGGAAAGCACGAGTGTTCATTGGCTACGACTGGCTTTTGAAACACAACCCACAAGTCAACTGGGCTAGCCAGAAAATCACATTCTGCCGCTGTCCGCCGGAGTGCAACATGGACAGTGAACAATACCACATTGGCGACAAGGAACCAGAGCTAGAAGAGGGAGAATCTCTACTGCTGGTTGACTTCAGCGACGCAATTGAGCTCAGAGCCAAGGAGACTCAGTCTCAGCGTTTCGCTCAAGAAGCAGGCAAAGACCAGGATAAGATGACAGAGGACAAAATCCCAGAGCATTATCATCAGTTCAAGGACATTTTTGCAAAGGATTCCTTTGACACTCTTCCTCAACGGCGGCCTTGGGATCATGCTATTGAGTTGAAGCCAGATGCAAAATTCGTTGATTGCAAGATCTATCCGCTTTCACGGACTGAGCAGGGCAAACTGGATGAGTTCTTGGAGGAGAATTTGCGGACTGGACGAATCAGACCTTCGAAATCGCCCATGGCTTCCGCATTCTTCTTTGTCAAGAAGAAGGATGGAACCCTCCGACCCGTGCAGGATTACAGAAAACTCAACGACATGACCATCAAGAACCGATATCCTTTGCCTTTGATCTCAGAGCTTGTCAGCAAGCTCCAGGGTGCCCGCTTTTTCACAAAACTTGATGTGCGATGGGGTTACAACAATGTTCGCATCAAGGAGGGTGATGAGTGGAAAGGGGCATTCCGCACAAATCGTGGACTCTTCGAACCTTTGGTCATGTTCTTTGGATTGACCAACTCGCCTGCCACGTTTCAGACTATGATGAACGACATTCTTCGGGACTTGGTAAATGAAGGACGAGTAATTGTCTACCTCGACGATATCCTTATCTTCACTGAGACCTTGGAGGAACATCGGCATGTTGTTCGTCGAGTGCTTGAGACACTGGCCAAACACAACCTTTTCCTCAAACCTGAAAAGTGTGAGTTTGAACGGACTGTCATTGAGTACCTGGGCATGATCATTTCCTACAACTCTATGAAGATGGACCCAGTCAAGATAAAGGGTGTTCTGGATTGGCCAGAGCCCAAGACTGTCAAACAGGTCCAGGCTTTCCTTGGATTCACCAACTTCTACCGCCGCTTCATTCGAGGCTATAGTGAGATTGCAAAACCACTCACAAGGCTCACGGGAAAAGGAGGCTGGGCTTGGGCAGATGAACAGAGACATTCATTTGCATTGTTGAAGGAGAGAGTTGCAGAAGATGCTGTCTTGGCATTACCAGCAGATGATGGGAAATTCCGGCTTGAAGCAGATGCTTCTGAAGGTGCCATTGGCGCTGTCTTGAGCCAACTTCAAGAAGGCAAATGGCGGCCAGTTGGTTTCATGTCACATAGTCTCTCGGACACGGAGCGCAACTACGAAATCTACGACAAGGAAATGCTTGCAATCATGGCAGCCCTGGATGAATACCGACCATTCCTCATGGGTGCCAAAGAGACCTTCGAGATTTTCACGGATCATCAGAACCTGCAATACTTCAAGAAGCCACAGAAACTCAACAGACGACAAGCACGTTGGGTTACCGAACTATCCGAGTTCGACTTCACACTTCATCACCGTCCTGGTGCTCTGAACAGAAAGGCAGACTTGTTGTCCCGCCGAGCCGACCACGATCAGGGCAAGAATGACAATAGTGATGTTGTTCTTCTGAAACCCAAACTCTTTCGAGCTACAGAGTTTGAGTTTGAAAGTCTAGATCAACAGCTCATTGGAGACATCAAGTCATGCAAACGTTTGGATACATCGGTTAAGATTGCTCTAGAGAAGGAACTGCCTGGTTGGACCCGAAAAGATGACCTGATCCTGTACAAGGGCAAGGTCTATGTCCCACGGGATCAGAAACTCCGAGAGAAGATCATCCACCAGCATCATGATGTTCCCCTTGCTGGACATCCCGGTGGATTCCGAACACAGGAGTTGATCGAGCGGAATTTCTGGTGGCCACGGATTGGCAACCAAGTCAAGGAATACGTGCAATCGTGTGAGGCTTGCCAGCGTACAAGATACCGACGTCGGACCCATGGACTATTGAACCCACATGCTGTACCAAGTGGGCCATGGGAGATGATTTCGATGGACTTGATTGGCCCCTTGCCGGAAAGCAATGGATTCAATGCAATTCAAGTCTGGGTCGACTTGTTTACCAAGCGCATTCATGTTGAGCCAGTGGATATAAAGCTCAGCAGTGAAGGGGTTGCACGGTTAACTCGAGACCGAATTGTTCGTTATCACGGGATTATGCACAAAATTATCTCTGACCGGGATCCACGGTACATCTCCAAGTTCATGCAGGAGTTGAACCGTCTTCTTGGCACACAGATGAATCCCACAACTGCATATCGACCTGGGAGTGACGGCCAAACTGAACGCATGAATCAGGAGATCGAACATTATCTCCGGATCTATGTGAACTATCATCAATCAGATTGGGCTGAATGGCTTGCAATGGCGGAGTTCGCCTATAATGACAAAGTCCACTCTTCGACTCAAATATCACCATTCTTTGCGGACCATGGTTATCACCCCTGGAAAGGAGTCGAGGGTCGGCTGGAGTCCAAGAACGAAACAGCACAGGACTTTGCCCAGCAGATGAAGAAGATCCGGGAGGATGCTGGCATTGCAATGCAAAAGGCAAAAGACTACATGAAGAAACAGTATGATCGCAAGCGAGTGCCAGCCCCAGACTTCAAGGTTGGGCAGAAGGTGTGGCTGGAAGCCAAAAACATCCAGCAAGATCGACCAACGGAGAAATTCTCTGATCGTCGACTTGGACCATTTGTAATTTTGGAGAAGATTGGAGCTGCAGCATATCGGCTGAGGATGCCAGGAATGGACCAACATCATTCTGTCTACAATGAAGAACTGTTATCTCCTTATGTGGAGCCACCTCCTCACAGGCGAGAACATCGACCACCTCCAACCATTGTCCAAGGCCACGAGGAGTATGTTGTGGAGGAGATTCTCAAATCTCGGAAACGTGGACAAGGCTACCAATATCTGGTCAAATGGAAGGATTACCCACACAGTGACAACACTTGGGAACCAGAACGTAATCTTACCAATACGAAAGAACTCTTGAGTACGTTCAAGAAGCGTAACATCACAACTCGCGCTCTGAACACAGTACCTATCCTTCCCTCCGGATATTGGGATCAGCTGATCGACCGCTACAAACCGAAGATTGAATCACTTCCCTATCCCACGCGGCGACTCTTTGACCCTTCCACTGGCAAATTTGAAAACATAAAATCTACATCAATGAGGACATTGACCATAGAGAGGGGGTAATGTCACGATTGCTGTTTGTTTTCGTGACTACATCACATGTCACATGTCACATACTCCGGATGGACTGTGCCATCGACTGCGGACTGTGCCATCGACTGCGGACTGTGCCATCGACTGTGGAGCTGTGCACGGACTGTGCCATCAACTGTGGAACTGTACATCAACTGTGCCATCAACTGTGGACTGCGGAGCACAGCCACCGAGGGTAGTATATATACCGTAGCTAGCTGCCCTGTATCCCCAGTCCTTTTATTCCATCTCGTTTACACTCTTACCATCTCCTCCTCCTCTCTCCCTCTCCCTCTTTGTGTTCTGCCATCTGATACCCCATCGTCTGTGACCTCTGGCGTATAGTGTGACAGCTCACATTCCTCTGATCTCTGCCCTGTTCGTGACAAGTGCTTTTAAGCATTTTCTCGAGTGGATTACTTACCGTCTGGCCTGGCTCCAAGTCCAACGCCTCAACACCACGGGAGACGAAAGACCGACCGATGTCGGCCCGAATGATGCGACGCGTCAGCGAAACCCTTAAGGTTGAGCCCTCGGAGCAGACGGGAATGCGAAACCAAATCTCCTTCAATCGTCTCTGCTACCGTGCCACAAAAAGAAAGAAAGAAAAAAAGAGCCTTGTCAGTCATGGTGACCGTGTCGATCTATCTGCCCCCGGCAACGCCCAGCGCGGAGCACCACCTCGAGCTCCGGGCGTGGATTTGAAGTTTGTAGGTAAGTTATGTAGGGAGCTGAGTTCGGATGCCTTCGAGATCAAGCAAAACCTATGGTCCAACGCACCGTCCAACTAGTTAAAAAACTCACCCTCGGTCTTCCAACTCTGGAGGCGAACGGATATACTGGGGACCAAGACAAAAAACTCCTGCGGGTAATTATAGCTGCTCTCCGTACATGTGGTACGCGCACCTCCTTCAGACAAGCCAATAACATGGATAGCAACGACCAGGCAATGATCAAGCATGCCATTGAGGTTGCCCAGACCGCCTTTACAGATCCAATGGACAATTACTTCATAGATGGGGGTGACCTCCATCTGGATGTTCCAATTCAATACCAAATTCAAGGTGTAAGCCTTCTTGGCACGTCCCATTCCATATTCTATGCTGCCTTACTTGAACAGCTTCCCTACCCAGAGCGAATGAAGATGACTATAATGCTAGATATAACTTGCTTTGCTGTTCGTGCACAAGGGACTAAGATCCCAACTGACAAGGAAATCTGGCTCTCTACCCGGAGTTGAGACTTCCCGCCATCCATCCAGGATTTCATGTGGAAAACCATTCATCAGACCTATAAAATAGGCGAACGATGGCTGCATATCCCATCCTTTGAACACTGGGCAAACTGCCCAACATGCCACTTACCTGACTCTATGGCACATGCGTTGCTTGAATGTAGCGCACCTGGATCACATGAGGTCTGGGCTCTCTGCAAACAACTATGGGAGCTTAAAACTCTCGAAATGCCGACAATGTCCCTTGGGCTCATTGTCGGAATCGGCTT
This sequence comes from Mycena amicta, assembly GCA_029282125.1. Taxonomy (NCBI): domain Eukaryota; kingdom Fungi; phylum Basidiomycota; class Agaricomycetes; order Agaricales; family Mycenaceae; genus Mycena; species Mycena amicta. The sequence goes on along the minus strand of JARIHP010000004.1, from coordinate 1,018,577 downwards.
ATGCCATGTTAAGGACGAAAATGGCAAGCGTCTGAAGGGCGCAGAGCGTCTTCTCAGAATACTTATCTCTGAATCAGCTTTCATTATATGGAAACTCCGATGTGAGCGGCTAATGTCTCGTGGTGGCTTACCCCATTCAAAAATGGAGGTTCATAACTATTGGGTCGCTCAAATGAACAAACGACTCAAATTAGATCAGTTAGCTTCTGACGCATCTCGCTTTAGTGCTCAAGCAACAGACAAACGAGTAAGGTAGGGGTCATGCACATCAGACAAGGCTGCATCATCGTCCCGATTAGGAAGGTTTGAGCTCTTTCGCGTCGTTTGGGCCACTTTGAGTGTGGATGAGGTGTGTAAGGATATATGAGTACTTTTATAGGCCCTAGACACTCTGTGGATGTAAAAAAAAATCAAGAAATCGAATATTTATGGTTAGATGACCCGCCGTTGCCAACATGCGGCCGAGTTTCTCTAAAAGTTCCAATAATATTCTAGGACACTTTTACACCCTTTATAAACAATACACAGGTGTTTATGACTTGAAAGACTCTGTCGGGAGCCCAAACGACGCGAAAGAGCGCAAACCTTCCTAATCGGGACGATGACGCAGCCTTGTCTGATGTGCATGACCCCTACCTTAGTCCTCCAAACGTGGGAGGGTGTCCTGGACTTCTGATGGACAATAAACATCTGCCGAACGATTGGGTTGGGCAGTCTGAGGTTTTAGTGGGTATAGGTATGTTGCGGCCTCCGGGTTGCAACCGCTAGTTGTTAGCAAAATCTACCGAGTCCCACACTGCCCGTCTATGGGCGTGCGTAAGTGCGGGGCGACAAGGATTCAACAAAAGGGTTATTTTTCCCCGCTCTAGCTTGGGTCGAGGCCTGATCAGATCAGTCTACCTCGGCCCTTATGCTCCCAAAAAAAAAAAAAAAAAAAAAAACGCTATCTCGGTCATTATCTTATCTTATCTTATCTACCATCGCCATTGAAACTCGGCCGGTATCTCTTTTCTTGAAAACTTTTTCTCGCTCCACTTGCACTTTTTTTAATCCTTCCTCTTCCTCTACCTTCTTCTCTTCTCTTCTCTGCTCTTCTCCTCCCCCTCGCCCGAGCCCGAGCCCGCGCCGAGTACCTAAACCTAAACCTAATCCGAAGTTTCCGCGGCATCAACTTTCACTCACTGCCTTGCTTTGCTTTGCCGGCCTGCCTGCCCCTCTACGTCTACGCCTCACATGCATATGGAGAAAGGCTCGGAGCAAAAGAAATCCTTATCAGTTATCTCCGTCATAAGTTACCATCCAACTAGCTACATATAGTTGGTGGGCTAACGGCAAGGACAACGGACAACGGGCAACGCGGGCGATTGGAGCCCCGCATCGACGCCCCGAGCCGAGGGGGAAACGAAACGTGCCGCGCGTGGGGTGGGAAAGAGCTTCTGAATCTTTTCTTTTCATTTCCACTTCCCGTTGCTTTCAAAGCGCCACTTGGACCCTGTGCCGCCGCCTCCGCCGCTCGGGGCTAACAACCCCTAAGGGCAGTGCAAGCCAACCCGGAGTTCTATGGCACACGAAAAAACGTTATCGTGTTACAAACGCACAAGCGCGAGTATGAGTCTATGTACACTTTCTATGGAGTGGAGTGTGTGCCGAGTGCGGAGTGGAGTGGATCTATGTAAGTGCCGAGGTAGGTAGAGGTAACAGAGCGGGAACGGGGATTATGTATGTACGTAGTGCCAGCGGACGTGGGCGTGGGCGTGGGCGTAGAAGGCATGGGGAGTGAGAAACAGCAGAGCAAGCAAGCAAGATGGGGTGGATGAGACGAGATGGAGAACGAAAAAAAAAAGGAGAAACTAGTAGACCTCCCCGCGGGATGCCGCCTCAAACTCACTGAACCCAGGCAGCTCGACCCTGTGTTCGCGTCCCTCGGACTTGACTCGCGGTGGACTGCCGCCAGCGCGTCCCAGCCGAGGAGAATCCTCCTCCATCTTCAACGGGGCAAGGCGTATCGGAGGACTGCCGCTGCGGGAGCCAGGCATGCTCGAGCTCGCACTACTCCCCGTGCCGCTACTCCACCCGCCCCAGCTCCCACTCGTGCTTGTCGAGGCCGAGGTGGACGCAGATGTGGGTGTGGCGATGGCTGTGGAGACGGGTGGGAAAGACGGCCAGGAGGTCGTGCGCTGGTATGTCGGGGGTGGCGGGTACGAGTTTGAGTTTGTTGTTATCGGGGTCATCCCAAACGCAAGACGCACAGAATGCGCGAGATGTTGTGGATGGGGCGTGCCGCTTGGGCTCTCCAGCGAAAGCGCCGGTGGACTCGGTGCGCGTGAATGGAGCGTGAGCGTTCGGAGGGGTCCAAGGAAGGGCGACGTGCTGGGTGTGGGCTGATGCTGCCAATTCCCCCTACGCATCGTCAAAGGCATCTCAGAGTCATCCGACGGTGGCGAAGCGCTCTTCTGCCGATCCAGTTCCCGCGATGACCCGGCGATATGAGAGGCCGACCTCGAATGGGCTGGAGTCGGAGGTATCGCCAGCACAGGCGGGTCTCGCGAGGCCGGGGTCATCTGCCACGCCGGCCCACTGAGCCTTCGATGGCTCTTGCTCGTCTTTTCGCGCTCCCGAGCGTTCGATAGACGGTAATATGGGTCCTGGTGGGTCGACTCGCTCTCGGCTCTCCTCAGCGCAGCAGCGTGTCTTGCCTCGTACTCTGCCCGTCGGAGCGCCTCCTCCCGCTCGAGGACATACAGTTCGTCCATCGCGACGCTCGAGAGCGTGGTGAACGCCGACGACGACCCTCGATAGTGGGTCTCCTGCTCGTGCTCATGGCCGCCAGCCGTCGTCCGTGCATAGTCGCCCTCGTCGTCGCTGTTCGCCCGGCTCTTCGCCTTCTTCTTCGCCGGGGCAGGGTCGTTGGTGTGGATCCGCGAATGTCTCGTCAGCTCGTCCGACCGCGAGAACCGCTTGTCGCAAAGGGGGAAGGTACACACAAAGGGCTTCTCGCCAGTGTGCGTGCGTATGTGTCGTGTCTGCAAAGAAAGAGTGAGCCAACAAAGTCTGGGGGTGAAAAAAGCACTAATGCCGCGCTATGGCCGCTTACCTGGTGCTCCAGACGACTGAAGGCGCGACCGCAAAGAGGGTACGGGCATTTGTATGGACGCGGGTGGCCGCCTGTGTTGGGTTGTGGGGTCGTCATTGTGGGGAGTGGGGGCAGTGGTGGTGGTCGTAAAGAAAAAGGTGCGCTAGAGTGACAAGTTGCAATCACCGGAATGCTGGCACCCGAAACGACCCGCGCCTGTGTGATCCTTCCCCGCACGGCGAAATGCATACACCGGTCCGATACAGGGAACATGTGAATCCTTTTCGCAAATCCAGGGCGACGATCTCTATTCGACCCATGTGTTTTTCTGTCTTTATCTCTCTTGTTTTTTTGGTGCTTGAATTGACTGACCCGAGGGTCGTACTCTGCGAACCGCCTCTTGTCTTCAAGTGTCTCAGATTCAGATCCACTGAAATCAGAATGAATCGTGAGGCACCGACAGACACCCATGTGAACCCAGCTTCGCGTAGATACCAGATAGCGTCGTCATCGCATGCTATCGCACCATAGCGGAGCCGGTAACCTCGATCTGTAGATTGCAGATTGGCAAGAATGCAGCCCCGTGGGGCAAACCTGCTTAGGAGTAACGACCGCCCTTGTCGCATAGGCGTATCGGAATAGATTCCCTCCACTGCCCCCCTCGGACGGAGTTGTGCCCGCCCTATTGAATTGCGCCTGCGTTGGGGCGGGATCCGGAGAATCGACGGCGTTTATCTGTTCGATCTTTGCACGGTAAACACGCGCATTATTGCTTATCATGAACGTGATATTCCCCCAGTTCACGGACAGGGAGGGACCCACAACGACAGTCCTAGGCCTACGCCACTTTTATCCGCTCCGCAGGAGATACCCTCTCCTCCGTTCAAAGTAGATCCGCTCGCATAGACGCGATCACCACGGCCGAGGAATCTCCGCACTTCCGGGTCGTCCCGAGGTGCGCGGCTGTTTTATCTGATTAGATAGCTGTCAGTGCGATATCGTCGTCGCGATGGATTGGGTCGTGATTAAATAGGCATACCGGCGACCGCGTTGGGATTTAGTCGGGTTTGCAATTGAACTAATGAGCCATGACTGTGCAGTCTCCCGCCAGCAGCAAACAGACTCATTTAATTCAACACCGGTGGGCGGGAGCCATTCGAGGATAAGCCGGCAGAAGCTAGGCCTCTTTGTCGACGGCATTACTTACATCGGATACCGATTCCCGACCATTGCTTGGCTCTGACTCGGCTCCTCAATGGCTCTTTCCGATTTCGTGGAGTTCATCGGCCGGAGACGGTCATCGCGCCGGACTTGCGACAGTGCAGGAAGTGTGGGAGCGCCGACGAAACTCCTGCACACGTTTTCATGCAGTGCATGGATCCGGACACGTGTAGGGCGCGGGAGGAGCTACGCGCGACACTTGCAGACAAGTTCAATTATGATTTACAGCTGCCGGTGGCGGACGAGGATGCGCGGCGGGTGATGCAAGAACTGATTTTCGACTGGAACTACGTCGTGCCGATGGCAAGATTCATAGCGGTGGTGGTTCGCAATTGGCGTTGGTTCAAGAATGTCATGCCTACAATGGTGTCGGAGGATGATCCTGGGCTTGACGATGGGGACATGGCTGATGTGGATGGAGTTTAAGACGCGGTCGCTCGACTTTTTCCGTTTCTATATATTTTTTATTTTACAGGTTTTTGTAAAGCTCTCTCTTCGGCGGGCAGTAGAGGTAACTGTTAGTGGTTATAATTCGCTGCCAGTCGGGGTTTGAGTTGGCCGTCTCCGTGAGGGACCAATGGCCTTAATAACATAACATAACATAACACCAGCTGCGGAGGACCAAAATGACCGCATCCGCAGCTCATTCAAATCCGTACCATTCTACTAACTGACGGCAATAATAATAATAATAAGGCGAAAGGTCCCGCGCGGGGCACCGCCTACTCAAACTGCCCAACGACGGCGATTTGACCCTCAAAGGAGCCGTCTACCGCCGTTCGCCGACAAGTAAGAGCTGAATGTACTTCAATTTAAATGTCGATTTCCATCTCATCTCCACCCTCCTCTGAACCATCCTCCATAGCCGTCTCAAAATCCCAAGCATCCCATCCCTCTTCATCCGTTTCTGGCGTGAGTTCCGAAACCATCGTTGGGAGCCGCCGCCCAAACCATCGCCAGTTACGCACCACATGCTGTATAACAACAACAACCTGAACTTGAAAACCCGTCGCAGATAATCTCTTCTCTCTCAGCGCACTCGCTCGCCCCGAGCAAGCGCACAATTTACTAATTAGAAATTACCATTTTGGCTTACAGAGACACCGCATGACATCATCATACTGACGGTTGTCGGTGCCCAAAGTGGACGCCTGCGGCCTCGCGGCATATAGGTCTCCGTTTCTTGCTTACCACGTTCTCCGTCTCCTTCGCTTTTCGCTCTCGAGTCCTGCTGGGCTCAGCCTCTTGTAATTATGCTGGGATTCACGGTGCTGGTGCTACTCGTTCGAGAGCTCGGAGTGGCTGGGTCGCCTGCAGCCGCACAGAGGCCGTTTAGAGTCGAGATGGAGATGGACGAGTGGCTCGACCCGCGGCTGGGTGGTGGCCGAATGCTCGACGTGCGTGTCGTTCTTCTTGAATCTCCACCCTAACCGCTACACCTCCAGTACACCACCAAGACCCGCGGTGAGCCACTCAACGTGATCATCTCCGGCGCCTCGGACCCGTTCGTCCTCACCGACGAGGGCTTCACGGCCTACATCAGCTCCATCGGGTACGCAAAGGAGTGTATGGGGATGCATATAGGCCAAGCCCACCTGGCCAACCTAGGCGACGGCGACGGACGCAAACCCGAGGGCCTGCTCTTCCGCCAACACTACCGCGTCCCGCGCTGGGGCACCTGCTGGGAGAGTTTCGCTGGCGGACAGCACTTTCGCGCGTGGAAGCAGAACGGCACCGAGGGCAACACTGGCGCGTGGTTTCTTGCGTGAGTATACTTCCGTTCCCCGTGTTGTTTGCGTGTTGGGAGGAACACGGGAAGGCTTCTCGATCCGCTTCTCTGGGGTTAGTCGGTGATTCGCGCGTGTGCACAACCTCTTGTCCCGTTCTGCCTCATCGTTTATCTAACGCATTACTCCCCTTCTTCAGCGCATCCAAAGAAGAAGATTCCCGCCGGGGACATACGATTGTGGCCAACGGGTATGTATAATCTGCACACATGCATGATCTAATCTCTAATCTACGACAGGTATAATCTAGGACGAGACTGGCTCGTCGAGCAGGCGTTGGCTGACTCGGACGCGGACGCCGGGACATGGGTGCCGTATGAAGATCTGAGCCAAGACGCCCTGAGAGCACTCCGTGGGCAACAACAAGAAGGCGGGTGGCCCTGGCCCGGGACGGGCGGCGAGCGAATGCAGTGGCGCGCAGAGGTGGTGTGGGTCTGGGGGCTTTTGGAGCCGGGAAGGAAGGGTGCGTTTTCTCTTCCTCTCCTTGCTGTTATTTAATTATTGCTCCAAAGGCGTCAATCACGGAATCACTCAAGACGGGCGCGTCGCGGTGTTGACGGTGTATCGCGTTCAGAGCGATATAACTTGATTCAAAGTTTTTCGGCCCTTCAAATCCTCACGACCACGACTTACGCCCTAGATATTCTTTATCGATTCCCTTTCCCTTTATCCCTCATCTCATCACGCACGACGCCTACCACGCTAACTTATCGCCATACACCATGCACCATGCATTCTTCCACTTTCCCATTTGTTTTAGTACCCACTAACGACACGCCTCTCACGATTTTGTACGCAGTTCAAGTTCTCGGTTGCTAGTAAACTACAAGTGTAAATTATGTGTTTCTTATTGAACTTAGAGTCTGTTCGGTTTTTTTTTGATTGTGAACCCCGCCCGAGGGAGCATTCGTAGTTTCTCGTATGTACTTACTGGATGTAACACATGCGCCGCGGCGTTGTTCATTAACACCGTTGAGATTAACCAGGGTCCAGGGTCCTTCGGGGCGAGAAACGTAAAAAGGGGACTCGGAAGGCCTCAGAACGCACGAACGAAACCACAGGCACAGAAGCGTGAATACGTTTATTAGCCTGCCAGTGAGCTAAGTATCGCCTTGCTCATCAACAACTTGAACTTGAATGAAGTCGGGTAACTCGGGTTGGAATGCTGTAATGTACTATTTCACGCGTACGGTTTCTTGGAATTCTCACTTACTCACCAAGATTCATATGACCAAAAAAAATCTCTTTTGCAAGGCAATTTTTGAACACAGATTCATTCAGACAATCATCATCACGATGATGTGATTCAGACCGCGTGAGCCTAGGCTTTTAAGCTCGCTGCTGCGGAATCCCTACCTATCATGGACCACGAGCGGCTTCCGCTGCCAAACGGTGTCCATCCTCTGGGCAAGGAAGGGAAATTGCCATCCTTCCGCCTCTCAGCCGGCGCGACCACTGCTGGCCGTAAACCCTCCGAGTCCTATCGAAGCCACTGGAAAACCTTGCGATTCATATCTCTCAGGTGGCTCTTACTAGGGCTACTTCTGCTCTTCACCTGTCTGAGGAGCTTCCGCGCCTTCCATGGCCCGGTTGTGCCCGCCGACGCAGCGCCGCTTCCCGACCTCTACGAAGCGTCTGTACTGGAGCTCCAAGCGGGGCTCGACGCGGGCCACTTTACCAGTGTCGATCTCGTCAAGGTTTGTTCTCCGATTCCCTGAAAAATTCAGAACTCATTCTCATCTAGACATATTTTGCCCGTATCGAAGAAGTCAACATCAACGGACCCGGATTGCGCGCCGTAATTGAGCTCAACCCGTCTGCGCTCAAGCAGGCTGCCTTGCTCGATGTCGAGCGCAGGGATTCCGGCAAGCGCGGCATGCTGCATGGTATTCCAGTCCTGCTCAAGGTAGAATCGTCGAAAAAACCCTCGGAACTCGTCGTTGATCGCCTCGCCTCGTAGGACAATATCGCTACACTTGCGACGGATGGTATGTACCTGTATCTGGTAAAGGCTCATCTTTGATTTATTTTTGAAACTAGGAATGAACACGACCGCCGGGTCCTTCAGTCTGCTCGGCTCTATAGTTCCAGAGGATGCAGGGGTTGTGAAAAAGCTGCGCGAGGCAGGGGCGGTATTCCTAGGTGCATCCAATTCACCTTTTCGATCTAACCTTACTTATCTTTCTCAGGGAAGGCTAATCTGTCAGAATTCTCTCAGGCCAGAGGCACGCTCGCTTCAGGCTGGTCGGGGCGCGGCGGCCAATGTAAGGGCTTTAAAATATATCCATGCTATACTCACTTCCTCTCGTGTATAGCCAGCAGTGCATACTTTCCGCACGCCGATCCATGTGGCTCCTCCTCAGGATCCGCTATCGCGGCCTCGATAGGTCTCGCCGCCGTAACACTGGGCACGGAGACTGACGGCAGCATCACTTGCCCCAGCAGTCAAAATAACATCGCGGGAATTAAACCGACCCTTGGTTTGACCTCGCGTGCCGGCGGTGTGTGAAAATTTCACTTTTCAACCCATGCGTTGATACATCTCTCCCCAGTCATTCCGATTACTGCCCATCAAGATACAGTGGGCCCGATGACGCGTTCCTTAACCGACGCGGCCATTGTTCTGTCGATTATCGCTGGCAAGGACCCAAATGATAACTACACGCTCGCTCAGCCGTCGGTCGTGCCCGATTTCACCAAGGCACTCGACAAAAATGCGTTGAAGGGGAAGCGCCTCGGCGTAGCACGTCGGGTGTTCCTGAACGACAGCCTCACGGGCAGCCATCCCTCGCTCAACCTTGCTTTCGAGCAGGCCTTGTTGACCATCAAGGCGCTCGGTGCAACAATCGTCGATCCAGCGGACTTGCCGTCTGCAGAGGACTTTCGGAACCGCACCAGCCAGAGTTTTGCAGCCCGGGTCGATTTCAAGGTATGGATGTCAAAATGCTTCGTTCTGTATATCTGTGTTGTTCATGCATTTTTCTCCCCAGGTTCAACTGAACGAATACTTTGAGGCGCTGCTTGAAAACCCCTCTGGAGTCCGAAGCTTCGCGGATTTGATCAAATTCAACGAAGACAACCCGGCATTGGAGAAGCCTGCGGGCTTCGAAGACCAGTCTACGTATGTACAGTTGAAAGCATTTGTTAACCCGCCAAATCTAATGACATGCACCTAGGCTCATCTTAGCAAACGCGTCAAACGGATTCGATGCCGCGTACTTCGCTGCACGAGCGAAAAACCACGATATGGGAAGTACCCGTGGGATCGACTTTGTGCTGAAAGAATTCAATCTCGACGCGCTTGTCTCACCTATCGGGCACATTACCACCGCAGCAGGTACAGCTTTTTTTCATTGGCCGTTCGTTTTACTTACTAGTCTGTTCGACAACCAGCGGTTGTCGGATATCCCATTGTCACCGGTGATAACAGATACTTCGTTTCCTCCAATGTCGCCTAACAGATCTTTCAAGTCCCTCTGGGATTTCTCCCAGACAATGTTACGTGAGGCAACACCCCGTCTTCTTCGATTCTGTCCATCTCACGTCCCCACCAGCATTGGCTCCGCTGGCCCAGAAACGGTGTACCCTGCGCCTGGGATGCCCTTCGGGCTCTCATTTATCGGCACGGCATTTTCGGACTTTGAGCTTATTGGTTTTGGCTTTGCGTACGAGCAGAGGACGCAGACGCGCTTGACGCGGAAGGCGTTCCCCGCTGCGATCCCAAAGACGCAGCTCAAGGACGTGATTGGAAAGTGATTAGAAATTCAAGGAAACCAAAAGAATCCTGTCTTTCGCGCAAATTTCTTTAGGATATCTATAGCTGGTTTCGTTTCCGCTTGGTAGCCAGCGTAACTTGCATATTATGCCCTCGACATTGAGCCCGGTCCCATCGGATGCCGTTAAACCCGGTGTCGTATCAAAATGATCATCGCATGCGTGGGTTGTCTTTCCGTCCTTGCGATCTTGCCCCCACTCCGCTTTCGCGGCCCACGAAGCGGCTCATGGACCAATGGGAACAATGGAGAATGACCCTCTTAGGTGCCAGCGGGGTAGGTAAAACTACGTTAACTGTTCAGGTCAGCAGCATGCTCCCGAGTACTAGTCATCTCCCAGACTAACGTGCCATTCCCGCAGTTCACCATGAATCGTTTCATCCGTGAGTTGCAGTCTTCATTTTGGACCTCATATTACCCTTGTCTCTTAATTTACCCTGTTTACAGACGTACCTCCTCCGCACTCAGGCTGTTGGCGTCTCGGTGTTAAATGGTCCTGCAGAGTTACGATCCAACGCTACAAGATAACAACCGCAAACAGTTTATAGTGGACAATCGCGTGTGTTTCTTGGAGTTGATTCAAGTTGATATCGATACTCCCACTCAAGGTATGTTGTACCTTCATCGTGCATAGACTGCCATGAGTCCAATACTGCAACATCTGCAGACGAGTACGTGCTGGAACAATTTATACGGTGCGTATCTGGTTGGGGACACTGGCAAGTTTCCCTGATTAACAGGTAACCAGCGAGGGCCAGGGATTCATACTGGTCTACTCAATCGCATCGCGGTCAACATTTGACCAGCTTGAAGGCTTTCATCAGTTGGTGCAGCGAGTGAAAAAGGCTCCAGTCCTCATACTCGTCGGAAACAAATGCGACATTGTCTCCGAGCGCGAAGTATCAAAGGACGAGGGAGCAGCGTTAGCGCGACGATTTAGCTGTGAATTCCTCGAGACGTCGGCTAAAACGGCGCAAAACGTGGAACGGGTCTTCTCGAATCTCGTTCGTGCATTACGCGCCAAACACCGGGAAGCGCAGCTACCATTGAAAGAGAAGAAGAAGACGTGCCTCATTTTGTAGTTGTAGTTGTAGTTGCTGGGATTGTTTTTTCTTCTTCTTTGAACTTGAATCTTCAATATCATTTTAATTTATCGAGGACATTATTGGGAGGGTCGTCATCGATTCATCTCCCATTATTTGTCGACCAATCGGATGCTCGTGTTTTCATCCATTTCATTCGCAATAATAATAATAATAAGGCGAAAGGTCCCGCGCGGGGCACCGCCTACTCAAACTGCCCAACGACGGCGATTTGACCCTCAAAGGAGCCGTCTACCGTTCGTCGACAAGTAAGAGCTGAATGTACTTGAATTTAAATGTCGATTTCCATCTCATCTCCACCCTCCTCCGAACCATCCTCCGTAGCCGTCTCAAAATCCCAAGCATCCCATCCCTCTTCATCCGTTTCTGGCGTGAGTTCCGAAACCATCGTTGGGAGCCGCCGCCCAAACCATCGCCAGTTACGCACCACCTTGTAGACGAACCGCGCCGTTGGAACGACAGTGTCCCAATCGAAGATCAGTTGTTGGAATACCCGAGTCGCGTCGTCGAGAGAAGATGGTCGGGGAAGGGACTTGCCAAAGTCCTGCTCGAGAGCATCCCGCAATGCATGTCGCGCCAACACCGTTTCCGCATCCCTACACCGCAAGAATACATGCCCAGGCGTCTCCAATTCGAGTCCGCATTTGCGACACAGCAGCGATGCCCAAGAATGTGCTGCCAGGTCGGATCGCACACCACGAAAGTAGAATGATGCGCAGAGAAGACGTGTCAAGGCAAGACGGTGGTCTGTGACGAGAACGCGAGAGAGATAGTGCCTTCGACAGAGTTGGTTAACGCGTGGAGCCCCCTTCTCCTGCGGTTCCAATCTGCCATGCAGCAGTGGGAGAGAGACCATCCCCTCAATGGAATCCCATATCCACCGCCGGGCTCCCTCACGTAGCCGCTTGAGTAAATCGTCACAGGCCGCAGTGTCGATATGCGCCAACGATGGCAGCGTCGGCAGTGCAAACGGGAGGTCCCGCAAGACAATAGCTAGATCTCCAAACCAAGAAGGCTCACCTCTCCGCCGCGACCGATCCGCCTCCATAAGCGCTTTACGGGCCAAGTGTGTCTCAGGGAGCTGCACCAGATAGCGGAGGTACCTCAACGCTAGTGTTGCCCGTCGAAACCGAAGTGGGTAGATTCCAAGCTCTGAATAGAGCTGCATGACTCCCGAACGCTTCCCAACGCCTAGAATCCTGCGGAGAATCACCCGGTTCATGCTATCAAGCAACTCGAAGGAGGTTTCGTCGACGTCAAGAGCTACGTCGCACCCGTGCGTGAGATGGCAATCGATGAGCGCATAGTAAAGCTGGCAGCCGATATTTGGAGGCAGACGACCACGACCAACGTAATGGTCGCAACCCAAGACCGTCTTCCAGAAGACGAAGGCGGCGGTTTCGCGCTTCCGTTCGTAGTGTGCGCGAAAGATGTCCCGTGTAGTGGATGTAAAGCGCATGCCGACGTACTTGTATTCCTCCACCCATGGGATGTCTTGTCCAGCCAACCTCAATGCCCGCTCGGGAGCATCCACCGTCCCCTCTCCTTGCAATGGTCCAAAAACCATCGCCGCCGACTTTGACCCATTCACCCGCAGGAAATTCTTCGCACACCACTCTCCCAACTGCTCAAGATGCCGTTGAAGGCCCCGCCATGACCGGGAGACGAGCATTAGGTCATCCGCATGCTCCAAGTGAGAAAGCGCATAGCCGGCCACGACCATATCGTCCGCGTCCTGGTCCAGCGTGAACGTCGAAAGAAAAATGTTCCATAGGGTCGGCGATGACGGATCACCCATGAGTACCCCTGCCAGCGCCTTCCACTCCTCCGAGACAACACCGCCGGAAGACACGACCAGCGTCATCTCGCGGTAGAGCATGCGGATGAAATCGAAGTATGGGCCCGTGAGACCTAAGTCGGCCATTTTCGTCCACAATGAGGCGTGATCCATCGCAGAGAACGCGTTCGAGATGTCCACAAATGCGACGTATAAAGTCTCGCCGTTGGCGCGCGCTTTGTCGATCATCGTTCGGAGGATGAACGGGTTGTTATTTGTTCGATAGCCGGGCCGGAAGCCGTTCTGCGTGGGAGGCAGAATACCCGCGAGTTCCACGGTTCGTGTCAGCTTCAAGTTATACGCCACAGATAACATCTTGTAGACGCAGCTCTGGAGGCCAATGCCTCGGTACCCGTCCGGGCTGGAGTGGTCCTTGCCGGGCTTTGGAACACTCGAGATGATTGTTTTGAGAAAGGCACCAGGCGCGTGGCACTCGCGCAAGCACTTGTTCAGAAACTCGACCAACTTCTCGTTTTCGATGCTCATGAGCGACGCGTATGTCATTTGGTCGATCCCCGGCACCCCCTTCATTCCCTTCTTCCTCAAATACCCCTTCACCTCCTCCATATCGTGCACCGTCAGGAACTCGTTCAGTGTGGGGAACTTTGACGGTGGAGATCTGTCCGGTATGTTCCTTGCTGCCTCCATCACCCGCGCTAATTCGTCGACGTCAAATCCCGCAGCGGCAGGATCTTCGGGCGGGTTCATACGAATGCGGTATGTCTTGGTGATGTCCTCAAGCTCAACTGTTGGTTTCGCCGCAGACGGCGGTCGCCGAATTGTATTGATGAGGCGCCAAAGTTCCCTCGAGTCTGTTCCCGCTTCCCTAATTCGTTCCAAAAACCATCGATTTGCCCCTCGTCTTCCCGCTCGACCTCGATGTGTATCCTGTCCTATCCCGTGCCTCCCTCTTGCAGCTTTACCCTTTCCTGTCGGCGCTGGCATCGACGACTGCACGCGACATTCTGCTCCTTCGTGCTGGTCTGCCAAACGCGGCAACGGAGAAGGTACCTCTAACCATCCCAAAATCTCATCCTCATGTCCCATACCAGCTCCTGCCTTTGCCCACTTATCCGCCTCGTCGTTTTCCTTGTTCCCCGAATGTCCGCCCACATGGTGGAAGTTGATGCGACCCTGCCGCCGGCGGATTTGATACTGAATCGCTAAAAGAACGTCGCCGTTGGTGCAGTCCCAGCCTGTTTGAGCGATCATCGGACCCCAATGCACGATCATGTTGATCGTGTACTCCGAGTCGGTGAAAATCTCGAGCGGGACAGAAGCTGGTGTCGTTGCAAGAACCCCCAAGACCGCAAATAGTTCTGCGCGATTGTTCGTTTGTTCTCCCGGAACGCGGAATGACCGATTGAAATGTGAGTCCCTCCCCCAATACATCCCTGCTCCTGCTCGGCGAGCCGAATTGGGTCCTTGGCAAGAACCGTCAACGTAGACATGTCTCGCGCCAGTATCGGAGTCTACCAGCGGACCGTAGGTGTGTCTCGCCATTTCCCCCGCATCCATGACCTCAGACATCAGTTCCCACAGGTCCTCATCCAACTCGTCATCCCTCGGCACGACCAAATCTCTCCGCCGTAACCCTGTGTGCTGTGGTGTCCGCACGGCCCTCTTTGTCTTAACCCAGATCACGGCCCGTGTTGCTGCATGGTCAGAGCAGTCAGGGCGGTGTGCAGCTATGTCCATCCTTGAAAGGCGGCTTGCAGCAGCGGGCGAGAGCAGAACATAATCCACCGTTGATTTGCCCTTGTCGGATGTATTGTCGACACGTCCAAAGAACGTGAATCCATGATGATTTCCCGGAATGGTGGTGCAACCGTTGACCATTCGCAGACCGTATTTGTTGCAAAGGTCGATCAACCAACGGCCTTGGTTATTCTCAACCAAGTCATCCGCAATGCGTGGAGGATGTTCTTCACAGTGAGGGCAACGTGCGCCTACTCTGCCGTTGAGATCCCCATGAACAGAAAATGCAAGTCCCGCATCCGTCATCTCCTTTATCACCACGGAGAAAGTGTCCCGAGGATGCAGCGCCTGCCAGTCGGCAAAGTTCCTCGCTGCACTTGAGTTTTCCCCGGCCACATAGGCATTGACAAAGTGCATATCCCCAATTTGAAGAACGAGAATGTCGGGAGAGCACCATTCTGGGCAAAGTTTTGCATGCAGTGACTTGCGGACGAGACCGCAAACACCACCATATGTGTCCGCACCGTCTGGCATCTGACGCGACATCGTGAAAGTGTCGTAGCCTTCCATCTCCCGCACCATATCCCTCTGATCCGGCCGTAGATGGGTTTCCTGCACAAAGAATACATCCGCACTCTCAATTGACTTCCGAAAGTCGGGACGGGTAAGATTAGGAAGAAGTTTTCCATCCATATTCCAAGAGATTACCACCAAGTCTCTCACACAATTGCACCGATTATGATTATCAGCGTGCATAGAGTGTGAGGTAGAACAGCTAGCAGAATCCGTAGCTGAAGTATCTTGGTGTGTCCCCGAAGACGAAAAAGATCCCTGACTCCCCGTCCCAAGTTCCTATTCGCTCGGCCCTTCACCCTTGTCCCTCTGCCCGCTTCCTCCTTCCGCCTTGTCCCTCTGCCCGCTTCCTCCTTCCCCCTTATCTGTTCCCTCCTTCCCCCTCTCCCCCTCCTTAACCCCTTCGTCCCTCTGACCCAAACCTTTCCCACTCCTTCTGTTGTTCCATCGAGCGCTCGGGACGTGTCCGTGAATGCGAGGCGGGACACCAAGCCGACGCATCAGTGCCCCCGGGTCCTCCTGGACCTCTCGCACCCCAGGAGCCCTGGAAGGTGGCGATGAAAGTCGCTCCCACAGCAGCTTCTTTCTCGGGCTTGTCCCACTGAAAGACTCAGCCGACAAAGGGTGGTGTCCCGGTAGATGTGTGCGACCTCGTATACCTGCCGGCTCGGTTGGAATTTGTGGTTCATCTAGTACGCGTCGGCGAGGCCCAGTAGGCGTCGGGTGACGCCGCCGAGGGCCGGTGGGTGTACGACGGCGAGGGAACTGATGTTGCGGTAGACGAGAGCGCGGCGAGCGGGAGCGTGACGAGTGAGGGCGACGATCATGAACTGGAGACCGAGAGGAATTCAATAGTGTTCGTGTACGAGAACGAGAGACACGAGGATGACGGCGTGGTGAGAGTGAACGCGACGAGCGACGGCGACGAACAAGAGATGGCGAGCGGTGTCCACGACGTTCGCGCGCTGGTGACGGTGAGAGAGAGCGCGACAAGCGCCGGCGACCACCAGGAGATGCAGAGCGGCGTCCCCGATGAGCCGGCGATCGCGAGACTGACTCCCGACGGGTACTTGATGAGCGCGAAGGTGTCAACGAGGGCGAGGAGGACGACTGTGTGCACGCCCGTCCGCGTCGAAGGCTGGAACGGCCCCGAGTAGGAGACCTCCCCCGGGAGGGAGTGGGTGAGCGAGTGGGTGAGCGATGGCGGCTGGCCTTCCTAGACACCTCCTCCTTCTCCACCACCACCTCTTTCTCATCCACCAGCATGTCCTGCACCTCTTCCTGTGAACCCTGAACCTCCTCCTGCAAGTCCTGCATCTCAGCCAGCAGATCCTCCCCTTCTTCTTGTTCCAATTGATGTGAGACATCACCCCCGGAGAATAAGCCGACGAGGGCGTCAAGCTTGGTCTCGAGTCGGCGCATGCGGGCAGCTGCGTGAACCTCCCCCGAGGCAACTCGCTCCGTCAGGCGGCCCTCCAGGCCTTGAATGTCGGCCGCAGTGGCGGTTGGCGGTTTCTTGGCCCTAGTTGTTGTAGGTGCGTTCGGGTCCTTCTTCTTCCTTCCTCTGACGGGCTTTGACGATCCGGGCGTGTTCTGAGGCTCCAAGATGGCCTCAAAAGACCGTTGGGACTCCCCGACAAGTCGACGTTTGGCGGTGCTGCGAGGCTCGTTCGGAGGAGTGGTGGCGGGCGTGGCGGTGCCGTGAAAATCGAGAACGGGCGCGACGGCAGCGGTAGCGGAAGACATAATAATATGAGGCTTATGCCGAGGTTACAGTAGCGATTAGTAGCGTTGAGTAGCGTAGATTTCGCGAGCCCGCCAAGTTGACGTGATGGCAAGAAGGAACCCCGCGCAAGTTCAACATAAACAACGGGACTACTCCGGTCAATGGCCCTCGTCGAAACCGAGCCTCATGTGCGGCAATATGCGCTGCGTCTCCTCCGGCGTCAATTTTATGCAGTCGAACGGCAAAAAGACACCGCGGGCCCGAGAGTAAGACTTGATAACGACTTGGATGCCGAATTCGTAAAGGGTTGAGATCGGGTGTGAATTGACTCTGCATCGAATAGCCATGGCACCGAGTACCCGACTTGTAGTCGTTGAAAAGGTGGTGCTTGAGCTTCGAAATCCGCTGTCCGCTGACGGTGAAATGCGACGATGCCCTCTTCCGAGAGCTTTTCGCAGGTTCGCAAGACGAGACTTTGTAGATGATTCACGGATGCTAGAGCCGACACAACCTCGTCATCGAGCTGCGAAGACGCTGGAAGGGAGTGAATCCACCACGATACGTAGCAAATCGTGCTTCGAAAAGCCGATGGGGAGAACATGGGCGTTTAAAAACAAGCGCTAACAAGTCACTGCTCAAATGGTAAACTTCACGGGCTCAAATAAACAAAAAGAAAATACACAGGTACATCGACTCGGCCAGCAAGCCGCAGCCGATTAAAATACATATTCACCATTGCTATCGAATACTCCACGAAATGGGGAGAGCTTCGGGGGAGATGGGTATTGCACCGTGACCTCGATTCCGGCCTCGATGAAGGGCTGAAATACTTTGCTGTCTGGGTTAACGAGAACGTCCGACACCGGAAGTTGACTGTAGACCACCCGGAAGCGCCGAAAAGATGCAGGCGTTGAGTTCGATTCTGCTATATCCATGCGACTTCGAAGGAAGCCGAGAATCGCATCAGCAGAGAGATATTGCCAGTTCTCCAAGAACAATTCTTCCAAGTGCGCACCGAAATTCGTCGAGGAGAGCGTCGTAAGAATAATTTCTTCCATCTGCTGGGGGTAGTTGCGTGGGACGATAGAGATGTTCCGAATGGAGTTGGGAAGAGCCTTCAAAATATCGCCGACAACCTCTGGTGGAATTCCGCCACTCAGGTGCACAGTTTCAAGCTTCGTTGAGCTCGAAAGTAGGCGGATAATAGCCTGAGGCATATGAGGTACCCCCATATCTCGCACAGTAAGACTGAGAAGTTCGGGCCATGCTGGGTGCCGGATGAAAGAGTAATCGCCCCCAAGAACGAGGTTCCGAACAGGTAGTTCAACAACCCGAATGTGACTTGCATCAGGCAATGCAAGCGGAATCAAGTTCGCATTGGCCGGGAACAACGACACAGCGCACGTCTGAAGCTGGGCGCACTCTGCGAGCAGCTCAACAATTTCCCATTCGGAAAACGTTAGCGGGCCATCGGCGATCTCCAGGCGAGTTAGTCGACTCCAGTCCACGGGAATACGCAGGAAGTTGGACCCGCAATGGTCCAAAGAGCACTCGGAGAGCGTCTCGGAACCTTTCAGGAAGCGTAGAGTGGTCCAATCTAGCGTCGAAGGAGCAGGAGCAGTAATACCAGGAAAGTTGAGAGTAAAGTTTTGGAGGAGAGGCGCGCTGTTTGTCTCGAGCTGTGTCAACTGAGCAAATGTATCGATGTCCAGCCTGAAGTTCAGATCAATGATGTTCCAGCGCGAGACATAGCTGGTGAGCAGACGCAGAAAGGACAGCGTCGATTGGGTATCCAGAGACTCGCGGTAGGAAAGGTCGCTTCCCCGGAAACAGATTGACAGCGGGCGCTGACCTGAGCGGTCGAGCCAGCGTTTCGCGACATCGAGCCGCTGGGCCGTTTTAGCCGCCACTCTGGTCTTTGCACCACCGGTGTACGTCCACGGAGGACATTGAGGCTCCACAATATGAAGCCGAGCCCACAGAGCGGATGTTTGGAAGGCAACAGTCCGCCAATGGCTGCAAATGCGACCCAGCAATACCGGCGCCTCAGAGGCACTCATGACACTGTTTCTATCCGTCGGGAGACAGGCCACGAAGATCTCCTGCAGCATGTCGAGGGGAATACGACGGATGGGCGAGATAAGAGCCTCGTGTGCTGCAATATGCGCTGCGAGTTTGTCGCGCTCCGTCTGCAATTGGCGGATGGTTTCGTCTAGTTCTTGTAGACGGATGC
Source organism: Mycena amicta (assembly GCA_029282125.1). NCBI lineage: Eukaryota > Fungi > Basidiomycota > Agaricomycetes > Agaricales > Mycenaceae > Mycena > Mycena amicta. Next base: position 999,553 of record JARIHP010000004.1, on the reverse strand, counting down.
GGGGTTGAACCAGCAGACCTTTGATTTCCGCGAGTTCATCGTCCGTAGGGCAGTAGTTTGTGTTGAAACGCGAAGCGAACGGAGACGACATGGGCGTTTAAGACAAGCGCCGAAGGTCACCTGCTCAGATACCAAAAGAGATCTCCGGACGATATGTACATTCCTTGAGCGCAAAAACAGATAAAACAGAGACGATAAGCTATTAGGGTATAGAATCGTGCGGACTGTAGATAGCCAGTCGACGTAATGATATGGTACTTTTGGCATCGAGCTATTAGGGTATCGACTCCACGTAAGGATGTAGGGCTTTTCTGGGTATCATCTGACGCTGACGAGCGACGAGAGACACGTCTATACAGAGCGGACTGCAGAAAGTTAGCTCGTGGTGAAGGGAAAGTCGGACGGACATACACTTTTCGTTATGGGACGGCGCCGAACCCATCGGAACACGCAGGTACCGACGGTCCTTCTTCTCCACTCGAGGCACGGAAGGACTATTCTCTTTGTCCGACCTGCTACTAGGATTTTGTTGTGAACGCTCTTTCACGTTGAGATCGTGGTGTTTGAAGCCGCGGAATGAGGTGGATCGTGTGCGACTGCGCCTGGAGAGTGCGGGTACGATGGGTGCGGTCTCTGGTGCGGAGGTGATGTCGATGGGTGAGACGACGGCGGGGACTAGTAGGATGGAATCGAGCGCAAGAACTGGCGCGGGATGAATGACGATCTCCGGTATCGGCACCTGGGTCGAACTCGAGAGTGGCAGATCCGCGCACTGGTGAATGACGAGCTCTGGTACTGGGACGGCGCAGACGATGGGGGATTTGAGCAAGTTAAGATCCTCAAGCGGAATGTCGTCGACGTGCGTGGCGTCGAGGAACGACATGGAAGTATCACAATCCGAGCCGAGATCGCTCCCGTACGAAATGGAGGCGGAGAACAAGCCGGCGGGGAAGTCGATGAGGGAAGATGATGGAGATATGAGTGAGGCGGCGCTGGGCGATGGCGTAAACGAGATTGCCGAGTTGGAGTCGAGTGATGAGAGGAACTCCTGCAACGCTGTGGTCGCGTCGACGACTGGTGTGAGATCGTGCTCGGGTTCGAGACTGAGGACGTTTCGGAGGGGTGATGGTGCGGCGACGAAAGCACGTCTTTTGGATTTGTGGATTTTGCCGGGAAGTACGTCGGCTGTGCGTATATGCTCATTGCGAGCGACGCGGCTAGGAACGACGGCTTCCTTTGATTGTTTCGCTTCCTCTTGCACAAGCTGTATAGACTGGGGAGTGAGACATTGAGGTCAAGAAAGGAGACAACGAACCTCTACGAAGCACAACTTGACCTTCGCAAGGTCCAAGACAGTCTGTGCCACCTTTTTGTGGTCCTGAGAGTATCGACAGTTAGTCGGGCGACGGAGTTGCGGTGAGAATGCATACCCCAGACATGAGAGGCCTTGCGACGACGACGTTCGAGCTGAGGACGCTCTGAAAGAGGAACAAGCATCAGATAGAGCCAGAAACAGCCGGAGAGAATACACACCTCTTCGTCGTATACCACATGCTCTCGTCGCTCTAGGAGCTTGCGGACGAGGCGTGGGCCCAGTACATACGTCAAGGGGGCAACGACGATGACCAGGAAGATGAGAGCCGCGACCACACCCACGATGGGCTGGAATGGGGAAGCAGCGCGAGGGGTGGTTTGTAAAGCAGGCATGTTAATGCAGAGGATGTGGTGGTAGGAAGAGAGACGAGTGAATCCCTAGGGTGAGACCAGTCCCAAAGATATGCCGCCGCGGATGTTTCAGAATGGAGAGCTATCCGCGCAGTGCACGAATGCAGGAGGGCGTCGAAGGCTTTGGTGGCTTCATGGATGTCGAAAGACTCGCACCGATGCCCCAGATACTGAAGGACGGGCCAGCTAGGCAACTCTGTCAAGGACACGAAGATTGTTGGTCTCCATTCTTTCGCCTTGCATCCGCACAGGACCTGAGACAGAGGAAGAGATTGCATGAGTGGACGGCCGTAGACAGATGGTAGAAGGCGAATCATCGTGGTCGTTGCGTTCAAGTGGGAGCGTGACACAAACATGCCTTGTCATGAACCACCATGAGTTCACCGCCGTAACTTCCCAACGACCTCTCAGGCATCCAGTTTCCCTCCGGTCAACTCTCTACCGGCCATTGCGCCAACGCCAGCAAGCTGTAGAGACGCTGTTGGCCAATGGCTTTCCGTACTCGAGGTACAAGCACACCTTCAGTCCATCTCATTCTGACCAACCCGCGCAGGAATCTCGACAAGCACTCATTGTGCGTGAATGCTCTCGCGTTCTCTTCTCTGGATGGCCGCTTTCTCGCGAGTGGAGGCGACGGTGCGTGGTTATCAATGTCGACGTCTCAAATATCTGACTAATTGGCTCAGACCTAGACATCCATCTCTGGGATCTGCACGAAGACAACGTCAGAACACCGCGACATACTCTTGGAGGCCATAGGGTGCGCGTCTTTCGCTCGGAGCACCCAAAGCGACTCACCAGCACCACAGAAGAACATATTCGTACTCAAATTCTCCGCCAACGACCGCTATCTCTACTCGTTCGTTGTCCCTTTGTGCGTGCATGCACCCTTTCATCCAATTGCAGCGGCGGCGTCGACCAAATGGTGCTCCAGTACGACGTTTCAACTATGCATGTGAATGGGGAGATATCGCGGTCTGCCGATAAAGCCTTCGACGAGCACGATGTATGCTCTTATCGACTAGCCGTCTTCGACTTACAGCCCACAGGAAAACATCCGCGGAATTGCCACGCACCGCACCCAGGATGAAGTCTTTCTCACCGCGAGGTACTTGAATCCTCCATTTTCTCCGTCCATCCTCTTACTAGTTGCCAGCGAAGACGGTCGAATCATTCAACACGACCAACGGGCTGCACCAAGTGCTCGGGTCCGTGCACAAGATATTCTTCAGCTCGCTGCGGAGGTCAATGGGGTCGAGTTCCATCCAACCATGGACCACATCTTCGCGACGTGCGATTCGCGTGGAGGTGTATGTCTTCGGGACATGCGGATGGCGTTTGGTCCTCGTATCCAGCGCAGTAAGCAGGGCATAGTCCAGACGGTACGCTTTTCTTCCCGTCCTTTCAAACGGTACTGAAAAGAAAGTCGCAGTACACCACGAGAGTCTCGCGTCAATCAGAGCCCTTCTTGGCCAATCCAGAGGCCAGCAGTATTGTCTTCAATCGTCAGGGTGCGCATTCGCCGCATTTTTCAAGCGGTAACCTAATATGTTCTAGGCACGCAGCTAGCGGTCACAATGCTTGTGCGTAGCATTCTGCGGAAATCCGGAACTGCGCCTAACGGGTCGTAGAACTATTTCCCGACGATATATGGTCTGAGGGACCCAGATCCCATCGCGGTCTGCAGCGCCCCGAATCTACCAAACGGAACGCCTGTTCCAATGGGTGCACGGACCTACGGGAATTGCTCCACTATCAAAGTGCGTCTATGGATGCAGCCTGTCGCTCATCTCATCGTTTCTTATAGCATGGTGCTTTTGGTGGACCGAGTCTTGACGAAGACGTGCTGTACATCGCAGGCTCAGATGACTTTCGCGCCTACGCCTGGTCGCTGCCGTCACCAGCTGTTCTTGAGGCGCGACGCACAATTCTTACACACGATGAGTGGACAGCGGATGAGGATGGAGGAGCCGTGGGTTCGTCGTCGTCATTCGATCCACCGATTTGTTTCTCACCAACCGACCCTAGCGTTTGCCAGCCGCACCTCCGGACCACGCTGTATCCCCGCTCAGCTTGACACCCCATTAGCCCGTCTCGGCGGTCACTCATCCATCGTCAATACCGTCCAGGTCCACCCACAAATGCTTCTCGTCGCGACTGCAGGCGTTGAGTCACGGGTAGTGATACACGGTGCGGTGGATTCGCTACTTGATGGGATGACACGGACAAGTCCCTCGACGCGTGAGCTAGGCGAGCGCTGGGAATGGGACGGTGACAGGGAGGATGCAGAATGGGAGGACGACCAGCGGATGACGATGAATCTGTTTGATACGTGCGTTGTTCCCCATTGCTTTCCGACCGTTTCGCTTATCCAAGGACTGCGCAGAATTGTGCGGGAGGAGACTCGAAGTGGCCGAGATCTCTTCGACATTCGAAGATGGGTAGCGCCAGATGAGGAAGAAGGCGAAGGGAGATAATTTTCCCTGGGTCCGACTCGGATGACGTGGAGTCGGAGAGTGAGGGACTGGACGAGGAAGATCTGGCATCATCTTGCGTGGAGATCGGCGGCGATCCGGGCCGGTTTTACATCTAATCAAGATCCCGATTCCCAATGCAAATCCATGAGTCATATTTTTGTGTTAGTCTCCACCGCCATGTCGCAGCTCGAAGAAGTCGAGCTTGCAGTCCGCATTCCCCTCCCTTCGTCCACCTCCACGCTGGGCATCATCGAGGATTCCTCCATTCAAGCCTCTGGGAGCCCCCTGCAAAATTCCTCCCTCTTGGTCAACGAAAGCTCTTTGCCTCCGACAGACCGGGGGCTTGGGGCGTGGTCCTTCGTAGGCCTAGGTTCATCTATTTGACTGTCACACTAACAGGCCCATCCAATCCGGCGCACTCTCCCCCAGCTTGCCGCAGCTTTCTTTGTCGAAGCCATAGTGTGGGGATTTCCAAATGCTTACGGAGTGTTTCTGGACTGTGCGTCTCGTCTATTTATTTCTCCTAGCTAAACATCTCCATGTGACAACAGCCTACCTCAAAGACCCTCGCTTTGCGTCGCAGAACGGCGCAACTAGACTGCTTCCCCTTGTTGGAACACTCTCCTCTGGAATCATTTACTGTTCTGGTCTGCATTCGTCCTGTTTCTCGCGCTTCTTTGACCCGGTACAGGTGTGGTGTTGAACCCAATCTCCGCCCGATATCCCCAGCACCGGCGGAAATCCATGTGGTTCGGTTCCGCCCTCTCTTGTGCATCACTGTTCAGCGCGAGCTATGCTACGACCGTGAGTTTCCGGGAAACTTGAAAGGATTCTGGCCTGATTTCGTGTTTAGATCTCCCAGCTGATCGTTCTTCAAGGCATCCTGTACGCTGTTGGAGGTGGTAAGCCCGTCCATTCTGTGTCAAATCCGCCTCTGAGATCAATGGCAGCCATTCTCTATCTAGCATGCATTTCTTTCCTCTCGGAATGGTTCATCGTCCGAAGGGGCACGGCGAATGGTATCCTCTTCGCTGGCGAGTCTCACATTCGCATTTAACCCAATGCGACCCATTCATGTTCGCCCAGGCACAGCAGCCGGAGGCCTCGTCCTCCCACTAACCCTTCCGCACCTCATCTCGAAATACGGCACCTCGAAAACCCTCCGTATTCTAGCCATTGCCATCGGCGTGCTGCTCCTTCTACTCGTCCCCTTCGTCAAGGGTCGCCTCCCGCAAACGCGAACGCGCATTCGCGGACCCGCCCCTCGTGGTTTGCGCGACTGGTTTAAACAGAGAGGATTCTGGGTCTTCTTTACCGTCAACACGCTGCAGGCGCTAGCGTATTTTATACCCATTGTGTATCTTCCCAGTAAGTGCCGGTGCGACCTGACCTGGTAAAACTCTAACGACCGGCAGCATTTGCCAGCAACCTCGATATCAATGCGTCCAACTCGGCCGTCACTCTCGCCATGTTGAACGGTACCAACTATTCTCGATATTCCCTTTCTTCATCTCATCGTCCATCGTAGGTGCGTCCGTGGTGGGGCGACTCTCCATGGGCTACCTCTCCGACAAAATCAACTTCTGGATCCTCGCACTCGTAACCCTGCTCACCACCTCTGCTGCGACTTTTGTTCTTTGGGGTGTCTTGTCGCATTCGTTTGGTGGGCTGCTGGCTTTTGGTATCGTATATGGGAGCATTGCTGGGGGCTGGAGCAGCTTGTGGACGGGCTTCGTACGCCCGCTTGCGAGTGCGTTCGATTGCTTTCCATTTTATTTTCCCTCGGTGTTAATTTCCCCGTCTTTTTCCGTTGTGCTCCGTAGAAGACGACGCAACCACATCGACCGCTCTCTATGGCTATCTCCTCCTCTCCCGAGGCATCGGCAACATCGTATCGACACCGATATCGGCGCGCTTGTACGCTGGGAGCAACGATAGCTCACATAGCCACGGCCCAACGCATCCCACTGGCTTTGAAGTCGGAGACGGTCGGTTCAAGAGCATGATTCTTTATGTGGGAACTTGTTTTGCTGGTGCTGCGGTGTTGGCCGCGGTGGGATGGGCGATGGACTCGGTGCAGAAGAAGAAGGACGCGAAAGGTGCCAAGGTGCAGAGGGTTGGTAATATATAGATTTAACCGCAGTGGATTTTAATCCTCTGGATGATCCCAACGGCTTAGCGCATAGGACGCGTTGAATGGACGGCCGCGGTACTAGCCGACTCAGAGATAAGTAATCGGGCGTGACAACAGCGAACACAAATGTCGGGCATCTCGGGCCGCATCGGTTAGGCAGGTGACTTGCCAGCGGTTAACCTTGACTTCCATGTCGTCGCCGTTCGCCTCACAATTCAACACTAACTACTGCCCCACCGATGAAGAGGTTGCACAAATCAAAACTCTCCTTGTCGAGCCGCGCGTTCGCCTCCGCGATCTCGACGAAAGGATCGAAAAACTGCAGGAGGAGCGCGATAAGGTCGCGGCCCATATCGCAGCACACGAGGCCCTCATATCGCCCATCCGTCGAATTCCCCTGGACATACTCCAGGAGCTCTTTCTGGCATGTCTTCCATCGGACAGGAACTGCGCCATGGCGAGCTCGGAACCCCCTCTTCAGCTTGGCCGCGTCTGCAGCCACTGGCGGACCGTCGTATCACAATTTCCGGCTATGTGGGCTAAACTCCACATTGTCGAACCAGTCATTGCCTCCTGGATGACCGGCTCCGTGGCACTAATAAAGGCCAAGGCGGCACAGCGCATGGAGGTCGCCAGAAACTGGCTTGACCGCTCTGGCTATTGCCCACTGTCCATCTCGTTCTTCAGAAGTGATCACGAGCACTTCCTATCTGCAGCGTCCGCCACGACACCTTCTTTTCTTCGGCTGCTCATCAGCTATGTCTCGCGCTGGAAGGCCATCCAGTTGTCTTTCAATCTGGCAGATGAAACGCTCATGAGCGAGCTCAAAGCGCTGGTCCAAGGGTGCGCGCCGATGCTCCAGGAGATCAGGCTGGACAATCCCGCATCCGGTATGACTCGTCGCTTGAATTGGGAAGCCCTGGCTTTTCTCCGCGGTTCCAGTGTATCGATCTGCTATCTTATCGAGTGTGGAGACCGGCTCCATGATCTTCCCATGCCTTGGGGGAACCTGACCCGTCTTGTAATCCAGGCCGACGACCACTGGCAGTCGGAAGGCTTGTCTACTCGGGAACTCGTCCAGCTCCTTTCTGAGTGCACCCAGCTGGAGACTTGTCGATTGTCACACCATCCGAGTCCAAACACGATGATAACTGACCTGCGGGAGGTGTCTTCGCCCGTTCGCGAAATCATCCTGGAAGGAGACTGCTCCTTGTTTTCGTACATATCTTGCCCACGACTACGGAGTCTGATTCTCTGGGACTGTCGTTCTGCCACCAATCAGCCCCTTCTCGCCGTGCTTTCCAGCGCCAGTAACCTGGAATCGCTGGAACTGGATATAGTGTTCTCTGAAGCGTCCTCAGCGTCCTCAGCCTACCTGAGCGTCTTCAACGCTCTTCCCAGCTCCATTCTCCACCTCTCCGTTGCCGACTCGATACATCGACATAGACAACAGATAGACGACGCAACCTTCGGGGTTCTCTCATCGGAAGATTGCTGTCAGAGCTTGAGAGAACTATCGCTGAGAAACTGCACAATCCTCTCCAACGATGCAATTCTTGCCTTCCTTCGAGCACGCACGCAGCCGGACGCGGCGCCCCATACTCTGCGCCGATTCCACGTCTATTACGATAGGCGGGGACTCGGATCAGAGCCCGCCAATGAGCTTATCCACAAGTTGCAACCATTCATCGAGGCCGGGCTGGATGCTGTCGTACAATATCCGCCTGATTTCATATTTTCCACCTTTGACGGCCTTCCGGGACCAAGCCGTCGATCTATTTATTAGCACTTTCGCGGAGCGCAATGTCAAAAGAGTTATCGAAAGTTTATTATAAGTTTGGCGCTTTGTCCCTGTGTCCACTTGGTGACTTTATGGTGAATTGATGTCTCTCCGCGAACTTGAAGGTGTGAGCAGTTCGATTGTGATGTGGTCGATATATATGTTCTCGGCCCAGGAGCTGCAAATACCCGAGCGCACACCGTGACAAGGTCCCACTATGGAGCGCCTGTCCAACGGATGGACTGCGGCAATAAGTAATCACCTGCAGACGAGTGTTACCAGACCGTGAAGGTCACCTTTGGCACCGTGGATGACTTGCGCTAGTATCGGATGCGAAAAAATGCCAGTGATAAGCTCACCTTAAACGAAAAGGGAAGCAATTACAACACTTTCGAACTCAGAGCCTGCTTGTTAACGTTTCTTACGAGTCAATTGCCAGTGTTGCCGGTGACTGATGCTAGTGACAGTGTGCGAAGCAGCTGTGCTTTTAGAAGAGACATATAGCATTATGGTAGTTTAAACATGACCTTGCGAGCCTCAAGTACAAAAAAATCGCGTTCATTAGAAGTGGCATCATTCTCACGTGACCGCGACCTACGCTCGACCACTCCTTTTTTCAAGGTGTGGTCCGACGGTAAGAAGGAGTTTATTCGTGCTCCGGGGTATCAGATAAACACTCCCATCGAGTTGGATTTTTGAGGCACCTAAGTATGAACCATCCGACCCTGGGACCATCTCGTCTAGAAATGTGCGGTTCTTATCCGCCTTCTCGCTCGATTGCGGCGCAGTTTTGGTCTGTCAGGCTAATAGTAGTATCCCGCCAGCGTCAGCCGAAACAGAAGGAACGGCAAAACCGAGAATCGGGCATCAGATTTGATGGCTTGTCACTTTTCTCGACTTGTCTCTCGCCATCACCATGTCGAGCCCTGAAGAACGGGAAGCCTCTAGCACTCTCATCGATCCACACACCGAGTCTAGTACCCCCGAGCTTGACATCCCGCAGGCGAGGGATGGTTTCTACACCTATGCAGAGGAGAAAAGTCAGCAGCAGGTGCGGTCTGCCTCGTGGTTTGTGTGCGATAGGTCTGACTCACCGCGATAGGTGGAGGAAAAGTACTGGGCACATCGACGGGGCTCGGATGCTGCCTCAGAGGGCACTGCTGCCTCGTTTGTTGGCAGCTTCAAGCTCTCCCAGCTCCATCCCGCTCCACCTGGAGAGTTTCCGTCGGGCGGAGATCCGTTTGTAGAAGATGAGGACGAGAAGCGGATGAAGGAGGAGGTCCTTGCTCCCGGTACGTCCAATCACACATCCGATGAAAAAGAACTCGCTAACAGGGTGAAATAATTTAGAAACCGCCCTGACCTCCGAACTCGTCCAACTCTTCCAGTCGTTCCAACGCTGTCTCGAGCTGCGGGACAAATACATCCTCAAATCCCGCCAGCGACTGGGAGACGATCCACGACACTACGATGGAATGTTTCCCGGACTAGACGACAAGTCTGCCGGTGTGTCGGGAGTGCGCCCGGACGCGAATATGGGTGCCAACGTTCCTCCCGAGAAACGTCCCGGGCGATGGAAAATTTACCCAAAGCCGCCGCCGCCGCATTGGCATTGGACAGACACGGCCGTGGTCAGCGCGGGCGTAGACGGTGTCTCCCCAGATGGGAGTGGCTTCCGTATAGAAGATTGCCCGATTCCTGGTGCTCACGCATACTCGTTCGAGATTGACGATAAGGGTGTTATACAGGTTTACGATAGCGACGCCTCCGATGCGACGACCGACGAGCACACGCCGGTCTACGACATCCCAAGCATTCGCGAGTATTTCGTCGACCTCGATTATGTCCTCGGCGTCATCTCCCATGGGCCCACAAAAAGCTTTGCGTATCGCCGCCTCAAGTACCTCGCCAGCAAGTTCACGATGTACTCGCTCTTGAACGAGTTCCAGGAGCTCTCGGATATGAAGGTGTGCTGTGTCATCCCCTCCCCCTTTCATGCGTAGGGCTGAAGTTTTCAAACAGCAAGTTCCTCATCGGTAAGATCGGCCCTGATTCGGATTCCTGGATCATAGTTGACGCGGGCGCCAGAGATTTTTACAACCTCCGCAAAGTCGACACGCACGTGCACCACTCGAGCAGCATGAACCAAAAACATCTCCTGCGGTTCATCAAGTCGAAAATGAAGCGCAGTCCGAATGTAGGCACATCTGTCATCTCGTTTGAACCAGCCCTGACTTTACTGTATGCGCAGGACGTCGTTATATTCCGCGACGGTAAAGCACTGACACTGCAAGAGGTGTTCCAGTCGCTGAAGCTGACGGCGTACGACCTCTCCATCGATACGCTCGACATGCATGCCCATTCAGACTCCTTCCATCGGTTCGACAAGTTCAACCTCAAGTATAATCCCATCGGAGAGTCGCGGCTTCGAGAGATCTTCTTGAAGACGGACAATTATATCAAGGGGCGATATTTGGCGGAGCTAACTAAAGGTATGTATCTCGGTGAAAGAATCGAATGGGCAGTTGACTTGCGTGCGCAGAGCTAATGACCGATTTGGAGCAGTCAAAATATCAGGTAATAACACGCTCTTAGTATCTTGTCGTTCTTTCTAATCATGTAGAACGTCGAATGGCGTGTAAGCATCTACGGCCGCTCGCGCTCCGAATGGGACAACCTCGCGAAATGGATCGTCAACAACAAGCTATACTCGCACAACGTGCGCTGGCTCATCCAGGTCCCGCGGTTGTACGACATCTACAAGGCAAACGGGTCGATACAGACATTCCAGGATATCATACTAAGTGAGCCCCTCTCTCTTCTCATTTTTCGTTGGTTGTGCGTTGACACAAAGGAACCAAAAGACGTCTTTCAACCGCTCTTCGAGGTCACCCAGGACCCACGCAAGCACCCCGAGCTGCACGTGTTCTTGCAGCGCGTGATCGGGTTTGACACGGTCGACGATGAGAGCAAGGTCGAGCGGAGGATATACCGGAAGTACCCGTATCCCAAACTGTGGGATACGAAAGATTCGCCGCCGTATTCGTATTGGTGGGTCGTTTGTGCCAAAAATTGTACCTACGAGTAACGCATTCGATAGGATTTACTACATGTTTGCGAACATGGCGAGCTTGAATCGATGGCGGCAGGAACGCGGATTCAGTACGTCGTCTCATCTTCAAGTTATGAGTTCATTCAACAACAAAAAACAGACACATTCGTCCTCCGGCCACACGCCGGCGAAGCAGGCGACACGGACCACCTCACCTCCGCGTTCCTCACCTCCCACTCGATCTCGCACGGCATCCTCCTGCGCAAGGTCCCCGCGCTGCAGTACCTCTTCTATCTCAAACAGATCGGCATCGCGATGAGCCCGCTGAGCAACAACGCGCTGTTCTTGGCGTATGAACGGAATCCGCTCCCGGATTTCTTCAAGACGGGGTTGAATGTCAGCTTGAGCACGGATGATCCGTTGCAGTTCCATTTCACCAAGGTGCGTGTTTGATTTATTGGTTGGGCGATTGAATTGAATAGCGTAGGAACCGTTGTTGGAGGAGTATAGCGTTGCGGCGCATGTACGCTATTCTTTCTCATTCGCTTCTCGATTTCTGACGCCGGCTTGCAGATATACAAGTTCCCGCAAAGCTCCCTCGCCGAGCTCGCGCGCAACTCTGTCATCCAGAGCGGCTTCGAGATGGAGGTGAAGCGGCATTGGCTGGGACACCAGTGGTACCTTGCTGGTGCAGCAGGGAACGATATCCACAAGGTCCGGCTCTCTCTTCCACATTTCGCTCCGTTTTTAACACACGCACGAAAACAACAGAGTAACGTCCCGAACATCCGCTTGGCGTACCGGCACCAGACATTGATGGAGGAGCTGAACATGATAAATATGATTAGCAGTGGTAGTTCGGGTGCTGCGGCGGGTGCAGGAGGAGGAGGAGGGTTCGTCCACCCGACGCCGGACGCGGTGGCCGCTCGCGCGATGGGTGCGGGGACTGCGCCGATGTCTGGGAAGTATACGGTTTGTTAGAAGTGTAGATAGTATACCTACAAAGGTGGGGGGGACACATCTATTATAGATCAAACACATTTTCTCAACTAAAACGATATCGCGCTCCGCGAAAGTGCTAATAAATAGATCGAGGGCCTGGTCCCGGAAGGCCGTGGAAGCTGGAAAATATCAAGCCAGAGGGATGTTGTACATGTACGACAGCATCTAGCCCGGCCTCGATGAATGGTTGCAACTTGTGGATAAGCTCATTGGCGGGCTCTGATCCGAGTCCCCGCCTATCGTAATAGACGTGGAATCGGCGCAGAGTATGGGGCGCCGCGTCCGGCTGCGTGCGTGCTCGAAGGAAGGCAAGAATTGCATCGTTGGAGAGGATTGTGCAGTTTCTCAGCGATAGTTCTCTCAAGCTCTGACAGCAATCTTCCGATGAGAGAACACCGAAGGTTGCATCGTCTATGTGCTGTTGGAGTCGATTTCTCGAGTCGGCAACGGAGAGGTGGATAATGGAGCTGGGAAGAGCGTTGAAGACACTCAGGTAGGCTGAGGACGCTTCAGAGAACTCTACCTCCAGTTCCAGCGATTCCAGGTTACTGGCGCTGGAAAGCACAGCGAGAAGAGGCTGATTGGTGGCAGAACGACAGTCCCAGAGAATCAGACTCCGTAGTCGTGGGCATGATATGTACAAAAGCAAGGAGCAGTCTCCTTCCAGGATGATTTCGCGAACGGGTGAAAACACCTCCCGCAGGTCAGTTATCGTCGTGTTTGGACTCGGATGGTGTGACAATCGACAAGTCTCCAGCTGGGTGCACTCAGAAAAGAGCTGGACGAGTTCCCGAGTAGACAAGCCTTCCGACCGCCGGTGGCCGTCAGCGTGGATTACAAGACGGGTCAGGTTCCCCCAAGGCATGGGAAGATCATGGAGCCGGTCTCCACACTCGACAAGATAGCAGATCGATACGCTGGAACCGCGGAGAAAAGCCAGGGTTTCCCAATCCAAGCGACGAGTCATACCGAATACGGGATTGTGCAGCCTGATCTCCTGGAGCATCGGCGCGCTCCCTTGGACCAGCGCTTTGAGCTCGCTCATGAGCGTTTCATCTGCCAGATTGAAAGACAACTGGATGGCCTTCCAGCGCGAGACATAGCTGATGAGCAGCCGGAGAAAAGAAAGTGTGGTGTCGAACGCTGCAGATCGGGAGTGCTGGAAATCACCTCTGAAGAACGAGATGGACAGTGGGCAATAGCCAGAGCGGTCAAGCCAGTTTCTCGCGATTTCCATGCGCTGTGCCGCCTTGGCCTTTATTAGTGCCACGGAGCCGGTCATCCAGGAGGTAACGACTGGTTCGACAATGTGGAGTTTAGCCCACATAGCCGGAAATTGTGATACGACGGTCCGCCAGTAGCTGCAGACGCGACCAAGCTGAAGAGGCGGTTCCGAGCTCGCCATGACGCAGTTCCTATCCGATGGAAGGCATGCCAGAAAGAGCTCCTGGAGTATGTCCAGGGGAATCCGACGGATGGGCGAGATGAGGGCCTCGTGCGCTGCGATATGGACCGCGACCTTATCGCGCTCCTCCTGCAGTTTTTGGATCCTTTCGTCGAGATCGCGGAGGCGAACGCGCGGCTCGACAAGGAGAGTTTTGATTTGTGCAACCTCTTCATCGGTGGGGCAGTAGTTAGTGTTGAATTGTGAGGCGAACGGCGACGACATGCAAGTCAAGGTTAACGCTGGCAAGTCACCTGCCTAACCGATGCGGCCCGAGATGCCCGACATTTGTGTTCGCCGCTGGTTAAAAACCACACTGCTCGGCCATGAACCTATACTCCACCTTCTATCTACTGCGCCTATGCTGGAGATGCTCCGTTTCCCCACTGGCATCGGCTTTTCGATGCGCGATTTGCTGCTTGTCGTGGATTCACTTCCTTCCGCAATCTTACACCTTCAAATCACGGACAGTCCCCCAGATCCACAGGTCGATGACGAGATTGTGGCCGCCCTAACGTCGGTGAATCAGCTACCCCGGTTACAAAGTCTCGTCTTGCGGAACTGCGACGGCATCGTCGCATTTCTCTGTCAGCGGACAATGGACGTTCCAGCTCAAGCACCATTTTTTTTAACGACTACAGGTCGGGTACTTGCCGGCGCCATGGCCATTCAATTTACATCCGAATTCAACCTTTTCTCGAGCTCGGCATCGAAGTCGTTATCCATCCCCATTCTTCCCGGGGGGTCTTTTCGCCGTTCGATGGTATCCCAATGACGAAAAAGGAGTCCGAGCGCGTTGGCCGCCGATACTGGTTTGATGCCGATGCCGATGAACCTGAGTAGTTTATGTACAGTTGAATGTACGGAAATGGATTGGACCGATATTCTGGCCACCCACCGCCATAACTGAAACCTATGAAAGGACTAATAGAGACATGCGACGAGGATCCAAGTCGTCGACAGATAACAGAAGGAAGTCCGAGCCTCCGAATCGTCTCCCAGTGTTTATGCTCCTCAACACCCTGATATTGAAAGAGGACGGAAAAACACTATTACAAGATGAGGCACTTCTTCTTCTTCTTCTTCTCTTTCAATGGTATCTGCGGTTCTGGCTGTGCTGCGCGTAATGCACGAACGAGATTTGTGAAGACCCGTTCCACGTTTTGTGCCGTTTTAGCCGACGTCTCGACGAACTCACAGCCAAACCGTCGCGCTAACGCCGCTCCCTCGTCCTTTGACACCTCGCGATCAGAGATAATGTCGCATTTGTTGCCGACCAGCATGAGGATTGGATGTGGCTTTTTCACTCGCTGCACCAACTGATGGAAGCCTTCGAGCCGGTTGAATGTTGACCGCGATGCGATTGAGTAGACAAGGATGAATCCCTGGCCCTCTCTGTGTTGAACCGTTATTAGTTAAGCAAGGCAACTTGTCCACTTATGTACTGGCCGATACGCACCGTATCCATTGTTCCCACAGTGCAGCGTACTCGTCTGCAGATGTCGCATTGGATGCACGATGAAGGCAAGTATATAGACGAATTTGAGATACATACCTTGACCGGGAGTATCAAGCAACTCTACGAAACACATGCGATTGTCCACTGTAAACTGTTTGCGGTAGCCATCTTCTAGCGTTGGATCGTAAGTCTGCACAGCCATTATTATTCAATGGTTAACACTGGGACGGGACGCAGGAGGTACCTCTGTAACGGGGGTAAATTAAGAGGCAGTTGGCAGAAGACGGGCCACTCACGGACGAAACAATTCATCGTGAACTGCGGGATTTCACGTCATTCTGTTGAAGAAAGAGACACCGGCGAGACTGCTGCTGACCTGAACGGCTAACGCAGTTTTACCTACCCCGCCGGCACCTAAGAGGGCGATTCTCCATTCGTCCATGCCAGCGAGCCTTTCGTGGGCCACGGAAGTTGTGGACAAGACGCGTGCGATCATTTTGATATAACCGCATCGATATCGCCGGCCGCCTCCGTCGTCCGAGTCAGCAGTTCAAAGGCTGCGGCCGGTAAATAGTCATGTATTTCTTAGGCCTTAGGGTCCGAATCGTCTCGCAGTGCCAGTGTTCACGCTCCTCTGAGCTTGAACTTGCCAGTGAAAGACAGAAGCAAACAATTGATCAAATAGTCGCAGAGTGTTGGCGCGAGACATAGCTGGTGAGCAGACGGAAAAGAAAGTGTCGTGTCGGACGCTGCAGATCGGAAGTGCCGGGAATGACTTCTGAAGAAAGAGATGGACAGTGGACACTTGCCAGAGCGGTCAAGCCAGTTTTTCGCGATTTCCATGCGCTGTACCGTTTTGGCCTTTAGTGGCAATGAGCCTGGCGTTGCTCGCGAGACGGGGCGGGAGTTCTGCCAGTGGTGGCGAGATCGAAGTTGGAGCGATATCAGATTCAAAGTCCAGACGCGTTGCGACCGTCGACATTTCGGCGCTCTCGTGGATGGGCGGAGACAAGTGGCTGTCAACGTGACAGCAACTCATCACTCTCTCTTCCTCGAACGGCTACCTCCTGCAAGCCAGCCCGAGCCAGCACAAGCGTGGATTCATGACCAAGTCCGACGACGAAGAGCACCAGTCCAAGCACCGTCTGACCGGCCTCCTGTGAGCTGCATTGCTCGCCCTTCCGACGGCTCATCGTCTGCACGACAGAAAAGACGGGCTGCACAAGGGTAAAGACGAGCTCCTCAAGGGCAAGCTCCATGTCGAACATATGCTGGGATTGGGGCACAAGTGCGTGTATCTGGCTCACCGCCCACAACCTCCGCTTGATTTCTTTTCTAGACCCAACGTGATTCCGCCTGGTGAGCCCGACATCAAGGGCCCTCCTCGCACCATCGAGCTCGGATGGCATCCAGTCGCTGGGTTCGCGGGCAAATGGTTTGCGGAGAAGACGGGTCTGGGGAAACTGATTACGGAGAAGACGCACAGATGCCCCGACCCTACGCAGCACTGGGCAATCCTCGTCGGCGATTACATCCACGAACTCTGGATGGACGAGCACCTCGACGTAATCTACATCAACGAGAAGATCGACCGCTCCCAATGGCACACGTACGAGGTCGGCAAGACCCGCTTCAACGACGAGGCCCTCCGTCAGGCCGGCGAGATGTCCATCTTCCACATGCGCGCGCGTCAACCGGGGTACAACCTCATCACCAACAACTGCCAGGTGTTTGCCCTGCAGCTGCTCGACGCTGTCCAGATCGGCAAGCATCAGGCGTTTGCGACGAGCTTCGAGGTGTATCGCGCTGCCATCGGACCAGGTGCTGTGGCGGACCTATTTCACGCCCAGGCGAACGAACTGCCGGCTCCCGAAGAGGAGGAGGAAGCAGAGCGGCCGCCAGGCCATGTCATGCAGAACGCGCAGCAGGTCATGGAGGCCAATACCACCAAGCTCGACGAGCATCACACTCTGTGGTAGTAACCTTGGGGTCAAACGGCTTCCGGCGCGGTGTCGCATATGTCTGGATAAATACAGAAGAGGGTGGCGCAAGGATGTATGTTTCTCGAGTGCGGAGAGAGGCTCCTCGAGAAGATGCTTATTATTATTGCAGTACTGTTTGTTGTTATATTCCTGCTGAATGTAGACCAATTTATCACCCTCGTCGACGCGTATACACAGCCCATTCATTCGCAATACTGGATCAAAGAGTTTCGAGAAGAGGTGTATACTTACCCGCCATGTAAGATGCTAGTCTCGTCAAACCTTCGTACTTAATTGGTGGTAAGTATTAGGTTCACCGAAAACGAGGCAGAAATTAATGCTTACCCTAATAATTCGACACGCCGCAAGAGTACTTACACCGGTCCCTCGGGGACGCCGGAATTCGGCGCGAATGTCAATGCCAGGCGTTCAGGTACATACATCATCGGCTGCCAGTTTAAACTTGAAAATCGGTTGTGTTGCCCGTGGCTTTACATTCTGTTGATTCCGGGCATGCGGTGAAGGTTGCAAGTGGACGCACTGCATGCACGAGGGGAGGCGGTAGAGACGGAAATCGCCAGTGGCTTACAACGAGGTAGATAATAGCCCATAGAGCCGGACAGCTTGAACTGTCCCTTGCATCAGGGTCCGAGTCGAAATAGCCGAGTCTAGGATTCTGCATCGCTAGAACCGGACACAGACGTGGAACAAGGGCAAGGGGGTTGACATTGCGCCGCCGGTGGCATGGTTGCAATGAGAATTACGTGGACGAAAAAAAAAAGAGGCAGCCAAGTATCTTCGGAGCTGCAGACCATGACTTTCGCAAAGGATTTAGACAAGTATACGTTCCTGGTTCGCCAGCCTTTGAGATTGTGATTCAGAAACGCAGGTTCTTGGTTAAAGTTGCATCTTTGCCGCGACTTCCTTCGGGTGTACTAGTAGATTCCAGGAGAGCCTAGGCGCAGACGCAGATAATTGAAGACTTTGCTGGCGGCTTAGCGTCCGACGAGATCGCTTTGGATGTCGAGTCGGAGCAGAAACGAGAACTGTTGCGTGAGAACCATCTGTGACCTCTCAACCCAAGCGGCCATGTGTATGCGTACACGCCGGACGGTCGCTGTCCGAGCTAGGCACCCGAAACAGGTTTTTAATCTCAGCAAACCCGTAGGTAACGAACAGGAACATTTCTGCTTTCTGCCACCGGCTCGGTTTCAGGGCTCGCGCCGGCATTCAAAAATTTACGCTATGCGCCCGACAGGTTATAAGCCCGTCAGCAGGACGGATTCCACATTCCACATTCGAAGTTTCTTCCCCAGCTTTCAACTTCTGCTTCGACCACATAGACGATTATGCCTTCTCCTGCGCGTCTCTTCGCGCTTGCTGCCCTTCTTGTTTGTGCGTCTCCCTCTGCGCAATCCATTTCAATTGCTCAACTGACCGTGCATGAATAGCCGCCAGCGCCATTGTCCCGCCTTCGCTCCAGGGCTCGCCCAACCAGCCCATTAACGTCTCTGAGGCCGACGCACCGACCACTGACAGCGCTTCAATTGCGCAGACGGTCGGTCAAGTCGACCAGAAGAGCAGCCCGCCTGTCGATGCCCTCCCAAGTTCCGATGTGCCCCCAACGACGGTCACCGCTCTTGACGGTGACCTCGTAAATGCGACCGTCGCAGACGTTGCAGGGTCCACTACGGACAGCACTCCATCCTCCCGTCGCAACCTTGGTCGTCTCGGAAAGCGCACCTCAACGTTCAAGAAGATCTTCGATGGTCTTCCAGCTGACCAGCACGACGCGTCGATTGAGGGAACTGCGTACCTCACCTACACCGTCGTCAACAACGCAACCTACAACGTCCAGGCTTGTCTCGATTGGTGCGCCGGTATCAACGGATGTGGTGTGTTGCTCTTTGAATTCTTGCCCCGCTGCGTATTCAAAATTTTCACCCCAGTCTTCGTTAACGTCTACTACGAATTCAACAACTATCTTCTTGACTTTGTCTTCTCCGAGAAGTCGAACCTCAAATGCGCGGCCTACGCCGATATTCACAACGCGACCGAGAAGACCAACTTTGGTGGACAGCCTTCTTACCCTCAGGTAATTCGCGTGTATTTCTTTCCTTTGAACAAGTTATTTACTCGCTATAGGTCGGCGATGAGCCCGTGCCCCTCACGTACATCACACAGAGCAGCGGATACGCAGCTGACAGTCTCATCGATCCGAGCAACCCGGATGGTTATGATTTGGTCTTTGGTCCCACAGGCGGTGCCAACAACGCTCCTGGGGTATGTTCGAATGTTCTCGCTGTCAATTCCCTGACGTTTCTCTCAGTATATGGGGTTTGCATTCCTTGACAAGTACGACGTGGACGCGTGTGCTCAGCTTTGCAATGGCCGCGGTGTCGACCCAGTTGGCGGTGGTTGCTCGTAGGAAACTTCCCTTCAAACAGAGATTTATCACTGATTATTTGGACAGTTATTTCAACATCTGGCGAGCAGTTGTCAGCGGCGTCCCAACGACATACACCTGTTCCATGGTGAGTTAACCTCGTTGTCCGTGAGCTATTTTTCGCTGATATCCTCCTCAGTACTACCTCGTCGCCGACGAATCCACTGCTGTCAACTTCGGCCAAGGCGACCTCGTCGTGACTCTCTCCCGCGGCTACGCGCGCAAGAACCTTGTCATCGACGGTGGCTTCGAAGGGTTCGACGCCTGCGACGACTTCTGCTTCACTGCGTCGTACGCCAACTGGATCGGCACATCTCCGTCTAACGGTATCTTTGACGCGACCATATTCCACTTCCAGCCATACTCTCACTTTGGCAGCGGCGTCGCACTGTTCGGCTCTGCCCCCGGCGAGGACTCGCTCACTGGGACGCTGAAACCCGCGAAGCCTCTCGTAACGGAGAACGGCGCGAGCTACGTCGTACAATGCTTCTTCATCTCTTCCTTCTCTGGGCCGTCGCTCGAGGCCTCGGCAAAGGTTGATATTCTGTGGAACGGCGTGCGCGTTGGTGGGACCCAAGGTTTCCTTGGGTCATACACATTCACGCAGTCGGATGTTGTCGTCGGCACAGGCAGCGACGTGCTCTCGTTCGTCGGCGGAGGTGCTCCGGCCTGGACGTTCCTTGATGACATCAAGGTGTTCAAGGTCTAATGACTCAGAGCTGTTGCTGTACACCGGCCGGTGCATTTTTAACCGTCGGTCCCTCTTATACAAACAAATTATCTCTTTCTGTTGCTTATTTCTTGGGTTAATAATTGGGGGCTTTGGCTTTAGTTAATTATTTCTGCTCTCCAATATACATACTACTATTTTGCGCTTCATCACTTTGCGAGTACCCTTCAATTCCGCTCGCGTTGGCCACCAATGCGACACGTTCGAGTTGTACCGAGCAGAGATGCAGTGGTCCATCGCTCATGAGTTAGACCCGCGCCAGCTTATCTCTCAGCGATCGCAGTTCTCCCGTGAACCTTCCAAACCCGAACTGACGACTTTTCTCCGGGTATCTGGCACTCTCATGGCGCTTTCAAGTTTAGATTTCGGACATGGCTCGGTTTACTGCTTTTCTGCGGAAGGTGCCGCATCTCAGAGTCGATGCCGATCCCCGGTGCTTGGCACCGACACCTTGCTTTTCAAGTTTGCTTAAGACTTGGAGCTCAATGATCTCAATCGCGTTATCCACTCTTATTCTTTATACGAGCCTCCGCGGCGATGCCATTTATACTTTGCAATTGTCCCCCAGGGTACGAGGGACCGATAGCTTACTTGACGCGCAAAATGGAGTCCGCCGCCTGATATCAGAAACTTCTGTATCAGTCTGCTTTCAACTTCAACCTTGTTTGACATCTCCGCCAACAACCTGGGTCTGTCGGTCCGCTCTGAGTCCGGCGTGTTCCATCGGTGCTCGGTCCTTGGTCCGCGTTGCATTTCTCGCTACCCGTCGGCCAGCAAACTGTTGCTTTAAGATTTTAACCCAGGTCGGTGTAGCAGATGGACACCGAGAGCAATGAATTGTCGAAGCGTGGTCCCAAATTACCTTAATGCGTCCCCTCGGGTCATGTGTCCTCGCTAGAAGAGCCCACATCCTCTTCTCTATCTTCTCCTTCCATGGGCGTCGGCCAAATTAACACATCCTCGTACTCTCTTCGCAACACCGCGCGCAGTATTCCCTTCTCCCCTGCTCCGCGACGCATCCGGAATACCGCTGAGCAGCCCGCGTATTTCGTCTCTACAAAGGCGTTAGCGTAGCCTCGAGGTCAAGATTGGTGATCCAGATGGTGCGCGCCAAATCACGAAAGCAGTGGACTTCCTGACCGAGAAGGATATTTACCATTTTCGGAGCCACCGCGATTGCAGATGGCCACGAGGGTGTCTCGGTCCGAGTCCGACGATGTAGATGTTGATTCATGTCTGGCATCGGATTCCGCACCGGCCGCCCCCGAGTTCCGAGTCCACAGAGGTCTAAGCCTTTGGGACCAGAAACTGAGTGTCGACAAGTCGTATTCGTGCTCCACCTCCTCTCGCGAGTCCAGCCAGGCATTCAAAAGAAGCAACAAGTCGGCCTGTTGGGAAAGCGCATAGTCCGCGAGCTCGTATGGCCCTTCCTCAGTGGTCCAGTCGTAGGGCGGCGCAGCGTTCAGGTCCATGCAGATTCCGACGGACACGCGAGCTGATTGGGATGTGCCAGTGCGGAGAGGGATGGTGAACGTTGCGAACCCGTTACCTGTTTGAGCGTAGATCAATACTCAACTGCTTGTAGAGTAGGAAAAAAACCGCACCGGGCTTTGCCCATGTCATATCCATCGAGTACAAATTCGTCTTGCGGGAACCGCCAAGCCATTCTCCGTCTGGTCCAAAAAGCGCCGTACTGTTGGCGCCTACCGGTCCCGACGCAGGGCTTACCGGATTTGAACTTGACCTTGAGCTCGTCGTAGCTATTTCCTCCGCACCAAGTTTTTGGCGCCGGTTCGCGGAGACTCGAGGTAGGGATGGATGGCGTCCGCGCTGGCAAAGGCATAGCCTACGTCGCAAAAAGAATCGGAATCAGAACAAGGCTCGTCGCTCCGATGAGGCCTACCGCTGAACGCCATCTCCGGAAAGCAAACAAGATCGACAGAGTGAGGAGGAATTCTAACCAATCGCTAATCATAAACACGAGTACCGGAACGAAATGCAGGAATGTAACCTCCGGCAGAGCTCTCTCGCTCGAGCGATGTTCGCTTGAAGTTTGAACCTGGCCAAGCTGCCAAAAAAGGTGTTTCGTCAATCGGTACCGCAAAAGAAGTTCTGGAGGTAGCTTCTGGCTTACCTTTGGACGAAGCTGTACCAAGGCAACTCGGATCCGTGGGGCTACGCGTATGCTAGCCGGATTCGTCATGCCCTGGTGATGGTTCAGAGCAGGTCGCAAACACCATGTGACACTGACAGGTATCTCACGCCGTCAGCTGTTTTCACCGCCGAGGACTCAAAAAGGAAATTTTGATTACTTTTGCGATTTTGGACACGTCTGGGTAATAATTCGATGCATTTTCTGTCGGCAGCGGCTTTTAGTGAACCTGCTACCGGTACGCCATTTTGGAGAGCGGCCCATGGATAGCGTGTTGCATCACTTGCTGATTGACAACGGGAGCAGCCTGGAGTGTTATCTGTTATCTCTGCGGAGGTGCTATATTCTCCAACTTGCTCCACCGCTGGGATTACGCTCGGAGTTGTTGCTTATCGTATTCACAGGAAGAGTCATACTTATTGCCAGTCTGATCCGCCGGCTTCCAGATTCGCCACGGCCTCCACTCCCATCTTACGTTGATCTTCCTCACTCCACAATCCGTGGGCGGTTCGGGTGAACGAAGGACCCACCTCGGAGACGCATTTAGCTATCACCCCCACCGCAGTAATTTCCCTTCGATTCAGGCCGTTCTCATCACAGACAGTCTGATTTCTGCCTCGTGTTGTCCGTCTCGCGTTCATGTCCGCCTTTCCGAAATCGTCTTCGTCTACTCCTGGATCGATTACATTCCCTCTACCCCGAAATGAAAGTGATGAGAATTCGAAGAGGGCTGCCAGTAGTGGCTAGTAACTGGCACCGGCGGAGATTCCAGAGTACGCGTCCGCGTCACAGTCAGGACAGAACAACAGAACGATTGAATGAAGTGCAACGCAAACATCTATTTCCACGCACCGCCTGAGCCTGAGCAAAGTCCGAGTGCCCGCGGCCAATTGACGAAATGGTTCACACACAGAAAAGATTCCGCAGTGAAGTTGTTGAGAGGCTCGATAAACCCAAGTTCTTGTTCTCAAAGGGCTCCGGGTCATACACATCAGAACTCAAAATCCGCCGCTGTAGGTTTGGCTTTTGGCCAGGCTTCTCCCAGGGCGCGCGCGACAATAAACTCTATTGAGGCCGCCAAACACCCTTCGAGACTCGAGTCCATGCTTCCAGACCAGCCACCCACAGGGCCCAGAGCCTCTCCCTCACCCGCTGCTGCGGTTCCCACTTTCCATTTCCCACTGCGAAGAAGGTGTTCGATGTCGCGATTTGATAGATAGATCATGTCTAATAACAGGGCATCCATGATAAAAACTTCGCCAACCAATGCGACAAATGTCTTCCAGAAGCCAGAAGCACAGAAGGCTTGAGCGTGTTACCTTACCTTGATGTGCCCTCTCGCGCTTATGCATCCGATCGCGAGTCTCAGTTCAACTGGCGGTCGTACGACATTTCATTCAGAGGTTCGCCCGGCCGGCATATAACGCGTGTGAAGGATCGGACGCCGAAGGAAGGAAGGAAGGAAGAACACACACCAAGATTTTTGAATCCGCGGAATCAGAACTACGGTTCAATCACATTCACCTCAGCCACGCCATCAGATTCCGAGTCATTGACGCGCCAATTTGCCGCCCGGGCGCGCTATGTAGATTTAAACATTCCGAGCTGTTCTGAACTAATGAACTAAAAAAATTTGAATTAGCCCACGGCAGCGGTAACACACCTTATCAGTGCAAGGGACATCGGTCGCTCAGCCACAGGGGCGAATGAATCAAAACATGCGTGTTAATACAGTTGAGGTACTAGCCTTGGCCTTAGTCCCAGATTGGCTGAACGTGTCAGCAGATCATTCAATCTCTTCATCTCTATGCCCAGCGATTCGATTCGATTTATAATTACATTTCTTTCTAGTTTCTTGAGCGAAAAGAAAACGAGCCAGCGACAAAACGACAACACCAACCACGACTACTACACGACGGGGCCGGAGGAAAAGAGGTGAGTGCATGTATGTAGGAAAGAAGCAAGAGGGAAGAGAAATTCGTTTGTAGATTTGTGCGAAATGGAAAGGAAAAAAATGCGAGCGAGCGAGTGTGGGTTTGAGTTCGAGCATGTAGAGGGAGGGAGGGAAGGGAGAACAAGTCCATGTGGTGGTAGCAGTAGCAGTAGCAGGGATGTGTGAGCTTTTTGGGTCGTCGTAGTGGGGTCATCGGCATCAGCATCAGTGAATTCCTTTTTGTGGATTCAAATTCTCTAAAGTCAGGTCGGGTCGGGGCAGCTGCAAGTTATATTATTAGGGACACCGAAACGCGACCAATAGACAGACGCACCTCCGCGCACCAATACAAGTCAGGCCGCAGGTCGCAGTTACATATATACATGCACACGCAATGCACCCGCTCTATGAGTGGGGATCGAAAACACCGGGTAACATTGGATGTGCGGGTGGGGAGTAGAAATGCTGAGAGGAATGCGAAGGAGGAGGAGAGTGGTACAGACAAAGGCGGAGTCGGAGTCGGAGTCGAGAATGCAAAGAGAAAGAAAAAAGAGACGGAAAGCGGGAGGAGGAGAAATCTACCGAGCAGACGAAACGCCTACTCCTCCCACACTCCCGGCTCCGCAGGCTTGTAATACACCGTCGTCAAATACTAAAAAAACGCCGTCGTCAGCAGGCAATACAATACTCAATAAACCAGCAAAAAAACACACCTTCTGCCGATACCGCGTCGATGCGCCCACCGCAATCATCTTGTCCCGTATCGAGCTTGTACACAGGTGATACAGAACCGCATGCGACGGCGTCTGCAGAACGCTCGGGTCGTCGGCAATGAGTGGGGTGCCGCCTGTGGCGCCGGGGGATTCCTTTAGTGGTGTTGGTGAGGGAGGGTGAGATGAAGGAGTCAGACTAGCCATGCCCATCATCATTGAATGCGGCGGCATCGTAACATCCGTCCCGCTCGCGGTCGTCACCCTCAATGCCGGGCTCCCGTTAAGATGGCCAGAACCATAAGGCGAGATGACCGTACTGAGCCCGACGTTTCCTGCGCCGGTCCCCACGCGCGGTATAACGACCCCGGGACTCGGCCGATTCAGTATCAGGCGCTCGAGATGACGGGGCAGTTTGGCGGCCAGCGGGATGGTGGGCTCGACGGGGAAGCCGTTCAGGGCGATGCCAGCGTGTCGACCTCGCTCCAAGTGGCGGGTGTGGTTATGATGTTGGTGCTCCGACTGCGCACTGAGCCAATCCTCCTCCTGCTTGGCAGCAGCAAACAGCTCCTCCGGGATCTCGGTCGTCCACGCTGCCGTGCTCTTCCCCTTGCCATGTGGCCGAGACCCGCGCTCGCCCACACGTCCCCGCGCATCCTCGCTCCCATCCACGCTGTTGTGGTCCCAGAAGCTTCCGTCCGGGTGAACCGGCAAGCTTGGCCTTCGCTGCTTGTTCCGCCCACTCGTCGACCGTCCTAGCGTCACCGGAGGCGGCTTGTTCGCCGCCATCGAAAGCACTGGGAGCGGTGTCGACGTGGTCGGCATTGCACTCGCTGTAACCGCCGGACCAGGGACGGTCACGTAGTTGGTGATGAAGCCCTGATCGTCCACCGCGTTGGCGATCTCGTTTGAAGGAGCAACGACGATCAGTCCATCCACGACGAACCGAAAGTGGTGTGTGCCGGCAGGGAGGAGAATAGTGGTAGTGAAGGAAGAGTCGGGCGACCTGAGCATAGGTGTATGTCAGCAATCTGCCAGTGTGCTGAATACGAAGCGAAATGGCCCTCCCCCGCTCCCACGATCCACGCCCCACATTCGACATGTCGCCCGGGAGGCTAGCGAAGGGCAATACGCTAGCGTGATCGCCTTCCACCACCCTCGCAAGGCACCGTGGCGCAGCCGCAGCGGGTGCGGACCACACCAAGACAGATATGGGAAATCTGCATATTGGTGCAAGAGCAGAAGAGCTACCTGCTTCGGAGCGGGGGGAAAGAGCCCGAGAGGGCCAGGAAGGGGGGGACGAGGAACTTCGAAAGAGAAGGAGAGAGAAATAACTGCGATAACGAAAACAGGACAGCCACGGCAGACAGATCTGTCAGAATACCGACGCCGCGGCGACGACCATAGAAAATAACCAAAAAGAAGAAATATGAAATGACGTCGCCGAAAATGGAAAGGAAGAAATGCAAAGGCCCCACAGGCCCGCCCCCACGGCGCCGACTGGAAACACAGGGAAAGAGGACGACTCACGCCTTGTCCAACTCTGTCGGATTCTGCCAGTCCTTGTCGCCCGCTCGGATAAGAGCGACCGATGTTCCTTGGCCGCGCCAAGCAATGTCGACAGCCGTGAGTTGTGGCGGAGGCGGGTTTGCTGTGCGAGAGTGAGAACAGAAAGTGAGAAGAGAAAAGAGAGTCATACGACCGATGATCTCATCGACCATGGCAGCTACAGCGCGAGACCTGGCGCCGTCGCCTTCGCCATCCTCATCGTCCAGATCTCCATCGCCCTCTGCCGCACCGACGAATGTAGCGGGGCCAATGGTGAGCGGGATTGTCGAGAAGATGACTTCTTCCTGGTAGGCAGTCGAGCTGTGAGCGGTGTCTGCGCCAAACAAACGCTCCTGTGCTCGTGCGCGTTCAGCAGCAGCCTCGAGAGCAGCTCTGTTGCGCTCGCGCATCTCGTATACACGATCGTCAGGCGACGGGTATGGTGCCCTGTGTCTCGGATCGGCAGAGTCACCACCGCGAGACTGGGAGCGCGAAGGAGAGCGGGAGCGAGAGTGGGAAGGCGAGTTGGAGTGGGAAGTGGACCGAGAAGGCGATGGTGCCCTCAGATGGTCGTCGTCGTGTCTAGACCGAGACCGGCCTCGTCTGCGTTGCTGCTCTTCTGCCTCCTTTGCCTTCTCGGCCTTCCTTCTGGCAATGCCCTCCTGGACATGGCGTCCATAGCCCGTCTCTCTCTCGTCGTCGTCGTCCCATCCAGGCCGCCTCCCAGACGGGATTGCAATCGCAGCGCTCTTGGTCTGTGGGCCCCTTCCCCGTCCATTCGCATTCGCTGTGAAGCTGCCATTCGGGTTACTCCCGTTGGTGCTGCGGCCCTCACGATGCAGCCACGTTCGGCCACGGTCGACGATTCGAGACGAGACGCGCATCCGAGACGACGTAGGTGGTGGTGTAGGTCCGAACGAGTTGAGCCCGGGCAGCTCGATGGACTTTCGGTTTGGACGGAGGACGGGTTCGAGTTCTTTTGGTTTTACTGGGGCTGAGACTGGGGTTGGTGACGGTGACGATGACTTTGCGGGCGAGGTTGGTAGGGAGCGGGGCTGGGACTTTGAGGTGCGGGGTGTCGAGGGCGAGGGTGCGGGTGCGGACGGGGCGTTTCCCATCTGCGTTTAGAAGGAAGGACAGAAGGAAGAAGGTGGTGGTGCTGAGGAAACCGTGGCCAGGAGGCCAGCCTGTTTGTGCCTGTTGTGGATCTCGCCGGATATGGACTGGCCTGTCACTCAATCACAGATTTCATCTATCCCCGCAGGGTTGTCCGCGAAAAATTATGATTGCTGATGCGCCCTGCCAATGGCGTTGCCTCACCGACAGACTCCTGGTCTTTGTCGCTGCATTGGCAGTAACCCTGTACCAAGGCGCCTGGGCAATCTCCCGTTCGCGTTCCACTCGGAATTTCTTTTCTGCCCCTTTCGCCCTTCGGATCCGACTCCGACGTCAAGAACTCCGACACACAAATAACTTGGGGGCCCAGAATCAGAAGATCTAGACTTTTCACTTGCCCGTCCACCAGAAATCCAAGGAAAGGATTCTGCACGAACCCCAGAACAACGGCCAGGAAGGGAAATTCCCGCATATGGGGCTGGGTGGACATGCCAGCCGGAGGGTGAACGTGGGCCCACGTTCCGCGATACGACTCGCGGTGCTGATCTTCCCGGCTCGCGTGCAGTTGCAGTGGAGTTTGGAGAAGTATGCGCTCCAACTCCATGCCCACTCGAACGCTCCATGCCGACTCGAACGGTACACACATCTGCCAAGCACCCGCACATGGCCATGGGTCGAAAAAAAACACAGATAGGAGACTTTTGATGCGCCTCTGAATCCGAATCTACCCCTCGAAGAAACAGCGCTAGCGGCGGCGAGTTATCGGTCTTCTGTCTCCGTCGTTTCTCATTGTCAACTGCCTTTCAGTAGCATGCGCACCAATCGCCCGACGGAGACCGTTCAAGTTTCTCAACTGCCTTTCCAGTAGCACCCAATCGCCAGTTGCCAGTCCCGCGTCGGCGAACCGCGGCCAAGTGCAGCGTGCTTGGCAAGTTCAAAAAAAAATCCAAAGCCAAGCTGCGCATGCAGAGAAGCCCAAGCGCTGTCTGGATCCATATGGCGCTCAGGATTGGATCGAATCGAATTCGGGTAGAGTGACAGACAGCACAAACGCGAACGCGGCGTCTGCCAATATGTTTGCGCGGAAGATGCATAATTAAATGTTTCAGGGGCAGCTTGCTTGCATGAAGTTGCATCCACAAGTGTTGCATCCATTATTCCCTTCGCGTGTTGCAGCCGATCCAACAACTATATGAATGTCAATGCAGGAAAACAAACTCCAAATAATACTTACAACCTAACCTACGCGGTAACACTCGGACGGAACCCGCATAAGATATCTATGTTGAACACGTAAGTGTACATGTCGGCGTTGGGAGGCGTACGGAAGCGGAAGCGGAAGCCCTCCTCAGGGTTAATAGAACTGCACAATAACAATATTCAACGGAAAAGACTGGAGTCGGAGGAAGCAAAGTTTAAACACTCACCTCAGAACTTGAACATTCGGCACGATCGTTTGTAGTGAAAACACTAATGAAACCCAATGCGATCGAACAGTAAGCACCCGCACGGAGGTCAAAACCCGAAAACAAAATTGAAACGCCGAGTTATCGTCGCATCGACACAAGTAGGTCCGGTTCCTCCGTCCAACGCCGCTCGAAATCCCATGCCGTATACGTATGCATTCCGCGTCGGCCAACTACCTTTGAAGTTGGATCAGTAATCGGGCACCACCAAACAGAGCTATTAAAAAACTCTCACCGTCTACTAGTGGAGCGAACAACTGCGCACACGCGGCGTCTTCAAGTCAATCTTGCTTGCTTACGCGGTCTACCATTTAGCATTGTCCGAAGATCAGATTTATGTGGGCAGCAGACGGAGACGTCGACGGGAAAGGGACACAATGGATGGCAAGTCAGTGCGGAGATGATGGTCCGGGAACCACGTACGTCGTTTTTTGACGACGACCCCGAGCAGGAAGCGCAAATTAAGATCCGAGTCGAACGTGATGGTCGACGCCTCCACTGGCACCCCGCGTTAGCTTCTTTTAGATCAGAACCCACACCCACCATCCAAGCCACCACACCGCGGCACTGGCACATAACACATAAACTGTAAACACGTAAGTTGGATTGACTGGCTGAATATAAACTTATCACGGAAGGCCTGAAGCGCAAGGCGGAGATCAAGCCTCCGAAGTGTGATATACAACTTTAGAGCATTCAGATCGTTCAGCGTAAGAGGCGAGACGGCCTACTGAACTCAGAAACGATTGTAACAATTAAAGAAGGAGCATAGGCACACCTTGAATTCAGATGCACTTTACGGATGGAAGGCACATACATGCATGTACGTAGAGGCTCCGTACGCGCCGTCGGCGCTCGACGACAGGGAAGCGATGCTTGAGCGGCCACGGGCCGCGCCAGTGCCGGTGCCGGTGCCAGTGGGAGGAAATAATCACTTATCGCAGCTAGCGGATAGATATGTAGCCTAAAACAACACCAGGGTGCAGAGTGAATTCCTGGGGGGTGATTAGAACCCGGATACAAATCGAACAGAAATGTTCACGCCACTTCACTTCGATTCCCCGGCATTCAGTCATTTCAGTGGACCTAGCGGTTGTTGCCTGTGTGTAGATTTAGACTGCTTCTGCAGAACTGAATTGCATTATAAAAAGAAAAACATCACCTGCAAGCAGAGGCCAAAAGCAAAAGTCGCGCGCTAGTGCGAATCGCCGAGCACGAACGCGATCATATCTCCGTCGACTTGAACCTGTGTCAGTGTCAGAAGTGAGGTAACGCCATCCCCGTATCTCGAGGTATCTCCAACACGCACTCACACGATCAGGGTTCAGTCACGGCGGCATTCTAAAAGTTTTGATGTATTTTTCCGGGGTTGAGGTGGACGTGGTGGAAGGGAGGTGGCAGCCGTGGGCGTGGGTGTGGGGATCTTCTTGGAAAGAATGGAGAGATAGCGAGAAGCATCGCGAGAACGGCGTGTAGAGATAAGGCGAGAGGTGGGGGAGGGAGACTGAGGAGCCGTAAGTACTTGCGGATGTGCGCGGGATCGCAAATTTGTCCGTGAACGCGCCTTTCATGAAGCTGACCCGGAGTGAGAACTTTTTGAATAGCGGGTGCAAAATAGACTCAAGAGAGACTCCGATGGTGGACTGAGCGTCAATTAAACGTCAAAGGTTCGAGATAAGGATAACGACACGCGTAAACTGCAAGGCGAGATATCAGCTCACGCTCGGCGATTGCCGCCAGCGTCTTTAAATTTGAGTCGCAGCCCGGGGAGTTCCGGATGATCATTGAGAATTTGGCGAGCGCAGCTGCGACGGCCTTGAAACCGTGATTTTGAGCGGCAATTGCAACCAAAGAGTGGCCGTAGATGTTTCAAGCCTTCGAGGCGCGGTCTGTCTGGACGCAGTCGGGGCGAGCTCGCCGAATTTGAATTCGCACGTGCCACTCAGCGGGCGTACGCAGAGCGAGATACGTCGGAAGATAGAGCGTGAAGCAAGAGAATGGCGGTTGAGAGCAAGAAAGGACAACGTGCGTGATGCCATCAAGACGTCTAGATCTGCGTCCACGTCTGTAGAATCGAGTCGGACCCAGTTTCTTTCTTACTGGCGGCCTCCCGACTTTCCATGGGCAAAACTTTGTCGGTTTGAAGCTGCATGCGGATATGAAAGTGAGTGGAATGATTGACCAATATTTGTCGACATCTTTCTCCGATCTCGCCCACCTTCGGCGGCCCACGAGGATGAAGTTGAGATAAATAGGGCCACACTTTTGACACTTCACTGGAGGGTGCATCAGGTAGATGATACGAAGGACAAGCCTGAGGACAGACTTTCAACGCGAGTCTCCAAGTTCCAAGATTGTTCAGCATACGATTGGATCCACTGCGACGCACTTCAAGTTGGCACCAGTTATACAAAGCAGCTGGCGCGAGGAAAAGAGGTCCCCAAGCTCACGTCTGAAGGACTCGATCATGATCCACTGGCAGAAAGTTGTAAAGAGCACAACAAATGTATTTTGCAGAGCAAACATAATGTCCCCAAATTGATCATTGACCCAGGAAACAAGCAAGAGAGAGAATTTTCGTTAGGACCGTCCAAAATGTACAGCAACTTGAACAGGTCATTAGACCTTGAACACCTTGATATCATCAAGGAACGTCCACGCCGGGGCAGCTCCACCGACGAACGAGAGCACGTCGCTGCCCGTACCGACGACAACATTCGACTGCGTGAACGTGTATGAGCCAAGGAACCCCTGCGTCCCACCAACGCGCACGCCGTTCCACAGAATATCCACCTTCGCAGGGGCTTCGAGCGACGGCCCAGAGAAGGACGAGATGAAGAAGCATTGTACGACGTAGCTCGCGCCGTTCTCAGTCACGAGAGGCTTCGCGGGTTTCAGCGTCCCAGAGAGCGAGTCGTCGCCAAAGGCAGCGCCGAAAAGTGCAACGCCGCTACCGAAGTGCGAATAAGGCTGGAAGTGGAATATGCTGGCATCCAAGTCACCGGTAGACGGGGATGTGCCGATCCAGTTGGCATACGACGCAGTGAAACAGAAGTCGTCGCAGGCGTCGAACCCTTCGAACCCGCCGTCAATGACAAGGTTCTTGCGCGCGTAGCCGCGGGAGAGAGTCACGACGAGGTCGCCTTGGCCGAAGTTGACAGCAGTGGATTCGTCGGCGACGAGGTAGTACTGAGGAAGATATCAGCGAGATGAATGACGGACAACGGGTGCAGCTCACCATAGAACAGGTGTAAGTCGTCGGGACGCCGCTCACAACTGCGCGCCAGATGTTGAAATAACTGTAAAGATAATCAGTGAGAAATGTGTCTGTTTGAAGAGAAGTTCCCTACGAGCAACCACCGCCAACTGGGTCGACACCGCGGCCGTTGCAAAGCTGAGCACACGCGTCCACATCGTACTTGTCAAGGAAGGCAAAGCCCATATACTGAGAGAAACGTCAGGGAATTGACAGCGAGAACATTCGAACATACCCCAGGAGCGTTGTTGGCACCGCCTGTGGGACCAAAGACCAAATCATAACCATCCGGGTTGCTCGGATCGATGAGACTGTCAGCTGCGTATCCGCTGCTCTGTGTGATGTACGTGAGGGGGACGGGCTCATCGCCGACCTATAGCGAGTAAATAACTTGGTCAAAGGAAAGAAATACGTGAATTACCTGGGGGTAAGAAGGCTGTCCACCAA
The DNA here is from genome assembly GCA_029282125.1 of Mycena amicta. Lineage (NCBI taxonomy): Eukaryota > Fungi > Basidiomycota > Agaricomycetes > Agaricales > Mycenaceae > Mycena > Mycena amicta. The sequence goes on along the minus strand of JARIHP010000004.1, from coordinate 966,694 downwards.
AGTTGGTCTTCTCGGTCGCGTTGTGGATATCGGCGTATGCCGCGCATTTGAGGTTCGACTTCTCGGAAAAGACAAAGTCAAGAAGATAGTTGTTGAATTCGTAGTAGACGTTAACGAAGACTGTTTTCCGAAGTGTTAGCATCGATACAATCCGTCGAAACATATAAAGGAAAGAGAGGAGAGACGGACAAACGTACCACAGCCGTCGACCTTCGTGTTGCACCAGTCTAAGCATGCCTGCACATTGTATGTGCTGTTGTCGACCACAGTATAGGTGAGGTACGCAGTTCCCTCAATCGACGCGTCGTGCTGCCCAGCTGGAAGACCATCGAAAATCTTCGTGAAAGTCGAGGTGCGCTTGCCGAGACGACCAATGCTGCGGCGGGGTGACGGGGTGTTGTCCGTAGTAGAGCCTGCAACGTCTGCGACGGTCGCATTTACGAGAGCACCGTCGAGAGCGGTGACCGTCGTTGGGGGCACATCGGAGCTCGGAAGCGCATCGACAGGCGGGCTGCTCTTCTGGTCGACCTGACCGGCAGTTTGGGCAATCGAATCACTGTCAGTGGTCGGAGCATCGGCGACGTCAATGGGCTGGTTCGGCGAGCCCTGGTGGGCAGGCGGGACAATGGCGCTGGCCGCTATTCATGCGCGGTCAGTTGAGCAATTGAAATGGATTGCGCCCAGGGACACGCACAAACAAGAAGGGCAGCAAGCGCGAAGAGACGCGCAGGAGAAGGCATAATCGTCTATGCGGGTGCTATTAGAGTCCGCCCTGCTGAGCTCTATATATCCTGTCGGGCAGAAAGCATCGCGTAAGTGCTCATTTCATTCGCGCTCAATCCCGGAGCCGAGGCTTGGCTGGCAGGTAAAGCAAAAATGTTCCTGTGCGTTACATGTTCGTACCTCGACTTCACGCATGGGGGTGAGGGTTACAGAGGGTCACACAAGTCACACTCAACGATCTTGGTTAGCCGACGGACGTTCGAATGTCCCTCTGCCTTGGTTGTCCGCTATCCTCGCATCACCGCATATTCTTCTCAGACTGGTGGCACTTGACCCTCGGCCTCTCCTCCCCGAATTTCGGCGCTTTTCCATGAAATTACGAAAGTCCATGCATGCATTCACCAGAGCGGCGGCGATTCTCAAAGATAGTTACTAGTTCGCTTTCGAGGTCCAAGAAACGTCTCAACGACGTAGAAGCCTGTTTCATTTCGCACTCAAAGGCTGGTGCCAGTGGACGGACGAACAAGGAAAATCCCTAGTGCATGTCTGGCAGCTTCGAAAATGCTTGACGGACTCTCTGGTTGTGTAATGTCCGTTCCAACTGGAGATCTTCATGAAGAATCCCTGCGATACTTCTGAAAAAAGTCCGAACTGCTGCAGCCGAATTCACCGTCCCTGTCCTTGTTCCGAGTCCGTGCTAAGTAAGGGGTAAGTAAGGTGCGGCAATGCCGAGTCGGACTCAAATCGGCTATTTCGACTTTAATGGATAGGGATAGTTCAGGCTGTCTGCCTCCCCCCGGCCACCTCGAAGCTCTGAGCGCATTCGCGCGAAGCTCTCATATAACGTGAGTCTACCTCGTTGTTGCCGATTTCCGTCTCTAACTTACCACCTCTCCGTCCATGCAGCCCGTACACTTGCAACTTCACCGCTTGCCGAGAATCACAAGATCCAAGTCAACACAACACAACCCATTTCAATAGCCGGAAGGGGCATCCAAGCTCGGTCCTAGTATGTACCGTGTTGACCTGAAGGCTGGCGTAAACGTCCGGGACCTGAGACCCAGTTCCGGCCTATCCGTTTGGCCGTGCGTCAGGCAATCGGCAATCGGGCCTTCCGCCCGGGACAGACGGAATGAGAGTTTCTTTTGCCGGCAAAGCGGCAGTACTTAGTACACTCCTCGGAGAGGGTTATTATAGGACCGCGACATCGAGGAATTCAGAAAGATTAGGAAGGTAATGTACTGGAAATATCACAAAAAGACAGCTGTTCACCGCATCGTCTCTTCCTCCGTGTGCTTCCAAAGCCGAGCCATCGCGTCCGGGGTACCATAGTACGAGGTCTTCCAACTGATATCGTCACCCTTGTCGTTCGTGCGCGATGCTCCCGCGTCAGCCTTCAGCAAACCATGTAACTGGTGCTCCCCGGACGACTCGACGGAGTAGAGGAATGGCGAGAGAAGGGGAACGAGGAGTTGGGAGTAACGGATGACCGCGGAGTTGGACGTTTTGAAGAGTCCAGTATTGACGGTCCCTGGATACGAGTGGATGAACGAGAGGCCTGGATAACGTGCTGCGAAATCCTGGTTCTATTGTGAGTGACCAGAAAGAGAAGGACAAGTACGGACATACTTTGACCATGATATCGTTGTAAGTCGTAGCTGCCTTGGCCGCATTAGGGAGACTGAAGGTCTTCTTCAATCCAAGGTCGTCGACATTGATGGATCCGCCATGGCCAGCAGCAAGGACCGACATGACCTTCGCATCCTCCCCAGCCGCATGCGCCGCCTCCAAAGAGGGAAGTACTTCCTTGATGAACCGATGTCGCCCATAATAATGCACCGCCAGCTTGCGGTCGATCCCTTCTTCGGTCTCGTTGCGTCCGTCGAGGGTCATCACACCAGGACTCAGCACAAGGAAGTTGATCTTTGGAATACGCGCACGCAGCTCGGCCGCAACGCGTCCAACGGTCTTCATGAGCGTCATATCGCACTCGACAAACTCGTGTTTGACGCCGTCGGCGGTGGGTTTCGGGAAGCTCGCGATGATAGACTCTGCGGCGGCGCGGTTCCGACCGACGATAATAATGCTGGCGTTGCCTTTGGTGTGACGCGCGAATGCTTCCGCCATTCCCTGTCCAATGCCAGAGGTCCCGCCGACGAAGATTGCTGTGGGTGTATACGATGTGGGGACATGAGCGGCATTGAAATTGCGGGCGGAAGAGAGACTGGGCATTGCTTGGAGGTTACGATAGTACAGGAACGAGAGGAGGGCGAGGACGATGGAGGTGAAGAGCAACGCGAGACGCATATTGAGTTTGACGTGATGAGACGCGTCTTATATGCCGATGCCGACCGGTACGCGGCCAGCTCCGGCGTGGGGATCCGAGCTTTATGCCGACTCGTACGCGTCCAACGGCGTGGGGATCCGAGCTTTATGCCGACTCGTACGCGTCTAACGGCGCAGTGTAAGCATGCAATTTGCTCGCCGGAGAAAGGTCAAAGTTGTTGTATTCACCAAAGCCAAGCTTGAAGTTTGAACAGAAGAAAGTTACGCATACGAGACTACAGTGAGGATTCCTGTGCGGTCTACAACCATCGCCAGGCCCAGCGTATCGTCAAATGCAAGGTCATAACACGGAGCCCGCTCGACTAGTAAGCATTCCGCCGCTTCCCCGGTCAAATGCAGTTCCCGAAAGATCGGATTGCCGCTGGGGTCGAGGTGCAGTAACCCAAGCTTCTTGAAACCCACACGCCCATTGGCCATCTGCTTGGGTCCGAGTAGTAGAACGTAGCGGCCGGATACGCCAGCTGCTAGTTGTTGCCCAGTGCCAGGATGCGAGAAACATATTGAGGGCTGGAACGCCAGCCCTCCATCGTCATCCGATTTGAATGCAGGCCAGAAGTGCACGAAGGAGGTTTGGACGGTGTCCCACTTGAATCCGCGCCACGTAACCGCAAATATGTTGTACTCGGCAGCGAAGAGCATTGGGATGGAAAGGGACATGCTGCTAAGGGTACCGCTCTGGCGCGCTTCTTGCTCGCTGGAGGCGAAGGGATATCGGACAGGGAGGATAACCGAGTTGTCTTCGGGCCGAGGGTGCCGCTCGGCGTCAACGTCCAGAGGTATGCTGTCCACCGCTGCGTCTGCTCTGTAGCCGCCTGGATTGAACACCCACAGACGACGGCTAGCAGCCGAATGCATGTAGCGCAAACAGATCGGGCCGGATCCCTTGAAATAGCATTGGATTCTGCAACGTAACATGACAATCGGCTCTCACCGTATTTCCCCAAGGATTGTGCATCGTTTGAACGATCTTATTGGCGTCCAACGCCCAATAATATATGTGCGTCTTGGTCGTGAAGCCAAACAGCTGCGCGCTAAGGAAGAAATCTTCATTATCGTTCTCCGTTTGACTGAAGGGTGGGGATACCACGCTGCGGAAGTGGACCTGTCGTCTGTCACTGAAATCGAGTATGACCAGCGCCAGGTTTGCCGAGTTTCTGAAGAAATGGGTCAGCTCGTAGGCAAGAAGAAATCGCAGTTGCCCCCACCCAGACCAGGGCCGGATAGTAGCTCCAAGCAGAGCTTGTCCTCTGACGTCCATACATGGAGTGCGCATCGGCAATCGAATATGGTCGACATGCAGCTCCGTGACCCGCTCGCCGGTGCGTGCGTCCCAGCAAATGAGCGTATCCTCGGTACTGCTGACGACGAGATGAGTCGTCGGAATACAGACAATCCGGCCTGGCTCCCCAAGCGATATGGTGCGCGTCCAGACAGGACGAGGGACATCCGAGCGAATGTTCCTCAGAAGGCGGTTGGTGCGTTGGACGATTGCCTGGAGTTGAGAAAGTGGCAGGTCCACGGCATCGGTAAGGGTGAATAGAGGCAGTGGATGATGCTGGACGCGTTGGATTCGCGTTATTGCGTCAAGCCAGAGTGTTCGATGGTCTTGGAGCGCACGGAGCGAACGGCAGGTCTTAAGCACGAATGAGCAACGGTAGTTGAGACAAATCTACGCACAGAGAGAAGGTTAATGAGGTCCGAGACGTCGAGTTCTCGAGCCAGTTCGAGGAGAACGTCCTCGGGCCATTCGTGTAAAAGGATCGCCATGCTGCACCGCGGCCAACGAATATTTGCGCAGGCTCAGACTCACACCGGAATAGCCCGTAATTGGCCGCGGCGGTGGACGCTGAGAAGCAGAGAGCTAGCACGGTGACGTGGGACACGAGCCATCATTGCACCTTGCTCTCAACCTCGATGACCTCCGTGTCGAATCGCTTCACTCTCGACCCACCGCGCATGCATCCTCCGATACTCTGACTGTCTCAGGTCGCCGCGGATGCAAAATGAGTAGTATGGAGACGAAACCCCGCGTTTCTTCACGCACAGTCGCTGAGCTCGTCAAGGCCCTGGGTCAGGTGTGTACGAGTACACGGACACTCATGAAGAAGCTCAACCCTCACTCAAAGGACTGGCTTTATCCTCTGCAAATGTTGCTGCACTGCGCGGATAGCTCTCCATTCCAGAGTGAAACATCCGCGGCGGAATATCTCTGGGACTGGTCTCACCCTAGGGATTCACCCGTCTCTCTTCCTACCACCACATCCTCTGCATTAACATGCCTGTTATACAAACCACCCCTCGCGCTGCTTCCCCATTCCAGCCCATCGTGGGTGTGGTCGCAGCTCTCATCTTCCTGGTCATCGTCGTTGCCCCCTTGACGTATGTACTGGGCCCACGCCTCGTCCGCAAGCTCCTAGAGCGACGAGAGCATGTGGTATACGACGAAGAGGTGTGTATCCTCTCCGGCTGTTTCTGGGTCTATCTGATACTTGTTCCTCTTTCAGAGCGTCCTTAGCTCGAACGTCGTCGTCGCAAGGCCTCGCATGTCTGGGGTATGCATTCTCACCCCAATTCCGTCGCCCGACTAACTGTCGATACTCTCAGGACCACAAAAAGGTGGCACAGACTGTCTTGGACCTTGCGAAGGTCAAGTTGTGTTTCGTCGAGGTTCGTTGTCTCCTTTCCTGACCTCAAGGTCTCACTCCCCACACAGCTCGTACACGAGCAATCGAAAGAATCACGGGCAGCGGTAGTTCCTAGCCGCGTCGCTCGCAGTGAGCATCTCCGCACTGCCGACGTTGTTCCCGGCAAAATCTACAAAGGACGTGCTTTTATCGCCGCTCCATCACCTCTCCGAAACATCCTCTGTCTCGAACCCGAGCACGATATCGCGCCAGTCGTCGACGCGACCGCTGCGTTGCAGGAGTTCCTCTCGTCACTCGACTCCGACTCGGCAATCTCGTTTACTCCATCGCCCAGCGCCGCCTCACTCATATCTCCATCATCTTCCCTCGTCATCGACTTTCCGGCCGGCTTATTCTCCGCCTCCATTTCATACGAGAGCGATCTCGGCTCGGATTGTGATACTTCCATGTCGTTCCTCGAGGCCACGCACGTCGACGACCTTCCCCTCACCGATATGCACTCGCTCAAGTCCCCCGTCTTCTGCGAAATCGCAGTACCAGAGCTCGTTATCCACGAGTGCGCGGATCTGCCACTCTCCAGCTTGATCCCGGTCCCCGTACCAGAAATCGTCATTCACCCCGCGCCAGTTCTTGCGCTCGACTCTCTCCCACCACTTCCCGCTGTCGTCTCATCCATTGATATCACCTCTACACCGGAGACCGTAGTCGTCACACCCACACTCTCCAGGCGCAGTCGCACACGATCCACGTCATTCCGCGGCTTCAAACACCACGATCTCAACGTGAAGGAGCGTTCACAACCGAAAATTAGCAGCAGGTCGGACAAAGAGAATAGTCCTTCCGTGCCTCGAGTGGAGAAGAAGGATCGTCGGTACTTGCGTGTCCCGATGGGTTCGGCGCCGTCGCATAACGAAAAGTGTATGTCCGTCCGACTTTCCCTTCACCGCGAGCTAACTTTCTGCAGCCCGCTCTGTATAGACCGTCTCTCTCGTCGCTCGTCAGCGTCAGATGATACCCAGAAAATACCTACATCCTTACGTGGAGTCGATACCCTAATAGCTAAATACCCGCCAAAAGTATCATATCCTTACGTCGAGAGGCTACCTATAGTCCCCGATTTGATACCCTAATAGCTTATCGTTTCTGTTTTTCTCTCTGGGACTCAAGGAATATATGTATATATCGGCTCTGCATTGGTGTTGCATTCGTGAATATCTCTCTGGGATCTTGAATTTTCGTATCTGAGCAGGTGACTTGTTAGCGCTTGTCTTAAACGCCCATGTCCTCTCCGTTCGCTTCGCGTTTCAACACAAACTACTGCCCTACGGACGATGAACTCGCGGAAATCAAAGCTCTGCTCGTTCAACCCCGCATCCGTCTACAAGAACTAGACGAAACCATCCGCCAATTGCAGACGGAGCGCGACAAACTCGCAGCGCATATTACCGCACACGAGGCTCTCATCGCTCCCATCCGTCGTATTCCCCTCGACATGCTTCAGGAGATCTTTGTGGCCTGTCTCCCGACGGACAGAAACAGTGTCATGAGTGCCTCCGAGGCGCCGGTGGTGCTAGGTCGCATTTGCAGTCACTGGCGGACTGTTGCCTGCCAAACACCCTCTCTGTGGGCTCAGCTGCATATTGTAGAGCCGCAATGTCCTCCGTGGACGTACACCGGTGGTGCAAAGACCAGAGTGGCCGCTAAAACGGCCCAACGGCTTGATATCGCGAAACGCTGGCTGGACAACTCCGGCCAACGCCCCCTGTCCATCTCTTTCCAAGGCAGCGACCTTTCCTACCGTGAAGCTCTGGATAACCAATCGACGCTGTCCTTTCTACGTCTGCTCACCAGCCATGTCGCGCGCTGGAAGATCATCGATCTGAGCTTCAGGCTGGATATCGATACGTTTGCTGAGTTGACGCAGCTCGAGACCAACAGCGCGCCTCTGCTCCAAAGCCTTACTTTCAACTTCAGCGGTACCCCTGCTGGGCCTGCTCCTTCGATGCTAGATTGGAGCGCTCTACGGTTCCTGAACGGTTCCGAGACGCTCTCCGAGTGCTCTTTGGACCATTGCGGGTCCAACTTCCTGCGTATTCCAGTGGGCTGGGGTCAACTGACCCGCCTGACGATTCTCGACGCCCCCCTAACGTTTTCCCCATTGGAAATCGTTCACCTCCTCTCTGAATGTACCCAACTTCAGACATGCACTATGTCGTTGTTTCGGACCGATCCCAACTTGACTCCGCTCGCATTGTTCGGTGCGAGCACCATTCAGGCGGTCAATCTACCTGTGCGCGACCTCGTGCTTGGCGGAGATTACTCCTTCATCACGCACATAACATGCCCCGAGCTGCGTAGTCTTGCCGTCCGTGATCCCGGAGCGCCTCATGCTCTTATCGGCCTGCTTTCAAGCTCAACAAAGCTGGAAACGCTGCGGCTAGACACCATAATTTCACCAGCGAACCTCTTGGTCGATATCTTGCACGCTCTTCCTAACCCCCTGGTACGCCTCTCTATCACACAGCACTTTCACAACGTACGCGTCCAGATGGATGAAACTATCCTTACGACACTCTCCTCGACTAATATCGGTCCGCACTTGAAAGAATTGTCCTTGGAGAACTGGCCGCATGTATCCGCTGAAGCGCTCGTTACCTTCCTTCGAAGTCGCCTGGATATCGCGAAATTGGACTCTTCAACTGGGACCTTTCGATGTCTCCGAGTGGTTCACAGTGGCCTTCCAGCATTGTCTCTTGACCTTGTTGAGCCCAATTCCGGTCAATTCCTGCCCTTTATCCAGGCCGGAATTGAGATCACAGTACAATACCCGCCTTCCCCAAGGTTCTCGCCATTCCGCGGACTATCCTGGACCGACAGCAATGATGACGATGTATATTGACCAATGACCAGCGTGCGGTGCTGGCTTGTTGGCCGAATCGGTGTATTTATTCTTCGTTACATATGCGCCACCCGTGTTGCTCTAGCGCGTAGACGAGGAGTTAAGTACACACGCCTGTAGACAGAGTCGCGCGACGCGTTCACGATTGCCGTCGTCTGGATCGGCCAAGTCGATGTGACAGGCGTGATCACGGGATCAAACGCGTCTTTGCTCCCGCCCTCACGCGTTCCGAATGGACTCGGACCCAGCCATGGACGACAGCTTCGAGCTTCCTCCATATGCTTCCAGCTCGGCAATCCACACGCCTCCTTCTGTTGTTTATGACAACCTCGCCGCTCCTAGCCACTCAAAGGCAAAGGCGTTGCGCAGAGAGCCCAGCGCTCTCGTTGACTGCCATCGGTGCGTCTCAGATATTATCGCATCTCCCTCTGACCCTCGTACAGCGTGTTAACCCGGAGTAATTCGAGCAGGTTGTGCTTGGCCATGCAGGGTGCTCATTTATGACAGTATTCGGCCACCAAGATTACAAAGGAAAGCAACGCGAGATCGTGGAGGCAGCGGTGCGAGGTGCGTGTATCTGCTTCAAATCATTATTTGAAATGAATCTGCTTCAGGTGCGGACATATTCGTCCTCGCGCCGACTGGGATGGGGAAGGTGCGCCTGGTTAGACCTCTGCTCTCCTCATTATCTGAAATCGCGTCCAGAGTCTCTGCTTTCAGGTCCCTGCCGTCGCCGACACGGTATGTCATCGAATATTTCTGCGTAAAATGATCCCTCAGCGCGTAGCATGGCATAACCATCGTGGTCTCCCCTCTTCTGGGTGCGTATCTAATACAACGCTCTCCGCCTACCACTAAAGATACACAGCCTTGATGAAAAACCGTGAGCGCCAACGCGATCACCCCTCCTCCGCTGAGTCGTTTGGAAGAGGTCGCTGCCCTCCGGGCAAAATCCGTCAAGGTTATCGCCCTGACTTCCGAGACGACGCAGGATGAGAAGAACGACGTGCGTTGTCTGTACTCGGGAGAATTCGTGGCTCTCAATGTGGACTAGATCATCCGAGACTTGTCCTCTGGCCACCCCGTCAACCGCCTACTTTACAGTACGTTTGAAGTTTTATTTGAGTTTGCGGCATCTCAGCATTCCCCAGTTACACCGGAAAAGCTTTTGAAGAGCGAATTGCTCAATATTCTAGACACCGTGTATGAAAACAAAGAGCTGAATCGGCTGGTCATCGACGAGGCGCATTGCATATCGGTTGGCTGTCTTTGACGCTTCAGCCGCTTCTAACTCGCCTTCAGGAATGGGGCCACGACTTTCGTGCCGAATATCGACGCCTTGGTGTATTTCGGGAGCGCTTTGAAGGCATCCCCATCATGGCGCTAACTGCAACGGCGACCCCGGCGTCAGTTGCTTCCTCCCTCTCATCAGTCATCGCTCATTGAGCTATCTAGAGTGCAAACAGATATCATACGCTCCTTAGGCATGTCACCAGACCACCTCGTTAAAGTAGTCCACCCCTTCAACCGCGGCAATCTGTACTACGAGATCCGCTACCTCGGCGCCCCAAACCCTACATCCCAGTTTGCGGATATCTTGAACTTCATCTTGACGATTTACGACCGGCGGCAACGATCCTCCGCGGGCATCATCTACTGCAGGACGCGCGCGGGGTGCGACGAGCTCAGTCAGTTCCTGCGCGGGCAGGGTATTCGCGCGCGGCCGTATCATCGCGGTCTCAAGTCAGTTGGCGCTTTGCATTTGCTTCGCATTGTAGCTAATGCACAATCATAGACCTAGAGAGCTCGATTCGACGCTTCGGGAATGGACGCGCGGTGGTGGGTCTGGGGAAGGCGGCTCCGTCGATGTCGTGTGTGCGACGATTGCGTTTGGACTTGGGATCGACAAAGTGAGTAGTTGTAGTGGGACAGGTAGATATGACGGCCGACCACGTTCATTAGGGAGACGTCAGGTACATCATCCACTACGACCTTCCCAAGAGTCTCGAAGGTGAGCAGGCCTCGGAACGAACTGTCTCTAATCTGATGATTATTTCGTCAATCGCAGGCTATTACCAGGAAACCGGTGCGCAATGTCTTTCCCGACTACAGCCAGAACTGAAGGGTACCCAGGGCGCGCAGGGAGAGACGGTTCTGTACGTCTTCCGTTACTCTCTCTATGATTTTTCACGCCTTTCCTAGGCAGCGAGATGTGTCTTATATTACTGTTCGTGCTATCTTGACGCTATCTTGACACAATGTCCTCAATGCTCCACAGCTCGCGAAGATGCCATCCGCCTCAAGCGATTGATCGCTTCTGCCCAAACGAAACGGACAACGATGGCGTTACGAGTGGATGGCCCGGAGCCCAGTCAGCGCGCTGTTGATAGTCTGAAATCGGTGTGTTCGTCGAAAGAATCACACGTTCCCCCGCTGACGGCAGTCTCGATAGTTAATTGACTTTGCGGAGAGCACGACGGTCTGTCGGCATGTCGTGTGTTTTCTTGCCTCTAGACCCACCAACTGCAGCTCACACGGGTCCTCCTTCTCAGGCTATTTGTCGATATTTTGGTGAACCGATCGACCTGACGGACACGGGGACGGTGCGAAAATATTGCAACAAGATGTGCGATGTACGCGCATTTCTACTCCCCCTCCCACGCAAGCCCCGTTCAAACCCCAATGCAGATCTGTAAAAACCCCGACAAGACGAAAGCTCTGCGCGAGAAGCTGTCCTCGCAAGAGTTTGCTGCAACACAAGTGCCGGCGTATCCCGCTCGCAATGATGACGCTGATGAAGACCGACCTCGTCCAGAAGCGAGGGACGCTTGGAAGAAGAATGGGAAAGATATCGCTGCTTTGAAACGGACGAGGACTGACGCGGATAACGCTGCGGCTAATCGGTATAGCAAGAAGAGCAAAAAGTCGAGCTCGGCGATGCCACCAAGTATACTTTCGTTAAGTGCGTTTTTCGCCCATTTTTCAGAGGTCATCGCAGTATACTGAGCAGATGATGTAGATTCGATGCCGTTTCAATCTTTTCGCGATCTGAAGAAGCCGTTCAAGATACCGTCTGCCGCTGTAGGTGGTCGTTCCGGACAAGCAAGCGCCTCCAAGCCAGCCGAGCCCATCGTCATAGATAGTGACGAGGACGATGACCAGGACGAGTGCCCACCTTCACCTGTTGCGCTCGACCAGCAGGACCAAGAAATCGTACCAGATCACCTCCAATTCGAGGATGACGACGACGGCGGTGAGGTCGAGTCGCACAAGAATCGTGAATGTGCGTTGCTCTTTTCTCGGAAATTCGCTGAAGCTCATATTGGTGCCTTGGCATTTGCAGCCTCTCCCATAGTACTCTCCGAACTGGGTGGTGAAGTCGAGGCGTCCTTTTCCCAAAAGATCCCGGTCTGTCCGACGACTCGAATCAATGTGACACATTCTCATTGCTGTTTAGCTCGCATTTCGTCAGGAGGGACAAGAAAACATTCGGAAAGCCCTCCACAAGACGTTTTTGCGAGGCTCGCAATCGGAGCTCGACAAGATTTGGAACGACGTTCTTCGGTTGGACCACGCGGACAGGTGCGAGCCCATTAGGCATTTGCTTAGCTCACGCATGCATACAGGTACTCCGTTCTCGACGATGCTGCAAAGGCTCTCGAGTTTGCTGCATTGTCAATGTGCAGTACTGCAGATGGATACACGAGACGCGTCGAGGGGACACTGAACGCCATTCGTTTCTTGAGCAAGAATGTGGAGCGATGGAAAGACGGCGGGAGCGGAGATGACTGGGAGGATGCGCTGGAGGTGTTGGAGGCGGTGAAGATGGCGTGTTGAGAGGGAGTGTGCTAAGGGCGAGAGTACTAGTTGCTACGATGCGAAATTTCAAGATCAAAAAGTGCAGGTGAGTGTCTGGATGAAACGCCCCAATTTTACGCTAAATACGCTATCTGGCTTGCAGCCCCGGTCTCGCAGATTGTCCAGATCTGGCGAAAGTTGTCCCGCGAACCTTCCTCGAAGAGTTTCAGCTCTTGCTGAATCGTCGTCAGCTCCTTCGAATGCTGCTGGAACACTTCTGTAGAATGGCCGTGTCAAATATTCGTCGTGGTGGCGTTACAACGCACCCTTCATCTGCCTTGCCACGGGCACAGTACGAGTCAACTCGGAAAGCAGCTCCTGCATCCATATAATCAGTTTGCGCTGGCGGATACTATCTAACGCACGCACCCTCCGCTCCTTGGCGTTCGTTAAGACCTTCACCTTCGCGACTTCCGCCTGCAGCTTTGCCAAATCGCTCTCTGAATCCTTCTCAAACCCGTCGCAAAACTGTTGCATCCGCACGCAGCCGTCGCGAAGGCTGGCGATGATCCGATATTGATTCTCTAGGAACGTCTGCCGCTCTTCCGAGTTCTTGGGCAGGTTTGAAACCGATACAGAGAAGGTTTCCTGGTGCATATTCGCTCTGGATGGCTTCGAAAGAGCGAAGCGCAGACACACCTTGGATGACCGGGAGAAGGCACGCACGCGGGAGGCGATGGGAGACATGGTCCGTCGGACGGCTTGGAATCGGCGAGTGTGTCGCCAGATTTCGCGGTAGGACGTCTTGGAGGAGACTGCGGGGAGGCGTTGGCCACTGGAAGAGTCAAGTGAGCACGACGACGAGAACAGCTGAGATGGTGTACTTGTCGAGGTAGCGTTGCAAGACGGTGACGCTCTCCTTGGTGAGCGAAGAAAGATCGAGTGGGTGGTATTCGACTTTGGGGCGACGGACCATGGTAGCGAAAGACAACGATGACCACTCCCGATTAATCGCGACAAAGAAGCGGCGGGTCGAGAAGCATTTTTGTCGGTTAGGTAAAAGAGTCGATACAGAATACATTTATTGTCGCGTCTCTACTCAAACACTCAGCTCGACCTTGACACTCTTTTGAATTGCCTCCTGGATCTCCGGATGAGCCAACGCCGGCTCGACCCACTCCTTCAGGAACGCATCCACCTGCTCCGGCGCGCGACCGATGAAGCTGTCGGGATTGAGCAACTCGTCCAGCTCGCTCTTGATTGGGTCAAAGTACGCGTCTGCGCGCACCCGCTCAATCAAGTCGTTCTCCAGGCCAAGCTCTTTGACCTGGTAGGCCGCCTCTTGTGAAAGGACCTGGACTTGGTGATCAGACAAAGCAAAGAGGTCAAAGAATAGGAACACGCACGCGAATCTTCTCGTGCGCTTCCTGTCGGTCCCCGCCCTTTTTCACTATTTCCATAATGATATTCTCCGTCGCCATGAACGGCAGTTCTTGTGCGATTCGCCGGGCGATGACCTTGGGGTACACGACAAGGCCCTCGGAGATGTTTTGCAGTGTCGACAGGACGATATCTGCTGTCAGGAATGCCTCTGGGAGGGTAATGCGGCGGTTTGCGCTGCGGCGTCGTCAGCCCTGTTTCAGGACAGGAAAGAAGGGATAAAGCACCTGTCGTCCAGAGTCCGCTCAAACCATTGCACGCCAGCTGTCATGAGCGCGTTCTGGTGGAGGACCATTAAATGTCGTGAGAGACTGCAGACGCGTTCAGAACGCATGGGATTCCGTTTGTATGCCATCGCAGAAGAGCCGATTTGTGTCGATTCGAACGGCTCCTCGATTTCCTGTAACACATTATGAGAGACTGGCCTGAATGATAGAAAGAGAGTTACTTTGAGATTAGCGAGCAGCCGGATGTCGGTCGCGAGTTTGTGCGCCGTCGCGCCCAACGAGGCCAGAGGCGCGAGAACATCGATGTCCACTTTGCGAGAATATGTTTGGGAGGTGACGGGATACGCGTACTCGAAGCCGGAGAGTTTGGTTACCAGCTTGTCGAGTTCTAACACCTGGATGAAAAAAAAAGTCAGAAGTTGCACGAGCAAAAGCTGGGCGAAAGCACCTTGTCGTGATCGCCCTTGAAAAGGGTGAGGAAGCTGGCTTGTGTGCCCGTCGTCCCTTTGACCCCACGGAACCCCAGATCGTCTCTCGCGCGCTTGATATTGCGGAGGTCCCAGAGAAGCTCCTGGATCCATAATGTTGCACGTTTACCGACGGTCGTCAGCTGCGCCGGCTGAAAGTGGGTGAAACCGAGCGTCGGGAGGGCACGATACTGCGCAGAAAATGTAGATAGGCGCGAAATCAATATCGACAGCGAGCGGATGAGGTAGTCGAGCCCAGTGCGCAGGAATATCAAGTCGGCGTTGCTGCAAAGTGGTTGGAGATGAGCAACGCGAAGGACCCGAGGCAAAAGACGTACTCGGTAACATAGCACGAAGTGGCACCCAGGCTTCAGATATTCAGCAGCTGAAGCAGGGAATAAAGCCAGTGGTCCTACTGGATGATTCCCGCCGCAGCGGGCGCGACAGTTCCAAACGTATGGACGTGGGCCATGACATCGTGCCTCCGCTTCTTTTCTTCCTGTGCAGCAACCTCGAATTGCTCCGGAGTAAGGTGCTGGGCAACATCTGTAAGCAGCTGCAGATGGTTAAAGCAGGGAATGTGCTCACCAAGTTCTCTTGCATCTGGGATATCGCCTCGTCCGAAATCGGAAGCCCAAGCTCCTTCTCAGCAATCGCAAGGTTGAGCCAAAGCTTTCGCCAGGTGTGGAAGCGCATCTACGGAAGCGGTGAGCGCTTGGTCGTTGCGATCTATGGCGGGGACGCACGGCAGGCGAGAAGAGGTGGGCCATTTCTTTGCTCGCATAGCGGCTAGACGCGATTGAGAGATGCCACGGGCAATGCGTGGGCTCTGTGCAGACCTGGAGAGCGGCGTCTGGTACGTCTCGAAGGCCTCCATCGTCGAAGTCAGATCGAGAAAATTTTATCTCGGCCGGACCGCGTCACGTTGGCGTCACGAGTCGATCCGGGCTGTTCCGGACCAACAATTCGAACGAACTTTTTGCTCTGGCGAAAGATGAAAACATCCAGTCGACAGTGAAAGGTACATGACACGACAAAACGAACCCTACCAGTCAATACGTGGCCATAATAAATACTGATGTTCAAGTTGTTCGACTTGTTGACTCCGACTCAGTCTCCGAGTCGGAGTTGATTCAAAATTGGTTACTACACTACTGTGAGGAAGGCAGATATTGTATTGTGATATCAATTCCGGCCTGGATAAAGGGCAGGAATAGGGCGGAATCGGGCTCAACAAGGACAACCGACGAGGCAGGAAGGTCGTCGTAGACCACCCGAAGGCATCGAAAGGTTCCAACTGCAGAGTCCGATTTCGTGATGGCTATGCGACTTCGAAGGAAGGCAACAAGCACGTCAGCGGAGACATGTTGCCAGTCCTCCAAGAACAGTACTTCCAAGTGCGGACCGATATTCGTCGAGGAGAGCGTCGTAAGGGTAGTTTCACCCAGCGGGCAGCGGGGTGAGGTGTGAAGGCGTCGTGTGATAGAGAGGTGCACCAGGGAGTCAGGAAGAGCGTGCAAGATATCGACGAAAAGGTTCAGCTGTGGAGTTGCAATGTCTAGCTGCAGCGTTTCAAGCTTTACTGAGCTCGAAAGCAGGGCAACAATAGCATGAGGCATTGCAGGACCGCTGACCGTAAGACGACGCAGCTCGGGGCATGTTATGTGCGTGATGAAGGAGTAATTTCCGCCGAGGACCAGGTCGCGCACAGGTAGATTGACCGCCTGGATGGTGCTCGCACCCAACAATGCCAGCGGAGCCAACTTGAAGGTCCCGAACAACGACACAGCGCATGTCTGTAGTTGTGCGCATTCAGAGAGCAGCTGGACAATTTCCCTTTCGGAAAACGTTGGCGGGAAGTCGAAAATCTTCAGGCGGGTCAGTCGACCCCAGTCCACTGGAATACGCAGGAAGTTGGACCCGCAATGGTCCAAAGAGCACTCGGATAGCGTCTCGGAACCTTTCAGGAAGCGCAGAGTGGTCCAATCGACCGTCGGCCCGGGAGCAGTATAAGGACCGAAATTGAGAGCGAAGTTCTGGAGCAGAGGCGCACTGTTTGTGTCGAGCTGTGTCAACTCAGCAAACGTATCGATGTCCAGCCTGAAGCGCAGATCAATGATCCTCCAGCGCGCGACATGGCTGGTGAGCAGACGCAGAAAGGATAGCGTCGCCTGGTTATCAGGAGATTCATAGCGGGAAAGGTTGCTTCCATAGAAAGAGATTGACAACGGGTATTGACCGGAGCGGTCGAGCCAGCGTTTCGCAATATCCAGCCGCTGGGCCGTTTTGGCGGCCACTCTGCGCTGTTCACCAAGGGGGTAGTACGTCCCTGAAGGACATTGAGGCTCTAAAATATGGACCCGAGCCCACAAAGAGGGCGTTTGGAAGGCAACAGTACGCCAGTGAGTGCAAATGCGACCCAGCAACACCGGCGCCTCAGAGGCACTCATGGCACTGTTTCTCTCCGTCGGGAGACAGGTCACGAAGATCTCCTGCAGCATGTCGAGGGGAATACGACGGATGGGCGAGATAAGAGCCTCGTGTGCGGCAATATGCGCTGCGAGTTTGTCGCGCTCCGTCTGCAATTGGCGGATGGTTTCGTCTAGGTCTTGTAGACGGATGCGGGGTTGAACCAGCAGAGCTTTGATTTCCGCGAGTTCATCGTCCGTGGGGCAGTAGTTTGTGTGAAAACGCGACGCGAACGGAGACGACATGGGCGTTTAAGGACAAGCGCTGAAGGTCACCTGGTCGGATACCAAAGAGATAATCACGGATTCAAAGCGATATGTACATTCCCTGAGCCCAAAAAAAAACAGATAAAACAGAGACGATAAGCTATTAGGGTATCTACGCGTGCGGACTATAGCTAGCCACTCGGTGCGGGGGTATGTATGGTACTTTTCGCGGGTATCCAGCTATTAGGGTATCGACTCTCGACGTAAGGATGCAGGACTTCTGGGGGTATCATCTGACGCCGACAAGGCACGACTATACAGAGCGGGCTGCAGGACGTCAGTTCGCTGCGAACGAGAGAGTCGCAAGAACATACACTTTTCGTTATGCGACGGCGCCGAACCCATCGGGACGCGCAGGTACCGACGGTCCTTTTTCTCCATTCTAGGCACGGAAGGACTATTCTCTTTGTCCGACCTGCTGCTAATTTTCGGTTGTGAACGCTCCTTCACATTGAGATCGTGGTGTTTGAAGCCGCGGAATGAGGTGGATCGCGTGCGACTGCGCCTGGAGAGTGCGGGTGCGATGGGTGCGGTCTCTGGTGTGGAGGTGACGTCAATGGGTGAGACGACGGCGGGAAGTTGTAGGACAGAGTCGAGCGCAAGAACTGGCGCGGGGTGAATGACAATTTCGGGTATTGGCACCTGGGTCGAGCTGGAGAGTGGCAGATCCGCGCACTGGTGGATGACGAGCTCTGGGACTGGGACGGCGCAGACGATGGGGGATTCGAGCGAGTGCATATGGGTGAGGGGAAGGTCGTCGACGTGCGTGGCGTTGAGGAACGACATGGAAGTATCACAATCCGAGCCGAGATCGCTCTCGTATGATGGACGCGGAGAATAAGCCGGCCGGAAAGTCGATGACGAGGGAAGATGATGGAGAGATGACTGAGGCGGCGCTGGGCGATGGAGTGAATGCGATCGCTGAGTCGGAGTCGAGTGATGAGAGGAACTCCTGCAACGCTGTAGTTGCGTCGACGACTGGAGTGATATCGTGCGCGGGTTCGAGACTGAGGAGGTTTCGGAGAGGTGATGGTGATGGTGCGGCGGTGAAAGCACGTCTTTTGGATTTGTAGATTTTGCCGGGACGAACGTCGGCTAGGTGGAGATGCCGATTGCGAGCGACGTTGTTGGGAACGACCGCTGCCTTTGATTCTTTCGCCTGCTCTTGCACAAGCTGTGCGGGAGTGAGACATTGAGGTCAAGAAAGGAGACAACGAACCTCTACGAAGCACAACTTGACCTTCGCAAGGTCCAAGACAGTCTGTGCCACCTTTTTGTGGTCCTAAGTGTTTCGACAGTTAGTCGGGTGAAAGACTTAGGGTGAGGATGCATACCCCAGACATGCGAGGCCTTGCGACGACGACGTTCGAGCTAAGGACGCTCTGAATGAGACGTCAGATACGCCCAGAAAGGAAGAGAATACACACCTCTTCGTCGTATACCACATGCTCTCGTCGCTTCAGGAGCTTGCGGACGAGGCGTGGGCCCAGTGCATACGTCAAGGGGGCAATGACGATGACGAGGAAGATAAGGGCTGCGACCACACCCACGATGGGCTGGAATGAGGAAGCAGCGCGAGGGGTGGTTTGTATAACAGGCATGTTAATGCAGAGGATGTGGTGGTAGGAAGAGAGACGAGTGAATCCTTAGGGTGAGACCAGTCCCAGAGATATTCCGCCGCGGATGTTTCACTCTGGAATGGAGACCTATCCGCGCAGTGCAGCAACATTTGCCGACGATAAAGCAAGTCCTTTGAGTGAGGGTTGAGCTTCTTCATGAGTGTCCTTGTACTCGTACACACCTGACCCAGGGCCTCGACGAGCTCAACTGTGCGTGAGGGAAACGCGGATTTTCGTCTCCATCCTACTCATTTTGGATCCGCGGCCACCTGAGACAGTCATAGTTCAGAGTATCGGAGGATGCAACCCCGGTGGGTCGAGAGTGAAGCGATTCGACACGGAGGTCATCGAGGTTGAGAGCAAGCCTGAGGTCCTCGTGTCACGTCACCGTGCAACGCTTCTGCTTCTCAGCGTCCACCGCCGCGGCCAATTACGGGCTATTCCGGTGTGAGTCTGAGCCTGCGCAAATATTCGTTGGCCGCGCTGCAGCATGGCGATCCTTTTACACGAATGGCCCGAGGACGTTCTCCTCAAACTGGCTCGAGAACTCGACGTCTCGGACCTCATTCACCTTCTCTCTGTGCGTAGATTTGTCTCAAATACCGTTGCTCATTCGTTCTTAAGACCTGCCGTTCGCTCCGCGAGCTCCAAGACCATCGAACACTCTGGCTTGACGCAATAACGCGAATCCAACGCGTCCAGCATCATCCACTGCCGCTATTCGCCCTTCCAGATCCCGTGGACCTACCACTTTCTCAACTCCAGGCAATCGTCCAACGCACCAATCGCCTTCTGAGGAACATTCGCTCGGATGTTCCTCGTCCTGTCTGGACGCGCAGTATATCGCTCGGAGAGCCAGGCCAGATTGTCTGTATTCCGACGACTCATCTCGTCGTCAGCAGTACCGAGGACACGATCATTTGCTGGGACGCACGCACCGGCGAGCGGGTCACGGAGCTGCAGGTCGACCATATTCGATTGACGATGCGCACTCCTTGTATGGACGTCACAGGACAAGCTCTGCTCGGAGCTACTGTCCGGCTCTGGTCTGGGTGGGGGCAAATGCGATTTCTTCTTGCCTACGAGCTCACCCATTTCTTCAGAAACTCGGCCAAGCTGGCGCTGGTCATACTCGATTTCAGCGATAGACGACAGGTCCACTTCCGCAGCGTGGTATCCCCACCCTTCAGTCAACCAGAGAACCATAATGAAGATCTCTACCTTAGCGAGAACGATAATGAAGATTTCTTCCTTAGCGCGCAGCTGTTTGGCTTCACGACGAAGACGCACATCTATTATTGGGCATTGGACGCCAACAAAATAGTTCAAAAGATGCACAATCCTTGGGGAAATACCATGAGAGCCGATTGTCATGTCACGTTGCAGAATCCAATGCTATTTCAAGGGATCCGGGTCGATCTGTTTGCGCTACATGCATTCGGCTGCTAGCCGTCGTCTGTGGGTGTTCAATCCAGGCGGCTACAGAGCAGACGCAGCGGTGGACAGCATACCTCTGGACGTTGACGCCGAGCAGCACCCGCGGCCCGAAGACAACTCGGTTATCCTCCCTGTCCAATATTCCTTCGCCGCCAACGAGCAAGAAGCGCACCAGAGCGGTAACCTCAGCAGCATGTCGCTTTCCATCACAATGCTCTTCGCTCCCGAGTACAACATATTCGCGGTTACGTGGCGCGGATTCAAGTGGGACACCGTCCAACCCTCGTTCATGCACTTCTGGCCTGCATTCCAATCGGGTGACGATGGAGAGCTGGCGTTCCAGCTCCCAATATGTTTCTCGCATCCTGGCACTGTGCAACAACTAGCAGCTGGCGTATCCGGCCGCTACGTTCTATTACTGCTCGGATCCAAGCAGAACGACAATGGGCGTATGGGTACCAAAAACCTTGGGTTATTGTACCTCGACCCCAGCGGCAATCCGATCTTTCGGGAACTGCATTTGACCGGGGAAGCGGCGGAATGCTTGGAGCGAGAGCGGGCTCCGTTTTACGATCTTGCATTTGACGATACGCTGGGCCTGGTGATGGTTGTAGACCGCACAGGACTCCTCACTGTAGTCTCGTATGCGTAATATTTCCTTCTCGCCCCTCCTGCCAGTGTACTAGGCTGTGGATTTATCCAGCGCTTGACCTTGGAACACAATATGTATGTCTTCAACGTTAACCTTGCCTGTCAGATTTTATACTTATGTATGAGCAAGCACACGCGAACTTGAATGACCTCTCACATCAGTGCGCGGCTGAACGCGTACGAGTCGGCACACCCACAAAGCTCCGAGTCGGATCCCCGCCTGCACGGGCCGCCCGATTTTGGTCTCGGCCGCGCACCGCGTCTTCCATTGACATCAACTCGGCATTTGAATCGGCATATAAGACGCGTCTCATCACGTCAAACTCAATATGCGTCTCGCGTTGCTCTTCACCTCCATCGTCCTCGCCCTCCTCTCGTTCCTGTACTATCGTAACCTCCAAGCAATGCCCAGTCTCTCCTCCGCCCGCAATTTCAATGCCGCTCATGTCCCCACATCGTATACACCCACAGCAATCTTCGTCGGCGGGACCTCTGGCATCGGACAGGGAATGGCGGAAGCATTCGCGCGTCACACCAAAGGCAACGCCAGCATTATTATCGTCGGTCGGAACCGCGCCGCCGCAGAGTCTATCATCGCGAGCTTCCCGAAACCCACCGCCGACGGCGTCAAACACGAGTTTGTCGAGTGCGATATGACGCTCATGAAGACCGTTGGACGCGTTGCGGCCGAGCTGCGTGCACGTATTCCAAAGATCAACTTCCTTGTGCTGAGTCCTGGTGTGCTTACCCTCGACGGACGCAACGAGACCGAAGAAGGAATCGACCGCAAGCTGGCGGTGCATTATTATGGGCGACATCGGTTCATCAAGGAAGTAGTTCCCTCTTTGGAGGCAGCGCATGCGGCCGGAGAGGATGCAAAGGTCATATCAGTTCTTGGTGCCGGCCACGGCGGGTCCATCGACCTCGATGATCTCGGATTGAAGAAGACCTTCAGTCTCCCCAACGCGGCCAGGGCAGCCCCAACTTACAACGACATCATGGTCAACGTACGTCCGTATTCGTCCTTGTCTGGCTCGTTGCTCACAACAGAACCAGGACCTTGCGGCACGTTACCCAGGCCTCTCCTTTATCCACTCGTATCCAGGGGCCGTCAATACTGGAATGTTGAAATCGTCCAACTCTGCGGCTCTCCGCTCCACCCAATTCCTCCTTACTCTTATCTCGCCATTCCTGCACTCCGTCGAATCGTCTGGGGAGTATCAGTTATATGGTTTGCTGAAGGCTGGCGCGGGAGCATCACGCACGAACGACAAGGGTGAGGATATCGGTTGGAAGTCCTCGTACTATGGTACCCCGGATGCGATGGTTCGACTTTGGAAGCACACGGAGGAAGAGACGATGCGGTGAACAGTTGTTTTCATGATATTTTGCAGTACAGTAGCTTGAACATAATTAATTTGCGCTCCTTCCTGAATGATTCCCTGGATGTCGCGGCCCTCAGTGGATTGTACTGTCACTTTGCCCCAGGGCGCTCCCATAAAACAAATACAGTTCAAGCCCTTCCTTTTTCATGCCCGCAGATCCTCTTCAACGTCGTCCACCATTTCTACGGTCGCGAACAGCAAGGTCAGCGGCGACTGGAATTGCAGACAAATTGCAGAACACGAAGGATGTGAACAGGATCTTTTCAAAGGGAAATCCACGGACCGAATCTCCGCGCAATAATTACCCACGGATGGTGCTGGTCGGAAACAGGGTGACATTCCCTCTTTTGGAATGTCACATCCGAGTCACTAGCAATCATCACCCTCTTGACGGCCGCTAGCAACTGCAACAACTCGCAGTTGGTGGCGGCGACACACGCGCCTACATGCTGTGAGTCATCCTGCCCGTTCCCGTCGCGATACCACCAACCTGCATCAGATCTTCAACTCGAAGTTCCGCTCTTCCCGTGCTTCAATTAAATGTCCGAGTCTCAGCAACTGGCACGGTGTTTACTTTCAAGCATAAAGAAGATTCTCGTAAAGTCTTCCCTGGGTCCGCTGTCGACTCGTCGTTGTGCTGTTTGCTAATTTGAATCGGTTCCTGATGCCTTGTTGCCGCGAGGTGTTCTGCGACTCGCCGGCGCACCCGGGGAGCATGTAGTGGACAACAACGAGCATTGCTATTTGCAGTGAAGGATTGAATCCTCGGTAACCAAATTAACCTTGGATCCAAGCTCAGAAACAATTCGCTCAACTCTGATATGTTTGCGACTAGGACGCGGGCGACAGATAAACTTCTGCAGCACCGCTTCAATTTCCCACTCGGTATGACCTCGGTCGATGCTGATTTTTCAAGACGAATCGGGCTCAGAGGGGACTGCGGTGTTACTGAGAATGGACTTCGAAGGCCGCCCAGGTCCGCAATCTCCGACAGTATTCTTCCGTCGATGTCGGGCTACCTCTCAGAAACTGGCGCCAGCGCCAGCAATATCGCAACCGTATCTCTTCTGAATAAATAGCGTGGCCGGATCTTTCAAGTTCAACCCTCAAGCTTTGCCCTCATGGGAGACGCAGCTGCATATCTTCTTCTCGTACCATGCGTGGTAGCAATATATGCCCTTGCTCGACGCTTCAGGCCACATCGGCGTCAACACTTTCTCCCGCTCCCACCTGGGCCGAAGAAGCTGCCGCTGCTTGGTAACCTGTTCGACCTCCCTTCCGAGCGGCAATGGGAGGCATATCAGCAGTGGAGTGAGGAGTACGGTGCGTTGATATCTAGAATATTGCAGCAATACTGATACTTTGTGCGAGCCAGGCTCCGATATTATTCATCTCGACATTGCAGGAACATCGATTATCGTGTTGTCGTCTGTGGAAGCCACTCGGGAGCTCTTTGAGAAGCGTTCTTCAATCTACTCGGATCGGTGAGACTCGGAGGGACTTGCCTTCACGTTGCTCATCTTTTTCATGCACAGTGCACATTCGCCCATGCTTGTTGAGCTTATGGGTTGGGATTGGTCAATTGGTGCGTGCTGTACACGTCCCCTACTATGGCACTGAGTACGCTTGCTAGGCTTAATGAAATACGGTATGTACTACGACGACGGGTGCAGGTGCCTGTGAATCTCATTGTGCATTTCGTACATAGGCCCCATGTTGTGCGTTCTCTCCCTTTGAGCCTCAAAGTCCGAGCTAATCAGAAAGACCAGGAGAGAACACCGGAAGATAATGCACGACTCTTTCAACAGCACCACCGTTAAGCAATTCCGCGCTCAGGAAACAGTTGCTGTGCATGCACTTCTTCGTCGCCTGCTCCATGACCCACAAAATATCATGGCGCATTTCCGCCAGTACGTTATTTTTTTTCATATCCCTCCTTTTTAACCAGGACTTACTAGGATGACTGGCGGCCTCATTATGGATATCGCATACGGTATCAAGGTTGCTGAGAAAGGCGATCCATACATTGATATGGTGACGGAGGCGATGCGTGGACTCGCGACAGCCGCAGCTCCTGGAGCGTTCCTTGTGGTTCGTTTACGACAATTCATTTATTTATTCGACTTAACGTACCGGTGATTTTAGGACACTATCCCGGCGTTGAAATATGTCCCCAGCTGGCTGCCTGGCGCCGGGTTCAAGCGCCGTGCCGCCGAATGGAGGAAAGTCACACGCGGTGTTCTCGAGTTGCCCTTCATTCAGACTCAGAAAAATATTGTGGGTTCAAATGCCAGTGGAACCATTACCTGATCACTGTCGCTAGGCACTGGGAACTGCGTCGAAATCCTTTACCTCTCTCAATTTACAAAATCTCAATGCCAATGGCAAGGATAAACACAATGTCAACAATCCCGAAGACCGTGAATCCGTCATTCGAAACACCGCAGCAAATGTTTATGCTGGCGGTGCGGACACGACCGTCTCCGCCCTCGGGTGGTTTGTATTTGGCATGCTATCCAACCCTGCCGCCCAAGCCAAAGCGCAAGCTGAACTTGATGCGGTGCTTGGCCACGGGAACCTACCAACCTTCGACGACCAAACGGTGGCGGCGCTGCCGTATGTGAATGCACTGGTGAAGGAGGTGTTGAGGTGGCGGAATGTGACGCCCATCGGTGAGTTTGACACCAGAGTTTTGCAGTTGGCTGAATGAAATGATTTCAAGGAGTTCCTCATTATGTGAACGTGGAAGATGAATATCGTGGGTATCGAGTCCCAGCGGGGTCGATTGTCATTGGTAATGTCTGGTGAGTTATCTGTGTTCTAATACTTTGCGAGAGCAGCCTGACGCGGGGTAGGGCCCTACTTCATGATAAGGTCCGTTCAGGTTGCTCATTCGCAAGTTGCATCAAACTCAACGCGTATCCCGTAGGATGTCTACCCCAATCCCAATTTCTTCAATCCCGATCGATTCATGCACGACGGAAAACTTGACACCGGGATCAGAGATCCAGATACAGTGGCTTTTGGATTTGGCAGGAGGTATATAAATCATCATTCAGCTTGTGCTCTTGAACTGATGTTTCTGTCTTCCTCAGGATATGCCCCGGAAAGCACTTGGCCACGGCAATCCTCTGGATGACCATTGCCTCTATTCTTGCAACATTCACGATTGAGAAGTCCGTCGATGAGCAGGGGAAAGTGATCGAGCCAACATATGAATACTTTGCTGGTATCGTTTCGTGAGTTCAAGTTTGCTGATACTTCAATGGGGAGTTTAAATTAACAAATTTTGAATGTTAACAGGACCCCCACGCCATTTGAATGCAGGGTGACACCGCGATCCAAGGAGGTTGCACACACAATCCATTCAACGAACATGTATGGATAGCCACAGTGCCGACAATTGTGTTGGGTTTGACTTCTTGCTACTGGTATGTTGTAGTTGGGCGAGTGTGACGGGTGGATGTAGCTTCCCCAATTAATCTTTGAAGTTTGAAACATGATTTGCCGCCTCTTTGCATCTTTCCTGAGGCTTATGAGACAGGTTTCTACCTTATGCAGCATATTTATCTGAGATGTGCATCATACTCGACTCTGACGCGATGTCCATCGAGTTCTGACGTGAATCACCTGATCGCGTCGAACCGCTGCGCGAATAGGAAGATGGTGTAACGGCAAAAATGGATACTTCCGAGATACTTCCAATCTCTTGAAATCATTCATCCTGTAAACCCACATTCGGAGTCGTCGCCGCGCTTCACAGGTTGGTCAACTCTGAGAGCATTTGGTTTGCAGCGAGTAGGCACAATAGAGGGCGATTCTCTACAACTAATCGTACAGACAGCACAAAACAACTCAACTTGAAGTCGACCTCAATTGAGCGGCTCCCGAGGATGCTTCTTCATCGCAGACAAATAATCCGAAGTACTCTCGATCTGGTACTCCAGCGGCAGCGTCAAAGGCTCGAAGGCATCTCCGCGATCTTCAAGCTCCTTCAAGCGCTTCATCGTCGCTGGCCGCGTCTTGTTGACGCTATAAATCTTGATTCGATGACACGACGACGTAACATGGAGATCCCAGCTACGAAAGACGGTCAATTCATCAGCTAAAGTGAGAAAACGTCACCAACTTACTTCCAGGCAGAGCGGACGAAAGTTGGTTCGGTATTGTTGGATGAGTCCCATGTACGGACGCAAAATTCCAACCAGCCCTCAGCGTCGACAGGGACGTCGATTGTCCAGAGCCGCCAGGCATGGTAGTGCTAATATGAAATCGTCAACCAATGTTTTGCGGAGAGAGTCTTTCCGCACCTTCTCGGTCATATCGTCAGGATCGACGGCATACCAAACGCTTCCACTGCATTGCGAAACATTTGAGTGGGGATTTTTAGCGACTATGAAAGACCGACCCGTCTGCAGAAACTTCCACACGTTCCACCCAATTACCGCCACCAGAATATGACCATCCTTTGAGTGTGATATTCCCCTCATGGATGATAACTTGCTTGTCCCTCGGCAAGATAATCGCGCTGCTGTGGGATAGTGAGGACCTCTCACCATATTTAGCATGCGACGCACGATACAGGCATCTGTTGGATCGAGAACCCATTGGAGTACTTGGTGTTCTGTTTGCCGATCTTCACGAACACATCAATCATCTTCTACCGCCGACACGGACACGCACCTGAGAGGTATAGTACAGGTACTCCTGCGCTTGTACCGGGCCCATGCTAGGCGAGGCGATGGCATTAATGCGATACACCCACTTGCAGCTCCGAGCACCGATGTAGCCCGTCACGACCACCCGAAGCGGCGCACCGTGCGATTTGGGGAGCGGCTTTCCGTTCATCTCCCAGGCGAGCAACACTTCCTCGTTGGCACGAACTTTACGGAAAGGAACCGAGACGGCGTAATTGAATACGTTGTTCTTTCTGGAGGAAGGGGAGCATAAGCCCGAGTCATCGCACACCATGCATATGCTAGTGGACAACGCACTTGAAGTAAGTGTCGGCACCAATGAACTCGAGATGCTTGCATTCATCGGTGACCCCTCCGCAAGCGATCTTCAGAACCTTCTTGAGCGGAACACCGCGGTAAACAGCGGTTCCACTACATAGATGAAAGCCAAGTCAACGGAAGTCAAAGATGCGTACATTGCCCCTTCACCTAAAAACCGGTAAGTAAATTTTAACCAGCCTACAGAGGAATACACGAACCCCAAGGCGCATTGATCAATTCATCGCCATCGCCAGGATATTCATTTATCTGCTCGATGCGTCTCTGCACCGAAAGCTGATCAGCTATGCACTACGAACAGCATCACAGGCGCTCACCGTCCCGCTACACTGCAACGTTACAGTCACCTCCATCTGACTGTCAAATCACCGTTAGAAAGTACAGGACCAGGGAGCAAGGATCAGACGCACGGGAACTTCGCAGGGTCCTTCAAATCCTTCAGCGATAGTTTCACACTCTTATTGACCAGTCCCCCGATCTCCAGCTCAAACACGTCTTCTTGGATGTCTGGAATACCGCCGTGGTTGCGAACGCTTACACAACGCCGTCAGCTGAACCGTACTAGCACGATTCGGCGACTCACAAATGGTACTTGTTATCCGTTAACTTGCCTTGGAGCAGCTGCCCGGGCGTCGTCTCGCCGTTGTACGGAAAATCCAACACGTGCAACAAGTCAGGTTTCTCCTCCAGCACCGTCTTCCAGCTGAAATCGACGATACTCTTCAATCCAAGAGCCTCGTGGTATTCCTTCCAGCGATATCCAATGAGGATGGGATTGGTTTTGGGCAGAGGTACGAATTGGAATTCTGAACATGTCGTCGTCGGTCGCGAAACCTCATGTATAAACCTGAAAGCATACCTGGAATCGGCGTGAATTTCTTGGTATTTAGGATCCTCGTCGCCAGCGCCTTCTTCTGGGGATAATTCTCCCACTCGACATATCTTTTGAGGGTCAGCGCATGAAACCGCCGAATATGCAAGAACCAACCCAGTCCATCCCAGCTTCTCCTCCGCAAACTGGATAACCTCAGAATCGATTTGCGACTGTGTATCTGCCATGAGAGACAAGGCGGGCGGCCCAGACCAACGGGCATTCCGCCTATTTATGCTATCACCCTGGGAGTGGAGAAGGTCAGAAGAGATGCGGTATGAGCTCATCGTATGGGAGAGTAGGCCACATGAACGCTGAACATGACAGTCGAACGGGACGTTCGGGCTCTCGAAACAAGGCCAAGTGAGCGCCGTTCACATAATTAGATCCCGAGTTGGCAAACCTTAACGCGGCCGAAATTCAAAACTTGGCTTGGACGTTCAGATACCAACTGACGATAAAATTAATGCAATCTACCTCAAGTACAACGAGAAGCGGGTTCAGTATTGAGCTGCGTAGAGGTTGAACGGAATGCTCGCATCGCGCGCGTCATTCCGGAGACTCGCGACAATCAGGACCCGTCTGGCGCCCAACAGGCGCGGAAAACATTCTCGCATCTCCCAAACACCGTGCTTGCTCGTCAAAGCCCCACCAGTCATCAAACTGACGGTTACCGTCAAGACAATCGGCGTGCGGGAACGATAAATCGTCTCGTCGATACGATCCCAATCGGTACGCAGCGGGAAATGGGGGATAGAGTCGCCATCCGGCGCACAGTCACGGCTGACAGCGAGAGACAGGCGTTTGAGCGGTGCATGCTCGAGTATGCTCATCAGAAACGTCGGAAGACCAGCGAGCATACTGGGATTGTCGAGAGAGATGGACAGGTCCGTCAGTCGAGGAAGGCGGAAGGCCACCTGCCCAAAGCTTCTAGAATCAGACCGGCCGTCTACGCTGAGATTAGAGTACTTCATTTAAAAAAGCTGAGGATGACGCACTGAAGTACGTGGCAATATCGAGCGACGACAACGACCCGAGCTGCTGTAGAATACCCTCGAATGACTCGGATGCAATGTAGTCGCAGATCTCCAAATGCTTCAAATCCTGCATGTCGAATGGGCTGACTGCCGGATCGTCCAATTTCTTCGAAATGGTCTCGAGCCGCAGACATTCGACGGGGAAACGATTCGCGAGTGGTGGTGCTCCCATGCCCATGCCCATCGCCTCCTCATAATGACGAGAACGGACCTCCAACGTTTTCAGGCCCGCCGTCCGATACCGAAAAAGCGAGAACATAAGGCGATTGTCGTCTGTGGGCTTCACAGTGACATGAGAGACCTGCGGTTGTGCGATGATGTTCTGCAGAACGGGCAACGAGTCCGCTGGTGGAAGCGTGAGGATGGAGAGCCGCCGAAGTCGCGTGAATGTGATTTTTTCGAGGAACGAATATGCCCACGACGCGTCTACGTCCTGGCTGGACAGTCCAATGGCGAGGTGCGTAATCAAATCCAGGAGATGCGGGGCGTAATCCTGCATGTGCGCAAGTCTTCTGCACTCTCCGCCACTTGCAAGCGCAAAATAAGCGAAGAGATGGAACCGCGCGACGGGAAGCCACGCCTTCCCAACCAAGCAACATCGTCTGAGGTCCGTTTGAGAGTCGTAGAGGAAGTCGACAATGACCTCGACGAGTTCTTGGATCATGGTTCTCGATGAATAGACAACCAGACGCAATGAGGCCTGCGTTTAGAAGAAGCTTTGTGGTGGCGCGTCTTGGACGTACAGACCAAAGTGCAAAATCTCCGTCACACCCGTTATTCTGAATCACTCGCACGAGCTCAAGCGAGCGTCTCAAAAGTACATGGTCATGCTACGATAGTTCTTTCTCATTACTTCCAAACGATGTTTGTATTTACAAGATTGCATATGAAGAAAAGAAAAGAAAAACGACGACACGAGTCTATCACCTGCAACAAGATGAGCCAAACGTAAAAACCAGAACTCTGCACAAGAGACGAACCTGACGTGAACAGCATCGACGCAGGCGTAATTATAATAAACCGCCGTTTTGGAGGATCAAGCCGGAGAAGACGCCGAAATCCCAGCAGTGAACCAGGACTGTTTGCGCTGCGATTTTACGGGGACGGGCGCATCGGTGGTGCTAGCGGTGCTCTTGGGCTTGGAGGGAGACGTTTGCGCGGATCCAGGAGCTGAAACCGTCACGGGAGGTGTCGGAGGTGCACGAAACACCGATGACTCGACATCCATTCCATCCGGAGTGAGCACCAAGTGATGTAGCGGGTGCCGGACCTGGAAGATGGCAGCGGGAACAGGTTTGGGCGTCAACGGGGACGGCCGAGCAGGGCTCGAGGCTGCGGGTGAGCTCGGCTTGGCGGCGGCGATAGCTTTGACGCGCGGTTGTTGTTCCAGGAACAAGCGCCGACGTTCAAAGTCGAGATTGAGTTGTTCTCTTTGAGCGCCCAACCCGTCCCGCAACTGCGCCGTCAAGGCTGCCTTGACTTGTGTCAACATCCCGTCTTGCAAATGCACCGTCAAGGTATCCTTCAACTGCAGAATCAAATCTTCCTTCAGCTTCGCGACGAAATACTTCATCTGGATCGTCAGGTCGTCGCGCAGCTGAGAGTTCAACGCATTCTGCAGCTGCTCCCCCAATGCTTTGAGCTGCTCTTGAAGCTGCGAGGAGAAATGCGCTTTGAGCTCGGTGAGAATATGCTCCTTGAGGTCGTCTCGGAGGACGTTCCTCAAGTTGCTCTCCAGGGCCGCCGACAAATCAGCTTGGAGACGCTCCTTGAGATCGTCTTGCAAGAGAGTCCGCAACTCTTCTTGCAGCTTGAGGACCAGGTCGTCCTTGAGGCGAACGAAGAGCTCGTCCCGTAGCTGGTCGACCAGCTCCGTCTTCAAATCAGTCGTGAGTTGGGCTTTAAGTGGCGTAAACAAGTCGTCCTTCAACGGCTCCAAGAGATCGTTGGTCATCTGCAAGAGAAGCTCGCTCTTCAGCTCTCCAAATACCTCCTCTTTCACGCGACCGGGCAGCTGCTCCTGCATCTGCGCAACCAGTTCGCCCCTCAGCTGCACAGTGAGCGCATCCTTCAACTCGTCCTTCAACTCGTCCTTCAACTGACCATGCAGTTCGAGGAACAGCGCTCCCTTGAGCTCGCTATGCAAAGCGCCATTCATCTCGCTCTTCAGCTCCGCGCCAATTGCGCCCCGCATCTCCTCCTTCAGGTGGTCCCTCATCTCGTTCTTGAGCTCCAAAGCGAGCTCGTCTTTGAGCTGCAGCCTCAATTCCGACTTCAACTTCTCCATAAGAGTTTTCTCGCGACTCTGGATATCCGCCTCGAGTCGCTCGGAAAGGGAGGTTTCGCGGCTTTCCATGTCCACAGTGAGTCGCTCCAGAAGAGTATTCTCGAGACTTTTCAAGTCGATTTCGGGGACACGCGGGGCTTCGAGTGGGGGAGGCGGCGGCGAGGGCGGTGGTGGCGTCGGAGAGTGGAATGGTTCTGAGGGAGGAGAATGTGGAGCTACAGTCGTGGATGAGGGCAACGGAGGAGTAGGCAGAGGCACTGGGGGAGGAGTGGATGGACGTTGCGGACTCATGTCGCCCATCTCGATTTCAGGCGGAGGAACAGGTACAAGCTGCGAACCTCGCAAAACCTCGGGCGCCACTTGCGCGAGAAGATTGCGAAGAGCGTCTGCGGAGGTCAACGCCATATGAACGGGCGGTGTGGGTGGCTTAGACGGAAGGCTAAGAACGGTGTCGTGACTGGAAGACGATCGAAGGGGAGAGGGAGGTCGATTAGCGGAAGGCATAGCGATCGGCATTGGCATCTGGCCATTGTAAAGCGGGACGTCGGACGAACTGCCGACAGGGCGAGAACTGACAGGATCAGCGGCGGGGGCATGAGCAGCGTGAGGAATATGAGGGGATGATGAAGCCATGGAGTTGTTGAGGGAGACTAAAGGAGAGTAGGGCTGGTGGTAGGCAGACGACTCGTCACCGGGTCCGCTGTAGGACATCCAGCGAGGGTAGGCCATCGGCGGCAAACCAGGACTGGGGAGAGACGACGGCTGGATCGTATACACAGACGGGCGACGGGGATCATATTCGCTGTCGCTGTCGGGAATCCTGATTGGCGAACGCCGACCATCCATTGGGTGGTCCTGACGATGGCTGTCACGGTGAGGAGGGTGTTGGGGCAGAGGCGGCGGAACACCACCGCCTTCACGGTCACGCGAGAAGAGCTTCGATCGGGGTGCACTGTTCCCAAAGGGCGAAAGTTCTGACCGCGAAGAATTGGCTGAAACAGCAGTTAGCGGAAGATGACGGAGAAAGCGCGAAAAACACACATTTGGAGAAGTTTTGGCCAGCCTTACTGAAGAAAGGCCGATGTCCACCAGACGATCGGGGAGGAGGCGAGCGACGATAGGATGAGTTGCGCCCGTAGGGAGAGAAATTGCTATTATTCGACTTTCCGGAGAAGAAAGAACGATCACTCGACGGAGGCGGTACCGTGACACCAAATCCGGGACGCGAATAGTCGTTGAAGGGAGGCGGAGGAGGCGGAGGAGGCGGAGTGGGTTCTGAGACAACCGGTGGCGCATTCGCTCCGACAAACAGACCGATGTCGCTGCGCGGAGGTGGGCTGCGTTGGGGTGAGTCTATTTGGGCGGTTGGCGGCTCTTCGCGCTCGTCTGCAGCAAATACCGGGGGTGCATCAGGAATCTGTGCCTCGGTCTCCATTTCTACCGGCGAGTGGATTGGGGTACCAATATCCATATCGACGGGCTCCTCTTCCTCCCGCTCGTCATCGGCGCCATTGGGAAGCGACTCTGTCATGATTTCGAGTTTGACCTGCTTGGACTCGGCATCGGGAAGCCTGGAAATTGCAATCTCCGCCGTTTCTGCCTCAACCTCCTCAGGAACCGGAGACGGGGAAGGGAGATCATCGACGTCAGCAGAGAGCTCGAGGGGAGTTTCGAGGCTAGGAAGGTCGACCGGAATCGGCGGGGTAGGATCTCGCAAGGGTTCTGATGCTGGTCTTGGTACCGAGATTGCCGCAGTGGCCGGTGTAGGTACAAACTGCGTCTGTCCAACGTCGACCTTCCCGTTCGTCTCATGTGGTAAGCTACCCATGAAATGGAAGCCGGGCGGGAATTCATCGGCTGCATCGGAAGCGCCGATAGGCAAGATATGAGCCGCGGTAACAGGACCCGGTGGTGCATCGTCCTCGAGCTCGTCCTCCTCAAGCTCGACCGCATCGGGACCAGGATCGTCAGCTGCAACAGGGATCGGCTGTGGAGGCTCTGTTGCGCTCGCGACTGCTTGGACGGGGATATCCTGAGCAATGGGCTCGTCCTCGTCAATTTCCGAATCTGGTGGCGGAGACGCGTGATGTTCCTCTGCTGATGCCGCAGGTGAGTGTTGTTCGTGACTCGTAGACACTGGAGGTGACGGAGGTCCTCTGGTCGGCTCAGGGGGAGGAAGAGTAGGGGCCCTACGTGGCTCGGGGCTCGAGGAAGATCGTATGGACTCCGAATCGTCTTGATCAAATGAGACTGGTCGTGGCGGGAGCACCAATACCGCACGTTCCACAAAGTGATACTCCATCTCCGCATCACTAGACTCCGCATCACTAGTTGTCAGCGCTGGGGGGTCCGCCAATGGAGACGTCTGCGAGGCCACTGAAGGCAAATGTGTGATTGACGCGGGTGGCGGAGTAGAAGCAAAGGGAGTGGGCAAGCGAGAGGTGAGGAAGTCAGACTCGTTGAACTCGACATCGTCAACAGGCGGCAAAGCAGATGGGTCAGATATGTCTGATGAGCCGAAGAGGTCTCGCGCGACGTCCGGTTTACCGGGACTAGACGGAGGATAGTGCAATTCGAATTGGAGATCGTCGTCATCATCACCTGGGCTCGCAATGGGGACCACTGGAGGACTAGAACCGAAGAGATCGTAGGTCGTGTTACCAATATCGGACTGAGTCTGCGACACGTCGCCTTGAGTGATTTGGTCGTTCACGGGAGGAATAACTGTCGGTTGTGGTTGGACCTCAGGAACATCTCGAGTAGCCACGAAATCCCCTGCCGATTCATCTACAGCGCAAGAAATCAACAAAGGAGGAAAAGATCGAGGAAACAACAAACCTTGTGAGACGGGTGGTTCGCTGGCAACTTCCAGTTCGACCACCACCGCTTCCGATTCCTCCTCATCGAACAACGGGTCAAAGACATCCGCCTCGGCTTGTTCCATTTCCATTGTCGTTGCTACAGGGGCGGACGGCGACGGCGAGTCAAAGAGCAGATGCGAATCTGCGACAGTGGTCGCCGGCTCGGGTAGTCTCTCTGGCTCGGGACTTGGCTCTGGCGTTGGATCGTCAAACAAAGTCCGAGGGTCCCCAAGTGCCGAAGTAGCGGGTGGTCGTTCCTCTTCTGGTGTCATCACCACCTTCTCCTGCTCGACATCCGGTTCGTCAAAGAACAATGACGGAGGTTTCTCGAGTGCCGAGGGGTCAGCAGGTGGTCGTTCGTCTTCCAGTTCCGCGACAGTACCATTCGGAACAACATCGACATCTTCCTTGTCCACATCCATCGCGATATCCCCGTTCTCGCTCTCCATCAAGCCCAACCGGTTTTCGGATAACAACACCATGGTTGGCGTCAGCGGCGACAACGACGGCGAATGAACCTCGGCAACCTGAGTCAGCGACAACGGGGACTTTTGTCTCTGCACAGGTTGCGTCTCTTCGACCTGCATCGGCTCGTCTTCGATGGCCGTTGGTGCGGCGGGGACCTGCGTCGTCAACGTCAAGGCCGGAGCGTTCGCAGACGCAGACGCCGTCCCTGCTGCCGGAAGCGAATACTTCTGCCCGTCCACGACCCACGCAAACGTCTTGTTCTCGCGATCGAGCTCGAGTCCGCGCATGTATTGCTCTGCCGTGAGGCCTGCGTTGAGCTCCTCCTCCGTTAACGTGTACCCCTGGATGCCTTTTTGTACCTTTTGCAACCAGCCTGTAGATTAAGAGCGTTAGGGTCAGTAAAGTGTCGAGGAAAAAAGAGCCAGGAGAATAAGAAAATGACGCCGGTCAAGCTGGTAGACGGGACAGAAAAACGCAAACGCCGGAAGAAAAGACGAAGAAAGAGAAAGAGGACGAGAAGAACTTAAGAAGGCAGGCAAGTAAGAATACGCACGCTTCGATAGCATATCGTCCTCATACTCCTCCTCCTTGAACTCTCTGAAGAAATCATACACAAACTCGTCTCTGCTCCCCATCCACCCAGTAAAGAACCTCGAAAGCGGCCGATCGAACATTACGTCCCGATACCCGCGCTTGATCCTGGGCTCCTTCCTGGCTTTAGCGAGAAAGACACCCAACAGCCTCGCAATATGTAGGACGTCGAACTTGAGCTCCTGCCAGTACTCGGGGGCTTGAGTGACGAGGTACTTGAGACAGTCCCATTGGACCTGTGCGAGCCAGAGAAGGGGAATGCGATATCCGCGAGGAAGGTTCAAGACGTAGCCGTTGCTCGGGTCCTTGTCCACGGCCATGTCGTTTTTCTCGCCATCCTCGACATCGTGCGTAGCTGTGGCCGGCGGCATGTTAACCATCCTCACCTCGACCCAGGTCTGTTTGTTATCGACCGCCCTGGACGGAATCGTAAACACATTGGTGACCATGTAGTCCACAATCTGCCAGTCGCTCCATTCACCCCCAAGCACGCTCGGATGGTTTGGGCCGATATAATCCAGCTCCTCTGCGTGTCGCCAGGTCGACAACGGCGGGAGGTCTCCTGTACGAGGATCAAAGGGCGCGGGGGACGGGGAAGATGCGATGGCAGAGAGCTTGAAGTGACGTTGCTGGAGTAGCGTGAGGGGAGGTCCACCGGAAGCTGCTGATGACGATGGGCGGTCACGGTGGTGGGAGGACGAGGACTTGCGTGGGCTCGTAGGTTCGGAGAGGGTGATGCTGGGCTTGCGAGATAAATGGTTGCTGCTGCTAGAGATGAGCGGCGCAGCAGATATCGACGCCAGACCCGCGGTCGAAGTCGTAGGACCCGAAATGGTCGGTGGTCCTCTACTCGCACTACTCATCATGGGGTTGATATTGTCGTTCCCGCCATTCCGCCCGGTATAAGCCTCGGTCAGCGGGCGCGAGTATACGTCGTGGTTGTTCGACGATAGTCGCGGTATGACGATACGGCTCTGAGTCGAGAACGCCCGCCCACCCGGCGTCTGGCTTTGACTCTGTGACCGCGAAACAGAGCCGGTAGTACGCGAACCTTTGTAGCTCGATCCCTTGTAGCTCCCGCTGTCATCCTCTTCCTCGTCCGAAGTAAGTGGGGACGGCGATGCTGATGCGGAATACACATTCTCGATCTTGCGTTTCCTCCCTCTCGATTCAACAGGGGCCGTAAAGTCGAATTGGACAGCCGACCCGGGTGAATTGGTGGCTGAAGCCGAGCCGAGATGGGGGGCAACTGCAGGGCTTGACACGCTCCCGCCTTGTGTTCGTGGGCGAAGCGGACGTGTCGAGGCAGCCTTTTCGGATCGCGGTGGTCGTGGTTTAGGTGGGGGCTTTTTGCGTGGTGGAGGGAGCTCGGTTTGGATAGCGAGGGGAATGGGCGGGAGACGAGAGGGACCGGGGGTTGCACTTTGGGAACCGGGCGTTGGTGTGGACGGTTCGGAGGCCTTGGGATTGAGAGCCTGGGCGACGAGGTCGAGCTCGCGCTCGCTACCCATGTCGGAGGTGAGAGGAGAAGAGCCGCGGGAGACGGGGGAGGGTTGCATTGGCTACAAATGAACATTGGTCAGTGGAATGGACGAATGTATGAAACGCACTGAAGGCGGGAGTTCTGGCTCGGGAGGCACGTCCCACTCGACTGTACGATTGACGTCGTCAATCACGAGGCCGTCCATGAACTGCTCCTTCGAAATTCCGTCCAGGAGTTCTTGGTCGGTGACGACGAAACCTTGAATGCCAGTGCCCTTGGGAACCTTTTGCGCCCAACCTGGAAAGCAATAAATGAGCAATTTCACAAAGAGTGATAGAAACTGCGACGCACGGAGAGAGAGAACATCGTCATTGTACTCGAGATCCTTGAACTCCTCGTAAAAGTCCCAAATGAACACCTCCCTACAGCCCATCCACCCATTGAAGAACCTGGTCAGCGGACGGTCAAACCGAGGGTAGCGCCACTGCCTCTTCATCTTCGTCTCCGCGCGGGCGCGTTCCAAGAAATCATCTGTCAAGCGACCAATGTGGAGCAGGTCGAACCTGAGCCACGGCCACACCGCCTTGCCAACGGAGAGCAGCAAACGCAAACTCTCCCATTGTACTCTGTGAAGCCACAACAACGGGATGCGGTATCCTCTCGGGAGGGTGGTAGTCGTGCCGTCTGCCTGCGTGACGGTGACCCACGGGTCAGCCCTGTTTTCGCTTTTCGGAGGAATCGTTATGGCGGTGCGGGCGAGGAACGACACGATTCGGTAGTCGGTCCAGTGGACGGCCTCGTCTGACTCGCGGCCGATGTAGTTGAGCTCTTCGGTTCTCCGCCAAACGCTAGGCGGAGGGTCGGTCGGGGGTTGTCGGGAGCTGTCGGGAAGCGAACGGGGCGACGAGCACAAAGCGTGGACCTTGTACGCAATTGGGCGTTCAACGAGCCTCCAGGCAGCCGCGAGTGGGTCGACAGGCTCCGCCATGCACGATCAAACTGGGCGAGTCGTCAGTTTTTTTTTCCGCCGGTTCCCGGTGTGGATGCGTACGATATCTCAGTCTATGAGAGTGAAAAAGACTGGGAAAAGACGTTGGGGGAGAA
Source organism: Mycena amicta (assembly GCA_029282125.1). Lineage (NCBI taxonomy): Eukaryota > Fungi > Basidiomycota > Agaricomycetes > Agaricales > Mycenaceae > Mycena > Mycena amicta. The sequence continues at coordinate 928,605 of JARIHP010000004.1, read as the reverse complement.
ATCTGGCCGATGCAGACTCCTGTTGTGGCCGTTGTTGAACAACCCTCAACTTTGTTTGTTCGGGACAAACAACGGCTGATGACTCCGGTTCACTCCACAAACGTCTTTCTTTCGACTGCAATTATTGACTTGCTTTCATCCCATGCACCAATGAGACCGTTCCTCCTTCGCATTGTTTCAATCCGTTGAGAGTTGAAGCATTTCCAGATGAAACTTCATTCGCGGAACACTCCCACTCAATTGCCGCCGGCCACCTCGGCTGCTGCTCGCTGTCCCTCCCCGTCGCCCCGACGCACAGACATACGGTAGGCTTGCTCCGGACCTCCAGTTGCAACTCACTGAATTTCCCGAGTGCCCCAATCCTCGAATCGCTCCATTAAAAGATTCTGGCAGGTTCCACGGCGGTGGACGTTGCTATGCATATCATCCACCAATGGCACCGCGCCACCTTGGCAGGTCCATGCCCGCCGGTGATGAACTCCGACGGCCGACCACCGGCAGAAATTGAACGCGCCGCTTGGATACAATTTACTATAATTGAAGTCTTGGTCTTGGTCTCGCTCCTCTGTGAGGGGTCTAAGAGGGCTTCTCTGGGTTCTTTCGCAACCAGTCTCGACAAGCTTCTCGTCCTCGTGTATGTCAAGAACATCTCACTCGCCCCCGGACCCATTTAATTCAAGTTGACACCAAACTCGGCGCTTTAAGCTTAGGCTTCCCTTCAACCTTGTCCCAACACGAGCACCTTTAAATGAATTTTAAAACTGTCTTGGTATGTAGACAACTTCGCGTTCTCCTCTGACCACGCCAATGCAGGATGTATGTACAGCGATAACTGCGGACGGGTAACTAACTGATCTGGACCCAGAGTTGGACTCCCGCGTTCCGACGTGGGAGGAGGATCTATTTCGAATTCTAGCTTGGCTCTGAAATCCCTCGGTCAATCCTCGCGATCTCAGGACAAAAATCGACAGCTGGTTGTTTCCAACCAATGCGAGACTCTCAGATATTGCCTCCCTGAACCTCGCTCCAGCTCGATGACGAGATTACGAAAGAAACTCGAAGGCCGCTTCAGCTCGATTGAAATCTCATCGGGCTGTGGATTGGATTGCGGTCCCGCTGCGGAACCCCGGGTTCAGGAAGCATGCCGCTGTACAAAGCATGCTAAATTACACCCTCGCAGCTGCCTTGCCAACATGAGTTCCTATCACTTGCAATGTGGGTCTCTAGTCCTCCATAAACTGTTCAATCAATTTTACCTCGCTCACCCTTGGCGTTCAAGTTGTGCCTCTGTTGGATTCAATTATACCGAGGACAGAAGCAGCAGCAGCGCTCGTATCCTGAGTGTGGCCAGAGGCATAATTGCGTTGACCGTTGGTCCCGTTTCTTCCATTATCAGGCTTGCGTTCAGAGGATCAACGATTCTCAGAGTCCATGTTCGAAGACATTGGTCGCATTTTCTACCACCCACAGCGATTCAAGATACCGCTCTCGCGTCGAAGTCTGTGCGCCTTACGGTTACGCTGGCCTTAAAGTCGTCAAAAATTTTGAACGTACTTGTAACATTACAAGGAAATCCTCGACATTTGAAGTAGGAATGAAATCTCTGGTGAGAACTGAAGTACCATAGACAACTTGAACGCCGAATACATGGTCTGCTTTATTCTTCGCGTTGCGGTCCCGTAAGACCGCGATGAGCGCAAAAATCCTTCCTCCGGATTTCTTTTCTACATAATGTCTTTGACAAAAGCGCCGGCGCCGTCCCACCACAGAACCGGTTTAAAGCACATTCGCAAGAACAGATTCAGTCGCAGAAGCCCGGAAGGAACCCGTCCTCTAGTCGTCCGGATCGAAAAATCTGCATCAGTTCTCCGTCGTGTTTCGCACACCCCGGGGGCCCATACTCTGGAGTTCTTTTGTGAATTTGCGCCGTACGCGTCGACCAGGCCGATCCTGGTAAAATATTCGGCGGACACGGTTAACGTGTTGTAATCTCTCATTCTGCTCCCTCAACAGTGGAATCCGTCTATTCATCTACTCAATACGTACATACAACCTTCAACCCATCGTACATACGTCGCATGAATTCCTTGCACGCAAACACAAAAAGAAACAAAACAAAGATCGTGAACATTACAACAGTACAAGCGACCAGCGTTGAACGACAACGAAGAAAGACAGCGCCATTACTCAAAAAGTTGCAGCCCACGCCTCCAGATCAATCGGCGACGTTCGCGAATACACTATCCACTCGTCGTTCTGTTTCAACACACACACATAAATACCGCATCAGAATGAACAGCAGGCGAACTCACCAATAAATCCTTCGGTGTCTTCCTCAGGTCCGGATCCTTCAACAAACAGCTATCCACAAACGCCTCTGCCACGTCCGGGAACCCCGTGAGCCGCGGGGCAGGCTCGTTGACGATATGCTGCAGCAGCTCCAAGATACTCATCGTCATCCCGCCGCCCTGCAGACTCACGCCCTTGCTCTTCCGCTTGTCCTTCTTGGACTTCTCTTTGGATTTGGGCTTGCGCGACGGTATACCGAGCGCGGCGAGCGAGTTCATCGACCCGGGCCGGGCGGGGGAGAGCGTCCCCTCGAGGTCGGACAAGTCCGAGTCGTCCGAGATTGATTCCGAAAAGGGGAAGCGGCCGAGCGCGAGCTCGATCAGTGAGATGCCGAGCGACCAGACGTCGGATTTGACATCATATTGCGCGCCTTGTATACGTTCAGGCTGTGTGTTGTTCAGGTTGGACGGCACAAACGATGAAAAACACGTACGCTCATGTAGGTCGACGTGCCGACGAACGTGTCTGCTATTGAGTTGATGAGCTCGCCAGACACTCCAAAGTCGCAAATCTTGATTTCGCCCGCCGAGTTGAAGAGGATGTTGGACGGCTTGATATCTTTGTTCCTTTTCAGGCAAAGCCGAACAAGGAAACGGAGGACTCACCACGGTGGATAATTCGGTGCACGTCATACAGATAGGTGAGGCCCTCAAGCACCGCAAGTGCGACCTTGCCCACGACGTCGATGTTAATGGGTCCAGTTTTCTTGTAGATTCCGTCGAGAGAGCCCTTGTCCATGGCCTCCATGCAAATACAGATGTTGGGGTCGGAGAGGAACGCGCCCCAGAAGGAGATAATGTAGTTGGAATGGCAGTCGTGCATTATCTGGAGTTCCCGCAGAATCTGCTTGCGCACGGCGGGCTTTGCGTCGATGAGGACGATCTATCACGCTCAGTCCGCCGTCTCGCTGCAGAAAAGAGCACACACCTTTTTCGCCATGATCCTCCCGGTTGGGATATGCTCCACGAGCTTGACACTCCCGCCGTTCCCTTGCCCCAGCTCGCGTATCTCCTTCAGATCTTCGTTCCGCAGATCGAGTTTGGTCTCGTTGTTTAGGTCGAGGTTCGCGAGCGTGTTGGAGAGGGCGGTGTGGTACGTGTTACGCTTGTTGATATGGGGAGAGGCCGTGTTTGGTGCGGAATTGGAGCCGTTCGCGACGGTCAGCAGGGTGTTGTCGTCCACTGGAGCGTTGGAGGTCGTGCTGGGCGGCAGCTTCGGTGCCTTGAGAGTCATCGGTGGTGGTCGACGCTTGCCTCCTGCTGCACCGACAGCAGGAGCGGGTGCCTGACGCATGGCAATGGGCTCGGGGTCTTGGGGAGCGGGAGTGACCGGTGATGCTGGCTGCTCTGTGGTCAGCTGCAGAGCTTTGAAGTTTCGTTTTTTGCGGATCGGAGTCGACATCGCGGTGAGCAGCGGAGGAGAGGAATATCGAGAGATGGGTCGTCGTCGTTGCTCGCCGCGACGAAGATGGCGTTCACACGCTGTCAATAATCATGACTTGCCCCTCTCCGACAACATGCCCCGCGTTGCTCCCTTTCGGAGTACTCAGTCTCTCTTTGAGCCATATATTCACTCACATGTCTTTCCGTTGTCCTAGCTTCTGCCGCGCTGGTTCGACAGAGCACTGGCAAACATTCTCAAGACGACCTGGCATGCAGTGTTCTGGAGCTCCCGTAAAACCTCCCAGATCTCATCGAGGAAGCGCGCAAACAAACCACCGGAAAATTCTTCCACTGCCCCGCCGTTCCTCGTTCAAATTCTGACAGACACGCAAAGGCGACCTCCAATGTCATTCAAGAGTGAAGAGCTCATGCACTTGGGGACAATAGGATCATGATTAGTATAGAGATGGAGATCCGTACCGCAGTCGACCTCGTCTTCACACTGGCTTTTGAGAGAAGTACTCAGGCATGCATACAGGTAGATATTCCTTGCAGGCTAACGTATCTCAACTGATATATCTGTACAGGCTCAAAAGCGAGGTCTACGTCGTGAAGTACGACCTAGCTGGCAAGCCCGAGTGGCCCGACCTCGTAGCTAGAGCCGACGGGGTGGTGCTCTTTCTTTACCCGCTGGAATTGCTCCGAAAACCCATCGGCCTCGTTCGCTCTGGGCCGGACATTCTTGGCACAGAATACGCAGTGTCCTATGTGGAATACAACGGAGCTTGCAACAACAGGCGACGAGCCATAATCCTCAGTGCAGCGCAATACAGGCCGTCGGTTCCAAAACTACTCCGAGTCTTTCTCATTCCGAGTCCAACACACCGTCGACATCATCGTCTCCCGGTGGGACATGGATCCAGACGTCTACGGAAAGACTTGATATTGGTATCGTCGCTCACACTCAACCGGCCAGCTGCAGTGGTTCAACGTCTATTCATTATATTGCGCTGTACACACCACCCAAAATATCTCGCCGACGCAAAAACCGTCTTCCCCGCGCCGACCAGCGATGTGTTCTGTGACGATCTTCCTCTCATTCAAGAGCATGTGGGTCAAGTTCTTCAACTTGTTTGTCTAATACTAACACGTATCGGGATCGATGCTGAAGGCAGTTTGCCTTCCTCCGCATGTTATGTTGTGGTTGAGTCGATTTCAACATGCTTCCCAAACACTTTCTGTAGCTATACCGTAGTAACCCTTCATATTATTACCTAGTCCATCCAATGTCTATAAAAAGTACATTTCTCATACAAACACCAACCAACGCACCCGCAACATCAATTACCACGGAGTTGGAACCGGCGAGTTCATCCTATTTGGGGCCACGGTCAGTCAGTCAGTCAGGCCAACCTTCACAGTTCATCGCTGGCAATCGCGTACCTTTCAGGTTCAAGCCCTCCCATCGCAAGATACCTCCACTCCGGCTGCGCAAGGGGCTCCCGATACTCCAGCTTCACCTCCAAACCAGCATCCTCCAGCGCCTTCAACTCCTCTCCCACATCCACCACCCGACTCCGACTCCCAATCACATCCGCCCGACGGTCGCCAATACTCGCAAAATGCACCGACACGCGTTTCAAGCTCGAATGTACGCCCTCCCGCCTGCGGCGCTGTAAAAACTCGACAAAGCCCGTGTGCGCAATCGCAGGCGTCGCGAACTCGATGTGCAGCTGCCGGATCTTGGGCGCGCATGCCGTGTTGGCGAGGCCGAGACCCTCACCTGCGAGTCGCTGGAAGAACTCGCGGTTGAGCGATTCGTCGTGTGGCGGCCAGGAGCGCGGGGCCCCGCGATAGGAGGCGAGCTGGAGCGTCGTGGTTTCGGGATAGAGCTGCAGGATGTCGAGGATGACGTCTTCGACAATGAGGCTGGGCGAGATGTGTACCGTCAGGCCGCCGCCGTCCATCTCAGAATCATCGTCTAGAAGATGCGCGCCGGGCCGCTGGTAGTGCATCGTCTGTGAGCGGAGCGACTCCCCGACGAAGAGGAAACGCAAGTTTGGGATGACGAGACGCTGCAAGAGCAGCTGCGGCTGAACCCCATTCGGACCAAGCGATGACGTGAGACGGAGGTCTTGCAGCTGCAGGTGTGTGATGGGCGTACTGAACGCCTCGAGTATGGACGGATTGGTTATCTCGAGCTCGCAGTGGACGAGGTTAGGGCAGCGCTCTAGAATTTGGAAGAAACCGTTCTGATCTAAACCCCCATGACTAGTCCAGTTGCCGTTACCGCCAGGCGGCAAGGTCCAGACCGAGGAGCAGGATAGTGTGAGGCTAACAAGCTGCTCCCACAAGAGCGGGAGGGCCAGCGCGTCTGCGCCAATAACTAGCGCCACGGTCTTCAACTTGGGGCTTCGAAGAATGGTTGAATTTTGGGGAAGCTGTGAGGTGGCAGATACGTCGACGAATCGAAAGCTTTCGAGGGCTGGCGTTTCAGAAGGATCGCCCTGGAAGAGCGCGCGAAACAGCCGGGATTCGGAGCAGATATCGAGATGTTGTATACGTTTGAGCAGTTGGAATAGATGATGGAAGTGGTCCAGATGTGGATCGCCAAGCAGTGGATTCCCCTCGTCAGGAGCATCGTCATCGTCGTCAGCATCGCGCGGCGGCCGCCAGCGAAAGCGCTCGATGAACGACACTGAGAGGAGGCAACTTCCTGTGCGATTGAGCCAGTTCCCCAATGTTTTGGACGCGGCGGATGAAACCTCTGGAGAAGCATCGCCGTTGTATCCACGGAGACCAACAACGTGCAGCGTGTTCCAGAGACGCGGGGTAGCATGCGATGTCTGGCGCCAATAGCGACAAACACGACCAAAGACGAGAGGCGGTTGCAGTGGATGGAGAACCGCGTTGTGTTCGGTTCCGGGGAGATCAAGCCTGACGAATATCTCCCGCAGACATCCTCTGGGATTCGTCGAATCGGCGCGAGGAGAAGATTTAATGAGCTCGATGTCGTTCTCGAGGCGCCTCGCCGGTCCGATTTAACTCGTTTCACAACGCGTCCTCTCTTTCAGCAATGTCTTATGTTGAGTTGTTCCAGTGCGGCGCAGGGAGCTATGAGGAGGGAGCGAATGCGCTGAACGTCTTCGTCCGACGGCGAAAAATAGCTGTCGCAGGCGCTGCTTGAATGGGGAATCGGTAAGAGACATGGTGGTAAGAAGCAAGACGTGTGTCATGGAGAATTGGCCAAATTTGGCATAAACTCGCTGCAAATAGCATTTGGTCCCATGATGTCAAATTGCGCACAATTATCGACTCGGACGCGAAGTGTTATCTTCAATCGTCTTCCCAATGGAAGGAAGCCAAGCCGTGCGAAACTGAAGGGAAAGACTGTGTACAGCGGTATAAGAGTATCGTGCAAACGCAATGTAGGCGCAATCGCGCAATGTGTCCTCCTCGAGCTCGCAATCGTTTGACATGCTCGCGGCACGGCCACCGTGATAGACAAAGCGCCGCGAGCGCCAAGGAAGCTCTGGAAGACGTCATGATCGTCTTCCCCACATTGGGCAGCTTGGGTGAACCGTACTCTCTTGATATGAACAGTCGTCGCGGTAGTATCGGAACAGCAGGCCATAACACGGCCGCAATCATATCGGAGGTTTTATTTAAGTACACAGTGCAATATCTTCATTCGAGTCCTCGTCCCACAGTCACAGTGGGTAGATGCGGCCTTAGCAACACATCTCGCACGGGCAGCCTAGAATGGGTTAACACGGTCTAACGCAGAGAGGGCGAAAGCGAGGACGTACAGACGATATCCGCAACACACTCGCAGCAGCCCTACAACCGAGCATTTAGCGATGTCACCAACGCAGCGTGCATCAACACGCCCGACAACTCACCTCGCAACATTCTACAATGGCAGGTCAGACGTGAAGGAGAAGAGAAGAGAAAACGCACCGAAACAGAGGAAGCACCCGAGCATGCCGAGGAGGCAGTCCTACAAAAGAACCCAATGAATCGTACGACCCAAAAGTCAAAGTCAAGGTCAAACGGACCTTGCCCGCTCCAGCGCCTCGCATCCGGGACATCTTGTGCTTATGCTGGTGCTCGCACTCGCCTGTGTGCTGGCAGGTGCTGGTCTTGCCGGTAGTCGCGGGCGTCATGACGTCTTTGTCGGAGTGAGCTACGGCGACTCCAAGAGAGGGTTAGAACGCACTCATCTCGGTGGCCTGGGGCTGGGAGGCCGTTGCTTTGGCGGGGGCAGACATTGTGTTGTTCGGGAGTGAGAGCGACGGAGTAAAAGGCAGTGGTGTGACACCGGTGAGAGATCGCAGCAAAGGTCTTTATAGCCTAGCCCGGAGCCTCGTGCCGTTGATTGAGTGACGTACTTACTATAAATAGGCAATTGAATAATTCGAGATAAGATATTAAGATCTATGAACCGCAAGTCCTCTTCGAGGCTCATACCTCCACTTTGGTGCTGGCGTTATCATAGAGTCCTCAGACTCATAGAAAAGTTTCAAACGCAGCCCGCGGCTCTCCATTTCCCGCAACTCCTCTTCCACGTCGGCCTTTTCTGCAGTCCGGAAAGTCAAAGTCACCGAGTGCAGCCGGGGGATGCGCGCGCGCAGGAAAGACATGATTCCGGTATGCCGAACTTCCGAAGATGTAAGCACCATCTCCAGCTCGGCCAGCAACGGACAGAGAAGGTCGTCGGCGAGTGCGTCAAAGAATTGCTCGTCCAAAGGAGTTGTCCACCTTATCCGAGCCCGAGATGATGTCTCCTCGTGGGGCACAAGGTGGATGCGAGTTGCTCGTGGAAAACGTCGAAGAATCGCCAGCATGGTCGTCGTCTCGACCCGGGATGGATTCATGTAGACGGCAAGATCGTCGGGTCCAGAGACGTCGGCGCGACGCATGGGATCGACCTGTATGTTCAGAAAGGAAACAGTCTCCACCAAACACAAAACACGCAGTTTCGGAAGCGTGATGTGTTCCAAGAGGCCCAATACCACGTCAGACTCAACCCAATTCGGCATATATCCAAGGCACAGATACAATTCTGTCAGATTGGGAAGGACCACAGTCGGAGTGGGAGCCTGAATCAGGCTATCAGCCGTTATTGCCAGCTCGCAGCGGACCAGATTGGGGCATCGACGAAAGATGGTGAGAAGGGTGCTCTGACCCAGTCCGCCGATGTGCTCGCCCGCTTCCCACATGCCTTCGCAAAACAGCCCGAGCTCGGTGAGGTTGCTCCATTGACAAGGTAATGCCAGGGGATCTCTAATCGCGACGAAAAGGAACAGCGACGTCAGACCCGGGGCTTTCAAGATGGCGGCGTTCTGCAGAGCAGTAGTATCGGCATCAAAGTCGAAATCCTGGCGGCCAATGAGCCGAAGAGAGGAAACCTTGACTGCATCCAAGGAGAGGATGGGAGATAGCCATGAAATGGACGACCAGAGGGTCAGATTCTCGAGGCGAGTATGAAATTCTATGACACATCGCAATGCAGCTCCGTCCAAGGCATCATCATTCGGTTTGGTGGGGAAGGGCCGCTCGATATACGAAAAAGACAAAGCGCTGTCGCGGGACCGAGATATCCATTGTCGAAGAAAGCTCTGAAACGCCGCTTCCGCCGGAGGTGAGCTGAGAGCTGCTGCACTGCTCATTGGGAAGTCCGTGTACCCGTCCTGGAGTCCACAGACATGAACCCTGTTCCAAAGGAGAGGCGTGGCATGCGAAAGCTCTCGCCAATAGCGGCAGACACGTCCGAATAGTAGAGGAGGTTGGGATGGGTCGATGACCGCGTTGTGCTCCGTCGGGAGACACGCGAGGAAAATTTCCTGGAGAATATATGGCGGGATGTGACGAATGGGAGAGAGGAGCGATTCATAGAGTAAGATCTCGGAATTCAGAGTATCTCGCTCGATTTTGAGACGAGCGAGAGCGGCTTCCGTGTTCGCGATGTCGACATCGAGCTGCGCCAGCCGGGAACGAGGTTCCACAAGAAAGGCGCGTATTGCATCGAGTTGTGCTCCGGAAGGGGAGAGGAAGCTGTCGATTTTGTCCTTGAAAGGCGAATTGGCGAGCAAGGACATGACGAGGAAGTCGAGAGTGCGGTTTGTTTGTGAGAGAGAAGCCGGCGCCAATCACAAGCCTGATCTGTTCCACCACGTCGAGGCGCCCACACCTTCCCGTTCACCTAACAACTTCCGTCAGCCCGTGGTTTCCCACCGGTGGTTTCAAAGCTCTTCAGTGGGAGAACGCCTCCACAACCTTCGACATGGCTGGTGAGCCCACGCCGTGTCCCTACTAGAATAGTATTAGATGCACATCCGAGTCGCCAATCTCACGAGCTGCCGTAGGCAGTTCACGCCGACCTGTTCATTGACTTGGCCATGGTCCGTTCATGCATGCGCACGAACGAAACTCCTGGCGACCGACCTCTGGCCTTCCAGTCGTTTCGTCACACACATCGACGTATACAGTGTCTGTTAATTTCGGTTATCATCCTTTGTAAAACACCATTAACACTTGCTTCAAGCGTTAGCTATCGGCTGTACATGGAAAAACAATGCAATTGTCATTGTCTACCCAGCAACGTCGGACGTTCTTGCTCCACAGTCAGCTCTCAGTATTCCGTGGCCTCACGATGAGACGGCGGACCAAGCTCAACACTCGTTTGACCTAGTTGTACATATACATTGACTTCACTATTACGAACTCACAATTCCTTCAATCTTTCCTTTCTACCTCACACCTTGACATCACCATCCCAAACAACCCTCCCCCCAATCCACGCATACGGGTACTTGTGGTGGTACCAGTTCCGCAACGACCTGCGCTCTGCGAGGCGCGGAATCGTCGCGTAGGACCCGCCGAGCTGCGTGAGGGGTCAGTACAAATACAGGGCACGGAAAAAGGCCACCCACCACAACCTGATGCGCGCCATCGAAAAAGTCGGCCGAGAAACCTGGATACAGCGCCGACGGCTTGAATCCCTCAAACTTGTCGAAAACAGTCGACGTCCACTCCCACACACCGCCGTTCCCTCCTCGACCCCCATCGCGCGACCCACCCGTCGTCGCGCTACATTCCATGAGCAAGAAGAAAGACGAAGAAAAGAGGGAAAAAAACGCACGGAACGGGATGCCAATTTCTGAACCCGACGTTCGCCCCGCCCTCGTAGCCACTCGCGAACTTGTCGTAAAAGACGCGGAGCTCTGCCTCTGAGGGTAGTCGCCCGCCTTGCACCACCACATACTTGGAGAGGCTCGTATATGGCACGAGGACGGGCCAGTGCTGGGCGATGTGCATCGGGATGGGCCCGTACAGAGTGCGGACTTGAATTTCCCCGTTTTCAGCTTCGATCCAGCTCGCAGGCATCGGAACCTCCCCTATCTGGGTCTGGCTCTGGTAGAACTTGAGGAATTGCCCGTTGGTCACGGGCCGCCAGGAGATACGGAATGTATCGACATGGACCTCTCGCTTGGGGCCCTCGTTGTCCTTCGGGAATCTGTCAGCTATGTTCGCGCAGTCCAAAGGCACATACCCAGCCAAACTCATGCTCGCGAGCATCCCCTTGCGTCTCATCCTCCGTCTCATCATCGTCATGGCCCAAGATCACGCTAGTTGCCTCGACAACGACAGCCTCCTCCTCCGGCACGGACGCAGCATCCCAAGCCTCCGCAAGGCCCTCCCATGGCGGGGTAACGAACTCTGGCGGCGGAAGCGTGCCACTACCCGCACGCTGCAGGAGCATGTACAGCAGCGTCTCAGCATGCATCGCTTCATGCTCGTAGGTCATGAATAGCACCCGCCCGACTTTGCGCGTTAGAGGGACCTTGCCGGTATCGATGTCCGCGTACAACTTCATCAGCCGTTCCCGGACGCGGGTCTGGAATTGAAGGATCGACACGATTGAGGGCCAGTCGTTTTCGTTGGTGGGGACTTCAGAGTGGGGCTAACGTGGGTGATGAGGTCGAGGGAAACACAAGACGATGGTGCACATACGTGGCATTGCGTCGGGTCGTCGACATCAGGGTCAATACCACGCTACGAAGGAGTCGGTGACCGGTTAATCACTGGGAAACAAAATTTACCTCGAAGATGTACTGTAGGATAGTTTAGCAAGACCAGCTGAGAAAAAGATAAGCAACGTACCTGGAACGCAGCAGGCTCGGTATGCGGCTCGTCCAACAGCCTCGACAGATGGATATCCAAAAAGGTGGGTATGTGGCCGCAATAAAACAGACATATGTGGCGGAGGTCGATCGGCTTCTGCATAAGCATCGAGGGCGGAATCATGCGCCGTGTAATGCAGTCCCACGCCGCCCAGAGGTTCTCCCAATCCTGGGGTGCGGGAACACCGAATGGCGAAGACGAATACTGTTTCTTGAGAACGAGCTCGCCGGCGGTGTTGCACGCGCGCAGGGAGGTGAGAAGCGGGAAAGTGAAGCGCGGGCGTTCGAGAAGCCAGAGCGAGTACCGGCCCGCGCTGTCGGTCCAGCGCTGAATGGACCGGAGTCCGGATTCAGCGAAAAGAGTGTATGCGTCGGACTCGGAGAACTGCAAGTATGGTTACGACGAGGACGAGGTCCGTGCTGTGAGTTGGACAAACCTTGAAGGACTCCTCGATCTTGACCTCTTCGTCTTTCAGGAAACTGATCGACTCTTTGGTCGACGGTACCACGACCGTGTGAGCACGTTTGGCCTTGAAGAAGGCTTCGTGACGGCCTGGAAAACGAGTCAGACGAAAATGGAAAGGGGTCGGCCTTAAACGCACGGTGCACAATATCGTAGTTCTGTGTTCAGAATAAGGTTGCGGCCCAGGAGAAAACACGGTGATCAACTTACGTTGATATACTCCCAGTTCTCCTCGTCAAAGAGAGCCTCGTCTCCGAGGGCTTTGCCTGCCGCCTTGAGCCCATTCATGATAAATTTGGTCGTGTATCCCTGGGGGTCGTTGTAAGCTTCTTCTATCAACGCTTTGCCGTTGTCGTGGTCCATCCCAATAAGCAGCGTGTCGCCGGATCCGGGACGCAAAGGAAGGGAGCGAAGGAAATCAGCGGCATCCTTGCGAGCAAAGTTTCCGAGGGACGAGCCGAGGAACATGAGGTGGAGGGGAGTGGGAAGTTCATCTGGGGTAGATGGGGGCGATGTCGCGGCCTCGGAAGAGTCACTGGCGGTAGAATTCGACATGGGCGAAGCGTCCCGATACGACGGCGAGTGCTTCCAGGCGGATGTCTCTCTTGTCAGACGGCCTGCGGTGTTGGAGCGGGTGTGCAGGCCACCTGCTTGGGCGTATTTTAGGCCCTGCTCGTAGGTTGCACAGAGTCCTCGGGTTTCGACACGACCGTCGAGAGATTTGCCCACGTCTGAGTTCGCGATGAAGGCGAGGGTGCGTTGTAGCTCGCGTTCCTCGAGATCGAGCGCGTAGTAGGTTATTGGAGCGGCAACGGGGTGCTCGTGGTCGACGAGATGCGAGAGGGCGAGTAAAATGTGGGAGGTCTTGCGGAGTGCCCTGGTGACAGAGATAGATATATCAGCATCGTCGTCGACGAGGAAGAAGCCAAGTGTCCGTCATGTCAAATCGTGGGAGTCAAACTCACCCAGCACCGAGCTTGATGAGGGAAAGTCAGTACGCCACTCCGTACTGAATGGAACGTACCTCAAGAATAACCTCCCCGTCACACAGACCACCGGTGCCTAGATGCATTGCAGCCACAATCTCGTCCGACTTGTTCTTCAAGATCTCTTCCTCAGCGCCGAACAGATAATACTCGGGTGCATTGGTCGTGATATCGTCGTACAACCTGGTCGCAGCAAGTCAGCTAGCTCTAGGCTGGGTCCGGTCAAAGGACGCACCGCAAACCTCGTTCGTCGTACAGCAGCATCGTCGGGAGGGTCTTCATCGTGGTGGCGCGCAGACCAGCCAAGACCTGTGCCCCTATGTCCACCGCAAGCTCCGTATCGCTATTCGCGCCGTTCTGGATATTGAGGATTTCCGCGCCCATTTTTTCGTTCCTTTGTCGTGGCCGTGGTCGCTGCGATAAATACCTTTTCTTGGGTCTCGGATCCTGGCCTTTTTAAAACAGGATCCTCTTTGTGGGGTTAATATGACATCACAACCCTATCATATCCTAATCACTGGGCAGCACGGCCTTACCGAGCTTTTAAATCCAAAAATGGTTGGAAGCCGCCCTCCCCGTACAGCTGAGAACGCCAGGAACGCATGGTAAATCCTTCCCGATCTTGGGAAAAAAAAGTGGTTGTATGATCTTCTGTGGGGATGACTCGTTTCTTTTTGCACCCCACATTTTGGAAGCCCATTAGGTAGGTTTCTGCCGCCCCGTGGGGAGCGACGAACGCGGGTTCTGTGGTAATATCACTCTCTCTCTCTCTCCTCCAAGATCTCGAGCTGAACCGCGCAGTGGAGTTCTGTAAACCAAATATTCGCCGTGCGGCTCCGAATGCATACCACGGAGCATCTTTTGAGACTAGTCCACCGGCAGAATTTTGAGACCGATGAGCGCCGTTTATCCTGAGTCGCAAGACAGTTGAAAGTTGGGGATCGCCAGCTCAGTCAGCTGCAGATGAAAGGTATGTAAGCTGCTGCGCATCTAGTCAGCACCGGGCCGGGGTATCCGAGTCTTGACTCAGTAAACGTGCGCGCGTTGCGGTTTTACGCCTCAGCAAGCGAGAACAGTCTAATACCATTAGAGCTACAATTAGTTTAGCCGCCATATGAAAAGATCGTCGCTCCCTCCGTCCTCCACGCATTCAGATAAATAGCACAACACAATACGAATAATAAAAAAGGCCGAGTGCGAAGTCTATCGACGACCGCGACGAGCGCTATCATCGTCTGTGTTGACGAGCTCCGTCGCGAGCCGCTGTAGCAGGTCATCCGATTTGGGGTTCCGCGGGAAGTTCCGGCCGTCGCCTGGTCTGTACATTGATCAATCACTGAGAAGAGAAAAGAGAAGAAAGGAAGAAACGCACGCAGCACCACCATACCAGACCCTCGGCACCCAGCCCCACGCATGCCTCCAACCAAACACCTGCGCGAAATTGCGCCGCCAGCCCAGATCGTACAGACGGATGTGTCCATGGGCTTCGCGGACCAGCCTGCGTTGCGCGCGGGAGAGCTCGAGCTCGAGCGGCGGGTCGGAGAGGTCGTGGCCCGTGTGGGGAAGCGGTGGGAGGTGTCGTAGGAGGAGGAACGGCGAGAGGTTCTCGATTGTCGTTTGGTTGATGCTGGTCCGAGCAGATCAGGACTAAGGCAAGGCAGAGGAGAAAACCAGACGCACTAGACGAGATACAGATGGTAGCAGTAGAAGGACCCCATGACGAGTGAGAAGACGAGGGCGTAGAAGGTGAGGAAGATCCCGTGCAGGGGCATTAGTTCGTTCTGTAGTAGACGCAGTCAGCGGGGTAGACAGACAGAGGACGGTGAGAAGCGCACCATGCGTATAGGATCCGAGAAAGCATGCCACAACACAAATCCACAGACGACAGCAATGTAGAGCGATACAAGCGTGATACAAAGAAGAAAATGCAGGAATGCGGGGTAGGTCCGATGGCCAATGCACTTGCCGCCCAACCAAGGACAGTGGTGGTCTGCAAAGAAACAGTTTGTGAGCGGGGTTGTGAGAATATAGATGATAGGTACCCATTTTGAGCACACAACGCCCACAGATACTGCAATGATGCGTCCGATCCGGCTTCGGGCCCTGATTGAGACATGAGAATCGAAGATGCCTATACGACGGAGACGAACGCACCCAGCACTTGCGACACCACCTCCCAGGCGCCGAAAAGTCATCTTGTCCATTCATCAATCCCTCGGAATCTTCGTTCTTTGGCTCGTCGAGGGTGACAGGCCCGGGATCGCGTGCAACGCAGACGATGAGCGCGGAGAATATCATGAAGAAGAGGGTGTATGTGACTAGGAGGTGTGTGAGGAATGCTGCCGTCCTGTGGACCGTCTTGAGATGGTAGTCGACGAGAATGTACAACCAAGACGGCTGGGGCGCTAGGATTAAGAAGACCGCGGCTGAAAGACCGCTTTCAGTCCACAAACAAGCGTCCAGAGACGATCGACAGACCGACGAGCGGAACGTAGTGGTACCAGCGTTTCTTTGGTGCATCTGGGTCGCGGGAAGGACCCAGTTGAGGAGACGAGTCGACAGAGGAGTCGATGGGAGACTGGAGGGATATGGTTTCCGTCGGGTTGAAGGGGGAGCGAGGTGCCATGCGCTATAACATCAAGGCGGGGAGGGAAAGCGATTTGTAAGCAAGCGAGCCTTCGTCTCGACGACCATCTGTCTCAAATGGCGCCTCTGGGAACAGCTTTGGAAGTACGCTACGACGGTCAAAACAACGACACAGATGTGTTCTCGGGAAGCGTCGACGGAGATTGGACAGTCAAGACGTATGTTGCTTCTAGAGCGCGCATCGCCCATAACTCCCACACAGAGTCCCCAATGGAGGTCCGTTGAGCATTCCTCTGTTTGCCCACCTCTTATTTCGTACGCAGGATACGTGCTTGGGCTGGTTGTACAGTCTTGCGTCGAGCGACAGGCATCTACCTCGCACCCAGACCCAATCCATGTAACCAGCCACTTCCTGCAACCAACGTCTGTCGCGCCGTTTGAGGTCCACGTTCGCGTATTGCGCATCGGGCGCCAGTTCACGAATGTCCTGGCCAGTCTCTTACAAGGGGTATGTGGTTGTCGCGTTCTTACTCTTGTCTAACGAGCCACAGGGCAAAACACGAATAACGACCCACATCATCTTCGGCTCACTCAGCCCCACCAATGGTCGACTCAATCTCTCCCCAACCTCACCCTATGCGCGCCGTCACCCGCTGCACATTCACCCTTCGCAAGCAGTAGAGACGCGCATGATCCAGCGCTGGGGCTTCCAACCCCATGTCCGCTGGGCACGCGACCCAGTCCTTCGCTCCCAAAACCTCCCCGATAGCCCAACGCGGACGAATTCGCAAACGGCTGGCGGAGGTGGACTCGTCTGGGGCGCATGGTTCCAGCTTGCCGACCCCGAGGCGCGTATAACGCCTGCCGCCATCGCGTTTCTCGCCGATACGTTCCTCAATCTTCCCTCCTTGCTCCCGAGGGCGGAACGACAAGGGGTGGTCTCGACTGACACGTTCGTCTGCTTCTTCGCGTTGGCTCGTTGACTGATTCCGCGTATGCAGGTGGTTTCCGACCGTGACCATGTCCATAGAATACAAAGCTGCAATGCCCCCTCCGAGCGCTACCCACGCTGCCCGCACAGTCGGGATCTTTGCCTCGGGAACGTTCTGGGGCGAGCCTAGCGGTCGACACGACTGCTACGTCGAGGTGTGGACCGCGCCAGTTGAGCTGGGTGACGGCCAGCCTGCATCCCAGAACTGGCGCGACACCCAGCTTTGTCTTGCGACGTCAACGCAGATGGCGCTGTGTCTTCCTGCCAAGTCCGAGGCGAAGCTGTAATAATACCCTAGTACGCGGTTGTGCATTTGCCCTTGATATACTCGTCTTGCAATCCGTTGGGCACTGGCAGCGTGTCGTATTCCCACCTCGAACTTCGAAGCTGGCAGCTGGCCTTATCTACTTGGTTCCACACTGATATGGCATGAGGATTCACAGGCCGTGGGGCTCTTAAGGTGACGCTGGGAGATGCCCAGCCCAACCCATGTCGACGCTGTTCTCCAGATTCGGCAAGCGCGATAGCACCAGTCCTGTCCCGAGCGACGAGAAGAGGAGTGCGAGTGATGTTGAGGTTGATGTCGTCCGGGCTAGCGCTGCTGGAGGCGTAGAGCTAACGTTCGAGGAAGGTGTGTATATATCTCGTGGTTCGTACAACAGCTTATTCACTCCAAACAGACGTGCAAGGCGGTATGGGCCGCCACCTCGGCGTCTTCAGCTGCACCATGCTCATGTCCGTCCGCATCGTTATCTAATCTTCTACTGGACAACTCACTGCCTAACAGCATCGGCAAAATAATCGGTACCGGGATCTTCTCCACCCCATCCTCTATCCTCTCCTCCGTCGGCTCCGTCGGCGCATCCCTCTTCCTCTGGGTCCTCGGCTTCGTCCTGGCGCTCTGCGGCCTGCTCATCTGGCTCGAGCTCGGCACCATGATGCCGCGTTCTGGCGGGGAAAAGGTCTACCTCGAGGCGATCTACCGCAGACCAAAGTACCTCGCGACGATGGTGTTTGCGATGAATGCTATTTTGTTGGGGTTCACTGCGGCGGGGTGTATTGTGAGCTTTGATATTTCAGAGCTAAACTTGAATCGGAACTGATGTGTTTCGGCTAGGTGTTTGCGCAAAAGTACGGAACGAATCTCGATAGTGTTATGGCACCTAGACTAATGTGATGGATAGCGTTCTTATCGCCGCTGGCCAACCAGATCCACAATGGGTTGTTCGCGGAATCGCTCTCGGAGGTGCGTCTGACCTCTTACCTACTCTGACTCTGCTCTGGAGCATCTAAAGCCATCGTGTTTGTAACCGTCCTCCACGGATTTACGCCCAAGCTCGGAATCCTCGTCATGAACGTACAGTGCTATCCTTCCTTCTGACAAGAAAGGTTGCTCACTGCCATCATGTAGGCCCTCAGCTTGTTCAAGGTGGTCATCCTGCTCATCATTGTTATTACGGGTACATTCTTGAACTTGTACGTTTCTTAGATTGACATCCATCTCAGGATGGGTAGTCCTTTCCGGGAAAACGCACATTCAAGACCCACACGTCAACTTCCGTAACGCCTTCGAAGGCAGCTCGCATAGTGGCAACGACGTCAGTCCTCGCCTTCTTTCTTTTTGGCTAAACTTGAACGTGCTTGAGTACGCAACCGCGACCTTCAAAGTCCTCTTCGCCTACAACGGGTGGTCGAACGTCAACTACGTTCTGAACGACGTCAAGGACCCCGTGCGCACCATGACAATCGCCGGCCCGCTCGGCCTCGGGATCTGTGCCGCGCTCTACCTCCTCGCGAACATCGCGTATTTCGCGGCTGCGTCCAAGGCGGAGATCGTCAAGGCGAATGTTACTGTTGCATCGTTGTTTTTCAAGAACGTCTTTGGAGAGAAGGCGGAGAAGGCGTTGTCTGTGTTTGTGGCTTTGAGGTGGGTGGTTGATTCTGCGAGAAGAATGTTGTGTTTAGTTCACGCAGTGCATTGGGGTATGCTTTGCCGATTTTATATGTAAACAACAGCTGACTGTGGGCGCTTTTTTGCTTATTCCCAGCGTGAGTATCCGTAGACTTCATTAACTGCTTCGTTTGGCTGAATGGCAGCTTTCAGAACACCATCACAACTGTTGGTTTTCCGTCTTCGCTGTTTTGTTTACTGACCAATCCTCAGACATTCGCGGCCGCAAGAGTAAACCAAGGTCCCCTCACTGCATCCTATTCCAGACCAATCCACTAACATCCGCCTTCAGAACTCGCCAAGGAGGGCGTCCCGTTACCTTTCGGCAACAGATTCTGGGCATCAAACTGGCCGACCGGAAAATCGCCGCTCGGAGGACTCATCGTCCATCTCATCCCTTCAGTAATAACCTCTCAACATTTGAGGCTTGGTTCTCAACCGAAATTCAGATGATTGTGATTATCGGCCCGCCTCCGGCAGTTGCGTATCCTTTCATCCTCGATGTTGAAGGCTATCCGCAACAAATCATCAACTTGTTCGTTGTCCTTGTGAGTTATTTCAGAGCCGGGATTTTCATGGGGCTTAGCTGTTACGATGAGGGACTCTTCTGGTTGCGATATCGCGAGCCGAATGCGAGGAGACCCTTCAAAGGCATGTGTTCTCGAAGATCGACTTTTGAACTTATCGTGTTCGGTAGTTTGGCTTCCACTGGCGGTATTCTTCCTGGTTGCCGCTGTTTTCCGTTCGTATATCTCCCAAAAAACGTTCAAGAACTGATGTTCATTCTCCATAATTGTAGTCCTCGTAGCGCCGTTCCTGCGGCCCGCAAATAAAGTGGGCGACACGCCGCCGTTGCCATATTATCTGTACGTCCATTCTCTCGGGCATGAACTCCGATTCATTCATAATGTCCGCTCAGATACTGTTTGGTGGGCATCGCGATCATGGTCCTTGGCGTTCTTTACTGGGCGATCTGGCGGGTGCTCTTGCCGAAAGTGCTTGGATATAAGCTGGAGCCGCGAAAGGTCCAGCTCGAGGATGGGACCTATGTTACTTTGGTGGGTCGTTTTCGATGCGAGCACGGCGCTGAATCTCCTTTTGTTTAGTTCTCGCACGAAAAAATACAATGAAATGTCGCTTCCGCCGAGTTAGAAAGGATCCAACCGGGGCATTTCGGATCCGACAGGTTCCGACTGTTCCGACTGTTCCGGAACCACTCAACAAAACATGTCACGCTGTAACACCTAAAGCACTTTGTCTTTGTACTTGTACATCGAACCCAAAATGGTGCGACGCCCACCTGTATCTCACAGATTGGGCTGTAAGTACCTCCACAAGTCCTAGGCTGAAGGCTACAATACATTATCATGGTACGCGGATTGCGCTATCTCTCTTAATCCACTCGTCTTCGAGGCTCATTGTGATATCCGAGCGCCTCTACGCGTGAGCTACTGCTTCTTTTGACCTAATTGCTGGGCAGCGATCTCCTCAGGCCCCGTATTCCCACCGCGAAGCACTAGAGCCGACGTCGCCGCAGGCCAAATCTGCATGGCTGGTTGCATACTCTGACCTGGATATGGCGCCAGCGATTTGACAGGCCATCTGGTACTTAAGGTGGCGTTTGGGACTCAGGCTGTCTAGCCATGTCCACGCTCTTCTCGAGATTCAGTCAGCGCGAGAGCACCAGTCCCGCGGCGAGCGACAGTGACGAGAAGGCGGGGTTCGATGAGAAGGCAGGCAGCGACGAGAAGGCGGGCAGCGACGGCAAAGGCGATGTTGAGGTTGAGGTCGCTGGCGTCGATGGAGGGGTAGAGCTGACATTCGAGGAGGGTGCGTCCTTCTTCTCTAGTCAGTGGCCTTGCGCTCATTCCACTGGCAGACGTTCAAGGTGGTATGGGTCGTCACCTCGGCGTTTTCAGTTGCACCATGCTCATGTATATCTGCTCTCCTCTACCCATCCTTATCGCGCTGACCTCCCTCACAGTATCGGCAAAATAATTGGCACCGGCATCTTCTCCACCCCGTCCTCTATCCTCTCGTCAGTCGGCTCCGTCGGTGCATCCCTGTTCCTCTGGGTCCTTGGCTTCTTCCTCGCTCTCTCCGGGCTGTTCATCTGGCTTGAGCTCGGCACCATGATGCCCCGTTCTGGCGGGGAGAAGGTCTACCTCGAGGCGATGTATCGCAAGCCCAAATACCTCGCGACTATGGTGTTTGCCATGAATGCTATTTTGCTGGGGTTCTCAGCTTCGGGGTGCATTGTAAGCTTGTTGTTTTCCTTCTCCGGTGCAAGGACTGATGTGTTCTGGTTAGGTGTTTGCGCAAAAGTGCGCCTTTATATCTCTGACGTTGTGCCTACTGACTTCTGCGGTTGCTAGTATTCTCGTTGCCGCTGGACAGCCAGCCCAACGATGGGTCTCTCGTGGAATCGGTCTTGGCGGTGCGTTCTTACATACCACTCTGCGCTGGATATCAAGCTCAGAGTATATCTCAAGTCGTTGTGTTCGTAACCCTCCTCCACGGATTCACGCCCAGACTTGGCATCCTCGTCATGAACGTACGCTAGCTATATTAATACGTCTAAAAGCTGCTCACAGCTGTCGTTTAGGCTCTCAGCTTATTCAAAGTCGTCATTCTGCTCGTCGTTGTTATAACTGGTACGCTCTTCGATTCGAGCCTCTCCGGGACTGAGATCCAGATAAGGTTGGGTCGTCTTGTCTGGCAAAACCCACATCCAACACCCACATGCAAACTTTCGTGACGCGTTCGCAGGCAGCTCGCACAGCAGTAACGACGTGTGTCATCCCATTCTTCATAAACCGCTGTAACCTCGTTTTATCTAGTATGCAACCGCGATGTTCAAAGTCCTCTTTTCCTACGCCGGGTGGTCGAATGTCAACGGCGTTATGAACGACGTCAAAAACCCCGTTCGTACACTCAAGATCGCTGCCCCGCTCGGACTTTGCCTTTGCGCCGCTCTGTATCTGTTCGCGAACATCGCGTATTTCGCTGCCTCTTCTAAAGAGGAGATTATTAATGCGAAGGTTACCGTTGCATCGTTGTTCTTCAAGAACGTCTTTGGACAGAAGGCGGAGAAGGCGTTGTCCGTGTTTGTAGCTTTGAGGTGAGTGTTTTGTTCTCAGAGGATCGCATCATGTTCAGTTTGCGCAGTGCATTAGGGTACGCTTCAACGGCTTTTATGTGATCTAAACAACTGATTGGCCGCTTTTCTCCTGTATATTTCCAGGGTGAGTATTCGTGCACTCCATCCACTCCTCCGTTTGGACTGATTATATTCCAGAATGTCATCACATCTGTGTGTTTTCGCTTTTTCTTCTTCATCAGATGGCCACCCTTTGAACTCGCCTTCAGACATACACTTCTGCCAGAGTAAACCAAGGTCATGAACTGCACCATAACTGTCAACACTCCGCTGACAGCTGTTCTCAGAACTTGCCAAAGAGGGTGTTCCTTTACCCTTTGGCAACCGATTCTGGGCGTCAAACTGGCCCACGGGGAAAGCGCCGCTTGGAGGCCTCATTATCCACCTCATCCCTTCCGTAAACAAACCCCCCCTCCATTCGATTTTGCACTTGAAGCTCACCGATATATTCAGATTATCGTTATTATCGGCCCTCCTCCAGCGGTTGCATACCCTTTCATCCTAGACCTCGAAGGGTATCCAGGGACCATCATTGACCTGTTCATCGTAGTTGTGAGTCGACAATCGTTCTTCTCATAACAAGTACCTTGTTGACGGAGGCAGGGACTCTTCTGGTTGAGATATCGCGAGCCGAATGCAAAGAGACCCTTTAAAGGTGCGCATTTGTTCAAAGATCCGACGTGGCTTGAGCTCATGAAACACGGTAGTTTGGCTTCCGGTCGCGGTATTCTTCCTTGCCGCTTCCGTCTTCCGTTCGTACTTTTCCTTCAAAGTGTCCGAGAACTTGCAAGTTTTATATCCTACAATACAGTGCTAGTCGCGCCGTTCGTACGTCCCGCCAACAAAGTAGGCGATACACCCCCGCTGCCTTATTATCTGTACGACTATCCATATTCCCGCGCGAGACGGCTCACTAATCTCATCCGGCCCAGATACTGCTTGGTGGGTATCGCGATCGTCGCAAGCGGCTTTTTGTATTGGGCCATTTGGCGCGTTTTCTTGCCGAAAGTACTGGGATATAGGCTGGAACCGAGGAAGGTTCAGCTCGAGGATGGGACATTTGTTACGTTGGTGAGTGACGATCTCTTTGGCCCTGCCGCCGTTGATTCATGCGTCCGTTTTAGTTCTCTCACGAAAAAGTCGAATGACCGATACGATTATAATTGATGTTCGTGTACATTTGTTAGACTAGATACAGCCTTCAAATACGACGGGACGAGGGATCCAGGATCGAGTGATGCGTTTTCCAGGCATCATCCATCTAGGAAGGCCATTGTTCTTCGTAGCATCGATGAGACGATGACTGCTGCTCGATCCCAGTCGGTTTATATGATTGGGGACGGGTCGCGCCGCCACTGGCGGGGCAACAAACTCTACAGAGGACAGTGCCAGTTCGCAAGGCAGTAGGAAGGGAAGCTGCGAAGCCCTCAGCATCCCTTGTTTCCCTTGCATCTCTCGTAGAACCTCTGCCCAGACGACGGATATCATCCCTTTCACCATCCCTTCCCGTGGCGAACGACAACTCGTACTCTTCGACAGCGGAGGCCAGACGCACCATCCAGCAACGCAACTTGAAGTCATTGAAAATGTTGACGTGGCTTGGGCCGTGACGTGTAATATCGACATCGCAGAGGACTACTCGTATTTTCAGAAAGGACTGTTATTTTTATTTGCATATAGACTAGACTACTCACTACGCCTGCCGTAGAATGCACACCAAACCATCGGAATGAGCAGAAAATATAGCGTCCACCAAGATTGCATCGCCATTCGTCGTGTGTGAGGTACGAATCGGCTTCAGGCGCCAACCAGTGGACGGAACCGGGGTGGTAGCCGCGGAATCCCTCCCTCTAGCACACAGAAGGAATCTCCCATACCCAAACCCGGCGTTGGATGGCTGTCCACGCTCGTTCACCCCGCACGTCTTGATTGCACCGAGCCAGCTCCGCACGAGCGCCTCATCATCGCGAGCGACAAAATCGAAAAACGGACGGCGTCTGGCGGCGGTTGGCGCGATGAGGTGGTGGTTAAGATACTGGGTGATGGTGCAATTGGTGGAAAAGCGGTCGAGGATAACGGCAGTGCGAACGGATTGGGAGATCGGGGGTTCTATGTGGTGCGGAGACGAGGGTCGAGTGGTAGCAGGCGAAGGTGCGTCGGGAGTGGGTTCGTGCCAGCGCTGAAAGTCGGTCTGAGTAGGTCCAAAGCATCATGACTGTTGTACTCACGCGGAATTGGAGATTTGAGGCCGCAGGGGTGACTACGATTACTTCCTGCGCGGTCGAGCCAGCATGTAGGGTTTCGCCTCCGGGCCTGGCGAAGGAGATGCTGATCGAGCTCAGCAATGTTGCCATGAAGAATGCAGACCTGCATACCTTCCAACGACACGATCATAGACTACCGTGCTGCTCAAAGAATGAGGGGGGCGGCAACGACGACCGTAACGGGGGGACGAACCGCGACTGCAGAGCATAAGATGGGAAGCGCAAAATAGCGGGCATGGCTCACAACAGCGCAAAGAAGGTATCCCTTGTGGGCGTCCTTGTGCTTCAAACGCATGTAGACAATGCAGGCCGCCTTGTCGGCCAGAATGGTATCTCTGGGTAAGGACTGAGCAACCGAGCTAGGATGCAAAGAAAAATGTACTGGTGCAATAGCTGGACCTGCTGTAGTTCGTCGGGATGAACCAGCTCGAAAAATGAATGGTTGCGAAGGTCATTTGCTTCCCAGCCTGCTGAATCGTCGTAGGTGTTGTGGGCAAGCTGGCGCGACCCACCTAACAGGTCGGAAACTGACTCTGAGAGGAATGTCCACCGGCCCTGGCGTCGGAGGACTTGTCAGCTCGACGACGCAAAGAGGGTGCTGTGGGGAAACATTATGGCCAAATTTCGCGGCTGAAAAAGGCGGCGTACCTTGCTCAATGTACCGAAAAGTCCATGATCGCGACTTGGTGAGATTAGCTTTCATTGAGGAGGGACCGAGAGGAAAACTGACTGAATGACACCGAAGGAGGTTCGCTATTCATGGCGGCAACACCCATTCGATCCCTTCCCCCCAACTTATAAAGCGCCAAAGACGCGTGGGCGAGGAAGTAAAGGCGGAATACATTGCCGCGGGAGATGTCATCATCGAGAGTATAATCTGAGTGCAGGAGGGCTCAGATCTGAAGATAAGCGGAGGAAGCAAGCGAGAGCGTCACGGTCACCTACGCCGCTTCCGCCATCACCTCTTCTCCCCAAAGGACCGAATGTGGTCGACCGCTCGCGATATCGCAGACGGCGACACGGTCATTATATGGCTTGCAAGTGTCTTTTTCGAGGCGGAACCACGTTGGAAAATGACCTGGGCAGACTCGCGACTTCCTCCAACCTCTCGTCGTAACCGCGGGCAAGGACTTCAATAGCAAGTTTGGCAACTACCGCCATGCAGATTTCATCGGGCTTCCCTTCGGCTCGAAAGTTGGATCTCGCACAGGGAAGGGCTTCGTCCATGTTCTCAGACCAACTCCAGAGCTCTGGACATTGGCTCTGCCCCACCGGACGCAGATTCTATACATCGCCGACATCTCCTTCATTATGTCCTACCTCGATGTCCGCCGTGGGAGCCGGGTCATTGAAGCTGGTTCGTGTATCGTTCGTTCATGGGTCCGAATGCTTATAGGATGACTTTTAGGTGAGCTTTTAACGTCACTGTTTTTTTGCGAAAGCCAAATTCACTGGGATAGGAACCGGCTCGGGGTCTTTTTCGCACTCCGTGGCGCGGACAATAGGTCCTTCCGGACGTTTGTGGTCCTATGAATTCCATGAGGCGCGCGCCAAAAAAGCCAGGCGAGTGGGGCGGACAGCAGTACACAGACGCTGATATCTTGAGCAGCGACGAGTTTGCGCAACACGGAATCTCAGATATTATCACCCTCACGCATCAGAACGTCTGCAAGGACGGCTTCAATCTCACCGATGAAGCCGATTCGGGTATGTAATTATCTCGCAGTGGAGCGCCGTCTGACGAGGTTATGACAGTCTTCCTTGATCTGCCCGCTCCCTGGGATGCTGTTCCGCACGCCAAAGTAGCTCTGCGGGTGCGTTTGCGAGAACACTGAGAACCTGGCCTGACGTTCTCTACCCAGAAAGACCGTACCACACGCATCTGCTGCTTCAGTCCGTGTATGGAGCAAGTGTTACGCACAGTCGGCGCCTTGAACGATGCGGGCTTTTCAGGTTTGCGATCGCGAGCGCACTAAACCTAATCTGACGCGGTCCAGATATCACCATGTACGAGACGCTCGTGCGCCTGCACGACGTGTCCCAGGTCCCCGTCCTTCCACACATCTCGGAGGTCAGCGACAAGCTGAAAAAATCAGAAGGCGTCCGAGAGGTCAAACGTCAACGCCAAATCGCAGCTGGGCAGCGTCTGCACGAGCCCCATGGCGAGAAACGCAAACGGGCTGCGGAGGATACCCCAGAAGAGGAGCCATCGTTGCTGGGAGTCGCGGAGCCCGAGGATTTCGCCAACGGGAAGAGGCTCAAAACCGACGATGATTCAATAGCAGAGGCCGACGTTTCTCGAAGTATCGATGGGACCACGCCTCCAACGCGTGCCACTCCCGTCTCCGCTGCAAAAATTAGCGTTTCGAAGGTCGTCCCTGAAGTACGCGGGCACACTTCCTACCTCACCTTTGCTACCCTGATTCCTCCGATGCCTGGCCCTGGGCGTGTCCTTGAGGTGAAACAAGGTTCGCTTCTTGCCTTTGGTTCTAGCGCTGGAGACTGACCGCTGTATCAGAATCCGAATTGAATTAACGGCCTCTCATGTACATGAATTAGTACTACGTTTGTTGATCTATACTACATCGCCTCACTCGTCGTCGTCGACATCCACACTCTCATCATAATCGATTGGTCCCCGGGTACTCGCACGTCGTGGTCGAAGAGTTCTTGTGGACGGGGACACAACGGCAGCAGTCTTTGCTCGTTTCGCGGGGGAAATTCCCACTCCCTCGTCGTCCCCTGCATCCTCGGATTCCGACGCGTCCGTCTCAGCACCACCACCTCTCCGTCGCTTCCTGGCAGACACCCGTCGCGTCGCAGGAGCTCTGGCTTTGCCTTTTGTCTTCTTTGCACCTCCAGATTTCCCATTACCCTTCGGCTGAGCTCTACTCGGCTCAGTTTGGCGCGTCTTCTTGCCACGAGCGAGCGGCGGCGGTGGCACGTCATACTCGACGATATCCTCGTCCCCTCCAATCGTATTGCGCTCTAGCTCCCGTTTGAGTCTCGCAGCAGTCTCCTCCGCGAGCTGTTGTATTGTTTTTGGTGCTCCATTCGGCACAGGAGGCTCGGTTTGGACAGCAGCATCATCCTCGTCCATGGGATCATCTGGGTCGATATCCATCGTCTCAAGGCTGTATGTGATAGGTTCCGCTGCCTCATTATTGGAGCTTGACGCGAGCTGGCTGCCATCCGCGGCTGGAAGATATGCTTTCGGTAGATGGAACGCTTGTACGACGGCATCTGGCCCATCCAGGAAGCCACCGCCAGCCAACCCGGGTCGAATCTGTATATTCTGAGGTACATGTTACCTTCCGACTCCTCGTGGATCGTTACACGGGAAGGACACACCTCGCCTGGCTCCTCAGAATCCTCGGCGGGACGTTGTCTATCTTTGTACTCGTCCTGGAGGCTCTGGCGAATTCGAAGCCCATGCACCAGCCGTATCCACCGCTTGAGAACGCGGTCCCGCCTTTTGGCTCGGGCCTTCTCAGCAGCGTCCTGTTCAGCTTCCCAATATGCCTATGGGAATCACTGTTAATATAGCTTCCCGCACCAATGAGATTACACCCACTTCAAGTATCGCCCCCTCATTCTCCGCTGCGATAACAATGCCTACAATGATAGGCGTTGCACGGCGATTTCTAAACTCGAATCCTGTCTATCGAAGTAAGATGAATTTAGAGCGCGTTCAGGAACAAAGACGATGCTTACGACCGCCTCTGCATAGTCAAAGCCAAGCTGCTTCGCAATTTTCGCCGTACCCTTGTCTGCGAACTTGAGCTTGGTGAAAAGAAGAGTGACGTGAGACGGGCTTACAAGGGATGTGGGCCGCTCCAGCGGGAAGCATTGAGGGCACATAGAGGTCGATATTGTGAAAGTTATTTTTCGGAACGATGCCCTGGTAGCCTCTGTTAGAAAGATCTGGATATCGAAGGAGCAAGGGAAGCATACGTCGACGACAGGATCAGGAACGTAGAGCTCCGTCTGCGAGAATGCGTACAGCCCCGTCATCACCTCACCCTGGTCGACCTCCCCGGCCGTTGAGAGGCCTTGTTTGAGCACAGCAACTTCACGCATGCGACCAAGGGTCCCTGCACGCGCCTTGACGAGCTTCAATGGCTGTTCGCCTTCTTTGACCCGCCGCCCGGTGCTCCGTAGCCAGCTTTCGGCCGATTTGAGTGAGACGACTGCAGAACGTGGATAGACCGGCTCTCCACGAAACTTGCCGAGCTCCTTCGTCAATGGTGGTGGTGGGTGGATCGTCTGAGTTTGCGTAAGGTGGCGGGTTAGCACGTACCTGGCAACGGGTCAGTGCTGCAGCACAAGGTCTAGAATCACGTACATTGGATGGTCCTTGAAACCCGCAATGGTCGAAGGCATCCCTTCCAGCAATTGTACCGTATCGAGCTCGGCGTCTTCCATGTCGTCTCTGTTCTGTACAACTCATGAGCGAATATTTGACTCGACGCGCACACGGATCGTACCAGGCGGTACGGCCGTGTAACACCGTCCACCACGCGCGCCCACCATGCCGCTTGCCGGGCACCCTGCATCTTGACGACCCGCTCTGTGAAGCGACGAGCATACCGCCTTGTGACGTCCCGAGAAAAACCGTCATCCTCGAAGGCAAGAACGTACACCATCCGATTTTCCGCCTGTGCGCGTTTGGCAGTTGCGGCGTCGCCGTTGGCGGGGTCAAACTCTTTCGTCTGGTTGACGGTGTTTCGGATCGGGTCAATGGGAAACCATCGGCCGTCGGGTCGGGAAAAGACCTCGGTCCAAAAAACCGGTGGGGTCGTTGTAGGGTCTGCAGAAAAGATGAGTGAAATCTTCCCAGCGAGAAGGAGCATACCAGTAATTACGGTTGGCGGAGGCGTAG
The DNA here is from genome assembly GCA_029282125.1 of Mycena amicta. Classification (NCBI taxonomy): domain Eukaryota; kingdom Fungi; phylum Basidiomycota; class Agaricomycetes; order Agaricales; family Mycenaceae; genus Mycena; species Mycena amicta. Next base: position 899,405 of record JARIHP010000004.1, on the reverse strand, counting down.
CCGCTCTGCTACTGCTTGAGGCACCCAGTACGTTGCCTTTGTCTCTAGGTTTGCGCAGCTTAATGGGAGCTTTGCCCTTTGCCTTCTCGCTTGGCTCGGGAGCTGAGCTGCCATCCAGACGTTGCCCCGCGCCAGGGAAGATACCACCGTCCGCCTTCGCTTTGCCCTTGCCTTTGGGATCCTGCACATCTTGGGCCTTCCCCTTCCCCTTCCCTTTGTACACGGGCTTTGGGGTTTGCCACGGGACGCTTTGAAGGCTGACGACGAGACGCGCTGGGATTCCGAGGCCGCGACAGAGAGCAGTAAAGAGCTGTGCGCTGGTATCGCGACTGCCGCGTTGCTTGAGGGTGTACTTCATCAGGCTCTTGGGTCCTCGAATCGTTTCGCCGTCGTCATCGAGCATATCCCGTAGAGCCTCGACGTCCCACTCCTCTTTATTACCCATCAACTTCCGCACAGTGTCGAATGTGCGATTGCGCAGGTGGCCTTCAAAAGTGACTTCGAAAAAGTTCGTGGACCACCATTCAGTCAGATTGCGTAGAGCAGTCTCGAACATCCGTCCACGCATCCCAGCGTCCGGTACGCGAGACTTGTGTATCATGGCAAAGGCGGTCTGGAGCGGCATTGGCGTCAAGGACACCAGTCTCGCCTGTTCTCAAGTTAGCCGTCGCCAAAAGTGGTGCTACAGAGACACACCTGCAGAAGCTCGTCATTGATCCACCTGTTGCGTATCCACGCATTGGCAACAAGCGCGAGAGTGTGCAGCTTGTGGCAGTTGATGCGCAAGAGGCGCTCGGCGTTGGATATGCGGAGCTTTGACTTGTCTTGTGCGGGAAGCGGGGAGATGGTAATTTCGAGGTTTTTGTCTTCGTCGGGAACAACAACCTCCTCCCAGTCGACTTCCGACTCGGTGTCGGGCTCGGGGGCACTCGTAGACATTCAATAAATTAAGGCTGGTGGCGGTCGGGAGCAGGACGACGCGTTGGTAATCAGCGTGTGACCTCACGCGCCTTTGACTCACCACCTTCATCGCTTCCGAGAAATTGTATTCCTAAAGACCTCACTTGGGCTTGTAAAATGCTACAATCGTGATCCACTCATGGCCTTCCCACAGACCGTTCGTGCATCCAGCAAATTCCTTCCCCTCCCCGCATCGGCCCAGATCCCATCCGGTACTCGCCATACCGCACTCGGCTGCCATCTGCAGTTTCGTCCAGACATCCCCCATTAGCCCTGGCACCTTCTTGACGAAATTAAGCTCTGTCCCGAACAGAATCGACAAGTCCGAGAGGGTCGACCGGTCTCCCTGCAAGCGGAACGTCTGGTTGAAGAGTTTCTCTGCAGGTAGAGTTGTGAGGACGTGCGCAACGAAGCCTATACAGCTCAGGGAATGCTGGTATGCTCTACTCGGAATTACCTGCTACGTCATTTGACGCAGTGAAGGAGCACGGCATATTGCCACACCCCACGACGTTAACCTTGTGGTTCACGCTCAATCCCGTCATGGCGGGGATAGTTTCCATGAAGAATCCGACCTAAAGCATGTACAAGGTTCGTTGTGGGTCCACTCGATAAGCAAAGACTCACGTAAAATCTTGCATATGCAATGCTTCGACTTTTCAGGTAATCTGCCTCAATCATCGTTTCGACCTTGTATTCCAGTTGAAAAACAGCTCACCGATCACACTGACAAAGTCAGGTACACCATCTGTGACGACCCCGAACTCCGACGGCACGAAAAGCACACACCCCGCCTCCTGGGCTGTCGCGGCAAGTGAATTCTGCGTAGCCACATCTGCCGCGGATAGTGTCGAGATGGCGACTTGGACTCCGTTCTCGAATAGAAGCTGTTTGATCCGCTCGCAGTCTGAGCATGCAAGCTCGTGCAACGGAATTCCCTCGGGTAGGGCTAGCGCCTGGCGGGAGGTGTCCGGTCGGATGACGACGATGACCTTCGCTCCTCTTGCGTGAAGTGCCCGAGCGATGGGGGCGCCGATTAGTCCCGCTCCGAAGACCGCGAAAGAGGCGAAACCTTGCATCGACAAGACCGAGACGAATGGGTTCCAATAGTCCGAGATATCAGGTCAGTGGCATAGTTAAGCGCGGCGCCCCGGATCCGATGTATCACGCAAGCACTGTGGTTTCGCCAACGCGTCTGAGTAAGCGCCAGGCTAGGCGATCTAAGTATACTCAAAGCTGCTGACATTCACCGAGACTCGGCCTCAGTCAGCGACTTTGTCACATTGCTTTCCCGTTCAGCAACCTTGAATAATGGAGAGTGCAGTTTACAGTCTGACTGCGGGAGACAAGGCGATACCCGAGCAAGCGCGGTGGTCGTTGGGAGAGTGTTGCGGACGCCGAGGAAGGTCGTCGAGATCTCAATGGAGCCGACTGTTTGCTGAAGAGCTGTCTTATCGTTCCGAGTCCGAGCTCCTGCGCTCTCGACAAAAGTTGACAAGATTTTTCACCAATTATACCCCCAAGTGGGCGGTGGTTTTAGTTTTCACTATTCCGAGATTGCAGTAGTGGGCAAAAAGCTTTCGAAATTCTTTATGGGACGCGTCGGACATCTCTGGCCCGTGGGCTTGACGGGCCAAATGACCGTGTCAAGAAGAAGGAAGATATTGTCTTCATTCCAAGCGCTCCGCGTTGCAACTCGGGAGCAATCGGCTTACGTAAGAGGTGCCTCTTGTCCTCTTCCTCCATCATGAGCGCCATTCAGCCTTTCTTTCCGCGAGATTTGGAGCGCGAGATCTTCGAAACGGCAGGGAGACTGCACCGAGGACACCTCCCGACGCTCCTACGCGTCGCACAACGCGTCCAAGTGTGGTGCGTTCACGGTTCCGTTTCTGCTTTAAGGTCTAATCGGAATCTGTCAGGCTCAGACCACTTCTCTATCGCGTTGTGCGACCCAAAACCATGGCACAATCGGTTGCCTTAATCCACGCGATGCAATCCGAGCCCGAATTTCTGCGGGGCGCCATCCAGCGTGTTTGCTTGGATAGTGACACTGGCAAGCTGCTGTCGGACGAACAATATCGGGACCTTTTGGCACTGTGCACGCGCGTTAATGATTTGGTGTTGGTCTCGTCCCCGAATAGCACACTCCCTCGCCTTGCAGAAATGCAAAATCTCAAACGGCTAACCTGCTCGGTGCAGCAGCTCTTCGGTAACATCGGAGCTATTGAATTTGGTCATCTCGGACTCTCCACAATAACACATCTCGAGATGACGGACAGCTTCTTTGACCTTGCGGGGGAAAAGGAACCAGAAGACGACCTATTATCTGGTGTCGTGCACATGCCATCTCTCAGTCACCTAGCGTGCTTCACCGAGCCCGGAGAACACATCTCCTGGAGTCGAGTTCGACGCCTCCTGGACATCCTGCCTCGACTGAAAATCTTTGCCTTCGTCTGGCCGCATAGTCACATACGCTTTCATCTCAAGGACCTGGAGACCGCGGGTGTGTTGGATATTCGATTCATGGCGGCGACATTCTCGGATGATATTGATATATGGCTTGACTGGGAGCAGTCGGCGTATGACAGTGCATTGGATTATTGGGATCGCGGGGAGATTTTCCTCGAGAGGAAGAAGAAGGGTGAGGTAAAAGGTGCGTTACAATATCAGCATTCTTCTCTGGTAACTGAGAACTTTGTTTAGCGACGCGTTACTGGATGGATGACTGGGTAGACTCTCTCCAAGACGCACAGCCTGAGGAGCGGCTTTGAAAAGAACGAAAGATACGAGTTTCCGGTTTGTTGTAGTATTTATACAGGCCATTATGCGTTGTCCCATGGCTTCATCGGCTTGGATATGTAAATTCAGGGGCCTCCCATAAGTATACCATCAACAGTGCCACTGGCAGACACGTGCGCTTCTTGTCCTGTCCCACCATGGCCACCATCGACCCGGTCCTTCCACGCGAACTAGAGCGCTATATCTTTGAGATCGCGGGGCAGCTATACCCAACCCAGATTCCTCTGCTCTTATGCGTAGCACGTCGCGTCCACAGCTGGTGCGTTTTGCCTCCGCCTGTGCCATTCACGCTGATTTCAATCCAAAAAAGGCTGAAACCTCTGCTATTCCGCGTCCTGCGCGTCTCTGCGCGGATGTTGGCGCCTCTCCCTCTTGTAATGCAGTCCGAGCCTGACTTTCTACGGGCTTCCGTCCGGTATCTTTGCGTGGACATGGACGCGGACGAAATGATGACAGCGGAGCAGCTCGACCAGCTTTTGGCGATGTGCACACTTGTTATCGACCTGGCGCTCGTACAATACCGGTTCGCGCCCAGAAGCCTCCCTTTCCTCACAAAAATGCAGAATCTGCGACGGCTCTCCTGCTCACTTGAAAGGCTTTTCGGCGATATCGACGCCATCGACTCGACCCATGCAATTTGGTCCACGATAACACATCTAGAGCTGATGGACCATATCACCCGTCTCAATGAGGATGAGCAGCCGCGCTTTTGGTCGACCGTGGGCCAAATTCCGCTCCTTACCCACCTCTCGTGTGGTAACCCGAGCCGCTTACTCTGGACGTCCATTCAGAAACTCCTGGAAGCAACACCGCGGCTGAAGATGTTTGTCTTGGTGTGGTCCCGTTACCTCGTGCGCCAGCAATTCCAATATGTCAACGGGACGGATGTGCGGGATATCCGGTTCATGGCGGGGTCTTATGAGCACGGCGATGAAAACATGTGGCTGGAATGGGAACAGTCAGCTACAGGTGTTGCGCTGGATTATTGGGATCGGGGGGAGGTGTTTCTGGAGAGGAAGAAGAAAGGTGAAGTGGAAGGTGCGTGCTGTGCTTTTCATTGTTTTGTTATACGGCCAGCTGAGACGCGCCAGCGACACGTTATTGGATGGACGATTGGATGTATGATACGGACGCATAATATTTTGAATTATTGTTTTCAGCGCGGTTCAATTTCTCGGCGCAAAGGATTCTGAAATTTGAAGCAGATCAGATGAATCATCATGAATGTACTAGCGGGTGTAGACTGCGATACACCATCTCCTAGAGCGGGATACGTTCTATCTTATACGGGGTGTTCTTCTATCTTATAAGTAACTTACGTTTGCGAGATTAGATTAGATCAGAAGTTTGCATGTGTCTTTTAAAAATAAAAAAAAACAGAGCCCCAGTGAGCACCCGCAGACTCCATGGCTATCAGGGAAGGAGAGGGTCGAGAAACGTACGAACGGGTACAGCCTACCAGATCACTCCATCATCGTGACCGTGACGTGACACTGATACCCTTGCCTTTCAAGTTGTGTATTCGCGATCCAACGGCCTCATCGACGCGCGTTTCTCGCTCAAATTGCATGAATCAGCCTTGGGATTCAATCGGCCCACCGTGCTCCAATTTCAGGGCCGTCGTCCGACGACAAATGTGCACCAGCGAAATCCGAGTCCTGGGCTCATCCTTGAGTTCAGGCAGAGAAAATGAAGCCTCAATGGTCTGTCCTCATCGTGCATTGCTGTCGAGTCGAACTGACCTGCGCACGATCATCGTCAGCCACCCGACTTTGTCTCCTCCCGCCATCCTGGCCGCTAGACGACGTTGACGAGCCACCGCCGCTAGAAGATATATACCAAGAAAGCTGGATGATAGAAAACTCAGACGAACCCCGGACGCTAGAATACGTAGGCCCTCGCCTGAACCGCCTGAACCGCTCGTTCGGCCAGCAAACTACCTGCCATTTCTTCCGCAGCAGCCAGTCTTTCCGACCCACCCAGCTCCAGTAATATCCGACCCGCCAGCCGAGGACGAGGACGAGGACGAAGAAATCGACGACACGGAAGTCTCCTTGTATGTTGCGCGCTATCCACAACGCTGGGCCGGCCGACATCTTCTTCTCTCGAGCGCCGTCTCCTCCCTTGGCGATGGGATCCTTGGGTTCTCTCAAGGCCTCACGGCTGTCCTCCAAGTCCAGCCCGCCTTCGTTGGGCGCATGTTCGGGTCGACCCACCACTTCGAGAATGGCGTGAATAGCGTGTCCGTAGTGCAAGCAGGTGTGTCTCGCCGCGTTTTTTGGTCTCGCCCTGTCCTAATTGAGCGCTTTCTTCTTCTTCTAGCAATCCTCATCTGCTCCATATCCATCCCCGCCATCTTCACCTCGTTTGCGTCTGCGTACTCGCTGGAGCGTCTTGGACGTCGGAAGACGATGCGGATTGGGGCAGTTTTATTTCTTCTGTCAGGTACGTCTGAGCTGTCAGATCGTCTTCCCTCTGCTGATACCGACTCTCAGCTATCATTCAAGCAAGCGCGCCCAACCTCGCCACCCTCGTTGGTGGACGCGTCGTCCAGGGTTTCGGCACTGATATCACCAGCACCAGCGTGCCCATCTTCCAAGTCGAGATTGCTCCTGGAGGCGCCCGAGGCGTCATGGCAGGCATCGAAGCATTCAGTATGAATACCGGATATGCGTCGGCCTTCTTCATCGGCTACCTCTTCTTCCTCAAGTCCACCTCGGACGTCGCATGGCGGTACTCATACATCTTTCAGGCCCTTATCTGCATCTTCTTCATCTTCTGGACGTTTGCAATATCCAAGTCGGAAGGAAGACGGAGGGTCTGTACACACTTGCGGACCTGCATGAGAGCGTCAACCCCGATAACGACGACGTACAAAGGACCTATCACGCGATAATTGACACGTTGGAGCTGGAGATGGAGCGGTTTGGAGACTATGGCAAGCTCGTCGGACCCTGGTCCCGTTTGTATCACTCCTACCCGCGTCGTTCCCGCATTGGAATCACGGCGCGCATGTTTTCGCACCTCAGCGGCATCAACTCCATCCTGCACTTCCTCCCCGAACATTTTGCCCAGGCGGGCTTCAACGCTCACAGCTCAGTCCTGTACACTGGATACTGCGCGCTCTTCAACTACCTCGGCACGATTCCCGCCATTCTGTTCATCGACAGGCTGGGTCGACGGCGGGTTCTCCTGGGCGGGAGCGTGATGGTCTCTTGTGCGCTTTTTTTGGTCGGAGCTTTGCAGCTATATGTTGACAAGTGGCCCGCCATGCTTCCGTTTCTTGGTGGACCGAAGGGGCTCTTCGCTAGCATGTGTATATACCTGTTCTGCTTCGGAGCAACGTATGGGATCCTTCTCCTAGATATCTCTTCATCTGACTTGGCTTTTGTATACAGATGGGGTCCAGTGCCATGGCTGCTGAGACTGAGCTCTTCCCGCTTCGTATGCGTCCTCGCGGAATGGCAATCACGACCACGTCGGACTGGCTGGTTGAGATCGCTGTCGCCGTCGCTACACCCAAGCTCTCCGACATCCTGAGCGGGTACTACTACTGGTTGCTTTCCGGAATGGCAGTCGTCTCCGGGCTGACGGTCTGGCTAGTGTATGTCGAGACGGGAGGCGGCCACTCGAGGCGGTGGGAGGGACATTTGGCGATCCGATACCGGCCACTCTGAAGTCGTCGCATGAGATGGCAATGGCGACAGATTTCTTTGGGCGAAAGAAGAAGCACGCTGCGGAGGGTTTTTTTAGACGCCGGCGGAGAATTTTGAAGGCGGATGCGCGAAGTGGGCCGTCTGAGCCGTCTGAGCCGGTGGGCTTGGTATTTGTCAACGGTGTTCAGGAGGAGGTCGTCGTTGGTGAGCCGGAAGCGGCTGCTTGTTCTCGCGAAGGCGGTGGGCCAGAAGGGGAGTGAGCCCCTTTTGGCACAGGATGTGAAGAGGTAGCGTACGCTATATATGCAGCTGGTGTAATCTTGTATTCTGTAAACTAACCATGCGTTTGGACACTAGTACTGCCCTCGGACAGAGGCTTAATATTTCTTCCTGCTCGAGTTTCTAACCAAGAAGAAAGCACAGTTGTAATCTAATTCGCCAGCTCTTTCGCAAACGGCTGGTCGGTATACCCTCTTGGCGTCAAATCCCCCATGAGATAGAACGTATCCCGGTCATATGGATGCAACGCGATGTCGTGCTTGAGACGGAGAGGAAGGTCCGGCTGTGCAAAGTCAGTCAATCTGAATCTGGAGAGCAAGGGCCGTGGCGGCGACTCACATTGGCAATAAATGTCCTCCCAAAGCTCACCAACGCGTTCTTCGGATTCTCCTCCGCCAACTTGATCGCGCTCTCCCTCGTGAACCCACCCGCACGGATGATGTTCCGAGTCCCATCTCCAGCCCAGATCTTGTGCAAAACATCGTTTGACTGGCCAGCGTTCTCCGCGGTCAGGTCTAACGACTCGGCGGAGGCAATGCGCGGCTCGATGAAGTGCAGGTACGCGAGGCGCGGGTGGCGAAGCTTGAGTTGCTCGACAACATAGGAGAAGGTTGGGATGGGGTCTTTCATGCCCATACCTGAATCGAGTGTAAGATAATTTGCAAGCAAGAGAAGATGAGACGGACCACCAAATGGACTCCATGGTCCAAAACGAATGGCCACACGCTCTTCTCCAATAGCGTCCGAGACGGCCTTGACGACCTCGAGCGTCATGCGGGCGCGCTTCTGGATGCTGCCGCCGTAGGCGTCGGTGCGATTGTTAGAAACATCTTGAAGAAACTGATCGAGGAGACAGCCGTTCGCGTCTGGTACATATTAGCAGTCGGATTTGGGCCAAAGGGAAGCAAACGCACTGTGGATCTCCACCCCGTCAAAGCCAGCCTCCATGCCGTTCTTCGCTGCTTGCGTGTAGAGACCGACGTACTCGGCGATCTCCTCTACGGTCATCGGACGGGGCTTTTCTTCGGCGTTTGGGTCCGCCGGGATGTCGGAGGGCCCGATGAATGGGAAGCTGGGGTCCATGGCCTTAAGGACGGAAGGCATGGCGTATCGCCCGAGAGCAAGAAGTTGGAGGAAGATGAAAGAACCCTGCGAGTGTACCGAGTCGACGACCTGTGTGTGTATGTTAGGAAGAGCTCTACGGGAGGAGAAAACGACGAGTCGCATCACCTCTTTCCATGCCTTGATCTGTTCTTTGCTCCAAATGCCAGGCATATGCGGGAACCCGGCCGCCTGGAAGGAAGGAAGGAAGTTTTAATACCGCATCTGTCCCAATGACGAACGTACAGGCTCCGTACCTGAGGCGCAATTAAGGTCGACTCGGTGATGAGGAACGTCCCCGGGGTAGACCCTCGCTGCGTGTAGTACTCTTTCACGAGTGGGAGCAGCGGGACCAAGTTTTTGTCCGTCCGGAATCGAGTAAGCGGAGAAAGGACCACGCGGTGTTGCAAGGAGAGCCCAGGGCCGAGGGTTATAGGCTGGAAGAGTGCTGCTGAGGACATTGCTGCTGGAGAATGTTGTTGGGCATTTGCCGTGGACAGTCGTCTGGTTTTATGACTCGGAAGGGTTGGTTTTGTGACTCGGAAAGGTTGTTATTCATCAACGGAAATCCCGAGCGACGGACTTACAAAAGCCCGATTCTCGAGTCAGACAAAAAAGTAGCGGCCCAAAAAGCAGCGACAACACGCAAAAAGTAGCGGCAACGTCAAAAGACAAGTGTATAGGGGGGGGGGGGGGATTCAAAATTTCCCCATTTCGAGCGCCATAGGGCAGAGGGTACAACGGGATCCGTTGTCGCTACGTTGTCGCTACCCTCAACCTGCCGCATTCTGCCGTGTCGTCAGAGCAAGGCAAGACTCAGTTGGCCTGCCCCTCATGTGGCCTCACTCGCTATTGAGCGAGACTCCCGATGTCCCGAGTTATGGATGGAGGACGAGTTCAAGTATTGATGAATAGGTCACATCATCCAGTAACATACATCTAATCTAAATCTAATCTACATTAAGAGGAAAATACAATCCCGCTGGCCTTCGTACCGCATGCGTATACCGTCACAGGCTGTAGTTGAGCAATTCTTTGATATATCCATTACTTGTCTGTAAAACTATGCATTGCTGGGCATTATGCTGGTAATTATCTTCTTGTCTTGTCTCTCCGTTGCATCAGCCTTTGCCTTTAGCTGAACATTCATACATTCAGTGCTCCATCCAGATTCATGCTATCAAAGCCATCTGAGCCCAAGAATACAAGACACCTGCGTTCTCTCCTTCTCTTCCGCTCCAAAGACTGCCACTCGCCTCCGAGTAAGAACTTGAATGCCAAGCCCCAGGATTGCTCCCATTCCAAACACGTCGCCTTCCTCGGGAAAAAACATGGACCGTATGTTACAGCTCGGTAGTTCTACCGCGGGGGCGTCACCGCTGCTCGTGAGCTCGGCTATGCAGAGTTGGAGAAGGCCCACGGCCGATGGTGTACATAATTTTTACGTTGCTTTTGTACATCGGGGAAAGCCCGGAACCCGGCGTTCGTAAGTCGGACCGTGCCGTGTATCAATCCTATCCTATCCTATCCTCGGGAAAAACCATGGACCGTATGCGAACCGTACACTGTGATTGTACATGACAGCAGACCCGTTGACGAGTGAAAATTGTGGGCGTTGCCAGTGGTCGCTCTCCGCGTAGATTATTTAAGATGAAGCTCGTCGGGTGAAAGACAAAGACCGCGTAACGTCACTATAACGTGATTGAGGTCACACATCTGCGTTCCAGAACTGTGCGCAGATAGGAAGAGGGAATATGAAGTAGTTGAAAACTGACCAACCTAAGTCCAGCGTCAAGATACCCGGATTAAAGAAAAAGTGTATTTGTCTTTCCAAACACAGGCTGAAAGTAGATCGTCCGGGTATAGGACTGGCAAAAAGGCCGGTCCGTTTATTGCGCAGGACACAGGAAAGAAGAAAACATGGTTAGCCATCCTTCATGGCACAGAGTCCTGCAAGTCACTCGTCGCCGTACAGCCAGTCATCCACCCAGAATCGTTTCCCTAGGTAAAAATCAGCCAAACATTCGAGGAACTTATGGAGGACGATACCTTCAACCTCGCCCTTCTTCTTCCTCTGAAGGAAAATCTCAGCGCGATCCCAATAGTCCAGCGCAACGCCACGGGCTGATTCCTCCCATTCAAGCCATCCATCGGCGACTGTATCGTCTACGTATGTTCCGGCCACGAAGCGCGTGTCGGTGATACTCGCTGCATTCACAGGCTCGAAGTTTTCTTGCGCAGAAGACCGTGAATAGACGAGCGCGAGAATGATGAGCCTCGGCATGGCGTCCAAAATGTCCTGGACGCGACTCCATGATATCGAGTGAGGATTGGCGCAACATAGGTGGGTAAGTGCAGGGAGGTGCACCAGGGTACGAGTGAATTCCTTGTTCGCGGGGGTTGATGCTGCAAAACTGCCAGACAGTTCGATATGCGTCAACCGAGGAAATATTCCTGGATGCGAGTCGATAACAGTACAAAGTTCCTGGAGTGTGAAAATCGTGAGCCGCCGCAGATTCGTCATGTCCGCGAGGACAGTAATATCGTGGTTTCGATAGTTATTGACCAGCACCAGGTCGACGACTCTACGCGAGCAGAGTTTCAATAGTTGGTTGGTTGTCTCCCGAAAATCGTAGTCCAAACAGAGGAACCGCGCAGTCTCACGCAGGAACTCTGGCTCAAATTGCATCGCATGCACAATGCCAGCGACTTTCTCTGGCTGTGAGTTGGAGAGATGGATGACTTGGTAGAGCAGCGGTTTCAGCCTGTTCAAAGGACATATCAGTCCCAGTGGAGACACTGGCAACGGAATTCGGAGCGTACCAGATATGGACGCGTCGCGCGACACACAAGAGCGTCGGAATGGACTTTGGATGTAGCCGTCCGACGGTCTCGAAGATGTCGCGCTCGAGCTCTGGCGGAAAGACACGACCACTGTCAATGTCCATGACGGACGAGCACAAGGAGTGGCACGCGTGATGCGATCACTCTCAGAAGTCAAGCCTGAGCATGCTCGGTTACTATATACACGACGTGCTCACAGAATAAGAATTGAAGAATATGCGGTCAAACTACGTATTCTGATCGTACGTGTATGATCAGCGGTCAAGACTTCAAGACCGTCTCTAGCCCAGCCTGCTTCATCTTAACCGCAACCTCAAAGAGGTAGTCAAGGCACTGTGGTTGACTCTCAGAAGGAAACTTGGAAAGCAGTGGATTATTCTCGCACCTCTGCCTGCGTTTTGGCTTTTTCCCAATCCGGACCTGCGCCCATTGAGTACGGGGAGTAATAGGCAGGAAGCGGGAGGCACACCCCAAACATATACGCCATGCCTACGGACGAGGATTCCTGCTGCATCCGGATAGCGCTTCATCGCGTCCGCCATGCTGTCTTTGAGGTCCTCCTCGTTCGGCGTATTTTCGATAATGGGGACTTGGAGCGTGTCGAGATACGACAGGGTGCGCCCGACACCACCGATACGGACGCCTTTGATCATCTAAGAGGCGGACTGAGCGTTGGGAGTGAGTGCATGCTGGTGAAGCTCGCTGACCTCCTACAAGATCGCGCCATCAGTCGCAATGGCCGACGAGAATGGCGCGAGTGACATACCTGGTGCGAAATGGTAAACGTCGAACCTGGCCAGAGGAGCGTGGCCATAACCGCATGCTGCGAGTGAGTGTGAATACAGCTGCCGGCGTCGCGCATGTCGAATGCGTTCCAGAACAGCGGGGTGCAGGCGGATTCTTTCAAGTTTTGCGATGGACGGCGGAGGAAGACGCGGTCGGTGTGCGGAGAGGGCGCTACTTGAGGGAAGGGCAGAACGAATATATGCTCAGGGAGCATTCTCTCCTTCTGCACGCCGGAAGGGGCGATGTAGACGATGTTGCTGGATTACGAGTCGCGTTAGATTGGCCACGATGAAGAGCGCAGAAACACGCACCCGACCCGTATACTGATTCCGCCTCCAGTCCCTGTGACCCATCCTAGCTTGAAGACTTGGAGCGTGAATCAGAGCAGGATTGCGCTGCCAACCTGATAAAAGTTTCGACAGAGCTCTGGGATCAGGTTGGCGGGCTGTTGACCGATGAGGGACTGGAGGAGACATTGAAGGCTGGAAATACGTGAAGAGGGTCGTCGGAGAGCACTAGAGCGTCCGGATTCTCGGTGGACGACATGATGGCGGAGAAAGAGGCAGGTCAGCTTCCCAATCGGGAAGCGTGTGTATTTTCTTGTCTCTTCCCATAACCATGCAGCGCTCTTCTCAGCTCTCGCATTCTGCGACAGATACTCAAAAGAATACACCGACAATATGCCCGCTGAGCACGCTGAGCCACGGAGTCACGGGCCCCATGATCTTTCTTTCTTCTTCTCATCTCTCATGTGCCTTCTTACACGGCCCGCCTCGTAGGTACTAGAAGCCCTCGCGGCCTCCGGTACTCTCTCCTCTCTTCCACGAACCGACGGACAAAATGCGACCTGTCAAGCCCTCCGTCCTGCTCTCCCTCGTCTCCGTCGCGAATGCGCTCTCTAACGGCGTCGGGGTGACGCCGGCAATGGGGTGGAATCCTTACAACGCCTTCTCGTTTGTCTTCCAGCTCCAGCTCTCTAGCATCCTTCCTTGCTGAATGGTCAACACAGATGCGTAACCACAGAGGCTCAATACCACACGCAAGCGCAGACTCTCGTCAGCTCTGGGCTAGCTGCGTTGGGTTACAAGTACATCAACCTGTGAGCATCCTTCCTTGGCGTTTGGCATAGCTGAAAGGAAGCAGGGACTGCGGTTGGCAGGGCAAGAACCGCACATCTGCAGGAATATTCACCTGGGACACGACAATCCTCCCCGCAGGTGTTCCCGCTCTGGCGACCTTTATTCACAACCTTGGGCTCAAGTTCGGCGTGTACTCAGACGGGTACGTGTCCTCGATTCTCTTCGTCTTTCCCTCATATATTTTCTTCCCAGCGGCGTCTTTGCCTGCGACGCTGTCGGTGGGACCGCTCACTACCTTGGTTCCCTCGGGCATGAGACCTCTGACGCATCGACTTTCGCGGGATGGGGCGCAGATTACCTCAAGTACGACAACTGCTACGCCGTCAACAGCACAGATTTCGTCGATTTCACTCCACCCATCACAGTGCGTTCTTCATTAAACACCAGACTCGCTTCTCAGTCTTGTTCCTAGATCGAGGCAGGTCATTGTGAATATCCCCGACTTTGAAGCTCACTCGACTTCATTAGACGCACTACACCACGATGCGCGACGCTTTGGCGGCCACTGGCCGCCCTATTCTCTTCTCTGCATGCGAATGGGGTGTGCAGGATCCTGCGCGGTGGCCAGCAAGCTCTGTAGCCAACTCGTGGCGTATCTCGTACGCTTCATAGCTGCCCGGCTTTCTCGCAACTCATTTCGCTTACAGAAATGACATCGGGCCTCCTGCAAGCTGGGATAATCTCTTCCGCATCATCAACCAGGTCGTCCCCATTACCCAGTTTGCGGGGTTCGTATCACCGTCTCCATTAGCATAGGTCTAATCTTTGGATTAGTCCCGGCGGCTTTAACGACCTTGACATGCTCGAGGTCGGTAACTCAGGGCTCACTGCCACCGAACAGCAGACACATTTCGCGTTCTGGGCCGCCGTCAAGAGTCCGCTCATCGTGTCGACGGACCTGACCGCGGCGTCCGCCGCTACAATGGCGATCTTGAAGAATACGCGCATCATCGCGGTCAATGTACGTTGGGACAGGAATATCGCTGCTCAATGCTGACGCGGCTACAGCAAGACTCGCTGGGCAAATCTATTGCGTTCAAGCGTCGGTACACGAACGACCATGACGTCTGGAGTGGGCCGCTGGCGGACGGCTCGACTGTGGCCGGTTCGCATCCTCTTTGCGGGCGTCTGCTCGTGCTGACAGACTACAGTTATCATAAACTGGGAGAACGCCTCCCGCTCGTTGACCTTCGCCCTTGCCGATGTAGGATTCACCTCTGCTACGGCCACGGACCTCATCACTGGTACCTCGCTGGGAACGCTCACTACATCGTATATTTTTCATCGTCTCTTTCAGCGTTCCGCTCACCCAGTCTAGTTACACCTCTACTGTGGCCGCCCACGGTGTCGTCATCCTCAAACTCGCCAACGCCGTCAAAGCGGCGGTCCCGACTTTCACCTTCTATGCCGCGACGTCAGGTACCTTGGCTGGCGGCGCTGCTACGCGTGTAGTAAACTCCAGTGTCACCGTCGTCGGGTTTGTCGGCGAAGGAGGCACGCTGACACTCACCGGGGTCGACGGCGGGACGGCTGGCGGGACGAAGCTCGTCTCATTCGACTACATCAATGGCGACTTCACATTCGGCAATACTGCGTGCTCTAACTGTCGGAATACGATGGTTAGCGTCAATGGGGGCACCGCAGTGCAGGTGCAGATGCCGATTTCAGCGCAGGTGGGTTTTAACCTTGCCTGATTCCTATTATTGCTCAAGGCTTGGCCAGAGCTGGGACATCTTGCTGCAAGGGTACCTTGTCTCCCTTGCGGGATTCAAGGCTGGAAAGACGAATACGATTACTTTGTCGAATCCCAGTGCCTTTGCGCCGGACTTTTGGAGGGTCGGCGTGGTTGTTTAGTGTATCTTTTGAAGTACTTGACATGTATCGTCGCTGGATTTAAAGGCTCAAGTACTTGCCGGTCTCTCAATTTTGTCCGGCGCTGCCCGAGTCACGTCACATCACACTCTCTTGTCTTACCACCATGGCATCCACCGACCTCGTCCTTCCGCGAGAGCTGGAGCGCGAAATTTTCGAGATCGCCGGACGGCTACATCCAAAGTTCATTCCGACGCTTTTTCGCGTCGCGCGTCGCGTTCATATTTGGTACGCCCGCGCTCCACACTCAGCCTTCAGGAGGCCAAATTGACTCTTGAGATAGGCTTAAACCGCTGCTCTACCAAGTGATGCGCCTCTCGAGCTCGGTGTTAGATGAAGGACCTGGCCTCGTTGATATGATGCAGTCTGAGCCCGAGTTCTTGCGCGGCGCCGTCCGGTTTCTCTGCTTCCACGATAGCCTCGATGTTCACAAGGAAAAAATGGACGAATTGTTAAAACTCTGCTCTCGCACAGTCGACCTGGTGCTCATCACTGGCTTTCTACATTACGATCTTTCTGCCCTCGCGGACATGACGAATCTGCGGCGGCTCACAATCTACACACTCCCGGAACTTTGTACTGTTATCGACTCGCACCCAGGAATATTTCCTCGGTTGACGCATATCGAACTGTCTGGCAGTTTCGCGGGGCCAGACTCCGAGGAGGAGAACGCGGAAACCACCCGTACCCTGGCTCTCATCCCTACAATTACCCACCTATCTTGCGCCAGTGCTCACTTGATATCATGGACTCGTGTCCAGCAAATCTTGGATGCGATGCCGAGGCTCATCATTCTCGCGCTCATCTATTCGCCGTATTCTGCCCAGGACAAGTTCGAGCATGTCAATGAAGGGAGTGTCACCGACACGCGCTTTGTGGCCGGAACATTTCCAGAAGATGGAGACGATGGGTGGCTTGAGTGGGAGGAATCAGCCCGTGGCGTTGCGCTGGACTATTGGGATCGCGCTGAGATTTTCCTTCGGAGGAAGAAGAAGGGCGAGGTTGAAGGTATCGCCTGTCCTCCATAGGTTCTCCGAATGTTCGGCTGAAATTCCAACTAGCCAAACGATTCTGGGTGGATGACTGGCTGTACGGCGACCGGGAGTCGGTTCCATGAAAGATGGCTGACAATGTTTCCTTCTTTCCCGCGGCCTGCGCGATAAGTGGACCGGGCTTCTGCCAGTCCTACCAGGATGCCACGGTCTGCTTTCAACTCGTTTGCAACTATCGATATGATCTTTGTTTAATCCGAGTATCTTCGCGCTGGAACTTTGATCGTTTAGTTTGGATTACATATGGCTATACCTCCAATAGGCGCACAATTACGCGCTGCTCTAAACCGCAGATATGTGACCTCAATCACGTTACAGTTACGCGTTCCTCCCTTTCCGCCACCGACGGGCCTAGCATTTGACTATTGGGATGGGGCGAAGATGGGGCGAGCGGTCTTTGGAGCCGAGGAGAAAGAGAAGTCGCAGGTGTTTGGAACTCTCGGGCTCAGATGGCTTCGATAGAGTAGTAGCACGTATCACTATCTGGATGGACAACTGAACGCAACGCCGACGGCGAGACCAAAATGTATAGGTTTTACAGACGAATGATGAATACATGAAACAATATTCGCTCAACTATTATGAACTATAGTCCGTAGAGAGGATCATAATGCCACCGACGAATAGGCGGAGGGTCCACGTCTCTGAGATGCAGAACAAGTCCTCCTTGCTCCAGCTCTTGGAGCGCCTCGCGATCAAGTATGGCAGGGCTCGGAACATCTAGCTCCAGCGACTGAATTTGCGGCATCCGGGAGCGCACGAAAGTGATCATCCCGGAATCCGTAATGCGGCCTACGATTTGAAGGTGCCTCAGGAGAGGGCAGAGGTTTTGAGTGGCAAAAGATGCAAAGAATTCGTCATCCAGCGGAGGATTCCAAGGGTTCACTGACCAAGAGCGAGGCCCCGGGAAACGCGACGCAAGATGCAGGCGGGTTGTCCGAGGGAGTTCCGAAAGAATGCCAATCATCGTCGCTGGCTGAACCCAATCTGGGTTCAAGAAGACAACAAGATCTTCGCGGAAGATATCTGAGAAAGGGATCCGACGAAAGGTCCAACACGCGTGGTTCTCGCCGACTTGGAGGACATGTAGCTTGGGCAGGGAAAGGACATGAAACAGCCCGACGATATCCGGCGGCACTTGGGCTAGTCGCTCATCGTCGTCGTAACCAATATGAAGTGTGAATTCTTCGAGGCTCGACATGCTTAGACCAGCCATCGAGCCATGGCGAGGTCTCGACGATGTTATCACCAATTCGCACCGCACAAGATTTGGGCATCGTTGGAGGAGTTCATAGACACCGTTCTGGTCCAATCCACCGTCGGAAGTCAGGACAAGAGCGCCACCGTCAACGGCTCGTCCACGATAACTTGCGACGTTAAGCTCCGATAAATTAACCCAGGGACAAGAAAGGGCCAGAGGATTCCCATAGCCCGTAATGGACAAGGACACTAGTCCTGGGTGGTGCAGGATCGCTGCACTCTCGAAGGGTTGCTTGATCGACGTGTCCAAGATGAGGTGAATGCGTTTCAACGGCATTTTTTGCGCGTTGAGAGAAAGCAGGAGGTCCCATTCGCGCACCCCTCCGCGTATCGCTAGACTCTCGATTCGATCATAAAAAGCCAACACAGATTCGAGAACCTCGGTAGAGTTATCCATGCCACGATTGCTGTCGATCCAATGGTCCGAGTCGCGGTTAGGTTGAGTGCATGACACGGATAAAGTACAGTCGGAGGTTCGAGAGAGCCATCCCTTCAACACGTTGAAAAATGCATCATGAAAGGACGGACCCGCGCTGCGCGCGGGCTGCGCCGTGTCGGGATAGCTAGAATCACCGACTTGGGGTCCACGAAGGTGAAGTGTGCTCCAGAGCAGCGGGGTGCCATGGGACAGCTCTCGCCAGTAACGACAGACGCGTCCGAACAGCAAGGGTGGATGAGAAGGATGGATAATCGCGTTGTGCTCCGTAGGGAGGCAAGCGATGAAGATTTCTTGGAGGATGTACTGGGGAACCCGTCGGATGGGTGCCAGAAGAGACTCGTGTAGGGATATATCCAGCCTCAAAGCCTCTCGGTGTGCTCGTCGACGAGCAAGCGTGGCTTCGAGATCTGCAATTTCCTCGTCGTGTTTGGCCAGCTCAGCTGTGGGACCCTCGAGCAGAGATTGTATCTCCAGCATTTCCGCCTCGGAAGGGACGAAAAAGCTATCGATCTTGCTCTGGAACGACGATGCGGTGAGGGAAGACATGATGGCGGTGTGGAAGCTGTGGTAAACCCAGAACGGCAAGCCTTTCGCACGACTCTTTCCACCATGTCGCTCATCGGTCCCGTCTTTCTGCCAGAATTGGAGCGTGAAATCTTCGAGATAACAGGGTGGTTACACCGAACTCGTATCCCGACGCTCCTCCGCGTTGCTCGGCGTGTTTATATCTGGTACGGCTCAACTTTCTCGTTCGTCAGAGTCGCCCTGAAGCTCCCGTCCAATATAAGGCTCAGACCTGTTCTGTATCGCGTTCTGCGACTCTCTAACCGGTCGCTTTCCGCTCTCATTCCCGCAATGGAAAGGGAACCAAATTTTCTACGCGACGTCGTTCGCTTCATTTGCTGGGACCGCGATAACGTGCTGACAACCGAGCAAACTCGTCTCCTCTTGACAATCTGCTCGGGCGTCGAAGATTTGGTGCTCGAACATTCCTACCACGAACCTAACAGACTCGGCTTGGCTCTGAGCAGGCTCGTCGCCGAGTATGAGAATCTCCGCCGCTTCACATCCTCGTCGATGGAGTTCATGCTAGTAAGTTCCCGCCAACGATCCTTTCCTGCTCAAACCTTTCGCTGCCGCAGATATCCAAAACTATGGTCCCAGGGTCCCCCGGCGGAGGAAGAAGACTAGCGCTTTTCCCTTGGCTAACGCACCTCGAGCTGACGGGACCCTTTCACCCTAATGAGCATGACTTGTGGCCGCAGGTCTCACGTATCTCATCGCTCACTCACCTTGCGTGCAGCGGCGATGACGGGAGTCCGTGGAACCAAGTGCAGACGCTTCTTGATTCTCTCTCGAACTTGAGGACCTTCATCTTCATCTACGGGGAGAACGAAGTACGCCGACAATTTCCACGCGTCAACGAGTCTGCTGCCAGTATCCGGGACATACGCTTCATGGCAGGCTCGTTTCCCGACTCGGACGATGACGTGTGGGCGGAATGGGAACAGTCGGCCAAGGGCCTGACGTCGGACTATTGGGATAGAGGCGAGCGCTTTCTGGAGCGGAAGAAGAGAGGCGAGGTCGCAGGTGTGATCCTTTCAATCTCGCACTCTCTGGCTGAGATGGTTTTCGATAGTGACACGAATCTGGATGGAAGACTGGCTGTACGACGACTCCGGAGGAACGCAGCACACATGAGTATCAATACACCAATACCATTCTCTGCCTCTCCTTATCATCGTGCATGGTTGTATGTCGCCAGCTCTTTCGCAAACGGCTGGTCGGTGTACCCCCTTGGCGTCAAATCCCCCATGAGATAGAACGTATCCCGGTCATAGGGATGCAACGCGATGTCGTGCTTGAGACGGAGAGGAAGGTCCGGCTGTGCAAAGTCAGTCAATCTGAGTCTGTAGAGCAAGGGCCGCGGCGGCGACTCACATTGGCAATAAATGTCCTCCCAAAGCTCACCAATGCATTCTTGGGATTCTCCTCCGCCAACTTGATCGCGCTCTCCTTCGTGAACCCACCCGCACGGATGATCTTCCGAGTCCCATCTCCAGCCCAGATCTTGTGCAAAACATCGTTTGACTGGCCAGCGTTCTCCGCGGTCAGGTCTAACGAGTCGGCGGCGGAAATGCGCGGCTCGATGAAGTGCAGGTACGCGAGGCGCGGGTGACGAAGCTTGAGTTGCTCGACGACGTAGGAGAAGGTCGGGATGGGGTCCTTCATGCCCATACCTGAATCGAGTGTAAGATAATTTGCAAGCAAGAGAAGATGAGACGGACCAGCAAATGGACTCCATGGCCCGAAACGAATGGCCACACGCTCTTCTCCAATAGCGTCCGAGACGGCCTTGACGACCTCGAGCGTCATGCGGGCGCGGTTCTGGATGTTGCCGCCGTAGGCGTCGGTGCGATTGTTAGAAATATCTTGGAGGAACTGATCGAGGAGACAGCCGTTCGCATCTGGTACATATTAGCATTCGGATTTGGGCGAATGGGAAGCAAACGCACTGTGGATCTCCACCCCGTCAAAGCCAGCCTCCATGCCGTTCTTCGCTGCTTGCGTGTAGAGACCGACGTACTCGGCGATCTCCTCTATGGTCATCGGGCGGGGCTTTTCTTCGGCGTTTGGGTCCGCCGGGATGTCGGAGGGGCCGATGACTGGGAAGCTGGGGTCCATGGCCTTGAGGACGGAAGGCATAGCGGTACGCCCGAGAGCAAGAAGTTGGAGGAAGATGAAAGAACCCTGTGCGTGTACCGAATCGACGACCTGTGTGTGTATGTTAGGAAGAGTTCTACGGGAGGAGAAAACAACGAGTCGCATCACCTCTTTCCATGCCTTGATCTGCTCTTTACTCCAAATGCCAGGCATATGCGGGAACCCGGCCGCCTGAGGCGCAATAAAGGTCGACTCGGTGATGAGGAACGTCCCCGGGGTAGACCCTCGCTGCGTGTAGTACTCTTTCACGAGTGGGAGCAGCGGGACGAAATTTTTGTCCGTCCGGAGTCGAGTAAGCGGTGAAAGGACCACGCGGTGTTGCAAGGAGAGCCCAGGGCCGAGAGTGATAGGCTGGAAGAGTGCTGCTGAGGACATTGCTGCTGGAGAATGTTGTTGGGCATTTGCCGTCGACAGTCGTCTGGTTTTATGGAAGGATGTTATTCATCAACGGAAATCCCGAGCGACGGACTTACACATGTTCCCGCCTTACAAAAGCCCGATTCTTGAGTCGGACAAGCTCTGCGGGCGCGTCCGATTCAAGAATCGGACATCGTCATGGTCGTTGTGTCAAAGGTGTAAGCAGGTGGCGGTGCTTGTGTGATGTCTTCCCTCACCGCATCGTCGTTCCAGAGCAAGATCGACAGCTTTTTCGTCCCTTCCGAGGCGGAAATGCTGGAGATACAATCTCTGCTCGAGGGTCCCACAGCTGAGCTGGCCAAACACGACGAGGAAATTGCAGATCTCGAAGCCACGCTTGCTCGTCGACGAGCACACCGAGAGGCTTTGAGGCTGGACATATCCCTACACGAGTCTCTTCTGGCACCCATCTGACGGGTTCCCCAGTACATCCTCCAAGAAATTTTCATCGCGTGCCTCCCTACGGGGCACAACGCGATTATCCATCCTTCTCATCCACCCTTGCTGTTCGGACGCGTCTGTCGTTACTGGGGCGAGCTGTCCCATGGCACCCCGCTGCTCTGGAGCAGGATTCATATTCACGACTTCAGCTACCTGGACCATGATGCAACCTCCCCGCCGGAAACCTCGATGCTCCCTGCGAGCCTGTCCGTTCATTGTGGATTCTCCGACGTGTTCAAGCTATGGATATCTCGTGTCTCCAACTGTCCCTTATCCGTTTCGTATATTCAACAACGGCTCGAAGATTGGGGCACTCCGGATGCACATTTTCCAGTCGACGGATCCGAGTCCACAGAAATCTTTCGCTCCATGCTGGCGCTGCATGATCAACTCGAGAGTCTTGAAGTGCGGGGAGATGCCACAGAATGGAATCTCTTACTCACCCTCCGTGCGGAGCAAACACCGGCTTTGAAACACATCGATATCAGTGTTCGCAGTTCGGAGCGGATCAAGCAACCCTTCGAACGGGCTGCGATATTCGAGGCCCCCGAATTGACCTCGATATTCCTCGAAGGCTACGGAAACCCTTTAGCCCTCCCCTGTCGCTGGGTTAATTTGCTGGAGCTTTCGCTTTTGTGCCGTCGAGGGTGGACGAGGGTGGACCCTGGCCATCTTAGCCAAACACCTGATGGTGGATTAGACCAGAACGGTCTTCACGAGATCCTCCGGCGCTGTCCCAATCTCGTTCGCGCAGAATTTGGAATGACATTGTGGACACCTCGTAACTTCACCTCGCCGTTGTACCTGCGTAACCTTGAGTGGCTTTCGTTGGTCTGGGGGTTTGGTCATGATGAAGCCGAGCCAGTGTCGGACATTGCACAACTTCTTCAACTCCTCACCATACCCAAGCTCAGGGTGTTTGAGCTCACGACGGAGCATGGTCAGGGCCTGCGGCGTTTTACACTCTCACCCAACATCTTGCCCAACCATCTAGCAGTTTGCTTCCACCCAGACTTCCGGGGGTATCCCTTGGCAATGCTTGAAATCCTTGCAGCCCTCCCGCAGACAATGGACCTCTGCCTCGCTCCGCGGTTTTCTGAAGCACCCAGTTACCTCTGGATTGCGCCCCTGGAGGAACAATTCTTTGTGGGGCTCACAACTCAACATCTTTGTCCTCTCTTGAAACACCTGCATATCCTACTCCCATCGTCGACAATTTGTGAATCCGGACTGCTCGAATTCGTGCATTCACGTTTCCCAGTCTTGAAGTTACTGTATCTGGAAACTCCAATGGGGCATAAAATCGATGCTGAGGAGGAGCTTCTAGAGCTGGCACATGCAGGGCTTTCTTTGCAGCTCCGATATCCGGAGCCGCCTCTGCCGACAAAGTGGCGGTATGATCCTCTGAGAGGTCTTTAGTTTAGTTTTAGTTTCTTTTTTTAACACACCTATGAAATATATTTGCCTCCGTGCGATATTCTCTCCATAAACATTCTGCACATTACACATATACATTTCCGATTCCAAAGCATGCCTTCCCCTCAACCCTGCTACTCATCTTACAAGTACTACCTCTCACGATGCCAACCACTTTGTTCTCCAATCGCGAATAATTGTCGATCGTATTGAGAGCAATGTTCGGTCAGGTAAAGAACTCGGAGCAATGCCACAGTTTACTCCACATAGACCTCCGTTCCCTTCGTCCACACTGCCCTGGGCTGATATCCCAGCGTCCCTTCCTGCATCCGCTCTCGCACCGTAACGTGAAACTTTGGATTCAGGTCCACGATATTGCGGGCCTTGCCTCGGTGGAAACTATCAACGCACAGGCGATTGAGCCGCAAGGAGGAGAAGGAAGTAACGAAACACACCCAAAGTCACTCTGCCAGTTTCCCAGTGCATCCTGCACCTTCCACACCATGGGTGTGAACTCCAAGATGTTCCAACTCAACGCGGTCAAAAACGCAGACGCTTTGCCGAGCCCGCTGCCCCCGCCCGCGCCAGGCCCGGTGAACTGAAGTGAGTCGTGTATAAGCTCCTGCGCGTCGATCGAGTCGATGGTGCCGTCGGTTTGTGTGGGGAGGTCCGGTTTGGATTGGGGAGAGGGGAGAGCTTCTTCTCCGTTAGGATGAGATCCTGGCAAAAGAGGTTGGTCCAGGGCGATCTGCGATCGGGTGAGGGCCTCGAGCTCGAAGCGAATACCACACTCGGCAGTGAAGACGCAACGGACCATCCACCGAAGGGTTATATCGGCTAGGGTGCGTTGAACGTCGTCCGCTTCGTCTCCGCCGCCGACGTCTAATGTAATGTAGGAAAGTAAAAATATGAAGGGCAAAACGCTCACCGCCATGACATCCGATAAACCACACCTCCAACGCATCCGTCTCTCGTGCGTGTGCGGCTAGAGAGGTCTTGGGCTCGATGAGGTATGGCTGGAATCGTACTCGATGCTGCATGGTTCAATCATCAAGTGTCTTTTCACAAGAGGACTGGGAAACTCACCTCATCTAACGCCAAAGCATGCCTGAAGGTTGTAATGGACGAATTCATCGCTGTGAATGGTAGGGTACGCCCCATGACTAGGCCCACACTGGCCACCGTCTCCCTAGAGGTTCATCGACTCGCGTTCGGAGTAAGGAGCGAATTACGCACCAGCAACCCAGGAAAGCGATCTTCACGTCCTGACAGAACATACGTTTATACCCCGCTGTGAGTTTGAGCCCCGCGGCGCTGGTTTTCTTGTACATCTTGAACGCGAAGGGGACCTGCTCTTGGTTGTCTCGAGGGAGAAGGCCGACCTGCGTGAACCGTTCTGAGATTAGGACACGTTATTCTCATTGGATGACAGTCGCCGACTTTGTGCAGCATTCCGGCTAGGGCTCGCGCGGTGTACGCTCCTCGGGAAAATCCTAAATATATTCATCGAACAGGATCAAATGGAGAAGCGAAATGTGCTCACCGAAGAGGCATATCCTATCGCCGTCGTGATAGTTCTGCATGAGGAATCTGGTGTCATGTTCATGCCATGCGAATGAAGGGAAACAGGGAACACACTGGTAACCGTCCATAACATGTTCGTTCAGATAGCTAAGAATAAAACCTGATTAATGCTGAACAATAATATACTGGACAGAGAGCTCACAAAGCAATCGCTTCGTCGAGTTTTTTTGCGCACCAGTCGAACAGTGGGGAGATCATTGAAGGTTTGAAGTATGTCCCAACGCCCGGCTAGAGGCCGTTCTGAGTCCCACTTCGAAGAGGCGGACGATGCGTACGCACCTGGTAGTAACACAGCTGCTGTCTCCAGTCATCCTTCTTCAACAGACCGAAGAACTTGACTGCATTCGTATCCTATGCGTCGTCAGCGCTTCAAGTTGGAATGACGAGATACTCACATAGTTGTTATATTCCTCGGATGTCCCGTCGAAGCAGAGAACCAGGGTGCGGGGCGTCGGCGGCGGCACCGCTGAGGGAGGGTCTGTCGGCGCTGGTGAGCGGTTGGTGGCCATACGGGAGCGTGGAAAGAGTGGCGATGTGAGTCTTGCAGCGCGTTCTGGTATTTAAAGCCCAGCGCGTGGGTGCCCGATGTCGGCGAAACGAACGTTTTTGCAAGTCGGGCCTTGTCAGGTGCTGTTCTTCCGCGCTTCGACCAGACGTATCAAAAGCAGCATATGCACCGGCAGGCGTTGATTGAGGCGTTATTCTGGGGAGGCACTGGGGCGGAGAGGCTGAGGAGGGCAGATTGGGAGGAGCATAGTATGAGCCGGCCGGCTCTCGCAGGGAGTTGAGGCCAGCGCATGCCACGAACGTTGAGCCATATCATGAGGTCGGGAGAGACTCTGAGTTCCGATCACGAAGCATGCTCTAAAATGGCAACGAAGTCGCACGATAATAACCGGACGTTTCGAAGTACTATTTCAACCTCGCTTCGATCTTGTCACTTCAGCAGAGACTGTCCGCGCTGCACAATTCTTATTCAAGTATACCGAGCGCTGGGCAACTTCGCCCACTGGCAGCGGTAATAAATCACCGACGAGCATCGAACGCTGCACTTCGAGGTCACAAGCCCTGGGTTGCCAGTGCGCTGATTTCTCATATGGAGGAGCCTGAGCGATGCGGAAGAGTTAAGCCTGACGAATATTCTGGAAACTTCAAGCTTCAAGGGCATACAGTTTACGATTAGTTTTTGTTTCTTTCTCTTCATCAAATTTCATTTTCGCTCGCGACTGAATATATAAGCCGAACTGGCTGTATTAAATTACCTTCTGCTACATCCATCGAGCGTTTCGCTCGAGGAGGAACCCACGTGATGCTGTCAAGTTTAAAAAGCTTAGTCATTTTGAACTCTCACGAAAACGCCGATATCGATGAGCATCCCCACCTCGGGACATCGTCCCCAAGGAATGACAGCACACAGTGCCGAGCTAGATAATACACAGCAGCAGAAGGGTGAAAGCCCTTCTTGGAACAACGAACTCGAAGAAAGCGGATGGCAAGTGGTCGAATTGAGCTCATATCAGGCCGGTAGGTCGTTGTCGCTCGTTTCTGAACTGACTCTGAAGAATGTGCTGCGGCGGTCAGCTACAAATCCAACGGAGAGAAGGGCTCACAATGGTTCTGCTACGAGGAGCCTCCACCGCGTCTCGGGCCCGAATTGTGAAAGCGAACTTAAAGGCTCCGAGTCGGACGCCGAGATTTCTCCACTGGCACGAAGACTTCGCGAGAGGGAATATTCACCGAGCCAGCCAGTCATCCTCCCGCTCATCGCATGGTCCACCAGTGATATTCTGCATGACGACGTAGCGGAGTACACGCTTGAATTCTGCTGGCCATCCCAGTCCGAAATAATGTCCGAGTCTGATAAAAATTGGCCGATACGCCTGCGGTCTAGATCCAGCAAGCTCGACCAGGTAGAGTACACTCTGTGTCTACGGCCCGGGGATGTCGTCGAGCGGATACGGGTGTGTCGTTGTTATCTTTATACTTTCGTTTGTGCTTACAGTTGACTCTGATAGGCCACTCAACCCCGCTGGGCAGGAGACGATCGGGTGTTGATGATTGTGCTCAGGAACGTTCACCAAAGTAAGCCCAAATATCGATTTGTCTTGCGCTTGCTCTAACGCGCTTCTGGGAACTACAGCCGGGCAAGGGAACCTCAGATATGTCGCATTCAAATTCAATCGATGGTCGCCAATCTGGGAGGACGAGACATACGTCCAGTTTTTGCGCTGGTTGAGAATTTTAACGGATAATTGCGAGATGTTGTACGTTCTCCTTCAAGTTCTTGTAATATCCAAAGACCATATGACATCCTAATGATTTCATGGCTGCCGTAGGTCTGAAGACCCGCGAACAATATGGGCTGATGCGCTGCCGAATATCGTCGGCAAACCGTACTCTGCATCTAATGCGCGTGCAACGGTGACCGCTGGGCCCAAAACTGCGAGGGTAAAGTCAAAGCGCCAGCGTGCCACCGTCACAACGAGTGACTCTAGATCTCCTCTCTCCATTATTCCACGCTCAACCAACACGGAAATGCCACATGGACTGGTACTGGGAGACCCGGCGCTGTCCCACGCCACCATCGACGATTCCGATATCATGCATGTCGAACCACTTTGGCCGACCTCGAGCGAAGATATCCCGGCCGACGTCCCAGCAATTCATCTGGAATCCACCTACGGGCAGCCGTGCAACGAGGAACTCGAACCAAGCGCCGCTCCCGTCGACTGGGAACCGCTCAGATGGCCGATGCCGATGCCACCCGCGACAGCAGCGGTCGATGCCCTCTCCCGGAGACGATGCAACCCAATTGCGAAGCGCACCTTGGTGTATTATTACGCGACCATACGCGCGAAGAAACTGAAGGACGCGGAGAATTTGAAGAAAGATGAGGGTGAGGAGGTGATTGCGGGTGCTTGATTGGTTGTACATGTGGAGGCACTGGTAGTCTATGTAGCTGTGCATTTCCACGGAGATTTAGTTTTGGTGTCTTCAATCGAGCTGAGATGAGAGACAGAGGGCAAGGGATAAGAGTTCTGAGAATGAGGTATCAAACACGGGCCAGCCCGTTTCCCACCCGACACTGAATTCGTGCGGGCAGATGAAAGTTGAGAGCAAGCCGTCTGAGTTAACGTCACGGCGTTACGAGACTGATTTCGGGTAATCCGGCGATCAAACTTACTCTGCGCTTGTCAGCAACGTTTCACCCCAAAAACCTAAAACGGCGTCCTTCCGCAGTCCCCGCCATGTCCGCCTCCTATTTCCCCGCTCCCGACGCGGAGGATGACGTTGAACAACTTCTAGACGACGCCATTGACGATGCCGATGCCCGCACCCGCCTGGACAAGACCATCGACAAGATTGGAATGGGCAGTTACCAGTGGACCCTCCTCTGTCTCTGCGGCTTTGGTGCGTCTTGAGAGGGTACTCCAGCTACTCCTAGCTGACACTTTCTAGGCTGGATGGCGGATAATGTGCGTCCCCTCGTTAACTCTCATAATCTGACTCTGACGAATTGTCCCAGATGTGGCTCCAAGCCGTCGCCATCATCCTACCGCGCGTCCAGCAACACTACTCCGTGCCAGACAGCCAAATAGGCACCCTGTCCTCGTCCATGTTCGCTGGAATGATGATTGGGGCTGTCGGATGGGGAACATGCTCCGACCTGCTGGGCAGAAGTGTCGCCTTCAACGCGACGCTGTTCTTCACAGCCTTCTTCGGCATTCTATGCTCGCTCTCCTACTCCTTTGGCTCTCTGTGTCTGTTGCTGTTCCTCCTCGGCAGCGCTGTCGGGGTGAGTCGGACACGCCATTTTCGCGTGCGATGACGTTTTTCCGGCGCTTATCCTCCATTCAGGGCTCAATGCCGACCGACGGGACCCTCCTTCTCGAGCACATGCCGCAGCACAAGCTCCATCTGGTCACCGCCCTTTCATTCTTCTTCTCCCTGGGATCAGTATTAGCCGTGGTCGTCGCGCTCTTCTTTGTTCCCTCCAACTCCTGCGTCTCGATACCCTGCGACCCCGCGCTCAACAACGGGTGGAAGTACCTTCTTACCGCCCTTGGCGTCATAGTACGTTGCTCCTTCTCTTGTTCTTATGCGCATTTGACCTCCATTTGCAGACACTGGCCATGTTCCTCGCCCGCATCGTCCTATTCCGCCTACACGAGTCCCCGCGCTTCCTCGTACACGCCGGCCACCCGGAACAAGCCCTCGAGACGCTCCAGCTCATTGCCCGCTTCAACGGCTCGCCCACCCTTGCTGGCGAGCTCAAGTTGGCGGATGTAGACGATACCGCTGCGATCCCTGGTCTCGAAGACCAGGCGGCAGAAGGGCACGGCGGATACGAGGCACTCGCGAGTACGCCTGGCGAGTCCACGAACACCAAACCGCAGCCATATCTCGCGTCATGGGTAGACCGATGGTTGGTGCGTATCCGGATGGTCTTGATTCCTGAATGGCGGCGGACGACGCTCCTCGTGTGGGGAGCGTGGTGCGGGATGGCCTTGGGTAGGTTCTTCCGCCTTCCCGCAGACTTGATACTCATTGGTTAGCGTATACAATGTTCAACGTCTTCCTCCCCAAACTGCTCGAATCGGACGCGAGCGGGGACAAATCCATCTCGGACAGCTTATGGGACGTTCTCGTGTTCGCCCTCGGCGGATGTCCGGGTGCTCTCGTACGTCCCCTTTCCCTTTCCCTTGCTACTTTCTTTCCCCCAAATCTCATTTACATAATATAGCTCGGTGCCCGCCTCATCCTCACCCCGCTCGGCCGTCGCTGGTCCCTCGCGGGCAGCACCCTCATCACCGCGGCCTTTTGCACGTTCTTCATCTTTGCGCAGAGTGCGGGGAGTACCTGGGCGACAAGGGTCAGTGCGATTGGCATTGGGCTGGCTAGTACGGTGCGTTTGGTTCTTTCGGAATGTAGTGTGTTGATGGACGTTTTCGTAGACGATGTGGGCTGTGCTGTATGGCTGGACACCGGAGATCTTTGCTACGAAGGGTATGTCGCGTCCCTCTGTAACTACTTGCTTAATGCTAACCGACAACCAACCTGCTAGTACGAGGGACTGCATGCGGAATCGCGTCTGCGTTATCGAGGATGTAAGCAACTCTTGCTTTCCCTCTTTCCCGCTATCCCATCACAACTCACTCACTCCTTTCAGCGGCGGCATAATCGCACCCCTCCTCGGCGGACTGCTCCTCCTCTTCAGCCGCGCCGCCCCGGTGTACGCGAGCATGGTCGTGTTTGTCCTCGCGGCGGCGTGTGTCTTGTTTTTGAAGGAGGATGAGGGTGTGAGTAGGAGGGGGAGTAGAAGGACGGCTGCTGTGCTTGGGGTGCATTGAGCGACGGCTGGATAGTAGTGGGTGCCTGGAGCCCGCGAGGCTGTGGCACCACTCGTGCTTGCCTACCTAATTCCTGGCAAGGGTCGATGCGGACTACCCGTGCGATTGGCGGCTTGAACGCTTTCCCGTTGTCTCGTTTTCGCGAGGGCCCTCGAGTCCGAGTCCGAGTCGATGGCCGCGGACCTCTATGTACGATCGACATTGATAGACTTGGAGGATGATATAGAGAGGTGTAGAGCGTGTTGAAGCATGAAATGTACTTTCTCATTAGGACGTTTGCGGTTTTGGAAACTTCCTTCCTTCCAGCTCGGCGGACTCGGTCGGGGTGTAGAATCTGCGGATCTCGGACACTGATCACCGATCGGCACTTCTTCCTTCCGACCACCATCTTCTCTAGGTCTCCATCGAGCCACAGCGTGAAATAACTCACTGCTCAACAATTCAACTTGAAGATTAGCTCGATCTGGGCTAACACCTCATCTTGGAAACGGTTAGCAGAAATGAATCGCTGTGCGCTTGCTGTGGGCACAGGATGGCAGAGCTATCTAAGTTCATCCGACGGCGTGTGAGCTTCATGGCTCTGCGGATGTCGGCAGCAGAGCCTCAAAAGCTGTTTGGACAGTTCACTTTAACTCCCACCTTGAAGCGCGACGAAAGCGTGTCCTGCTAGTATAACTGCTGCTGGCCACTGTCCCACGGCGGCGACCGACTGGCCATTGACCACTCCAATCATGCGTGGAATCGGTCGAACTTCCTCGAGCGTCAAAACTAGCCTCAATCTTTTGAACCTCTCACTCGCCATCCTCCGTCAAACTCCCATCCCAGGGATCGGTGCCGCCGCAGAGGCGTTGTCGCAGGTGCTGAACAGGACTCAGGTGAGTGACCAGTCGTAAAGCGATTAAAGAGAGCTCACTGGCATGTTCGATGGTAGGGGATGCAGGACAACGCAGCTGACTGGAAGATTCTCGAAGACCGAGTGCAATCCCTGGCATTCCTCGGTTCCCAGGATTACGATATGGATAGTCAGCTCCGAGATCGTTTTACAAAGTCGGTCTCCCGCGTAGCGGTCGCCGTTCGCCACATGCTGATTGCTCAACCCACAGACATCTGGGACAAATTCGCCAGAGTATCTTGGACTCTAGGAAGCAAGGACGAATGAGGCGTTTTTTCAGCGCCACGGAGGATTCTTCCTTCCTCAACAAATATAATTCGGGCCTTAGCGATCTTGTTACCGATATCACGGTAGGCTGCCATTCCTTTCGACGCTGGCACGTATGACCGAAGAGCATGCCAGGTGGATTTCTCTTCGAAAACCCAACGGACGTTCGCACAACTTCGAGAGGATCTAGGCCAATTCAAGGTACACTGCCCTGGATATCTTGTCTCCCTCGAGTCAACTTTCATAAGCAGAACAACCTCGTAGCAGTGGAGAAACTTGAAGACAGCGCCAAAGCCGACACCATCGCACATGTGCTTACTCAGAAGTTTGGGAACACCATAGGTAAACTCCATAATCCACATCCTCTAGAGCAAGGAAACCAATTTATTGCAGTCATGGGAAATGGAACTGTTGGGCTGGAAACAACGACGGACGACAAGATGCCAAACACCTCCCAGGAGTTTACTGGAACCATCCGTGTGTTCAGTCTCTATTACAAGATGTTTGAAATGTTCAAACTCCACCAGATGTGACTAGCGGGGTAGTTGGCATTAAGATATCCACACCCGCCGGATGAGTGCCAGCGGAAGAGTGCCCTACGTTTCTGTCGTCCTGGACTGTATATTTACCGCATCTGTAATACACGAACCTATCATTCAGCACCTTGTAGGGCAAGCGCCATGGCAACAGGGGGCATTATCAACAACGTGTTTGGTATATGAGGGATTTGAAGACCACCGCAGGCAAACTGCAAGCAGGCCCCAGGAAACTCCACCAAAGGTTGTCCGAAATTCACAGGAACCATTGTCCATGAACTCCATCCACATGCAGATATTCGGCTCTGCGAGATACACGTCGTAGGACAAAACGATGAAGGGCGAGTCGCAACGGTCAATGATTTGTAGCTCGCGCACAATCATCCGTCGCTGCCTTCCCAGCACAGGGCCCACTAGGACGACCTGCAAGTAGTCAGTCTCGGCGTCTGCGGCCAAAATAGCTCGCAACGCACCTTCTTTGCCATGATTTCCCCCGTTCCCACATGCCGTACCTTCTTAACGCTAGTAATCCCGCCATTCCCGCTCCCCAGTTCCTACAGAATGGTAAAATCCTTGCTTTTCTGTGAAAGTCGTGCTCGGTATTCGCATAGAAGACCACCGGTGTGCTGGACAGTAGTGATGTCGTGAATTGTGGGGTTACGTCGAGCTGAACGGCGTGTCGGGGGTTGGTTGAGTATAGGTCAGATACGGTCACCACATTACAGAAGCACCTTCAATACAATTTGTGTGACTGTACCGTCTCTGTAACGAATTGTACCGAACATCACTTTGGCAGCTGCCTTTTTTGGTCATCCGTCATGTCCACCGGGATTCGTTGACGGCCGCCTGGGGCGTTATAGTTACCCTCGAGTATATCCAGTGTACGCCGGTGGCGGTGTTTTTTTATTGACAATATACCTTCCAACCCTAACCACTAACCTTCTAACCACTAACCTAACCTTCTAACCAACCACTGACCCTCTAACCACTAACTACTAACCTTCTAACCCCTAACCCTAACCAGTATGATGCCATCATTGTACCGAATCTTAGGTTGATGCGAGCAAACAATATTGATTGTACCGCTGATGCAGCTACTGTACCGTAGCTTCTGGTCAACTTGGAGGTTTGATCCTGTCTAATTTCAATACAATTTGCCATCATTGTATTGTGGCAACCGCATCTGGGATTGCCCGGGGTTGGTTGGACGATTTCCATTTGGGGCGGGAGCTGGTGGTCCAATTGGGGCGACACGGCCCGGCTTCGATTCACCGATGCCTGGGCCAACGGGGAGCCGGAGGTCGCGGAAGTTGCGCTTTCTGCGAACAGACTCCATGGATGGATGGACGGAAGAAGGAGAGTAAGCGCTAATTTTGACACTGAACAGGTTTACGCGAGGCGGTGCCAATGAGACATCGAAGATGGTGAGCTGTAGGTCTCTGCGTTGCTACCAGCGTGTAGTCGATGCAGACATTTGGGTATCGAGCGGCAAGTTTTGGATGAGTGGACGTTGATGGTGACTCGGACTCGGATCAATTCGTGATTACCAGGTCATGATCACAGTCGCCCCTTTGCTCCAACCATGCCAGTTGGCCCAAATTCCTCTCAGCCCTTCATCAGCTCCCGATTCATCCTCGACG
The DNA here is from genome assembly GCA_029282125.1 of Mycena amicta. Lineage (NCBI taxonomy): Eukaryota > Fungi > Basidiomycota > Agaricomycetes > Agaricales > Mycenaceae > Mycena > Mycena amicta. Next base: position 865,950 of record JARIHP010000004.1, on the reverse strand, counting down.
AGACACTCTCCGCCACATTTCTCTCCGAAGTCCACTGCATTTCGCGCGAAGAGTCCATCCCGCCCGTGCACCTCTCCTCCTCTCTGGACGACCTCTCCGCCGACTTAACACGATACGACGCAGAAATCGCTCGCCTCGCGTCTCACCGCCAAACTCTGCAAAATCTACATGACGCCGGCCGAAGTCTGTTCACTCCCACTCGACGGCTGCCAGTCGAGATTCTGACCGACATCTTTCGGCGCATCTGGATAGACTTTCAGTTAGCCTACTCGGCCGGGGACTCGTTGCGCGCATATGGAAGAGGCAGAACCCCATTCGAGCTGTTGCTGGCTGCAGCGGCACCTCTGCTGGACGTGTCCGGTGTTTGTGTGCGGTGGCACGCCATTGTTATGAGCACACCAGAACTGTGGACGGACATATGGGTAGGCAAGGTCCACGCGCGCGATTCCAAAACCTTTCCCATTGCGAAAGGGCTGCTCCAGTTGGCCCTGGAACGGTCTCGCGATCTGCCCTTGCGCATTCACGTTCGTAATCACCTCCAGTACGGCGCCGACCGTGACAAATCCTTACTGGACAACGAGGCTCTCGATTTGTTGTCGAAAGAATCCTCGCGCTGGAAAACGGCAGAGTTTAACTGCCTCCAGGAGGATATCCTCAACTGCGACGTGGAGCATCGGATGCCCCTCCTCGAGCATCTTGACGTCAGCCACTTGCGCGACGAAGCGTCCAGAAACCTCCTGGATCGTTTCCGGGACTGCCACCACTTGAAGACAGTGTTATTTTATGCCAAAATCGACGCATCTATGTTCCCTCTGGAGCAACTATCTTTCGCTCGGATCACCCGCACATCACTCGACCAAATTGCAACCGCTCTCCAATATCTCGCCCGGCTTGCTGCGAGCGCTTGGTTGGGTACCCTCCTTGAGCAGCGTATCACCGGGGATACGTTGAGCCTCCCTGCTACGACTTCCAATGTCACGGCTCTTGTGTTACGCTCAACGTCCATGAAAGACGATTTGTCTTCCGTCCACGCTCTCGTTGGCATATTGGCGAGCCTAACCCTTTGTCGCCTCCACACCTTGACACTGGAACACAACACCCGCCCCAAACGACCGACCGGGCTGTACACCGCATTCGTGGGCATGGCACGGCGGTCCGACTTCGGCGCCCATTTGCGAATGCTGAATTTACGCCGGGCCTCGCTGGATACAGACACAGAGTTGCTCGGTGTTCTCTCAGCCGTCCATAGTCTGGAGATTCTAATGCTCGGTGACGGCTACCCGAAACCTGATCCTGACGACGCCGATTCTTCATCGTCCGAAGATGATGAACCACCCCAGCAGCCGCTCCTCAGCCAAATGCTACTTTCCCGGTTGTCGCACTGTCTTTCGGCGGGCTCCGAGTCCGAGTCTGGGCTCGACACTGACACCTTCGAACTGGTTCCCCGCCTTCGAATCTTTACCTATGCATGGGACGTAAACCTTGACTTGAACGTCGAGGCATTTCTCGAATTCATTTATGCCAGAGCAAACGTACCGCGGAAGGAGCCATTCACGGTCAACCTGCAGCAGCGAATACTAAGTGATCGTTCTGACGGGACAGACTTGGAGTTCGAGTTGGAGAGGAGCTCGGAGCTGCAGAGGTTGACGGGGGAGCGGAAGCTTCGGTATACATACCGCACGGCGGATATACTCGAATGGCTATTGTGGAGAGATGAGAATGGAATTGCATAAATTGGCGTGTGTATACTAGTCGAGCGTTGCTGTGTTTCCTTAAATCAGTTTTCGGTCTGTTATTGATGCATGGATTGCGGTATGGCGCACTGGCAGGTCTGCATTTAAAGTTTCATGGCTACTTGGTACTCGCTGTAGCCAGAACGTAGTCTCCGCTTGTAACTATCCTACAGCAAATATTGTTCTCCCAAAGTCAATCACCAGAACTTCTCCGCAGGATACGACACCGAAAATCTTTCGGATGGCTGGGTAGCTCATCAGTAATCCCTTTCAATCACGAACAACGCGAACGACAAACCTATCCAGCCCATCACTCAGTATACACTCTGGCACAATCACCTTCGCGTCCTCGTCCAGAGCATTCGTAATCGTGCACGCAGCAAGCACGGTAGCGGCTGCAATCCAAACGCTGGCGTCCGCGAGGTGCATGCCGACGCAGATCCTAACTCATATCAGTTTACGAAAATGAAAACTCGAAGTTTGCACCGTCGACCATAACCGAATACGTCTTCGAAATACGGCTCTCCACGACCGAGCGGCGGAGGAAGGTATCGTTCCGGCTCGAAGGCGGTGGGGTTGTGATATATTTGGGCGTCTTGCGATATTCCTCTGTCGGTAGTTGGATCAGCATGCGAGGCGAAATGAAAGAGATGACCATACCGGATGTTAGAAATCACCACAGCACCTTTGGGGATATGCATGCCCCGATAAGTGTCGTCCTCGGTACAGCGGTGAGGCACGCCTAGCGGCACTGCGGGATTCCATCTAGCAGAAGCTCTATGAGACGTCTGAGTTTACCATGCACCCGAAGACACACCTCATACTCTCTTGAAAAACACACTCCATATACGGCAAGTTCTTTCTATCCTCGAACGTCGGCAATCGTCCACCAAGCACCGAATCGAGCTCCGATTGAGCGCGCCGCTGGCATTCCGGGAATATCACCATTGCAAGTACGAAGATGGTCAGTGCATTTGCGGTCTGTGGTGAAGGATCAGACGTATTGGGAGCCTGAGCAGAGGCAGACGCACCGTAGTCTTCCCAGCACCGAACAACGTCGCTGCACCGGCTTTGATGTCTTCCAGAGAGAACTTGGACTCGTCTCCTTCAGCTTCAAGTGTTTCGAGATGAGAGAGGATGAATGATGGCTCGGTTTCTCCTGCGGCCTGCAGACAAGTTGCAGGTTAGCACTGTGTAGACCTTAGACGCTCAAAGAATCACCTGCTGCTCCCGGACGAGCGCCATCGGATATTCATACAGCTTCCTCGTCGTCGAGCGCCACATTCTCGCTATACCGCCGTAATATGCACCAGGAAACCAGCTCGGGAAATGTCGCACTACGCAAAACTGTTAAAAACCTTCCGCCAGCGTCCTTGTCCTTGCGACGCACAGAAAGGGAAAGAATCGATCGGCGTTGCGCCTGGAGGGCCAGTGTCCGCCAAGGTCTTGACAACCATATCCGCCAGTGGAATGAAGGTATCGTCGTCCGAGGTGATTCGATGTCCGCACATTAGACGTACGATGACGCCCGTCGAGAACCTGCGTGCGTTGTCTTATTAGAACGCGACCGACGGAGGGGACAATACCCAGGAGAAACACACCGGCTGATGTAGTGCTCGTACCTCTCCTCTGTCGATTGCAGGAGATTCTTTATTAGAACCCGCGCCTCGTCGATTTGAACGCTCCTGATGAGGTCCGAGTCGCATTGTCTCCGACTGAGGTAATTCTGGTGCGCCTGACGATGCTTAGCGAATTGCTTCCCGTAGCGGAGGAATGTGGTGGAGTCGCTCCAGCCGAGCCTGCGTGAATATCAATGCAACGAACGGCGAGCGAGCTCAAAGACGGACAACTCGTAGAGGATAAACGGCGGTCGATCGCTGTAGATAGCACTTTTCTTCTCCAGCAGATCCACCGCCGCTTGGTGCGAGTTGAGGATAATGAGGTGCGTCCCGAGAACGTCGAGGTGCATTACGTCGCCTGCGCAGAGCGTCAGGATGAAGCACAGGGAAGAAATGACACTGCGTACCGTATGTTTTTGCCCAGTTGTGGTACACCTCCGCCACATGCGCTGTCGGGACGAAACGCAAATGTCCGATGATTGGGTCTCCGGGCGGACCTGGCGGGAACGGGATGCGGCTTGCTCTCCGCCGTCGGTCAACCATTCGTAGGAGGAAGAGCACAGCCGTGGCGGCAATGAGGACTAGGGACATACTCATCATGTCCTTGTAGTTGGCGTGAATCCACGGGCAGAGGCACCCAAACCCCGCGTCCGCCTGCGGGCCTTTTCAAGCAAGCTATTCAAGTAGTAACCCGCGGAGCTCCACTGGGAAGCACATCTCGCGCGAATAGCTGCTAATTTGAGCCTGAGCGCGTACTAGATTCAAAGCCGAAGGTGATCGTTCGGTGAAAAGCCCCGGGGACCTATCTGAACGCCGCATCTCGTTTCTTGCTCGTCTGTTAATGGCTTCCTTCGCTGGGAGAAATACATCTATCCTGCCTCCAACTCAAATACTCCTTGACAACGCCGACCACTGGCTGCCCGAAATGCGAAGCCTTCCCGGGCCTCACGAGTCGGGGAATCTACTTATGCCACAAATACCAGCTCGTCTTCGTCGATGGTGCTTGTCCCGGTAACGGCATTTGAATACTCTTCTGGCGAAGGAGGGCGCGGATAAGCTTCAAGGCTTGCACTTGAGTGTTCCTTCGTCGTTGCTGAGATTTTCCAGTGCTGTAACTCTACCAAGTACATCGTGCCGAGAGGGAAGAGAGTGGAAAGTTGGCAGGAAGAAACGCCGATGTAGTTACTCGAAAGAGCCAAAACTTCGCGCGCGGCTAGCATGTAGTACAGGCTGTACAGCTTGAGTACAGCCAAAAGTACCTTCTCCGAGTCGCTGTACAACTCTCGCAGAAACAAACTTATGTGCAGTCTCCGAAAGCAACCACTGAAAGAAGATGCATCAGAACTGCAACTCGGAAAAGACAAAGAACAGGATCCACAATATGCATTTAAATTTCAATCAAAGCGCCCCAGATACAGGTGAAAAGCAAGGAAGGGGTATCACAAAAGGAAGCAAAACGCCAACATAATACTGCCCAGAGTGACAACAAGCCCATCCACACTAACACTGAGCACCCCAGCGTTGGTGGGCTGCGCAGGCGAAGAGTCAGATGACGTGGTATCGCCGAGCCCGGTGAACGTGAAGCTCTGGGCGGGGAGGTTTGTTGTGGTGGATGGTTTCGTCGTCGTCGGTGAGCTCGCGGAGATGGGAGCGCCCGAGCCGACGTTGTTCCCGGAGAAGAAGATGCGATTGACGTCGACTGTGTCTGCGTTGCCGAGGTTGCCCCAGGGGGCCATGCCGTACAGGCCGAGGGAGGCGGCGGCGGACAGGGCCGAGTCGGCCATACCCAGGAAGGCGGAGGGAGAGTCGGCTTGGGCTGCGAGCCAGGTGGTGTCTGTGCGGACGATGGTGGAGGTCCCGTCGGTGTAGGTGATCTGGATGATGGCGATGAGCCCGGCGGAGGAGCCAGAGTCAGAAGTGGACGAGAGGAAGTTTGTGGCGTAGAGGTCGAAGGTGTTGGAGGAGCCGTGCCCGGCGAGCGAGGTGGTTACGCGGGAGGCGTATTGCCAGCCGGCGAGGGCCTCGTTGGGGGTGTTGGGGTCGTGCGGCGGGGAGGAGACGTAGCGGCCATTCACGTAGAGCGCGAAGGTGTTGTCGGCCGAGGCGATTACGGTCGCAGAAGAGGCAGTCTTGTCCGATGGCGAGGCGATGGTCTTGCGGAACCCGACACTGCCTGCGAGGGCGCTGGTCGCTGCGTCGGGTGTCGACCAGATCCAGTTGCTCCCTGTGAGGTCGTTGGTGGTCAAGTCGGATTCGGTGACGGTGACGCTCGTGCCCCAAGGCCCTCCGCCGTATTTGAATACTACCTCGGCGTTTACGAATTTGGATGTGTCTGCGGGAAGCGGCCAGTCGGAGGGGATGGTGCCGATGGCTTTCCAGGACGTGTCGGTTGCGAAAGTGCTATTGGAGCCGTCTGTGTAGAAGACGCGGACGAATGCGAGGAAGCCAGCGGGGGTTGCGCCACCAGCAGTCGACGCATCGTCGTAGTTTACCGCGAGGGCGGTGATGGTGTTGGTGGTTGCGTTTAGGCTCGCGATGAGGGCTTGGCCGGAGGCCCATGTGTCCGTGGGGTTCGAGGCACCGATGGGCTGGCCGTTGACCCAGACGGTGAAGTTGTTGTCGGCGGTCAAGGCGATAGACGCAGCACCGGCGGTTTTTCCCGAGGGAGAGGTGAAGGTGCGGAAGAAGCCGACGGTCCCTGGGGGTGCAGTCGTTTGCAATGAGGGCTCAGGAAGCCATATCCAGTTGGCAGCGGCAAAGTCGCTGTCGCCAAAGGTCGCGCGTGCTTGGGGATGATCTTCCTCGGGGTGAAAACGCGCTGTGGTAACTGCGGAAAGCTCGTACAGAGAGTCGAAAAGAAAGGGACAACTGGGACGTACAGGGAAGGGAAAGGGTGGCGGTAAGGAGAAGAACTGATGGACGACGGTCAGCAGCAGGTGCGAGGAGATGGACGGCCACGCACCGAAAAGACGCATATCCCAGCTCGCGTCTAAGACGAAGGGTGTGAAGGGGAGGAACAGCAAGGATGATCTGCGCGAACAGTCATGGCGGTTTATTTAAGGCAACGATTAGCGCCGGTGAAGTTCTCCGCTGTTCTCCGTCACCATACCACAGACGCCGGATTCAAGTCCCACCAAGTCGAGTGTTTGGCTGCTTTTTTTCCCCGCTCACTCGAGGGCGAGCAAAGGGCATCCCTCGAAGAGAGGGACACCTGAAACGGAAATATTGACCCGACGTGCCTGGGCGCGCCGTGAGAGCGCCGTTTTTGCTGTCAATCGGTCGCGATTGGATCAAGCTTTCGATGATGTATCAGAGCAGCCAATTGAAGCCAATTGAGCGCAGCGTCTTTGCAGCTAACGACGATGGGAATGGTCGAGAGCGGCAAATGCAATGTCCGTCGTCCACCAATGGTGGTAGATAGTGGTCCACGAATGGTGGGAACGTCACACTGATCGCCCGGCACGCTACGGGATATCAGGATTGAATCGAGTCGGGATTCGGTGGTTTATGCCCGTTGGATCAGCAGTGAGAGTCGAGGGAGATTAAGATTAAGATTAAAGGCCTAAGGAAGGAGAATGACTTGACTTTTGCGGTGTCACGAAACGTTTGTTGAGTTGACGTTGTATGAACAGCGGGATTACATATCGTTCCTCGTTGAATGAGAGCCGATAGTGTCATGAACAGACTTTCTTCGGCCACAGTTGGGCCACAGAGGACCAGTATTTGCCCCAATTTCTCGGCATCAAAAAGAGCTACCCGATTTGGACGGAAGCGGTAGTTGTGGTTTGTTTGTCTTGCCCTTCACACGTTGCTACCAGGTCGCCCGTATGCGGTAGCCGTTTTTACTGCTACCTTTCTTTCTCCGGATGCTCTGCTTGGTTCCTGCCCGTCTCGATGACCACCCGCAGGCCTTCCCTCGCTCACAGACATCGACCTTCTTCCGCGGTCTACATCGGCGGCGACACGACCTACCTCTCCAGTCCGCCAGACCTTCCCGACCTTCCCGAGCCGCCCAGTCCCGGCTCCAGCACCGGCACCAGTACCTCCGGCCTACCTTCACCCCCCGCGACCAACTCGACGGGAAGCGGTAGCACGGGCGACCCAGGCAGCATCGCGATTCGGGGCAATATGCTCGATGGCAACAACCTCAAGACCTTCCATGCAGCCTTCCATAACAACGACAACGACAACGACGACCACGAGTACGAGATAGACGACGACGGAGAGGACAATACTGCCCGCTTGGACCTTGCACAGCGCAGACACAGTGCAAGCGAGAATGTGTTGGCACTCGAGCGGGTCAAGAGTCTCACTCAACGAAACAAAATCGTGCGTCTTGTCCCTTTTTTCTTGGTGTATCTGCTGTTCGCTGACGAGATTTTCCCTCTTTTTCTTTCATTTCCTAAATCGTGTGGCTCACCATCGCATTCCTCCCCGCCATACTTTGTCCCCCATTCCAACCACACTCTTATCGCCCTCTTTCAACACGGCCGATACCATCCTACCATTACCTCTCGTCATCGATGCGCTTCTTGGCGTGCCGACATCCGATGGGGACCTTTTCCCGTCTACACCCACGCGGAATCTCCGCACACTGCTCGGCGGACCTCCACCGGCGACCATCCTCCGGTCGTGCCTTGATATGGACATCCTGGACGCATATATGCACGATACATGATGCTTTTTACCTTCTTGCATCACAGGCACTCGACAAACTCTCCTCATACTCCCGCCTTAGCTCCCCTTCGCCTAGTACCCGGGCGGCCAGCTCGACTCGCTCTCCTCCCCCGCCCTCACTACTCGGCTCTTCGTCATCACACTCCAACTCCAATTCGTCATCCTCCCAGTCCTCGACCCGCCCGTCCATGCGTCGTGCCCGCACTCAAGAATCCGGGTCCGAGACGGAACGCGACGATGTCCCTTCGACCAGCCGTCCAACAACACCGCTCCCAGCACGACAGCAGCTCATATCCGCCCCCGCTTCGCCTCAGAAACACCTCAACGCGGCATCGTCGTCATCCGGATCCAGCAGCACACGCTCGCCCCGTCGCGCGAGAGTATCAAATCTCTCCTTCAGCAGCCGCGCTCCAGAGGAGGACGGACCCAGTTCTCCCGAAGATATCACCCGAGCAGCACTGGCGGCTGTTGCATCCGCGAGACGTAGTCCCGGAACGGCCCGGTATACTCCCGCTCGTTTGAGTCCGACGTCGGCCACCGGTTCTGGCAAGCGGAGACAGCCGTTACCAAGGGAATGGGGTGCTAGTACTAACAATGGCAGGGTGCGTCTGCATCTGCTTTCTCGAGTCTATATATCCTCATCTTTACTTGTTAGTTTTCCGCCGAGCCACCAACGTCTCCCCCGCAACACGATGCTTCCCCGAACAAACGACACTCTCTGGCAGGATCCACCGCCTCGTCTGCATCCTTTTCGCAGCAATCTACCCGCCACGCCCATTCGAATTCAACATCGTCCACATCGACAATTGGGTCGACTGCCTATGCCCAAGGACGAGCGGCGACTGTGAATAAACACCAGTCGAGATGGTTGAGCGAGGATATGAGCATGAGTAGCCCGGACCGGGACCGCGAGCGTGAACGTGAACGACGGCAAAGTTTGCGTGGTGGCAGTGCAGAAAGTGCGCTTGGGGCGGGGAGGAGTCTTGTTGGTGAGGGACTGCGTGCTGCGGGGCTTGCTGGACGTGAGCGGGATTTGTTCTCCCCACAAGATCGCGAACGAGAGCGAGAGCGAACGCCAGCGAGGGTGGAATGGGCTGATGGGACGCATAGTCGAAGTCAGAGTCGCCAGAGGATGGGGCACGGTCGGGCTGCAACGTCGATGGCTGATTATACGTCGGCACGGAGAAGAGAGGACGACGAGTATGGGCAGGATGGGGCTGAACCGCGGACACCGGCGCTGAGGACGTATCGGAGTAGTGCGCATGTGTTGGACGGAGCTAGCGCCCGAGCTGGGAGTGCTTTGGGGCGGTTACGTGGGGTGTCTGTTGAGCGAGAAGATGAACGGGAGAGGGAAAGGGAGTGGACGGCACCGAGCCCGAGTCCGTTTGGGAGCATGCGTCGGAACGGGAACGGGAACGGGAGTGTCTCGCAGCATGAGCATACGCGGCTCATGTCGGAGAGTCTTGCGATGTTCGAAGGCCATCTTGCTCGCGTTGCCGACGCTAGTTCCAGGAGCGCAACCGACCTTGCGAGACATGCACAAGTGGTTGTCGCTGCTGCTGAGCGGCTTAACGCGATCTTGCGATCGGGGACTGCCAAGGCGCTGGAGGAGCAGATTGACGCGGAAGTCAGTGACAGCGATGTGGGTACTGCGATGGAGCTTGCGGAGGTTTGGCGACGGGTTGGAGGGGAGTATCGCGAGGGGTTGAGGGTGAGCGACGACTTGGTGCGAGGGGTGACTGGGTTCTTGCTTGATGTTGGGCGGGTGGTGCGAGATTTCGGTGGGGATGGACGAGGGTCGGATGAGGGGAGACAGAGTGCTAGTCCTGACGCTGGACGAGATGGACGGAGAAGTGCGGCGTCGAGACACAGTTGGGAGGCGAGAGAGGGTGGTCGGGACAGCGCGCTTGCCATTCGTGATCGTGATCGCGATCGTCCGTCCAGCGTGCTTAACACGAGGCACGAGCAGCTCCGTACTGCTACGCCTGCGTCGCGCAGGCTGTTGACGCCGCGGGAGCAACGGGAGCTGCAGGCCAGTAACGGGATCGTCCCTTCAGACTCGCAGGAGACGGTGCAGCCTGGAAAGTACGAGCCGTCGCCGACTCCAGCCCAACGAAAGCAAACCCAAACTCAAGGTGTTGTTGCGGACCGCAGTCGGACACTCCCGCCGCTGGCTATCCCCAAGCCACTACCAACACTACCTTCTGAAGCCACCAAGACATCCACCCTCCGTCGAAATCCAAGTACGGGCGACAAGCAGCTCCCAGCGACGGGAAACTCGACACAGCGTCGAAAGACGTTGGCGAGCGGGACTGTCGGGACTGTACGTGGGCTGCATCCGTCGATAACGACACCGACGACGGCACTGACACCACATACCGTGTCCAATTCCCCGAATCCGGACCGTATGACGTTTCCCTCCTTATCCCGCAACGACTCGGACAAGTCGGGCGTCACGCGTTCGCGCAATAACACGGTTACCTTTTCGCGTCCGTCGACCGTCGCGCTGGCTGGGTTGCAGATGCAGCATGAGCGGGAGAGGGAGAGGGAGCGACAGCGTACGATATCTGGGCCGAATGCTGATGAGCGTGCTGCTGCTGCTGCCGCGGGTCCCTCTGGCTCAGAGACGGAAAAGGACGTTCTCAGCCGTAAGCGGTCATCCATCGTCGGTCGACCGCGGATGTCGCTGGATGGTGGGGACCCCTCGACCTCTGGGCCCAGTCATGCGGCAGATCGCAGTGCCGCAGCGGGCTTGTCGAACGTTGCCCCGCGGCGAGAGCGCAGACGCACGGTTACGGACATTTGGCCTCCGACAGGTGCAGGTTCATGACGTTAGAGGTCCGCTGGTCTTTTTCGGTCTTGACTTTCTTGTGATTCGTGTGCGTTTTTTCTTTCCCCCGTATAACAACGAACGGCTGACATTCGGATTAGTGCTTATGCTCAGCGGCCCCCGTGCCATTGCCCGAACTGTTCTTTTTTCTTTTCTTTTCTTCCTTTGATTCTTCGTTTCTTTGTCCATATTTCCGCGATCAGGCTACGATACGATACGCCTTGTACAACGAATCCGAATTCTCTCTCTCTCTCTCTCTCTTTCTGTCTTTATATCTTGACGCCTCTCTCTCTACTACCTCTACGTTGTTTCATTAGGGCTTGACGAGCAAGCACAGGCTTGCCCCTACAGTCGATAACTTACAAGTACGATACGTATACGGCTACGACGATAGGTTCCTTGAACTCTAGCTTAGAAAATAATGAATATGCCTTTATGTGTCGTCGATTTGGGTGCATGGATGTCACATCATGTCTCTTTTGCTCTTGGTCCTCGCCACGCATTATTCCAGCTATAACTCTGGGCTTATTACACCCACAGGGACTCGCTCTTTCCCCTTGTACAGTATGTCTCGAGTAACACTCACGTTTCTGGCTGCAGGATGGAAACCTCTGCACGGTCACCAAGCTCTTACACAAGAAGGAAGCTGGATTCTAAGCCAGTCCCACTCAGGGTCTAGTTAATAAGCTACTTGCTGGCTCTCGAGTTGGGTCCTGCTGAGCTCTTGCGAGCTCCTAAAACCGACTTCTCGTTACAGCTCGCTCTGCGGAGGAGCGAGGACCGAATTTCTTCTTTCTCCTCTTTATCCGCTATAACCTCATTGGTTTTCAGGTCCTGCTCCAGGCCGAAGACGATCCTCTCGATGACATATAAGATTTAAGATTAGGGCAAGACTATCATTGATGTAACTGAGGATATTCCGATTCCCGACGGTACTTCCGAAAAAACCGGCATATCCGGCGGAGGATTATAAACAGTGCCGGCCACGCAAACATTCTGCCGGGGCCATATACATATAGAGTGGCTGACGGCCACTCGCGGCCACCCACACCGAAGACATGAAACTCGGCCCTCTAGGATGGCTTGGTTTCCAACGGAGGAAGCCGATACCCCTCGTCGAACTCGAGGCCGACCTGACAGGGAAGACCGTCCTGGTCCTCGGAGCGAATGCTGGCCTGGGATTGGAAGCCGCGACGCATTTCGCCAGGATGAACCCTGCACGACTGATTCTTGCTTGTCGGAGTGAAAGTCGAGGGAAGATCGCGGTGGAGAGTACGTGTTCTTCTGCTTTTCTGCGTCTGGAGTCTTGAGATTTATGTCCTACCAGAAATCAAAGCAGCCGTTGACGCGAAATACCACAACGCGCTGGAGCTCTCGATCGTGGATCTCGCCGACTTTGCCTCTGTTACGCGGTTTGCGGACAAATTCGAGTCGGAAGATAACACGCGGCTGGATATCTTGGTGGAGAATGCAGCCATTATGTCGTACGACTACCAGAGCACAAAGGATGGGTTTGAAGCAAGGTACGCGGCCCCATGCATTTCTAGAAGAATTATTGAAGATAATGTCCACAGTCTACAAGTCGCCAATCTCTCTACACCGCTCGTAGCTCTTCGCCTGCTTCCTATAATGCTGAGAACAGCACGAGAAAACTCAACTGTACCGCGTATAGTGATCGTCTCAAGCGACGGGCACTACTGGGCCAGCATCGACAAACGCGCGTGGGGCGGCTCGGCGGGCATTATTAAGACGCTCGGGAGTGAGGAATATTGTCGAGGCAGAGGCATTATGCTCTCCAGATACAGCATCACCAAGCGTATGTGCTTGTCGCGTGGACGGGTTCCTCGCGCGTTAACCTATCGCAGTTCTCAACGTATTCTTCATGCGTGCTCTGGCTACGCGCCTCCCGGCTTCAAGTTCTGCCTCTTCGTCCATAGTGGTCAACGCCGTCCACCCAGGAATGTGCATCACCGAGATCTTCCAAAGCTTCTCCACGATCGAGCGTTTCCTCATCCGCCTCATTCAGAGCATATTCGCATTCACCGCTGAAGAAGGCTCGCGCCAGCTCGTCTTTGCGGCCGTAGGCGAGGCCGACCATCCGGAGCGCTTGCATGGGGAGTTTATTATGGGCGGGGAGCCGCAGGAGGTCAGTGATTTCGTGTTGAGTGAGGCCGGAAAGAACGCAGAGGAGCGATTGTGGAACGAGATTGTAGGGATTTTGGGAAAGGTGGACCCGAAGGTGGTCGGCGTTGTCAAGGAGTATTTGAGTTAGAGGGCCAGGATAGTTGTATTTCTCCCTGTGAACGAAGCCATTGGCAAACGAGCAAGAAACACACAAAGATACGGCGTTCAGACAAGTCCCCGTCACGGTGTCTTTTCACCAAACGATCACCTTCGACTGCTCAAATTAGCAGCTCTTCACGCGAGATGGGCACTGCGCTTCCCACTGACGCTTCGCAGTCACTTGAATAGCTTATAAAGGCCGGCAGGCTGACGCGGACTTTGGTGGATTTACGCCAAGTACAAGGACACGATGAGTATGTCCCTAGTCCTCATTGCCGCCACGGCTGTGCTCTTCCTCCTACGAATGCTTGACCGACGGCGGAGAGCAAGCCGCACCCCGTTCCCGCCGGGTCCGCCCGGAGACCCAATCATCGGACATTTGCGTTTCGTCCCGACAGAGCATGTGGCCGAGGTGTACCACAACTGGGCAAAAACATACGGTACGCAGTGTCATTTCTTCCCTGTGCTTCATTCTGACGCTCTGCGCAGGCGACGTAATGCACCTGGACGTTCTCGGGACGCACCTCATCATCCTAAGCTCGCACCAAGCGGCGGTGGATTTGCTGGAGAAGAAAAGTGCTATCTACAGCGATCGGCCCCCGTTTATCCTCTACGAGTTGTCCGTCTTTGAGCTCGCTTGCCGTTCGTTGCATTGATATTCACGCAGGCTCGGCTGGAGCGACTCCACCCCACTCCTCTGCTACGGGAAGCAATTCGCCAAGCATCGTCAGGCGCACCAGAATTACCTCAGTCGGAGACAATGCGACTCGGACCTCATCAGGAGCGTTCAAATCGACGAGGCGCGGGTTCTAATAAAGAATCTCCTGCAATCGACAGAGGAGAGGTACGAGCACTACATCACCCGGTGTGTTTCTCCTGGGTATTGTCCCCTCCGTCGGTCGCGTTCTAATAAGACAACGCACGCAGGTTCTCGACGGGCGTCATCGTACGCCTAATGTGCGGACATCGAATCACCTCGGACGACGATACCTTCATTCTGCTGGCGGATATGATTGTCAAGACCTTGGCGGAGACTGGCCCTCCAGGCGCAACGCCGATCGATTCTTTCCCTTTCTGTGCGTCGCAAGGACAAGGACGCTTGCGGAAGGTTCTTAACAGTCTTGTGTAGTGCGACATTTCCCGAGCTGGTTTCCTGGTGCATACTATGGCGGCATAGCGAGAATGTGGCGCTCGACGACGAGGAAGCTGTATGAATATCCGATGGCGCTCGTCCGGGAGCAGCAGGTGATTCTTTGAGCGTCTAAGGTCTACACAATGCTAACCTGCAACTTGCCTGCAGGCCGCAGGAGAAACCGTGCCATCATTCATCCTCTCTCATCTCGAAACACTTGAAGCTGAAGGAGACGAGTCCAAGTTCTCTCTGGAAGACATCAAAGCCAGTGCAGCGACGTTGTTTGGTGCGGGGAAGACCACGGTGCGTCTGCTTCTGCTCAGGCTCCCAATACGTCTGATCCTTCACCACAGACCACAAATGCACTGACCATCTTCGTACTTGCAATGGTGATATTCCCGGAATGCCAGCGGCGCGCTCAATCGGAGCTCGATTCGGTGCTTGGTGGACGATTGCCGACGCTCGAGGATAGAAAGAACTTGCCGTATATGGAGTGTGTTTTTCAAGAGAGTATGAGGTGTGTCTTCGGGTGCATGGTAAACTCAGACGTCTCATAGAGCTTCTGCTAGATGGAATCCCGCAGTGCCGCTAGGCGTGCCTCACCGCTGTACCGAGGACGACACTTATCGGGGCATGCATATCCCCAAAGGTGCCGTGGTGATTTCTAACATCCGGTGTGGTCATCTCTTTCGTTCGCCTCGCATGCTGATCCAACTACGCACAGAGGAATCTCGCAAGACGCCCAAATATATCACAACCCCACCGCCTTCGAGCCGGAACGATACCTTCCTCCGCCGCTCGGTCGTGGAGAGCCGTATTTCGAAGACGTATTCGGTTATGGTCGACGGTGCAAACTTCGAGTTTTCATTTTCGTAAACTGATATGAGTTAGGATCTGCGTCGGCATGCACCTCGCGGACGCCGGCGTTTGGATTGCAGCCGCTACCGTGCTTGCTGCGTGCACGATTACGAATGCTCTGGACGAGAACGGGAAGGTGATTGTGCCAGAGTGTATACTGAGTGATGGGCTGGATAGGTTTGTCGTTCGCGTTGTTCGTGATTGAAAGGGATTACTGATGAGCTACCCAGCCATCCGAAAGATTTTCGGTGTCGTATCCTGCGGAGAAGTTCTGGTGATTGACTTTGGAGAACAATATTTGCTGTAGGATAGTTACAAGCGGAGACTACGTTCTGGCTACAGCGAGTACCAAGTAGCCATGAAACTTTGAATGCAGACCTGCCAGTGCGCCATACCGCAATCCATGCATCAATAACAGACCGAAAACTGATTTAAGGAAACACAGCAACGCTCGACTAGTATACACACGCCAATTTATGCAATTCCATTCTCATCTCTCCACAATAGCCATTCGAGTATATCCGCCGTGCGGTATGTATACCGAAGCTTCCGCTCCCCCGTCAACCTCTGCAGCTCCGAGCTCCTCTCCAACTCGAACTCCAAGTCTGTCCCGTCAGAACGATCACCTAGTATTCGCTGCTGCAGGTTGACCGTGAATGGCTCCTTCCGCGGTACGTTTGCTCTGGCATAAATGAATTCGAGAAATGCCTCGACGTTCAAGTCAAGGTTTACGTCCCATGCATAGGTAAAGATTCGAAGGCGGGGAACCAGTTCGAAGGTGTCAGTGTCGAGCCCAGACTCGGACTCGGAGCCCGCCGAAAGACAGTGCGACAACCGGCAAAGTAGCATTTGGCTGAGGAGCGGCTGCTGGGGTGGTTCATCATCTTCGGACGATGAAGAATCGGCGTCGTCAGGATCAGGTTTCGGGTAGCCGTCACCGAGCATTAGAATCTCCAGACTATGGACGGCTGAGAGAACACCGAGCAACTCTGTGTCTGTATCCAGCGAGGCCCGGCGTAAATTCAGCATTCGCAAATGGGCGCCGAAGTCGGACCGCCGTGCCATGCCCACGAATGCGGTGTACAGCCCGGTCGGTCGTTTGGGGCGGGTGTTGTGTTCCAGTGTCAAGGTGTGGAGGCGAGGAAGGGTTAGGCTCGCCAATATGCCAACGAGAGCGTGGACGGAAGACAAATCGTCTTTCATGGACGTTGAGCGTAACACAAGAGCCGTGACATTGGAAGTCGTAGCAGGGAGGCTCAACGTATCCCCGGTGATACGCTGCTCAAGGTGGGTACCTAACCAAGCGCTCGCAGCAAGCCGGGCAAAATATTGGAGAGCGGTTGCAATTTGGTCGAGTGATGTGCGGGTGATCCGAGCGAAAGATAGTTGCTCCAGAGGAAGCATAGATGGGTCGATTTTGGCATAAAATAACACTGTCTTCAAGTGGTGGCAGTCCCGGAAACGATCCAGGACGTTTCTGGACGCATCGTCGCGCAAGTGGCTGACGTCAAGATGCTCGAGGAGGGGCATCCGATGCTCCACGTCGCAGTTGAGGATATCCTCCTGGAGGCAGTTAAACTCTGCCGTTTTCCAGCGCGAGGATTCTTTCGACAACAAATCGAGAGCCTCGTTGTCCAGTAAGGATTTGTCACGGTCGGCGCCGTACTGGAGGTGATTACGAACGTGAATGCGCAAGGGCAGATCGCGAGACCGTTCCAGGGCCAACTGGAGCAGCCCTTTCGCGATGGGAAGGGTTTTAGAATCCCGCGCGTGGACTTTGCCGACCCATATGTCCGTCCATAGCTCTGGTGTGCTCATAACGATGGCGTGCCACCGCAGGCAAACACCGGACACGTCCAGCAGAGGTGCCGCTGCAGCCAGCCACAGCTCGAATGGGGTTCTGCCTCTTCCATATGTGCGCAACGAGTCCCCGGCCGAGTAGGCTAACTGAAAGTCTATCCAGATGCGCCGAAAGATGTCGGTCAGAATCTCGACTGGCAGCCGTCGAATGGGAGTGAACAGACTTCGGCCGGCGTCATATAGATTTTGCAGAGCTTGGCGGTGAGACGTGAGGCGAGCAATTTCTGCATCGTATCGTGCCAAGTCGACGGAGAGGTCGTCCAGAGAGGAGGAGAGGTGCACGGGCGGGATGGACTCTTCGCGCGAAATGCAGTGGACTTCAGAGAGAAATGTGGCGGAGAGTGTCTCGTTGAGGATGAATCGGGAGCTGCTGAAGGGCTGAGAGACCACTGGCATGGTTGGAGCAAAGGGGCGACTGTGATCACCTGGTAATCACGAATTGATCCGAGTCCGAGTCACCATCAACGTCCACTCATCCAAACTTGTTGCTCGATACCCAATGTCTCCATCGACTACACGCTGGTAGCAACGCAGAGACAGCTCACTATCTTCGATGTATCTGAATCGTTCGCACCGCCTCCCGTAAACCTGTTCGGTGTCAAAATTAGCGCTCACTCAGGCTCTCCTTCTTCCATCCATCCATCTATGTCTGTTCGGAGAAAGCGCAACTTCCTCGACCTCCGGCTCCCCGCTGGCCCAGGCAGCGGTGAATCGAAGCCCGTCCCCCGCCGTGTCGCCCCAATTGGACTACCCGTCCCCCGCCGTTTCGCCCCACCAGCTCCGGCCCCGCATGAAGATCGTCCAACCGACCGCCGACACGCCGTTCAGCTCGACGTAACCCCACAATTCACGACATCCCTACTGTCCAGCACACCGGCGGTCTTCTATGCGAATACCGAGAACGAGTCAGTTGAGTTGAAGAAAAGCAAGGATTTTACCATTCTGCAGGAACTGGGGAGAGGGAATAGCGGGATTACTAGCGTTAAGAAGGTACGGCATGTGGCGACGGGGAAAATCATGGCAAAGAAGGTGCGTTGCGAGCCATTCGGGCCGCAGACGCCGAGACTGACTGCCTACCTGCAGGTCGTCCTAGTCGGCCGTGTGCTGGGAAATCAGCGACGGATGATTGTGCGCGAGCTACAAACCATTGCCCGTTGCGACTCGCCCTCCATCGTTTCGTCCTACCACGTGTATCTCGCAGAGCCGAATATCTGCATCTGGATGGAGTTCATGGACAAGGGTTCCTTCGACGCGATATACAAGCGCATTGGGCCCATTGACCCCAAGGTGGTTGGCAAGGTCGCCGTCGCGGTCCTTGAGGGTCAGCGTTACCTGTATGACGAGCACCGTATCATCCACCGAGGTGCGTTACTGCGGAGGAACGAGCCTTCTCTGTGTCACTGATAAAATGCTCGCTGCAGACATTAGGCCCTCAAATATTCTCTGCAACTCCCAAGGCGACATCAAGCTCTGTGACTTTGGCCTTTCCGCAGACCTCATCAACTCTATGGCCAACACTTTCATTGGCACGCCGATCTACATGAGTGTCCGTCGCCTATACTTTCTATGCTGGTATTTAACGTACGAACAGCCGGAACGCATACAAGGCGCCACGCACACTCTCAAATCGGATATCTGGTCGCTGGGTATGACGCTTATCGAGCTTATTCTCGGGCAGTTCCCCTCCTTTGACTCGGACAACAACTCGGATTCCGAGCGTGAGGCCGAGCGAACATCTGCGGCAGATCACCGAGCGTCGCTCGCAGTACGTTGCCTGTCATTCGATTCTATCTGTCGACAATTCAGTCCATGTAGATACCCACCAGTACCTCACCCGAAGCTAAACAGCGCTTACGAAGACACAGCGAGGGCGTCTCGAGCACAACAATCAGTATTATTCAGCTCATGCACCAGATCGTCAACGAGCCCGCACCTCGACTGCCTTCAGGACAATTCGGGTCCGATGCGGAAGACTTTGTCGATATGTGTTTGGAGAAGGACGTGGAGCGGCGGATGGGATTGGCGGCACTCTTCGTAAGTCGTATGCTTGTCTACGGGCACGTCTTGCTGACGAAGTGGATACAGGAGATGCCGTGGATAAAGGGTTCGCGGCATAATGGAGTCGATGTGGCTGCGTGGACGACGACGTTTTGATATTCTGTTTTATCTTCTTCGCCGTAACGAACTCGCCCCACTCTCAGGCTGTATACATATGTTGTAATCACTCAAACTCATCTTCGATTTGTCCTCGTTCGGCGCGGTTCGCGAGGCAGCGGCGCAGGTGAATGTGTACCCAGAGCTGGTCCAACGGTGAAACCTGAGAGAACAAGTCCCGTTTCTGACGCCGATGTTATAAATTGAATATGGAGCCATTTCACAAACAAATCACAGCAAAAGCCTACGGTTGAGTCCGTTCTCTAGGCCGGTGTGTTGTAGAGTTGATTCTCCATGTCTTACCCAAGCACTAGTAAGCCGGTATTATCGACGTTCAAGGTCAACCGAACCCGGAAACGCGCAAGTGGAAGTCAATCAGAGAAGGAATGTTGTCGACGTCTGCGCCTGCGTTTGTCAACATTTTGAGTAGGCAGAAATACCGTACAAATCCGCCTGTGCACGGCACTCAGCAAGGTGTCTGAGAAACAATCACGATTTACAGACAGTCCGGGAGACACTGAAAATCGCAGAACGAGCAACAGTAGATCCCTTCCACCCACACACTGTAAACACTACAGGGAAAGGACGAAAGAACTGTGGATGTCCAGAATGTAAACATGATCGAATGTCTCTGGAGTGTGAAAACCCGGCAGAATGCATTAAGACAGTGCAAATGTTATTGATGAGCATTAACGAGAAGTGGAGCCCACTCAACTCGATTCCTGACCTCCTTGAGGACTTGAGACTTACTGAAGATGAGATACTTGAAAATACCACTACAATATCAGTGATACTTGAAAATACCACTACAATATCAGTGGACAGCACGAAAACCTTTGACCCCAACTATTGAATCAACAATTTAAGTGAGGGGTGTAGAATCTTTGCTGATAAAGAGTTCATGAACCAACTGCCTGCAAAACGCAGACCAAGAAATGAGATGGCTGACAACCCTACCATTGTGTTCATAGATGTTAAAATTGTAAATCCTGGGCAACATGAACCCACCATCATTGTGGCACTCCGATTGGGTAAGGCGGGAGCACTCAATCCAAATGAGAGATTTGAGCTTACATTCAACGATGAAACCATTCCCAGAAACTTCAAAACAGCATGGCTTGGAGCGCTAGTGCTTGCTCTCCAGAAGACCGAAATTTACTCCCCACTGACAATTTGCACACGAACACCGCTGCTAGCACAACTTCTCATTACAAAGAGACTGCATGCAGAGAATGATATGGCCAATCCTGCCTTCTCTTTATTGAATGCCGTAGTCGCCCGGCTGAACGAATGGACTCAGAAGGTTTGGTTCAAGCAAGTGCTCAACAACTTGGCATCAGTAAACTCTGATAGCCCACTTTATGAGTCTGAGATCGACACAACACCAGATATCATGTTCTATAATCCCGGAATACTACTTAGAATGGGAACACAAAGAGTTTTCTCTAGGATTCTCAAGATGAAATATACTTCACCATACCGTAAATCATCTTTTGTAAATGTAGAGCGAGTACGAGACACGATCTCAGAGGTGGCTAACCACACTCCATCTGACACTACAATTTGGAAAGCTATTCGGTCACGTACTTTCCCAGTTAAAATCCGAGACCTTCTATGGAAGTGCTTTCACAACACATTCCGGGTTGGAGAATTCTGGGACCACGTAGAAAATCTGGAAAAACTTGGGGAATGCCCAATATGCAAGGTCCCTGAGACGTTAGAACACTCGATGTTGATTTGCTCTGCCCCTGAGCGGGAAATGATCTGGCTACTCACGGAGCAGCTATGGAGCATGAAATTTGAAGGATGGCCCAAAATTACATGGGGACTTATACTGGGCTCAAACCTCATGCGCTTCCAAACAAGGAAGGGTAAACCTATGCCTCACAAGGAGAGGCTCTTTAGTATCTTACTTTCAACAGCATGGTACACAATTTGGAACATGCGAGTTGAGCGCCGAATACGCACACCTGAAAAACAATTTGAAGTATCGGAAATACACAACAGATGGTTGAAAATGATCAACGGAATCCTTCAACGGGAGCGTATCCTGACCGATAAATTAAAATTTGGCTCACTTGGAATTGACAAACAAGTCGTCCTTAACACTTGGAGTGGGCTACTGCTGGATGAAGATTCCCTGCCAGACGATTGGCTTAAAGAACGAGGGGTTTTAGTGGGTATTCTGCCAATGAAGCTAGGTGTTGGATAAATCACACCATCGCAGGAGTCCCACACTGGTAAAAAAAATACGTGCATAAAGGCATTTCCTCTCGAGCGACAACTTCCCGGCATATACTGGTTGATTTTCCAGTGCACCCAGCAGATATTTCTTTAGAATGCTTTGCAGACTGAAGGGTATTATCCCAAACAAGGGTCGCCGTCGCTACGCTCCGGCTTATAGTTAGGACTTGCCTACATTGTGGACTCGGAAGGAGTAGACGATATATCACGCATTTCCACTGGCGACATTGATTCTGACAATATTTATACATAACCCACGGAAATTGACACTGAATCCACTCAATCATGTGCTTACCTCGTATCGACAGACACTGTCTATTCTTGCCGACACTGACACTCATTCTGATATCTGGTGTGCCATCCTCCGTTCACCCAGTCAGCATCATTGCGCAATTTTCTGTCTCTGCGGTGTGCCTACCATTGGCTCCTGTTTCTTAGCATCCACCGGTTCGAAGGAGAATCGGGAGGAAATAGTCTGTTCCATTCGTCGACTCGTGTCTAGTGGGGAGCGCGGTACTGTTACAATGTAAGCAAATTATCTACACGAAGACAGAGCACCCACCTCGCGCCCTTCGACATAATTCGGACTGTGTACAGCCAAGACCAGCGACCTACAGGTTCGCCGTTAACATCTTTTCACTGGCAGCGAATCAACAGCAACCCTGACTGGCCGACGATGCACCCAATGATGTATAGAGCGATCGTTGCGATCTGCATCATGACAGCTTCAAGGTCTTCTCGAGCATCGAGCAAGCAATGATGGGCCAAGGCTTGAATGTGCGGAATGTTAAGGAGACGGCTATAAGTTGAGGAAGTTCCGTTTTGCATGCATCAAGACCTTGAGCATGTTGAGAGGGCCGTCAGATTAAGTACTTGGCTGGTTTGCTTGCGGGTTTTTAGCTGCGCAGGCTTGGGGCTAGAGTTTGGCTAGGGTGGTCTTGCTCGGGTCTTGATCTTGAGGGCCTCGAGCCGGCGTTGAGCGATGGGCGGGGAATAGATTGGACGCGGATGTCATGGTCGAAGGCAAGCAGCATGTGCACAAAGTGTGGCACGAGAGTGGCTGCGGGTCCGGCAGCGCGCGCCGCGCGGCCCGGCGAACGTGCCGCCCGAAATAGCTTGAGTGGAGCTCATGGGAAAACCTGTCAAATAGAGCCTGATGCGAGACAGAATAATAAGAGTGGGGGAATGCTCCATAAAAATAAAAATAATAAAAATAATAATAAAAAAGAGTAGGATTGTTGTGGCAGCATTTGATCCAGGATTGATGTCTCAGATCTTTCAGATCCTACATAATCCAATTCGAGTCTCCGAGCACACCCTCCTTGCGTCCATCTCATCTGCAACCTCTGTGGTCGTTGGAGAAATGAGACGGATCGTTGGTGGCCCTCACTCTTCGGATAACTGTGCAACAATGCGTCAATCGCCCTCATCGCCAAATTTGCGTGTCATGTTCTCGAGGTTTGCTACGCCTTTGTTGCGTGCACGAGTTGGGTTTTGATTCACTGTTCATCTGCTAAATTTTGCTCTTCAGGTTTTTGGTAGTTCTACAGCGTAGAGTTGACGGGGCAGGTGCCTCGTTACGGATGCGTGAGCTCGGCTATCGGGACTTAGAAGAGTCCAGGGACAAAGGTGTAATTTAGCGTGCTTTGTACACCGGGATACTTCCTGGAACCCGGCGTTCCTCAGCGGGACCGTGTCATGTATCAATCCAATCCAATCCAATCCAATCCAAAGGAGCTATAGTCGATAGACAACTTATAAGGTCGCCATAGGCACCTAATATGCCCACCTATCTCCTCCTACTAGAGGGTCCACCCATGAGGGGTGGACGCTCTAACAAGAGGGCTTAAGGGTAAGTTACTGTGGGTCGGCTAATTCCCAGGGGAGGTTGGGACATGGGTATTGGGAGACCTCTGCCCGACATCCCCGACCACCTCCCGATGTCCCCGCCCACCGCCATCACCCCGCCCATTGCCTCGGACATCATCACCGATGCCCCTCATCAACATCACACCTCGTCACTGTGCATCAGCGCACACCGTCACCCGCCGTCTCCCGCCATCACTGTTGATCGTCACCATCATCATCATCACCGCCCTTCCCGCCCGCCGCCCGCCGTCGATGCCCGATGCTCCAGTGACCATGGTGTGACCAAAAACATAAAAGTTGTGCATTGACTGGTAAATCACCCTGTGACAAACCGCTTAGCAAGATACCCAGTATTTAAGTAGTTATGGGCAAAACAAGGGTATTATCCTTAACTGATGGACACAAAAATAAATTTAAAAGATCCAGGAAAATACCAGAGGCTTTGCTTTGACTTGCTATGTATATCCATGTTGTTGTTCCTAGACAGCACAGAGTACTGAGGGAGATATCAAAGAAATTGAGAATTATCCTTAACTGATGGACATAGGAAATAAATTTTAAAAAAATGCAGGAAAAATACCGCAGGCTTCGCATTGACTTGCTATGCATACCCATGTTGTTGTTACTATACAGCATGGAGTGCTGAGGGAGATATAAAAGAAATCAACAATTATCCTTAACTGATAGTTTTATTTTTTAGAAAATGGTGCAAAAAATATCAGGGCTGCTTGAGCACTCGATGATGTAATACCTTCAGTTCCTATTGAAAATCTGCATAATTGAAGGATATATGGGCACCACAATGAGTGATCTAAAGACTTGCCCAACAAGTAAGAATAGCTTCACAACCGTGCAGCCAATGACCATGATTTAGCTAAGGAACAGAGATATAGCAAGGACAAACAGAATTACACATTATAATTGACTATCAGAGGTAGTCTTGGAAATATCCTTAACTCAGATGGAAATCCAATGATAGTGTAGTATCTTGAGATCCACTAGGCAGCTGGCTGCGATCCAAGCTGCATTGTGTATTAGAGCAAGGTTGATACCCTTTCAGAGATTTATAGTCCACTGGGGCCCTTGGTCAAGATGTTATGGCCACAGGGACCCTCAATATTCAACCAGACATATCTCAGGCTGTAGTTAAGCTATGACAATGACTCTTATATTTTCCGAGAGGGACATGGGCCTGCTCTCGCCTCCCCACTCCACTAATTTTCATTGGTCATAGTCACGGAGTGGTGGATGCATCTATGTCTCCTTAGATAACACTGATCAGGGGTTTGTATGAGATCTGTGATAGATATGGGCCTAGTTCAAGTGGTAGAAGGGTTATTTGGTATGGAGCTACAGTTTTGCCTCCAAGCTTTGTCTCAGATCTGAAATTATTCAAAACCCAGAGTTCATAGTAGAAGGGGTACATTTCTACTACGGACATGAACCCTGTCTTCCGGATACATGGCTATATCCAATGGAACAACTTGTGTAAGTTGTTATAGGGCCTAGTAGAGGTCCTACTATATGTTTCTTACATCTATGGACTCTATATACTGGCTGTAAACCGAGTTTCAACTACAGGATGTGATGTTACTTGAATGTCACAGCAGAATATCTGCGTCATTAGTCCACTTGTGATACACTAGAGTCTTAGATTTTCAGTCCTGAGAGACACCTAGGGTCCTGCTCCATCTCTATCTACTTAGATCTTCAACCGGACTCAAGATGGAAGCACAATCTTGCCAGTTCTGACAAGGGTGTGCATGCAGATTCATGTTCTGTTCCTTTACACAGTCTCTGTTACATATCGGGAGCACATAGTAGGATGGCCAGAGATCCTCTAGACCCAAATACCAACTGAGGCAGAGCATTCCTCACAGAGTTATGACTAGGTAAACTTCAAGTAGTTCTATGATAGCCAGAGGGTTAGGTTGACAGCCCAAAAATATAGTAAAGGCAGATTATGGTGTGTACATCTGGGCACTACAATGTACAACTTGGATGAAGGGTATTAGGCATATAACCATTGAGATATTACGCAAATACTGGCCATCAGATCATATGTAGGTTAAGGATAATATATTTGGTGTTCGGTTTATGGCCTGTTCTTGACACTGTGTATTGTTCAGGCTGGCTCTCTACTGATATTTGAACCCTCATGCATAGACCAAGAGGATAGAGACTATATATCTGGACTGTCAGTTCAGGATAATTGTGTAATCCTTTAATAGCTCCCTCAGTACTGTATCTTGTAATAAAAGAACAACACATATAAACAAAGTATGTCCATTCAAAGCCTCTGGATTTTTTTATAAAAAAAATTGTCCATGTCCATCAGTTAAGGATAATTCTCAATTTCTTTGATATCTCCCTCAGTACTCTGTGCTGTCTAGGAACAACAACATGGATATACATAGCAAGTCAAGCAAAGCCTCTGGTATTTTCCTGGATCTTTTAAATTTATTTTTGTGTCCATCAGTTAAGGATAATACCCTTGTTTTGCCCATAACTACTTAAATACTGGGTATCTTGCTAAGCGGTTTGTCACAGGGTGATTTACCAGTCAATGCACAACTTTTATGTTTTTGGTCACACCATGGTCACTGGAGCATCGGGCATCGACGGCGGGCGGCGGGCGGCGGGCGGGAAGGGCGGTGATGATGATGATGGTGACGATCAACAGTGATGGCGGGAGACGGCGGGTGACGGTGTGCGCTGATGCACAGTGACGAGGTGTGATGTTGATGAGGGGCATCGGTGATGATGTCCGAGGCAGTGGGTGGGGTGATGGCGGTGGGCGGGGACGTCGGGAGGTGGTCGGGGATGTCGGGCAGAGGTCTCCCAATACCCATGTCCCAACCTCCCCTGGGAATTAGCCGACCCACAGTAACTTACCCTTAAGCCCTCTTGTTAGAGCGTCCACCCCTCATGGGTGGACCCTCTAGTAGGAGGAGATAGGTGGGCATATTAGGTGGCCATAGGGCATGCGCAATTGCATCCGAGTCAGATCAACGCCGGTATCTTGAGTGATGGGCTGGATACTAGGTTTGTCGTTCGCGTTGTTCGTTATTGAAAGAGATTACTGATGAGCTACCCTAGTCATCCAAAGGATTTTCGGTGTCGCATCCTGCGGAGAAGTTCTGGTGATTGAATAATTTGAATTTGGGAGAACGATATTTTAATTTCGCTGCAGGATAATTACAAGAAGAGACTGCATTGTGGCTACAGCAAGTAGCTATAAGACTTTGAATACCAATTTATGCCAGCGATAAGAACTAGAACGACCCTCAAACGATTTCCCCAGCAACTCTCATACACACACACCGGTTTAATATTCAGGTTCCTCATCGTCTCTCCACAATAGCCAGTCGAGGTTATACGCCTCGCGACATCTATACCGAAGCTTCCGCTCCCCCTTCAACCTCTGCAACTCCGAGTTCCTCTTCAACTCGAGCTCCTTGGGTGCTCGGTGAGAACCATCCTCTGCTCGGTGCTGCAAGTTGACCGTGAATGGCTCCTTCCGCGGTACATTTGCTCTTGTGCAAATGAAGTCAAGAAATGCCCTGACGTCAAGGTTGACGGCCCACGCATAAGTAAAGATTTGAAGGCAGGGAACAAGTTCGAAGGTGTCAGTGTCGAGACCAGACTCGGATCCCGCCGGAAGACAGTGCGACAACCGGGAGAGTAGCATTTGGCTGAGGAGCAGCTGCCGGGGACCAGCCAGTGGTGGATGAATTTCATCATCGTCGAACGATGGTGCAGGTCCAGATGTCGGGTAGCCGTCACCGAGCATCAGAATCTCCAGACTGTGGACGGCTGAGAGAACACCGAGCAACTCTGTGTCTGTATCCAGTGAGGCCCGGCGTAAATTCAGCGTTCGCAGATGGGCGCCAAAGTCGGACCGCTGTGCCATGCCCATGAGTGCGGTGTACAGCCCTGTAGGTCTTTTGGGGTAGATGTCATGTTCCAGTGTCAAGGTGTCGAGGCGAGGAAGGGTTAAGCTCGACAATATGTCAACTAGTAGGTGGACAGAATACTTTGGCTGGGACAGCGGAGACTGCACAGGATGTCAAAGACATTTACCAGAATTCCTGCGAGAGTTGTACAGCGACTCGGAGAAAGTACTTTTGGCTGTACTCAAGCTGTACAGCCTGTACTACATGCTAGTCGCGCGGGAAGTTTTGGCTCTTTTCGAGTACTTAACTACATCGGCGTATTTCTCCCTGCCAACTTGCTTTGTTATACTTTCCGCTCTCTTCCCTCTCGATCATTCTCAGCACGATATAATTGGTAGCCCTGTATTGACTGGATCAATCTCAGCAACGACGAAGGAACACTTGAGTGCAAACATTAAAGCTTATCTGCGCCATCCTTCGCCAGACGGTCCGCAAGAGCATTCAAATGCCGACCAACATGCATGAACTGGATCGTATAGCTCGCATTTCTGTGCTTCTTAACCAGCTCCTCGAGTCGTTTGAACAGATCAACGTTTGCGGGCGATTTGTTCTGCTTGTTCTTCCAATTGTTCATCTATAATTTTTTCGCGTGTCGGAATTAAACCCAGAACATTAAGGAGGAGAGGGCTTACCTTCCACTGCGGTACCCACTCCGTCATGCCTTTGACAACATACTCCGAATCCGCCATCACGATATATCTGCCCTCATTCGCGCCGTCTCCGTCCGAAAGATGCTCTCCGTCACGGTTCTCTTCGTTAAGAATCTTCCGAACCTTCGCCCACTCGATGAGAAACTCCAAGCCGTGCAGAGCAGCAAGTAGCTCCGCGCGCTGGCTCGTCCGCGGGTACCCAGGATCCATGGCATCTGTAACTGGGAGGGAGAGCTGCTCGTGTTCATCCAGTCCAACAGCGCATCCAATGCCAGCTCGAGCACCGGCAAGTCCATTACTGGGACAAGCACCATCGACGAAGACGAGCTGGTATTTGTGGCATAGATTGCCCGACTCGTAGCAGCCACAGCATTTGGCGAGGAAGGCTTTGCATTTCGGGCAGGTCGCGAGAAGTTCTGCGGTGGACCGGTCGGAGAGTGAGGGACAGAATTTGAACGCTCGGTCGGTGGGCAACGACATGAGAGGAAGGAAGAAAGGGGTACTTTGTGATCGGAGTCGACTCGGCCCGGGATGCCAGTGATCCGAGTAGTGCAAGACGCGCTCATGTAGCCCATCCGCAAGCTCATTACAGCGAAACACTTCAAGCCCGTCACTGGCACGAACCCTTCTGGCTTCCAATGGGCCGCCTGCGGTGGACAAGACCTGCGTTGACTTGGAGCTAAAACCCGAGGAGAAGTTCATGACGACGATGTCGGATTTCGAGCATGTGTTGGGGAATATACGGCCCACGGTGACGGAGAAGGATCTCGAGGGGCATATGAAGTGGACGGAGGAGTTCGGTGAGTCCTTCCGCTTTGATTCCGCACCCGTTTAACCATTTTCGCAGGCGAACCCGTAGCTGGCCATGAGATGTATTCCCGCATGAATGATAATTCGTCTGTTATCGCGGCTCTGTGGCCGCTCTCTGAACCCTCTTCCTTTCTGCCCTCTTCCTCACCCCAACTCAGGCTACATCCGACATCTCCTGTCAACTTGCTTTGTTATACTTTCCGCTGGATGATTCTCGGCACGATGTAAGTTACAGACTGGAAAATCTCAGCAACGACGAAGGAACACTCAAGTGCAAACCTTAAAGCTTATCCGCGCCCACCTTCGCCAGAAGAGTATTCAAATGCCGTTACCGGGACAAGCACCATCGACGAAGACGAGCTGGTATTTGTGGCATAAGTAGATTCCCCGACTCGTAGCAGCCACAGCATTTGGCGAGGAAGACTTTCCATTTCGGGCAGCCAGTGGTCGGCGTTGTCAAGGAGTATTTGAGTTAGAGGCAGGATAGATGTATTTCTCCCAGCGAACGAAGCCATGGACAGACGAGCAAGAGACGCCGAGAGATGCGGCGTTCAGATAGGTCCCCGTGGCTTTTCACCGAACGATCACCTTCGGCTTTGAATCTAGTGCGCGCTCAGGCTCAAATTAGCAGCTATTCGCGCGAGATGTGCTTCCCAGTCACGGTGGAGCTCCGCGAGTTACTACTTGAATAGCTTGCTTGAAAAGGCCCGCAGGCCGACGCGGGGTTTGGGTGCCTCTGCCCGTGGATTTACGCCAACTACAAGGACACGATGAGTATGTCCCTAGTCCTCATTGCCGCCACGGCTGTGCTCTTCCTCCTACGAATGCTTGACCGACGGCGGATAGCAAGCCGCACCCCGTTCCCGCCAGGTCCGCCCGGAGACCCAATTATCGGACATTTGCGTTTCGTCCCGACAGCGCATGTGGCCGAGGTGTACCACCACTGGGCAAAAACATACGGTACGCAGTGTCATTTCTTCCCATTGCTTCATGCTGACGCTCTGCGCAGGCGACGTAATGCACCTGGACGTTCTCGGGACGCACCTCATCATCCTAAGCTCGCACCAAGCGGCGGTGGATTTGCTGGAGAAGAAAAGTGCGATCTACAGCGATCGACCGCCGTTTATCCTCTACGAGTTGTCCGTCTTTGAGCTCGGTCGCCGTTGGTTGCATTGATATTCACATCACAGGCTCGGATGGAGCGACTCCACCACATTCCTCCGCTACGGGAAACAATTCGCCAAGCATCGTCAAGCGCACCAGAATTACCTCAGTCGGAGACAATGCGACTCGGACCTCATCAGGAGCGTTCAAATCGACGAGGCGCGGGTTCTGATAAAGAATCTCCTGCAATCGACAGAGGAGAGGTACGAGCACTACATCAGCCGGTGTGTTTCTCCTGGGTACTGTCCCCTCCGTCGGTCGCGTTTTACAGCCGTTTGCATAATGATGTGAAATGTCACAATTTTGTCGAGCCCGGCCCGGGTTCTTCCCACCTTGCTTCCCACCACTTCACCGTCTCTTCTCCGCTCCGGATCGCGGATTCGACTTGCGGGGAACCTCCGTCAGGGCTGCAGCCACCGACAATATACACCCTCACTACACTGACCGATGGGCCCGTCGCTTGCACATGCCAGTGGGAATATGGCAGGCTATACATGAAGCCACCGACATTCGAAATCAGCCCACTCCTTCTTTCTGTCTTCTCTCGCCATGCTCCGTCGGTCTTTGCGCAATGGTAACGCCCCGAACCAAGGCAGCGCCTTCCACGAGCTCATCGTAGCTCCCACGCTCACTCCCGACCTCGCACGTCCCTATACAGACCCGATTACCGGAGAAATAATCCAGCCCCACATTCCCCAGGACGACAGTGCCAGCTCGCCCCATGCCAGCGACGGGCAGCCCGAGTCGGATGAGGAGATTGAAGCAATCTCCAGTACGCATTCTCCTTCTCCGCTGTCGTCCATACTCATGTCCCGTAGCCCAGGACAAGCCTCGCCGTTTCTTCGTCCATGTTACGACATCATTCACCGAGGTCAAGCACGATCAGAAGGCGCGCAGCGGCAAAGGCGCGAAGAAGGTCACCGGCCCCGGCAAACTCGTTGCGGATACTGTCGACGTCTTCGGCGTGTCTCGGACCTCATTCATCATCCTAGCTCTCACCTCCCACGATCTTGCTGATCTCTACGCGCCGGGGGAGCATCGCGGGCCTACGATGTCCATCTACTGGACGTTTGTGCATTCCTCGATCGTCACCTTCCTCTCGGCTGACCGCGATCTCCAGCGGCACAAAGACAGCACCCAACAGCGTCGAAACGGACACGGACTGGACTATCACCATCCAAAAGTTCCGTGCTGCATCCGCCGGCAGCAAGAAGATGGACACCGTCTACGTTGGGTTTGACCTCGATGCGATGGACGGATTTAGGCAAAGGGCCAAGCGGGTATGGTTTGCTCGTCGTTTCATCATAACGCTAAGCCGCGTAGCCGTATTCCCCAGACCCCTTCGCAAGTGAGCTGACTCTGGGTCCCCGTGTCCCCAACATCGATTACGCGACTCCCGAACAACGCGTCCTTGCCAAGATCATCATCGAGATCCAGGCACATCACGCGTGTTCTCAGCATGGGTACTGCTTCATCGACGAGGACGGTCGCCATATCGTCTTGAACAATCTTCGACTCAAGGCTATGGCCGAGGCTGTGGTGGGGCTGTCTCCGCAATGATATTATTGTCCAAGCTGATCTCCTGTTCAGGTGTCAAACGAATGTATACCTCAAGGACCTCCTCCTGTCGAACTGCTTCGCTCGTGGGGCTGTCGCGTCACTTCCATTGCATCCGGCAGTCGTCCCCGTGGTCGCAACGGTCCCAACGCAATTGTCCAGCCCGTTCCTGCTGCTCCACCGGCGTCGACGAATGATACGACGAATATGCTGATGCTCATGATGATGCAGACCATGGCGAAGCAGCAGGGCATCGATCTCCCGTCGAAAACTGCATCGGCGGCGGCTCCTTTGGCCGATCCCCCTAGCCCGCCCGCCCCGACGTCGTCGCCGCCTCCGCCTGTCTCCGACGAGCTCGAACTCTGCATGAACGCCTTCCAGCAAAACCGCAACATTCCCCACCACATTGTCGCGTTGGCAACAGCGAAACTCCGCGATTTATGCTTCACCCCGGGCGAGCTATGCGACGAGGATATCACGATGGAGCGCATCATGGAGATCACAGGTATGACAGAGGGTGTGGTGCGTCAACTGCGCAAGTATGCGGCGCGTTGGATGGGGAAGGTTGAGGCGAAGCGTGTGCGGCGTGGGCTGGACTGAATACTCACAAATCGAACGTAAGGGAAACTTGGACTCTCTAAATCTAGATACCATTTGATACACACTCGTTACTCGTTCTCTACCTACTGCTAGTAGATATATCCACAATCGTTGAACCATCCGCGTGCCATATCCGGTGTAACGCTCTCAACTGCACAGCGGACAAGATATGGTAGTCTCTCTGGCGTAAATGTTGCCACATTGCGGCGCAGGTAAGCCTTGATCGATGAAAATGCCTCCTCGATTGGGTTGAAGTCAGGAGAATAGGGCGGAAGGTAGACGAGACGCGCGCCACACTCGTCCTCAATCAACGCCCGAATATCATCGTCATGGTGGATGTTGCAGTTATCTAGGATGACCACGCTGCGTGGTTCGGGATACGGGTTGAGTTGAGGCGCCTTTCAAGGGTCAGCTGCGGACACAGAGCATGCTTTATGACTCACAACTTGTTCCTTGAGAAACTGAAGAAAGCGGTCCTTGGTAACAGAGCCTTCGAATATTTCCAACGCAACAATGCCGTCGACCGTCAAGGCTGGAAGAATTGAGTATCGTGTGCCGCGAATGAAAGCGGCACGCTGAACGCATGGTGTTCCCTCCTGGGATCGCCCATGGCTGCGCTGAGCGGTCTTGTTGTCCACCGCACTCTCATCTAGCGCAACAAAGAGCTCGGGATCGGTGTATTGAGACATCTGGAGGCACCACAGTGCACGCAGCTCCTCATCGCGCTCTGCTGCTGCTTTGGAAACCTTTTTGCGGACCAGGCGCATTTTCTGCAGTTCGCGGCAGAGCGTGGCGACGGAGACGGACACGTTACGGACGGAGAGGAGCTTCTCCTGGATTTCGTCGAGATATAACGTCGCATTGGCCTCGTGCAGAGCCCTGAGGAATGCCCGGTCCTCATCGTTCAACACAGGTTTCGCGCCAGTCGGCTTCGCAAACGGATTCTCCACACCTCCGTACTGGCGTACGTGACCCACAACCTTGGAGACGAGGCCTATCGACACCCTCTGCGATTTTGCGATGTCCGCCATCTTTATACCGTCTTCCAGGTACAGAGCTGCGATACGCTGCTTCAAATCGGCGGAAAGTTTGGCTGGCATGGAGGGAGAGGAGAAGCTGAGTGCCTTCAATCGATCCCATCGATAGCTTAGAGCCTCGAGGTTGTGCATGGCATTCAAAAAGGCAAAGAAGAAGTCGTGGGAACAATGCGGGCCGGGCTCAACGAAAATCTGACATTTCACATCATTATGCAAACGGCTGTAATAAGACAACGCACGCAGGTTCTCGACGGGCGTCATCGTACGCCTAATGTGCGGACATCGAATCACCTCGGACGACGATACCTTCATTCCATTGGCGGATATGGTTGTCAAGACCTTGGCGGAGACTGGCCCTCCAGGCGCAACGCCGATCGATTCTTTCCATTTCTGTGCGTCGCAAGGACAAGGATGCTGGTGGAAGGTCTTTAACAGTCTTGCGTAGTGCGACATTTCCCGAGCTGGTTTCCTGGTGCATATTACGGCGGTATAGCGAGGATGTGGCGCTCGACGACGAGGAAGCTGTATGACTATCCGATGGCGCTCGTCCGGGAGCAGCAGGTGATTCTTTGAGCGTCTAAGGTCTACACAGTGCTAACCTGCAACTTGCCTGCAGGCCGCAGGAGAAACCGAGCCATCATTCATCCTCTCTCATCTCGAGACACTTGAAGCTGAAGGAGACGAGTCCAAGTTCTCCCTGGAAGACATCAAAGCCAGTGCAGCGACGTTGTTTGGTGCGGGGAAGACCACGGTGCGTCTGCCTCTGCTCAGGCTCCCAATACGTCTGATCCTTCACCACAGACCGCAAATGCACTGACCATCTTCGTACTTGCAATGGTGATATTCCCGGAATGCCAGCGGCGCGCTCAATCGGAGCTCGATTCGGTGCTTGGTGGACGATTGCCGACGTTCGAGGATAGAAAGAACTTGCCCTATATGGAGTGTGTTTTTCAAGAGAGTATGAGGTGCGTCTTCGGAGTCCACGGTAAACTCCAAGGTCTCATACTTTGCTTCTGCTAGATGGAATCCCGCAGTGCCGCTAGGCGTGCCTCACCGCTGCACCGAGGATGATACCTATCGGGGCATGCATATCCCCAAAGGCGCCGTGGTGATTCCTAACATCCGGTATGGTCATCTCTTTCGTTTCCCTCGCATGCTGATCCAACTATGCATAGAGGAATATCGCAAGACGCCCAAATATATCACAACCCCACCGCCTTCGAGCCGGAACGATACCTTCCTCCGCCGCTCGGTCGTGGAGAGCCGTATTTCGAAGACGTATTCGGTTATGGTCGACGGTGCAAACTTCAAGTTTTCATTTTTCGTAAACTGATATGAGGTAGCATCTGCGTCGGCATGCACCTCGCGGACGCCAGCGTTTGGATTGCAGCCGCTACCGTGCTTGCTGCGTGCACGATTACGAATGCTCTGGACGAGGACGCGAAGGTGATTGTGCCAGAGTGTATCTTGAGTGATGGGCTGGATAGGTTTGTCGTTCGCGTTGTTCGTGATTGAAAGGGATTACTGATGAGCTATCCAGCCATCCGAAGGATTTTCGGTGTCGTATCCTGGGGAGAAGTTCTAGTGATTGAATTTAGGAGAACGATATTTTCGCTGTACGATAATTACAAGAAGAGACTGCATTGTGGTTACAGCGAGTAGCTATGACTTGGAATGCCGACTGCGCCATACCGCAATCCTCCTGTCCTCATGCCAATCTACCATGCGGCCTAGTGCTGGCCAAATACGAATACGATACGCCAAACGTATCGACCTCGTGGAGTGCCTATCGTATTTATATCACACCCTCTCGGCCGTATTCTTTGCCTCCAGGAGCCCCGGTGTCCACCCTGTCTGGTGGGAAACAGCTGAAAATCTCTTCTGGAGGGCTTCTTGACACTGTGGCCATGTTTGAGCCTAATTGACGAGTTTCTAACTTCCATCCTTCATATTTGCATATATTTGGCCATATTGTCAGGATACGATATGATATGTGCGACCTGCTTTCAAGTAACCGCTCGCCCTCGGCGCTTCGAAATCGTACGCCAGTTCCCTCCATGCCAATACCCATTCGTCTTCCCACTCGCGATGCTCTCGTACGCGCTGATATATCTGTGCTTTTTCAGCTTGAGTAAAACCTGCAGCATCAATAACAGACCGAAAACTGATTCAAGGAAACACAGTAGTATACACACGCCAATTTATTCAATTCCATTCTCGTCTCTCCACAATAGCCATTCGGATATATCCGACTCGCGGTATGTATACCGAAGCTTCCGCTCCCCCGTCAACCTCTGCAGCTCCGAGCTCCTCTCCAACTCGAACTCCAAGTCTGTCTGGTAAGAACGATCACCTATTCGCTGCTGCAGGTGGACCGTGAATGGCTCCTTCCGTGGTACGTTTGCTCTGGCATAAATGAATTCGAGAAATGCCCCGACGTTATCTTGAAGGTTTAGGTCCCATGCATAGGTAAAGATTCGAAGGCGGGGAACCAGTTCGAAGGTGTCAGTGTCGAGCCCAGACTCGGACTCGGAGCCCGCCGAAAGACAGTGCGACAACCGGGAAAGTAGCATTTGGCTGAGGAGCGGCTGCTGGGGTGGTTCATCATCGTCGGACGATGAAGAATCGGCGTCGTCAGGATCAGGTTTCGGGTAGCCGTCACCGAGCATCAGAATCTCCAGACTATGCACGGCTGAGAGAACGCCCAGCAACTCTGTGTCTGTATCCAGCGAGGCCCGGCGTAAATTCAGCGTTCGCAGATGGGCGCCAAAGTCGGACCGCTGTGCCATGCCCATGAGTGCGGTGTACAGCCCTGTAGGTCTTTTGGGGTAGATGTCATGTTCCAGTGTCAAGGTGTCGAGGCGAGGAAGGGTTAAGCTCGACAATATGTCAACTAGTAGGTGGACAGAATACTTTGGCTGGGACAACGAGCGCAACACAAGAGCCGTGACGTTCGAAGTCGTGGCCGGGAGCCTCAATGTCTCCCCGTCTCTGACGGAGATACCCAACCAAGCGCTCGTAGAAAGCCGGGCAAGATAATGCATAGCGGTTGGAATCTGGTCGACCGGTGTGTGGTTGATCCGAACAAGGAATAGTTGCTCCAGAGGAAGCCTGGATGCGTCGATTATTTCGGCACGAAATGATACCGTTTTTAAGCGGTGGCAGTCCCGGAAACGATCCAGGATGTTTCTGGACACTTCGCCGCGCAAATAGCTGACGTCAAGATGCTCGAGGAGGGGCATCCGATGCTCCACATCGCAGTTCAGGATATCCTCCTGGAGGCAGTCAAACTCTACCGCTTTCCAGCGCGAGGATTCTTCCGACAACAAATTGAGAGCCTCGTTGTCGAGCAAGGATTTGTTACGGTCGGCGCCGTACTCGAGGTGATTGAGAACGCGAATATGCAAGGGCAGATCGCGAGATCGTTGCAGGGCCAACTGGAGCAGCCCTTTGGCAATGGGAAGGGTTTTGGAATCGCGCTCATGGTCTTTGCCGACCCATATGTCCGTCCACAGTGCTGGTGTGCTCATAACGATGGCGCGCCACCGCCCACAAACACCGGACACGTCCAGCAGAGGCGCCGCTGCAGCCAGCAGCAGCTCGGATGAGCATCTGTCGGCGGCAGAAGTGTCCCACGGGTCCCCGGCCAGGTAGGCTAACTGAAAGTCTATCCAGATGCGCCGAAAAATGTCGGTCAGAATTTCGACTGGCAGCCGTCGAATGGGAGTGAACTTGAACAGACTGCGGCCGGTGTCGTGGAGATATTGCAGCATTTGGCGGTCAAACGTGAGGCGCGTGATCTCTTCATCGTATCGTGCCAAGTCGGCGGAGAGGTCGTCCAGAGAGGAGGAGAGGTGCACGGGCGGGATGGACTCTTCGCGCGAAATGCGGCGGATGTCGGAGAGGAAGGTGGTGGAGAGTGTCATGTCGAGGATGAATCGGGAGCTGGTGAAGGGCTCGGAGGAATTTGGGACCACCATGGTGAAGGAATGAAGGAAGGAAGGAAGACACCCACAAGTGACAGTGTGACAGTGAGGCAGATCAACCCGTCACTGAATCCACTCTCCAAAGACCTTCCAGTTCCACGTTCGCGAGCTGCGTTCCCGGCGAACTGGTCGGGATCTGTAACGACTGCCCATTCTGCCGCCACCATCACTACGTATACTGCGTCGTGTTTGTTGGCTGGACCTCCGCTGGCAGTGCGCAACCTGAAGGCCATCCTGTAGTATTGGCTGCACAGGCACCACCGGGAGCAGTCTTTGACGGTGAATACCCTCCATGATCAAGCTATCTCGCGGCGGACGATCACTGGGTCCTCAAGTCTCAAGAGCGCGTAGACAGAGCGGGATTGGGGCGGGAGTATGGTGACATCGTTGCGACTCGCTGCTGGTTAAGAGTACACGGTCAAGGTGTGTATTTCGTCGTCATTCTTGGACCTTTGAGCTAACCAGTCGTACAGGTGGACCAGTACTGGCACCACACCCGTCTCTTCCGAGTACGAGGCCCATGGGCCAGCAATCACGTCCCTCGCGCAACGAACCAGACTGGGGTCGGTCTCAAAAAGTGGTGAACTCGAGTGTCGCGCTGGGTTTAGTTCTTAGTGGTGTGTATCGTCTCATATTTTCATTTCTCTTCAGCTCGATACATAATGATAATCCTGCATACAGTATTATGGTACACAATACTTTGGACCTCTTCCGAGTCATCCTCCGCGCCCAGACCTTTCCTCGACGCCCAGACCCTTCAAGACAGCGCCAAGCCCGCGTCATCCCATTAGCGAGGCAGTGACAGGAGATTAATTGCCTCCGGAGCCCGGCTCCCGCCGTTCGGTCAGCCTCATGGATCGATTACAAAAGGGCTCAGCCTGCACCGCTCTCTTCTCTTCTCCTCCCATTCACCATGGCACAAGACTACTTCGGCTGCGACGCCTGCGAACGGACGATCCCAGCTCAAGACCCGCGGGTCCGGTGCCTCGACTGCGCTGGCGACTACGATTTGTGCGCGGCTTGTGCGCTGGGCGAGCGGTTTACGCGTGGACATACGGGCGAGCATCGGGTCAGGGTGTTCAAGGTCAGCGGAGGAGGGCCGAATGTGGCGAGTGTGTCGTCGATTGCGATTGTGTATGGGCAGGGAACCTCGCCACCACCGCCTACATCCACCAATCCCTCGCCTCAAGTCTACTCGACGACCACCTCGCCGCCAATCCAATACGTCGGTTCTCCACCTCCGGGAACACCTCCCCTGCCCAAGCGCATGTCGATGCCACCTCCTCTTCCTGCACGTAACCCGCGTGTCTCCAGCGCTGGCTCTTCGTCTCCCGGCTCGATACCTCCCCGCGGCCAGACACCAAACTCGTTCCAGGCCGGTGTGACGGTCAGCCAGGGCGGGACATCAGCACCTGTCAATGCGTATATCGCGCCAGCGTCGAACCCACCCCAACAGCAGCAGGCACAGGCACCCCATTGCGATGGCTGGGGACCGTTCTTCGCGCCCGACTTGGCCTCGCTCCCGCCGTATCTCCAGCTCCTGGACGCCATCTTCACCTACCTCGATACCGGGCGGACGGGCTATCTCGTGCCCGAGGCGTATTCGCATTTCTTGAATGACCAGAATTATGTGGGCCAGGAGAACGTCTGTGCGTGGCCTCTCTGTTATATGCATTCAAACTGATACATTTGCAGGGAACGCGAATCTCATCGCGACCTATGGACAGACGAAGGAAGATGTCGCGGACTCTGCGCTCAAACGCGCTTACGACCTCTTCAGCATCGAATACATCCTCCGTCCGCGTCCACGCGACCCCAACGCTCCAGTCGACGCACTCACGGCGCAAATCCAAGCGACCCTCGGCCCTTCCTTTGCGCGCACAATGCAGAAACCGTCCGTTTCGGGCGGGATGATGCCGCTCCTCACACGCAAAGGCTTTGCGGACATCACCGCCGTCGAGCTTTTGGGCGACCCATCACGAGGCTGGGGCGGTCTCTCGCGGATTATCCAGATGTACGGGTTGGAGACGCAGCTGGGAGAGGGGAATTGGGGCTCGTTGCCGAGGAGCGTGCTGCCCGAGGAGGCGGATCCGAGGGTGTTGGCGCGTGTGGCGAGGGTGCAGGCGTTTGCCCAAGACCAGGCCAAGATGGAGATACAGGCGAATTATGCGAAGCTCAAGTTGCAGCAGCAGGGCCGGGATAACGCGTTGGCGTTGTTGGATGATAGACGGTATGTGTACTAGAGAAGTTTGTCCTGTAATTATTCGCACAAGGCATGAATGTAGGTCGGCGTACTTGGGAAATACTACCCTGTATTCAAGTTTTGGAGCGCGGGGTCTGTGAAAGAGCACTGTCGGAATTCCGCCACTGCACGTGATTTCCCTTTTGGGCACCGCCGGCGTAACGTCGGAGGTCACCGCCGAGGTCACGTCAACGACACTCCTTTCCCCACCGTCAACACCAGCGTCCTCAGCGTCCACGACCTCGCCATTCACAACCCGCATCCAACGGCCCCGAGGCTCCGACAGCAACCCTCCCTCCCCACCTCCCCACCCTCTCAGACTCCGCCCCGTGTCATCTCCAGTTTCCCATGCAGAACCCGCCCTCGCCAGCCATCGCTGCCGCCTTTCTCCTTCCCGCCACCATAAACCTCACCTCTCCGGATCCTAGCAAGACCATTGCCTGTATACCCGCACCACGTCCCGTTCCGTTCATGTCACCACCGCGGAGTCCTCAACAGCCCGATGCTCCTCCCCACGCCACGTCTCTTACCAGCACCTCATCTTCCTCCATTCCGCGCCCTCGCTTACTTCAGCATCCGCCGCGCCATCGCTATCACCACTCCTTTTCCCGTTCCTTGCATGATGCCGCATACATCTTTGCGACGACACATATTCTTGTATACACTTCCTCCCATAGAGCTCTGGATAGATCTACGTATACATGTTGGTTTGTAGAACCTTGAAATGACACTCTGTTCAGACCATTCCGTGAAACGTCGACACTGAGCTGATCTGAGAAGCCTGTTGCCTTCAGAGGTATACAGCAAATGAGCAGGAGTGTTCAGTAATGAAACCTATTTATTTTATGTTGCTTGCAGCGGTATAGTCCTCAGAATCGCTCTCCGGCGGTGGGTGACTGAATGTGAAGGGCCGCCCGGAATCGCCCAATGCGGAAATCACGTGCAGTGGCGGATTTCAGGCAACTGTGAAAGAGCATGTCACGGTCATGCGTGACCCATGCTCTTTCGCTTCTGCACTCATGTAGATCGTCTCGAATTCCTCAGCTCTTCGAACCATGGCCCACGCTTTTGCGACCTCGGCGAAATTGTCGAAATTTGGAATCTCCGCGGCCGTTTGTTTCTTTGCTATGGCCGCGACTACGAATTCAAATCACGGACAAACTCACTCATTCTTCATGAAAACATTGCAAGACACGTTAGCTGAACTCGGAGCCCGAGCTCACTAGCACATCAATTAATGGCCACAGACTTGCTCTCCGTCGAACTTGACTGTCAAGACTCGAGACTGGAGAATTCACCACCTAGCATGATCTCTGACGGCGACCACATGCTGGACGAGCTCCGCCTGTATGCTGCTGTTTTCGTCCAGTGATATATGTCCATGAAAGCAAGGGTATTGTCCAGTAAGTGCTACCTCTCCCCGACTGCAAACTTGCTCCTCTCCCGCAGTTCGCTCCCCCACCACCAAAAAGCCGCCGGGGCCGGGGCCAACAAGACTGCTATAGATCCCCATAAAGTCATGGTCCAATGAACGCCGATGCCTTCATACATCGGGCGGGCCGCCATGGCGATCCCACCCGCCACAAAGTAGCGCACCATGGTGATGCTCGCCAGCGCAATCGCAGCATGCTCCGCGTACGAGTCGATGATGTACTCATACACGCTGACGTAGATGGCGATGAGACACGCCCCGAAGACGAAGCACGCGCCGAGCCCGCTCCAGATGCTCACGGCGCCGGAAAAATCTGTCCAGCCAAGCCAGAAGAGCGAGATGGGCAGCAAGGGGCCTGCGAGCATGGCTGGCCAGAGGCGGAATTCGGGGAGGACGTCGGATCCGCGGACGTGGGCCGTGCGGTAGCGCGCCCACGAGTATAATCCCGGCGCGAGAAGAGTGAAAGCCGTGGCGCCAGCAGCGATGGCGCCGAAGCAGGAACCTTCGAGGGCCGTGGAGAGGTTGTATGTCTTCTTGAAGACGTAGTCGAAACCGGACAGGAAGGAGAAGAGCAGCGCGTAGAGGAGGATGAGATAGCCACCGAGCACGGCAATGACGGGCTCGGTGGTGAAGAAGGTGGCTGGCATGACGAGCCGTGTTTTTAGCTGCTCAATAAATGACGGCGAGGACGCCGCATGGTGGGAGACATATCGGCTGCTGCCTGTGGCCTGCCGCAAGTGTTGCGCTTTCCAGTCGAGCAGGATGGGGAGATACGTCTCGGGCAGGAACAGGAGGGCCACGAGGAAGGCGAAAGCGGAGATAATCAGCGTTATCCACTCAGTCCAACGCCAGCCAAGTGAAGGATTGGTCGTGATCCAACCGCCAGCGATGGGGGCTATCACAGGTGCTGAGAAGAGTCAGCATCTATTCCGTGCCACTGTCAGGCTAGCCCTCACCTGCCACGTTTGCCCATGCAATGACGGGAAACACAAACGCCCTCTTGACAGGCCGAAACATGTCTCCGACGCTGCTCCCGTTAATGGCCAGCGTCGCGCTGCCGCACAGGCCGACCAGGTACCGACACACAATAAACCCCGCAAAGTTCTTCGCCAACGCACTTCCCAAAACAAAGAACAAATAGCAGAATGTCGCGCCAAGATACGTCGGGTTGCGGCCGACCGTCTCCGAGATGGGGCCGACGAACAGCGAGCCAGAGGCAATGCCGAAGAGGTACATCGCTGTGCTAAGGTTCTCCGCCACCTTGCTGACACCGAATTCCTGGCTGGCGACACTGTTTGCGACGGAATCAGAGGCACCGGCCCAAGCCTGCGTGAAGATGAGGAGGGAAAGGATGAAGATGTTCTTGGCGCGCGAAAGGAGCGACCAGTTGAGCGGATTAAACGGGTCATCGTTGTCTGCAAGTACCCAGATTTGCTTCTCGTCCGAGTCCGAGTCCTGTTGTGTTCGTTCGGCATCGATTTTCTGCAGATCCCGTTTGACCTGCTGAGATATTCGGCGGTTTTGCACGTAGGACCACATTTTGAGGACGAGAACGAGGACACTGGCCCCTTCGTCTTGGAGTGGTATATGGGAGAATGTCGCTATGATGTCATATCGCTCAGGAATAGATTCGAAGTGACGGCCGAGGAACAGCTGCTTGATCCGACGTTGCCGACGACAGTTGAGTGATGGGTGGCATTACAGCTTGTCGACAGCCACCACAATGTCTCTACACCCAGTGCTTCCCATGGAGCTCTGGGACCTTATCTTCAGACACATCCTCGCCGACCACTGGCTTCTCCGCATTGCCCGCGTCTGTCGCGCCTTCAATAGCCTCGCAATTGCTCTCTACTTGCGGCGGAGCAAACTGGCTGGACTCGCGCTATCACAAACCCACCTATCCCTCAATGCGGGGACCACCTCCGCGCTATATCTCTCCTGCTTCGTTCGTCTCGAGAGCACCACATCCTCCGTGGAGTGTAAGCTCTACACGCTGGAGTTGGTACGCGGTCTGCGAGCGCTGCATGGGGTTATCGAGAAATCCTCTGGATTGGTCGAATTGCGGCTGCGCTGGTGGAAGGATGCGTGGAGAGGCGGTGACTCGGAGCTCACGGGAGCCCTTTGCGACGTTTTGATGGCAGTGGCGGCGAGGAGCACCGGTCCCGTGTTCGTCGTGTCGAACGCGGAGAGCGATTCCTCTATCCATTCGTTCTCCACATCGGATTTCGGATTCCATCTGCCTCAGCGACGGAGAAGCTGGCTCCAATTCGGGACAGACGACCACACTGAAACCCGTTCGAGCTTCTTCTCAGTAATACAAGCTCAAAGGTGCAACAGCATCGCACACGTTTCTGTTTCCGTGGTTCCGTCGAACGGGCAGAATTCGCCTCCCTTCGCGCTCATTGTTTTCGACCGACTGCATCTCGTCCTACGCACGTCCTCCAAGATCTTTGCGGAGCATCTTTCCATGGTGCTACCATACATAAATCTCTCCCTGCTCCACCGTCTCGAACTCCAGACCGACGCCATCGATCCCCTGGTACTCAGTGCATTCCTCTCCCGGCACCCGAAGGTGCAGGGTCTGGAATACAAGTCCGCGGCACACACTGCCGTCTCAGGACAGTTACTCTGCTCGCCGCCCCCGATTCTTCCGGCTCTCACCCGAATACGTTGCCCCGATCCCGCATTCCTGCCTCTCGTACTCGACAGCATCGCGTTCTCCCCACAGACAAGCGCCGTTATCTTCATTTTGAGCCTCCGTGGGGAGAGCCCGGCGGAGCAAGCGGATTTTACCGCTGCATTGCAGCGTATAGCAGATTGGGCTGCTGCGCAGAGACAACGCAGCGCAACGACTAGTAGTACCGGCCAACCCCGAATGATCACAGTATCGCTCGAGCTCCACCTTGTCCATGGCTACTCGATTGCAGCTCCAACTCTACCCGGCGCGCGTATTCATATCCATGGCCTGACCGACTGTATCAGGCACCTCAAAATCGTAGCGCATTCCCGAGACGACGTGAATTCATTGCTTCCTTGGATAAGAGATGTGTTTCGGGGGCTCGAGAGCTTTATTATTGCGACGAGCGAACCCAGGAAGTCGGGAGTTGGCCGCAGACTGGGAGTCGAGGGGTGGTGGAAGAGATGGGGCAGGACGTATCGCGCTTGGTGGCGGATTCCCCTGCTGTCCCGGTAAATAGTTGGCGAGGAGATGACAGAATATTTCATTATGCCTCGCTGTGTAGGGGTTCTTCTCACTAGACGCACGCTTGTTAATCCGCGGTACGAACGCGGTACCGTGCCGAAAATGTTTCTCCTTTGGGAGGCTGATAAATCATGGTTCTCAGTCAGCTGCCGGGGTGACGCGGCTTAAAACGCGGCCGTAACGCGCTTCTTTCTCTACTGTACTCGCATGTAGACCTACAACCGTCACGTGACCATAACGCGCCTGGGGACCGACAACGGAGGCAGCGTTACGCGTTGCGCAGGCCAACAACGACAACCGGGCCGGAAATTTTTGCAATTTTAGCCCTAATTCAGACGAATTTGGAGGCGTAACGCACCCGGCACGCAACAACTGACCCCCCGATGTGCGTTACGCAACGCACAAAGTACAACACAACGGGGGCTGCGTTATGCGTTACGTTGTAGGTATACATGCGAGTACAGTACTTCCACCTCAATGGCAACCGCCCTTAAGACCCTCGTCGCGACTGGCTGCTCCTCCGGGCTCGTGCGTCGTTAGCCTTTGTCG
The DNA here is from genome assembly GCA_029282125.1 of Mycena amicta. Taxonomy (NCBI): domain Eukaryota; kingdom Fungi; phylum Basidiomycota; class Agaricomycetes; order Agaricales; family Mycenaceae; genus Mycena; species Mycena amicta. The sequence goes on along the minus strand of JARIHP010000004.1, from coordinate 821,506 downwards.
AGGATATAATCTAACAGACTAAGCATCGCAGGGACTTGAAGCGATAAAACAGCTCCTCACCAAACAGCCGGCTCTCTCACCGCCCATCGAGATCTCGAAAGCCCTCCTCGGCGTCCGCAACACTCTCGCAACGACTACTGCGCTCGCAGGGGTGTCGCCCGTGCCGACGGTTCTACCACTCGAATTGGGTGATTTGAAGTCAGTGAAGGCGTTTGCGTCCAAGACGCTCGAGATCCTCGGTGCGGAGCCGCTGGATTACCTTCTGCTGAATGCAGCCAACGCGTACCATGTTGAGATTAAGAGCAAGTATGGGGAGTGGTGCGAGCAGTATATCGTGAATCATCTCTGTGCGTATCTTTCCGTTCTCGTTCAAAGATGTCGAGTACTGAGTTTACTGTGAAGCCCAACACTACCTTATCCATCTCCTCCGCGAGAAGCTCGTCGCCTCCGGCACCCGCATCGTCGTCGTCATCGGGTGCCATACGCAGAGTGACCGACCCGAGTGCGTTCTACTCGTCCCTTCATTCGCCCTCCGTCTTTCTGACATTCCCCTAGCCGTGCTTGAAGCCCAACTCAAAGGCGTCCCCGGACCCTCCTTCACACCCAACACCTATCCCGAAACCAAATTCACCCAGCTCCTCAACGCGCACTACTGGCGCCGCACGCTGTCCACTTCCTGTACTGTTGTCGCAGTCTCCCCGGGAATGGTCCCTGCCACCGGACTCACGCGCCAAGCCAACTTCAGCATGCCCGCCAACGCGCCCGACGCAATCAGCGTCACCCAAGGCGCGACCAACATCTTGCAGGCGCTTGTGCGTAGCGATTTCCCGGAGAATTCGGACCAGATTTTCTTGACGAGTTGGGGCGAATGGTGGGGTGTGGATGTCCTGGAGAAGACGCTGGATAAGGAGCTGCAGGATAAGTGGTCGCCTGGGATGGACGAGATTGAGGAGTTGATGAAGGCTGCTGGGGATGTTTGATGTCGTGAATTTTTTTAGAAACGCAAAACCGCGGCGACGCTCCAAGATATTACACTGTATGTAGAAGGATTCGACTCGGAATCGACCATAAATGCTACCTACAGTCCTCTGCGAGGCTCATACGTCCACTTTGCAGGCATTTCAGTCGGTGAAAATACCAACCTCAGATCCAACTCCTTCTCTATCGCCAGTTTCCGCAGCTCTTCCTCAACATCGACGGGTCCGAGTCTCGATGCTTCAAACCGCAAGGTCAGCGAGCGCAGGTCCGAGTCCCGGCGGTCCAAGCGTGCGCGAAGGAAGGGTAGGATGCCGGTGCGGTCGATGATGTGGGACGGAAACACCACCTCCATGTGAACCAAAAACGGACAGATGAGGTCGCCGTCAGCGCATAGCGCCGCGAAGAATGATGCGTTTAGCGAATTAATGGAGTATCTGTTCGAGGCCCCAGAGGGTCGTCTTGGCGTACAAGGTACAAATGGGTCGCGCGTGGAAGTTTCTGGAGAACACGCACGATTTCCCTGCCATCGGGCTGGACTTGCCAGTGGCACGGGTCCACGTACACCGCCAGATTGTCAATGCCGTCGCTTGTTGTCACGGCCCGGGTGCTAGCAATTCTTCGCAGGTGCATGAAATTGATAGTGTTCCCAACCGAAACAGGCGTAGTTTCGGAAGTGTTATGCGCCGTAAAAAGCTTACGGTGTCCAGCCCCGATTGGCTGAAGCACAAGGAAAGTTCTTCGAGCTTGGGCATCGTTAGAAGGGACGATCGAGCGGAGGACTTGGAGGCGCGAGGAAGGGGTTGCCGGACGGTGATGGCTAAATCACAGTGAACCAGATTTCGGCAGCGTTCGAGAATCGTGTAAACCCCGTTCTGGCCCAATCCACCATTTCCAGACTCATCAGTGTGGCAAAACAGACCGAGTTCGGTCAGATTATCCCAGTTGGTGCAAGGAATCTTGAGCGCATCGGCAGTACCCGCAAGGCAGATCGATGTGAGGCCAGGGTTCCGCAAGACAATGGCGTCTTCAAAGTTGACCATGCGAGTGATCTTGGTCAGCACAGCCACGTGTTATGATGATCTGATGTGTGACTCAGGCTTTTGGTCGCGCGCTCCACTGCGTCTTCAAAATTGGGAAGGCTCCACGGTAAAATTTCATCCGATCGTTACAATAGCGCGCTGGGTATGCTACTCTACTCGGTACGTTCTCAATACGCTCTGAGCCTCTGGAAGCTGCACTTCTTTTCAAGCGGGAGTCTTGCGGAGAGCTCAGCGGGCTTTATAATCGTGCTTTGGGAGCATCTTTGAAAGCAACTTTCATAATCCGGCATCTCATACGCAGCCAGGTTCTCCGTGCGATATACGCCCAATCCGTTCGGCCTCGGTGAGACCTATGAATTTGGATTAGTATTCCCTTACTCAGCGCTTACACACCTCAGGTTTCTTATAAAAAAACACGCCTGAATGGAAAAGGGAAGAACGGCAACCATGTCTCCCAGTCAGAGCTCACTCCCAACATTTTCCTTTTCCAACACTGCCGACGAAGTCGCGAGCGGGTTGGCCAGTGAGATCAAAGGAAAGAATGGTTCGTGGCCGTTTCTCTCTGCGGCGCCGGCGCGGCAGCATGTCTGAGTTTTGCACGTAGTTCTCATCACAGGAACGTCGATGAATGGAATTGGATTTGAAACGGCGCGCGCAATTGCGAAGTATGCTAGCTTGGTGGTCATTACAGGGTACAACGCGGAAAGGTCCGTTCCACGATCCGAGTCGTACCTTGTTGCCTAATATTTGAACATAGATTGAAGCTCTCTGGAGAGGCAATCAAGAAGGAGTTCCCTGCCGCCAATATCCGTACACTTGTGCTTGACCTTTCCTCGTTCGACGCCGTACGCAAGGCGGCAACGGAGGTCAATTCGTATTCGGAGCCTCTTCATGTATGCATTTGCCCAGTTAATCGTTTCGACTTGCTCACACACAAGCCTAAGGTACTAATTAATAACGCCGCAGCCACAGACGGAGTCTACACCCTCACCGTCGACAACCTTGAGATCCAGATGGCCGCCGGCCACTTCGGCCCATTCCTCTTCACCAAGCTTCTCTACCCGAAGCTTCTCGCCTCCGCAACAGCTACATGGATTCCGCGCATCGTTTTTGTTGCCTCCGTACAACATACGCTGCGAAATGGGGTGCCTCTGGAGACGGAGGAGTTCGCGCGCGGCCATGGCGGCGGAGATGACGATGGCGTACGGTTGTTCATGCGCTATGGGGAGGTCAAGAGTGCGAATGTGTTGACGGCGAGAGAGTTTGCACGACGTGCGGGGTCAAAGGCTCGCGTGTATAGCTTGGATCCGGGCGGTGAGCTCCTCGAATTCGCCTATCATCGCGACACTCATGAATTACACCTTCCAGCAATTGTGACCAACGCTTTCCGCAAGGGGTTTCAGCCTGCTTTACAGGGTCTAGGTACTTACCTGCGTCTTTCTGAATTCGTGAATTCCGTCTCTCAACGATCCATTTATTAGGCATCTTGGACACGGAAGGCAAACCCAACCCAGATAGTCCTATGGTATGGAAGACTCTCCAGCAAGGCGGGGCAACGTGCGTACGACCTCCGTTTTTCCCTTCCTCGTTTTTTTATTGGTTAGGTCTAAACACAAAATTATAGGACTGTCGTGGCGGCATTTGACCCCAGAATCAACGGTTCGGCGTTGCTGTTGCCTGAGATCTGCGCTTTCCAGCTGACCCAGAAGAACTTGAACCTTACAGATCAATCCGGCGCGTACCTCATCGACTGCGTGCCCGCTGAAGAACGCGTTGCGCCGCATAGCTCCGACATGGTTCGTATATTAGTATTCTTTGCGGAACGCTCCCTAAATTCATCCTTCAGGACCGCGCGAAGAGGTTGTGGGAGCTTACAGAGGTGACGATTGGGGAGAAGTTCGAGGTTTGAGCCCATGGAGTTGTAGTTCTTGTTCTGTATTGTAAGCGAAGTGATCGAGTAAAATCTTGTAACGAATATTCGATCTCAAGCTCTGTGCTTCTCGGGGAAAGGAAAAGTTGAACAGATCCTCGTCTAACTTGGATCACGACCTGCCAGTGATTAATGCATCGTCCCAACGTAAACTTGTCCGGTCACATCAATTGGTCCTGCCTCCAACCATGACGTTGTTCGGTATGTTTTTTCTTTTCTCTGAAGTCGACAGAAACTCAACCAACCAGACGCGCTCCCTTTGAATATCTACCGCTCAACATTGGTCTATCTCTCGCCTCGCGACACGTATGCTCTGCTCGCGGTGTCGAAGACACTGCACAGTCATCTCATTTCTGCCATGCTGGACGACGAAAACTTTACCCTGGACGAGACTGGCATCTGCACAATCATCGTCCCTACAGACAGCCCGCAATCGTTCGGACCACTTTCGGCGCTTCAACTCGCACTCCACGGCCCTCTTATCACCACGCTTTCGATGAAGATTGTCGGGGACAGCGATGTTCACTGCATTGCGGCGCGCGAAATAAGGACATTCATGCGTGTTCTTCAGAAGACTTCCGCGCCCTGTGGATCTCTAGAGCTTACCGCCCCAGGAGCATTCCTCGACAAATACAATCTTTCGCCCTTGAACAGCGAATTTAACGCGCTCCTGGCAGCGATCACCGTTTTACCTTCCCTCGTGCACTTCCGAGTGGCCGCGCCGTCCCATTGGGATTTCACCAACCAGACGCGCGATATCCCCAGTCCCAGTCGGCGCTCCACAAAGTCTCATAAATCCTTGTCGGTGGTTCCTCCAATGACCATCCACATCGAGTCTTTGCTCCCATTCCTGCCATCATCATACACGACAACTCTGTCCCTTCTGACTTCCAGGACAATATCTGCACTTCGTCTGCAGCTGCTCATTTCGGCTGCTGACTGGGTTAACATCCTCTCTGGAATCGTCGGAGCTCTTCCTGCTCTCAAGGATCTCGCTCTCTCGGGCGTTCACTTGAGAGGTACCCGACTAGTGGAATGTCTCTCGCGATTCCGCAGTCTGGAGACCCTCGTGGTGGACACCATGCCAAATCAGGCGGCGCAGAATCACCAAAACGAAACCAAATCTAACGGCCTCCGCCATATGTTATCGTCTATCATCCAACCAGCGCTGTCCTTTCGCAGCCTGATAACGCTCTCGACCTCCCCACCCCATCTTACGACCCTGCTCGAAACTCGCGCGTCCTTCCCTTCCCTCTCTTCGGTCAACGTGCGCCTGGAGCTCTCGCAGTTCTCCGTATCCTATACCCTCGCCATCATCACCGATCTCGTAGCTCACTTGAAGGCCAGAATCAGCCATCGCCTCGATCTTTCCCTGGACGTCCTCTGCGCAGGCAACACCCAGCGAACAATGTATCATTCGATAGATCTCGCTTTAAGCCACGCGGATACTTGGGAGCCCGCGTTTGCTCCATTCCAGGCCTTGCGGATGCACGATTTTCTGGGCCCCCAGCACAGTGGGACGGTACTCGCACGCTGGTTGACGCTATTTCCTAGCGTCAAGCGTCTTTCCTTTGCTGGAGATCTACCGCCGACGCGCCATCGTGCAAAGATTGTCTCCATTACCCGTTCAGAGGCTCGACATGTCACGGAGGTCTGGTTTGGCAAATACCTTTGGGATAGTGCGGTCAAGCCCGCGGTTCCTAGCTCTGGAACTCATTTCGTGGACCTCCCTGACGACGTCCTGCTCACAATATTCGGATATCTCCGCGCAGATCTATATGCTATATCGCGCCTCTCTCGACGCCTTCATTTCCTTGCCCTCCCGCCTTTCCTGGCAGTGCACAAGATCAAGGACCCGAGCAAGCACATCGAACTCGAGCTGCGAAATCCCCGTCGAGGCGCAGATATCCTCTCTGCCCTCTCCTCCGCTCTGTTCCTCTCGGAGATCCAGAGTTTGACGTGTGTCTTCGGAACGTGCCACTCCATTGCGTGGTTTATTCACGACGTGGGGCGGCTCATCGAGTTTATCGACCGCTTTCCAGCTGTATCGAGCGTGTCACTCTCGCTCATCGACTTGTACGAACTCCCCAGCAGCGTCGTCAACGATGTGACGCGCAGTCGATGTCGAGAGGCCGTCGCCTCACTCCTTGATATGGTGCTTTCCAAGGGATGCCAAGACCTCACGATCCGCGGCCCGCCGCTGCATCTTTCAGGCCAACTAAATTACAGTGCCGACTCGCCGGTATGGCCCGCCAAAGCCCAATCCATTCATCTTTCCGACGCAGCTATCACGAACTCGAAATCAATCCGCTCGTTTACACTGGCGCATAAAAGCCTTGTTGCCCCGGCCGGACTACGCTGGATACTCTCTGCTCTGCGCCATGCGGGAAATATCACTGTACTCAGCATTGCTACCCCACGCGAGCCGTCCGCGGCCTCCCTGCTCATCGAGCTTGCGGTGAATGTGTTTCCGCGTGTTACAGAGCTCACATTCACGCACGGCGAAACTATCTTCCCGTCAAATCTGGTCGACGAGCTTCTGCGTGTCCTCCCGTTACTGAAGAAGGTTACATTTCCAAGGAGGCCTCCAACAAGCTTTCCGGGAGCTCCGGGTATGAACCCGCGAGTGTTCGTTCATGAGAGCCTTACACATCTCACGGCACCGGTTCCAACCATACTACACCTCCTCGGTCAATACCCAGGGTACGTGGGACCTCCCGTCAAGCAGAATCCGCTGCCAGCTTTAAAAACGCTGGTGATTTTGCTCAGTCAACCACTGCCATTCTCCTTACCAGAGAGCTTCACCGCTGCACGCACTATCCAGGCTGCCCTCGATACTCGTGCGGGGTCGCCTACACTCCAGGTCATTTTACATGTCGCTTACTTTCGTGCCATCGACATTGCTGAATGGTGGTACGGAACAAGTGGCTTCAACACTGAGAGCAATACTTCACATTCACACGTCGAAACGCTCATGCTCACCAAGCGCAACGGGATATATGCGAGGGAAGATCTTGCGAATGTGATCTTCCCAATCGTTTCGCATCTGCCCGCTTTGCGTTCCATGCAATTGTTCAAAACGACGAACGAATCATTTTTCGAGTCGGTATGGAACTGGACGGACATTGCAGACTCGATATCCAAATGGTGTCCGCGGTTCGAGGAGATTATGCTCAATGACAAGATCGTGTATCTAAAGTCGGATAAACATTAATCTATGCTTTGTTTTGACAGGGTCGGGAAATTCATTGGCCTCCGTGTATTGAAGAGCTATTTAGCTTCTTCTAACCAAGAAGACGGATATTGTGCGAAAGTACAGTAGAGCATGTAAATGTTTGTTTTCATGACGACTACGCTCCAACAACGGCCATAATCCGGAAGTCGTGACCGCCGCTAGGATCCTTCGTCTCCTGCAGCAGCTCACAATGAAGGGTATGGTGACCGGCGCCGAGATTAGTTGCCACCATAGTCGATCTGTGAACGAGATCTCAGTGAAATAAGTTGCCAAAAAATTGAGTAGCGCACCCAGGGCTATTTAAATTATCCACATCCCACCACCCGTCCATCCTTGCGCCGCGATTCCGCTGCTCGTCGATCCAGCATAACACACTTCCCATGCCAAGCGTTTTGCTCTTCAAATATGTCACCTTCAGCACCTTCATACCGCCCTCCCCGACTGGCAGCGCGAAGGCCGCGCGCGCTCCGGGCTCCGTTGCGCGGAGGTACACTTTTTCGGGATATTCGGTGGGCGCCCAGACAGCCCAACCGGTGGTTTGGCTGGGGATGACCGCATCGAAGAGCGCGTGTGGGTGTTTAGAAGAGGTGCTGGAGAGGCAGGCGGGGCGGGTGTGGGGGGTGCTGCCGGAAGAAGTGTATTTGTCGAAGAGTCGGAGCTGTTGTATTCAATTTTGGGTTGGATGGAACAGTGGAGACCAAGACGCACCCGCGGGATGTAATCCAACACCTCATCGCTCGGGAGATGCGATAAATTCGGCTGTAAAAGGGCACGGTCATGTCGATGAGAATCCTCTCTCAGCAGAGAACAATAGGCTTTGCGCGAGAATATTGAAAGCATATCGCTCATGAGCGCGTGTGCAGCTGCGTTCATATGCCGGAGGTCGACTTCCCCGTTTCGATTGTGCACGAACCAGTAGTCTTCGCCTGGGGTGTGCGGCTCTTTGCTACCAGAAAGCGCGGCCGCGTTGGCATGGTGGTAGAGGATGTGTGGGAGAAGGAAGTTTCGGACGCTAGGGTATGCATAAGTAAGAGTGCAAAATCGTTTCAAAAAGTTGAGACGGCGCACGAACCTGATGATTGGCGTGTCGTAGTACATCGCAAGAGCTGTCTGGAGATCTCCCCCCAGTGTGATCGCGTTGAACGAAAGCGCCATAATCTACACCAATTGAGCAACGGGTATCTTGCTGCGAAGAAAAAAACGCGCCTGAAGATGTAACACTGCGGGCTTCTGTGGAAGCTCCAACAAACTCCTCAGCAACAACTCGAAAGTCTGCGCCACCAGCTCGTGCCTCTGGTCATTTATCGCCATCTCCAGCACGACTAGATCCACGTCCTCGTCGATATGCTCCAGGAAACACGCCGCATAATAGTCGCTCGTCGTCGCAGGTACCGCGCCGTTCAGAACCACAATCTCTGCATCGGGGAATGTATCCCGCCACCAGTGCCCATAGAGTGAGGGCCACTGCTGGAGCGCGCTGACACCGTGGCCTTTGGTTACCGAGCCGCCGAGAATACCAATTTTGACTCGGGCACCAGACTGGGCTTTTAGAAGCACGCGTCTGAAGCGCGTGTTGGCACCGGTGAAGGCTAGTGCGCGGGAGAGGTGCGGTTCCCTGTGTTTGGATCTTTTTACTGAGAGTCGTAGCAGGCTGAATGGGACACACCCGTATTTCGTGCACATGTCGTCCCCCGGCCCGCACCATTCACAATACGGAGGTATCGGAGGAGGGATTGGAGTCACGTCCTCAGGCTCGGCGTTCTCCAATGGTTCGAAGACAGGTAGCTCTGGAAGACCTGCATCGTCCACCATCCCCTCCGGCTCCGAATCCTCCGAATCCTCCAGCTGTATCGGCCGCTGGGGCGATTTCTGGTGCGTACGGTCCGTCGTGGACACGTCTTTACTGCGATTCGGGAGCATGGATGATGACCATGGCCAGGTGTAGTATTCGCTCCATGAGCCAAGGAAGATGAACAGAAAGAGTGCCGCAAGGAGGAGCTGCGGGCGTCGTGGCCGGAACGTCCGTTGCATGGCGGTGCGTTATACGGAGGGACAACAGCATTCCAGCGTTCAGCTGATCAACTGCCAGACGGGTAGAGACTACGGTGGGAAGCCGGTGAAGATGATTATGTCTTCCGGGATGAAGCCGCGCGGAGACAGAGCGGAGGAGATGGTCGAGTCCAGGGAATGCGTTAGAGTGGAGGTGGATGCCTGAGCCGAATTTCATCCGGCTGGAAACTTCTTCGGTGTACGCGGCGGGTCATGATGAGAGGAGGAAGAAGAGAGATGATTTGATGGCGTCTATCTAATCTGACGGAGTATCTATTGACTATTTGATGGTATCTATCTAATCTAATCTGGGTACTATTGACTTTCATATTGTTATTTTAAGTAGGATCTGAAGGAGTTGAGATGCACCATTAATCCTGGGATCAAACGCTGCCAAAAGAGTCCTATACCTATACGACAAAGTGTTGCAGCATCATCGACAAACGCAGTCGCAGACGTCGACAACATACGTTGCCGCTCCTTCTCTGATTAGACTCGTTCTCTGAGGTTTCACCGTTGGACTCGCTTGAATCAGCTAGACATTCAGTTGCGCCGCTGCCTTGCGAACGGCGCCGAACGAGGACAAATCGAAGACGAGTTTAACTTGAAGTGATTACAACATATGTATACAGCCTGAGAGTGTCTTCAGTCTTCTTCGTTCCGACCACCAGGAAGGGCGAGATCGTTACGGCGAAGAAAGGCAAACATAATATCAAAACGTCGTGGTCCACGCAGCCACATCGACTCCATTATGCCGCGAACCCTTTATCCACGGCATCTCCTGTATCCACTTCGTCAGCAAGACGTGCCCGTAGACAAGCATACGACTTACGAAGAGCCCCGCCAGTCCCATCCGCCGCTCCACATCCTTCTCCAAGCACATCTCGACAAAGTCTTCCGCATCGGACCCGAATTGTTCTGAAGGCAGTCGAGGCGCGGGCTCGTTGACGATCTGGTGCATGAGCTGGATAATGCTAATTGTTGTGCTCGAGACGCCCTCGCTGTGTCTTCGTAAGCGCTGTTTAACTTCGGGTGAGGTACTGGTGGGTATCTACAAGGATTGAATGGTCGACAGATAGAATCGAATGACAGGCAACGTACTGCGAGCGACGCTCGGTGATCTGCCGCAGATGTTCGCTCGCCCTCATGCTCGGAATCCGAGTTGTTGTCCGAGTCAAAGGAGGGGAACTGCCCGAGAATAAGCTCGATAAGCGTCATACCCAGCGACCAGATGTCTGATTGGATAGTGTGCCTGGCGCCTTGTATGCGTTCCGGCTGTTCGTACGTTAAATACCAGCATAGAAAGTATCGGCGACGGACACTCATGTAGATCGGCGTGCCAATAAAAGTGTTGGCCATAGAGTTGATGAGGTCTGCGGAAAGGCCAAAGTCACAGAGCTTGATGTCGCCTTGGGAGTTGCAGAGAATATTTGAGGGTCTAATGTCTGCAGCGAGCATTTTATCAGTGACACAGAGAAGGCTCGTTTCTCCGCAGTGGCGCACCTCGGTGAATGATACAGTGCTCGTCATACAGGTAACGCTGACCCTCAAGGACCGCGACGGCGACCTTGCCAACCACCTTGGGGTCAATGGGCCCGATGCGCTTGTATATCGCGTCAAAGGAATCCTTGTCCATGAACTCCATCCACATGCAGATATTCGGCTCTGCGAGATACAGGTCGTAGGACAAAACGATGAAGGGCGAGTCGCAGCGGCCAATGATTTCTAGCTCGTACACAATCATCCGTCGCTGAGTGCTCAGCACAGGGCCGACTAGGACGACCTGCAAGTAGGCAGTCAGTCTCGGCATCGGCGGCCCGAATGGCTCGCAACGCACCTTCTTTGCCATGATTTTCCCTGTCGCCACATGCCGTACCTTCTCAACGCTAGTAATCCCGCCATTCCCGCTACCCAGTTCCTGGAGAATGGTGAAATCATTGCTCTTCTTAAAGTCAAATTCGCGCTGGCCAGACGCGGCAAGGGTAATGTCGTGCATTGTTACGTCGAGCTCAACGGCGTGTCGGCGGTCGGTTGGACGATTTCCATTTGGGGCCGGAGCTGGTGGTTCAATTGGGGCGACACGGCGGGGGATGGGCTTCGATTGACCGATGCCTGGGACCCGGAGGTCGCGGAAGTTGCGCTTTTTGCGGACAGACTCCATGGATGGATGGACGGAAGAAGGAGAGTGAGCGCTAATTTTGACACTGAACAGGTTTACGCGAGGCGGTGCTAATGATACATCGAAGATGGTGAGCTGTAGGTCTCTGCGTTGCTACCAGCGTGTAGTCGATGGAGACATTTGGGTATCGAGCGGCAAGTTTTGGATGAGTGGACGTTGATGGTGACTCGGACTCGGATCAATTCGTGACTACCCGGTCACGGTCACCTTTGCTCCAACCATGCCAGTGGTCGGTCCAGATTCCTCTCAGGCCTTCACCAGCTCCCGATTCATCCTCGACGAGACACTCTCCGCCGCATTTCTCTCCGAAGTCCACTGCATTTCGCGCGAAGAGTCCATCCCACCGGCTCATCTCTCCTCCTCTCTCGACCAGCTCTCCGCCGACTTGGCACGATACGATGCAGAGATCGCGCGCCTCACGTCTCACCGCAAAGTTCTGCAAAATCTCCACGACACCGGTCGCAGTCTGTTCACTCCCATTCGACGGCTGCCAGTCGAAATTCTGACCGACATCTTTCGGCGCATCTGGATAGACTTTCAGTTAGCCTACTCGGCCGGGGACTCGTGGCACACATATGGAAGAGGCAGAACCCCATTTGGGCTGTTGCTGGCTGCAGTGGCACCTCTTCTGGACGTGTCCGGTGTTTGTGTGCGGTGGCACGCCATCGCTATGAGCACACCAGAACTGTGGACGGACATATGGGTCGGCAAGGTCCACGCGCACGGTTCCAAAACCCTTCCCATTGCGAAAGGGCTGCTCCAGTTGGCCCTGGAACGGTCTCGCGATCTGCCCTTGCGCATTCATGTTCGTAATCACCTCGAGTGGGGCGCCGACCGTGACAAATCCTTGCTGGACAACGAGGCTCTCAATTTGTTGTCGAAAGAATCCTCGCGCTGGAAAACGGCAGAGTTTGACTGCCTCCAGGAGGATATCCTCAACTGCGACGTGCAGCATCGGATGCCCCTTCTCGAGCATCTTGATCTCAGCAAATGGCGCGATGATGCGTCCACTGGAAACATCCTGGATCGATTTCGGGACTGCCACCACTTGAAAACTGTATCATTTCCTGCCGAAATCGACGCATCCATGCTTCCTCTGGAGCAACTATCTTTCGCTCGGATCGCCCGCATATCACTCGACCAGATTACAACCGCACTCCATTATCTTCCCCGGCTTTCTGCGAGCGCTTGGTTAGGTACCGAAGTAGCGCTCGACGACGACGAGGACACACTGAGCCTCCCTGCCACGACTTCGAACGCCACGGCTCTTGTGTTGCACTCGTTTGCGCCGGATGGAATGTTCTCCGTCAAAGTACTCGTTGGCGTATTGTCGAGCTTAACCCTTCCTCGCCTGCACACGTTGACACTGGAACATAATATCGACGTCGAATCACCCACGGCTCCCGCGCTGCACACCGCATTTATCGGCTTGGCACAGCGGTCCGACTTTGGCGTCCATCTGCGAAGGCTGAACTTACGCCTAGCGGTACTCAATACAGACACCGCGTTGCTCGGCATTCTCTCAGCTGTCCGCGGACTGGAGGTTTTGGTGCTAGGCGATGGCTACCCGAGAGATGAGCCTTCATCGTCCGACGATAATGAACCCGTCCGGCGTCCCCGGCCCAGTCAGCCGCTGTTGACCCAGATGTTATTCTCTCGGCTGTCGCACTGCGACCCAGCGGGATCTGACACCTTCGAACTAGTTCCCCGGCTTCAAACTTTCACCTACGCGTATGCCAGGAACTTTGACGTTGGGGCATTTCTCGATTTCGTTCACGCCAGAGCAAACACACCGCGGAAGGAGCCATTCGCGATCAACTTGGAGGGCCGAACAAATGAGCGTGGTTTTCCTCACCAGCCCTGGGAGTTGAAGACCTCGAAGTTGCTGCAGAGGTTGACGGAGGAGCGAAAGCTTCGGTATAGATACCGTCCGTCGGGTCCGCGCGATTGGCTATTCTGGCAAAACGAGGATGAATAATTTCGCATGGTGGTTATCGGCAAAATGTTGCTGTATTTCCTTCACTCGTTGCTGTTCCTCTTGCTTTCCGTCTATTATTGTTGATACTGCATATGTAGTACGAGTAGTGAAGAGACACAAAGTATAAGTATTTACTGTAAGTGCGTGTAACTGAACTGAATGGCAGCCTTGAATTTTTTGCGGAAGTGACGAATTCCAGCGGTGAATTGAACCCGACAATTACTTTACTGATGCAGTCTATACATAAATACCGGATGAGCAGGAACAGGAACAGGAACAGGCCCGGGAACAACAACATAAGAATGCGTAGCAGGAGCTGCAATGAAGAGTCAGATATATAGCGCATGAAATCACCAGCCGCGAATTCGAGTCGGCCTTGACTCCGAGTCGTCGCTGGCCCGATGCGATATATAGCCGACTTGACCCGATGATGTATGTCATTCTATAAAAAGGCGACCAATCGCTGCTCATCGTGTGTCGCCCACATGCGTTGCGGTGTTGGTCTCATGGATCCTCCAGACGGAGGCTACGACGATACTACCCACGCGTTCGAGTCGCGTACTTAAACTCCGCACTCTCGGGCTTGCTTCTGACCTTATCTGCGCGCCCAGGCTCGGAAAAGATGCTCCTTGCAACCCTTCTCTCTTTTGCTGCCGTTCGCGCTGCTGTGGCTCAGGACCAGGATGCTCCCAGCTATGAAACGGAGGTCGAGAACTTATTGGTGCGCGCCTCTTCCTACTACGCCAATGCTCTCTCGAACTCACTCCTTCTCTAGAACCGAGTCCAAATCCGGCAAATCGATGCTGGCACCACGGGCGACTGGAAGGCCAACCCATTCGCCATCGTCCCCGTTGGATGGTTCCTCGAGAGCTCCGGATTAACGCGCAACGGCTGGCGGCTTGGCGACGTCTCCGACCCCAATTCGTCTGAGATCATCTACAGCCTCAACACGAGCCTGCCAGAGCCGTACGTGGCTGCGATAGTGCAGAATCCCAACCAGCCGGAGGACGGGCTGCCCGTGTCCACGAGCTACTATTCCACCGTTCATGCGACGTACCCTACTACTACCCCCTCGAGCGCTGAAGTTGTCGATACGACTCAGAAACACAAGCGCGACTCTTTGGATCTCTTCGTGCGTCTATCTCTCTCTTGCCAACACGCGCATGCGCTCCTGCTAATTTCCCCCGCAGGACGGCCCTTTCGAAGCAATCCCCTGGGTCGACCACTTCTTCACCGTCTTCTCGGATGGCTGCGACTCGACGCTCACGACGTCCATCGTCGACGCTTCGGGCACCGTCTCAACGTGGAACGACAGTCTATCTACGAATATGATCCAGCATGACTTTCCCCGCGACATCGTCTTGCCGTTCACGTTCAACCAGACGACCGTGCCGTTCGTCGGCAGTCTTTCTGGTGTCGTGCGCGAGTCGCCGTTCCAGATTGCGCTTGCTACCGGGGCTAATGGTACGTGTTTACATTGCATTGCGTCCCTCCGGCTGCATGCAGGGAGTTGTACTGATTATTTATTCGCAGCTCCGTCTTTGTACTCGTACTATCAAATCGTGTCGTATTTCTGCGGCACGCAGGAAGACGATTAGATTAGATTATTGTTTTTTTGTTGATTAGATTACAGCTCTTTGCAGATTTGATGAGACCTGTCACGTCTCTCTGGCGCGAGAAGTCATGGTTTTCCTGGCGCCATTGTGAGCTCAGTATTGCTCCGTTCGCTCTGAAATAAAATGCATTCGATGCAGTTTTGAGAGCTCTTTCTTTTGGTACCAAAATTGCATCAAGAATATGAACTTCCAAATCTCAATAAATTTAGACCTTTGAATTATGCTACAAGTGTGGTATCGTTCGAAAGGCCTTTTAAATGCGCATCGAAGACATTTTATTTCAGGAAGAACGGAGAAGAACTGAGGTTGCAGTGGTGCAAGGAAAACTGTCACTTCTTTCGCCAGAGAGATGTGACAGGTCTCATCAATTTTGCAAAGAGCTGTAATGTTTTTTTTGGCTAGTGAAGACACCTTAGCGTTCGAAACATCGCACATCTTGCAGCACAGAAAGTGCAAAACTGCAGCTACAATACAGCGTAGAAATTTCTATGAATCTAACCTCCAAGTAAAGCGTCCGTCTAATCATCATCCTCGAGTGCACAGAAAGAGGACACGATTTCGTAGTACGACTACGAGTACTAGTACAGCGACGGAGCTTACGACTTGATCAGCAATAATGCAACTTAGAAAACAAATTAAAACACATACCATCCTCCTCATCACCAAGCGCCGCGCGCACGATCCCAGAAATACTCTCGACGAACGATCGAACGGGTCCGTCGTCTGGTTGAGCGTGAAGGGCAGGACGACGCCGGCGGGGAGGTGTGCTTGATCTGTGTGTAATCCGTTTGGAGATCCACAAGCCAAAGCACATGTGTGGCGGCACATGCAAAGTCGTGATCCACTGTACACACTCGCGGACCAAAAATAACCTCTGCGATAGCTTTCCGTCTTATTGAGCATGCAGGTATACAATTTCGACGGCGTACTGGAGAGGTATCGAACGCAAATGGGTAGACTCGGACTCAAAATAAGACATAGAAAAATCGTAAGTGTGTAGGTAATCTTTAAAAATTTTCATGAAAGGGTTGGTTGGTGCGTCCGTCCGTCCGTCAGTCTATGAGATGAGATGATTAGATGTACAGTGCTTTGGTTGGTAGGAGCGAGAACGAGAGGGGGAAGATGAGTGCGTCCTCATATACACAGCGCACCGAGCAGGAGCATCCCCAGCGCAGACACGGCTCCCGCTATCCTGGGCGGCACCACGCCTATCGTCGTCCTGCAACCGCATCAAGCCATTGAAGTTCCTCGAGGGCCAAAAAAAAACACTCACCTCCGCGCAGCACTCTTCGTCGCATTCGCCGGTATCGTCGTGATCTTGACCTCGATAACCGCGACGAGGCCGTCGACGGCGTTCTTCCCGTCTACGGGCACCGTGTCGTTGTGGTTGACGCCGACGCTCGAGTTTGCAAGCAGGCCCGAGACGTAGCTGATCGACGAGGTGTAGACGTACCCCGCATAGGCCGTCGTCCCTGAGAACGTGCTCGTGTTGGTGAGGTTGTTCGTGTCGATCGGGGAGCCCGTGATGTTCCCGACAAGCCAGTCGCGGCCGAGGTTGTAGCCGTCCGGGACGATATTGTGGCCCTGGGCGATGGGCATCTCATACGATGTCGCGAGGAAGATGGCGCTGCTGTTGGCACTGGGGCCGTTCTGGTACCAGTAGCGGAAGTGGTTCCCGCCCTTGATGGTCTCGGTGCAGGTCCCGAGCGACGGGTCGCCGTAGTCCCAGCGCAGCTCCGCCGTTTCGTTGAGGTAGCCGTTCCCGTCGCCCAGGTTGGCCTTCTGCGGCGACCCTTCGTGCTGCCCGAGACACTCGCCTGCGAAGCCGACGCCCCTGCGTATTATATCGTTAGTCGTTTGTGAGAGCGACATGACATGACATACAGCATGAAGTTCAGGAACCCGCCCTCGAATTGTTGGTTGAGCAGCACGGCGGGCGTGGAAGGGCTGGTAATGATGATGTTGAGGGGTTCTCCGGAGGGAGGGAAGGTGCCGGGTGCTTGCTGGTGGTGTGCAAATTGGGTGAGAACAGCAGGAAAAGAGCAGCGGAAGACGCACGGTAAGCATGGACCCTCCACCTGCCGCTACGGCGTAGAACCCAGCCGCTTCCTCGGTCGCCCTCTTCTCGTCACCCGCCCTCGACCACGGCCACGACCACGACGACCTCCGAAGAGTAGCACTGCGCCGGGCGACTGCGAGGCTTGATGCAGATACGGATAACGAGGGGAGACACAGTAGGAGGAAAAAGAGCGAGAGGGGTGGCAGTCGGGACATTGCAGGCTGCAGCTGCGGACAGTGTGGGTGTGTATGGATGGGCCGCAGTCGTTGTGGGTATACCGTATTGGGGCGGCAGGAAGAGTGAGATGAGAATGGCGCGGTAAAGGAAGGAGGTCACAGATGTCACAATGGCAGAAAACTTACGACGACACACGTTTTTGTTCTTTTGCGGTACACAAGGGACAAGAAGGCGATGCCGCCTCGAGACTCTATTCTCTTTTCGTTTTTCATTAATATTTCTAGGCGCCGACTCGCGGCTATAATTGGCAGTCCATGACGAAGTGTCGGAAAAATACCTAAATGATTGCAACGGATTGAGCCGGATTGAGGGCTTGGCGCCGCTTGAGCTGGCTCTCAAGCCACCCAGCCAGTGGGTCTCAAGTTAACTGCAATCCATTGCAATCATCCGGCAGGCTTCCAGTCCAGCGCAATCCCTGGGTTGGCTTGCGACGGATTCGATGTGATTGGGCGGATTCAGGTGGATTGGGTAAAGCATTCATCGGTTTATGGTACAGTACATTCAATCTATACCATTTAAGCGTAAATACATGTCCTCGTCGATACAGTCAATGACATAGAAGACCTGCCGTGAAGCACCGAAGATGGGACATGTCAGTAAACCCCGGGTGACGTGCTCCAGCGCGATGAACATGGGTTCCGCATCCTGTACGCGGACTGGGCAATCCGTTCGCGTCTTGGGCTTCCATGTCGTTCGCTTATAGGTGCGTATCATCGCCAAGTCGAGTGTCGGTTTATTCGGGATAAAGCAACGGAAGAGGAACTGAAGCTCGCCCATGGCTTGCGCGTCATCTGCTGCCTCGAAGATGATGGAGTCGAAGCGAGGTCGACCGTGGAAGCTGCCGTTACACCACACTTGCGGCTCGCAATGCGAGCCGCAAGCGGCCACGCTAAAAGGATCTGCGGCAGCAAGCGCCAGCGATATATATGGGACCGACAAAACTTAATTGAGACGACTACCAGCTGTAGACTTATCGTGGTAACTTTCGTGCTCGTTTGCGGCCTTCAGCCGTCAAGACGCTCTGTTCAGGAAGCCTCGGGCCTTCCGTTCCAGCTGTAGCTCTGGGATCTTGCTCCAAGAACACTTTCGTCTTGTAACTGCACCTACGTCCAGTAAAAATCTCCTTCAAGTTGGCACTGGCTCTCTGGCTCACTGCACACAAATCCTCCGGATCCATGCCGCGTTCATTCTCGTCACGCTCCTTCAGCAGTGATACTCCACTGGGTACAACTTGCAAGCACTGGCAATCGGCAACTCAATTTACTTCCGTGCTCGCTGATTGTAGTATACCCCGAAAAAGTCGGAATATACTATACTTGCAATTGCTTTCCAATTCCATCGCGTGCGTTCGGCGCCGTTCTTCTCGTGCCCCCGCGCTAATAGACATCTACTTACCCTTCTTAGCAAGCATATCCCGATTCCCGATTTCCGCTGACTGCGTCGAGTATTTAACGCGTGCTTCTTCAACTCTCCAACTCTTCAAACACATCCCCCAACCACAACCCAATCACAACCACAAATGACGATCACCACCACCTCCAACACCCCACTCGTCGCCGTCGTCGGCGCCACGGGCCTCCAAGGCGGCTCCGTCATCAATGCGCTCGCCGCGTCGTCCAAGGCCTACCGCGTCCGCGGGTTCACGCGCGATCCGAGCAAGCCCGCTGCGCAGGCGTTGAAGGCAAAAGGCGTGCAGGTCGTGCAGGTGGAGCTTGGGGTCGGGAATAGGGAGAGGGTGTTCGAGGCGTTCGTTGGGGCGGATTATGTTTTCGTGCGTGCCTCGCCTCTATCGAGTAGTAGTAGTGCTCATTGACATGCGCCGTAGCTGGTGACCAACTTCTGGGAGCACGTCGACATGGAACGGGTATGCACAGTGCATTGTCCACAAACTCACCTTCTGTCTCACCAAACAACCTTTCACCCCAGGAAATCTCCGAAGGCAAACTCCTCATCGACGCCTCCAAAGCCGCCGGCGTCCGCGGGATCATCTGGTCCGGGCTCCCCTCCGTCAAAACTCTCAGCAACAACAAATACACCAAAGTCTACCACTTTGACGGCAAAGCCCAAGTCACCTCCTACGGCCTCGCCGCGGGCGTCCCGTTCGCAAACGTCCCTGCCGGGTTCTATGCGCAGAATTTCCTCGCTGCAGACGGGCCGTTGCGCCTGGTTAACCGCGCTCCAGGAGGAGAAGAGGGTGAAGGCTTTGTTATTACGCTGAATATCCGGCCAGAGACGACCCTCCCTGTTATCGATATCGTCAAGGACTACGGCCTTTTCGTGCGGCGCGTCATCGAGGCGGAGGTGTTCCCCCACGGAGCAGAGCTCAACACCGCGAGCGAGGTGATTTCGGCGAGGGATATCGCGAGGACGATCTCTGAAGGTGCGTTTTTTTTTCACTTCGGTTTGTTTCCCGCGTAGTCGATTACTTATCTGACTCGCAGTCACCGGCAAGAAAGTATCGTCTGTACAGATCTCGACGGAGGACTTTCTCAAAACGGCTCTCGCCGGTGGGCTCCCGGCGTTCATCGCGGAAGACATCATAGAGGGGTTCAGCGCCATGGACGAGTTTGGCTGTGAGTTTCAAGCTTCAAGCTTCGCGCGGTGTGTCTCAGGCTTGCTGACGGTCCACGGATTGTGCCCCTGCAGATTACGGCGGACAGCCGCTGGCGAGCACGGAGGGACTCGGGCAGGCGGTGCAGACGTTCAGGTCGTTCGCGGAGAGTGCGGATTGGTCCAAGGTCCTCGCTTGAGCACTAGTAGTAGATGGTGGTACGCGTGCTAGTGCAAGGGTAAAACCAAATACATGTAAACTTTCGGGGATCTCGGGCGAGGCGTGTTTATAAACCTGAAAACCACCCTCCCACCCAAAAAAAAATTCATAAAACCGAAATTTTTCATAAACCATAAACCAGGCCCCAAAGTCGAATATATATTGTCTCAAAGGAACCCCGCACAACCAAGCTGTTCAACAAACCATCTCCCACTTAGCCCGGCACTAGGTAGTTCGATGACGTTGAACAAAGCCACCTTGGAGCGTGTTGTGAGAAAATGCAACGCAATGCAACTCGAGCTAGATCTTTTGAATCCACATTTCTCCCGAGTCGTCGCAGACGAGTATTAGTCTAGTTCTAACTAAGCTAAGTTACAGTACAAGTACAAGTACAGTTACAGCACGCTACTACTGATTGAGCGCGCGAAGAGATTGTTCATAGTACGTGGGGGTCGTTCGTCGTTAACGTACAGGGATTCGTCAAAGCAAAAGGCAAACCACCTTCAAAAAAGAACAAGAAAAAGAAAAGAAAAAAATCAAAACGTCTTGGTCCACGCAGCCACATCGACCCCATTCTGTCGGGAATCCGTTATCCAGGGTAATTTCTATGTTATATCCGTCAGCCAAGAACCCACGAGCAAGCACATATAGCAAGGGGACTTACGAAAAGCTCCGCCAGGCCCATCCTTCGCTCCCCATCCTTCTCCAAACACACATCGACAAACTCCTCCGCGTCGAGCGAGCCGAATTTCCCGGGGGGCAGCCGCGGCGCGGGCTCGTTGACGATCTGGTGCATGAGCTCGATGATGCTGATGGTCATGCCGCCGCCGTGCAGCGAGACGCCCTTGCTGCGGCGGCGCGAGCGGCGTTTGGCGGTGCCGGGGGAGGTGGGTATCTAACATGAAAAAAAGGTGATCATTAATGAATGGATGCATGCATGGAGATACGAGGCGAGGCGATGCAACACACCGTGAGGGACGCTCGGTGATCTGCGGGCGGTGTCCTCTCGCCCTCCTCACATTCCAAATCCGAGTCGTTGTCCGAGTCAAACGAGCCGGAGAACGGGAACTGCCCGACGATGAGCTCGATGAGGGTTATCCCCAGCGACCAGATGTCCGATTTGACAGAGTACGTCGCGCCTTGGATGCGTTCCGGCTTTTAGATTTGAGGAGTTGAAGCCAATGCATATGGGGGAAATGGGGGAAAACGTACGCTCATGTATATCGACGTGCCGACGAAGGTGTTGGCAATGGAGTTGATGAGCTCGCCGGAGACGCCAAAGTCGCAGAGCTTGATGTCTCCTTGGGAGTTGCAGAGGATGTTTGAGGGCTTGATGTCTACGTTGGCATTAGCCGACCAGAGAGGGGGTTCATTTCACGCGAACGGGAACGCGAACGCACCTCGGTGGATAATGCGGTGTTCGTCATACAGGTACCGCTGGCCCTCAAGCACCGCAACCGCGACTTTCCCAACGACCTTGACGTCAATGGGCCCGATGCGCTTGTATATCGCGTCGAAGGAGCCCTTGTCCATGAACTCCATGCAGAGACAGATGTTTGGCTCTGCGAGGTACGCGCCATAAGACGAGACGATGAACGGCGAGTCACAGTCGTGCATGATCTGCAGCTCCAGCAGGATTTTTTTGCGCTCGGCGGGTTTTGCGTCTATTAGGACGACCTGGCAATCGGTTTCAGTCGGTTTCACTTCCAGCGCCGAGGCCGACGTATCAGACGGCGTTCCGAACGTCCCGCAACAACACAAACGCACCTTCTTTGCCATGATGGTCCCTGTCCGGACATGCTGCACCTTCATCACACTCCCGCCATTCCCGCTTCCCAGCTCCTGCAGACTCGTAAAGTCGTCGTTCTTGAGGTCGAATTCGCGTTTCCGGGTGTTCGTGGCGTCGAGTGCTGCGAGGGTGCTCGACAGGGAGGCTGATACACTGGATTGCGGCGATGCGGATTGCGGGGAGGATGCGGCGATGAGCTGGAGGTCGCTTGGGGGAAGGAAGTTGGCTCCGTCGCGCAGGGGAGCGGGTCGAGGTCCGTGTGGCGCGCGGGGGCCTATTGGGGCGAGCCGGCTGGCCATGGGGACAGGCTCCGTCGAGTCGTTGAGCGACAGGCTGGCCAAGCCCACGGCCACGGGCAGCTGCAGGTCGCGGAAGTTGCGCTTTTTGCGAACGGACATGATGGGTGTGGAAGGAAGAGAGTCGAGGCGCTAATCCATTTCTGGGCACGGAGGTACTTGTCGTGTCCAGGTAGCGTTGGAGACCAATATTGTATTTGAAGTTCTTTACGGAATGCAGTGTATTTGGCCGATCTTGCGGACTCTTCGGGCTGATGGTGTACAGCATGAAGTGTTGGCCGCGGCGTTTGAAAGTTTACCGTACCGGATTGGAGTCTGGACTAACGATATAACTCACCTCAAAGTAATCAATTGACGCAGCACAATTGACAACCTATTTCGGACTCTGTGCATTCACACTACAACAACACAGACAACGCAGACGAACAACGCTCCATCAACTTGATACTGTATATCGTAGGTCCACTGGCCCTCTGAGCTTCTCCAACCCCAGGCATGTTGTTGTGCCAAAAGGGCGACGATGGAGCCGCCTTTCGCCAGCGCGTGCTGAATTTTGCAATGCATCCCAACCAGCTTCCGTTCAACGATCTACTGTACTCGCACTGAACTACTGCACATTGTAATCAAGTTACCTCCTTTAATTTTACAATGCCCACTGCCATAGTGTCTTGATCTTAGAAGATTTGCATTCATACTGGCTGAGGGTCACGGTGTTGTTGCAGACGAAGAAAGCAAAGCAAGGTGTTAGGCGCCACTGTGAGGGCTATAGATAGCCAGACCACGCCGCACGAGCCTTAGGACACCGGACAAAGACAGCAAACGGAGAATGGAACTCAATAACCAACACCGCTGGATTATTACACGCGACTAAACAACAAAGCAACCCGATAACCAACACCACTGGATTAATACAAGCACAACGGAGGATGACTGCAAATCTCGCAGATTCGACCAACTCCCACCAGCGCACCTGTGATTGAGATGTCTGACCAACTCCCACCAGCGCACCTGCGATTGAGACGTCCGACCCGCTCCCACCGCGTCTACGCAGATAGCAACTTGCTCCACCTACGACTATACCGTAACCTCGCGCGATGTGAGGGCTATAGATAGCCGGGCCACGCCGCACGAGCCTTAGGATACTGGACCAAGACAGCGAGCAGACAACACAATTTGATAACCAACACCGCTGGATTATTATACCTCAAGACAACAAAGCTACCCTAACAAGCTACGCCGCTGGATTATTATGTGCCTCAAAACAACAAAGCAACCCTCATAAACAACACCGCTGGATTATTACGTGCCTCTGCACGCTGGATTTACACCCAAAGACGAGGCCGGGGTATCATTGACAACACCGTGAACGACTGTCCCTGCATTTGACGCGATACGTGGCCAGAAGACGCGCCAATAACAGCTACCGATGAGTAGACCGAGTGTCATCCAGAACCTTGTGCCCGAGGCACCACCACACGATAATAACGCCGACACGAATGAGCTGACTGCTGGATTATTGCACGTACAGGGAAACCTCACTGCCTCTCGGAAATAACACACCACCTATAACCCCTGCTCCGCTGGAGAGAGGAAACGACTCAGACGGACAAACAGTAAAAGAGCGAGACATACGACGTGATAGCTGCAGACTTTCGGTGGAAACAGACATTGAGCCTGTACGTGCGGATGAGACCAGTCTGGTGGGCACAGGAACGGCCCAGCGTATAAACAAACAGCGATGCGAGCCATTGGAAGGATGAGATGGGGGATCTGTTTTGGGTCAGCAATGTGAAGCAGAGGCCAAGGAATCGACGCACAGACACAGGATAATCTCGCGGAACGGGAAACAATGTAGCGACGCTCAAGATAATCCAACAGGGGACGAGCAATCTGACACAAGGTCCAGGGGAGAGTAGCAGTGTCCAGGGAAATGTTGTGGTGTCTGGAAACAATATCACGCAGGACAAGGGACCCAATGCGAAGCTTGAGGAAATACAGCAGTGCCCAGGAAAACCCAGCAGAAGGCAGATGAGTCAGGCGAAGGTACAGGAAATGCAGCGGCATCTGGGGATCAAAGCGACTGAGTCGACATTTCGACCCTGCACCCCACGAAACCATTCGACAGCCGTGCGACCAAACCTTACGAAGCAAAACATGAAACACTTACCAACCAGGTTTCTTACAAACCATTAGCAATCCGCTTGGTAAGGCTCTAGAGTGTACTCACGGCTTGACATCCCAGGCCAAACACACGGGAATTGTGGAACTATGCATTCACACCCACAAACTATATCTACCACAACTGTACCACAATGCAAAATTTCAAGACTCAGACACTAAGGACATGAGAATCGGGGGCGCCCAATTAAAAGGGAACCACTATCCACCACTGCACCACTTTTCGGACACTAGAAGGCTCTCCGAGGCTCACTATAGCGAGCCAGTTAGCTCTATGAGGGTGACCGCCATTCGGAACCGCGACATCCAGACGTATACCAGGGTGTTTGGAGGACTTTCTGTAGCTTGATCGCCGTCCAACAACTCGAATCCGCAACGTGTACAGATCATTCTATCAAGTGGCACTATTGAACATCCATCAGCCAGGACTTCCTTGCTGAAAAGCATCATAAGCCTCAAAGAGAATTGAGCACCACCTCCCTTCCAACAACTTTACAGTAGACTTACAAGTCGCCAAACAACACCCACAACCACAGGATAATCATGCGGAGGATGAATCCCTCTCTGCTCGATTAAAACACATTACCCATGACCAACGGATTAATCTTGTGGAGGACAACAGCCTCTCCGCTCGATTTTCATACTAAGCCTCATCCCACAGGAACTATTCAAGCGCAAGCTTTTCTAGCCCCGTTGGATTTATATATATACATACACACACACAATTTAAACACAGTTTCCACCATTGCGAACACAATCCCCAGAGGACAACTCGACTGAGACTTGATAGTACAACAGCTGTATTTTGGAAATCTATCTCTACAAACGCGCGCAGCATCACACCACGCAGCCGGTGACCTTTTATTTGAAAGTTTAATCAAACCAACACCTCTTGGGGGTGCATAAATATTTACACTGTTGATATATCGGTCACGGAAATACTTACAGCACCCTAATACCGGAAGCTAACTGGAGAGATACAACCGAAAGGATAAAAGATAAAATTGGCATAAGACAGTGTTCACAATACACTCCCTACAATACTCTGATACATGTTTACTCTTCCAGCCCCTCATATTTCTTGGGCACTGGTTCTCCGCCTGCTGTCAACTGAGCACATTTGTTATCCAACCACATGAGCTTCTTGGATTGGTTGGACTTCTCGAACAGTGGTCGAGCATCATTTAATAGTTGAATTGCTTGACCAACTTGTCCACGAGCATCCAGGATGCTTGCAACGTGGACCATGCACTCACCCTCCCAAAGATAAACACCCATCTGCATGAAAGCATGTTGCGAGACTTCAAACAATGTGATTGCAGTGTCTGGATCATTTTTGTGGGTGAGGAAGATGTTGCCAATGAGTGTCAGTGCCTTGGTTATTGCCAGCTGATTTTTACTCTTCATGGCTGAGGCCAGGAATAATCCTGCCCAACACATCACATTGTCTCCCTGATCCATGCCATGAGCAGGATTTGCAAGCCTTTCAAGGCAATAGATAGCAGCTTCGTCAAGTTGATGGTGTAGACCGACAAAGGCACTCTCAAAAAGTGCCCTCGCCTGAGCTGTATGTCCTTCTTGCAACAGCACATGTGCATAAATAGCATTGCAGAATGATATTTCACCCAGCGAGAATTTCAGGGTTTTGAACTGTTCTCAAGCAATATCCACTGTCTTTCGAATGCTGGCCAAGTCTCCATCAACAGCAAGATCACACATTGCAATGTTGATGTGAGCAAAAGCTGTTACATAAGTTGCTTTCCCTGGTGAAAAGTGGTTGGCAATGTATTCATTGAGTGTCCGGGCGATCTGGTACTCTGAACGGAGAAGATGGACTTCTGCTTGATAGCCTTGTGCTGACATGTCATATATACCACCCTGTAGGCCACAACCACGTAATAGATCGCGTGATTCTGCACAGAGCAGCTCAGCAAGACGAAAGTCTCCAAGGTTGATGTAACAGTTGGCTTGCTGGCCCAAAAGCTGAGCCTGGCCGTACAAATCACCAAGGAGAGTTGCAGTCTTCATTGCTTCTTGGCAGTGATGCAAGGCCCCAGGAAAGTCACCCTGACTCAAAAGTATCTGTGCCATTCCTTGTGATGCAATACGTGCAGCCATTGTTGGTTCTCCACCAGCCATAGCATGAGCATATGCACGGTGGCGATTATCCATGGCTTGAGCTTGATCATTCTGTGCAAAGTAGTATTGTCCAAGGGCATTATGCCAGCGTGCTGTGGACATATTTTAGACTTTTGATGAGAGCAAGCAGATTACTCACCTCTCCCGTTATCATTGGAACAGAGCTCAAAATACTTGCTTCCTTGTGCAATATGTGTCCCAGGGTCTGTGATGGCCAAAAATGAAGAAGAGTTTAACCGCTCGATGTAATAGAGCTCATAAATGTGATTTAATTTGCCATCCAGGTTTTGCCACGAGAGAATCTTTCCAGAGAGATATATAAGCAAAGGTGCAACCATGCGTAGCTTCTGGCGATAAAATCGGTTCAGGACAAGTGCACTATAGACCGTTTCCACATCTGGATCAGGTGACTGTAAACCATCAAGGAAGACATGGTTCATATTTCCTTGATTGTTTGTAAGTTGCATGATGGTGCCTGTTGGTGCTGAGAGCTTAGATCCATCCCAAAGCTGTATAATTTTCTGAAAATAAGATTGCAGTGACAATTTGAGACCAGGAGATGGTGGGTGTGTCCCAGAAATGTATTCGCGGATTGGGGAAAGGACCTTGATACGTGAATGCTCCGTATATGCAAGTGAAGTCCTGAGAAGTGTTGACTTGCACATTAAGATGTTGGGTAGAGGAAGCTGACTCTGCACTAAATCTGCATCCGAAAAACCATCTGGGAGCAGTGTGAGTACTCCGAGTAGATCTAGAGCACTCTCTGTCATCCGCGGACTACTCAGCGAGAGAATAATGGACAAGTCCAGACTGGATGCCTTGTCAAAGCCATCTGATATCACTCTTGTCTGTTCTACAGTCCATCGAGAGAAGGCACTCTGTAAGCCTTCATATGCAGCAACATTGGCAATGAGAGTGATTGCCAAAGGCAGATTCCCAGTGGCATCCAGTAGCTGCTCAATGAGTTCTGCAGAGTCCTGTCCAGGACTGTCCACAATATCAAAGAATGTTTGGTAGGCAGCAGTGGTGGACAGTGGAGTGAGTGGCGGCAAGAATGGACGTGTCCACATTACTCCAGCTGGCCGTTCAGTACCTCGCATAGTGACCTGAATGTTTTGTCAATGAAGTCAGAAACACTAAACCAGCAGGATCCTTACTAGAAGTCCTAGTTGCTTTACATTGGCCAACAGTGCCAGGAATTCTTCCACTTGAGCTCGGGTGCTTGTAGGCTCCCAGGGGGTTTCAAAGTTATCCAGGATCAACAGCGAGTGTGAACCATTGTCTGCCATGGTCAGATAGCGTAGAATCCTTTTCATGAGGTTAGGACCTGGGTCAACACCAATATGTTTTGCCACAGAGCTGATCAATTCAGCACAGGTTGGTGATCCATGACAGGGTACAAAATATCTTTGAGCAAGTGGGAAAATGTCCTGTGGCAATGCAGGATCGTGAAGTACTTTCAGCGCCAGAGATGTCTTGCCTATGCCCCCAGGTCCAAGGAGAGCAATATGTGCAGGTGGCTGAGATAGAAGCAGGCCTATGACTTGCTCGAGCTCTTCATCCCGTCCATGGAAGATCTTTGGCAGTGGTGGGAGAATAGAGATAAGAGATTCAGTGCTGAGCAGAACAAATCAGCATGACAGGTACAACAGATCGCCTCACTTGCCTTCCAAATGAAAGGGATGTTCTGCTTGTCTAATTGACAAAATTATTTGGCTGTTTATACTGACATGAAAGAACTTACTAGTTCTGAGTGAGCAAGGTCTGAATTTGCAGCAAGAAATTCAACAAGCTTGTTATGCTGAGCTTCCATATCTATCTCCAGGTTCTGTATGGTCGCCACTACGGCAACGCCACGGTGGAGCTGAGCGACTTTAGGAAGGAATACTGATCATAGGTTGAGAATCACATACACGGAATGAATCAATAGAACTCTTCATTGCACGTTTACATAGTTCAAGTTGTGCACTATTGGCCACTGGTGCGAAAAGTTGTTTGATCCTGCTAATCCCTTTCTGCGATTTTAGGTGGGTATAGACCTTTTGTAAAGTCCTGCATAAAAAAGTAAATCAACCCCAGAGAAATACATAAATGGCCACATACTCCGTAAGTTGGCCAATATCCTGCACAATTTCTGGCGGTAGGAATCCCTCCAACGCCGAGGCAGAGTATATTGTTATAATGATGCACAAAACCTCGTGGATTTGCTCCAGGACAGTGAGAAGATCATCTCGGACTGCTTTCATGCTCTGAGAGCGGGTTAGCCGACAAGTCATTTGAGACAACTCCCGGTACCGGTACCTGAACGAGCTCCAGAATCATTCCACTCAATGAAGCGGTGGAGACGATGAAAGGTATCTCCCCGTGGGCGACCTGTGCGATATCTTTGAACGTTGTTGTTGCGAGAGTGAGGTATTCGAGCGTCCGGGTAAGCCGCGAGGGCTCGACGGAAGTCGCTGCTGGCGGAGGCATGTTGATAGCGAGAGAGGTCTTCCAAGCCCTCTCACTCCTTATGTCCATCGCCTTGAGAAGCAGCCGTGAGAGGTGTATTTGGATAGGTGGACGCTAGACACTTTGCATCTGTCGAACAAATGCGGCTTCAGATCGCGGATAGGATCAAGAAGACCGTAGCGTCTCGATTCATAGTAAACTCACACTGGATGTGTGAGTCAATATATTTGCGCTACGTCTGTCCATCTGAAGATATGAAGGACGTTGCAGGTAGCTGCATCGCAGGTACATGACGAGAATCGGAGTAAAGGATGGGGAGATGGAACGTGAAGAGAGGTAGGCGAAGGCGCTCCACACGACCCAAAAAAATGTGAGGCATCTAGTTATATCCTCTTCATCTCCTGCGAATGCTTCCAGCGACGCCGACCGAGAACCTTCGTGCACCAGGAATAGCAGAAGTACAGCCCACCAATGCGACCCATATGCCCAGGAACGAAACCCGGCGCCTCGAGAGGTTCACGAGCGTGAAATTCGCTCGTCCTACCGCTGGACCGGGAAGCTCTGTCGTTCGTGCATGGAGCAGACGGGCAGGCATACAAGCCAGCCAGTGCGACTCAGCCGCTCACGAACGAGGACAGACATCCCGAAATGCGACGTCCGTATAGTGCTGAAAGCCATACGGGTGGCGGGTCTGTACTATTGCCCCGAAGCCCAATTACAGAAGCCGAGCAGACTGAGACGACAACGGCAGACGAAATCGACGCCGGGAGGGAGACTCCAACCAGCAAGTCTCATCGATAGACACGATATCCATCCACCGATAGATAGCCGAGGTCTGACCAGGAGGTGTAACGGGAGGGCCTACGCGCATGCGTGCTGGCCAGGGCTCATGCGGCGAGGGTCTTTGGGAGGTTTCGGGATGACTTGTCGAGGGCCGGGACTCGAGGCGAGAGAAGAGCGAGAAGGAGGAACGAAACGGCGGGATGGTGACCGACGGAGATTCAAAGGGCTGCGGTATCGATGGGGCGAGTACTGCACGATGTCTGCCTAGAAAAGGGTGTTGGCAGCGTCTCGGCGGTCGCAAGAAGACACATACCAAGCACCAGCGGGTCCCCTCACATCCCACTGACCCGTTAAGCCAACCCTCGACGGAAAACCCCTTCGTACTCGTCCAAACCAGACCATGGTTGTCGCAGCAGATGTGTAGGCCACCATGCGACGGACGCTGCGTGTTGACGAGGCGGAAGAAGTAGCCGCCGGAAGGGCGGAGGGAGGGCGAGCAGGTTGAGGACGACCGTAGAATCGATAGTGGTGGTTGTACGTTTGTACGGTATCTGCACCGAGAAACGTTAGCGCAGTACAAGCCACCGCAGAAGAGACGTACCGAACCACAGCACGCCTTCACGCTACTCCCATTATCACAATCGCAAGGGCACCCATCCGCGTTCCGCAGATCCACTCCTGGCAGAGAATAACCTCCATCGACAACGAGGCGGCCTCGGCCGTATTCTTCAGGTGATTATGGGGGGGGTCGGTGGTGGTCTGCGACCGCATCTTGTTCGTCGTCTTACGGAGAGTACTGGCAAGAGCGGTGGGAGGAGGCTTGGCAGCTGATAGTGAAAACCGTTAGCGGGGTGCAATTGTTGACAAGGCGTATACCTTGCCGAGCAGACTGTCTGCCACCCGCCCACTCCTCCCGATCGTCAGGTTCCCAAAATGCGTGTCCCCATTGCGCCGTTCATGGCACTCCAGACAAAGAACGACCGTGCACATAGCTCTCAGATGAGAACCGAGGTCTTGCATGGCCTCAAACTGGTTTTCGATCTCGACATCCTGGGCGACCGAACCGTCGTCGTCAGACGACGACCACGTAGCGCTCGACACGCAGCACCCCGTATTTCTCCCAATCATGCGAATGGTCGGCAGAAATTCCTAGTCGTTTCGATGCGAGGTTGTCGAAGGTGGTCTCGGGAGCGAAAATGACGGATAGTCGGATTGGAGGCAGTCTGCGAGACAAGGGACGAAAGAGCATGGTGGTCGGGAGCAAGGCGTATTGGCAGCCGTCGCTGCGCGATTCGCATTCGCAGAGCGTCCAGAGAGCGAATTGGGTTCATTCGAAGGATAGAAACATAAAATTGTGAAATCTGCGTGCAAAATGAGTGCCTCGTTCGTTTAGCCCGCGAAACTCACCTGCTACCATCATGTCGCTGGCGTGTCCTCCTGCTCCTCGTCCTCGTCCGGAACCTGGCGTACATCTCTCCAGCGAAAGCGTTTCCCGTCCGCATGATACACATCCATGCACTCCTGGCACGACGTGAAAATCCATCCGTGGCCTGTC
Organism: Mycena amicta; assembly: GCA_029282125.1. Lineage (NCBI taxonomy): Eukaryota > Fungi > Basidiomycota > Agaricomycetes > Agaricales > Mycenaceae > Mycena > Mycena amicta. Next base: position 790,244 of record JARIHP010000004.1, on the reverse strand, counting down.
GTCGCCAAGCGTCCATCCTCTCCACACCGCTCGCAAATCAAGAAGGACTCGGCCTCTGCCCGGTACTGCTTATTACTGTGTTCTCTGGTCCCTCCACCGTTATACGCCCTCAATCCAGCCAACTTCTCCTTGATCTGGGAGAAGGCGACATTCGGGTCGCGGTGAATGGCGTTGCAGAGCCGTCGAAGGAGCGGCTCCCATCCACTGCCGATGCTACACTCGAGGTCGGAGTACCGGAAGAGACGCGGGAAGTCGCGTTTGAGCTGGGCTTCAAGAGCAGGGTGCATCGTCGTCGTCGTCACGCCGGCGTCACCAACAGCTGTCGGCCCGGTTCTCCTCGAGCTACAACGTCAATCTCCTTAAAACCCGTTCTGGCATCTGCTCGAGGCGAATGGGAGAAGTCAGACCCTCGTACGCACCGTGCGTCCGAGTTGTCAACTGCGCGCGATGGCTTGTCTGAACACCTTCTTCCCTGGAATGTGCTGAACTTTTGCCCAAATCTTGAAGTCCTTGACGCTCGAGCCGTTTGCCAGTGAGTTCCTGCGGCGGTGACGAGCTTCCAAACCTCGATATGGCGCCTAGACTCTCGTCGTATATTTGGTTCTGGCCTCGTGGAGACGGCGAGGACGTCTTCTGTGGCCTGCTTTGGCGCCGGTGGCTTCGAGCCGCCACCCTTTCCTCCTGCCACCACAGTCTACGTACTACAGATGAGCTCGACCGTGGACATCCCTGCTCTCTTATCGCGGTCTCCGTCACCTCAAACTCCTGTGACCTTTGGTGCGTCTCAGAGTTCCCCGATGTGGTTTTGATTCCGACGCTTCCACTGGTACGCTAGCGAAGGACGACAAATATTTCTTTGAGAGTGGAGACTGCACCTTCCTTGTTGAAGGAGTGTTATTCAAAGTGAGTTGGGCTCGACTTCATGTTTCGATCTTCACTGATCAACTGCATAGCTGCACAAATTCAATCTCTGTAGAGATCCGGATTCGATGTTCAGCAACATGTTCAAGGACGCGAACGGAGAAGAGTCGGAGATAATCCCGCTCTCCGATACCGCAGATGACTTCCGCGGTCTTTGCTGGGCCATGTATGCCATGTAGGTGTACCTTTCACCTCCGCAGTTGCGAGCCTCATAGGCCTTTTTCAGCGGGGACGAGATATTTGAGCTCGCCACTCAGAAAACCATCGCCGATATCAATGTACGCAAGTACGCTGGGATTCTCGACACGGCACATAAATACCTCCTCCATCATTACGAGAAGTTGGCATGGATGATTGCGCGAGCGAACTCCTCCGCCGTGCCAAATTACATCCAGGGCTGCTCCGAGGATGAACTCGAGTACATGATTGGACTCGCAGCTCGCTGCGTAAGTTCTGCGCCGGAGTTGCTTGCGCTCGTCGAGGACGGATGGCTCGCCCGTATCAAGCAGGGGCAGCTGTCCTACAGTCGAGCCCTCACGGCTGCAGAGCTTCACGGCCGCAGAAAGTTTGAAGGCGACGTATACATGGAACTCCGTCGAAAACTGCGCGCGGGGCCGCCAATGGCGTCTCTTAGCCGCGGATTCTCCGCGCTTAACCTCACCAGGGTTCAGCTGGACCGCCTCCTATTAGGAAATGCCCTGCTATCGAATGTCTTCAGCAATTTGAACACTGCCGATGCGATGCCACGGACGTCGACGGGCTCTTGCTCCTACCATTATGAGTGCCAAGACCAGTGGAACAATCTTTGCGCCAGCGTCGGGGACGATCCTCTCGCACGAGCCCTCCTATACTGCAGGGATTACCAGTGTATCAAATCTTATTTGGAGTCCATGGGCATAACACCTCAAACCCAAATCGCCGACTTTTTCCTGGGACCAGAGGAGATTAATGAACCAAGATGACCGGTTGGGCGGCTTGACAGATATCGGGTTTTTTTTTTCCTCTTCCTTGTACAGTCAGTCTCCAGATACAATTTTGTACAAAATGCAATTTGAGAAATTACGCGGCGTCCCAAAGAGAGTTATAATATACCGGCAGAGGCAGGAGTATACCGAGAGGATATCTATACTGTAGTCATGTTTCTACACCCAGCAATCGTGTATCTGTGTATCGAACCACCCACGACAAACAACAACAACCACTCGGTACCGCGGAGTATAACTATAGTCACGACTTTCTCCACTGGCGACATATCCTCGTCTTCAGCTGTTACATTTCCCAAAACACTTGCAGTGACGCCCCACCAACGCTCGACCCACAACCTTCGAGAACTGTTCCCGCAAGTATCGCAAACAGCCTTCATGCATCATCACTGTTTGGCCTTCATGCACCATCGCTGTTTAGAGCAGCAGATGCACAACCAGGCGCGACCGAGCTGCTCATAGACAAGGGCCAGTGTCCCATAACCCCCCCACCGCTCGACGCAGGAACTCTAGCGTTCGCGCATGGTACCGTCGCGAGCCGGTACGACTGAGCAGCTGCTGGCCAACGAGGAACAGCACCCCCGGGCGGTTCACGAGGTTCGTCTGCATCTGGACCCCCGTCTCGGCGACCAACGGTTCGTCCGCGGAAGAACCGGCACATTGGAACGACGATGGTGAATGACGTCGCCAACAAGCCTGTCTCGTCGATAGACACTCGGCCAGGCATAGACAAACCAAGTCTGGGACTCAGTGGGAGGGTAGGATGGGCCTACGCGCATACACTGGCCAGGGCTCATGCGGCGAGGGTTATTGGGACGTGCCTGATAACTTGTGGAGGCGGGAGACGAGCGAGGAGTAGCAGGCGGGATGGTGAGCGAAGATTCGTGAGGGATCGATAAGGGGGCAGTAACGACGATGGCGAAAGGGCTGGTAGTCGCGGGCTGGCAGATATCTCTGTACTAAAAGAAGCCGTTAGCAGAGCTTAAGCTATCTAAATAGGACGTACCACTCGTCTCCAACGTTGCAAACGTCATAGTCTCAAGCATACATCTTCCCCATCAAGTCCTGGCGAAGATCGTCCATCCAATGCGGGACCCCAGAGAACGACAGTCTCCCATCGTTTCCAGATGAGAGTCGCTTCGACCCATCTTTCTTGTCATCGCGTCGTAGTCCCAGTCGCCCGCTAAAGGGCGCTGCACAAAGAGACGCAGTAACAGCGCGGATTCCTCTCCCATGGTGCTGAATGGTTGCGTAGAAAGGGATAGCCGAAAGGAACAGTGGGAGCGTGCAGGACGGTTAAGAGGTCGGAGAGGAAAGCAATATTTGGCAGGAGATGCGCTCGCGGGCGTACTATGACCACCTCTAAGCGGACGTTAGCAAGGTCCAACGCAGCACGAAAGCGCGTACCTTGTGCAACCCCAGGCTCCTGCGATCCACCCTCGTTTCATCAGGTTCCCAAAAACACGCATCCCCGTCCGCATTGCTCACGTCGAGACACTATTGGCAAAGACCCTCCATCCATCCACTGCGCCGCCTCAGTGACCGTCATCCTCCCATCGTCGTCGCCGCATCGCGCGCAGATGAGAAACGAGTTGGTCAACGGCGTCTTTGACCCGTCATCCTGGTCGACCGAACCTTCGTAGTCCAGATGACGCCCGCGTGGTCTCCAGTCATGTTGAATGGCCAACGATGCATGTAGCAAGTGACAACATCGGAGAAGAGCTTCCCAGCCGTTTTCGATTTCGGGGTGGTCTCGGGAGCGGGAGGCAGGCTGCGAGACAAGGGATGAAAGTGCAGGTCGGGAGCAAGGCGTATTGGCAGCTGTCGCTGCGCGATTCGCATTCGCATCCAGAGAGCAAAGTGGGTTCATTCGAAGGACAGAAACATACTGTACTATTTCGACCTCAAGTTCAGCCAGTCTTACGCATTACGCATTGAACTTATATGTCACAAGTTCATTTGTGACATAATTACTATATAAGGAAGGCCGGCGTCACGCCGGCGGAAAATTTTGATGAAATTTCGCCTAATTGGGCCAGAATTTGACGGTAAAATAGCAGATTACGCATTACGCATTTGTATAGGTTCGGTTCACGCGTGCCGCTTACACATTACGCGAACTTAAGGTCGAAATAGTACAGTAAGATTTTGAAATCTGCGTGCAAAATGAGCGCCTCGTTTGTTTAGCTCGCGAAACGCACCTGCTGCCATCATGTCGCTGGCGCGTCCTCCTGCTCCTCGTCCTCGTCCGGAACCTGGCGTGCATCTGACCAGCGAAAGTGTTTCCCGTCCGCATTATACACATCCATGCACTCCTGGCATGACGTGAAAATCCATCCGCCTGTCGTCGCCAAGCGTCCATCCTCTCCGCACCGCTCGCAAATCAAGAAAGACTCGGCTTCTGCCTGGTACTGCTTGTCCCTGGTGTCCTTGGTCGCTCCACCGTTATACGCCCTCAATCCAGCGAACTTCTCCTTGATCTGGGAGAAGGCGACATTTGGGTCGTGGTGAATGGCGTTGCAGAGCCGTCGAAGGAGCGGCTCCCATCCGCTGCCGATGCTACACTCGAGGTCGGAGTAGCGGAAGAGACGCGGGAAGTCGCGTTTGAGCTGGGCTTCAAGAGCGGGCTTCATCGTCGTCGCTGTCCAAGTCACTGGTGTGGCGGTGCCGGCCCCTTTTACACTCACCGCGAACGTCGAGCTATCTCGGTGGACCCTCGTGTAAATCGCGAAGACGGCGTTGGAGTGACCGCACGCCCACCTTGCCTCCCACCTCCACATTCTAATGGCGTCGAACGAGTCCACGTCTCCCTCCCCCACTGCCAGTGCCGAGGTTAAAGGTGAATGAGCCCTTGACTGTTCTTTTCCAACCCACGACTGCTCCTAGTCCCAGAGAAGGATGAAAAGTACTACTTTGAGGACGGAGACTGTACGTTCCTCGTTGAAGGAGTCCTATTCAAGGTGCGACTTTCTTATGCTTTCGATTCTTGGTACCGAATACACATTCGAACAGCTACACAAGTTCAATCTCCGTCGACATCCGGAATCCATGTTCTGCAACCTGTTCAAGGATGCGAATGGGGAAAAGTCAGAGACGATCCCCCTCGACGATAGCGCGGAAGACTTCCGTGCTCTTTGCTGGGTTATCTACGCACTGTGCGTCCGAGTTGTCAACTGCACGCAATGGCTTGACTGAAAATCTTTTTTTTTGGGCAGCCCCAGCGAAATGTACATGATCTCGACAACGCCCGAAAGTGTCGATGTGCGCCAATATCTTCGCATCCTGGACGTCGCGCACAAATACATACTCCCGCACTACGAAAGCTGGGCGTGGATGATGGCCCGCCTCGTCCCCTCCGCTTTGCCAAGCTATCTCGACACCTGCTCCGAGGATGACCTCGAGCACATCCTCGGCATGGCTCTCCGCTGCAAGACCTCCGCTCCCGAGCTCCTCGATCTCGTCGAGGTGCCTTGGATCGCCCGTATCAAGCAGGGGAAAGTCTCGTATCAGCGGGCGTTAACTGTGGGCGAGCTTTACGGCCTACGGATCCTCCAAGCCGAGGTTTACATGGAGCTCAGAAAGCAAATAGTCTCCGGGCCGGCTACTGCGTCAGCAGAACACGGTTTCGCTCACTTTCAACTCAGCTATATGCAACTGCATCGTCTATTACTCGGCCATGCCCTGCTCTCCAACCTAGCGCGAGGGCCGACGCCCATACAGACGCTACCACGGACAAGTTATTGTAACTACCACTACAATTGCCAGAGTGTGTGGGAGAAATTCTTCCAAAACATTCACGACGCAGCGTCCCTGGAACGAACCCGACAGGCTGTCAGTGGACACTCATGCATCATTGTATATCTCAATACACTCTCGGCATCTCTCATTCCCCCAATGACCCTCGTGGCGGATTATTTTCTTGGGCCGCAACCAGTTCTATGAAATACAAGGAGGGTGATAACAAACGAGGAGTTGGTGTACATATGTGAGCGTTGGTCCCGTTTCCATTCTCGACTCTTATCCGTCGTCAGGCAAAGCAAGTTCCTGAACCATTTCGGAACACTGAGGTCTGAGGCCCTCCAACATTTGGTTATCGCTCTTTGTGTCGAATATATCTTGTAATCCAGTTCGTTCTGTGAATCTACCTGAAATTTTGAGCTCCTCCCTCCGAACGTCAGACAGAAGCAAGACCCGCAGACACAGGTGACGACAAAGAACAAAGCGCCGAGGGTCTATATAAAGCGTGCTACTGCGGGACCTCCGAGAACGACAGTCTTGCATCGTCTCCAAGTGAGTGCCGCTTCGACCAGAACTTCCTTGCATCACATCGTAGTCCCAGTCGCCCGCTAAAGGGCGCTGCAGAAGACATGCAGTAACAGCCCGTAGTTCTCTTCGGTGGTGCTGAATGGCATGCAGAGAGAGGGTAATAGCCGGAAAGGGTGCGCAGGACGATGGAAAGGTCGGAGGAAGGCCAGGATCGATAAGTGCCAGGAGACGCGCTGGCGGTCGTACATACGTTGACGGGCTCTTCGCGGACGTTAGCAAAGTCAAAGGCAGTACGAAAGGGCATACCTTGTGCAACCCACCACTCTCGCTTCGCCAGCTTCCCAAAAAACACGCATCTCCGTCCGATTTGCTCAGGCCGCGACACACTTGGCGAACCTCCATCCACTGCGACTCCCACTGTCGCCGCATCGCGCAGGAGTGAGAAACGAGTTGGCTGGTCGACCGTCGTTGTAGTCCAAGATGACGCCCGCGGGGTGTTCTCTCCAATCATGGTGGATGGCGTAGACAGCGAGGCATGTAGCAAGTGACAACGTCGAAGAGCTTCCAGCTTCCCAGCGGTTGTCGTTCGAGTTTGTCCAAGGTGATCTCGGGAGCGGCAGAGGGCTGCGAGGTAGGGATGCCACCACGTAAAACAAGGCAAATCGATGTCGTTGCATAGAGAAAGTGGGCTTATAGAGATGAAATCTGCCCAGGGAATGAGCGTCTCGTTCGTTGAGCTGGCTAAACTCACCTGCTACCGTCATGGCGCTGACGCCTCGTCGCTTGCCTCGTCACTGGGCTCCTCCTCGTCAGCGCTTGAATACTCCTCGTCACTTTCCCAGTTGTACTCTTTCCCGTCTGCCCTATACACATCCATGCATTCCTGGCACGACGTGAAAATCCATCCGCCTCTCGTTGCCAACCGCCCATCCTCCCCACACCGCTCGCAAATCAAGAACGACTCTTCTTGCACCAGGTACTGCTTATCTTCGCTGGCGCCGGTCGCTCCACGGTTACACGCCTTCAATCCAGCGAACTTCTGCGACATTGGGGTCGTGCTGGATAGCGTTGCAGAGCCGGCGAAGGAGCGGCTCCCATCCGTTGCTGATGCTAAACTCGACATCGAAGTAGCGGAAGAGACGAGGGACGTCGCGTCGGAGCTGGGCTTTGAGAACGGGGTGCATCGTCGGTCTAAGTCACCGGTGGTCACAGCGCCGGCCCGGTTTGGACCGAGCGTTCTCTGACAAACTATATCGGTGGACCCTCGTGTAAATCGCGAAGGCGGCGTTAGAGCGACCGCACGCTCACTTTGCCTCCCACCTCCACATTCTAATGGCGTCAAACGAGTCCACTTCTCCCTCCCCCACTGCCAGTGCCGAGGTTAAAGGTGAATGAGCCCTTGACTGTTCTTGGATTACAACCCACCACTGTTCTTCCTAGTCCCAGAGAAGGACGAAAAATACTACTTCGATGACGGAGACTGTACGTTCCTCGTTGAAGGAGTCCTATTCAAGGTGCGACTTTCTTATGCTTTCGATTCTTAGTACCCAATACACATTCGAACAGCTACACAAGTTCAATCTCCGTCGACATCCGGAATCCATGTTCTGCAACTTGTTCAAGGATGCGAATGGGGAAAAGTCAGAGACGATCCCCCTCGACGATAGCGCCGAAGACTTCCGTGCTCTTTGCTGGGTTATGTACGCACTGTGCGTCCGAGTTGTCAACTGCACGCAATAGCTTGACTGAAAATCCTTCTTTTGCGCAGCCCTGGCGAAATGTACTTGGTCTTGACAGCGCCCGGAAGTGTCAATGTGCGCCAATATCTTCGCATCCTGGACGTCGCGCACAAATACATACTCCCGCACTACGAAAGCTGGGCGTGGACGATGGCCCGCATCGTCCCCACGGCTCTGCCGAGCTATCTCGACAACTGCTCCGAGGATGACCTCGAGTACATCATCGCCATGGCTCTCCGCTGCAATTTATCCGCTCCCGAGCTCCTCGACCTCGTTGAGGTCGCTTGGATCGCCCGCATCAAGCAAGGGAAAGTCTCGTATCAGCGGGCGTTAACTGTGGGCGAAATTCACGGCCGACGGATTATTCAAGCCACGGTTTACATGGAGCTCAGAAAGCAAATCGTCTCTGGGCCGGCTATTGCGTCAGCGGAGTTCGGGTTCTCTCACTTTCAACTCAGTGACCTTCAACTGTATCGTCTGTTACTCGGTCATGCCCTGCTGTCCAACCTGGCGCGAGTTGTGACGCCCCTCCCGACGCTACCACGACCAGCAGGGCGTAATTGTACCTCCCACCACAATTGCCAGAGTGTGTGGGGGAACTTCGCCCAAAACATCCACGACTCCGCCTCCCTGGAACGAACTCGAGCGCATGCGAGTGGCATTGGATACCCATGCGTTGTCGAATATGTGGATACACTCCTGGGATCCCGCAATCCTCCGATGACCCTGGTGGCGGATTGTTTTCTGGGGCCAGAACCTGTTCTGTGAATGAAACGACGGTGATATAACAAACTAGCAGTTGGTGTACATATGTAAGCGTTGGTCCCGTCTCCATTCTCGACTCTTATCCGTCGTCAGGAAAACCAGGTCTTTGAACTATTTCCCAGCACTGAGGACCACTCAATGGCCTCCAACATGTGGTTATTGCTTTTTTTTCGTTGTTTGTGTCGAATATATCTTGTAATCCAGTCCGTTCTGTGAATCTACCGGAAGTTCTGAGCTACATCCCTCCGAACGTCAGACAGAAGCAAGACCCGCAGACACAGGTGACGACAAAGAACAAAGCGCTGAGGTCTATATAAAGCGTGCTACACGTCCCCAAAGACAAACGACCTTCACACCCTCATCACCCTCTTTGCATTTGCCACTCCCTCTCGCTCTCTGCATCCAAGAAAGATTCGGTCCAGTTTGAGGTTGACCCTCGTTCCGGGACTACGCGACCCTTCCACTTCCACTACAGACCCCCTTCTTCATCTGGCCCAGCACAGACATACACCCGCAATGCCTACAGACTGCCACTCCTTTTCATCGTCGTCTGCGCATTCGGAGCAAGTGCCAACGCCGGCCGCGAATGTCCCAAGGACCGACAGCAGCGCAATGAGTGATTGCCAGACGCGCTCAACGGACTCGGTGGCTGACGACCACGACGAGACGTACTACCTTTCCACCGGCGATGCGTCGCTCTGCCTGGATGGCGTCGTCTTCAAGGTATGTATGCACTCGTCCGACCGCTCCTACACCTTCACCCGCAAACACAGGTCCACAAAGCGATCTTCTCGCGCGACCCCGATAGTCATTCGCCCTCCACCAACGGCCAGCTTTTCGAAGGGTCCGCAGAGGACTTTCGTGCGTTCTGCTGGGCAATGTACGCGTCGTGAGTGAGCGTTCTCTCGAGGTAAACTGTGAACACACCTAGCTCGAATACAGACCCTACGAGATCCACATGCAGACCTCCCCCGACGTCGGATACGCCAATGTCCCTCGTCTACTCCGTGTGGCATCCATAGCTAAGCGGCACCATCTCCACAAACTTCGAGCCTGGGCACTGGACGTCGTCTTCGGCCTTTGTCTTGACCGAGTCGACGCTGAGGGAAAGCGGTCCAGCTACGTGGATTCGGAGACGTGCAGTGCGGAGATGCTTTGTCGGATCTTCAGCATCGCGAAAAGCGAGGGTAGGACGGACGTCGTGAAGCGCCTGCTGGACAACATGGATATTGAGCTCGAGAGCGACGAGTCGGAGTCGGTAAGCCCGAGAGGGACGGGAAGCGACAGCGACGGAGAGTGGGTGGACTTTGAGGCGATAATGGATGGTCCGCCTGGAATGCATGAGCAAGGAGACGTAGGACAGTGATTGACTCACCAATGGACCTTTTCTCCGTCTTCACGACGCTTCATACCCGCAAGAATGTATGCTGAAGGACGCCATTATCGTTAGAAGGACAGCTGAGTTATACACAAAGACGGACGCACGGCAACAAAATGGCAGTCAGAGGCGACGACGAGGCTCATGCTCGAGCTGCGCACCCTCAGAGGAGTAGGTGATCAGAGACCAGGACAAGGACTCGGAGATTCAATTGCCACGCCGGTCGCCTGGCAGCAGGATTTGAGTAAGCCAGCACCAAGAACGAGTAAACGCATACCAATACTACTTATGTTAAGAACGTTTTCGAAGACCGCCGACGATTTCAAGCTGGACCGCGCCAATGGAGGTGCGTAGATGCCGGGTTGAGGGCCCAGGGATGCAATTGAAGAGCCACTTTCCTGGCCAAGTCGTGTCAGAGTGGATGAAAGGGTAAAGAGGTGTTTACTGAGCATGCGCGGGTCGGTCGAGGTAACGCGTTACCATCACTCTTTGCGGAGACCATCAACTTCGTGCGATTGCGGCAGCCGGAAAGTCTCGGAACACGCTTTTCTTTACCGCAAAGTCGGCTGTCTTGCTCCTTCTGGCGCTCAGGAACACGGATTAATGACCTCTAGCCTGAGCTCAATCGCAACCCTACTCGCATGGTGTTCCTCTCAACACTTCTGGATCGACCCTCGCGTCCGAATAGTTGTTGGGCCACATGGTGTCGAAGTCGTCTCCAAGGATCCCATTCCCGCCGAAACCACCCGTACGTCCTCGCTGTTCTTCGCTCCCAAACACGCACCGACCGCCACCGACAAAAGTTGTGCGTATTCCGCGCCAATCGGTTCTCTCTGTGAAGTCCTCGTCCATGTCGGACCTCATCCCTCCTCAGCCGTACGGGCGCGGCGCTGAGCTGTCCCTGGCTTTGGCTCTGTCTGTCGAAATGTCAGTGTTTTCATTATTGTCGGCGCTTGTATATGGTCGCCTGAGTCATCTCTAAAGTGCAAATGGAGAAACGTCTCCGTGGCATGCCTATCTGCAATCACTACCCCGGGAGTTACCGTGGCTCTTCTGGGCTGGTGGCGTGGACAGTTTCTCCTTGGAGTGGCTGAATGGAACGGAGGCATCTAGGCCGTTGGTTAATCTCGTTGTAATACTCTCATTCATCCCCGCCCTGTTGCTTAATGCTTCAATAGAAAGAAATGGACGAATACTACAACGATATCGCGCTGCCTCTATATTCAAAATTGCGGATACCGACTCCGACTCTGCGAGACTTCCGCCACGCTTGCGGCCTCGTCTCCTCGCGTGCCTTCCTCGTGGACGCCTATCACGGTCTCTCAATGGTGCCCATAGCTGACGCGTATGCATTCATCCCTTCTAGTTCCTAACTGAATATATGGCCCAGATTCAACCACATTCAGGACAACCACGTCCATTTGGAGGTACGATAGCAGCCACAATTTTCCGAATTTTCTCAATCAAGTCTACGCCGTAGAGTGACTTTGATGTGTGCCCAGAATGCGGTTCTCTGAATCGGTGCCTACATGACGACGACTACAACGTAGATGAAGATGTGGATCCTCCCGACAGCCACGACGGCAACGACGACGTCTATGAAATGGTGTCGAACCGGCCTATTCCCGCAAACTCGGAAATATTCAACACGTATGGCGAAACACTGACGAACGCGCAGCTTCTCATTCAATACGGATTCATCCTGGATGTCAACGACAATGACTGTCTGACCTGGACCTCCTCCGAGCTTGGCCCATACATGGGGAATGATTTATCTCCTCGAGTCGAGTCGCTGCTTTCGTCTCTCACCTCGCTCCCCTGGGAATGCATGTCCGAATCCGAGATGGTTCATGTGGATCGCGTACACCAGTTCTCCGTGAACGGCGACGCCTCTGTTTCACACTCGCTCTGGCTCTACTTTGCGCTTCATCTCATCCTCGCCACGCACAATCTCGACAGTGCGACTGCTCTCGGGCCTATCCTCGAGAATCTGTTTCACTCCCAATTAGCGTTCGAACGGTCGATCGGAGAGGGTGCGACACTTCACCTTGACGACGATATTTCCCCGTATGGCGTTATTCCCAAGCTGGCAGGACTTCTAGCGTCTCTGTGCCGTGCGCGCACTCAGTCACTGACCGGAAAAGAAAAATCCACCGAGGAACTGGGAGATCTTCTCGATGTATGTGCTCATCTCTTCTTCTCCTTGCTCGATCTCCTCTCACCTTGATTGCCAAGACTCTTGCGGATGCGAACCCACATAGAATGGCTATATCCCTCGTTCTGACCGAACGATCGTTATTGGACAGCTGTATGGCGGCGTGGGAGGCACTGGCCCTCGTTCGACTTCCAGAACCCTCCCCTCTTGAAAGTTCCTAACTCGACAAATATAACCTCCGTCTCCCGCTGTGTTCTGGGAGATATGATTTGCTGATAACCTGTTGGGCGCATCGCCTGGCCTAGCCTAGCCTCATCTAACTGGAACGTCCCTTGACTATGAATATACGCGTCAAATGGAAGAACTGTCTACAGCGGCGGAGTCTATTTTCGCAGCTCCAATCGGTATGGAGAGGAACCGTCTATCCGCCGTACCCTCAGTACGGTTACTCTTGTGTGGAAACCCACCAGAAGATCTTGTAGTCTTCCTTACAATCAGTTCAAGGTCTCCGTCCTCGGGCCCGTTAATACTCGCGTTCCTTTCCCGGTGCGTCCGCATGCGTGAGATCCGGAATAAAGGTACTGATTACTGTATCATCCCGCTGGTGGACACTCACAGAAAAGTACTTCTAGCACAAATGCAATACCAAATATTGCTGAGTTGTACAGTGCCCCGTTCGTGGCGCGGCGTCGGAGACGAAGAATCACTCCATTCTGGGAGCCGCGGCAGAAGATTAAACGCGGCGCATGTGAAGCCTGCCTAAGTCAGCCACTGAGACTCCACCACCCGCAATGAGGACGGCGAGCAGTGCACTCTCGCACGTCTATCGCGCCGAAAACGGATCGCGGCGGCCCGGTACTGTCTTGTTCGTGACTCGCCTGCTTCTGGTAATCTGCGTTGCCGCACCTGGCTCTGACAGAATCCGCCAAAACTGTATCTCCACCTACTCACGACCAAGACTCTAATTTGGCAGGAGCACCTCGTGTATGCAACGAGGCAGATCTGCGGCTGTTGAGCGTCTCTCTCTCTCTTTCCCTCCTTGCCTGTAACCACCTCAAGCTTGCTAGCGAACTTTCCCTCGACAATGGCCTCCCTCCTGTATCCAATTACAGGGACCGTGACGGATATCCCGCCCACTGGCATTCAAACTGACGGTACGTGTCGCCTGCTATCGATGGTCCGAGTTCCGACTGAATCCCGCCAAAGATTCTTGGCCCCAACTCGTCGCAAAGCTGCAGAAAGAGCCCAAGGAGAGCGGTGCACCCATAGAGGACGTCGAATATTTCTTTGAAGATGGAGATTGTACGTTCCTGGTCGAAGGCGTGTTATTCAAGGTGCGCATCCGCTCGATCTTGTTCAAGTTCAGCATTGATTCAGTGTCTCCTAGCTCCACAAGATAATGCTCAGTCGAGAACCTCAGTCAATGTTCCGCGACATGTTCAAAAATGCCGGCGGTGCTTCGTCCGACGTCATCCCTCTTCACGACACCGCTGACGAATTCCGCTCTCTTTGTTGGATTGTATATGCGCTGTTCGTTGCCCTTATCCAACCGTTTCCCTGGACTGAGCGATATCATTGGGCCCAGGCCGACCGAGACATACCTAGTTCTCACTCAATCGTGCGCTATCGATGTGATGAAACACCTCCCCATGCTGCATCTCACCGACAAATACAACCTTCCTCAGCTCGGGAACTGGGCGTGGATTTTGATGAGGGCGGACCCTGCAGCTGTTCCGATTCACCTGGCGGCATGCGGGAGGATCATCTGGACTACGTTCTGCGCTTGGCCGATCGGTGCAAAGAGACTGCTCCAGGGTTTCTTGATCTCGTCGAGGAGGCGTGGGTACACCGGATCGAGTCTGGTGAGCTTGCGCATGCTCATGCATTGACTGTCGCGGAGTCGGTCGGTCGACGGCAATTTCAAGGTCTCGTGTATCTCGATTTGCGCAAGCAGCTCTGTCACGGACCATTCGTCGCGTCCCTTCAGGGTGGCCTCTCGCATTTTGGTCTGACGGAGACGCAACTCAGTTGTCTGCTTTTCGGACACGCGATGTTGACAAACATGATCAAGGTCCCAGGAACATACAGACCTAATCTTCTCTCGAACTGTCCTCACCGCGGCGGAGGTTGTCGCGCGACATGGGAGTCTCTTACGTGGGACCAACGCAACCCTTTGGCGTTTGCGGCGGTAGCAAAAGAAAAAGGGCGAAATTTCCCCTGTATAGCCACGCATTTGGAGATCCTCGAGTGCCCCACCCGGGAAAATGTTGCTGATTTCTTCTTGGGGCCGATGTCCGACGTTTTGGTGGAGGAGCAGGAAGAGTAGTATTGCTTGGAACCCAATAGTCGAAGCTAGCTTCCCATGTTTGTTTGATGTTTGTACTTCCCTTTGAATATGAGCGTCATTTGGTGAATAAATTCGACTTTCTCGCAGTGAGCGCGCGATTATTTACCTGTGTTTACTTTCGAAGCTCTCACGTGTCCATGAATGCCCGGTCACGATCACACAATGTGACTCCCCACAGCGCGTCAACTTCAAATCCACGACGAAAGGCATCAGCGCTTCTGTCTCAGGCTTCAGGTTGTCGAGTCGGCGACCCACCTCCGAGCCAGGCTCAGTAAGCTTCTTCGACCGTTCTTCTTTCAAGTTGCGGCTGCTGAGGAAAGTTGGCACCCGCCGACTCGGCAACTGCACGGGTGCAATACGAGTGCCAGTCTGTCCATCGTGTATACAGCGAGGCGATCCGTCCAGCGCTTATTCGGACAGGCTGCCGCTCTTGCTTCTCCCCACCACTCCTCGCCGAGCAGAATCACAATGGAATCCTCTAACATCGCCCAGACACCCAGCCTGCCTTTGTCTCCGATTCCGATGGGGCCAGGTGTGTCTCAACAGCTTGTCGCAACTCCATTCTGACGCTTGTGCATCCAGTTAAAGATGAGAAATACTATTTCGATGACGGAGATTGCACCTTTCTTGTGGATGGGGTATTATTCAAGGTCTATAGAGCATCGTTTAAATCGTCGATCTCCACTGAAGACGCATTTTGAAGCTGCACAAGTTCAACCTGTACAAGAATCCGGATTCCGCGTTCCGCACTATGTTCGAAGACGCGAAAGGGGACGCGTCGGAGATTATCCCGCTCTATGACGCGACGGAGGATTTTCGGGCTCTCTGTTGGGTCATCTACGCGCCGTACGTTTCGCATACTCCCTTTATGTTGATGGATCCGGAGCTGACGGTGTTCCTTAGTCTGAGCGAAATCTTCCACCTTACCACTCACCCGGATGATGTGCCAGTCTCCAAGTACCTTAGCATCCTCGAAATCGCCCACAAATACGCTCTGTTGGACATCGAAACCTGGGCATGGGGCATGGCTCGCCTGGTGTCCTCGAGGGTTCCCGTCCACCTGGATACCTGCTCCGAGGACGATCTCCAGAACCTGATGGGTCTCGCCGTTCGGTGTGCGTCATCCGCACCAGAGCTTCTTGTCCTCGTGGAGACCGCGTGGTTTGCTCGCATCAAGCGTGCCGAGCTTCCATACAGTCGAGCTCTTACCGTAGGCGAGTTCTACGGTCGCAGATCGTTTCAGGCGGACGTATATATGGAGCTAAGAGAGAAGCTCGTTGCGGGACCGACTTGGACCTCTCCGACCGTCGGTCTTCTTAATTTCAAGTTGACCAAAGTCCAATCCGACTGTCTGCTCCTCGGCCATGCTATTCTCTCAAACCAGACGGGCTGCATCCAAAGTCTTCTGAGCCAGCAACTACCACAACAGAACGGCGCATATCACAGCAACCACTATTACTGTGAAAGTCAGTGGAGAGGATATAGTCAGTCTAGCATCTCGACCAATCCAGCGACCGCTATCGCCGTTATAGAACAGGCTAGCCAGTCCTGCGGATACCCATGCGTGAAGGTACACTTGGAGTCTATTTTAGTGACTCTTCGAGAGCATCTCCCAACCAATACCGCCGATTACTTCCTGTGCCCAGCTGTTGACGCTCTGTCTAGACCACCGTCTAGGGCACTCTCCATTGTGTCTGGGCAATCCGGATGAAGTTGAAGGGCCGAGATGAGATGGATGGTCGGTTCTCAACAAGGCGCTGTTATAAGACTGCGGCAATAAACATTTCTCATGTACATATTCCTACGTCTCGATTACATCTTGGGCTCCGCAGATGCGCATGGAATGGGCATTAAAGTGCACTCTCTGGATCGTGGAAGAACAATTACTTACGACTTGTTGTAGTTTATGTTGTCGAGGAGGCTTTACGCGTGTCCTAATTGTCGACTCACCGTGAGTGTTTGGGTACGATTATTTGAACTTATTCCCGGGCGCGCGGCGATCCAGGGACGAGTATTTATATCTGTTTACTTCCACAGCATGCACGTGTGCGAAGGAAGTGTGATGATCCAGCGTCATCACGGTGCCAGTGTGACCGTGACTCTGCGACGAGTCTGCGTCTTGCAACCACTCAGCCTATAGCCGTAGCAGGAAAGTCCGCATATGTTCCCTTCAATGACCTTCATACTCGAGGCTAGAAGTACTGTGAAACCGCCTGCGCTCTCCGTCACCGGCCTCAGGCTTCTTCGAATTCCCAGGCCGTTCTTCTCGTTGGTCAACCCACAGCCTGACACCGCCGACTCGGCATATGCACGGATGCAGTACGATTGGCGGTCTCCGTCCCTCGTGTATGCAGCGAGGTCGATCTACTTTCGTCTAGCGCTTATTTCGACAGGCCCTCTCTTCTCCCCGCCGAGCTGAATGGCAATGCTCCTCGCGATGGTCGACGACTGGGACTCGGAGAATACGCACAACTATGAGGAGACACCCGAAACCCCTAACACCGACAACGGCCAGACCCCCAGCCCGCCTTCGTCTCCGATCTCAGGGCCAGGTGTGTCTTAACGGGTTGTCGCAGCCCTATTCTGACATTTGTGCATCCAGGTAAAGACGAGAAATACTACTTCGATGACGGGGACTACACCTTTCTTGTGGATGGTGTGTTATTCAAGGTCAGCATCGTTTAAATCGTCGACCTTTAACTGAATACGCGTTTTGAAGCTGCACAAGTTAAGCCTGTACAAACATCCGGATTCCGCCTTCCGTAATATGTTCCAAGACGCGAAAGAGGAGGTTTCGGACGTTATTGAGCTCGATGACAAGGCGGAAGACTTTCGAGCCCTTTGCTGGATAATTTATGCAACGTGAGTTTGGGATCTCTCCGTTTGCGCGTTTACTGATAATTTGCAGACCGCTAGAGATATTTCATCTAGCCAGTCGTCCGGACGAGGTCGGAGTGCGCAAATATCTTTCCGTACTCGAGATGGCACACAAGTACATGCTATCCGATCTGGAAACATGGGCATGGAGTGTGGCTCGCGTTCAACCCCCGATGGTTCCGAATTATCTTGATATCTGCTCCCTGGACGAGCTGGAGCATATGTTCAGCCTTTCCATTCGTTGCCAAGGATCCGTTCCGGAATTCCCTGCGCTGGTGGAGACTGCGTGGCTTACGCGTCTCAGACGCGGAGAGTTATCCTCCCGTCAGGCTCTCACCATCGGTGAATTCCACGGACGCAGAGCGTTTCAGGGGGACGTTTACATGCACCTCCGAGGCATCCTTATCAACTCGGAGGGTCCGTTGTTGACGTCCCCCGCGCTTGGCCTTATGCACCTGGGGTTGACGAAAGCTCAGGAGCACCGTTTGCTTCTCGGCTGGGCAATCCTCTCGCACTAGATGGGCCGCCTGCGTCGATTCCTTGCGGCTGACTTACCACACGACGCTCACTACCCCCACTTAGACTTCGATTGCGCAGGCCGTGGGTGGAGAAACATTCGCGATAATTATTCAGCGGACCAGCCTGAGAATATGTTAGCGTGCCTGGCTGCAGTGAAACAACTCCACCCAATATGCACCGCGGCCCGTCGTCATGTCGATGGTATTGCCACCTACATACCATCACCATTCACCATCGCCGACTACTTTCTGGGTCCTGAACCAAAAACAGAAGTACCACCTTTTGAAGAGGCCAGCCTGCCAGTGGTGGATGGGTTTTGAACTTTTCCGTTTACCGCAATCGCTGACATTCCCCGTATTGTAGCGTGAGCGACTCTTGTAGTTCCATTGTAGGCTTCGAAAAATATGATTTCTTTGCTTCGGTAAATCTACCCCAGTTCATACTCTGGTAAACATCTTGCGATTGTTGGAGAAGCGGCTCAATCCGAACATGAATGTGAGTTCGGGGGCCTCGATTCAAAGGCTTGGGCCTGGAGATTCTTAGTGAGGGCTTACACTGCGACGAGGATAAGAGACCTGCCTCTGCACCGCCAAATTATCACCAGAATACGCCAAACCCGCATGATAAGTACCCTGGCGACCTTGGGCGGTTCACCCCCTTGGTTTTCCCAGGTGGGCGGCTATCTGTCAAGGTGAAAGCGACGTCCAACGATTACCTCATCCCGATGCATCAAGCGATCTGCACTCCCACGACTCGCAGCAACTTCTCCCTCGACTTCTCCCATGAGCACTTCTGCCTCCGCGTCGGTCCCGGGCCCGGGCCGTTGTTCTTCGCGCTGCCAGCAAGCTGCCAGTGCCGGTCCACCCACGGCATGTGCGCGGATGCAATACAAGTGCCAGTCTCCGTTCCTCGTGTATGCAGCGAGGCGAATCTACTTTCGTCCAGCGCTTATTTTGACAGGCTCTCTCTTCCTCAGCACCTGTCGCCGCTGAATCGCAATGGAATCCACCAACATCGCCCAGAGTCAGACACCTACTAGCCCGCCTTCGTCCCCGACTCCAGGGCCGCGGCCGGGTGTGTCTCAACTACTTCGTTTCAGCTCCAGTCTGACGCTTGTGCATCCAGTTAAAGACAAGAAATATTATTTCGATGACGGGGATTGCACCTTTCTTGTGGATGGCGTGTTGTTCAAGGTCAGCATCGTTTAAATCGCCGACCTTTACTGAATACGCGTCTTGAAGCTGCACAAATCGATCCTGTCCAAGAATCCGGATTCCGCCTTCCGCCATATGTTCCAAGACGCAAAAGAAGAAGATTCGGACATTATTGAGCTTGGTGATAGGGCTGAAGACTTTCGATCCCTTTGCTGGATCATTTATGCAACGTGAGTTTGGGATCTCGCCGTTTGCCCGTTTACTGACACTCTGCAGGCCGCTAGAGATAGTCCATCTAGCCAGTCGTCCGGACGAAGTCGGAGTCCGCAAATATCTTTCCGTCCTCGAGCTGGCACACAAGTACATGCTGTCCGACCTGGAGACATGGGCATGGAACATGGCTCGCGTTAAACCACCGATGGTTCCAAATTATCTCGATATCTGCTCCCCGGACGAGCTGGAGCATATGTTCAGCCTTGCCACTCGTTGCCAAGAATCCGTGCCTGATTTCCCTGCCTTGGTGGAGACTGCGTGGCTTACGCGTCTCAAACGCGGAGAGCTATCCTCCGGTCAGGCTCTGACCATTGGCGAATTCCACGGACGCAGAGCGTTTCAGGGGGACGTTTACATGCACCTCCGAGGCATCCTCATCGCGGGTCCGGTATTGACGTCCCCCGCGCTCGGGCTCTCGCACCTGGGTTTGACGAAAGCCCAGGAGCAGCGTTTACTTCTCGGCTGGACGATTCTCTCGAACCACATGGGCGGCCTGAAAAAATTACTTTCAAATGACGTCCCGCAGGCCGACCCAAACTGCAGTAACCATTATTATGATTGCCGCAATAAGTGGGACGACATTCACCCTCGCTATTCGGTGGATCAGCCCGAGAGCATGTTTCCGTGGCTGGCTGCAGTCGAAAAACTCCGAAGATCGCAGCCATTGTCTAAATGCCTCAGACTTCATATCGATTCCATTGCACCCTACATGGCATCGTCGTTTACCCTCGCCGACTACTTTCTGGGCCCTGAACAAGCACTGCCTTCCAAATCTAAGAAAAACAAAAAAACAAAGGCACCGATTCAGACCCCCGACCTGGTTCTGGATGGGATTTGAACTTTGGCCATGTACCGCCGGCGCAGTTCTTGTATAGTAGTACGAGCGTCGCTTGTAAGTAGTTTGATTGTGGGCTTCGACCAATATGAATTTTGTTTGCTTCAGTAACTAATCATTTTGCGATTGTTGAGAAAGCGGCCGGTGGATGAAATACTGCTACTGAGTCCCAGATGCTCGAAGGGCTCGATGTAAGCATCAGATGTCCTACTCTAAGGTCGCCGCAGACTGGTAGGCGGATTGGATTGGATTAATGTGCGGAATGGCCTGCTGAGAAACGCCGGGTTTTATGTAGCCTTTGTACATCGGGATAATCCCTGGGAACCGGCGTTCGTCAGTTGGACCGTGCCGTGTAAAAATCCAATCCAATCCAATCCAGAGAGTATCTTGGTGGTACAAAGCTTGCTAAATTACCCTTTCGTCCCTGAGCACATCCACGTCCCAGATAGTCGACCCCAGTCGGTAGAACTAACAGAACCTGTAGAGTAAAAATTAGCAGTTGAACAGTGGAATCGAAGCCGTACTCGTGCACGCAACAAGGGAGCTCAAGAACATCATACAGAAATTTGGCGATGACGCGTGCGGTTGTACAATCATCTGGAGAGGGATAGCGGAGGTCAAGGGAAGGCCACTGGCAGGGACCTTGATCCAGGGCGGCGAGGAAAATCTTTCTTAATTCTGCGACAGCATCCTAGTCAGAGAGAGGCATGGCAGACCGGAGGGCACGGAAATGTACCTCGCAACAATATCAGTTTATCTTTTTCAGGAGGCGTATGTCTTTTGAGCATAGGGACTGCCAGTGCACTTTTCTTGCGGAAGGTGCTTTATTCAAGGTGTTAGGCATATTTCTGGGAGCATGACTCGTTTCGGTCGCGGAGAATACGATGGGGTGACTCACACTCGGAGATGCGTATGCCCAAACCGATATTGCAGAGTACCTCTTCGACCGAGCGAGTAGATTATGGGTAGTTCTTCCCCATATATTCAATGAGCCAGAAGCACCGATTCTGAGCGAGGGTGGGGGACGATCGTACAGCGCGTGCCAGTGATGTTGTCTGGTATTCGGTCGGAGTCTAGTATTTCGGGCCCGCTTTGTACGGCCCCCTGTGGTGGTACAATCTGTTCTACTCGTTCCCCGGCGTCCGTTGCTGTTTCTGCTCCCTAGCAGATAACGGTCGGCAGTGCATGGTGCATGCATCACGTAGGCGGGGTGGGTACCTGTCCGAGCTTAACCCCGCCTTGGTAATATATGAAAGAATCCATTTTGCATGAATTCTCCCGTCGTCGCAGGGCGAGTGTTGTCGTTATTGGAGACCGCGTGGCAGTGATGTCACGGTAACGCTCGGCAGAAAGAAAAAATTGTGCTTGTCTTCTACGACCATGACGAGGTATGGACTACGCCCGCGATCCCGTCCCCGTCCGTGAAGCTGACCACTTGTTTCACGCCCAGTGCGATGGATCTCCAGACCCTCTCAAATCTCTTCGCCGCGACGCTCAGCGCCGACCCCAATGCGCGTCGTGCCTCTGAGCTCCAGATCCTCAAAGTGGGTCCCTTTCCCCGCCTTTATGAAGTGGCAGTCATTAATGTACCCCGCCACTTGTCAGGTCGGGAATGAAACGGGGATGATTGCAGCGCTGCTGCAGATAATTGGCGCAGAGAGCATCGACCTGTGCGTGTCTGACGCGTGTTTCATTGTCGTTTCTCAGTTCCCATAGTGCGACCCGACAAGCATGCTCGGTTTGGCTCAAAAATCGCGTCCACGCAACCTACACCCTCGACCCTGCCACTCGCCGGCCCAATCAGTCCCTCGTGTCGTTACCCGACCGCGAGGCCCTCCGAGCCAACATCCTTCCCATCCTCGCCGCGTCACCTTCCCGGAGCATCACCCTCCAGCTCGCTAATACACTCAAGACCATCGTCTCGCACGATTTCCCTGACCGATGGCCAGGCCTTATCGACGCCATCAAGCAGCTCCTCGTCAGCGGCGACATTCGCCACGTCCATGCTGGATGTGTCGCTTCACTCGAGGCCGTTCGCGCATTCAGGTATGTGGCTGCATCTCCTCGCCTTTGTGACTCGACTGAACCGTCGATACTGCAGATTCCGACAGAAGGCGGATATACTCCCCAAGCTCGTTGCGGATCTCTTCCCGACGCTCGTGGGCATTGCGACCCAGATGATTCAGACACCGCCCGCCGCTGGCCAGGACACGATTCCTGCGATGCTTCATCTGATCCTCAAGACATACAAGACCAGCATCGTCGTCCATCTCAGCCCTCACCAGCAGAGCGCCGACAGCATAGTCCCCTGGGGCCAGCTCCTCTTCGCCGTCGTAAACCTCACGATCCCCAAGGAGGTCGTTCCCCAGGACGAAGAGGATCGTGAGCGTAGTGAGTGGTGGCGCGCGAAGAAGTGGGCATATGCGACGCTTGGAAGGCTCTTTCATCGGTCCGTCCCCCGTTCTCTAGCTATCACACTCAATCTGACCACGAACAGCTTCGGCAACCCCTCCCAACTGCCCTCCACCATGCAGAATGACTACGCCGCGTTTGCACAGCACTTTGTGACCGTCTTTGCCCCCGAGATCCTCGCCATCTACCTCCGCCAGGTCGAACTGTATGTATCAGGCACGGCGTGGCTCTCGAAGAAGTGCCAATATCAGATCTTTACGTTCTTCACTGAATGGTACGTCCCCCTCTCAGTTCTAGGGACGGCGCTGACACCCCGACAGCATCAAGCCCAAATCGACGTGGACATTGCTCAAGCCGCATGCCCAGACACTTGTCGAGTCCTTCGTGTTCCCGCAGCTCTCCTTCAATGGGTCGCGGCAGCAGCTCTGGGAGAGCGATCCCGTCGAGTACGTCAGGATGAATGTCGGTGCGTCACTACCTCTTTCACTTGCGGCGGCCGGACACTGAGTCGACGACAGATGAGTACGAGTCCTTCGCCACCCCCGTCTCCGCCGCGACGACGTTCCTCTTCTCGCTTGCGAGCAACCGCACCAAGACGACCTTTATGCCGATCTTGGGATTCGTCAATGGGGTCCTGCGCTCGTAAGCCCCCCCGCTCATTTCATTCTTCTTTCATACTCGGCGACTGATACACATTCCCACAGCAACGCCTCCCCTTCTCAGCGATTTGGCGCGCTCAATATGACCGCGGCCCTTGGGCCGTGGATCATGCGCCATCCCGACGTCGCCCCCAGCATGGAGCAGTTCGTGCTGCAGTTTGTCACGCCCGAGTTCACCAGGCCGGAGGGGTATCTACGGGCTATCGTCAGTATCAGTTCTTTTTCTTGCTTGCTTTCGAGCCGGTAGCGGGTTGCGGGTTGCTAACTCGTTGTAGGCCTGTGAAGTCGTTGGGACGGTGACGAAGGAGGGGTTGACGTGGTCTTCCGAGGAGGTAAGTTGTCCTTTCCGCCGTTGCTTCTCCGGAAAGTTACATCTGCTCATTACTCCCCCCCTCGCGCAGAACCTCAGCGTCAACTTCCGCGCAGTCGCCACTGCCCTTGACGACCCCGAGTTTGTTGTCCGCGTGCAGGCGGCGCTGGCTCTGACGGAGCTCATTATTGTGCATGATTCTGGTGGGTGGCCGCATTTCGTTCTTTTGGACCACAAAGATATTGAATGGGTCGTTTGTAGTCAAGAAGGCAGTGTCGCCGCAAGTGGGCAAGGTCATTCAGGGTACGCCGTCTTTCTTTGTCTTTCTTCCGTTCTCTTCTCTTTTTCTTATAAGCCACTTCCTCTCTCACTCTCCTTCGTCTCTCTTCGACCATGGCTCACCGCATTTCTTCACCCGCAGACCTGCTCAAGCTTGCGGACGACACGGACCTTGATATTCTCAATCGCAGCATGGAAGTCATGGTCAATGCTTTCCAGACGGAGCTCCTGCCCGTTGCGGCGCAGTTGACGGCGCGTTTGGTGGGTGTTTTTGTGATCCCGCTCCACCGACTAACATTGGCCATTTGATAGTGCGACTCGTACATGCGCCTCATCAAAGAGAGTCTCGCCACCGAGGAGAATGCGGAACTCGGTGATGTCAGCTTCGATTCGCTCAACAACATGGACGACGACAAGACCTACGCTGCCATGGGTGTTGCGAAGACCATTGGAACTGTGAGCTCGTTATCTCCGTACTAGATTCCAAAACTGACGACGCCGGTCAAGGTCGTCACTGCAGTGGATAGCTCTCAAGAGATCCTCGCCCAGGTGCAGGAGGTCATCATCCCTATCATCCTCTTCACCCTCGAGCACAAGTTCCTTGGTATGTGTTATCTTCAATTCTCTGGCGGTCATTAATGTGATTATTGTAGACCTCTTCGACAACATGTACGAGTTGGTGGACAGCCTGACCTTCAAGCTCCGTGCCATCTCGCCGAACCTGTGGCCTGTCTTTGAGCTCACCTACAAGCTCTTCAAGTCGGACGCGGTCGATTTCCTCGAGGGTCGGTCTTTGTGCTTTCCGCTTAATCCACACCAACTCACACACTCCCTCCCCTGCAGAGATGCTCCCGTCCCTCGACAACTTTGTCTCGTACGGGAGCGACGTCATCAAGGCGCACCCCGAGTACCAGCAGATGCTGCTCGACATCTATACGACGGCGATGAGCGCCGAGCAGCTCGGGGAGAACGATCGCATTAATGGATGCAAGCTCGCCGAGTCGATTTTGCTCAACTTGCGGGGGAGCGTCGATAATGTATGTTGTCCATTCTACTCTTCCCGAGTAAGCTTCTAATGTCCCCCCCCCTCTTTAGGCTCTGCAGCCGATTATCACCCTCGCGCTCAACCAGCTCGCCAAGTCTGAAACAGCGGGCCTGCGTCTCGCCAACCTTGAGGTCCTCATCAACTCGGTGCTGTACAACCCGGCGGCAACGCTGCATATTATGGAGGCGACACAGGCGGGTGCGGCGCGGGTCTTCTTTGACAAGTGGTTTGCGACTGTCGCGGACCACGCCAAGATGCCGCGGGTGCACGATAAGAAGCTGGCGATTGTGGCGATGTGTGCGTTGTTGGAGATGACGCCGGACCAGGTGCCAGATACGGTCAAGGATGGGTGGCCTGGGATTGTCGGCGGGGCCCTCAAGATTTTCAAGGATTTGCCGGCGGCGATTGAGGGTGAGTTTTGTCATCTGGTGCAGGTCGTGGGGATGTTTGCTGATGCGTTTTACTCACAGCCCGGAAGTCGCTTGAGGAGCTTGAGGACGATGATGACGATGACGATGTACTGGAGGAGAAGGTCCTCAATATGAACGAGGATGATGGTGAGTTACCTACCTTGCGGCTTTGACTAGAAGGCGTTAACGTGGTCTGTGTAGAGGACGTCTGGGATGAGGATTCGGCGTATCTGGAGATGCTCGCTAACGAGGTACGCTGTTTGTTATTTCCTTGTCCTTTCTCGTTGCTGACGGTGAATATCCTAAAAGGGCGCCCGTCTCCGCGAAAAGTCAGAGCGGCAGGAGGCTGGGGAGGACGATAGCGATAGCGATGACGACGAAATCTCGGAGGAGTTGGGGTACTTTAGTGCCCTCGACGCCGTGGATCCCTACATCTCCTTCAAGCGGGCTCTCACGAGTGAGTTGTTGATAGGCATGTCTTCGTACCTGACTGACGCCCTCTCGCTCTCGCAGCCTTCCAGATGCAAAACCCGTCATCCTATCAGGCGTCGACGACGTCGCTGAACGTCGAGCAGCAGACGGTTCTGATGGAAGTCATGCGGATAGCTGAGCAGGCGGGCACGGGCGTGGCGGCTGTCTAGCTATAGGCCCCTCCTCACTCACGCACGCACGCACTCGCTCATCATGGATTCTCTGTTCTTCTCATCTCGCTCTGTTACTCGCCGTGCTTTCCGTCCATCCGTCCCATCCATCTCACCCTTCATCTATCCGTCCGTCCACGTATACGTACCCGTACCTTTACAACCCCACCTAACGATAACGATCTATCTTCCTTCCCATCTACCCTGCCCTTCTTCCTTCCCATCTACCCCTTCTCCCACCCATCCCAATCTACAATCTACATGGTTGTTCGCGTTCAACCGTTCCTGGATAAGTGTCGAAAAATATGTGTCAGGCGTACATGCTAGTATCCGATTCACGGAATATATCCATTGTCTTTCTATTCTTCGGTCTCCGTTCTTTTGCGTTGCCTCTCCCTCTCCCTTTGCCCACTCGGACGCCTTTGTTCCCTTCTGTGCGGTTTCTAGATCGTTGCGAAGACCGCCCCCAATTGTTTCCGCGTCGCTGGCGGGGTTTTTCCGTGGTCCGTGGGTTCCTTCTCTTGTCAGATAGACCCGAGTCCCCGAGTCGGTACTACTGATTGCTTGTTCGTAGGTAGACAGAGGCGGATGCAGACCTGGGCTGTTTTCGTCGATACTTCGAGTCTTCCGACGCGGCCATTGACATGCCACAGTTACTTTCTTGCCTGGAGAGTTCCGCCCCCCCTTCCATTCGACATTCGATTTCCATACAGGTACACTGGCATGCATGTACGTTGGTGGTGTTCATTCCTGGAGATTACTTACTTACATTACTGCTAGGAGTGTTTCGCGGGATCGATCCGACTCGACCTTTTGGTGAATGGGGTACATTCTCCATCCCAGTCTGGACTCCTCTGCGATGTACGAAACCGGCAGCGTCAGCCCGGCTCGTGGATCATGGCGAACCCCGAACCCAAGCACATGCGCCGTGAAGACAGGAGGACATCTAGAGCAAGGTAAGGTTATAACGTCCTTCGATGATGATATCGATGCTGATACGCTCCAGTGAGAGCAAAATGAACAAAAGGAAAGGAAAAAGGTTATCGACGACGGTCCTTCCTCCGTCAGATGTGCGAATTGGTCGGAGGGATTGAACAGGATAGAGACCAAACAGAAACAGAGACAGAGGTGCCAGTGTCGATTGGTGGGTGGTTTCGCTTTCGGATGGTGAAAAAGGTGATCAAGTAGAAACGACGCCCTCCCCTCAACCTACAGGTGGTTCCTAGCTCGGACAATGACAGATCGAAGCTAGTTTGACGGAAACTGGCAGACTGGCCGCACATGATTCGACTCCGAGCTCGGACTCGCTTTCAAGTGTTCCTGGGCAGTGATGATCCATTCCAGTGGAATTCGAAGGGGAAGCCAACGCGCCTCATCCTGCGTACGGTATCGGTCTGACAGCACCGCGAGTCCGAGTGCGAATCCCAATCGACAGGCACATGCATGGGGGGGTATTTCTTCAAGGTACGCTTACTGTACATCCCAGCATGCTTGCCTTGGTAGCGTGTGTTCCGATATGTAAGGAGGGTGAGCAGGCTCTCGCTGACACGCGTCGGTGGCGCAATGGCACTGACGGCCGCCTGTAGACTGCAGCCGAGTTGCATTCCCGCGTCATTTGCCTCGGATTCGGACTTGGGAGTGCCAAGTAGAGCGACTGGTCGAGACTCGAACTGGGCAGGGGAAAGGAAGACGAAGACCGCCCATGCACATGCGCTTGTTTATGTGAGTTGCGACGCGCGACGCTCTTCCCCGCCCCAGGTTCTCGTCTTCTTGTGGCGCCGGTTGCTTTGGTCCGACCTCCCGAAGTTCGAAGTCCGAAAAAACGCCCACGCGGCGCGGTGCCTGAGAGGACACAGTGTCGACCATCAGCGAACGGGGAGCTCCGCAAGTTATGTAAGGCAGAAGCTGTAGGTGAGAACCGTGCGTCTATTAATATTGGTCCGACAGAAAAATGCTTCGTTGACGTGTTAAAATCCTCGCAGGCACCCTGCGGGAAACCGTGTTTGCCGGGCGGCAGCGGCGGGATGTGAACTGCTGCGGTACTTGCTAGAATATTGCCTTCCCGTGCTGAAATAAACTAGAGGTTTCATGCTATCCCCTCCGCCCACACTCGTCTTCGTTTTCATCTCATCTGTTTTACATGGTAAGCGTAATCGTTTCATCGAATGAGCGCCGAAGCGGGACGCGTCTCTGATGGATTCCAGCTCACTGGCATCGCTCAGCACATCATCTACACCCCACACTCTCGTAACTCGACCGGCAACCTTGTCCAATTGCGTTCAAGTTTCTCGGCTGTATCTTGATATATTATGTGCGTGCGCCCGTAATCGATACTAGTGGTACTCGGAGGACGCGCCGACACCGTACTCATACGCGACGCTTGGTGGGATATCTGATGAACTATGCATCTAAGCGGCGCTCTGACAGAGACGGACGGATTGACCAATGACACAATGTGCTATCTCCTGTGTCGAGCGCTCTTGGGAGGAATGGACACCGATTTCCCGGGACCGACCTCCCGAGTTGCTCGCTGGCGTCTTCAGGGAATTCTGCTATGGAACAATTATGGTGCCAGTGGAACAACACCAAATGTACTAATCACTGGAAGCCAGTCAGGCCTCCCGCATAAATCTGCTCCGTGAAGAAGGCGGGAGAATTCCTATGGCCAGTTCGATCGGCTTCCTCCTCTACTACCGGTGAGCCTCGGGAGGACAACCATCCCATCTCTAGTCAGCAATGATTCAAAATGATTCGCCGTCTTTCCTTCGGGCTCACACGGGCAACCGTGTTGGCAGAACACAGGAAACTTCTGAACTCGGCGGGCCCGGGAGAAACTTCGGAATAGGAAATTGTGAAGGACATCCACGGTTCACGGCAACGAACAAGTTCTCCTGTATGTCTCATGTCTATGCCCGGTCATGAGTACTAAGCCACCAACAGATCCATCCAAGTCACAGACGCGTCGGGTGTCCGCTCGTGTATATCCATCCTGGGGGCTACGGTAAGCCGACGAATGCATATATTCCGAATCACTTTTGAGTGGCGCCGGCAGCTCAACTTGAACTTCTGATCTCTCTGTCCAATTCAATTCGGAGGTCTAGTGGGGCAACGAGGTAAGACGGGATGAGTAAGGCAAGCATAGAGGCTACCTACCGCTGCAGTTAGTCATTTTCTGCGATGGATCCACGCCTGCCGTCTACCGCTGCTCGGGCATTATATTATAGCAGTACTAGTGCAGGACCAGGCGGGAGGGTAAATGCCGAACGTTGGCCGCATGTTTACCGGACCGCCGGGAGGTTCTTCGAAATAAAGCTCGGTGAATAAGTACCTGTATTCTCGAAACTTGAATCTGAATAGAAATTGAAAAGAGTGCAGCGAGTGGACACGGGCGGGCGGCGTAGCCATAGCGAATTAGTTAAAGCTGCGGAGATGAGCTGACCTGGCACGGCCGGCCCCGCGCCACCGACTGCAGCTGCCGCCCTTCTTTCTTCAATGTTTGCCAGCGCACTAGCCTGAGTTGTCACTGCCATTATTATTTGTGTTGCGCGTTGGGACTCATTGACAGTCACTGCTGACTGAACACAGGCAGCAGCAAGACGAACAACGAGGGGAGTATGCTCCGGCCTGCAATAGCCAAGGGAGATGATTACTCGTCCGAGTCCGAATCTCGAGCTTCTAGTCTCTAGATGGATGGATGGACGCGTTTTAAACTTCACGTACGTGCACTTATTGAAATGTTCGCGCGTGGAAAACGGCGTTCCCCGTCCGCCGGCCACTGGCACTTGCCGGTGGCTCCGAACGCACCCCTCATCGTCATCGGTCGAGGACTGACAGCTGCTGTTGAAGCGTCGTCGACATCACCGAGCGCCATAAGTATCATCAGCTGTTGTACTAGTACCTGATTCACGCTGACGCGGGACAGATCACAGATGAGATGCGAGCCGAGATAATGATAATCAATTCAAGAGTTAACTGCTGCTGTTGGACAATAATGCACGTACAGCGACTGGGAGGAGAGTAAGAGAGGCACGGCCTCGCGTGTGCTGGTGTACCGTCAGATCTCGATGGTGCCGGTTCTCTTCTTACTCAGCCTATGCGCAGAAATGAAATCGGAATCGAAATCGAACCGTTGGAGTGGGCCGGGCATCTAGCAGTCGTGGTTATTAGTTGTCGGTTATTAGACCATCTCACACACGGGTTTACGGACATCTTTATCCGTTGGCGGTTCCCTTTAGTGCTTCCAGTTCGAGTTCTGGAAAGGAATTCATGCACCATGCTCCTTCATACAGTCAGGCGGAGTCGTAAGACCGTGATCTTGGCGCGCTGGAACGCGCACCAACTCGGATTTCGGGGTAAGCCGAAGCCGAAGAAGGATTCGTTGGGCTGCCAGGGGATTAATATAGCAAGGTAGGCGCCTTTCCTTTAATCCCTAGGGGCGGAACCAGGAATGCACTAGCAGTTCGAGTCGTCAGCGCCATAGCGCAAGCCCCAATCCTCGCTGGCAATGGAAACACTTGAACTTGATGCGATAGATGGGGGTCCTGCTGCACACTGCGCACCCAGCCCAGAGAGTAAGAGAAGGGGTTCGAAGGCGTCGGAGAGAAGCTCCCGTGCAGGTCGCATTGCGCAATCGCGTTTCGCATTCATTCGCCGTGGGCGGGATCACCCGTTCTGAGTCAGGCGCCCGACCCCGACCCCGAGCCAGTCCCATGCAGGCTCCTCCAGTTCCGAGTCGGCTGGCGCATCCCCGTGTGTCCTCTATGATCAGTAGAAGCTTAGTCTCAGAGTACTAGTAACTCGCTTGCCAGTATGCAATGATCTGCGTCGCGGTCAGACTCAGAGGTATCTCGAGTTAAACAGAGCTAGGAAGTAGACTCACGGGCACAAAAGCTTCGGAGGGCGCGCACGGAGATGAAGAGAATAGCGTCAACGGACCTCGAGTACAGAGCGAGTGAATCGCTACATAGATGCATTTGCATCACGAGAAGCAAGGACGCAAGCTCAGAGGTAGAGGTAGAGCCAGAGTGAAATATCTGAGACACGATCGAAAGGGGCAGAATTCGAAGGGAGGTGGGGATCGTACGCGTACGCGTGAAGGCAATACATACATGAAAATTGAACGTGAAGAATGGACTCTGATCAACTTGGCTAGACTGCATGGAATACGAGTAACGATGGGCCGCGCCAAGGACCAGGGCACAGAGAAAGCGAAATCGAAAGCGAGGTTGAGTCACGGTGGCGGATTGAACGTTTCATATCTGAGCCCAGCGCTGCATAGATGTTTGTTCGTTTGTTCGCGGGATTGACTATCCAAGCCTGATACCAAGGCTCGGAGAAGACAGCGGGCGGTTGTTCTATGAAGTCATCTTCGCAGCGATGATAGCTGCCGCGTACCACGCATTCGATCAGGGTTCGGGACTGTGTGAACACTGATAGTCCCGGTAGGCAATTCGCCTAATCAGAACACCTGGCAGCCTGTGTTCGGAATTTGAGCGAGGCAGTGCGTTGAGTGAATGGATGGATGGAAGCGCTAGACTATAATTTGCTGAGCGTTGGGAGGATAGGGTCAAGCACTGTGAAGGATCGAGAATGAAGCTTGAAGATGCACTTGATGGAGGCTGAGAGGACGGGAGAAGGTCGTCGACGAGTCAGAGAGAGGCTCCATTCCTGGAGGGCAAGCTGAATCGGGGGGTGCCTCGAGGCACGATGATGAGAGTTAGGGAGAACCTCGATGTGTCAACGTCACATGTTTTTCAACTGACATGTGTTTGCCGCTCCCTGCCCCAAAACTCGTAGCACGGAAGGGAAACCCCGTCCGCCCGCGAGAGCTTAAACCACATAAATGACACAGTGGGTGTATTCCATCCGCCTGGGACTCTGACACGTCAAAATAACCATTCGGAAGCAGTGGTGCTAAATTCAGCTCAGCCGTGGATGAAAATTTCGCAATGAAATCGCGCGAGGAAGAGATCTCCATGCCGAGTTTAGCTTCATTCGGGGTCGGGCGGTACGGAAGAAGGCGGGTGTGGTCTGCAGCCCTGCATGCGCAAAAGCTAAATAAAAAAAGGCACTTTATTGTCTAGATCTGCCGGAGCGGAGAGCTGGGAACGGGGAGCGGGAACGAGGCCCCCCTCGTGGTGTTGTACATACAATGCCACAATCCGATTTGGTGGGTGCCGTGAATGAAGCCGAGATTTGCGTGCGAAATGATTTCAGACGCCGCGATCATTCCATCAATCTCGCAAACTCCGCCGTCGGTCAGCAGTGCACTGCCTTCCCGCTTCCCACCACCTGCCCTCTCGGTGTTTCCATTTTCTGCGAATTTCCTCCGCCCTGCCGCCGCACCGACAGCTTTCGACAGGTCACCGGTCACCGGTCACCCACCCGCGCTTGGGCGAAGACGCGACACACGTCCCGTCCACAGACAGACTGGGACATTCTCTGTTCGCCGACGCAAGGTTCTGAAGCTTTCTGATTCTCCCACCGGCGACCCTTGCTGTCTCCGGCCTCTGTCAGGCCAACTGTATTCCGATTATCTCGACATCCGACATTCCGACATGTGCGTGGCCTTCTGGACTCTGGACGATCCCGAGTACGCTTTGTGAGTTTGCATAACCTCTGTATACTCTGAACACCGGGATGACATTCGCTGTTATCGGCATAGAATCTTATGTGCAAACCGGGACGAATACCTCGCCCGTCCAGCACATCCTGCAACGTTCCATGACGATTTCGCTGGCCTGAGTACGGTGCTGTCGGGACGCGACGTCCAAGCAGGCGGTACCTGGCTCGGCGTAGCTCCCTCCACAGGAAGAATAGCACTCCTCACGAACATCACCGAACCCCCGCCCTCACCCGCCCCGCCTGCTTCGAGAGGAGCGCTGGCCCCTGCATTCCTCGCTGCCCCGCGAAAGACACCATTGGCGAATTTGTACCCACCCGATGCGCATTACGCCGGGTTTAATCTCCTCGTCCTCGAAGCCGAGTCTAATGAAGACACGATATACTTCCCACAAGACTCTGCGTCGCTCGTGTCGAACGGCGGTGCTGGAGGCAAAATCGCTACGCGTGTTCTCCGTGTGGACGAACGAGTCCTCGGTGGACTGTCGAACGGGATTCACGTCAACCAAGACGGGAGCGGCGTGGGCGCTGGCGAGGCCTGGCCGAAGGTGTCTTTCGGCCGCGCGCAATTTTCCAGCGCAGTCGATGCGTTCCATCACGACCTCGAAGAATCTCAGCTCGAGGACGATGACGAGGCAAAAGACATGCTTCTCACCAGAAAACTCTTCACGCTCCTGCGCACCCCGCCAGCGGAGCCGCCCCGGGCCAAGGAGGAGCTGCGCAACGCGATCTGTGTGCCGCCGCTTGCCATCGGGGTGGGGGCAAACCCGAGGCAGTATTACGCTACACGAACGGCGACGGTGTTGTTGGTCCGCAGAAGAGGTGGGCAGGCCGTGTTCGTTGAGCGGGATGTGTATGTTTGGCGACAAGACGAGGGAGGCACCGTTGAGCTGAATGAGGGCGATGATGGGGAACGGGTGTTTAGATTTAGGGTCGGGGTTCCCCAGAAGGAATAGTGAATAGCGCCCGCCAAGCTCCTGGGACCTGGAATCCTCCTCTGCGAGTCGACATCTTCTCCCGGCGCTTTTGGCTAATCGCAAAAACAAATGAATTCCGTACACGATTCTGGTTCTGGCTTACTATGTAGCAGGAATAATAATAAATCTCTTGTGTTATTTTTAATTGCCTTGGGTCCATCCCCCAGTTCCCCCCTCCCTCGAACGCGCTGAACAGGCCAAATGGCACAAAATTAAAGTAATTGATAGATTGTCCAGTGTGTGTGCCAATTTAAGCTCTTTCCGTACGGCTGTCTGTCTGGTTACGAATTTGCTTGCTCCTTGGGGTGGCCGAGGACATTCGCGAGCGCTTGCAGTTTATCTAGCCAGTGACAAATTGCACAAGTCGTAAATTACTTGCATTGAAAGCGATCCAATTATTCAAGGCCCCAAATAATTGAACGCGGACACGGAGGCGGAGGCGAAACAATTTACGATGTACGAACGAAGACCTCCCTCGCAACCAGTGGCAAACGGCGGAACGCGGGCGTCAACTTTGAATTCTAGATTGTCCCTTTCCCGCGGCCCGTCTCCCCAATTTTCTAAATCGTGCCTGCCACTGGCATTCTGCAATTATTCTCTCTGTTGTACATGTGGTGGCGTTGAATCTGATCCATACAGATTTTCAGATTCAAGTTCAAGGAGTATTGGAGCTATAGGCTGACAGCCTGAGTGGGTAGACAGTGGACACTGGCATGACGACGCCCTTTGTTTGGATAGTACTAACCACTGGCAGTAAGCGGTATTTGTTAGACGTCCCCGACAAGTCCGAGTCCGAGTACGAATTTAGGTCTTGGGGTTTGCCTGCATTCGTGCTGTCTTGCGCCTGCTGTCCCTGGACTCGGATAATTTGTATGTTTGTAGTTTTCGAGGACTCGACTCCTCAGTCTCCAAGACCAAGACCGAGGCGATTCGATTTTTTCGTACCATAGTATTCTCTTTAGTACGCTTGCCAGTGGATATTAATATGAGACGCGTCTTTTTCTGGTGCTTCAAGTACCACGGGAGATAGCATATGGACTCCTCCAAGACCAAGACCAAGACCAAGACCAAGACATTATGTATCGTACATAGCATTCACAGTCTGAGTGTGATCATAAATCTCTTGCCACTCTTTCCGCTCGGTGTGTTTGTGCCAGTGGGGGAAATACGATTATTTACAGCAGATAGCTAGCTAGGTAGGTACGTTGGTACGTGGGGGAGATTGCAGCAGTGAGCAGTAGTGACAATGGCAGGCAGATGGAGAGAGAGAGAGGGAGAGGATAGTTCGGTCCGTGATGTCCTTGTAGTAGGTAGTGGTAGTAGCGCGTAGTGAGTGGTACGTAGCAAGGGAAGAAAAACAACAACATGGCGACATCGACAGATGTACAGCGGGAGGCGAGAAGGAGGGAAGGAAGGGACATAAGAATCTGGGTTCGTAGTCATAGTCATAGGTCGTAGCAGGCATACCATTATCATCATCGCAAGAAAAGTCACAGCAAGCAGAAATATCACCCAGCACCCATAACATGCGCGCCATACATGCCCGGATGTCCATTGACATGGCCCAGCCCGAGCCCGCCTCCACTGTTCCCGTTGATGAGCCCCAGACCGCTGAGACTCATTGTATGCGCATGCGCCATGCCCATCCCGACGTCGTTGACGTTGACGGGGTGGAAGTAGTTGTTGTACCCGCCCCATTCGCCGGGGGAGCCGCCGGAGGAGGTGCTCGAGGGGTGGTGTTGTTGTGGTTGGTGCTGCGCGTGTTGTGAGTGGGAGTTGTTGTGTGGGTGCGAGTGGGAGTGAGAATGGTGTGGGTGGACGTGTGCGTGGTGGAACGCGGCGGGGGAGCCGCTGCCGCCGGATGAGGAGTGTGGTGAGCCAGGCCCGGGGCCGGGGCCGCCGGAGAAGGAGTGCGAGGTGCTGGAGAGCGGGGAGAGGAGGGATGGGTTGTTGTTATTGTTGCCGTTGTTGTGCCCTGACGAGTTGCTCGAGGCGGTGCCGGGCGGCGCGCCAGAGTCGTCTAGCGGCAGAGGAGGCGAGCCCGAGCCAGATGTGGTCGAGGAGGTCAGGTCGTAGGATGGTCCTGCGCCTGCAGAGGAGGGTTCTTGGCCTCTGAAGTATAGTCAGTAGAGGTAAACTCGGAGGGAATAACAACGTACTGCATAACCCTCGCCAGATCCATCATCCGCCGATACAGCGAACACCCACCATGGCCATGTCCATGGAACCCACGTGCATTGGCCAGCGTCGTATCAAGCGCATGCGACAAGCCGATATACGTCGTCGCATTACGACACGGGCAATAGTCCCCTCCTCCAGCATCCTCGCCCATGCCCCCGCCGTACCGCCCATCGCCGGCAAAGTACCGCGGGGGCGCCGATGCTGGCGGTGGGGATGCAGAGAAGCGGTATAAGCTGCTGTTAAGGTCGGTTTCGGTCTTGATGGGCGGGAGGATCGTGCGGCCGCTGGTGGGCGAAGATAGTCTGCGTTTGCCATTGTTGACGGCTTGTTGGGCAGGCCCGCATTTGGTTGCGCGCGAGTGCCATTTTTCGTTGGGATCTCCGTCGCGGAAGGCAGAGTCGGCCCATCGCGGGTGTGGTTTGCCTAAATTAGATTTAGAAAATTAAGAATAAATGGCGCGATGCTGTGTGTGTGGGTGTGTGGACGCGTACCTCTCAATTCGCGCACTAGACTCTCGAGCTCTGCGATACGATTGCGCAGACGCGTGTTTTCGTCGACGCTGGGGTCGTCTCTAATATTTATTAGCATGGGCATGATAAAAATTGGGAGATGATAAACGAACGGACCTCAATGCGGGGTCGTCGATCTCGTACACACACAAGCCAGTCTGTGGTGGCCATTAATTATTACCTCTCGATGATAGCAAACGAGTAACGCACCAGACCGAGCTGGATACACCGCTGGCACGGGCGTTTACGGTCGCACTGGCGGATGGGCGGTTAACGTTGGACGTTGCGGGAGATGGGCAGCCGCGGGATGCATACCTTGCGCTTGGACGTATGGCAGTTCAGACAGGACTGCGTTGTCCGGTTGCGGCGCCGTTTTCTGTGTTGGGGGTGGTGGGTTAGAAGAGAGGGTCGAGGGTAGGGTAGGAACGCACCGGTGGTCTGTGTCAAGGGTAAACTCGAGGTCCATTATCGGCGACGACGATGACGAGGATTCGTTCTTGAGCGAGGAGGAGAGCTGGAGCTGGGGGAAGATTGTGGTGGGAGGAGCCTCGTGTGTGTCGGGGAGCATGCACTGAGTTGTTCTCGTTCAGCTCGACGGGTGAGGAAGAGAAGGGGTCACGGTGAAAGGCAGTGGGGGGGGGTCGCGCCTCGGCGCGAGGTTAAGTACATATGGCGTGTCGTAAACGGGGGAAGATTCCGATTCGGGAATAACGAGAATCCCAAGCGCCCTTCCAAAGGAGTGTATTACCACGGACAGAGGTAAATCGAGATCCCCCCTTGAGAAGATGCAAGTCGTGTGGCGGCGATCTCAGATGTCACACTGTCACAGCGGGACCAGATCGGGTAATGTGACAGCTGTGGGAATGGGATCATGTGATCGGATGCTCCCTTGGCACACACTGGCACTGCGAAGGCAGTTGCCGGCAATTTTAATGAATGTCGAATCACCCAGGTTTAGGCACAGGAATGATTCGATTCCGTGAGGTCCGGAGGGACTCGGAGGCTTACAGGGAAGCAAGCAAGCCACCCTGGGCGTCTAACTCGGGCGACGGGCAATTTGTTGAGGCGAGGCGAGGCGAGGCGAGGCAGGCAAGCAAGACGCCGTCATCATTCCCACTGGCAAACAGCGTGGGGCACTAGCAAGCAAGGATGGGAGACAGAGAGGAGTCTGTAGAATCTAACGAGTCGCGGATTCATTTCGCAGTCTGTCGAGTCAGTTGTCGACGACTCGGATCTGCCCAAAGGTTATTTCCTCGAGTGGTCAGGCAAGTGCCAAACGTGTCCCGGTCACACCCGACGGTGACGTAGCCCTCGACACCGACAGCTCTTGTCCCTCGACGACCATCACAAATATGTCGTCCGGTGGTCCACTGGCAGAGCTCGAGCTCTCTCCCCCAGAAGACCCGCTCTCCCCCGGCGAAGAATCCGACGCCGTGCTCTCTGCCCCACCCGAGCCAGAGCCAAGACCAGGAATCGACGGACCCGTGCGTTGTGCGTGAGCTTGGTACTTGTTTATCTGGGCTGCTGACGAGGATTTGGGATATGCAGGGTACGATGTGTGTCGCTCTTTCTTCTTTGCTGGGACTTGGACTCGGAGATGAGACGTTTTGTAGGCAGACCGGACAGAACCATACACGCGTATCGTGCCGTTCCAAGAACGCCATGACACCACCGTCGAGTGCGTTTTTCTGTTTTCCTGTCCTTGTCGCGTACTCAAGAATGCAGGTTCTTCTACAAACCCATAACGCTCACCGCGCTGGCCATCGTGCTCGTAATCCTCGCATACACCGCCACGACCCAAGACGTGCTGGAAGAGGGCGGGGACAAGCGCAGGATGTGCGTTTCTCATTCTTAGCCCATTTATTCTCGCTAACATCTCCACCCAGCGGCGTCTACGCCTCCATCTCCTTCTTCCTCGTCTTCGGCACCCTCCAATTCCGCGACGGGCCCTTCATCCGACCACACCCAGCCTTTTGGCGCGTCGTGCTGGGCTTCAACCTCCTCTACGAGCTCGCCCTCGTCTTCCTGCTCTTCCAAGACCTCCCCACCGCCCGGCGCCTGCTCCTCCTCCTCGACCCATCCCTGAACGTCCCGCTGCCCGAGAAGAGCTACGCCGACGACTGCACGCTCACCCCGCGCGTCCTCTGGAACGCCATCGACGTCTTCTGCCTCGCGCATGCCCTCGGCTGGTTCGGCAAGGCCATGATCTTGAGGGATTATTGGTTTTGCTGGATATTGAGCATTGCGTTTGAGTTGGCAGAGTATAGTCTGCAGCACCAGTTGCCCAATTTCGCGGAGTGTTGGTGGGACCATGTGCGTTTTTTTGTCTTGTATTCCCTCTATCTTTTAACGAAGACCATGCAGTGGATCCTCGACGTCCTGCTATGTAACTGGCTCGGGACCTACCTCGGCATGAAAGTCTGCACCTACCTCGAAGTCAAGGTGCGTCCTCTCCCTCCCATCCCCATCCCCTTCATCCCACTCAACCCACACACACACCAATACAGCCCTACTCCTGGCGCGGCCTCCGCCAAACCCGGGGCCTGCGCTCCAAAGCCAAACGCGTCATCTCCCAATTCTCCCCACACGACTTTACCGCGTTCAACTGGTGGGCCACCGCCAACAGCTTCACCCACTACGTCAGCGTCGTCTTGTTGCTGGCGGTCTTCTTGGCAGCCGAGTTGAGTCCGTTTTATTTGAAGGTGTGTTTCGGGTTTCTTCCTCTATCTTACTTGGGAGTCAAGCTGACGTAAACGCAAATGCAGAGCCTACTATGGATGGAACCAGAACATCCGTTCGTCGTCATCCGCCTCGTATTCATCTTCCTCTGTGCCCTCCCGGCGGTGCGGGAGCTGTATCAGTATGTCAATGACCCTAGGTGCGTTGGCTGTTTTTGGTCGTCCTTCGTCTTCTGTGGCTCCCTCCTTTCATTTTTCATCGCGGGCTCCGCTACCATATCATATTTCCCGTTACCGTTATACCACCACTCCCTTCCTTTCATATCCATTGCATACCCGTTATAGCTGGCCGCTGGCGACCCCCAACCATATCATTCTTTCATCCTCATTCCGCCTTCCTGTTATACCACACACTCCCTTCCTTGCCCTTCCTTGCATATCCATTGCATACGTACCCGCTATCGCTGGACGACACGAGGCACGAGGCACGACAGACACTAGCCAGCCCCCGCTAGTCGTTCTTGGATCCACGTCTCGCGTCTCGCGTGTGCTTCCGCGTCTCCCCGCCCGGGCTCCGCGCTACTCGCTTGCCCCTCTGGCTTGGCTCTCTTCCACTCTGGGCTTACGGCTACACGCACCCGTAGCAGCCGGTTTGGGAAGTAGAGTAGAGGTCGGGTTGTCGTCATCGTCCTTCCCCTTCCCTTTCCCGTTACCGTACTCGTTCTCGGCCGTCGGGTTACTCGGATTCGGACCTCCTATCCTTTGCTTTGCTTCCTTACTTCCTTTCTACGCTTCTCGCGCTTTCCCCTTTCCTTTCCCCTCCCTCTATCCCTTCTCCCCGTCCCCCGTCCTCATCTAATCACCTCACTCACTCACACGCAACAAACAGACGCGCTGTCCGCATGGGCCAACACGTCTGGCTCCTCCTCGCGACCGTCCTCACCGAGATCCTCGTCATCATCAAGTGGAGCAAGGGCCAGTACCCCGCGCCCGCGCCGCGCGCCGTCAAGATCGGCTGGGCGGTCGGCGTGGTGCTGCTTGTGGGCTATCCGATTGTGAAGTTTGGGGTGCCTGCGGTGAGGAGGTGGGTGAGGAGGCAGAAGGATAAGGTGGGGAGGAGGAGGGGAGGGAGGAAGGTCAAGGCGCAGTAGCTGGTGTGCGTGGGCTTGACCGGGAACTGGCAAAGAGAGAGAAAGTATCTTAACAGCACTTACTTACTTATACGTGGAGGCTTGTCCTCCCTCCCACTCACCTCACGACTTTGACGATCTTGATTTATTATCACAACAAGTAGTGTACCTTTGTACCGTTGTACAGTACCTTATGATAATTCTCGACAACCTCTTTCATCCAGTCTGCTTCATTTTTTTTTTGGAGCGTTTTCGGTGATGCAGTTCAGTCCGCGTTCAGCTTGTCTGTCTACATGTCCAGATATTTCTCGACGACGACAACGCGCATCTTGGAATTCGCGTCGACGATACGTGTAATCCTCGTTTCCGGGCATACTGCCGCGAATAATTAATCGCTTTTGGCGGTAAAATTCCGTGTATTTCTGTGGGTTCTTGCTCTTCCTTGCTGGTTAGGGATTTCTACCTGCGAGGAGAAAACTCTGCTGGGTTTGCTAGCGCTAGTTCACAGCTCCCGCGACTTTAATTCTTTGTACAGATTTTCTATAAAACCTACTACTGGCTGACAGCAGATAACTGTAAGGAGGTTCAATTGAATCCAAGTTCAGTTGGCCTGTACAAAAATGTCCTTGATAACTTGAACATACCTTACCATCATCGAAAATACCTCCCCTCTGTCTCCGCAATCCGCACGCACCCACAACAGGCACTTGGATCGGCGCGCGGGCATAGGTAGGTGTTCGCGTCCCCGCAAGTTTCACACAGTCCCACTGACTTGATCTTCACTGGCATGCCAACGGCGGACTTTGCCAGGCGGGAGGTGATTATGCGAGTGTGCAAATCGATCTGCGACAAGCGACAATCACCACCGTGGCCCGCACTGGCGCCGCCGCCCCGCCGTCCGGTTCGAGGACGACGTCTGGGATAACGGAGCATCGGAGAAAGGTTGCTTCGAATTTCAGAAGTCTTCCTTTCTTCTTTTCTGTTTAAAATTGACAAGTGTTTCAGTGTGATGGGGAGAGTGGAAGGAAGGTACGCAGAGTGGTGGAGTAGCAACGGGAAGCTCCAAAGATTGAGGCACCAAGACGGGAGTGCTATGCAAGATTTTCATTGATACGGCGTTGGACATCCGACTACGGTACCGGTCTCGTCAGCGAGTCGTCGGTTCCTGCAAGCGAGGCAGGCAAGCATGGCGAGGGCCGTGAACTCACAGCACTTGTTTACGGAACGTTGAATTGAACGTTATTCTTGACTTGATTCATCGAAATGATCGGGCGGACGGACTCGGGGTCGGGGCACCGGCAATCCCGCCTCGCTTACAATAAACAAGCGATGTCGTTCGGTGAGATTTTTAATTTTCATTCTTACAGCTATGTGGTAAAGACATGTCTATTATTCTCGCGCTATGTTTGCGGGGTAATTCCGGGGGAACCAGAGAACACACCGGATGCACAGCGTAGGAGCGGCGTACGGGCGGCCCTTCTACCTTCTTGCCAAATACAAGTCTAATTTGACGTGTTCGGTGGCTGCGTTCGCGAAATCGCGCTGACTCGGACTCGCGGACTGCCCAGAAACAGATTGAACAGCTTGGGAGCGCCGAATCCGAATCCCAAGTCCGAGGATTTGCTGGTTATGATAGTGGCGGCGGCGCAACCATATCTGGATGCGCTTCAATTCAGATTTGAACGCCGCCTTCTCCAAAACAGCTCAGTGGATCGATGAAATGGTCGGGAAGATGATGGTTAACACAGGTATAAGCGCGCAGGTCCCCGGCTCGGGAAGTAATCTCCATTTCAAGACTGACGGCGTTTGCGGTTCTGGGACACTCCCGCGTACCAAGATCGAGGGAGAGTGGTCGCAAAGTAGCGTGAAACACGGAGAATCTCACGCTTGCTCATGTCGGGCGTCAGCGAGAACCCGTGCCGCGACGTATACATAGAATTAGAAGCTGGAGGAATGAATGAAAAGGATCGATGTCAGTCAGCTCCAGCAGCGTAACAGTGTGCTGGGGCCTGGATGGATCGCTTAAGTTATGCAGAGAAGCCCAGAGCTCTTGTCCTCGGTGATGTTGTGCGGTTGCACCGTTCGACGTCCCCATGCGGGTTGCTGGCTCTCAGTGGCCCGTTTGGGCACTGGGCAGGCGTCACGCGCGCAGCGGTGTCTGCTCTTCTGGGGCACGGCTCCCCAGAATGGAGTGATTCTTCGTCTCCGAAGCCGCGCCACGCACGGGGCACTGTACAACTCAGCAATTTTTGGTATTGCATTTGTGCTAGAAGTGCTTTTCTGTGAGTGTTCACCAGCTACGAGATGATACAGTAATCAGTGCCTTTATTCCGGATCTCACGCATGCGGACGCACCGGGAAAGGAACGCGAGTATTAACGGGCCCGAGGACGGAGACCTTGGACTGATTGCAAAGAAGAGCAGAAGAAGAAGATCTTCTGGTTGCACACAAGAGCAACCGTACTGAGGGTACGGCGGATAGACGGTTCCTCTCCATACCGATTGGAGCTGCGAAAATAGTGTAGACAGTTCTTCCATTTGACGCGTATATTCATAGTCAAGGGCCGTTCCACTGGTTAGATTAGGCTAGGCTAGGCCAGGCGATGCGCCCAACAGGTTATCAGCAAATCATATCTCCCAGAACACAGCGGGAGACCGAGTTATATTTGTTCAGTTAGGAACTTTCGAGTGGGGAGGGTTCTGGAAGTCGAACGAGGGCCAGTGCCTCCCACGCCGCCATGCAGCTGTCCAATAACGATCGTTCGGTCAGAACGAGGGATATAGCCATTCTAGTTGGGTTCGCATCCGCAAGAGGCTTGGCAATGAAGGTGAGAGGAGATCGAGCAGCAAAGGGCAGAGGTGACCACATACATCGAGAAGATCTCCCAGTTCCTCGGTGGATTTTCCCCGGCCGGTCAGTGACTGAGCGCGCGCACGGCACAGAGACGCTAGAAGTCCTGCCAGCTTGGGAATAACGCCATACGGGGAATTATCGTCGTCAAGGCGAAGTGGCGCACCCTCTCCGATCGCCCGTTCGAACGCTAATTGGGAGTGAAACAGATTCTCGAGGATAGGCCCGAGAGCAGTCGGGCTGTCGAGATTGTGCGTGGCGAGAATGAGATGAAGGGCAAAGTAGAGCCAGAGCGAGTGTGAGACAGAGGCGTCGCCGTTCACGGAGAACTGGTGCAGGCGATCGACATGAACCATCTCGGATTCGCACATGCACTCCCAAGGGAGCGACCTGAGAGACGAAAGCAGCGACTCGATTCGAGGAGATAAATCATTCCCCATGTATCGGCCAAGCTCGGAGGAGGTCCAGGTCAGACAGTCATTGTCGTTGACATCCAGGATGAATCCGTATTGAATGAGAAGCTGCGCGTTCGTCAGTGTTTCGCCATACGTGTTGAATATTTCCGAGTTTGCGGGAATAGGCCGGTTCGAGACCATTTCATAGACGTCGTCGTTGCCGTCGTGGCTGTCGGGAGGATCCACATCTTCATCTACGTTGTAGTCGTCGTCATGTAGGCACCGATTCAGAGAACCGCATTCTGGGCACACATCAAAGTCACTCTACGGCGTAGACTTGATTGAGAAAATTCGGAAAATTGGGGCTGCTATCGTACCTCCAAATGGACGTGGTTGTCCTGAATGTGGTTGAATCTGGGCCATATATTCAGTTAGGAACTAGAAGGGATGAATGCATACGTGTCAGCTATGGGCACCATTGAGAGACCGTGATAGGCGTCCACGAGGAAGGCACGCGAGGAGACGAGGCCGCAAGCGTGGCGGAAGTCTTGCAGAGTCGGAGTCGTTATCCGCAATTTTGAATATAGAGACAGCGCGATATCGTTGTAGTATTCGTCGATTTCTTTCTATTGAAGGCATTAAGCAACAGGGCGGGGATGAATGAGAGAGTATTACAACGAGATTAACCAACGGCCCAGATGCCTCCGTTCCATTCAGCCACTCCGAGCAAAAACTGTCCACGCCACCAGCCCAGAAGAGCCACGGTAACTCCCGGGGTAGTGATTGCAGATAGGCATGCCACGGAGACGTTTCTCCATTTGCACTTTAGAGATGACTCAGGCGACCATATACAAGCGCCGAGAATAATGAAAACACTGACATCTCGACAGACAGAGCCAAAGCCAGGGACAGCTCAGCGCCGCGCCCGTGCGAGTGAGGAGGGATGAGGTCCGATATGGACGAGGACTTTACAGAGAGAACCGATTGGCGCGGAATACGCACAACTTTTGTCGGTGGCGGTCGGTGCGTGTTTGGGAGCGAAGAACAGCGAGGACGTACGGGTGGTTTCGGCGGGAATGGGATCCTTGGAGACGACTTCGACACCATGTGGTCCAACAACTATTCGGACGCGAGGGTCGATCCAGAAGTGTTGAGAGGAACACCATGCGAGTAGGGTTGCGATTGAGCTCAGGCTAGAGGTCATTAATCCGTGTTCCTGAGCGCCAGAAGGAGCAAGACAGCCGACTTTGCGGTAAAGAAAAGCGTGTTCCGAG
The DNA here is from genome assembly GCA_029282125.1 of Mycena amicta. Taxonomy (NCBI): domain Eukaryota; kingdom Fungi; phylum Basidiomycota; class Agaricomycetes; order Agaricales; family Mycenaceae; genus Mycena; species Mycena amicta. The sequence goes on along the minus strand of JARIHP010000004.1, from coordinate 745,661 downwards.
ACTTTCCGGCTGCCGCAATCGCACGAAGTTGATGGTCTCCGCAAAGAGTGATGGTAACGCGTTACCTCGACCGACCCGCGCATGCTCAGTAAACACCTCTTTACCCTTTCATCCACTCTGACACGACTTGGCCAGGAAAGTGGCTCTTCAATTGCATCCCTGGGCCCTCAACCCGGCATCTACGCACCTCCATTGGCGCGGTCCAGCTTGAAATCGTCGGCGGTCTTCGAAAACGTTCTTAACATAAGTAGTATTGGTATGCGTTTACTCGTTCTTGGTGCTGGCTTACTCAAATCCTGCTGCCAGGCGACCGGCGTGGCAATTGAATCTCCGAGTCCTTGTCCTGGTCTCTGATCACCTACTCCTCTGAGGGTGCGCAGCTCGAGCATGAGCCTCGTCGTCGCCTCTGACTGCCATTTTGTTGCCGTGCGTCCGTCTTTGTGTATAACTCAGCTGTCCTTCTAACGATAATGGCGTCCTTCAGCATACATTCTTGCGGGTATGAAGCGTCGTGAAGACGGAGAAAAGGTCCATTGGTGAGTCAATCACTGTCCTACGTCTCCTTGCTCATGCATTCCAGGCGGACCATCCATTATCGCCTCAAAGTCCACCCACTCTCCGTCGCTGTCGCTTCCCGTCCCTCTTGGGCTTACCGACTCCGACTCGTCGCTTTCGAGCTCAATGTCCATGTTATCCAGCAGGCGCTTCACGACGTCCGTCCTACCCTCGCTTTTCGCCATGCTGAAGATCCGACAAAGCATCTCCGCAGTGCACCCATCCGAGTCCACGTAGCTGGACCGCTTTCCCTCAGCGTCGACCCCGTCAAGACAAAGCCCGAAGACGACGTCCAGTGCCCAGGCTCGAAGTTTGTGGAGATGGTGCCGCTTAGCAACGGATGCGACACGGAGTAGACGAGGGACATTGACGTATCCGACGTCGGGGGAGGTCTGCATGTGGATCTCGTAGGGTCTGCATTGGAGCAAGGTGTGTTTACAGTCTACCTCGAGAAAGCTCCACTTACGACGCGTACATTGCCCAGCAGAACGCACGAAAGTCCTCTGCGGACCCTTCGAAAAGCTGGCCGTTGGTGGAGGGCGCATGGCTATCGGGGTCGCGCGAGAAGATCGCTTTGTGGACCTGTGTTTGCGGGTGAAGGTGTAGGAGCGGCCGGACGAGTGCATACATACCTTGAAGACGACGCCATCCAGGCAGAGCGACGCGTCGCCCGTGGCGAGGTAGTACGTCTCGTCGTGGTTCTCATCCTCCGAGTCCGTTGAGCGCGTCTCGCAATCGCTCATTGTGCCGTCGGTCCTTGGGCTCTTCGCGGCGAGCGTTTGCACTTGCTCCGGACGCGCAGACGACGATGAAGAGGAGTGGCAGTGTGTAGGCATTGCGGGTGCGGACTTGTGGTGGGCCAGATGAGGAAGGGTTGTAGTAAGGGTTGTGTAGTCCCAGACGAGGGTCAACCTCGAAACTGGAGTGAATCTTTCTTTGCGGCGGAAAACGAGAGAGTGGCAAAGGCAAAGAGGGTGATGAGGGTGTGAAGGTCGTTTGTCTTCGGGGATGTATGTAGCACGCTTTATATAGACCTTAGCGCTTTGTTCTTTGTCGTCACCTGTGTCTGCGGGTCTTGCTTCTGTCTGACGTTCGGAGAGAGGAGCTCAAAACTTCAGGTAGATTCACAGAACCAACTGCATTGCAAGATATATTCGACACAAACAGCGCAAAAAAGCGATAACGACATGTTGGAGGCCATCGAGTGGTCCTCAGTGCTCCGAAATGGTTCAGGAAACTCCTTTTCGTGACGGATAAGAGTCGAGAATGGAGACGAGACAAACGCTCACATATGTACACCAACTCCTTGTTTGTTATCAGCATCCTTGTAGTTCACAGAACCGGTTGCGGCCCAAGAAAATAATCCGCCACGAGGGTCATCGGAGGATTGAGAGATGCCGTGAGTGTATCCACATATTCGACAACGCATGGGTATCCATTGGCACTCGCCGAGGCTCGAGTTCGTTCCAGGGACGCTGCGCCGTGAATGTTGTGGAGAAAGTTACTCCAGTAATTCTGGCAGTTGTAGTGGTAGTCACAATAACGCCCAGCAGACCGTGGCAGCGTCTGGATATTCGTCGGAATTTGCGCCCGGGCCAGGTTGGACAGCAGGGCATGACCGAGTAACAGGCGATGCAGTTGCATGTAGCTGAGCTGAAAGTGGGCGAAACCGTGTTCCGCTGACGCAACAGCCGGCCCAGAGGTTATTTGCTTTCTGAGCTCCATGTAAACCCCGGCTTGCAGGATCCGTAGGCCGTAAAGCTCGCCCACAGTTAGCGTCCGCTGATACGACACTTTTTCCTGCTTGATACGGGCGATCCAAGCCACCTCGACGAGATCGAAGAGCTCGGGAGCAGAGGACTTGCAGCGGAGAGCCATGCTGAGGATGTGCTCGAGGTCATCCTCAGAGCAGGTGTCGAGATAGCTTGGCAGAGCGCTGGGGACGAGGCGGGCCATCATCCACGCCCAGCTTTCGTAGTGCGCGAGGATGTATTTGTGCGCGACCTCGAGGATGCGAAGATATTGGCGCACATCGACACTTCCGGGCGTTGTTGAGATCGAGTACATTTCGCTGGGGCTGCGCAAAAGAAGGGTTTTCAGTCAAGCCATTGCGTGCAGTTGACAACTTGGACGCACAGTGCGTACATAACCCAGCAAAGAGCACGGAAGTCTTCGGCGCTGTCGTCGAGCAGGATGGTCTCTGACTTGTCCCCTTTCGCATCCTTGAACAGGTTGCAGAACATCGATTCCGGGTCTCGACGGAGATTGAACTTGTGTAGCTGCTCGAAATGTGTTCGGTAAGATTCAAAATCGAAATCGAAAGAAAGTCGCACCTTGAATAAGACCCCCTCTACGAGGAACGTACAGTCTCCGTCCTCGAAGTAGTATTTTTCATCCTTCTCTGGGACTAGGACTCGGAGGAACAGTCGTTGGTTGAATTCCAAGAACGGTCAAGGGCTCATTCACCTTTAAGCTCGGCACTGGCAGTGGGGGACGGAGACGTGGACTCGTTGGACGCCATTAGAATGTGGAGGTGGGAGGCAAGGTGGGTGTGCGTTCGCTCTACGACTTCTGCGCGATTTACATGAGGTCCACCGATATAGCTCGATTGACCTCGAAGAACGCTCGGTCCAAACCGGGCCGACTGTGACCACCAGTGACTTGGACCAACGATGCACCCCGTTCTCAAAGCCCAGCTCCGACGCGACTTCCCTCGTCTCTTCCGCTACTTCGATGTCGAGTTTAGCATCAGCAACGGATGGGAGTCGCTCCTTCGCTGGCTCTGCAACGCTATCCAGCACGACCCGAATGTCGCCTTCTCTGGATTGAGGGCGTATAACGGTGGAGCGACCAGGGACACCAGGGACAAGCAGTACAAGGTGCAAGAAGAGTCGTTCTTGATTTGCAAGCGGTGCAGAGAGGATGGGCGGTTGGCAACGAGAGGCGGATGGATTTTCACGTCGTGCCAGGAGTGCATGGATGTGTATAATGCGGACGGGCTATTTACATACTTGTTCGTCAACCGGCATATAGAGTCTGTATGAGAGACTACGGACGGGCAAGAGTACAGCTGCCAGTCAGCTGGGAAAGTGACGAGGAGTATTCAAGTGACGAGGATAGACTCGAAGCAGTCCGTATCAAACGAGGTGGGAAATTGAGGTGTTTGATACGGACTGGACCATTTTAACCGGTGATTGGCGGAGTCGGGCTTTTCGGTGATCGAATTAATGGCTGCATGTACAAAAGTTCTTCAAATTACAGGTTTTAAAACATGAGTCGAGAGAGCTCGAAATTTTAAGACTCTCTATGTTTTCATCTTTTCAAAAGCTGTAAAACTGTAGCCACTACGAGCTATTTTTGTGTCACCCGCTGAACGATCAAGCGAAGTCAAGCGAGCGGATCTCTTGAGCCACGTGATCACGACCTTCGGCCGATGATGAAAGAAAAGCTCGTATTGGATCTTTCCAGAAAATAAAAACATAGAGAGTCTTAAAACTTCAAGCTCTATTGACTCATGCTTTAAAACGTGCAATTTAAAGAACTTTTGTACATCGGTTCATTAATTCGATCACCGAAACGTCCGACTCCGCCAATCACCGGTTAAAATGGTCCAGCCCCTACGGAGATCCGAGTCATCGTGCTTGCCCATTGATTCTTCCGGGCTGGCACTGTGAGCCTATGACGAGGAGGAAACCAGTGACCAGGAGGAGACAAGCGACGAAGAGGCCAGTGAGGCAGCGTCCTGATGGTAGCAGGTGAGTTTAGCCAGCTCAACGAACGAGACGCTCATTCCCTGAGCAGATTTCATCTCTATGAGCCCACTTTCTCTATGCAACAACATCGATTTGCCTTGTTTTACGCAGTGGCATCCCTACCTCGCAGCCTGTCTAGATTTGCCGCTCCCGAGACCACCTTCGACAACCTCGAAATCGAAAACGGCTGGAAGCTCTTTTCCGACGTTGTCACTTGCTACTTGTCTAGCCATTCACCATGATTGGAGAGAACACCCTGCGGGCGTCATCTGGGACTACAACGACGATTCGGTTGACCAGCCAACTCATTTCTCACTCCTGTGCGATGGGAGTCATAGTGGATGGAGCTTCGCCAAGTGTGTCGCGGCCTGAGCAATTTCGGACGGGGATGCATGTTTTTGGGAAGCTAGCGAAGAGAGCATGGTGGGTTGCACAAGGTAGTGCCCTTTCATACTGCCTTGAACCTTGCTAACGTCTGCGCTGTGATGCTGCGGGCGTTCGTAGAGATAGATTTCCAAAACACGGCTTTTGTACTATCAAGTCTCAGTCGAGTCGTCCTCTGGGGATTGTGTTCGCAACGGTGGAAACTGTGTTTTTAAATTGTGTGTGTGTGTGTGTATATATATAATCCGACAGGGCTAGAAAAGCTCGCGCTTGTGTAGTTCCTGTGGATAAGGTTAGTAGGGATAATCGAGCGGAGAGGCTGTTGGCCTCTGCGAGATTAATCTGTTGTTGTAGGTGGTGTGTTTTTAATCGAGCGGAGAAGGATTCGTCCTCTGCTAGATTATTTGGTGGTTGTGGATGTTGTTTGGCGACTTGAAAGTCTGCCACGAAGTTGTTGGAAGGAAGGTGGTGCTCAATTCTCTTCGAGGCTTATGTGCTTCTCAGCAAGGAAGTCCTAGCCGATGGATGTTCAATAGTTCCGCTTGTATAGGATGGTCTGTACACATCGCGCTCGCGGATTCGAGGTATTGGACGGCGACTGAGCTACAGGAAGTCCTCCGAACACCCTGGTATTCGTCTGGGTGTCGCGGTTATTGCGTGGTTCCGAATGGTGGTCGCCCTCGTAGAGCTAACTGGCTGCGCTCTCGTCTGTCGAGGTTTACTATAGCGAGCCGTCTGACGCCGAGCCTTATAGCATCCGAAAAGTGGTGGAGTGGTGGATAGTGGTTCCCTTTTAATTGGGCGGTCCTGATACCGGTGTCCTCAGTGTCTGTGTCTTGAAATTTGCACTGTATATTGGGGCGCAGGGAACTGTTTACTTGTGTTTACAGTTGTGGTAGATATAGTTTGTGGGTGTGAACACTTAGTTCCACTATTCCCGTGCATTTGGCTTGGGATGTCAAGTCGTGAGTATGCTCTAGACCCTTGCCAAGCGGATTGCCAATGGTCTGTAAGAAACCTGGGTTGGTAAGTGTTTCATGTTTTGCTTCGTAAGTCTTGGTCGCACAGCTGTCGAACGGTTTCGTGGGGACTGGGTCGAAGTATCGACCGAGTCGCTTTGATCCCCGGATGCCGCTGTATTTCCTGGACCTTCGCTCGACTCGTCTGCCTTCCGCTGGGTTTTCCTGGGCGCCGCTACATTTCCTCGAGCTTTGCATTAGGTTTCTCGTCCTCCGTGCTATTGTTTCCAGGCGCTGCGACATTTCCCTGGCACCGCGACTCTCCCCTGGACCTTGCGTTGAGCTGGTTGTCCATCGCTGGATTCCTTTGAGCGCCACTGTATTGTTTCCAGTCCTGCGAGATTATCCCGCATCTGTGCGTCAATTTCTTGACCTTTGCTTCGCATTGCTGACCCAGATAGGCCCCCGTCTCACTCCTTCGATGGCTCACACTGCCGTTTGGTTACCCGTCGGACCGTTTCCGTGCCCTCCTGACCAGACTCGTCTGCAGGCGTGTGCTCGATGTCTGTTTCCACAGAATGTCTGCACCTATCGCGTCGTATGTCTCGCTCCCCTATCGTTTGTCCGTCTGAGTCATTCCTCTTCCAGCGGAGCAAGGGTTATAGGTGGCGTGTCATTCCCAAGAGACGGTGAGGTTTCCCTGTGCGTGCAGTAATCCAGCGGCCAGCCCATTCATGCCGGCGACGTTCGCAGTAATCGTGCGAGGTTACGGTGGGGTTGAGGGGCTGCGCAGACGCGGTGGGCTCATAGGTGGAACGGGAACGTATCCGGGCAAACATTGCGATAGCAGGAGGGAGTGTCGACGGGGTTGCACGGTGGGCTCATAGGTGGAATGGGAACGTATCCTGTGCGGTCGTAGGTAGAACAGGAACGTATCCGGGCAAACATTACCATAGCAGGAGGGAGTGTCGACGGGGTTGTAGGTGGAACGGTGATGTGTGTGCTTGGCGAACTAACTACAAAACCAAACCTGTGAAAACCGAATAACACTATATCCAAAACCTCTATACTCTGAATAAGACTTGTAATAGTCAAACTCGTCGTAAATCGGTGTAAGGGAGTGAAACCGAATAAACACAAATCTAATCAAATAGCTAATAGACACTAGCGAGTTCAGAACCCTGGGTACAGGGCCTTTGATGGGGGTGCAGGGTAGGTAGTTCGAGAGTTTGTAACGCGCACGTAAGACGTACTATCGACGAGCCTTGATGGGGCGGCCAAATACGATGTCCTAGTTCCTTAATCGGTATTCTTCCAAGTTCTTGTTCTTCTGTCTTCCTTAATCGGTATTCTTCCAAGTTGTTCCTCTGTCTTCCTTATTCTGTCCTGGTTCCTAAATCCTAAATCACTAATCACTATTCTTGTCAAACACCTTGATATCTTGATGTCCGAATAACGCTTTGCTCAGTTCACACAATCCAAATCCGATTTAAAGTTGTAGCCTTTGCAGTTTGTAGCTTAGCTAAACCCCAGATCGCGGCCTCAATAGGTGGGCGATTCCGTGGCTACAGTGTACCAAAATCCTACTTATATACCCTTGTCTGTGTCATATCTGGGTAGTAAATATTATGATGGATCGTCCCTCGAGTCATATTCGTACGCAGATCCCTGATCCGAATTGTGATTGTCGTTATTCGGTTATGATGTTTCTTCAGTTATCCGATTAGCGGCTCTGCCCTTGGTACCAGTGGATAGCCCTCGTCCGTAGCTTTCCGTGCATATGCGATTCGTCCCAAAACGTCCAGTAGTTCCGAAGTTATTGCCTTCACTTGTTTTCCGGATAAGGTCACCAGGATCATTTTGTAGTCACTTGGGTCTTGTAATCTTCGGCATCCGACGGCTTGTCCCTCTTGGCTCTGATTCGGGTTTCCTTGGTCCGATTAGGTCCGGTCCGTGTCTCCCCGCCATCTCATCACAAGTCCGAATAGCAAACGGTTATTCCGAGACTGCCAGGTCTTATTCGGTGTTTATCCCTTTGAGTGTTTTGCACCGGATTGGATAGGTCCAGGCTTGTGGGCTCTGCTGGTATGTGTAGACAGTGAACTTGGAATGCGCCGCGGGTCGTCAACCCCATTGCAGACCTTATTCACTGTTGCAGATATCTCCCAACTAGCTATTCGGGCTCATACTAGTTCTATGATGTGCGCACTGAATAAGCGCGAAAAGGTTGCCCTTCCACGCCTACTCCGTAAAGCGGCTTATCAACGGGGCTGTATCCGGGCAAACATTGTGATAGCAGGAGCGAGTGTCGTAGATTTGCTGTATTCGAGGACGGCGCGTCCGGGAGGCGTGTATTAATCCAGCGGTGGTGCTTATTGGGTTCCTTTGTTCGTCCAGGAGTGTATATTAGTCCAGCGGTGGTGCTCATTCGGGTCGCTTCATTGTCCTGAGGTGCGTAATAATCCAGCAGTGTTGTTTAATGGGTTGTGTTGTCGGTTGGCCATCTTGGTTCGGCATCCTAAGGCTTGTGTGGCGTGGCTCAGCTATCTATAGCCCTCACAGCGCAGAGCCAGTAGTGTTGCCGACGGCTGGCTCAGCTCAGCTCAGCTCGGCTTGAGCCGCAAAGCCGTTGTCGAACAGAGCTGTTTGGGGTCAATTTGACTCTTGAGGGTAATAAATGCAAGATCGGTCCATTCTCTCCCCAGAGCCGCAAATTTCAACTAGGTACGGCCAAAACTGCACTCAGAAAATAATCGGCTTTCGACCGGCTCGAACCCAGAGCCACTTGGGAGCCAGCCGTCGGCAACACTAAGAGCCCCCTGGCACATACGATCGGCGAGGTCCAAAACTTCAACGCTCTGCCAAAGCGTGTATAACAGTCTTTTCTGTGGTATGCAATGTCCATTCTTTGCTAGCCTACTCAAATCCTGATTCCAGGCGATATGTGTCGCAGCAATTGAATCGTAGGTGCGCAGCTTGAGCATATGAGCCTTGTCGTCAGTTGTCTTGGACTGCCATTTTTTTTTTGCCGTGCGTCCGCCTTTGTGTGTATAACTCAGCCGTCCTTCTAATGATAATACGCAGTAACTATCAAAGTCCACCCACTCTCCGTCGCTGTCGCTTTCCGTCCCTCTTGGGCTTACCGATTCCGACTCGTCACTTCAAGTTCGATATCCATGTTGTCCAGCAGGCGCTTCACGACATCTGTTGTCCGTCCTACCTCGCTTTTTGCAATGCTGAAGATCCGACAAATCATCTCCACAGTGCACCCATTTGAGTCCACGTAGCTGGACCGCTTTCCCTCAGCGTCGACTTGGTCAAGACAAAGACCGAAGTCCAGTGCCCAGGCTCGAAGGTTGTGGAGGTGGTGCCGCTTAGCAACGGATGCCACATGGAGTAGACGAGTGTCAGGAACCGACTGATGGCGCATCACATATAGTGCATCACGCCATCAGTCGCGTCGTCCACATAATGCTGCTGGCTTTGGCGAAATGAATCGCCATATCGCCATCGCCACCCTGGCGATATGTGGCGATATCGCCGATCGGGATTTTCGGGGGTGGCGATAATCAGTTGGGTAGATAATCAAAGCAAATATTTTTCTCTGTAAAAAAGAAAAAAAGACAATGGACGCAACGTCAAAGCACAAAAAACAGATGAATATAACAGTTCTGCCACCCACTCGTCGGCCTCTGATCACCCTCACGACCTCATCCCATCATGCCCCGCATCCTGGACCCATTCTACGACGCCCACTTCACGTTATTTGCCGTGAAGGGTAACAAATCGAAGCGCAACATCTATTCATGCAACCATTGTGATCAGCAGATTGAACATCGCGAGAACCGGCTCGCATCGCACCTTGTGGAACCCAAGAAGTGCAAGAAGGCTCCCGCCGCTGCTCGTACGGGAGCCCACATCCTTATGGCCGCAAAGAAGAGCGGAAAGCGATCAGCACCCGACTCGGACAGCGATGAAGAATCACCTGCCACAGATGCAAACACCGGTGCCACTGTCGTTCGCGAGCCCTCCGGCAGTCAGCCACCAGTCAAGAAACGCAAGCAGGAGAAGCAGATAAGCCTCGACGGGATTGTAGACCGGCCAATGACCACCGCGCAGTCAGATTCCGCCAACCGAAAGCTGCTCCGATACTTTATCCACTCGAACACGGCATTTGTCAACGCAGACAATATCTTCCTGGCCGATTTCGCAAATGAGATTCGCCCCTCATTCAAGATCGCATCCCGCACCACAATGTCGACACTCCTTCTGGACTCTGAACACAGCCGCATTCATCTTGAGATGGTGGATACGCTGCAGAAGTGGAGTCGCAGCGGGACGTTGTTGATTGACGGATGGGAAGATGAGCTGCGTCGTTCGCTGTATGGGACTGCCGCGGCACGCGTTGACGAGCCTACGATTGTCATGGGCCTGAACGACGTAACGGGCAATCGTGGGAGCGCCCCCAAGATTCTTGAGGCAGCGGAGCTTGCTATGGCGGAGATGGGCATTGAGGACGCGAGTTGCTTTCTCGCCGCAGTGACCGACAATCCCAATGTTATGAAGGTGTTCCGGAACCTACTTGAGAAGAGCTATCCTTGGCTGATTGTAAGCGCCCGCCATATTATCAAAAGTGTCGCTTACCTAGATTACAGACGCTCGCTTGTTGGGCGCACCAGCTTAACACGCTAATCGGTGAGATCTGTCGTTTCCCCGCTGCCAAGGCGGCCTTCCTGAAAGGCAACCGCGTCGTTACCTTCTTCAACGGGTCGCACTACTGGGGTGGTCAGCTCAAGATAGCGGCTCTCGCAGAAGAAATCACCAGAGGACTCAAGAAAGACTGTGCATCGCGTTGGTATGCACTGATTGTGCTGTTGCTCAGTGTCGATGCACACAAGACGCCACTTAACACCCTGGTGGCCCGGCCCGAGGCTCGGAAGGCGACAGACGGCCTCTCTGCAGTCAACGCGGATGTTGTTCGCATAATCCAGGACCACGACAATTCCTTCTGGCCAATGATTAAGCAAGGAATCCGGATCGCGCGGCCCTTCGTCGATGTGATTGCCCAGTGCGAAGGCCGTGCAGTTACCCTTGCCGACTGCATGCTGAATCTATTGCGAGCCGCTCGTCAACTTTCGGTGCTGAAAGACGCAGATGATGATGATCGTGCATTCAAAAAGCATGCACATGCCGTCGTCGATAAGCGTTTCCGTCAGATGGCAACCCCCGTTCACCGCCTAGCCCTGTTCCTGCACCCCCTGTGTCGCAAATTCGCTGTCGTGGATGCTCCGGGATTTACACTTCGCGATCTAAAGAAAACAGCGCTCAGCATTGCGAAGGACAAGTGGAAATGGAGCAAGCTTGACTGCCAGATCCTCGCAAGCGATATCGACGAATATGGCAGCTGCCGAGAGCCATTTGCGGGCGGCCAGAAGGATGCGCGAGAATGGTGGAAAGTTCTCCCCGTTATCCCGAAGCTGCACACTCTCAAACCGTTTGCGCTCGCCATCCTGTCCATCGTTCCCCATGCAGCAGAGATTGAACGTCTATTCTCTTCCTGTAACGGGATTCAGTCTCCGAAAAGGAACAGCTTGGCCGTGAGCACATTTTCGAAGCTCGCAAAGGTTCGCAGTCGTCTGGTCGAAGAAGCAAAGGCACGCACGCCACCAAAGACCACTGGAAGAACGAAAAGCAAGACGGCTGACGGGCCGTCAGTCACGAAACCGACCGCTGAGAAAAGCGCACCATTGGAGAAGGATCAGACACTCGAGAAGTGGCAGGCGCCACTCGACCGAGCAGGCGACGATTCTGAGGCGGTAGACGGTGTTGAATCGGCTTTCCAGGAGTTGGAGCAGACGTTGGAGGAGGAGAGTGATCACGATGAGGCCGACGAGGATGTAGATACAGATGAAGAGCTGGAACAGGCTTCGACGACGACCGTCGCCAGTGCGAAGGGAAAGAAGAAGGCTGCCGGCAAGCTGTCACTGATGGCCGGCGACATTTATGACTTCAAATTGGTCCAAAAGGCCCTCGACAACGTCGTGCCACGCGAGGAGGTTCAGAAAGTCAACGTTGTGAGGCACGGAGAGTCAGAAGACTGGGATATTATGGATTTATTGTAAAAAATAATATATTTAATTTAAGCGGCCACGTGACGTTTCGCCGCCTGGCGACAAACCTGGCGATATGGCGATATCGTTTCGCCGTGGCGCTATTCTCTCAGAATCGTTTCGCCATGTGCATTACGTCCACAACATATCCAACGATCGCGTTTAAGGAGGAGATCAGATACATATACCAAGGGCAGGGACGACTGCTGTCGCGGCTTGACAGGGAGGAGTGGATCCGACATGTAGGAGGGATTGATAGGATACCGATTGATAGCATAGATACCCTGTAGTATAAGAAGGGACAGTAGAAGCTAGGAGCTCTAGCTTCTACCTCGTCTAATACACAGCCTTACCCTCCACAGTCTCGTATTGGACTTTCCGTCCATGCTCAACACATCTCGACAGCGTCAGGTTCTAGACTCTGAATTCCCGTCGTAGAACCCGACCATTCCGACTCGCGCCCTGTTGGACTCCTAGACCCCGCTGAGGTTGCGGGTTCTGTCGTACACATCCCCACGGAGGCTCCTGAGACTCGCTATCGCGAGGAGAGCACTCCAGTTTGCCCTTGGTGTCTTGGGACTGTGGAGCCCTGACCCCGTTCTTGACAACGAGGGATGTTGGCGTACCCGATGTAGGGGGAGGACTGCATGTGGATCTTGTAGGGACTATATTGGAGCAAGGTGTGGTTACAGTCTACCTCGAGAATGTTCACTCATGACACGTACATTGCCCTGCAGAACACACGAAAATCCTCTGCGGAACGCCCTCATCGGGAAATGATTTCCCATGATAAGATAAGATAGTGCACTTCACATGACTTTCCGAGCGCCTGGGGCAGCGTAACCTCATCTGGATATATAATATAATATTGCATATGTCTCTGTATGAGGCTTGAGTCGCATCTCTATATCATCTAACAACAGGCAAGCCAAGTTCCAAGCCACCTCCGCTCAACCCGACACACTGATCGGATAACTGAATCGGGGTGATGGCCCCTACAACCAGCGAGATTGACGAGTTGATGCACAAAGAGCACAGAGTTGGGTGTATTTCACTCCTACATCTCACTCACAGCACATTTTAGGCAAAATTTAGGCTGTCTGAGCCCTCCCAGAGCCCATGTAAAATAGATACCAAAAGTTTTTTTCACCGGACCTCGGGACCCCCACCCCATGTGACTGATAGGTGTAAACCCGTTGGTTTACCTTGACATCACTGGATGTCACCATCAGTAGTCACATAACCTCTTGTACCCGTACCCCATCCCTGGAATCCACAGCCTGGTCCTGTTTACCTGCTGCGCGTCCTCAGTGTTTCCTGCATGGCTAGCACTAGGCTAGCAGGCTTCCAATAGGCATCTTGAACCCTCCTTGCACGGACGTGTGTAGCACGCTTTATATAGACCCTCAGCGTGTTGTTCTTTGTCGTCACCTGTAATATGCTTGTAGTGCACGCGCAATGGAAAATGCTCTAAATCAACCCAACCAAAAACCACCTAAACGGAAGTATCCGAATAGCGCTGACCAGCAGCACCGAGACGTTAACAAATGGGTCAAGCTCGAGTATCCAACACTGGCGTCGTCTAAGGCTCCAACCATATACTATATGTATACGGCTCAGGGTCTATCCTATATGGATACGGTATGTATACGGTATATACCATATATATACAGTTATACGGTAATTCATATACGGTAAATTTTAAGCTAGGAAAACGTGAACCAGAGTCAACTCGGTGCAAGTGATTTGTTGGCGGGCACTGTATGCACACTTGAAAGTCTCATCCAGCTCATAATTAGGATGTATAAGGCTTCCCAATCCAGGTTGGCTAGCATTTGGTGTGTGCTTAGGAAGGTGACAGGGGCCCATCAGGCCAAATTAGGACACCGGATCACGGATGCCGACTGCTGCAGAAACAAAAACTTTGAGAAAGGCACTGGGGAGCAGTAGTGGGTCAACAACCAAGACCTTGCCCTGGGCCAGTGCATCGCGGGAAAGCCAGTATCAGGAACCCTACGGAACATGCTCCACAATCCACCCAAACTTTTGAAAACAGCTGTAATATACAGTATATATACACTATATACTGTCTACAGAGCAGCCCGTATACGTATACGTTACTATATGGTTTATACCGTATATATACAGTAGTGTATACTATATGGTTGGAGCCTTAGTGTTGTCGATGCGCGCAAGTACGGGGGTTCCAAGCGAAGTATACGCTTGTGGCAATTCAGACAAACATGTGTAACGGACGCAAAGGTCGATGTGCGAGAGTGTGTGTGTAGTGTGTGTAACGATGAGTATGCAAGCCGTCCAAGTCCAAGTCCAAATCTGTAATCCAATCAAAGTCGCGTCGTTGTCGCTTCGTGCAGTCCCAAAGTCTGTAATCCGTTCGTCGTTGTCGTCTGTCCTAACGCTAACCTCAAGTGAACCGTTTTCGTGGGGGAAAAAGCTTCTTCTATCTACTACATCTTTGCCTTATATACCCAGAGCCTTTGTTATACATGCATGTCACAGCCAAACAGCAACCGCCTCATGCCCAGCATCTCCAAGCAACAAGCCTACGGTGCTCATAGAGACAGACCCCAAAGGCATGGAGACCATGCAACGTTCCCTGTTTCCAACCTGTTACTGAGCAACTCTCGCCGTTGCTCCTCTACCGTTGCTCTATTTCGCGGTGTTGCTTGCCCAGCTCGTCTACGGCTGCCTAGTTACACGTGTATCCAGGCGATGGACGCGTAGATACGCGTCACAGCGCGTCCATCGCCATAGTGGAAGAGCGTGGTGCCCGTTACCACGGGGCCGCTACCGTTACTGTGACGATCAGTCCACGAGGCCCGCGGCGTCTCTCTCTCTCTCCGCCATCTCTGCGCCTGCGCGTCCACTTCCGCCGAGTCTCGACTCTCGCTGTATCGGTGAAGCTCGAGGATTCCGAGCTCTCAGCCTGCTTTCCAAGGTGTGCGAATTCCCCGCCCATTACCTGTGTCTGCGGGTCTTAAGCTTGCTTCTATATGATGTTCGGAGAGAGGAGCTCAAAACTTCAGGCCGCTTCACAGAACAAACTAGATTACAAGATATATCCGACACAAACAGCGAGAAAAGCGATAACCAAATGTTGGAGACCTCAGTGCTCCGAAATGGTTCAGGAAACTGCTTTTCCTGACGACGGATAAGAGTCGAGAATGGAGACGGGACAAACACTCACATGTGTGCACCAACTACTAGTTTGTTATATCACCGTCCTCGCATTCACGAAACCGGTTGCGGCCCCAGAAAATAATCCGCCACGAGGGTCATCGGGGGAATGAGAGATGCCATGAGTGTGTCCACATATTCGACAACGCATGGGTATCCACTGGCACTCGCCTGCGCTCGAGTTCGTTCCAGGGACGCAACGTCGTGAATGTTGGGGATTGCACTCCAGAAACTTTGACAATTGGAGCGGTGTTTACAACGACGCCCAGCTGACCGTGGCAGCGTCTCTGTAGTCGTCAGCGCCCGGGCCAGGTTGGAGAGCAGAGCATGACCGAGTAACAGGCGATGCAGTTGCATGTAGCTGAGCTGAAAGTGAGCGAAACCGTGTTCCGCCGACGCAACAGCCGGCCCAGAGGTTATTTGCTTTCTGAGCTCCATGTAAACCTCGGCTTGCAGGATCCGTAGGCCGTAAAGCTCGCCCACAGTTAGCGTCTGCTGATACGACACTTTTTCCTGCTTGATACGGGCGATCCAAGCCACCTCGACGAGATCGAAGAGCTCGGGAGCAGAGGACTTGCAGCGGAGAGCCATGCTGAGGATGTGCTCGAGGTCATCCTCAGAGCAGGTGTCGAGATAGCTTGGCAGAGCGCTGGGGACGAGGCGGGCCATCATCCACGCCCAGCTTTCGTAGTGCGCGAGGATGTATTTGTGCGCGACCTCGAGGATGCGAAGATATTGGCGCACATCGACACTTCCGGGCGTTGTTGAGATCGAGTACATTTCGCTGGGGCTGCGCAAAAGAAGGGTTTTCAGTCAAGCCATTGCGTGCAGTTGACAACTTGGACGCACAGTGCGTACATAACCCAGCAAAGAGCACGGAAGTCTTCGGCGCTGTCGTCGAGCAGGATGGTCTCTGACTTGTCCCCTTTCGCATCCTTGAACAGGTTGCAGAACATCGATTCCGGGTCTCGACGGAGATTGAACTTGTGTAGCTGCTCGAAATGTGTTCGGTAAGATTCAAAATCGAAATCGAAAGAAAGTCGCACCTTGAATAAGACCCCCTCTACGAGGAACGTACAGTCTCCGTCCTCGAAGTAGTATTTTTCATCCTTCTCTGGGACTAGGACTCGGAGGAACAGTCGTTGGTTGAATTCCAAGAACAGTCAAGGGCTCATTCACCTTTAACCTCGGCACTGGCAGTGGGGGAGGGAGACGTGGACTCGTTCGGCGCCATTAGAATGTGGAGGTGGGAGGTAAGGTGTGCGTGCGGTTGCTCTAACACGTCCTCGCGATTTACATGAGGGTCCACCGATATAGCTCGATTGAGTCTCAGAGAACGTTCGGTCCAAACCGGGCCGGCGCTGTGACCACCGGTGACTTGGACCGACGATGCACCTCGTTCTCAAAGCCCTGCTCCGACGCGACTTCCCTCGTCTCTTCCGCTGCTTCGATGTCGAGTTTAGCATCAGCAATGGATGGGAACCGCTCCTTCGCCGGCTCTGCAACGCTATCCAGCACGACCCGAATGTCGCCTTCTCCCAGATCAAGGAGAAGTTCGCTGGATTGAGGGTGTATAACGGTGGAGCGACCAGGGACACCAGGGACAAGCAGCACCAGGTGCAAGAAGAGTCGTTCTTGATTTGCGAGCGGTGCGGAGAGGATGGGCGGTTGGCGACGAGAGGCGGATGGTTGTTCACGTCGTGCCAGGAGTGCATGGATGTGTATAGGCCAGACGGGAAAGAGTACAACTGGGAAAGTGACGAGGAGTATTCAAGCGACGAGGAGGAGACCAGTGATGAGGAGGAGACAAGCGACGAAGAAGTGATCATGCATGAGGCAGCGTCCTGATGGTAGCAGGTGAGTTTAGCCAGGTCAACGAACGAGGCACTCATTCCTGGGCAGATTTCATCTTTATGAGCCCACTTTCTCTATGCAACGACATCGATTTGCCTTGTTTTACACGGTGGCATCCCTACCTCGCAGCCTGTCTGCCGCTCCCGAGACCACCTTCGACAACCTCGAAATCGACAATGGCTGGGAAGCTGGAAGCTCTTCCGACGTTGTCACTTGCTACATGCCTCGCTGTCTACGCCATTCACCATGATTGGAGAGAACACCCCGCGGGCGTCATCTTGGACTACAACGACGGTCGACCAGCCAACTCGTTTCTCACTCCTGCGCGATGCGGCGACAATGGGAGTCGCAATGGATGGAGGTTCTTCGCCAAGAGTGTCTCGACCTCAGCAATGCGGACGGGGATGCGTGCTTTTGGGAACCTCATGAAGCGAGGCTGGACAGCAGTGAGGGGAGCGTGCGGTTGCACAAGGTATGCCCTTTCGTACTGTCTTGAACTTTGCTAACTTCCGGCAGAGCTAGTCAACGCACGGCCAGCGCGTCTCCTTGCACATATCGATTATGGCCTTCCTCTCCGACCCTTCCGCCTACAGCACCAGTCGAATTGCCTCTCTTCTGGAGACCATGCAAGACCGTCGTTCTCTGAGGTCCCGCAGTCAGTGGATGGGCGGTCTTCGTCAGGAGTCGATGTCTGGAATGCCAGTGCGGACGGCAAGATGCATGCCTGGAACCATGACGATTCGGAGCAGAACTGTCAATGCAGCGCTGGAGACGTGTGGTACGTCCTCTTTCGATAGCCTAAGCTCTCCTAACGGCTTATTTTAGTGCAGATATATCTGCCTAGCACTCGCCGTCCTCACCCCGTTATCGATCCTACCGCCCATGAATCTTCGCTCACCGTCCCACTTTTCCTTCACCGCCCCTCCTCTCCCGCCGCGACCAGTCATCCGAAAACTCCCAATAGCCCTCGCCGCACGTCAAGGAGCCCTTGGCCAGCGTATGCGCGTACTATTAGGCCCATCCTACCATCCCGGCAGACTTGATTTGTCTATCCATGGCCGGGTATCTTGTCTGTCGACAAGACCGACTTGTTGACGACGTCCTCCCCCATCGTCGTCCAAATGTGCTGGTGCTTCCGTCCATGCACCGTCGCTCGCCCAGACGGGGGGTAGATGCAGAACCGCTCGGGGGTACTGCCCCTCGTTGGCCAGCAGCTGCTCAGTCGTACTGGCTTGTATGCAAACGTGCTCATGAGCCTCTCTGGACACCGGTCCTCGTTTCGTTGCAGTGAGTCCGTCTTTTATGCCGCAGCCGTCCTTCTAACCATAATGGCGGCTTTCAGCACGCATTCTTGCGGGCATGAGGCGTCGTGAATACGGAGAAAAGGTCCATTGGTGAGTCAATTACTGTCCTACGTCTCCTTGCTCATGCATTCCAGGCGGACCATCCATTATTGCCTCGAAGTACACCCACTCTCCGTCGCTGTCGCTTCCCGTTCCTCTTGGGCTTACCCACTCCGACTCGTCGCTTTCAAGCTCAATATCCATGTTGTCCAGCAGGCGCTTCACGACGTCCGTCCTACCCTCGCTTTTCGCGATGCTGAAGATCCGACAAAGCATCTCCACAGGGCATGCATCCGAGTCCACGTAGCTGGATCGGTTCCCCTCGGCGTTGACCCGGTCAAGACAAAGCCCGAAGACGACGTCCAGTGCCCAATAATTCTGGCAATTGTAGTGGTAGCTACAATAACCTTGCTGTGGTAATGTCTGTGTGGGCGTCGTCGCAACTCGCGCCAGGTTGGAGAGCAGGGCATGTCCGAGTAACAGACGATGCAGTTGCATGTAGCTGAGCTGAAAGTGGGCGAAACCGTGTTCCGCTGACGCAACAGCAGGCCCAGAGGTTATTTGCTTTCTGAGATCCATGTAAACCTCGGCTTGAAGGATCCGTAGGCCGTAAAGCTCGCCCACAGTTAACGCCCGCTGATACGAGACTTTCCCTTGCTTGATGCGGGCGATCCAAGCCACCTCAACGAGATCGAAGAGCTCGGGAGCGGAGGTCTTGCAGCGGAGAGCCATGCTGAGGATGTGCTCGAGGTCATCCTCAGAGCAGGTGTCGAGATAGCTTGGCAAAGCGGAGGGGACAAGGCGGGCCATCATCCACGCCCAGCTTTCGTAGTGCGCGAGGATGTATTTGTGCGCGACCTCGAGGATGCGAAGATATTGGCGCACATCGACACTTCCGGGCGTTGTTGAGATCGAGTGCATTTCTCCGGGGCTGCGCAAAAGAAGGGTTTTCAGTCAAGCCATTGCGTGCAGTTGACAACTTGGACGCACAGTGCGTACATAACCCAACAAAGAGCACGAAAATCTTCGGCGCTATCGTCGAGCGAGATGATCTCTGACTTGTCCCCTTTCGCATCCTTGAACAGGTTGCAGAACATCGATTCCGGGTCTCGACGGAGATTGAACTTGTGTAGCTGCTCGAAATGTGTATTCAGTAAGATTCAAAATCGAAATCGAAAGAAAGTCGCACCTGGAATAAGACCCCCTCCACGAGGAACGTACAGTCTCCGTCCTCGAAGTAGTACTTTTCATCCTTCTCTAGGACTAGGAAGAATAGTCGTGGGTTGGAATTCAAGAACAGTCAAGGGCTCATTCACCTTTAACCTCGGCACTGGCAGTGGGGGAGGGAGACGTGGACTCGTTCGATGCCATTAGAATGTGGAGGTGGGAGAAGGTGAGCGTGCGGTCGCTCTAACGCCGCCTTCGCGATTTACACGAGGGTCCACCGATATAGTTCGATTGAGTCTCACTAAAGAAAGTACCGCGTCGTAAGTCAACATTTGTGAACTTGGACAGAATCCGCTGCTCAGTCGAAGAGATATCCCACTACAATCCATCAGATGAGGCAATATGGACCTCAGTGCGCTCAACCATGCTTCAAAGACGCATCCGAAACTTTATGTGGAATTGCATTCATAACACATACAGAGTGGGAAACTTCTTTGCACGCATCACAGAAATGCAACACCTCGCAGATTGCCCAATCTGCAAGGTACCAGAAACGATGGAACACATTGCTCTCGAATGCCAGGCTCCGGGCCAACAAAAAATATGGGAACTAACAGAACAACTGTGGAAGTTGAAATACAAAGTATGGCCCAAAATGGGCTGGGGACTCATTCTGGGATGCAACGTAACTCGCTTCAACAGTCGTGCTCAAAGCGAAAAGGATAGGCTGTATGCCATCCTAGTGTCCACTAGCTGGCACCTAATATGGAGAATCCGCCTCCAACACAGAATAGACTTTCATGATGACCCCGAACGATGGCATACAGAGAAGCAGATCCACAACATGTGGGTTTCTGATATTAACTACGCGCTGAAAAGAGACTGTATTCTTACAAATAGATTCCGCTTTGGACCACTCGCATTTGACCTCAATGACGTCCTAAGGACCTGGAGTGGTATACTAGCTGAGGAAGACTCGTTGTCAGAGAATTGGATAAATGAGGGGGTTTTAGTGGGTATACGACCTATAATCGATAAAAGACAAACTGGAATAGGGTAAATGGAGTCGGAGTCCCACACTGGCATTAATTGTGCGTAATGGCATTTCCTCCCGGACAAATTCTCGGCAACAACTGGACTTCCTAATACCAGTAAACCCAGCGGACAACCTTGGAATGCTTCTGCAGACTGAGTATTGTTATCTAACGCTCCAAAAAAAAAAAAAAAAAAAAAGAGTCTCAGAGAACGCCCGGTCCAAACCGGGCCGGCGCTGTGACCACCAGTGACAGAGACGACGATGCAGCCCGCTCTTGAAGCCCAGCTCCGACGCGACTTCCCTCGTCTCTTCCGCTACTTCGATGTGGAGTTTAGCATCAGCAACGGATGGGAGCCGCTCCTTCGCCGGCTCTGCAACGCTATAGCCTATCCAGCACGACCCGAATGTCGCCTTCTCGCAGATCCAGGTGGATTGAAGGCGTATAACCGTGGAGCGACCGGCGACAGCGAGGATAAGCAGTACCTATTGCAAGAAGAGTCGTTCTTGACTTGTGGGGAGGATGGGCGGTTGGCAACGAGAGGCGGATGGATGTTCACGGCGTGCCAGGAGTGCATGGATGTGTATAGGCAGACGAGAAAGAGTGCAACTGGGAAGAGACCAGTGACGAGGAGGAGACAAGCGACGAAGAGGCAAGTGAGGCAGCGTCCTGATGGTAGCAGGTCAGTTTAGCCGGCTCAACGAACGAGGCACTCATTCCCTGGGCAGATTTCATCTCTATGAGCCCACTTTTTCTATGCAACGATATCGATTTGCCTTGTTTTACGCGGTGGCATCCCTACCTCGCAGCCTGTCTGCCGCTCCCGAGACCACCCTCGACAACCATCTCGAAAACGGCTGGGAAGCGTTGCTACATGCCTCGCTGTCTACGCCATTCACCATGATTCGAGAGAACACCCCGCGGGCGTCATCTTGGACTACAACGACGGTCGACCAGCCAACTCGTTTCTCACTCCTGCGCGATGCGGCGACAATGGGAGTCGCAATGGATGGAGGTTCTTCGCCAAGAGTGTCTCGACCTCAGCAATGCGGATGGGGATGCGTGCTTTTGGGAACCTCATGAAGCGAGGCTGGACAGCAGTGAGGGGAGCGTGCGGTTGCACAAGGTATGCCCTTTCGTACTGTCTTGAACTTTGCTAACTTCCGGCAGAGCTAGTCAACGCACGGCCAGCGCGTCTCCTTGCACATATCGATTATGGCCTTCCTCTCCGACCCTTCCGCCTACAGCACCAGTCGAATTGCCTCTCTTCTGGAGACCATGCAAGACCGTCGTTCTCTGAGGTCCCGCAGTCAGTGGATGGGCGGTCTTCGTCAGGAGTCGATGTCTGGAATGCCAGTGCGGACGGCAAGATGCATGCCTGGAACCATGACGATTCGGAGCAGAACTGTCAATGCAGCGCTGGAGACGTGTGGTACGTCCTCTTTCGATAGCCTAAGCTCTCCTAACGGCTTATTTTAGTGCAGATATATCTGCCTAGCCCTCGCCGTCCTCACCCCGTTATCGATCCTACCGCCCATGAATCTTCGCTCACCGTCCCACCTTTCCTTCACCGCCCCTCCTCTCCCGCCGCGACCAGTCATCCGAAAACTCCCAATAGCCCTCGCCGCACGTCAAGGAGCCCTTGACCAGCGTATGCGCGTACTATTAGGCCCATCCTACCATCCCGGCAGACTTGATTTGTCTATCCATGGCCGGGTATCTTGTCTGTCGACAAGACCGACTTGTTGACGACGTCCTCCCCCATCGTCGTCCAAATGTGCTGGTGCTTCCGTCCATGCACCGTCGCTCGCCCAGACGGGAGTAGATGCAGAACCGCTCGGGGGTACTGCTCCTCGTTGGCCAGCAGCTGCTCAGTCGTACTGGCTTGCATGCGAACGTGCTCATGAGCCTCTTTGTGAGCAGCTCGGTCGCACTGGTTACTTGTGCATCTGCTACTCCACACAGCCATGGTGCATGAATGAAAGCTGTGTGCGATACGCGCAGGGACAGTTCTCGAAGGTTGTGGGTCGAGCGATGGTGGGGCAGCGTTACTGCAAGCGTTTGCGGGCAGTGTGCAGCGAGACGACGATAGAAAACGGATCGTAGCTTGACTCCGCGAGCCACACTTTACATGGAGACTGGGTTGTTCCCTTGGTAGTTCTCGCCAGGGGATACATACTTGATGTACAGAACTGCTGCAGTGAGATATCCTATGGTCTGCCGGTGTACATAATGTTGCCGTTTTTAAAACGAGAGCCTGTGGTCGGGACCGTCGAGCATACCATGCCGCATTAGATTATCCTCGGGACGCCGCGGGGTCTGTGCATTGTTCATTCGCCGCGGTTGAGGCCGAGGAGTCGGTATTCAGCCCGAGTTCAGCCCGAGGGGAAGTAATGTTGTCCGAGAGTATAAAATGGCGGAGAATCCGTTGAGCTGCACCAAATACTTGCTCCTGTATCTCGCCTACAAACCAATGGTCAGATTGGCGGTTAGCATCAGCCTTCTCGTCGCATTATGCGGGGCCAGAGGAGCTTTGACCGCTTCCACCACTACAAACACAACACTCTCTTCGCTCCCCGACTTCATCCATGAGGTTTTTGCGCAGCTTACCTCGACAAACGACACCGTGTCCGATGCGGCCCTGAACAACTTCTACTCGCCGGATCTCCAGGCAAGGTCAGAGATCCTCTTGTCTCTAACGACGCAAAGGATACTGACGTCTCATCCGTTAGTGCTGTTGCAACCAGCTCGAATCTCAACCACACCGCCTTCGGAGAGCTCGTCCAGGGTCTCCGCGCCGAGTTGGCGGAGCGCCAGTTGAAACTTTTGTTGTGGCCACACCCGCCGATCCGACCAACCAGACGGGAGCCATCGCTGCGACTCATGTGCTCAGTGCGGTGCAGGATGGGCAGCAGGTCGTCGTCACTATCGTTTCACTCCTGCGCGTCGAGTGGATCCAGGACGAAGCGTACGATCAGGGAGGACACAGAGAAGTTGTGACAGAGGCGATCATGAATGCGGTTGTCCCCCAGTAGAGCGATAATGTACCTGCGGTATTACATCCGTTCACGACATAGATATCGACGAGGCCTCGGCCATTTCTGTTCCAGATTCGTCGGGCCCTAGGAAATAATCCACGGCATCGTTTCGGAGGCCAAAGCGATCCAAATAATCAGCGATGCACGGACTTTCCTTTCCTACAGCTTGAGCCCTTTCCAAGCTGGCCATTGGTTCACAAAAATTCCAAGCGACCTTGTTCTCCCAGATCCGCCCGCAACCGGGGTGGTCTGTGCAAGTCACTAGGTGCTGAGTGCCAGGGGTCGAAAACCGTTGGGTCCAGATGTGGTAAAGCGCGCTGTTGAGCATAACATGTCCCGAGAGTAGCCGCTGTAATTGGTAATCGGTCAGATTGAGGTGCGCGAAGCCGCCATTTTTCGGAGAAAGAAGGATGGGCGCTTCAATACGCTTCCGGAGCCAGAGGTACACGCCTCCTTGCAGTGTTCTCCGTCCGTGCTCTTCTCCGATCTTCAGTGCTCGATGGCAGGGAATCTCCCCGCGTTGTACGCGGCTGATGTACACAGTATCCGCCATATTGAGCAGTTTGATGTTGTTGGAGACAACAGCGAGATCTAGGGTACGCTCCAGGATGTCCTCCGTGCAAGTATGGAGATGAGCCAGTAGACGTTCGTGGTGCACGTCGAGCATCTTCAACGCCCAGCTTTCAAACTGGGGCAGAATGTACTTGTGGGTCATTTTTGCGACGCGAAGGAGGCGCTGGACGTCTGCGCACTCCGATCCTTGAAGATATATTTCCCCCGGACTATAGAAGACGATGAAAAGTTGAATTTCCGGACGTAACTTCTGGACTCACGGGGCATATATAGCCCAACAGAGAGCTCGGAAATCATCCACAGTGTCTGTAGGCATTGGAATGACCTGCTGCTCGTTCGCAGACGCCAGCTTTGGCGCAGGCAGGCTGAACATGTCTCGAAAGACCGACTGGTCCCTGCACAGGGGCCACCTGTGAATCTGAAGCGCGTTGGACGGTTATTCGATGTTACATGAGCAAAGGAATCCACCTTGAATAGGGTACCATCAACTTGAAAGATGCAGTCGCCGTCATCGAAGTAGTATTCCTCGTCATGGACCGAGTCTCCTAAGCGGTTGAGCGCCGGTGAGCCAATGCAAGCTTGAGGCATCAACGCACCACTATGTTCTGCGGCGATGGTATCGGTTCGCATGTTATGGGTCGAAGACGTGCGGGTGTGGACGGTGGAGGAGAACGTCAAGGCCGATGATGATGGTGACGGTTTTGGACAAGGGTGAGAAACCCGCGGTCACATGATATTATGCGAGAGCACGGCGCGGCACAGGAACTTTTGCGGCCCGTACAAGGCGCGCTGGTAACCCAAAGCCATGACAGATCGCGTGTCAAAGAACATCGCAGACTGTCGCGACCAATCGCGACGATTCGGCCAGATCCTCGTCGAGTTTAATATTACTGCAGCATAGTGGGACGATATTCCTGTGACATGGGTCTAGATCGTCAAAGCGCCGAAAGAAAGCAACCCGCTCAAAACGTCTTGGTCCACGCAGCCACGTCGACCCCATTCTTCCGCGAATATGTTATCCAAGGCAGTTTCTAGATCCAATTCGTCAAAAGCGCCCGTAGGCCAGCATACCACTCACGAAGAGGTCCTCCAGCCCCATCCGCCGTTCTCCATCCTTCTCAAGACACGCATCGACAAACTCCTCCGCATCAGAGCCGAATTTTCGTGGGGGCAGCCTCGGCGCGGGCTCATTGATAATTTGGTGCATGAGCTCGACGATGCTGATTGTCATGCCGCCGCCGTGAAGCGAGACGCCTTTAATGCGTCGTCTAGAGCGCCTTTTAGCTCCGGAGGGTATCTACATGGAACGTGAGTCGACTTGATTATCACTGGGTATGCACGCACCGCGAGGGACGTGCGATGATTTACGCGCCGTGTCCTCTCGCCCTCACACTCCAAATCCGACTCGTTGTCCGAGTCAGAGGAGCCGGAGAAGGGGAATTGCCCAACGATGAGTTCGATGAGCGTTATACCCAGCGACCAGATGTCCGATTTGACAGAGTGCGTGGCGCCTTTTATGCGTTCCGGCTGCGTAAACATTTAGATGCGAATGCCAGCAGAGGAAGAGCGATTGTACGCTGAAGTATGTCGACGTGCCGACGAAAGTATTGGCAATGGGGTCCATGAACTTGCCCGAAACGCCAAAGTCGCAGAGCTTGATGTCGCCTGTAGAGTTGCAGAGGATGTTTGAGGGCTTGATGTCTGCAACGAGCATTTTATTAGTGACACAGAGGAGGCTCGTAGCGCACCTCCGTGGATAATGCGGTGCTCTTCATACAGGTAGCGCAGTCCCTGAAGGACTGCGACTGCGACCTTGCCAACCACCTTGAGGTCTATAGGTCCGATACGCTTGTATATGGCGGCGAAGGAGCCCTTGTCCATAAACTCCATCCACATGCATATGTTGGGCTCCATCAGGTACGCGCCGTATGACGAAACGATGAAGGGTGAGTTGCAGGTGTGTATGGTTTGGAGCTCCAGCAGGATCTTCTTCCGTTCAGCAGGGTTCGCATCGCTTAGGACAACCTACAAGGAGACAGTGAGTCTCAGCGTCTGGGGGAATAACCCCCCGCTTGGGGACAGACGGACGAGCAACGCACCTTCTTCGCCATGAGTGTCCCTGTCTCCACATGCTGCACCTTCATAACACTAGTTCTCCCGCCATTCCCGCTCCCCAGTTCCTGCAGACTCATAAAATTATCGTTCCTCACGTCAAATTCGCGCTTCTCGGTGTTGCCGTGGAGGGTTGCCTGTCGGCGAGACCGCGAGGCTGACTCGGATGTCGTGGATTGTGCTGTCGCGGCGAGCTGAAAGGTGTTTCTGCCCCAGGATTTCTTTTTCTTCCCTTGGACCGTTTCCATGGCAGAATCCGGCAGTCCAATTGGGGCGACGCGGCTGGGGACGGACTCCGAGGCACTTCCCGTAGCGACAGGGACGTTGGGGAAGGAGTGAACGGCCATGATGAGGGAGGAAGAAGAGAGTGAGCGCTAATGAACGCGGGAGCTGGACATGACTCGGTCCAAAAATGCGGTGCCAATCTTTCAGTTCGTCGAGCATCAGCTATAAGCGCTGGCGTTTTAACGACCGCCGCGGCAACGAAGCAACAGCCGTGACGGTAAGTATTAAAGTATCAACTACTTAGTCATCCATCAAAGCCGAAGCGGGCCGAATATTGATGTGTAAGCAAAGATGATCACTGCATCAACGGATCACAATGATGGCGTGACGTGACCGTGACCAACTCGCTTCCCTCTTCCCTTCAACTTCCCTCAGGCTCGCAGGGCCAGTCGGCAATTTGGTACCAGTATGGCTGACCGGGCCAGGTGCCACAGTCGTGGCTCTCATTACATAACTCTCCATTCCCTCGCTCCCGATCTGCACCGCTGTCACCGCCTCAATCTGGCTCCGAATACGTCTGCTTCTTGGCTCTTGCTACGACCACCTTTCGCCCTCCTGAGAGGCCAATGCCCATCCTCAGCTCGAGCCTTTCCAGCGGCAACGAAAAGCTGTGCGCGACCTTCTTCCCAGTGTATAGTTGTCGAAAGTGAGTAGCGTTTTGGGCCTTTGGCCATCGGACGCAAAACAACAATCTCACCTTGATTCACGAAGTATCCTGAGCAGAAAGGACCGTGTACTGGAGGATATGGCACCTTTTAATGGCTCGGTCGGGACGGTGCTTGCCGTCGTATTCGCGTTTCGTGAGTCTATCCCCATCTTGAATTTGGAAGTAAATAAATCTTGTCCTGCTTAGTGGGACTCTCTGTTCTCCTTGTACGGCTCGCCCTTGCCCTGCTCCGTCGAAGCGCCGACTACGGGCTAGCACATCCACCTGCTACCTCCAGATATGATGACGGCGACTCGGAGTCGAATGCGGAAACTGGGAGGGAGCGCGGGCCGTTTGAGTCCACCAGCCTGCTCAGAGATCCTGAAGAGTCGGACGAATACCCACGAGCACCGCCGAGCTGGCGTCCGATTAGTAGAACAGCGCAGATGTTCCGGGTCTTGCAGTCGTGGCCAAATATCAGTCGTTGAATATTTGTTTTAGCTCGGTAATCTACTTGAGCTGACTTTGACGCAAGACAGCAACACGGTGCGATTGGCTAGTCTCTTGAAATGCCATCCGCGTACCTGTAATCCTCTCCGATGGCCGTCAATCCCGATCGCACTGAGGCCTCGCTCATAGATGGGAGGAACCGAGAAACTTGAAACACGGTCCTGTGATATCGAGGCGCATAATTTCAAGTTCGTAGGCAGTAGCCTCGCAATGATGATCGTACACATACGTATTCAAGTTCGTTAAAGCATCCATTTAATGCACATATCTGAACCCCTTGCGGTTCTCCATCGCCTGCTGGAATGTGATTCCCTCGAGCACAGCAGCCTCCTTGACGCGAATCATATCTGCGCCGTCCATCGCGGTGCGTTCGTCCTCGTCGAGCCGCTTGTTCTTCTGCATGAGGTGGCGTTTTATGCCTGCAGTATGTGTAGATCGTGCATGAGATTACGAAAGTCCAGGTGGCAATGGAATGACGCACCGAACGCGATGACGGATGAGAGGACGAGACTGGCGAGCGAGATGCCCATGCTCTGGTGATAGTCGGGGCCCCATGCGGCTTTCCATGTATACGAGCCCATCCTGGAATCGAGTTGAGTTGAGAGCTGATTGGAGAGGAGGACTAATCACAGGTTTCCGAGATTGCCGACTCCGTTGACGATTCCGATGGCCGCCGCACGCTTACTGCGAAAGAGATGAAGAGCTGAGTAGTATTCAATATGAAAGCCTACGCTGGTGGTCGAGGGATGACGTTGGCAACCCAGACGGCGACAAGTGGGAACGCTGGAACTCGATGAGCCAGACGCAACCAAGGATGCCCGTGGACACCTACCCGCATAACCCCCAGCCATGAGGCACATGGAGAAGTATCGCGCGCCGGTGTTGAATGTTGCGAGACTGATGATGAAGCCCGTGACGACGACGCCCCACCAGCCGGCAAGATGGAAGTATCGTTCTCCTGTCTTATCTGCATTGCGCCGGTACTGGTCAGCGAGCAGTGATGAGAAAGAGCGATGATGTGAAGCGCACCTGCATGCCAAGCGTTGATGCAGCAGATAATGGAGGACAGGAGCCACGGCGGACTGTTTTCCGTTGGTCAATATTATTGGGCTCGTGAATGGATGTTCGACGCACGCAGCGAGGAGCAGACTGATTGTCGTGTTGAACCCAAGCGTCGATGTGAGGCTGAGGGACATGTAATGAGTGCGGTTCTCAACCAGCGCTTGTAAGTTGAACGTACGTAGGGACTTGACGAAGAAATGTTATAATTAGCCTTGCGCTGAGAAAACAAAGCAAGGACAACGCACAAAAGTTGATAAAACTCAACCCGAGCAGCTGCGCCGTGTTCATAATCGCGAATGTCCAGACCAATGGGTCCATTACAGCCATCTTGAGGCCCGCGAGAGGTCTGAGGATTGCGCATTAGATGCAATGATTGATTTGTACGATGCGATAGAAACGAACGTATCGTTGGCGTTGTCCTGGTCCGCCTCGCCGGCATCTTCCGCCAACCGGGCTTGCGCAAGTCGGCGCAAGTCGCCAGTGATCCAACGGGTGTTGTTTGGCTGCATGTTGACTCGCATTCAGATTCTTTTTTGACTTGGAGACAGGTAAGGACGGGACGTACGTAGTCGGGGAGTGCCCACAACGTGATAATCCCAATCGTAATCGTTATCGCGCCCTGCGCCGGGATTAGAATAGCGCGATACGACGCTCAGACGAGTTCACGCACCTCGATGTAGAATAGCCACCGCCAGGCGCGAACTCCACGTACACCTTCCATTCTCCCTAGGATCCCGGCGGCGATGAGCTGGGGGAAGGTTGTTACTAATCATCGAGCGAAAGAAGCTCAGAGGATTCGTACCGCGCCGAAAGCGTTGGATATGAGTAGGCCACAGTATAGAATCGCAGAGCGAAATGCCAGTTCCTAATTATAAACTCAGATGTGGAAGCAATGCAGGTGTAAAATTGGATACCTTTTTGGTGTACCATCGGGACAAGAGATATGCGGCTGGTATATGCGCGTTTGTGAGCTTTCTCGAAGTATAGTTCAAACATTAGGCTCACCGCCAGGATAAAACGCCGCCTGTTCGAGATTCGTTTCAGTGAAACGCAAGCCAAGTTTTAAAAGAAGAAGACGCGCACCTCAGGTAGCCCGATGAAAATCCGACACGCTAGAATGCCACCGTAGTTCTTTGTGACCTATCGAGCGGAAGGGAATCAGAGCGGGATAATTACTATGCACGAAGATTCAGACGCACACCCGTGAGGAGACTCGTTAGGCCCCAGCCCATGACGCAGAATCCGATGTACCACGACGGTCTGTACTTTGTCAGTCTCGGCCCGGGGTTGGATGGGAGAGACGGGGGCGTGCCTTGTGACATAGTTGAGGATCTAGGGAGACGGGAAAAGTCTTAATATAGAGGTGATATTTGGAGAGCATGAGAACGACATGCCATGTTGGAGGGGACCTGGAAGGGGCAGTAGGAGACGAAGAGGATCGAGAGGACGACGCTGTATTGGAGGTCTGCAGTGTGTGTTGGAGGGGAGTAAGAGGAAGCTACGGCGTACCTGATAGCCCCAGGTCCTGCTCGAGTCCCTTCAGCCGCGCAGTGGTGATTCCGTTGCGCTATCAAACTTGTTAGTAGGAGATAAGGAAGACGAAGACAGAGAACGCACATCGATGTAGTTCATGATGTAGATTATGAAAATGGTGGGCAACAAGCGATAGTCGAGCTTGCGGATGAGTCGCCGCTCCAGCGCCACTCGCTCGGGGGTGCCAGGCCCAGGGAGTGGAGGCAAGGTCGGGACATCCGAGTGCTCCTCGAGGACGACCTCTTCTTTCTCGTTCTTCTCGCTGGACATTAGTTGGTCGTGGAACGTGGGCGTGGCGCTCCAAGGGCTGTCTATTGTGCCTTCAGGCTTTTAAAGGGCGCTACCAAGTAACTTCTTCTTCCCATGGAATGTCGTGCCGTTGGCGGGGCCGACGCGTGATCAGACGTGAACCTACGGAATGAGTTGAGGAGCACCCACGGGAAGGCTGATTGGGTGTTGTAGATAGAATTGAGAGGACGGGTGAGCGCGTCTTCCGTTCGAAGGTCTTGTCAGATGACCGTTGACGGCAGCTGATAGTGTGATGAAAGTTGACAAAGTCGTCCAAGGTTCGACTGGCGTGCGGTTGCGTGTGTTCCCATTGCATTCGCAGGTCGCGTCGGTTCCGGGATTGTGTAGATATCCAGGACTCGGACTCGGGAGACAGACGAATGGCGGCGGGATGCTGTAAAGATCGGGAGAACGTGTCGGGTGAGCTACGTATCGGCTCGAGAGCGCTGAGAGAATGTTGCTTGAAGAGGGTTTGGCCGCGAGAGAGCTTTTTAAGTCGTGCAGTTGGATTCCCTTGAACCCGAGGTGCAGCCTGCGCGTCAGAGTCGAAGAAAAAGACTGGTGTATCCTCTTCGTCGATGCAGTTGAGCGTTGCGAATCTAGACTCGGACGTGAGGGTGTAGAACAACATGCCAAAACAGATCAACGCAATCATATGATTGCGTCGACTCCTACCATCACTCCGCTCAGCAAATCTTGAAGAACTAAGCGGCCCGCAATTAACACATGTCTCCCCTTTGTTGGTCTGTTGTCGCCATTCATAGCAAGGACGAGCATGAGCAGACGGTCGCCACATCAAGATGGAGAGCATTGGAGGAGGACCTCATAGAAATTGCCATGGTGCGTCGCATCTCATCGCGTGGGGTTTCTTTTTGACTCTTTCGTGTATGTAGTACCGCGACTCGGTCCAAGACCGGATAAGAAAGCTTCAAGCACCGCTCCGTCGACGATAAACAATACGCGAAGCGTCATGCCAGTGCCCGGCTCGAATGCGAAAGCTGCAAGCGTTGGACCGACGACGGGGACACACGATGGAGAACAGGACGAGCTTCAAGCTTTCATGCTTCATCTAAGTACGTACGTCAACGACTTCGCGGACCCGACTCACAGGAGGCGTAGTCTTGGAGCAAGCGCATTGGTAAGGAATGGAAGACGTTGCGCGGTGTCAATCGTTATGGCTTGCTTGTTGTGCGTCCGATGACTTCTACCAATGGACGCTGTCCCTCGCTGTGCGCGATGACATCGCGACCGAGCTGGAGGAGAACTACATGACGTACTCCTTTGCGTCCATTGCTCGCCTCTGGCTAATGCACTGTAGATGTAGACCGAACAAGACTTTGCCGAAATCGCTGCAGCCGTGGGTGCAAACGTGAGTGCCTGTTCCTCGACACCGGCAAGGCAGCTTACGTCTCGTAGGTCATCGAAGCGATCAACGAAGACCCGTTCCTCGCCGGGACGTCTTCTTCTCAAAGTGCCAGTCCTTCGCCTAACCGCAAAGCTGAGGCTCATCCTTCCAATAGGCACGCAAGTACGGAATCCGCATCTCTGCCAGGAAGCCAAAACGAACGGGGTGGGTCCTTCGTTGTCCTCATCAGACATCCCCGGTGCTAACCGCAGTCCTAGAACCTTTCCTGAAAAGGTGCGAGACGCCCTCTCTCGTGGAAATGAAACCTCTTGATCCATGTATCCGTAGCTGGGCCTATTATTGTCGCCCCCGCGAATTTCGTACATTCCTCTGTCATCTAGCATGGTGGGTCGCCGTACAGACGCTTACGCGGGCATCTGATAAGTCTTTCCAGAATGGATTAATGGCCATCGCGAACGCTCAGCGCCGGCGCACTGTCACGTATTTGCGGATATGAAGAGAGTCTGTCAGTCAGGAGCAGTACACCGGCAGCGACGTCCGAGTCGTTGGCATGTATGTGTCTACCTTAATGCTGGCAGCATCCCCTCATCGCATCGTAGCATCGGGATTGTGAATGAAATCTGGTGGAAACACGATTAGCCAAATCGCCGTGCCAGAGCTTCTACTTTGCGGCTTATGAAGCGATTCGGACGGCGACGTGGGGAATTATCAGATGTCTGAGTCCTGCGTACGTGGATGGTCGATTTTTTTCGTTAGTGGAGTCGGCGCCGGCAAGGGCCCGCATCTGGCGATCCATGGGGGCGATCCATGGGATAATTCTTCCAAGGAGTGCGTCGTGCCCTCGCGACCTTAATGAAGGCTGAATCTTCTTCCGCAGCCAGCAGTTGAGAAGGGAAGGTACAGCACGTACCTTCGATCCCTTAGTCGTGAGCCCTGGTAGACTCCTGGCCGGAGCGGACCGAGTGACACTCGCCCATTACTGCTCTTCACTTTCTGGATCGGGTGTACCTCAAGCTAACGTTCATACCCGACTAGGTTAGCACGTTCGTAGCCGATAGCTCTTCCTCCAGCCGATCTAGACGACTGATTCCTCCTTACGCAAAGTCTCGACTGGGACCTGGGTGCGTCTCTTCCCTCCCGATGCACAGGTACCAACTAACCCATGTCGGTTTAGCTCCTGGGCGGTCGCGACGAAATACGAATCGATCATCCAAGGCGTCTGGGGGTGACGCTTGGTCGACTTCTCAAGGGCTATTAACGACTCTGCGGGTACTGGTCAGGTAGCCGGTGGTCTGACGTGCTAGTCGTGTACTGGTATGCTCAGTGCTCACCTTCCGTCGACCCGGATTACTGGTATTGGATCCACATCTAGGCCACAGAATTGCGCCGAGATGAACAAGTGGGCGGTAAGCCCGTTGATACCTGCTTCCTCGTCCGCGCTTGCGCTAATTGGACAGCACGTATAGGCATACAACGGCACCCGAAGGCGTGACGATATCCCTTCGCTGTGGGGAGTACCATATTTCTATGCGGACTCTTCGGGTTGATGATGTACAGCAAAGTGTTAGCCGCGACGTTTTGAAAGTTCACATGTATTTGGTTTATTCTTGCACGCGTACCACCATCTACTACCAGTGCTCAAGCGAGAACCTTGGACCAATCCGCACTCTCCGCGAACGACCTGAACGTCTGCACCTCCTGCCCGAGTCCCTCCCTGCTCGCCAGCGGCTGTCCGCCGTAATCTAGCCACAACCGTCAGCAAGACACACCGAAGAAAAACCAACTTGAACTCACAGCCAAACTCGTCCAAGGCGCTGAACATCTCTATGATGTCTTCCGCGATGAAGGGCGCGAGCCCACCCGCGACAGCCGTCTTGAGAAAGTCCTCCGTCGAGATCTGCACAGGCGACACTTTCTTGCCGGTGACTGTAGTTATTCGGGGTCAGATAAGTAATCGACTACGCAGGAAACAAACGAAACAAACGCGCCTTCAGAGATCGTCTTTGCGATATCCCGAGCCGAAATCACCTCGCTCGCGGTGTTGCGCTCTGCCCCGTGGGGAAACACCTCCGCCTCGATGACGCGCCTCACGAAAAGGCCATAGTCCTTGACGATATCAATAATAGGGAGGGTCGTCTCCGGACGGATATTCAGCGTAATCACAAAGTCGTCGCCGCCTCCTGGCGCGCGGTTAACCAGGCGCATGGGCCCGTCGGCGGCGAGGAGGTTCTGTGCATAGAACCCGGCGGGGACATTCGCGAACGGGACGCCCGAGGCGAGGCCGTATGCGGTCACTTGGGCTTTGCCGTCAAAATGGTAGACTTTGGTGTATTTGTTGTTGCTGAAAGTCTTGACGGAGGGGAGTCCGGACCAGACGACGCCCCGGACGCCAGCGGCTTTGGAGGCGTCGATGAGGAGTTTTCCTTCTGCGATTTCCTGGGGTGACAAGGATATTTTGGTGAGAAGGTGAGTTTGTGGACAATGCGTACCCGCTCAATGTCGACGTGCTCCCAGAAGTTGGTCACCAGCTACGCATGTCAATGAGCACTACTAAGAGAAAAGCAAGGTCCACGCACGAAAACATAATCCGCCCCAACGAACGCCTCGAACACCTTGTCCTTATTCCCGACCCCAAGCTCGACCTGCACGACCTGCACACCTTTCTCCTTCAGCGCCTGCGCAGCGGGTTTGCTCGGATCGCGTGTGAATCCCCGGACGCGGTAGGCCTTGGACGACGCAGCGAGCGCCGCGATGACGGAGCCGCCTTGTAGGCCCGTGGCGCCGACCACGGCGATGAGCGGGGCGCTGGGGGTGGAGGTGATCGTCATTGTCAATGCGATTGGGTTGAGGGAGGCGTTTGAAGAGTTGAAGAAGAAGCGCTGGCAATCCCGAGTTAAATACTCGAAGAAGCCGGCCGCGCGCGGAATCGGGATATGCTTGCTAAGAAGGGTAAGTACAAGTCTATTAGCGCGGGGCACGAGAAGAACGGCGAACTTTTCAAAGTCCCGACCGCACGCGATGGAATTGGAAAGCAATTGCAAGCATATTCCGACTTTTTCGGGTATGCAGCCGACGGATGATCCGGTACTGAGCGCTAGTACTCATGCTTCACTGTGTTCTCCTCTTGACTGAATTGAAATCAAATTATTTGGCTATTTCTCATTTTGTCCGTTTGTCGTTGTCTTAGGCCTCTACCAGGTTGCAAGGTGCTCAAGCGCTCAAGCCTTCGTAGGAATCCAGGTGGATTTTGTCGGTGCTCATCAGAAAGTTTATTTCATGTTTATTTTCATCTGCCGCATGGTCTCCGCGTGCTCCCACGTCTTCGCCTTTCGCCACTACCATCGATATCAGGCCCAACCTGTTAGTCCCTCCTCCCCAGCTCCTGCCTTGCTAAACCTATCGAAACGAACATATTCTGATTAGGTCTCAATATGTCCGAGTCTGAGCAAGATCTCAAAGCCCTATCAGCTGACGACGTTCCGGAGGCGCAATGCGCTTCCAGCGAGTCTACATTCCTCCAATCGACTATGGAGCGCGACAAAGAGTACTTCTACCCTACAGGCGATTGCGTTTTGTTGGTTGAAGGCACATTGTTCAAGGTACACAACTTGAAACACCATATTTACTCACTGAAACCTTTCTGCAGCTGCACAAAGAACGCCTTACCAGAGATGCGGATTCAGAGGGCCATGCCTTCTTCCGAGATCTGTTCCAGGATGCGCAAGACGGAACGACGGACTCGGACAAGTTCACAGACGTCGAATATTTCAACGACGACGATCATGATGGAAAGAAATTTGAGATTATTCGCGGCATCGACGACAGCGTCGACGACTTCAAAGCTCTCTGCTGGGCGCTGTATGCACTGTGAGTTTTATTGCCATCGAAGTGAGCGTTGAATAAACGACAGGTCCTCAAACGACAGACCCGGGGACACCCAGAAACAAACCGAGGCGGGAGCGGATATTCCCCGGCTCGTCTCCGTCGCCAACCTCAGCCACAAATATATCATGCCATCCTACGAGTCCTGGGCGCTCGACATGGTCTTCATTCACGGAAAGTCACCCGACAACTATTTCGACAGTTGCCCACAGAACATGCTCTACCGCGTGTTCGAAGCCGCTGTCGCAGGAGGCAGAGAGGATATCTGCCTCCTCGTCGAAAGTGCTGGCTGCCCCGGTTGAAATCAAATGAACTTCGCCTCCGCGATGCTTGATTT
Organism: Mycena amicta; assembly: GCA_029282125.1. NCBI lineage: Eukaryota > Fungi > Basidiomycota > Agaricomycetes > Agaricales > Mycenaceae > Mycena > Mycena amicta. The sequence goes on along the minus strand of JARIHP010000004.1, from coordinate 709,673 downwards.
AGGGGAGAAACACAATCGTCGCGATTTCTTGGCGGGGGCGTACTACCAACAGGCGATCAGAATGCGAGATTTTCACTTTTCGAAGCCTGAACTCACCGAGCAGCAGCTGGGAAACCTGTTCCGTGGGTTCTGCGCCATGACGTGGCTATGGGAGCAGCTTCGAACGGTCCATGTTGACCCGGTTTGCGGCGCCTTGCGGTATCATGAGTCCTCTTCGCTCACAGATGCTCTCAAATGAGACGAGGAGGGCAAAGCTGTCGATTTTTTGGACATTCGGCGCGCGCTGTCGAATAGTAGATTCACCCGAGATTCGTGCTCTTGTCGGCGCAACTATGCGGCTTCCATAGTTACCGCTGATTCGATAGCTAAGCTCTTTCTAGAAGCATAGTAGATATCTGCTAGGATCCGTTCAGCTGCAATAACTATCACGATACCTGAACTTGAAGCGCGAACAATTAGCACATTAACCGGCATCATGCCCCCAGCCTGAGCTCGCACAAACGGCGTCGTGTAGAAAACAAGAACATCATGCGTGGATTGGATTGGATTGATACACGGCACGGTCCCGCTGAGGAACTGGGAGTTTGAACTTTCAAGGTACTGTAGTATTTTATTCAGTTCGCATGTCACGCGTCACGCACCGCCCAATCCTACGAAATTTTTTCGTATGTCACGGAGGGGTCCGGAATCATACGAAAGCTGCCGTCAAAGAACCATTTTTCCCAAAATTTTCCACCCCTGCGGGGCTGTTTTCATACGAAAATTTTCGTATGTCACGCCAATGATCCGCCGGTTACGAAAGATCCATTTCGTATCCGATGTCACGCCAAAAACGGCGTACAAATTGAATAAAATACTACAGTACTGCGAAATAAGCCCTATGACCTCTGTCAAACATGGGGACGTACGATTGTTTGGTTAAACAATAGCCATGGGCTACTCTCGCGGGCAGGATCACAGTCACGGTTGAACAGGATAGTGAAACGGCGGGCGGTGAAACCTGGTAGTGACCAGAGCGATTGATGCACGTAATAGCAGCGCGTTGTTAAACGGCTCGAGGATTTAATCTTCGTGAACACGGCATGAAACTTCGGGAGCCAATGCTCCGCCGTCGACCTGATGCCGCATGCGATGTGTCGGCAGAACCTGAGCGCCACGAGGATGGCGTTAGAGAGACGTACACTCACTTTCTCTCCCACCTCCATAATCCAATGGAGTCGAACGAGTCCACGTCTCCCTCCCCCACTGCCAGTGCCGAGGTTAAAGGTGAATGTCTCCAAGTGCCTTTGATTTTTCTTGGATTCCAACCCACAACTGCTCCTAGTCCCCGAGAAGGATGAAAAATACTACTTTGAGGACAGAGACTGCACGTTCCTTGTCGAAGGCGTCCTGTTCAAGGTGCGACTGTCAAGAACGGGGTCGGGGCTCCACAGTCCCAAGACACCAAGGGCGCACTGGAGCGCTCTCCTCACGATAGCGAGTCTCGAGAGCCCCCCGTAGGAATGTGTACAACAGAACCCGCAGCCTCAGCGGGGTCTAGGAGTCCAACGGGACGTGAGTCAGGACGGGCGGGTTTTACGACGCGGACTCGGAGTCTAGAACCTGGCGGCGCCGAGATGCGTCGAGCGTGGACAGGAAGTCCAATACGAGACCATGGAGGGTAAGGCCGTGTATTAGACGAGGTAGAAGCTAGAGCTCCTAGCTTCTACCACCCCTTCTTATACTACAGGGGGGGGGGGGGATTTATTATACTTGCGAGGTCCACAACATGAACAACGAGTTTACCGAAGACAAACAGTGTATGTACGATACAGGTATCTATGCTATCAATTGGTATCCTATCAGTCCCTCCTACATGTCTGATCCACTTCTCCCTGTCAAGCCGCAACAGCGGTCGTCCCTACCCTTGGTATATGTATCCGATCTCCCCTTTCACGCGATCTTTGGATATGTTGTGAGCGACGTGGACTGATGGCGTGATGCGCCATATGTGATGCGCCATCAGTCGGTTTTATGACAGTTATAGGTGGTGCGTTATTTCCAAAAGTCAGCGATGTTTTCCGCGCCGAGCTCAACGAATTCTTCACTCGCGAACTCACCGGGGAAGGCTACTCTGGCTGCGATGTTCGTGTCACCCACACTCACACTGAGATCATCATCCATGCTACGCACACCCAAGAAGTCCTTGGTGAAAAGGGCCACCGTGTTTCGCAAGCTCAGTGCCCTTATCACCAAGTGTTTCTAGTTCCCCGAAAACTCTCTCTCGAAAGAAGGTTCAATACCATGGTCTCTCGAGTGACGGCGATGTTTCCCAGTAATCGCAAGGTTACGGCGGAGTCTTAGGTGGAGTGGATCTGTATCTGAGCAGACACGGTGTGGTCGTAGGTGGAATGGGTCTGTATCGGGGCAAACATTGCAAAGGCAGGAGTGCATCTCAATGCGCCGGGTGAGGTCGTAGGTTTGCTGTATTCAAAGACGGCGCATCCGGGAAGCGTGTATTAATCCAGCGGTATTGCTCATTGGGCTCCTTTGTTCAATCTGAAGCGTGTAATAATCCAGCGGTGTCATCTGTGAGGGTCGCTTAATTGTCTTGGTCTGGCATCCTAAGGCTTGCATGGCGTGGCCCGGCTATCTATAGCCCTCACACTGAGTAATGCCCGATGCATGCTGTGCTCACAGCGTTCGCTCGTTCCAAGAAAATTCCACTGTGAATGCACCAGTCGCCAAACACCTTCCACAACCACAAATAAACCTCACGGAAGATGACTTACTAACACTTTCCAGTAGGAACTATTCAAGTGCAAGCTTTACTAGCTTTGGTTGGATTTATGCACACACACACACACACACACAGAATTAACAAAGTTTCCATTGTTGCAAACACAATCCCCAGAGGACGACTCACCTGAGATTTGATAGTACATGTCAGCAACAGCAGTCTTCGAGATAGCTGAGCGGGTTGTTGGGTTTTGGAACCCGCAATAGCGGAGAACATGGACGGCGACGAGAGGATAAACGAGGCTCGGGTGTAAAGACCCTGGGGAATAGATGATAACAACCTACAATACAGGAGTGTATCTACGGTATATAAAGGATTGGTACAGACGGAAAGGGTCCCTGATCGTAAGTAAGGGTTAATACGATCAGGAACTTGAAGTCAATCGGTTTCCACGATCGGGTTGCAGTCGTTAGAGTTGAACGTATAGGGAGTGTTTCATGACAGTACAAAAGCCGTATTTTGGAGATCTATCTCTATGAACGCCCGCAGCATCACACCGGAGAGAATACAAACTACAGGATAAAAGATAAAATTAGCATAAGATGTTTCACAATACACTTCCTACAATACTCTGATACGTGCTAGGTTTACTCTTCCAGCCCCTCATATTTCTTGGGCACTGGTTCTCCGCCTGCTGTCAACTGAGCACATTTGTTATCCAACCACATGAGCTTCTTGGATTGGTTGGACTTTTCGAACAGTGGTCGAGCATCATGTAATAGTTGAATTGTTTGACCAACTTGTCCACGAGCCTCCAGGATGCTTGCAAGGCGGACCATGCACTCACCCTCCCAAAGATAAACACCCATCTGCATGAAAGCATGTTGCGAGACTTCAAACAATGTAATTGCAGTGTCTGGATCATTTTTGTCGGTGAGGAAGATGTCGCCAATAAGTGTCAGTGCCTTGGTTATTGCCAGCTGATTTTTACTCTTCATAGCTGAGGCCAGGAAAACTCCTGCCCAACACATCACATTGTCTCCCTGATCCATGCCATGAGCAGGATTTGCAAGCCTTTCAAGGCAGTAAATAGCAGCCTCATCGAGTTGGTAGCGCAGACCAACAAAGGCACTCTCAAAAAGTGCCCTTGCCTGAGCTGTCTGTCCTTCTTGCAAGAGTGCATGTGCATAAACAGCATTGCAGAATGATCTTTCACCCATAGAGAATTTCAAAGTTTTGAACTGTTCTCGGGCAATATCAGTTCTCTCTCAAATGCTGGCCAAGTCTCCATCAATAGCAAGATCACACATTGCAATGTTAATATGGGCAAAAGCTGTTGCATGAATTGCTTTCCCGGGTGAAAAGTGGTTGGCAATGTATTCATTGAGTGTCCGGGCGCTCTGGTACTCCGAACGGAGAAGATAGACTTCTGCTTGATAGCCCTGCGCTACCATATCATGTATGCCACCTTGTAGGCCACAAGTATGGCGGCAGGTATTGGACAAAAGCGCGTGATCACGAGCCGCGGCCTCGTGATCACTCGTGAATGGCGTATTCACGCGTGAATACCTGTTTTCACTCGTGTTCACGCGTGAATTGCTCGTGATCACGCATGACGGCTCGTGTTCACGAATGTCCTTCACGAGACATTCACGAGCAGTTTCACGAATGCACTCCGCTCAACCACTCGCCGGATAAGGCAATTTATGGGGGGAAAGGCTCTGTTGCCACGACTAGATTATATTATGGCTGGGCTCGGCTTGAAAACCGTCCCAAGCCGCGACCGTCGGACGCCATAGCCGAGCTGCCCGGAGCCGGCTTGAGCCGGTCGGACCAGATCTCGGTGATATGTTTGCGAAGCTTCGAGCGATGGGTGATATCGGAGTCGTTGAGCTTGGCGCGGAGAAATAGAATGAGGTCGCGGAAGTGACGATTCTCGATGTCATTGATGCACTGAGAGAATGAGCAGATGAGCGAGGAAAAAAACATCCCGGATATCTTCATTTGCAGCTAGTGACCTAATCCATGGTCCGGGATCGCGTGGTCGCGAATAAAAATGCTCATGCAGCATTCCGCCGGCGGTTGCCGTACCACCACCAAAAATCTTCAGAGGATCACGAGAATCTGTGCATGAAGTTTTTGGGAGAACAGGTGAGTGGGCATTCGATACCTGGGCAAATACACACCGGCAAAATATATAGTGTCGCTCCGCGCCGACCTTCTCCAGGGACGTCCAAACGTCGGCGGCGGCTTTACGTCGTTTGGGAGGGAGCGCGTCGACGCGTAAACGGGGTCGTGGCTGCGCTTGCAGAGAGGTCAGCACTGAGGGGCGGGCGCGCGATGGTCGCGGGTGGAAGATCATCGCGTCGCCATGTCGCTGTGATCATCGGGCACTGATAGGACTCGGATTAGGGAAGCTTTGGGATAAAAGAAATGGCACCTGGAAAACTGTTTCCCGACTGCTCATGAAAGCAAGAGACAAGATCACGAACTCTCATGAGCGTTCATGAGCTGTCACGAGCGATTCACGAGCTATCACGAGCATTTCACGAAAACCTGCTTTCACGCGTGAAACCTTGTTTTCACGATGATTCACGAGATAATGCCTCGTGTTCACGTGCTTTTGTCCAATGGAGCCAGCCATACACAAGCACCTATTAGATCCCGTGATTCTGCACAGAGCAGATCAGCACGACGAAAATTTCCAAGATTGAGGCAACAGTTGGCCTGTTGCCCCAAAAGCTGAGCCTGGCCATACAAATCACCAAGGAGAGTTGCAGTCTTCATTGCTTCCTGGGAGTGATGTAAGGCCCTAGGAAAGTCACCCTGATTCAGAAGTATCTGTGCCATTCCTTGTGATGCATGACGTGCAGCCATTGTTGGTTGTCCAACAGTTGCAGCATGAGTATATGCAAGGTGACGATGGTCCATGGCTTGAGCTTGATCATTATGTGCAAAGTAGTACTGTCCAAGAGCGTTATGCCAACGTGCTATGGGTATATATCAGACTTGGACAAGAGGAAGGAGATTATTCACCTTTCTCCAAATTATTAGCACAGAGCTCAAAATACCTGCTCCCTTGTGCAATGTGTGCTTTGGGATCTGGGATGACAGAAAATGGCACAGAATTCAACCTCTCAATGTAATAAAGGTCATAAATGTGATTCAATTGACTGTCCGGATTTTGCCAGGAGAGAATCTTGTCCGAGAGAGGTATAAGTAGAGGTGCAGCCATGCGTAGCTTCTGCCAGTAAAAGCTGTTCAGGAGGAGTGCACTGTAGACTGTTTCCACATCCAGATCTGGGGACTGCAAAATATCAAGGAAGACTTGGTTCATGTTTCCTTGATTGTTTGTAACTTGCATAATGGAACCTGTTGGTGATGGGCGCTGGGTTCCATCCCAAAGTTGTAAAATCTTGTGGAAATAAGAGCGTAGTGACAGTTTGAGAGCAGGAGATGGTGGGTGTGTTACAGAAATGTATTCACGGATTGGGGAAAGGACTTTGGTACGTGAATGCTCTGTATATGCAAGTGAAGTCCTGATTAATGTTGACTTGCACATTAAGATGTTGGGTAGAGGGAGCTGGCTCTGCACCAAATCTGCATCAGAAAACCCATCTGGGAGCATTGCCAGTACTCCAAGTAGACCAAGAGCACTCTCTGTCATCCGTGGGCTACTTAGCGAGAGAATAATGGACAAGTCCAGACTGGTAGCCTTGTCAAAGCCATCTGAGATTACTCTTGTCCGTTCTATGCTCCATCGAGAAAGTGCACTCTGTGAGCCTTCATATGCAGCAACATTGGCAATGAGATTGATTGCCAAAGGCAGGTTCCCTGTGGCCTCCAGTAGCTGATCAATAGATTTGGCAGAGTCCAGTCCGGGACTGTCCGCAATATCAAAAAATGTTTGGTATGCAGCAGCAGTGGACAATGGAGTGAGGGGTGGCAGGTATGGCCGTGTCCACATCACTCCAGCTGGTCGTTCAGTGCCTCGCATAGTGACCTGTAATGTTTTATCAATAAATTAAGAAACACCAAGCGCACAAGATCCTTACTAAAAGTGCCAGTTGCTTTACATCTGCCAACAGTGCCAGAAACTCTTCTACTTGGCCCCGGGTCTTCACTGATTCCCAGGGTGTTTCAAAGTTATCCAAGACCAGCAGTGAGCAGGTACCACTGTCTTCTATAGACAGATGGCGTAGAATCCTTCTTGAGAGGTTGGGACCTGAGTCAACACCAATATGTTTTGCAATGGAGCTGATCAATTCGGTGCAAGTTGGTGATCCATGGCATGGTACAAAATATCTCTGAGGAAGTGGGAAAATATCCTGAGACAACGCAGGATGGTGAAGTGCTTTCAGTGCCAGAGATGTCTTGCCTATGCCCCCAGGTCCAAGGAGAGATATGTGTGCAGGTGTTTGAGATAGAAGCAGGCTGATAACTTGCTCAAGCTCTTCATCCCGTCCATGGAAGATCTTGGGCAGTGGGGGGAGAATAGAGATAAGAGATTCAGTGCTGAGCACAAATCAGCATGACAGGTACAACAGATTGCCTCACTTGCCTTCCAAACGAAAGGGATGTTCTGCTTGTCTAATTGACAAAATTATTCGGCTGTTATACTGACATAAGAGGACTTACTAGTTCTGAGTGAGCAAGGTCTGAATTTGCAGCAAGAAGTTCAACAAGCTTGTTATGCTGAGCTTCCATATCTATCTCCAGGTTCTGTATGGTCGCCACTACAGCAACGCCACGGTGGAGCTGAGCGACTTAGAAAATGAAACTCAATAGCATGTTGAGTGTTACATACACGGAATGAATCAATGGAATTCTGCATTGCACGTTTATATACTTCAAGTTGTGAAGTATTGGCCACCGGTGCAAACAGTTGTTTGATCTTGCTCATCCCTGTCTGTGACTTCAGATGGATATAGACCTTTTGCAATGTCCTGCTTCAAAGGTTAATCAACCCTAGAAAGATGCCTAAACCACACACTCCGTAAATTGCCCGATATCCTGCACAATTTCAGGCGGCAAGAATCTCTCCAATGCGGAGGTAGAGTATATGGACATGATGGCGCACAGAACCTCGTGAATTTGCTCCAGGAGAGTAAGGAGCTCAGCTTTGACTACTTTCATACTCTGGGAACTTGTTAGCCGACCGGTTATTGGAGACAACTCCCGGTACCTGAACCAGCTCCAGAATCATCCCACTCAATGAAGCAGTGGAGACGATGAAGGGTATCTCCCCGTGGGCGACCTGTGCGATATCTTTGAATGTCGTTGTTGCGAGAGTGAGGTATTCGAGCGTGCGGGTAAGCCGTGAGGGCTCGACGGAAGTAGCTGCTGGCGGAGGCATATTGATGGCGAAAGAGGTCTTCCAATCCCTCTCGCTCCTTATGTCCATCGCCTTGAGAAGCAGCCGTGGGAGGTGTATTTGGATATGTGGATGCTAGACACTTTGCATCTGTCGAACAAATGCGGCTTTAGATCGCGGATAGGATGGAGAAGACTGTACTGTCTCTGTATTTATAAACTCACACTGTGACTGGATGTGTGAGTCAATATCTTTGCGCTGCCGCCTGTCCATACGAAGGACGTTGCTGCAGTAGGTAGCCGCATCGTAGGTACATGACGAGAATCGGACTGGAATAATGTAAGACTAAGGTGATAAGGGATGAGGAGATGGAACGCTCGACGTAAAGAGGTAAGCGTCGCGAACGCACTCCACATGACCCAAAAGAATGCGAGGCATGTAGTTGTATCCTCTTCATCTCCTGCGAATGCTTCCAGCGACGCCGACCAAGAACCTTCGGAACAGCAGACGTACAGCCCACCAATGCGACCCATGAACGAAATCCGGCGCCTCGACAGGCTCACGAGCGTGAAATCCACTCGTCCCACCGCTAGACCGGGAAGCTCTGCCGTTCGTGCATGCCAGTGGTACTTGCTCCGAGCATGGAGCAGACGGACAGACAGACATGCATACCGGCCAGCCAGTGCGCCTCAGCCGCTCACGAACGAGGACCAGTGTCCCGAGATGTTCGCGAGGTAGATCTGAAGCGACATGAAGTTGTTCCCGTTTGGACGAGGCGGCGGTCTGTCCTACGACGTCGAAGGGCGAGCAGACTGAGACGACAATGGCGGATGAATGGAGGTCGGGAGGGAGGCTCCAACCAGGTGGTCTCATCGATAGACACGATGCCCATCCACCGTAGATAGACGAGGTCTGACCAGGAGGTGGACCGGGAGGGCCTACGCGCATTCCCACTGGCCAGGGCTCATGCGACGAGGGTCTTTGGGAGGTGTCCGGATGAGTTGTTAGGCGGGCGAGTAGAGAAGAGATGTAGGGAGCGGTGAAGGAACGGGTAGGATTTGAAAGGCCGGCGGTATCGGTACTGCACGATGTCTGCCCAAGAAAAGGGTGTTGGCAGCGTCTCGGCGGTCGCAAGAACACACATACCAAGCACCAGCGGGTCCCCTGACAGGGCAGTGACCCGTTAAGCCAACCCTCGACGGAAAATTCCCTGCGTACTTGTCCAAACCAGAGCATGGTTGTTGCGGCAGACGTGTGTAGGCCACCATGCGACGGACGCTGCGTGTTGACGAGGGGGAAGAAGTCACCGCTGGAAGGGCCAGAGGGAGGGCGAGCAGATTGAGGACGATGGACGGTAGAATCGATAGTGGTCGTTGTACGTTTGTGCGGGATCTGCACCGAGAAAGGTTAGCGCAGTCTACAAGCCACGGCAGAAGGACGTACCAAACCACGGCAAGCCTTCACGCTACTCCCAATTCTCATAATCGCGAAGGCACCCATCCGCTTTCCGCACATCTACATCCTGGTAGATACCCTCCATCCACTGCGTAGTGAGGATCGGTGGAACCAGTCTTCGGCCCCATTTTGTTCGTCGTCTCACGGAGTGCTGGCAAGAGCGGTGGGGAGGCTGAGGCTCGGCAGCTGAGGGACGAGGGAGCTGGCCGTCAAGCCCTGAAATCCGTTATCGGAGTCTAACTGCTGAGAAGGCCCATACCTTGCCGAACGAGACCACCTGCGATGCGAACTACCACTCCTGGGCGACCGAACCGTCGTCGTCAGACGACCACCACGTAGCGCTCGACAAACAAACGCCCCGTATATCAGTGAATGGTAGTCGACGGAGAAGTTTCCTAGCCGTTTCGATTTCGCGGTTGTCGAAGGTGGTCTCGGGAACGAAAAGGCAACGCATCTTCGGGTTGGAGGCAGGCATGGTGGTCGGGAGCAAGGCGTATTGGCAGCCGTCGCTGCGTGATTTGGATTCGCGGAAGGTTCAGAGAGCGAATTGGGTTCATTCGAAGGATAGAAACAATTTTTTTTCCAAATCTGCGTGCAAAATGAGCGCCTCGTTCCTTTGAGCTCGCAAGACTCACCTGCTGCCATCATGTCGCTGGCGCGTTCTCCTCCTCCTCCTCGTCGTCGTCAACCTGGCGTACATCTGCCCAGCCAAAGCGTTTCCCGTCCGCATTATACACATCCATGCACTGCTGGCACGACGTGAAAATCCATCCCCCTTTCGTCGCCAAGCGTCCATCCTCTCCGCACCGCTCGCAAATCAAGAAGGACTCTGCTTCTGCCTGGTACTGCTTGTTCCTGGTGTCCCTGGTCGCTCCACCGTTATACGCCCTCAATCCAGCGAACTTCTCCTTGATCTGGGAGAAGGCGACATTCGGGTCGTGGTGAATGGCGTTGCAGAGCCGTCGAAGGAGCGGCTCCCATCCGTTGCTGATGCTACACTCGAGGTCGGAGTACCGGAAGAGACGCGGGAAGTCGCGTTTGAGCTGGGCTTCAAGAGCGGGGTGCATCGTTGTCGTCGTCAAGTCACTGTGTGGCGGTGCGGCCCGTTTTACACGCTCGCGGCAACGGCGTCAATCGAGCTATATCGGTGGACCCTCGTGTACATCACGAGGATGGCGTTAGAGAGACGCGCGCTCACTTTCTCTCCCACCTCCATAATCCAATGGAGTCGAACGAGTCCACGTCTCCCTCCCCCACTGACAGTGCCGAGGTTAAAGGTGAATGAGCCCTTGACTGTTCTTGGATTTCAACCCACGACTGCTCCTAGTCCCAGAGAAGGATGAAAAATACTATTTTGAGGACGGAGACTGTACGTTCCTCGTTGAAAGAGTCCTATTCAAGGTGCGACTTTCTTGTGCCTTCGATTCTTAGTACCGATTACACATTCGATCAGCTACACAAGTTCAATCTCCGTCGAGACCCGGAATCAATGTTCTGCAACATGTTCAAGGATGCGAATGGGGAGAAGTCAGAGACCATTTCGCTCGACGATAGCGCCGACGACTTCCGAGCTCTTTGCTGGGTCATGTACGCCTTGTACGTGTAGCTGCAAGTGCGCACGGTGCCTTGTTCAACTCAATACTTTTCTAGGCCAACCGAGACACATTTGCAGTTCATTCAACCGGCAAACGTACCCAGACTCATCCAGGTAGCGAAGAAGGCCAACAAATATTCAATGACGGATTTCGAACAGTGGGCATTTGAAATGCTCAAAGCTCAATGCGGGTCAAAGTCCCCGCCGCTCAACTTTGCCGAGACTTGCTCGGAAGATATGCTCGAGAGCATGATGGAAGTCGCCCTAATCTGCGGTGCAACCAGCTTTCTGCCTCTGGTCATGGCTGCTTGGATTAATCGCATCGCCAAGGGGGACTTCCTCGCCTCCCGGGCACTTACACTCGGAGAAGGGCACGGATTGCGAGGTTTTTCAACGGACATATACTACAATCTCATCCGTCGACTTACTATGGCCGAGGACGTATCTCACGACGCGATTTCACGCTTCGAGTTGACCCCGGACCAGCTTATCTGCCTCCTTTCCGGCCATCTTCGCCTCTCCAATGCATGGAACGCTTGTCGGGCCACGGCTCATTGGGCTGGAAAGGCCACTGTGTTCAGAGGCTCAGGTCCAGGTCGTCTGGAAGGGTGCTCCGATCATGACCGGTGCCAGAGCGACTGGCAGACCGTCTTGTTCTCCAAGGATCCTCGGCACCATCGCTCCGACTCGGACATGGTTTCGTGTCTAGACCGGGCAAGAATGATTGTTCGAGACCCCAAGGGTTCTCTGTGCATCAAACAGTTGCTGGAGAGCTTTGGTCTGAGCAAAAAGGCGGAAATTGTGGAGTTTATACTTGGGCCAGTGAAGGAGGCACCGGCACCGTCTCAGTGACAGCCTGCGTGTACAGCATGCAGAGGGCTACAAGTAGACAGCTTGATATTGGTGCTGTGAGACAGAAACTTGGTGGTCTTTGTTCTAAGAGAACAGATCGGAGGACGTCGAAAAGAGCATCAAGAGCAAGAATATTTGATATTATTCGCCGTGGCATTGAGGACTGCGTCAAAGATCTCTGCTGGTCCTATAAGTTCCACAATTACCGCTGATAAGATAGCCAAGTTCTTCCGAGGAGCATAGTAGACTAGGAAGACCTATATGCTAGGCTTCGTTTGGCTGCAATGCTGTAGTCATTGACAAGCTCTACTCAGCGGGAATCGCTTGCAATTCAGTAGGCGCAAAGAAGGTCGGTGGTCAGCCAAGAACGCCGCCGAGATTGTGTTTGGCCGAAGAATGTCAGCGAAACGACCGTGAACTTGACCAGAAGCACCCACTCATTGACAACTGGTGGCGATGGTGCGCAAATATGAATGAGAAGCTTGAGCGAGGAGATATGTAGGCCGTACCTACTAGTACTAGGATGCGACGGCGGAGAAGAGTAAGCACAGATAAATTCAAGAACTTGAAGACACAGGAGCTCGTCGGTTCTTGTGGCTTTGCGGTGTCTCTTCTGTTTGGTTCGTATGGGCCAGCGCACCAAACGTTCTGTCTAAATGATCTCAGACGTTGAGAGTGGTCGTCAAGAATGAGAAAAGTCACAGCGTGACCCTCCCGACCCGCCCTGATCCCGCCATCACCGACGCGCAATGGCGACCCACTGCGCAGTAACCGTAGCAGTACCACAATACACACGCCTTGACGCTGTGGCCTGACACGGCCCTCTGCATATTGAAGGCCAAGGCACGTCACGATGCCACCCTTTTGTCTTTGCGACTCATCCTCGTCTTTTGTTCTCTAGAGTCCAGACTGCAGCTAAAACCATCCCTCCCACTACCACAGCTCACACATACTCATCATGCCCGCACGCTTCATCATCGACGGCTCGACCATTCGCGAGACCCGCGACCCAGAGCGGGATGACTCGGAGCTACCTACACGGCCCAGAAAACGCCAGCGGACAGACTCGGGCATCGATGCAGGCGGCTACAGCGACAACGGGCAGTGTCTCACCGGCGTTGTCGAGGACGATCCCGAGTTCTTCAGAGTGGATGGGGATTGTGTGGTGCGAGTTGCGAATATGCGTTTCAAGGTGCGTTTTTTTCTGTTGCCGCACGGTATCTGGCTGACTCGGAGGATGCAGGTCAGAGGGTCGTTGCTGGCGAATGCGTCGCCAGTTCTAGAGGATATCCTTGCGAGGCATCTCCAAGGGTCTCTGTCAGACTGCGCTATTGTGCTCATTGCCGACCCTGACGAGTTCCGTGCGTTGTGCTGGGCGTTGTACGCGAGGTTTGTGTTGCTGTTTCTTTCTGCTCTCGACGATGTATAACGATATTTCCAGTCCACAAGCCCTCGCCGAACCGTTGCAGGACCATGACTCCGTATCGCGCTTCCTTCTCCTCGCAGCCATTGCGCGCCAATTCCGTTGCACAACCCTCTCGACCTCTGCCAACGCAGCTCTTCTCAACACCATCTCCAACTCGTTTTTCGCCGACAGCTGCTCCTCGTCGCTCTTCTCCCGCCTCGTCGACACCGCCATCCGTACACACCACACCGCTCTCCTCTCAGTCACCCTCGCTGCCTGGACAGCGCGTCTCCGTACAGGCTCAGCACCATGTGTCCCCGCCATCGTCGCTGCCGACCTTCACGAGCTGGCCGGCCTTCGCGGCATCGCCTACTACTTCCACGTCCAAACCATGCTCGCAGAGAGTGGGACCACCCAGCGCGGGGCGACCGTCTTCCAGACCGCACAGCTGGCCAAGCTGAACAATGGCCAGGTCATGAGGCTGCTCTCGGGACATTGGTCGCTCGTCAGTCTCTGTGAGCAGCTTCGACGGAGCCCGGTCGCGTTTCCGTGTGCTTGTGATCGCGCTGGCGGGTGTACCAAGGTCTGCGTCGAGCGGTGGGGCGTCGTTGCTCGGTCAGAACGGGTCACTGGCATTCGTGCAGCAGCACTGTTGACGCTACTTTCGACGATGCAACAGCTGCTGGTGGCGGATGTAGAGCTCAAGACGAGCATGTGTGCAGAATGTAGGGTACTGGCTATTGAAGCGCTTACCAAGCGCGCAAGGGAGCTGGAGGATGGACTGGCAGACCATTTCTTTGGATGTTTGTGAATAGAATACCAAATGCTAATTCAAAGAAATCTCCTCTGTATCCCCCAAGTCCTCGTCCTCGCTCCTTCCACTGACACTCCTTGGCGGGCTGGGTCTCGCCAACGAGCCCTCCTTGTCCATCGGCGGCGGGGCCGGCACCTCGATATTATTGCTTGGCCCAGGCGTCTCTGCGACGGTAGGAGACGCGGGGAACTTGAACTCGGGGTTCATTGCGCCCGGACGACTCATTCGTTTCTCGATGGGGCTCGGCGGGACCGCAGCGGTCGAAACGTCTTCTTCTGCGTCAGAGTCTGATTCCGAGTCTGAGTCTGCAGTAGGCGGGGTGTCGTTGGGCTTGGACATGGATTGTGGTCGCATGGTCGCAGACGTGGGTGGTGTTGCACCAAGGCCGTATTGCGCAATAGATACAAGTCTTGCAGGAACAGTCAGCTTGCTAACTGGGACACACAACAAGAAAAACGCACTTTCTAGCCGTATGACATGCAAACACCCACTGCGGCTGTACGATGGGTATGCTGAGCTGCTCCGCGCGCTGATACTCCACCCCAGGCGCTATCGGCGAGTTTCCCGTCGAGGACGGGCGATAGGGCGACGTGCAGACGAAATGCGTCGTGTCGATCTGCACCTTGTCGCTCCACTTGCCCTTCATCTCCCGTAACGCCATCTTCGCGCTCTCGAGCGTCACTTCATCCTGCATGGTGCCGAAGCACACGGAGATGCCGGAGGTGTCGGACATGGTGTGTGTCCGGACACGGACGATGTTGGACGGGAAGGTCCCTGCGGTGGTGCGCATGACGAGCTGGAAGGTGTATTCCGTGTTGAGCTCGAGCCCGGAGAGTTTCGTGGAGGTGTTGGTCAGTGGCGTGGGGATTGGCGCCAGACGCTGGCCGTTGCGGTAGAGGACGAGGGATCGGAGTTTGGCGGTAGCGAGGTCGATGGGCGGCCATTCCAGCGTAATCGACGTCTGAGTAACATGTCGCAGCTGCAAAACGTTTTCAGCCGTATACTCGAGGGGTCAATGACACGTCCACGCACCTGGAGCTGCGGTGGAGACGGCGATTTCATCCCAAACTCCTGGACAATCTGGTCCTGCAGCGCCCAAAAGTCGGCATCTCTCCGCTTTTCCTCGGTGTGGTTCTGGTGGACGGCGATATTGACTATGGAGCCCGTCGTGGCTCCGGGTGGCAGAAGAATCGAGGGAAACTCGATGAGGTGCGCGCGTTCGCCGAGCAGAATCTATGAATGTGTTTGTCGGCGGTCGCCTTTTTTTGGCCACGTAGAAGCTCACCGCCATTCCTGCATCTGAAAGGGCGAGGTCAGAGGGGCCGCGTAGCTAGTGTAGAATAGCATTCACCGAGCTTGCCCACGGTGAAGGTGAAGTGGTCTTGGGCGTCGTTCGTGGTCATGGCGTAAAGACGACCTGCCGTTTGATAGTATGATCCGGACAAATTTCTGACCGAAGTCGGACCAAAATCGGGACAAACTGCCCTTAGAACTACAGCCACGACGATGCACCCCGCTCTCAAAGCCCCGCTCAAACACGACTTCCCGCGGCTCTTCCGGTACTGCGACCCCGATTTTTGCTTTGGAAACGGATGGGAGCCGCTGCTCCGTCGGCTCTGCAACACTATACAGTACGACTCAGACCCGAATTTTGCCTTCACGCAAGTCCAGAAGAAGTTCACCGAGATGCGGGAGCCCGGGGGAAGCGACCAGCAACAGCAAGGATACTACGCTGTGCCAGGCGGCGGCCGAGTCTTTCTTGATTTGCCAGCGATGTGGAGAGGATGGACGCGTGACGACAAGCGGATTGAGCGGATTGATTTTTTATGCCTTGTGCCAGGAGTGCATGGATGTGTATAAGGCAAACGGGAGGCCCTCGAGCTGGGTGGATATACGAGAGGTGGGAGCCTGAGACCGAGGATGATGTGGCGAGCAGGTGAGTTTCGCGAGCTCAACGAGCAAAGTGCTCATTTTGTGTGCAGATTTTATGTTTCAAGCTTTCAAATGAACTACTTTCTCCACTATCCCATTGCATCTGCAAATATTCATGCAAGGACTTTGTGCTGTTCCATCCATACCTTGTTCGACTATCTCTCCCCCTCACCACCACTTCGCGGTTATCGCAAGCTGCTTCTAGTTAGGACCTGGATGAAAGCTTGGCCCTTGTCAAACAATTCAACAACTGTCTGCCGGATCTACCTCGCGAAGGTGTTCATTCCCTTCTACCTATCTCTCAAAGGCGCAGACAGTCGAGTCTCGAATGGCCCTTGATTTGATCTCTCTTACCCGTCGGGATACTATTGGGTGACGGCGTCTGAGAATATGAGGAAAGGCTGGAAAGCGGAGCGAGGCCGGCGGTAGGTGTACCCAAAAATGGAACGCCTCGAGGTAGACACGGTGCCCTCAGCCCACCAGCTACTATGGCGGATTCAGCCCAGCCCATCTGCACTCACTTCCTCCGCGGCTTCTGTCTCTTTGGTGCCCAGTGTCGCCAGTACCATCCTCCCAGTCATGATGTAGTCGCCACGACCACGACCGCACCATGTCCATTCTTCGCACGCGGCTCCTGCAAGTTCGGGAGCAGCTGCGTCAAGAGCCATGCAATGACGGTCTCTCTGCCGACGACCACTGGCAGTCTACCGATCCAGCAGGCCCGCAAGTCGAGCGAGATCTGTCGCTACGATGGCAAGGATGGCGGATGCAAGAACCCGAACTGTCGTTTCAAGCATCCTGCTACCGGGGAGACCAAGGCGACGCTTTCTCCTGTGAGTTTCTGTATTCCATTCCTCTGGCTGTCGTTGCTCATCTCTGGGGACTTGAAGATCACTCGCAGTCAAGTTCAAGACAATACAATCCGTTCTGCTCAAAACCAAGCCATTCATGTGCAAAAGGTGCATACAAATTTTCCGATTCATTTGTCAACAAGTCTGAAAACAATGACCAGGACGTTTTCGATCCCGACGCAGCAGCTAAATCACTCACGCGTTCCCTGTACAACTGCGTGGTCCGTTTCAACGATGGTGCAGCGGTCGCCCGCGTCCAAACCGCACTCGAAAGCGCGAATATCATCATCCGGAACCTCCCGCTCCATGCGACCACGACGGAGGTGCTAGCGCTCGTCGAGCCATTCGGCGAGCTCGTTTCGGTTACGGTCAACGAGGTTGGGGACGCTGAAATGGCGCGAATCGAGTTTGTCGAGCACACCTCGGCCCATTCTGCCGTTGCAGCGCTGCATGGTCACACCATTCGGGGCCAGGTCCTCGCTGTGTTGCTCAATATGGGGAAAGGCGCGATGACCAAGGCTGTTCTGAGCAGTACGAAGGTGAAGCTTACGTGGTTCGCTCCGAGTGCGATCGCCTGGGCGCATTACTCCTCCATCGCGGAAGCAAAGAACGCGGCGGTCGCTTTGGACGGGAAGACGTTCGAGGGACGGGTGATCAAGACCACATTCCAGCAGCCTACTTACCGCCAAATAACGTCGTTTTCCGTTGTTCTCAACGGTCTTCCCGCCACTGCCAAGCAAGACGCCGTTCTGCGCTTCGCTGGCGCCAGTGCGAGGTCTATTTCGCTCAAACAGCCGCCTCGTTCAGAGTTTGCTCGCGCGACTGTTGTTGGCACGCTCTTGAAAGAGTACGGGACGCTCGATGCATTTGAGCCATTCCCCGCCCAACCCGGCAAGTCGAAACTTTCGGCAATCGCGCAGTTCTCGCGGCCTGAAGACGCCGCGAAAGCCGTCTCAGCGCTGCATGGTCGGAGACAGCATGAGCTTCAAAACACTCCGCTCTACGCCGAACGTATCCATTCGATCAAGTATCAGCTCACGCATGCGCAGTTCTGCGCCCTCCGCGTCCAACTCGAGCGAATCGCGGCGACGACAGAGGAGGTCAAAGTCCGTTGGTACGACGTCGATGCAGAAGGCAAACGCGCGGAACGAGTGGTCGTGCGCGCATCGGCGACTGTGGCGGCGAATCTCAGCCATGTGAAGCACGAGTTGGACGAGTTGCTCCGCGGCAAGGTTTTGTACCATGACGGAGAACTGCTCTGGCATAATTCGTGGTTGGGTGTATCCGATCCGGACACGCTGCGGGACATCTCGGACTCGGTGGGTGTCAATATCCAGGCCGACAGTCGGACACGCACTTTGCGATTTTATGGGGATCCAGTCAAGCACAAAGAATGCGAGGAGACCGTCTATGCATATCTTCGCTCGTTGGAAGCGGCGTATCATCGTCTTGGCCTCCGTCCTCTCCAGATGTCGGCCGTGATGAAGCATCTCCCGCAGCTGCGAGAGCGGTTCGAGGAAGCAGACTTTTCGCTCGATCCTGTCGTTCGAGATTTGCGTGTTCGCGGAAGTGCAGAGAAGATACGCGAGATTCGAGGAGCCATCGATAACCTTTTGGGGTCTCGACCCAGTCATTCACGGAGCGATGACGCAGAGTGCCCTATCTGTTTCTGTCCGCCCGAGGTTAATGACAGCCAGGAACTGGCTTGTGGGCATATTTACTGCACCTCGTGTCTCAGCCATCTTGTCAAGTCTTCCGACGACCTCTGTTGTCCCGCGAAAACGGGTGACGCTAGTTGCGGGACTGCGATCCCTCTTTCGCTCATCCGCAGCCTCGTCTCGCCTGGCGAAGAGGAGCGCATCCTCACGTCGGCATTCTTGTCCTTCGTGAACCTTCGTCCAGGAGAGTTCGCCTTCTGCCCCACGCCCAACTGCGAGATGGTCTATCGCAAGAGTGCCGACAAGGGAAGCGTGCTCACCTGCCCCAGCTGCCTCACGCAGATCTGCCCCTCCTGCAACGTCACCTTCCACGACGGACTGACGTGCGAGGAGCACCGGGACCAGGCTACGGGCGGGTTCCGCCTGTTTCAGGAGTGGAGAGCGGCGAATAACGTCAAGGCGTGCCCGAAATGCAACGTGGACATCGAGAAGGCGGGTGGCTGCAATCATATGACGTGCGCGCGCTGCAAGATACATATATGCTGGGTGTGCATGCAGACGTTCGGGGATTCCGCTGGCGGCGGAAGTGTGTACACCCACTTGCGAGAGAAGCACGGAGGGATATGATGAGATAGCATGGCGAAAAGTTTCGGGAGGAGTAATATTCCCTTTGATGTTGTGTTTTCCAGAGCCGTGAACGGGAACGGAGCTTGAGTTCATATGTTTGCCAGATGGGATAACGAATTCTCGACCTGGTCCGTCACGGCTTTGGTCGGCAGGGTGGTGTTATTGGATTATTGGGCGTGCAGAGAGCGCAGAGGAGCAAGGGAAGGCACTGTGGTGCAGTCAGTACGCATACTACTATAGTAGAAGGCAAGCACAAACCAGTTTGGTCGACGTAATCAAATGTCACACCAGTGACCAGCCAGACTCGTCAGACTTGCGTCAGAGTCGGTCAAACTAAGAAGATGTTTCGACAGCCGCGGTCCCGCCCCAACGAATTGACTGTCGCAGAGACGCCCAGGAATATCGCCCCCGCCGCCGATGGAGGGCTGGTTGGCGAGATCCAGCCCACCGAGAGGACCTGGTCACCTGGGGGATACAGAGATTTCTCATTTGGTATTCTATTCACAAGCATCCAAAGAAATGGTCCGCCAGTCCATCCTCCAGCTCCCTTGCGCGCTTGGTAAGCGCCTCAATAGCCAGCACCCTACATTCTGCACACATGCTCGTCTTGAGCTCTACATCCCCCGCCAGCAGCTGTTGCATCGTCGAAAGAAGCGTCAACAGTGCTGCGGCGCGAATGCCAGTGACCCGTTCTGACCGAGCAACGACGCCCCATCGCTCGACCCAGACCTTGGTACACCCGCCAGCGCAAGCGCAAGCACACGGAAACGCGACTGGGCTCCGTCGAAGCAGCTCACAGAGACTGACGAGCGACCAATGTCCCGAGAGCAGCCTCATGACCTGGCCGTTGTTAAGCTTGGCCAGCTGTGCGGTCTGGAAGACCGTCGCCCCGCGCTGGGTGGTCCCACTCTCCGCGAGCATGGTCTGGACGTGGAAGTAGTAGGCGATACCGCGAAGGCCGGCCAGCTCGTGAAGGTCGGCAGCGACGATGGCGGGGACACAGGGTGCCGAGCCTGTACGGAGACGTGCTGTCCAGGCGGCGAGGGTGGCTGAGAGAAGGGCGGTGTGGTGTGTACAGATGGCAGTGTCGACGAGGCGGGAGAAGAGCGACGAGGAGCAGCTGTCGGCAAAGGAAGAGCTGGAGATGGTGTTGAGAAGAACTGCGTTGGTAGATGTCGAGAGGGTGGTGCAACGGAATTGGCGCGCAATGGCTGCGAGGAGAAGAAAGCGCGATACGGAGTCATGGTCTTGCAATGGCTCGGCGAGGGCTTGTGGACTGGGGATATCGTTAGCTACATCGTTGAGCGGAAAGAAACAACGACAGAACCTGGCGTACAACGCCCAGCACAAGGCACGGAACTCGTCAGGGTCGGCAATGAGCACAATAGCGCAGTTTGACTGAGACCCTTGCAGATGCCTCGAAAGGATATCCTCTAGAACTGGCGATGCATTCGCCAGCAACGACCCTCTGACCTGCATCCTCCGAGTCAGCCAGATACCGTGCGGCAACAGAAAAAACGCACCTTGAAACGCGTATTTGCGACTCGCACGACACAATCCCCATCGACTCTGAAGAACTCGACATCGTCCTCGACAACGCCGGTGAGACACTGCCCGTTGTCGCTGTACCCGCCCGCATCGATGCCCGAGTCTGTCCGCTGGCGTTTTCTGGGCCGTGTAGGTAGCTCCGAGTCATCCCGCTCTGGGTCGCGGGTCTCGCGAATGGTCGAGCCGTCGATGATGAAGCGTGCGGGCATGGTGGGAGGGATGGTGTAAGGCGCCTTTTAGCTGGAGTCCGGAGAACAAAAGACGAGGATGAGTCGCAAAGACAAAAGGGTGGCATCGTGACGTCCCTTGGCCTTCAATATGCAGAGGGCCGTGTCAGGCCACAGCGTCAAGGCGTGTGTATCATGGTACCGCTACGGTTGGTCGCCGTTGCGCGTCGGTGATGGCGGGATTGGGGCGGGTCACGCCTGTGACTCTTCTCTTCAAAATTCGCGACCATTGCCCAAATATCTGTTCTCGTCGACTTAACCACCGAGAAATCCGCCAGTTTTCTGTCTCGACGCTGTCTCACAACATCAACGAGTTCAAGACACAAATGATAGACGCCTTCACGGACTTTGCGCGGGCTGGGAGAATGCTCGAGCCTCGCTCCGGCCCGGTGCTGCCACAGTTGACTCAGAGAGCTACAGCCACGACCATGCACCCCGCTCTCAAAGCCCAGCTCCGACGCGACTTCCCTCGCCTCTTCCGGCATTCCGACATCGAGCTTCGCATTGGAAACGGATGGGAGCCGCTGCTCCGTCGGCTTTGCAACGCTATCCAACACGACCAGCCCCTCATATTGTCGCAGATCAGCGAGAGGTTCGCTGGATTGCTGGTGCGGCCGGCGTATCGCGGTGGAGAGACCAGCGACAGCAGGGATAAGCTGCAACAGGCAGAGGCCGAGTCGTTCTTGTTTTGCCAGCGGTGTGGGGAGGATGCCAGTGGACGCTTGGCGACGACCGGCGGATGGACTTGTTTCACGTGGTGCCAGGAGTGCATGGATGTACATAGGGCAAATGGGAGGGCCTACAGCTGGTTAGATATATTGGGGGACGAGGCGAGCGATGAGGCGCCAGCGACATGAGGTAAGCTTCGCAAGCCTCAGCGAACGAGGTGCTCATCTTGCGCGCAGATTTCGTGTTTCAAGCGTTCAAATAAACCACTTTCTCCACTATCCCATTCCATCTGCAATGTTGTGCCGTTCCATCATCCCTACCTTGTCCGACTATCTCTCCCGCCTCGCCACCACTTCGCAGTTATCGGAAGCTCGGACCTGGATGAAAGCTTAGCCCTTGTCCAACAATTCAACAAATGTCTGTCGGATCTACCTCGCGAAGGTGTTCATTCCCTTCTACCTGTCTTCTACTACAGTACTTATCTCTCAAAGGCGCAGGCAGACAGTCGTTGAGCCTCGACTGGCCCTTGATGTGATCCTTTTGGCTTTTATCCGGCTTCTTTTTGCCTCCGAGGACCGGCGAGTGGGGCCAGGGGTTGCTTGTGATGAACTGCAATGGCAGCAGTACGTGATTACCCCTTGTTATGTTCGGTCGCGGCCGAATCGCCGCCTCTTCTCTTTATAAGAGCCAATGAATCTACCTTTCGATAGTCGCATTCGCTGGCTCCTCAAATCCTGCGAGTAATGCCTTCGCCATCGCGCTTCGTTGTCCTCGCAGCGCTTCTCAGTCTTGTTTGTGGGTGCATCTCATTGTCCTCGTACCTTATTCGACTGAATATCGTCTATAGCGGCGGGTGCCACTGCGCTCGTGCCTCCGAGTCCGGGGAGGAAGGGCGATCCAAACGCGCCTATCTCAAATAACACCACTGCCCAGATGCCGGATAATGCCCTCATTATGCATACAGCTTTCCAGGTCGACCAAAAGAGCGGTCCTTCTGTCGATGCACCCCCAAATGCCAGTATTCCGCCCACAATCGTTACCGCCGTGGACGGCACCCTCACCAACACCACCGTCGCGGACGCTGGTTCAGGTTCCTCCCGCCGTCGGCATGCCGCTGGCAAGCGGGATGCTGGCTTCGAGAACCTCTTTGATGGTCTTGCTGTTGGCCAGCATGACGCATCCATCGAGGGAACCGCGTACCTCACCTACACCGTCGTCAACAATGCAACCTACAACGTCCAGGGATGTCTCGATTGGTGTGCTGGCATCGACGGGTGTGGTATGTCGCTTTCTCTTTAAATTCTCTCCCTCGTTCAGTCTGGATATGCTCGCTTATTTACCCCCCCAGTTTTCGTTAACGTCTTCTACGAATTCAACAACTACCTCCTCGACTTTGTTTTCTCCGAACAATCCAACCTCAAGTGCGCAGCGTACGGGGACATCCACACTGCCGCCGAAAAGACCAACTTTGGCGGACAGCCGTCCTACCCGCAGGTACCTACTGTTTTCATTTTTCTCAGAGAGAGGCGCCGACAGATGATTTTTTTTTTCTTTCTTCTAGGTCGGCAACGAGACTGTTCCCCTCACGTACATCACGCAAAGCAGCGGCTGGGGCCTCGACAGTCTCGTCGACCCCACTCCGCCGGATGGGTATGAGCCCGTATTTGGACCAACGGACGGCGCCAACAATGCTCCCGGGGTGAGTTTCATTTTCTCATCTTTCCCTTGCTTTCTGAGACGCAGCCCTGATACAATTCCTTTCAATCCGAGCCTTCTTTCCTCACACTCCATTTGTGTCTTCTTCTGCGTCGGTCTACCACGATCTTCCCCTCTTCCGTGATCTCGGACGCAAACTAACTAACCATACAGTACATGGGCTTCGCCTTCATCGACAAGTACGATGTCGACGCCTGCGCACAGCTGTGCAACACCCGCGGTGTCGACCCTATCGGCGGAGGCTGCGCCTACTTCAACATCTGGCGCGCGCTCGTTGATGGCTTGCCTACAACCTACACTTGCTCCATGGTGTGTCCCTCTCTCTCCTTCTACCTACATGACGCTGAACACTCACAGTACTACCTCGTCGCGGACGAATCCACCGCGGTCAACTTCGGCCAGGGCGACCTCGCGGTGACATTCTCGCGAGGCTACAGTCGACTTTCCGTCCTTCCCGACGGCGGCTTCGAGGGCTACGACGCCTGCTCTGACTTTTGTTTCACGGGGTCCTACAGTAATTGGATCGGGACGAGTCCACCTAGCGGTAATTGGGACGCCAGCATCTTCTTTTACAAACCATATGCGCACACCGGGCACAGTGTTGCATTACTCGGCTCGGCTGACGGCGTCGACAGCAAGATCGGGACGCTCACTCCGGCCAAAAAACTCAGCACCATAGCGGGCACGAACTACGTTATCCAGGTCTTCTTCCTCTCCTCGTTTTCTGGTCCGCAGCTCGAGGCGAATGCCAAAGTCGATATCCTCTGGAATGGCGTCCGTGTGGGCGGGACGAGCGGCTTCACCCCTGCGTGGACGTTCGTCGAGGCTCCTGCTGTTGGCACGGGTAACGACACGCTCAGCTTCGTCGGAGGTACGCTGCTCGCGTGGACCTTCATTGATGATGTGTTCGTCTATGCGGCTTGACATTCGACTTGAAGTATCACTCATCATTGTACGAACATGGGTTAATGGGGACAATTGGGACACTCGTTTATTTTACATGCGCGCGTTCGAAGGACTAGCAAAATTGTGGAGATCGCCTATGTAAATGTTCAACTACGCGAAGACTGTTCAATCTCAAAACTGTGATTCGGTAAGTAACAAGGTACGCATTCGAATTTTTAAGTCCTTGGAGTCCGTTCCTCTTCGCTTTTGTTGTTGTTGTTCTTCTTCTTCTTCCTTTTCTATTCCTACACCCAAACAAAAAACAAAACTCGTCGAAAGCAGAGAAATACCCCGGAAAGACGCAAACGAGCACTAAACAATGCTAGTGGCGTTTGCGCCTCCAGGCAGCGAGTCAACGCGATGAGAAGGGAAAAGCAACGTTCGCGGGCGGCCGTTACCGTTACTCGTCTCGGGAGAATACGCGGACGCCGGCGAGCGGACTGAAGGAGGTGGTAACACGGTGGTGGTGAACGAAAGCGGCGATAATATCGGCCGGGTGCTGATGGGGGAGGACTTTGTGGTGGGGAATTGGACTGGACGCGAGTTGGCGACTGTTTGCGCGAATAGATGATATGGGTCACTGGCGCGCGCGATCCATGTTTTGATCTCGAGCCCTGGGGAGGCGGGGAGGGCGGGCAGCTCCTTGTTGAGTGATTCCTCGCTCTAGGAAATATTAGGGATGAACGAGAGAATGAGGCCGAAACGCACGATGTTCGACCTTAACGACGGTGCCGACGAGGACTTCTTGTGCGAGTAGTAGAGCGCGTCGTATTTGCTGTTACTATTCCCGGGTGCCAGTGCTTGACCGCTCCCGTTGTTGGCAGTCGACCCCATGCTCGCGCCGGAGAATGGCCCGGAGAGGAAGTTGAAGAGGAGGGTTAGCGCGTAGATGCGGCCTTGGATGGAGAAGAAGAACTCGAAGGCTGCGTGCGGTCCGCGGGGTCAGCTGGACAATGCAACGAAACAGCGGCCGTGACATACCAATGTCGCCCTTCAGGAGCAGGATCATCATCAAAAGGGTGGTAAATGCGACGATGGCACCGGAGGTGAGGCTGAGGAAGAACACACGCCGCCATACACTAGACAATTCATAAATGAAAATAAAATAGACGATAAGCCAAGACATACGTGCGCATGCTGCTCCGGGTCTTTTGCATCTTGTAAAACTCGGATCCGAGGAACCCAGCGATGAGGATATCGCTAAACGCGCACATGATTGCGCCGGCCCTGAGCGGAGTTGAGAATACAACAAAACCATCTCGCGATTGAATGCGTACGCGGTGACCTGGAACGTAACCGGATGGAACTTGATGGTGCTGACCATGATAGCCCCGGCGTACGAGACCGCCAACTGACGAGGTCAAAAAAAAAAATCAGTTGCAAGCGAGGGTGCTCCGCGGCGCATCGCGTACGTGGGCCAAGCAGAGAAACACCAAAAGTAGGCTGATGATGCGGTTTCTTGACCTGCCGTAAAGTCGGTTAGCAAACGAGCGCGAACATGCGCGGGAAGCAACGGAAAATGGCGGCGTAACGCACAGAACGAAATACAGATGACACAGAAAGAGCTGCTCCACGGCGGCGGTGGAGTAGGTCATCAGGATGGACAGCGTGGTCGAAGCGCCAAAGACGAAGAACTGGGTCTCTTTGCCGAAGAGGGCGAGGAAAGTGATGAAGACGGTGCCGTTTATAGCGCCGGTACAGATGGTGTCGAATACGAGCATGGCGCCGACCCCGATGCGGTGTCCGAGCGGGCGGCCCCTGCGCTGGAAGTACCGGAAGCAGAGCACGATTTCGAGCATGTAGAGCATCATGTTGATCCAGGACGAGGCCAGCTCCACCCTTCATTATACAAAGCTTTTGAGCGGTGTCGGGTGTGCGGCAAAACACAGAGACGCACCCATAGCTGACCAGGAACCCGTTTGCCACTGCTGCAACCATACCCGGGTCCGGCCCACCAGAAACAGAACGAAAGGCGAAGTCGACTTGCGAGACTGCGAAAGGAAAGAAGGAGAATGGACGCGGGAGGGAGAAGACGCGGGAGAGATGACTGGCTATTCTATATATGCCCGTCGTAAGCATGGCATGACGGATCTTAGGAGAACTTAGCCGATTCGACAGGAGCGCAGACTTTTTGCCTCTTCTGATGTTGCCTGTGCTTCTTCGATGGCAAGGGCGAATGGGAAGCTAACGAAGGAGGGATTGGTGGGGATGCCATCGTTGATGCTCTCCCAGCTTGGAGCCTTGGAGGCCACAGCCTTGCTTCAGGGGCAGCTTGTAATTTTGCGCAAGGTTACGGTTACGGAATTAACTTGGTGCTTCGGCAATTATGTTCCCATGGAGATGAGAATTTTGAAAGATCGTGTACGGGTTGTTTGTGGCGCATGATCACTGGTTGGACAGTTTTTGTTTGTGGCACAGAAGCGCGACAGAGTTTACTTATTTAGACCCGTCCAAAAAGGCTTGAACATAGTAGAGGTTGAGCTTTCGCAGGCTGTTGGTAGGCTGAGTAAGTATCTGCGCGGCATTAGATATTTATCTGCGAACCAGTCTGTAGGGTTTCCTCCAGGGTCGGCCCGAGAACCGCAGTCTGTGTGAGACATGGGAAAGGTTTCTGTGCCTCCCAGTTGGCGGAAGGAAGTCCGAAGCAAGGATGTGGAGTCACGGAGCCGTTGCCTAGGGAATCAGTCTTACGCAAGGAAGGATTTTCCACGAACGAAGTGTGCCACAGTGGGAGCGTCGTCCACGAACGACAGATAAAAGATGATCCCGCCTACGGTACTTCAATGGCGACTCTATGTCCACTGACAACCTATAATTTAAAGAAGTCACCGCTGGGCTCCGAATCCGACAGAAATGATGAATGTATCCTCTACCGCAAGATGTTTTCGCCATTATCGATGGTTGAGTCGAGCGGGAGCCGTCGCCTAGGGAATCTCAGTCTTACGCAAGGAAGAATCTTCAACGAAAGAAGTGTGCCACAGTGAGAGCGTCCACGAAGAAGATGAAAAGGTGATCCCGCCTACGGTACTTCAATGGCGACTCTATGTCCACTGACACCTATAATTTAAAGAACTCACTGCGGGGTCCCGACAGAAATGATGAATGTATCCTCTGCCGCTGAATTCGCCATTAGAGTCGATTGTACCAGGCGGGAAGGTCGCGTTGGAGACGGTGTTCTAGCGTTCTGTGCATGATGGTGATGGTTGAGTGTAAAGAGTGTCACGGCGTGACCCGCCATCATCCCGCCATCACCGACGTTCTGTCCATTAATTGCATACATTGACCATTGACTAGTAACCTAAATACAGCAGAATCTCGAGCCATAACAAGACTCCCTCACCGCTACAACGGCAAGAGCTGAAAGGTGACTGTCAGCAAACGAACTTGACGAAGGGAAAGCAACGCACGTCGGGGAACATCTCCACGGGCAGCCGTAATCCCGCTGTAAGATCGAGATCCACCGCTCGCATAACACATGTCCCCGGTGCACTCGTCGTCTGCACCATCATTCCAGCCACCTTCAAATTGTCGTCGTACTCGAGCAGGCAGACGAACTTCTCTACCCATTCGTGCCTGCTGAGCCGCCAGATCCATCGGACACTCCCGCGGACGGCAACTGTTCTCTCTGGATGGGCAAGAACGCTCTGTGACTCGACGGCCATGTCCGCACGCTCCCAGTGCGTTGCGACGAGGTCGAAATACGAGCGGACGGCATTGAGTCCGGTCAGGCGGGATCCTTCGGGATGGGGACACGACGCCGGAGCGTGTTGGATCGTGAGCTCGTGGGTGGAGGAGAAGTGCGAGAGGATGATCTTCGTGGATGCATTGGCCGCGAGGTCAAGGAAGAGGGCATCCGCGGCGAAGAGGAGTTGTTTCTGTGTTGGACCCATGAAGGAGGGAAGAGAGTGAAGGAGTGTCGCTGGCAGCGCCAATATAGTATCGCTATCACTGTCGGGGAGAAGCTCGGCCACGAGCACAGGAATCGTTCAAACAGCGATCGTGTTCGGTGTCTGCTCGGGCACGCACCCCGGCCATCACTCGGATCACAGCTTGGCAGCCGCATCCGCGGTTGAGCCATACACGGCTATCCCCGGATCGCCTATCCGTCTTGTCCGGTGCCTGACCCACCTCCGTTCCATCTTGTCGTCGGAGAACCTCGGCGTTCTGCCTTGCGCGAAGGCGTTATCAAGGACGACATTTTTTTCTCGAGGACGGCGACCGTATGCGCCGCCTAGACGCCGTTCATGAGCTCTCCTATTTCGTTAACATTCGTTTGATCAGTCGGCGGTCCATTAGTTGCATAAAGGCTGTCTTTCTCTCAATCAACTGATCTGAACCTCAGGCACACCTTCCTCTCGGACGTCATGCATCTACAGACCAAGCAACACAGCTGTACAAGAACGGCGGAAATCACTCTCATTTGTCTTTACAAGTGCACCGAAATCGCGTCTGTCGAGAAAAGAGGGCAATCGCATCGGCGTTGAGCGTCGGCCGAGAACTCTGACGACCCAGGATTGCGCTACAGCAATGCT
Source organism: Mycena amicta (assembly GCA_029282125.1). Classification (NCBI taxonomy): domain Eukaryota; kingdom Fungi; phylum Basidiomycota; class Agaricomycetes; order Agaricales; family Mycenaceae; genus Mycena; species Mycena amicta. Next base: position 680,815 of record JARIHP010000004.1, on the reverse strand, counting down.
TTCAGTCCTAACACGCTTTGCAAGGATTTGTTTTGCGTCCATTGTAAGCTGCCTGAATGTACCGATGTCTTACTTCCTCATCTTTAGCATGACGGAGGTCCGGATACTCGGACCGGGTGGATCAACAGCTTATCTTATCTGATTCTATAGTTGTCCACATTTGCGCCTTTCGTCGAGATTTTCTCGGCAACCGGCGGCGTCAACGTTATAAAAGTATTAACCACCGGTCACCAGCGTCCAACCGCGCTCAAACCGTATTTCGACTTGACCGCTTCATTGGTGACCCGACGGGATTCGGGATCAATGATGGACGCCGGCATCATTGAGGATCGCATGACTCTGCGCAGGCCGCGCAGCAACCACATAAGTAAGCGCGTCCGAGTCTAACCCTCCAGCGTCGAGATGAAAGCCAAGTCACCTCTACTCATCCCGCTCCTGCCCCAGCAACACTCCCAGCCAGAATACTTCGGCCTCGTCGACCCGGCTTCTGCCACTCCGAAGGCGAAGCGCACCAGCCACACCCCGACGCGTTGGCTCATCTGCTGTGTTCTGGCTCTCGCGTGGGTCCTCTACTCCCGTCGAAGCTGGAACAAGGCACAGCATTCCGCGGAGCCGTTTTTCGTCAATGTCACCGACCCAGGAGACCTCTGCGTTGCACCTGCAGGGCCGTCGGTGTCGCATGCGGGGTACATTGGGTTGAAGGGCGATAGCGAGGAGACGCCGAAGCGGTCGTTCTTTTGGTGCGATTCCTTTTAGCGACCATGGTGAATAACCCTTGCTAAGACATTTCTAGGCTCTTCGAGGCGGAGCATGACGCGGAGACTGCGCCCATAATGTGCGTATCGCTTCTCGATGCAGCAATGTATCACTGATATCTAGGTAGTCTGACAATTGGGGGCGGTCCTGGGACCAGCGGAATGACCAATCCCATGGCCGTGCAGGCTGCGTGCATCGTCGTTGAAAATGGGACTGCACCCAATCCCAATCGCTGGACTGGTGCGTTCTCGTTCCATCCAACTTCCTGTAATAATGCATCTTCGTCGCAGAACATGCCAACCTCCTCGCTCTGGACCACGTACGCCTTCCCAGCCTGCCGATGCACCGATACTAAAACGCCACAGCCCATCGGCGCCGGCTTTTCCTACGGAAGCATGGTTAACAATAGCCGCGACGCGGCCATCGACGTCTACGACTTTCTCCAAAAGTTCTACCAAGTCTTCCCGCATTTTGCCAAGTAACTTGGGTCCCTTTCGTCTCTTACTTGCTGAGCCTGACGACCCATCAGGAACCAACTCGTCCTCTCCGGAGGCTCCTACGGCGGCGTCTACGTTCCCCACATCGCCACCGTCATCCACGAGCAAAACCTGCTCGTCGCCAAAAACAAAGGCCAACCCAACGCCATCCCCATCAACCTGGAGTCCATGATGGTGAGCAACCCCATCTCAGACGCGACCTCGCACTACAAGTGGCTGCTGCACGCGCGGTGCTACCTCTTCGACATGTACAACTCTACCACCTGCGCGGACATGTTCGAGATTCTGCCGACGTGTTTGGACGCGATTGCATTCGCGCAGCAGACGGAGGAGTGGATTCCTGAGCGCCATAGCGCCGCTATCCATGCGTGTGAGAGGCTTCAGGGCGGAGATACTCATGGGACTGTGGTGGAGGATACCCGCAAGAAGGTCTGTGAACTTCAAGCTACATCCCGCTGTCGTTAGTTCTGACGAAAAAACCTACACAGTGTTACTCCAAAGAACCCATGGGCTGCCTCGCCCCATCGTTCTTCTGGATGGAAGACTTTTTCCGGCGCCCGGACATCAAGGACGTTCTTGGCGTCCCCGAGCACGTCAACTTTTCGTTTATAAGCGAGGAGGTGAACAAGGAGTTTGAGAATTACGGCGACCAGTGCGTCCATATCCCTTCCTAACCCGGTTACTTCCGATAATCGATTTGTGTAGGATTCAATCGTCGTATCTGCTTTACCAACCACTGCTCGAGGCGGGGATCCGGCTCCTTCGTGAATACCTCCCATTCTCATTAATACTATACCGTACTGAGATGAAAAAATCAGACTACGTTGGCGCACAAGACGCTAACTGCGCCTGGCCTGGAATCCTCTCATTCGTATGCCGTCCATCGTCTCGCCCTTTCCTCCGCTAACCCGGCATTGAAAACAGCTCAAACTGATTCAATCGCCATTCCAAGAACAATTCCTCTCGAGTCCGGACATCCCGTGGCCCACGCCTGCGGACAAGACCACCGCACGCGTTGTGGGTGAGGGCGCGGGGAATTTCACTTGGATATTGATTGACGGCGGTGGTCATTTCGTGCGTTGGCTTCTCCTCTCTGCTTGAGTGTTGACGTTGAGGAACGAGCAAACACAGATTGCGAAGGACCAGCCAGTGTTGGTGAAGGATATCGTGGAGCGGTGGATTCATAACGTGCGGTATTTTGAATGAAGGCTGCTGGCTTGTAGCGTAGCAAGTCTTGTAGATTTGTTCAGCGCCCAACATTTCCCTTTCACGGCCGATCTAGGTGCCGCTCTTGTTGCGACGCCATCGATTTCTCCTGGATTGAAGATTGACAGGTCACGGTCACGTGCCATTGATCCGACGCGTGGGCGGAATCCACCGACTACCTTAATCGAAAATTCGTGCAACGAACAATCTTTGCCGAATGTGAGAGGTGTGTGAAACATATAAGATTACTCTCTGAGGTAGGTAGACCAGAAAGAAACGGAGAGCATAGAGGAACAAACAAAGCACGAAACAGCGAACGCAACAAGAGAGCAAAACATTGTAACAGTTGAGAGCGATATAAGGAATCCAAGTGAAAGGAAGTTCTAGACACTCCGGGATCTCATTCTGAAGGATTTGTTGAAATTCAGATTATTATTTTTGGTGCGAGGAACTCACCAGTGCTCGGGTTTTCAGGCACGGACGCGGTCGAGGAGGATTTGGGAAGAGCTGATGCCATCTGCATATAATTGCTGTGCGTTGGCCTCAACGAGAAGCTGGGTCATGGTTGATGAGTCGCAGAAAATATACGGACAAATGATCCCCACCTGCACTCGAACCATAATCTCTTTAACCTCTGTGGTGCATGTAGAGATTTCCCGCGAAAGTCGTAGATAATCCTTCCAAGACAGGTGGGCCGGTTCGAGAAGGCAACAACGGAAGATGGATGCGGAGCGCTGAACTCTAGATGGAATATGAGGCAATGCAGAAAGGTTCAAGAGCGCAACGGACCTGAGCAGTTGAACGTTCTCCTGAGCTAGAGATAGAGTCGCCCGTCCAAAATAATGTTCTCGGATCGCCGTTGAGACAGCATGAATAATTTTGTCGAGTTCGGCGAGGAGGACGGATGGGCGCTTAGTCGCGAGGGTATGCATGAGTGCCAGGGTGAAGCAAAGGACCACAGCCGTAATACGAAGGATGTGGTGTGGGATGAGGGAAAGCGCAGAAAGGACGAGGGAGGAGTAGAGCTGACTCGGAGATGGGGAGAGGTTGTACATGGAAGCAAACCGTCTATGTGTAGTATACTGAGATCGCTGTAAAGTATTATATAGCGGACGAGTGGTTTCCCCATTCTGATCTAGTGTTGACAGCGTGGGCAGCCTTCTTGGGGGATGTGTTATCTGCTATCACAGCCATAGGGCCCTCGTAGGGCCCCGACGTGGGCAGCCTTCTTGGTTGATGTGTTATCTGCTATCACAGCCATAGGGCCCCGACGTTGGTTAGGTCTGATCAAATGTGCAAATGGGGTTAAGCGCTACCCACAGGACGGGAAGGAGAAGGAGGGAGAATGAGTAAGGAGAAGATAATACACGGCACGGTGTGGAGATGAAGGGATGATATAATCGAGAATGCATGGCAACTCACGCGAAGGCCGATGTGGCAGCTCTTACTCGGAGTCGACCGACAAGCCAGAATAGCGGGTAATCTGAGGCTGCGGAGAGAGAGATTTAGAGATCGTGTAGGTTCTCGCGTATAGTCGCCTTCTATTCTGGATTAAGATGAGTTCTGGTCAAAGTCGGCGCGGAAGTACATGTAGAAAGCAAGAAGAACGAAACGGTCGAAGGAGTCGAACGGACAAAGAAAGAAAGAAAGAAGGTCATGCCATCAAACCAATCGACAAAGACGCCCGAATCTACCAGCCGAGGATTATATCCGAGACCTGGCCCAGCATACCCTTACTGGGTTGCCCTGCGCTTGCATTTGTGCTTGTGCCTGAGGAAAGAGCTTGGATGCACCAGGAGGACCACGGCGGAACGCAGAGGACGACGGGGCAAGCTTGATGGGGGTGCCCGACCATTGGGGTGAATGCGTGTAGGCCGGCGTTGGGGTTGGTAATAGGTATTGGGGCTGGGGCTGTCGACCGACATGGGGATTGGGTCGGGAGAGGTGTATCGGACGGCTGGCTGGTTGAGCAGGGCTTCAGCCGCAGCTGGGTCCTCGAGAGAGAGAGTCGCCAACGTCGGCACAGAAAGGCAGCTAGAGAAAAACAAGACGACGTACCGCCCACTTGGCCCCGACCATCCAAATCCCGCCCAACGCTTCTCCGTTCTTGTGCACGGCCCGCATGGCGTCCGCAGGGTCGCGATATCCAATCTTGAAGCAGTTGACGATCTCCGAGTGCGGGTCCACCTCTGAGGTGCCTGTGTCCCCGAGGGACTTGAAGTACTCGACGGTGAGACTGTATTTGTCGGCGGGGTTGCCGAAGACGATGATATAGAGGGTCGGGGTTGTGCTGGTATTGGCGCTGGCGCTGGAGACGGGTGGGGCCTTTGGACGCGCACGCCCAAAGGCGGAGGTCGTGAAGGTCGAGCTCTGTGGGGGATGGGGTGAGAAAGGGCAGAGAGTGGAATGGAAACGCACGCGAGGCTGGAACGACGAGTCGGCGTAGATGTCTGTCGGTATGTCGTTGACGGAGCTCATCGGGGGTGCGTCCTCGTCCGCCAGCGTCTGTCGTTGCCTAGACGCAAGTCAGAATCCCTTCGAGGCACGAAAACGACAGCCACGCACCTGGAGCTCTGGAACATCGACTCCATCCCACCAAGCTCCGACCCGGGCCCACCAAAGGCGTGGTTCATCTTTGCTTTCGTCTGCACGACAGGCGGCTCGTCGACGCGCTGTCCTCCTCCCGTCGGTGAATTCTAGTGGCATGGCAAAGGTGAGTGAAGAGTCGGTCGCGGGGGGCTCGAAGCGTACATTCGACTGAGACGTTCCCTGGACAACAGTGCATCATCAGAGACAGCCTACTCAGCGGGAGGGAGAACGGACCATCATATACCCCGGCTGGTAGTGTGAATGTCCGCGCGACTGCGACATGGACAACTAGTCGGCGGAGGAGTTGAGGTTGAGGTGCGATGTCGATGTCGACGCCATCCCGGCCACTGCGAATGGCAACGATAGATCGAGAAGAACCGTGACTCCAGCAACTTCATAGAGTCGGCCAAAGTAATGGATGTCCGAGTCAATGGATGAATGAGCTTAGGCCGGCGAAGGGAAGGATGATTTGTTCTGGCGCTGGTGCCACTGACAGTTCAGGTGCCGCACTTGGAATGGTCGACGCCATCGATGTCTCGACTGTGAAGATGCCAGTGGCACACCGTTTTTTCTGAAATTTCTGATGCATCAGAACTGTATTCGTAGATTGTTCCTTTTTGTAGACATTTGAAGTCAATAAAAATGATTGAAACAAATTTGGTGTGAAATCTCGTCTGAAAGAACCCGTTTTGACGCGTCTTTACGCGTCGGAGAGAGTAATTCTTTGAGTTGACCACAAAGCAGCACTAGAATGGTTCATTTGTGTCGATATTTGTGTAGAATTGCAAAAAAAAATCCATCGAGTACACGTCAAAAGTCAGCTACAAACACATCCTTTCGCGCCACGTTTCAGCGAGACACAAAGTAGCCCTTGGAGCTGCACGTAAAGGTGGTCCAAAAGTACTTCACTTGGACCACCTTTGTGCACAGCTCAAAGGGCTCCTTTGTATTCCGTGGATAGTCGCGCCAAAAGAATTCCTTCGGCAACTCATTTCCGCGCCGGCTGAAAGGACCCGTCTCGGCCTGGACTAAAATGAAGCCCAGAAGTAGTCCTTTCGAAGTGAGCCGCGGCTCAGCCGCAGGTGCAGCCGCGGCTCAACCCGCGGCTCAAGCTCGGCTGACCCGCTACTCCCAGCCGCAGCTTAATGCAAGTGGCGAACGAATCAATTTATCAACCCTGGCTCGCCGCCGTCTTCAGCGCGATTGCGAGTCTTGCAACGGCGCCCAAGCCGTCTTCCATTCGCCCTGCATCGTCCTCCAGAGAAGGTTCCGCGCGTCGTCGAGCGCAATGCACATACGCACGGTGTGTTGCTCGCTGCGTCCCTTGGCCGTTGTCGGAGCGCTGGGGAATGAGATCCGTCGAGCGAACAGCATTGGACTGCGCGCAGGATCTGCGTGGTCGGTTGGGAGCTGGACAATGCGATGGAGGAAGCTGGAACGAAGGAGTAAGTGCAGATGAAGGAGATTGAGGTGGAGGTGGGTATGGAGGATGAACGAGCAGTGGGTATCTATCCAAGCCATCGGGTTTGTCAAACGGATGCTACACGATACAAGTACACTGAGCGAATGGTCAGTTGGAGCAACAAACACTGCGAAATGCACCAACCAACATAAGAGAACTTATTAAAGTGGACTGTCGAGCGCTACTTGCGCTTGACGGGGCTTTTGATCGTTCAGTATCGGAAACGCGTCGCCGTTTCGTTGGAGAAGCGTCAAAATGTTGCGGGGCATTGCCATTAGAGCGTTTTTGACGGGGTTGAGGTGAAGAAACGGTTGGATATACCCCGCCGTATATCTGGGTGAACTGGGGTTGCTCGATGACGACGCCGGGCTCCTGGTTGCTCTTTCTTGTAGCTCGTGGTTGGCGAAGACATGCTAACTTGAAGCGGAATGCAGAGGGTGAGGTCAGGTCGGGTAGGGTAGGGTAGGGTAGGACAAAGGCCTTTGTGCGGTCGCGTCAGAGGGTAAGGTCGGGTAGGGTAGGGTAGGACAATGGCCATTGTGCGGTCGCGTTAGCACGAGGAAGTCTCTGCATAAAAATCTTGATGCGTTGGCGGCGGGTCAGCTCAGGTAGGGTCAGCTCGATGCTTTAGAGGGAGGATCGTCGCGTTGCGTTGTATGGTAAATCAAAATTCAATTCATGTTGAGCCTGTAGATAGAATACGAAGTAGATTACGAGCTAGACAGGTCGTTAGCATCTTGAACGACAAAAGCAGATAGAAGACGTACCTTGGAAAAGCTGGCTCGAAAAGTTGCGAACGTCTCAGATTCCAGCTGCGATACGAAACAGGTCAGCGGAGTACAAGAGCGGGCGACGGGGCACACACCAATGAGGTCCGAAAAGCTGCTTCCCTGGCCAGAACCGCAGACGGCGAGCAGAGGGTCGTAGCAAGGCTGAGAGTCGTTTTGGAGACCTCAAGAGGCGGCGACGAACAGAGGGCGAGCGAAGGATGTATAGGGTGATAGTTCTCGGTCGTCGGGCGCCGCGCCGAGCTCAAACGAGGGCGGGACGGTGTTTCTGGCAGCCGAGATGGTGGATGGGACGAAACGCAGAGTCCGTTTTCCCGCGCTTGTCACCGGATACTGGATACGGAAAGCTCGGAGAAACACGGGTAACGCGTTACTGCGGTTTCTCCGAGCTTTCCGTAGCCAGGTACCCGGTGACAGCGTGGGAGCCAGCCCTCATGCTCGTCTCCGGCCCTCATCCTCGTTCCCCCAACTCATGCTCCCGCCAGTCCCGACCGCCAGAATCGCAGGAAACATGACCATAGGTGTGTTCCAGCCCTCGCTATGCACTTTCTCGTGTATCGCTGACTTTCCCTCGTCAGAAATCTCCCTCGCCGTCCTGTTTCTACCGCCACGACGAAAACAACAACAACAACACCCTAGGAAGTATCGGAAACCTGTTCCCAGGTGCGCGCTCTCCGTTCCTTTACACGCTCTCATGCATCCCTGACCTTCTGTCGTCAGAAATCTCGCCTGTTTTTCTGTTTCTACGGCCACGACGACGACGACGACGACGAAGAACAAGTGTTTTGGATCGCAGGCGTCTGCCCAGCCGTGAATCCCTTCATTGGGTTCTCCAGCCTGCTCCAACTCCGTCGTCACTTCGCCGTGATCCCCTTGTGCCTCTGCCTCGAGGCAAGCATTGCGCCGTCGATTACATTGTCCCTTTGTTTCTTACATTGAAAGGCCTTGGTAAGTGCGAGATTCCGCGCCTTATATACCCGCAACGCTGACTTGCTTCTCCCAGCTCGGTGCTTCTGTGGTCCGCCATCGCTATGTCTCTTGCCATCCCCATCCTCGACAATCGTGCACCCGTACGTCAAATTTCGTTCATCCTTCTCACTCGCGTTCAATGCCGCCAGGCTTATTCCGTGTCAATACTCGGCTACCATTATTCGACGCGCAAGGACCGCCCCGAGCTCGTCCCCGTCGACACCACCATCGAATCTCGTGCTCCAGACGCCGTCCGCGCCCCGAACGTCGACTGCAAATTCGTACAGGCGGACCACCACGCGCAGAAGCACACCCACTGCTACAAGGTCACCGTTCTGCACGGGCGAAAGCGCGCCCATCTTGCCATCTTTTTCAAGCGCGGACATACCCAACTAAAGATGCCTTCCCTTACCCGCAATCAATGCCTCGACCTGTGGGGTGACTTGCTCGTTATGGGTTTGAGCGCGCGGGACGGCCGGACGGTGGTTAATCCTCCCTTCTCTAAACGATTACTGCCGATCTAAATTAAATCTAACAGCTTTTGCGCAGTTTCGAGCTGCGCGCGCTGTGCAACCGTCAATTTGGCTTCGTTGCGCTTCTTTGTACAGCTTTGGGGCCTGTCAACGTATGAATACTTCGATGCGAGAACTGCCGCTCGCACCGTCGGCACCGACCGGTCCAACACGCGTACAGCTGCAGGAGACGCATCTCTTCACTGTCATTGATATCCACATCCCACCAGATACCCTCGCCACGGCACCAGCCCTGTTTCCGGTCTCAACGGTGCTGCGGCCCACTGTGCATGCCCGCTTCTGCAGCAGAACTTCTGCTGCGCGCCACCGTCAGCTGTGCTGTCTACCAAGCCTGCCGCTTCCTGTCAGTCTTGCTCCAAATTCACAGCCCAAATACTGCGCTCAATGCGTAAACCCGCGTCTTCGTCGGAAACTGCGCCAAATCTGCGAGCTCGGTCAGCGCAGTGTGATCCCATCATCCTCTCTTGCTTCCACCCACCACCACACAACGAGACCGCGGTCTCGCTCGACTCGGAACCTCAGGCTTTCACGGTCACCATCTCAATGCTTCAATCCCTTCAACCTTCCCTCAACCTCGCAAAGATGACAAGGCCCCTCAATGATATCAAGATATCGCAGCAAGAGCCTGCAAGAGCCGGCGGGCAAGCTCAATTGACACCGCCAAGCTTTCCATCAGCGCCAACGTCTCCAGCAAGTGAACCCGAAGATGCAATACGCGACAGACTACGCCTCCGATGGAGAGCGGGAGAGGGAGAGGGATGTGTTGGCGTGTCCAGGTGCGTTCCCCATCGTCACGCAAAGCGAGCAGCTGACGAGCAGCGTTGCTTAGCCCCCAGTACCCTCCTCCGTCCGTCCGCCACGAGCCACATCAATCCAGCGACGACTCGACAAGAGTGATGGAAGCATCGCGCTCTCGCCGCGGCTGTAGCTGCTCACTCAGCGTCCATAGAAAAGAGATATCCGCCGCGCAGGACCGTGTTTCAAGATTTCAAGGGCCCGATCTTTGCAAGACGGATGTGCAGGAGTTCAATGGCCAGGACGCGCCGCATTCCTCGGTGAGTGACTCCCCTCGGTTAGGCCCTACTAACGTCTACAAGCCTTAAATCAATGTTAAAACAACCAATACATGACACAAAACTGACGGAGTAGGGAATCGGCGGTAGGTGCCGCAATGGCACGGCTAGCCTCGGATACGGTGCCTGCGGACTTCTTGCAGTGGCTCACCTCCAACCACATCGCGTCACCCATACCCTCTTCCTCTCCCCACTCGGCGATGGCAACCATGTAACTTGCACGTAGATAGCATTCAAATTCAAATGTTCAGTGTTCACGGAGGGGGGGGATATATTATACTCGCGTGGTCCACAGCCTGAACAACGAGTCTACCGACAACAGCAAGTAGCTACCGTCACGGTCTCAGGGGGAGCGGAGCGACCCCATGTCTTGTATGGGTTACAGAGACGCTCGCCTTGCGAAGTTCGCAGTCAATGGGTGGGTGACATGACTTTCTTTGAGCTTCTCGAGCTTATCGCTGCTTACAGCGTGCTGGGAAATTTGCAGAAGTTCCAAGACATTGAGAGGATCCGCTTGCCTACGCGCGGCATTACCCTCCGTTGTGCCCGGGCTTTTACTTAGTGTTTGCTACGTTCCGAATACTATAGCTTCTTCAAAGAGATTGGCGTGAAAGAATGAAACTCAGAACTCTCGCTTTGCGGCCATGCCGATCGATGGCTGAAACAAAGGGCTCAATCTACAAAGGGACAAAGAAGCCAGAAGACATATATACGACGACCTCAGCGATTTTCGCAACACGTACGCTCCAACATGGTGAGTCAGGACAGGGACGCGAACATGCCAGCTGCTTCAAGCATCCTCACACGCCCTCGCTCAAGATCACTGACCATTAGGGCGGACGACGAGAATCCTAACGCTCAGTCGGACCGCCGCCGCCGAGACCGCCCTTTCAACGGAGACCAACCCGCGCACAATGTACGTCTTCTGCGCTCACGTTACCATTTTTTGACGAGTAGCGGACACAGGCCCCGACTCCTCGCGACCAAGAGCTCGCACTTGCAGCTGGTGAAGCACAGAGAGCGATGTCGCAGCTGGACATGCTTCAAGTCCAGTTTGAGCAATTCCAAAAAGTAAGTTTCGGTCTTTTTGTATTTCCTCAATCGCCTGATTAATTGTCTCTGTAGGATGCGGAAACGGAGAGAAACCTGGTTGCCAAAGAGCGAGAGAAAATGGCCAAGGCGCTCGAGGTAAGCTTGACTCTCACGTCGATGTGCGGCTCTGAACGCATTCTAGAAAGCAAACAAACGTGTTGTGCAAGCCGAAGCAGCCAAAACACGCGCGGAAGAGAACGCAGTGCGTGCACATCGATTTCACTCGAATTTGTATACTTGCTAACTTCATCGAACAGGACGAACTGTTGAACGAGTTAGATTTGACGAATCTCGACCGCGAGACAGCCGTCGGGGATGCGTTGACCAGAGAGAGGGTACGGGAAAAATACATGCCATTCACTTTCAAACATGCTAACTACCGACTCAGGAGGAACACCAACGCGTCCTGGCGAAACAAAAGGTGAGCAATCTCCATCTCAATGTGGGCACAGGATATTCACAACAAGCAGGCCGACTACGACACGTATGTGGCTTCCCTCGCCTATCGATTTTCTCGTCCAGGACAGGCGGAGCCGACAACAACACGTTCCGAAGCAAGCCTACGCTCGGGTTTCTTCCCGCCTGCTGCTAGGGAGGAGCGTTTCGTTGCGAACCTCATCGGCAGCGGTCCAGCGATCCCCGATATCCCTGGTCGCCTGCCGGCTGGGAACTCGACACCTCCCGCTGAGGGCTCGGCCACCGCTACTGGCGAGGGCTCGTCGACCAATCCAGCGCCCGGTGGCTTGTCATTTGGCGGTTTCTTCAACACTAGGGGAAACCCGTGCTACGCATCGGGACTGAGCATGACTTAATATGTTTTGGAAATAAAAGCTTTGAATTAATCTAACAGGACTTCTGGATACACGACGTTTGCTGCCTCTGCGGCGTTCGGCGGCAACAACACCTTGACACGACTTCCCGATGTCGCGCGAGAGAAAGCCACATATAGTTGGCCATGGGTGAACACGGGAACACGAAGGTCAACTCCAACACACCTCACTGACTGGCCTTGCGCCTTGTTCACGGTCATCGCAAATGCAAGCCTCACAGGAAACTGGCGACGCGTGAACTTGAAAGAGAATTCGGCGGTATTCGAGGGCGTCAGAGATATCCTCGGAATGAACGCGATTTCGCCGTTGTGCTCGCCGCCCATCAGCTTGCATTCAAGAACACGGTCCGACATTCGCAGGATCGTCATTCGCGTGCCGTTGCAAAGCCCGCGCGAAGCGGCGAGATTGCGCAGCAAGATAAGAGGACAGCCAGGCTTAACAGCGAGCTCTCCAGGCGGCAGACTTCCCGAATTGATAGACCGCAAGAATTCGACAGGAATGGGAGGGTTGTTGTCTTCCTGTGCTTCCGGCGATACTGCCCCTGCTTCTTCAACAACTTTGTCGGCACTCAGGTAGGTTCTCCCATCGCCAACCATTTTGCCCAGAATTGTGGAATTGAGATCAGCGACGTCGGCGTTCCTTGGGGCGAGGATCATGCGATTGAGAAAGTAGTCGGGCGGAGGGGGAGGGGTGCTGGAAACGCCGGGATAAATGGAGTCGATGGGTGAGGGAGCATCTCGGCATGCCATTCCAGGGCGTAATGCGACGCCGTCGTTTCCGAGGCGTCTCCCATGGCCGATATCAAGTAACCATGAAGCAAAGTCACGTTCTTCCTGTCCGCCCGCCGCAAGACGCATGTTTTGATGCAGCTTCAAAACTTGGACATGGCTCCAAAGCGAAGAACGGCGGATTGAGGCGCCGACAACAGCCTCGCGTCCACCCTTGGGAATGACCGGGAGAATCTGTTGGAAGTCACCGCCGAGAACACATGAGATACCACCAAACGTCGTATTCTTCCCAGTAATGTCACGGAGAGTGCGGTCGACAGCCTCGACGGCGTGTCGGTGCTGCATTCCGATCTCGTCCCAAACGATGAGACCAACCCTCCGTAGCAAGTCTGCCCGTTGACTGTTTTTGGAGATGCTACAGAGCGACTCAGCAGTGAGACCTTCGATAGGGATTTTGAACACGGAGTGGGCCGTCTGACCACCGGGCATGAGGAGAGCGGCTATCCCGGATGATGCGACGCAAAGAACAATAATACCGTCGCCTCGCAGTGCATGACAAAGAACCGTGTATACAAACGTCTTTCCGGTGCCGCCGGGACCGTTCAAGAAGAAGAGTTCGCCGGTCTTGTTGCGAACGGCAGCAGAGATCTTGTCAAAAGCGACCCGTTGCTCGGCGTTCAACAGCGGAATCTGTTCAGCGGCAAGACGTAGTTCATCGACGGTGTCGTAGTTCAGTTGCTCGGCAATAAGCGGATTCCCAATCTCCGCCTCCCAGTCTGTCTGCGGAGTTGGCATGGTCGGCCAGTCCTCGAGTGTCTTTCCGCCATCACGAAGCAACTTGTCGAGTAAGAAGAGGCCATAATCGTAGACGTCGTCGTCTGTAGCGTTCTCGCGACCCATCTGGCGGAGGCGATGTGAGAGGTCATCACAAATATGTTCGCGAAACTCGTTCCAAAGTTCTGCGGGGCGCGCTGGCTGACAGAAGAGAAGAATTGTTGTGAACAGATGTCGAAGACATGTTCCCGTCTGCATCACGGACGCCTCGCGCAAGCATTGCCGCCACTCTACGTCATCTTCAAGTAACCCGCGAGCCAAGCATGCTTCAAGGAATGTTGGGAGTAGCTCTCCGTTGTATGTGCGGAGATCTTGAAAAGAAGTTGGACCCTTCACAGCCGTCAGAAGGGTGCGGAGGTAGAAGCGCTCGCCAGCATTTGGAGGAACAAAGTACATTCGTCCAATTGCTTGGCCGCGTTTCCGTATAGCCCATCGCTTCTCCCGCCCGCCTTTCCAAGTAAATTGCTGAGGAAATTCTTGATACGTGAGTTGCCGGGCAGCTGTGCCCAACGCGCCATCATCGGCATTGGCGGCAAAGAAGGCGGTTAAACAGGTACGTTCGGCAGCTGCACGTTCAAGGAGAGTGGTGGGGTCCTCGGTTGGATCAAACGTAACCATGTGCCGCCCAGGAAGATTACCTTTATATAAAAGAGCTTGCTTCGGATGTCAATCTCGGCATGACGTCGTCTGCACAGCTCTCGCGGGCCGGGCGGGAGCGGGAGCGAAGCGACCGCATTCCCCTAGTGTACCTAAAGGACATTATTACCCTTCTCTGAACGAAACTACCTGAAAACTGATGCTATCACATTGCCTGACCGCTGCGCACGTCATACTGGGTTCAGCCTTACCTTTTCGGGCAAAATTCCTCCACTTCTGGCCTTCGCCACGTAAAGCTGACGTGTATCACAACGTACAGTCGCCTTCATTTGCCGTTTCGCGTCTGGCTCACAGATTGCTTTGATTTCCTGCATGCTCTGTATCTCTCGCTCGGACCTTACGTCGCCCGTCTGGACGGAAACTGCCTATCTAACGGATCGTACTCCTGCTGCGTGATCGTCCGCATGATCATCGGTGCATCGCCATGGACGGCCCGCAGCATCCGCAGCTTGACGGAAGCGCGATGCACAGTCAACGTCGACGTGGTGGGTCGTGGCCGCACGTATGCGGAAGCGCTGCTGTCATATCATTTCTTGGTCCACCTAATAAGCCCACCTATCTCCTCCTACTAGAGGGTCCACCCATGAGGGGTGGACACTCTAAGAAGAGGGCTTAAGGGTAGTTTACCCTGGGTTGGCTAATTGCCAGGGGAGGTCGGGGACTTGGGTATTGGGAGACCTCTGCCCGACATCCCCGACCACCTCCCGACCTCCCCGCCCGCCGCCATCACCCGCCCATCGCCTCGGACATCATCACCAATGCCCTCATCAACTTCACACCTCGTCACTGTGCATCAGCGCATCAGCGCACACCGTCACCCACCGTCACCCGCCGTCACTGTTGATCATCACCATCATCATCATCACCGCCCTTCCCGCCCGCCGCCCGCCGTCGATGCCCGATGCTCCAGTGACCATGGTGTGACCAAAAACATAAAAGTTGTGCATTGACTGGTAAACCACCCTGCAACAAACCACTTAGCAGACTACCCAGTATTTAAGCAGTTATGGGCCAAACAAGGGTATTATCCTTAACTGATGGGCATAGAAAATAAATTTAAAAGATCCAGGAAAATACCAGAGGCTTCACATTGACTTGCTATGCATATCCATGTTGTTGTTCTTATACAGCACAGAGTCCTGAGGGAGATATGAAAGAAATTGAAAATTATCCTTAACTGATGGACATAGGAAATAAATTTAAAAAATCCAGGAAAAATACCGCAGGCTTCGCATTGACTTGCTATGCATACCCATGTTGTTGTTACTATACAGCATGGAGTGCTGAGGGAGATATGAAAGAGATCAACAATTATCCTTAACTGATAGTTTTAATTTTAGAAAATGGTGCAAAAAATATCAGGGCTGCTTAAGCCCTCGATGATGTGATCACTTCAGTTCCTATTGAAAATCTTCATAATTGAAGGACATATGGGCACCACAATGAGTGATCTGAAGACTTGCCCAACAAGTAAGAATAGCTTCACAACCGTGCAGCCAATGACCATGATTTAGCCAAGGAACGGAGATATAGCAAGGATAAACAGAATTACACATTATAATTGACTATCGGAGGTAGTCTTGGAAATATCCTTAACTCAGATGGAAATCCAATGATAGTACAGTATCTTGAGATCCACTAGGCAGCTGGCTGCGATCCAAGCTGCATTGTGTATTAGAGCGAGGTTGATACCCTTTCAGAGATTTGTGGTCCACTGGGGCCCTGGGTCAAGATGTTATGGCCACAGGGACCCTCAATATTGAACCAGACATATCTCAGGCTGTAGTTAAGCTATGATAATGACTCTTATATTTTCCGAGAGGTACATGGGCCTGCTCTGGCCTCCCCACTGCACTAATCTTCATTGGTCATAGTCACGGAGTGGTGGATGCATCTATGTCTCCTTAGATAACACTGATCAGGGGTTTGTATGAGATCTGTGATAGATATGGGCCTATTTCAAGTCGTAGAAGGATTATTTGGTATGGAGCTACAGGTTTGCCTCCAAGCTTTGTCTCAGATCTGAAATTATTCAAATCCCAGAGTTCATAGTAGAAGGGGTACATTTCTACTAGGGACATGAACCTTGTCTTCCGGATACATGGCTATATCCAATGGAGCAACTTGTGTAAGTTGTTATAGGGCCTAGTAGAGGTCCTACTACATGTTTCTTACATCTATAGACTCTATATACTGGCTGTAAACCGAGTTTCAACTACAGGATGTGATGTTACTTGAATGTCACAGCAGAATATCTGCGTCATTAGTTCACTTGTGATACACTAGAGTCTTAGATTTTCAGTCCTGAGAGACACCTAGGGTCCTGCTCCATCTCTATCTACTTAGATCTTCAACCGGACTCAAGATGGAAGCACAATCTTGCCAGTTCTGACAAGGGCTTGTGCATGCAGATTCATGTTCTGTTTCTTTACACGGTCTCTGTTACATATCGGGAGCACATAGTAGGATGGCCAGAGATCCTTTAGACCCAAATACCAACTGAGGCGGAGCATTCCTCACAGAGTTATGACTAGGTAAACTTCAAGTAATTCTATGATAGCCAGAGGGTTAGGTTGACAGCCCAAAAATATAGTAAAGGCAGATTATGGTGTGTACATCTGGGCACTACAATGTACAACTTGGATGAAGGGTATTAGGCATATAACCATTGAGATATTACGCAAATACTGGCCATCAGATCATATGTAAGTTAAGGATAATATATTTGGTGTTTGGTTTATGGCCGGTTCTTGACAGGGTGTATTGTTCAGGCTGGCTCTTTACTGATATTTGAACCCACATGCATAGACCAAGACGATAGAGACTGTATATCTGGACTGTCAGTTAAGGATAATTGTATAATCCTTTAATAGCTCCTCCGTACTGTATCTTGTAATAAAAAAACAACACATATAAACAAAGTATGTCCGTCCAAAGCCTCTGGATTTAGAAAAAAAAATTATTGTCCATGTCCATCAGTTAAGGATAATTCTCGGTTTCTTTCATATCTCCCTCAGTACTCTGTGCTGTATAGGAACAACAACATGGATATACATAGCAAGTCAATACAAAGCCTCTGGTATTTTCCTGGATCTTTTAAATTTATTTTCTAAGTCCATCAGTTAAGGATAATACCCTTGTTTGGCCCATAACTACTTAAATACTGGGTATCTTGCTAAGCGGTTTGTTGCAGGGTGGTTTACCAGTCAATGCACAACTTTTATGTTTTTGGTCACACCATGGTCACTGGAGCATCGGGCATCGACGGCGGGTGGCGGGCGGGAAGGGCGGTGATGATGATGATGGTGATGATCAACAGTGACAGTGGGTGATGGCGGGTGACGGCGCGCGCTGATGCGCTGATGCACAGTGACGAGGTGTGAAGTTGATGATGGACATCGGTGATGATGTCCGAGGCGATGGGCGGGTGATGGCGGTGGGCGGGGACGTCGGGAGATGGTCGGGGATGTCGGGCAGAGGTCTCCCAATACCCAAGTCCCCGACCTCCCCTGGCAATTAGCCAACCCAGGGTAAACTGCCCTTAAGCCCTCTTCTTAGAGCGTCCACCCCTCATGGGTGGACCCTCTAGTAGGAGGAGATAGGTGGGCTTATTAGGTGTCTTGGTCTCGACTCCCACTACCCCCACGATCTTGCCAGCGTCAGATTCTGAATTCGTCAACGTCCCGGCAACGATCGCTGGATCTCTCCATCCACTCGATCAAGTGAGTCGTCACCGCTGATTGCTTGAACGCTCTCGATGTAATCCTTTCCGCCAGGCTGTCCCTCTGTGTGCAACACCGCTCAGTATCACCCTCGATGCCCTCCACGTCACTGTGGGAGATCCACACTCCTGCCCACTCCAATCTCTCCTGGGGCTATGTTCGGAATGGAGTCCCTCATAGCTGTCCAACATGTGCTGTTGTGCTGCTGACCGGGGAGCGCCCGGGTTTTTGCTGTGGCCCAAAGGGCAATCGTTTCCTCGACGTCAAACCTTTACCCCCTCTTCCACCTGAATTTACCGTCTTCATAAACGATCCTCGCGCTTCACAACTATCCCGACGACTGAATCTTATTCTGTCATTCGCTTCACTCGAAACCACGCAGCCTTTTCCCAACAGACCAAATGGTGCTCCTGGCTTCGTTGCAATCCAAGGACGTGTGTATCACCGGGTTCGACCCTCGCACGAGAACTCCGCCGTCCGTTGGCTTCTGTACGATGGATTCGAGGATGCTACTCGCGTCCCGCATGCGAATTCGCAGTGGTTCGCCGATGTGCCTGCTCCGTGGATTGCTGCCTTTCGAGCTGCTCTGCTGCGCCTGAACACATTTGCGGGCAGCCTACGATCATTGGGCCAGCTGCGTTTGCAGGGAGTGGTCGATGTAGAGCTCATCCTTGAGGACAAGGGCACTACGGAGATTGCAGCGGTTATGTCCTATTCGAATACAACACAAGCGGAGGTTAAAGCCCGCAGGCTGATTGTGGTTAGCTTCGACGGCAAGAACCAGTCCGTCTCCACAATGAGCCGGTTCTGGGAGCCTCTTTCCTATCCCCTACTTTTTCCGCATGGCTCGCTTGGCTGGGGGCTCACTGATAATGGCTTCGATGGTGATCTCACCAATCCCAACCCGGACGCGGACTTGCCTACAACACAGATGTGGCATTATCGTGCTCGGCTCTTGCGTGAGCCACGTTTTCAGATCTTCGGGCGGCTTGCGAATGAATATATGGTCGACATGTTTAGCCGTGACTTGGAGTCTCGCTTGGCATATATTCGCGGGAATCAGCAGCGTATACGCCAAAACGACGCGGCCTTGATGGGATCCGCTGACACTGTCGAGTCCTCGGAGAACATCTATCTTCCCTCTTCCTTCCTTGGTTCTTGGAGATGGGCTTCGGAACAGGTCTCCGACTCACTGGCGATTGCGGCTGCATTCGGAAATCCTACATTTTTTATCACGATGACTTGCGACCCGGGCTGGCCAGAAATCACCTCACAGCTACGTCCTGGGCAGACTTTTGCGGACATTCCAATCACTGTGGTTCGCGTTTTCAAACGTAAACTGGCCCTCCTTCTCGAGACTCTCAAGACGATGTTTCCTTCCGTTGGCCGTCCCGTCTACTGCATCCACTGCATCGAATTCCAGAAGCGCGGCCTACCTCACGCACACATTCTTATCAAGTACTCGAAGGCCTGTGTGGACGCCGCCGATATAGATGCGATTATTTCAGCGGAAATCCCATCGGATCCGGACG
Organism: Mycena amicta; assembly: GCA_029282125.1. NCBI lineage: Eukaryota > Fungi > Basidiomycota > Agaricomycetes > Agaricales > Mycenaceae > Mycena > Mycena amicta. The sequence goes on along the minus strand of JARIHP010000004.1, from coordinate 661,547 downwards.
ATGCTCAATTGGTACACCGCTATATGATGCATTCTCACCCACCGGACACTTCCCCGCCCTCCACGTACTGCCAGCGGGTCAACGAGGCAGGCGTCAGGAAGTGTCGCTTCCACTATCCTTGCAAACTACAACCCGAAACCACCGTAGATTCGGAAGGCCGAGTCCACTATCGGCGTCGCCGCGCTGGGGATGAAATGGTCGTACCGCACTGTCTGGCCTTGATTCGTCAGTTTCGCTGCCATATCAACTTCGAATCGGCAAGTAGCTCGCATATGTTCCAATATCTCTTCAAATACATCCACAAACGTGAGTTTCCGCATATTGAAACTGTCTCAAGCTCATTTCCGTCCAGCCGGCTGTTCCACACGCTACAGAATCGCTGACGGAGACACCGGTCCGGTCGATGAGATTAAAGACTTCTAGGATGCGCGGTATTTATCTGCGGGAGAAGCCGCGTGGCGCATCATGGGGTTCCGCGTATCACAGAAGACGCCGGCCGTGACAGCGCTCTCCATCCACCTTCCCGACTCCACGACACATCACCAGTATGCACGGTCCGGCACGACAAGCGTCCTGTCAAGTCTCAACCGCTACTTCCTTCGGCCAGCGACTGTGTTTATCCTTGATGGAATCCCTCGCCACTTCGACACTGTCACCTACGCCGAGTACTTCACCATCTTCCGTTTGGCTAAATACGATCCCGACAAACAAGGACGCGACGGCTACTTTCTGGAGCAACCTAACAACTCAGGCTCTCCCCGCCACCATGTCATCCTCCGAAGCTCACTCCGCACCCACCTCTCCCGAATTCAGTCCGTCCGCCCGTCCAAAGGAGAGCTATTCTACTTGCGCACCATCCTCCAGACACGTGCCTGTCGCTCATTTCTGGATGCGCGTACAGTTGGAAATATAATCCACGCAACTTACCAGGAGGCTGCCGATGCACTCGGCCTATTCGCAGACAGCAACGAGGCGATGTACGCCGTACTGGAAGCTATTCAAAGCCTACGTACTCCTCGACAGCTTCGTGTCCTGTTTGTGCATCTCCTCACGAACGAATGCGTGCCATCGCCTGTAATCCTCTGGGAAACCTATCAAGAACAGCTCTCCCGCGATTTCACAGTCCAACACGGTGGGGTACAAGAGATTGGGCTGAATCTGGCCCTGGACGAGTTAAGCCGACTCTTGGAAGAGTACGGCAAGGAGCTGCCTGATTATGGGCTTCCGGAGTCGACAATCCATACTGCGGAGGTTATGCACGAACTGCAGCGATGGAATTCGTTGGCTGATGAGCTCGAAGCGCGGGCAAACAACATGATCGCCATTTTCAAACCAGCTCAACGCGACATCTACACTTATATCCTCTCTGCTGTGATGGCCGGGGAGCCGCTCTGCGTCTTTGTCGATGGTAAGGCGGGTCGCGGGAAGACAGCCATGGTAACTGCACTCTGCGATAAACTCCGCTCTCTTGGGGAGATTGTTATTGCCACAGCGACGTCGGCGTTTGCCGCGCAGCTTTATCCCGGTGGGAGAACGACCCATTCGACATTCAAGGTGATGCCTGTCTTCTCTATGCGATAAAAAATTCTTATCTCTTTTTTTCAGGTGCCTGTGAATGAGAAAAACGAGCTCCTCGAGTCGACTATCAAGCTGGACAGCTCTCGCGCCGACCTCATCCGTCGAGCTGCTCTCATTGTCTGGGATGAGGCCCCGATGGCAAATCGCGCTGTGTTAGCCTGCGTCAACGACATCCTGTGCAAAATAATGGATAACAATATTCCATTCGGGGGGAAAGTATTTGTGTCACTCGGCGACTTTCGTCAAACCTGCCCCGTTGTCCGCCGAGGCTCGCGCGCGCAGGTTGTCGATGCATCTATCAAATCCTCGCCATTATGGGCACATTTCACCATCGTACGGCTCACAGAGCCTATACGCAACGCAGAGGACCTCGAGTTTGCGGACTTTGTCGATGCTATTGGAGATGGAGCTGGCCCAGAAATTCCACTGGATATTCTGCAGAGTACCACGACGGCAGAAGGGCTTCTCGATTTCGTTTTTCCTCCACAGGTCCTTGCAGATCCTGTTGTTTGCCTGTCGCGCGCTATTCTCGCCCCAACAAATCGCCAGGTCGACTCCTACAACAGCTCTGTCTTGGACTTGGTCGAAGGATCCTTCCACACGTACCTTTCCGCAGATTCATTTCGAGAAGGCGACGATCTTGGTGTAGTGCCTCCAGCCAGTATCCTCGATTATGTGGCTAGGAACACCCCTCCCGGTCTTTCGCCTCACTCACTGACCATCAAGACGAACTGTGTGTTCCGCTTGCTGCGAAACTTTTCCATCGACCGTGGATTGGTCAAAAATGCGCGTGTTGTTGTCACGAACGTGGGCGAGCGGTTGATTACGGTACGAATCCTCCGGCCCTCGGGAATCTCACTGGGTGACGATGAAGAACTGCTCATCCCACGCATTTGTTTCGAAACAACTCTCCATTCGCAGCATACACTACTTCGCAAGCAATTCCCGCTCTCCGCAGCATATGCCACGACTTTCAATAGCTGTCAGGGCCTCACCTTGGATGTCCTAGGTGTGGACCTCACACGCCCTGTGTTCTCCCATGGTCAGCTGTACACTGCGTTATCGCGCATTAGACATCGGTCTCATGCGCGAGTGCGCCTCTTACCTGATCAGACTACTGCAACGAATGTAACGTACCATGAAATTTTAGTCTGATTTCACGTTGTTAAAGAGTCACTCTGCTTTGAATCAAGTAATTGTCCTCATTATGTGCCGGAGCGTCAGCGACGGCCTGCCTTGTTAAGTATATCGTGATTAACAGAGACTCTGAAGTAACTTACCTGCAAGCGCACCACCGTAGGGGCTTGCTCGTACATGTCGAAATGGTATATTCGCCAGGCTGACTCTGCTGCTGAGACGTAACGACCCTCAATCCACCGCGAAATCTCATCGTTCTTGTTCCGAACCTCAAGTCCTGACACATCCCCGCCCTTCTGGATGTACTTGAAGGCGTACTTGAAGGAACCGAGCAAAACAGCACATTCAAAGTTGACAAGGGATGCCTACGCTCCGCTCCGGCACAGGCACATGGTATACCACTGTATATGCTTGGGGGAGCACACTCAAGCACACTCGCACAGTCTCCTCACCTGTTCATTTGTCCAAGTTTTCCGCTTATCTACAATCACTTTGACCTATGAATTTCTGTGTGTGCGAACCCGTTCACACGGATCCCTTCCGACCGTTCCCGAAAATGACTCGCTGCGTCCGTGTCTTGCCACCGACACCACTGATCAAGTTCCGCTACACTAACAGCTGGGCAAAGGCAAGCAATTCTATGGGTCTGGACACAATATCGAGTACACTGTAGGCTAAAATAAAGTTACATATAACGCACACATCGTAGTTCACCGCCCCATGTCAATTACTCACGATAATCTCGTCCACGACAATGGCGCGATGAAAGACTCAAGAGTGACACTTGCATCGAGCCCAGAATCGGCCCCGAGAAGAAAGAAGCAAGAGAGCGCACTAACTGTTTGGCTGGAGACGCCAGAAGGTGACGCTACCACCGAGAACACGTAGTGACGATACGGTCGATCCCTGTCCGCTGTGACGCGGCACTGACATCGGTACGACGGTAGATTAGAATTGCACGGAGTGATTATCGGACAACTCGGGGTTGGCAAGAGCGTGAGTGGCCTTGAGTCCGCGCAGCGACGGTCACTCGGGGTGGCAGCTCTAGAAAACATGAGCATGATAGATATCGGTGCGTACATTGCCGAACGACGTACAACGATTTTCCGTGGCCGGGATGGGCTTACAGGGACTCGTTGTTGCTTCCTTCCTCCCGATCACATCCTCACTGGCATCCCCCCCGATACGATCCCCCCTGATACGATGCTTGATTCTTCATCGGTCGGCGATAAGCGCTCGCGTAAACATGAGTGTCGGTAAAGACTTTGGGCGCCAGTGAGGATCGCTCACCATTGTTCTAGGGATCAAACTGGAGCTGGAGCTGAAGCCGTTGCAATGCCGGCCATTCGCATGCGCTCGTCGACTCGGCAGCGTTCGGAACGTGATAGACGTAGCATAGTACAGGGGAGTTCGGACCACGTTGAAGCTGAACCTGACGCACGGGTGGGCTGAGCGGAGGAAGCTGCCAGTTGGCGGAACGTACTCGTTTCATGCACGGTCTTCACAGAGCACCAGCTAGGGTAATATCATGCACATGAGCAAATATTCCCCGAGGAGAGGAAGCACGCACCGGGTGATCCAACGGGCTCTATCGTCATCATCTTCTCACCGAGGCACCGTCTTGTCCGTTCGTGTCGTTCGTCGGAGGCTGCTCCAGGTTGTCCGGTGAATGGTAGACAGGGAAAGAGGGGCAGAAGTCACGATGGTCGTGGAATGAGCCAGGTCTGCGTTCGTCCGTAACGCATGCGTTGGGCGATCGGGATGGAAGGCGAGAACTACGACGAACAGGATATGTCGGTGTTGAGGCGCGAGGGTCACAGGGACGGCAATGTTTAGATGCGGCGTGGATACAGGATATGCTATAACTCTGAATAAAACACATGAACCGCTGGAATGAATGGGAACGAAAAACGCACCGAACGAATGCATGGTGGTATCTCCACTCCGACCCAAGAACTCCACGCTCCCAGCGATAATCACGCATGCACTGCTCGCTCCCCGTCGCCCGTTTGACTGTCAGGGCGCCCTCGTCCACCCGTGTTCGTCGTTGTGCGTTGCAATGCCGGATGACTCGGATCTCGCGACAACATCGCGGGCCTTGCTCGTTGCTTGCGTGCATCGGCCAATTGAGGAGTGAGTGTGGAAGAGGTGGGGGTTGAAGGTTGCGAGCTGAGTCACTTGATATTCGCTTGCGGCGCGCTTGCGGTGGCTTGACGTCGAAGTAGATCGGAGTTGTGCTGGTGCGCTTGAGGCTTCGAAGACTCGGACGGTGAAGCGAGAGGGCAGCGCGCAGAGAAAGAAGAACGGGATGAGGTTTGAGTACAAAGAGGTGGAGTGAGGGCGGCGGTAAGCAAGCCCAAGCCTGGATATAGCGACTCGCCGAGGCAAAGCTTGTGTCAGAATGCCCGATGGCCGACGCCCGGTGGTCTCACCGACTCTCACGTGTATACGTCATCGCCAGCCGAGAGCGTTGAGCTCACATCGTGTCTGCACCTCTTGGTCGCGGGTCGCGAGTGGGCTGCTCGATAGATTTGAATCCGAGCTCGTTGTGGTGGGAAGTGAGGACGAAATTTGAGAGGTTTGACGTGCATGAGAGAAAGAAGCGAGTAACATGGGAGAAAGAAGCGCGTGACTGTCAATTAGAGGCCTGTCACATGCGATACTATTCAGAGAAGAAGAATATGGCAATGGTATTTTGCCGAGAACCAAGGATTATACGGGACGATGAACCGATTGTCAACCATCACCCCACGAACCTCGTACGCTCGTCCATCGTTGGGTCGGCGGTATTGTGGGTAGCCGTTGTCGTCCATCACTGTTTTGTCAGAAAACGGCTTGGGAAAACGCTTGCTGCAGTGTCCGTTCTTCTTGCAGCGGTCGTCGCACGGTCCATGAACCATGCATTTCTTGACCGTTTCAAAGAGCAGCGGCTCGGTTACGGGATCGGGCCAGTATGCACGGATGGCCTCGTCGATTTCCTCTGGTGTCAATAACTTTTCGCCTGGCGCAAGGAAGAGCAGAAGATGCATGTGTGGTAGACCCCGCTTCTGAAACTCAATTGCGTAAACATACGCTACGACGCGGCCCAGAACACCCTCCTTGTAGATGTCCTCCATGATTGCCCGCTTCTTGAGTTGAAAGACGCGTGAAACCAAGTCAGGTCGGTCACATGCATGCTGGCCAGGAAGGAGTTCTCGAGTTATCTCGGGCCATTCGGGATTGGTGGTGACCGTAATGAAGAGATCGACAGTGCGGTAGAAGCGCGCAATGGCCATCGAGTCTTGAAAACGTTGGGCACGGTCTCGAGGTCCACTCATATAACTCGACGGCAGCACCGTACGCTTCCCAATATTCTCGAGATCTCCGTCGCCATCCTCAATAGCATCCTGCAGACCACTGTATAGCTCTGCACGCAACTGCGACTGGTTACGGCGGAGGAACTCCAGATGATTCTGGTCGGCGGAAGCCCACATGTCGACCATGTACCGTTGGAGTAGCAATCCACCCCGCAGAAGGGTTGTCGCCTATAAAAGCAGTTTTCACAAAATAAAAAGTGCTTGAGCGTAGCGCTCGGTGGTTGATGGTTTTACATCGTTGTGGTTTGTGGTTTGTGGTTTTTGATCTGGTTGAGCACGGAGGTTGATGGTTTGAGATTGAGTTTTACCCACTACTGTGGGCTTCAAGGACCTATCTCCGTCCTGGCTGGTCTTCTCGACGATTATAAAGCAAATATCATCAACATTCCCGTCAAATTGGACTCCCGCGCAAAACATTTATTAATCCAGTTCAACCAGACCTTGGCGCATCATTCAAGTGTCTAAATGAGATATAGCCATATCTCTTCCATCCCTGTAAAAATCCAAGCAACAGTCTCCTTGCGCGAGGACTCTTTGCTTATTTTGTTCGTCACCCGAGTTGCCCGAGAATGATGGACTTGTTGGAGTAGCCTGTTGTGCCGACCATTCACCTCAGCCAGCATTCAAATGTGTGTTGCCTCACCTTCAGCAACAAACAAACCGCAAGCTCGAAGCTCAGGCATCACACCAAACCAGTGAGCACGATGCTCAAGCCGGTTTTATTTGGTGAAAACTGCTGTTATACATTTGCAAAAACCTCCTTTGCATGCAGGTATATCGGCGCATATTGGTGATGTTGCATTATAACCTGCTGCAAGATCTCCATTGTGTCGCGTCGAAGATTCACGTTGTTCTGCATGCGTTGGTTGAGCGCCGGCTGCGGGTCCATGATATACAGCTGGGCGTATGTTGGTGGTTGTCCAGTTGGCGGCAGCAATGCGCCGATGCGATGACATAGTTCGCCGTGTATGCGGAAGACGGGTGGACCACCACCGTTGTTGAAGGAACGATCCTCCTTGACACCAAGCGAAGTGAAGGAGAGGGCCGTGTTATACTGGGAGATATTCTTCCGGAATTCTCGAGCTTGCGGCGTTTCTGCTGTATAGAGCTGTTCGAGAGCGGCCGGTGGATCCCGAAGACGCGGAATGACGACTTTCCCGTGCTTGCAGCAGAGCCCAAATTTTGGATTAGAAAGTGAGGAGTTGGAGACACGTTCTTGTTTCCAATGGAGCGCGTCGCAGTGAGGACAACGGAGATTCATACGACCAAGGTCGTGACGTGCTGCGGGTTCGGCATATGGCTTCCGTGCATCAGGGAGATCCTCAACGCGTCGTCTTGGAGCAGGATGCTGCTGCTGCTGCTGCTGCTGTGCTGCAATAGAATAAGAATTTAAAAGAACACAGAGCTTTGAGCATACCTTGAGCAGCAAGACGATCTCGCTCTTCCTGTTCATGCTGCTCCCTCTCCATTCGTTCCTGCTGCTCCTGTGCGAGCCGATCCCGTTCCTCTTGCTCTTGTCGTTCTTCCTCTTCCAATTCCCGTGCCATTTGCAATAACGCTTCCTGTTCCTCGCGTTCCATTCGTTCCCTCTCCTCTGCTTGTCTCTGTACTGCCTGCTGTTGTCTCTCCCGTTCCTCATCCTCGTCGCGCTGCCGTTGAGCCTCCCGCTCCAGTCTCTCATCTTCTTCTCGGCGCAGTTGTTCTGCAGCTTCGCGGTCTCGGCGCCGCTGCTGAGACTCGCTCTGTCTACTGGTCGGCGTTCGTTGTGGTGGTGAACGTAGTGGTGAAGAAGAGCCAGGTTGGAGAATGAACTCGAAGCCGCCGCCAGCTGGTTGTCGTGTTTGAAGTTGTCATGCCTGTTGTGCCTGCTGCCGTCGTGTTGCCGTAGCGAGAGGCGTACCCACTCCAGCGAAAAGCGGTGTCTGGAAGGCAGATAAAGTGAAGCAAATAAGAGGATGTGCAAACATACTCGATATAAAGGAGCAGTGCGTCGCGGTCCAGGTGTTGGCGACGGCGGACGGTTTTCGTCATTAGAACGCGTAGGAACACGTCGATGGCGACGACTGGGTGTTTCTTGAAGTGCGAGTTGTCGGGCACGATCGGCTTCACGTTGGGCGGTACGACTCGATTCAGCACATGGCTCGTCTTGACTTTGGCCGCCGTTTGCGTTGGTCTGAGCACGGTTTAGGGTGTCGCACAGAGGAGGGATTCGGATAGTGAGAGGACGGCGCAATGGAGGGATGCGAATGCTGAGAGGGCGCCGGTATGGAGGTTCATTAGCGGCAAGACGCGCTTCGCGAATCGACCGAGGACTGCGGTCGGAGGCAGGAGGGGTAGGTAGCGGCCTGTGAGGAGTGAGTAGGCATTTAAGAGGGACGACTGCGACGCACATTGAGCCCAGAACGCGTCGCTAACTGCGTGGTACGAACAAAAAACCGTGTCTCGAAGCTTCGGTGAAAGTGACAGTATCTGTCAATTGGGTCAGAGTCCGAAGACGTCGATGGCCCGCTGTATTATTACTCGTATCATTACCCATACGACAGGTATCAATTTGTGGCGCAAGTTGTTTGGCTGCGCGCTCCGATCACGGCGTAGAATCCTGATCCGGGAACTTGGCTTATCGGATTGGAATCGCCGCCAAATCACCGGCCCGTCTCCGCATGCGATTATCCGACTCCTTGGCCTCTCTTCTGTTTCCCGCCGAATCCCCTCCTTCGGCCATACTCTGCAGGTTCAAGCTGCTGCGAGAACTCTACGTGGTGCGCCACGTTCAGGTTTCCGCGACTCCCGCTAACGCCGCATGCGCGCAGGCCGTCAACTCAAGTTATTTTTGCGGGCCGCGGCGCTTACAGTGCAAATCTCACGTTCTGTCTGGCGTGTGCGCTGCGCAAAGCTGTGGACAAAGAGAACACGTTTCTCTTCCTGCCGCCATCTCCTCGCCCACTGCCCAGATCCCTCCAGTTTGTCTCTCACTCACCACTTGACAACGCTCACATGTGTAACGGCTAGCCTCTGTCAACGATGTCCGCTGCTCCGCCGCTTTGGGAGATAGGTCGCCTCCCTGACACCCGTCTTACGTGGGGATTCATCCGTGGCAATCAGCAGCACAAGTGCCCTGTCTGCGGTATCCTGCTGCTTTCTGGCGAGCGAGCGGGGTTCTGTTGTGGGCCAAATGGCAGCCGTTTTAACGATGTTAAACCTCTCCCACCCCTCCCCTCTGAATTCAACCACTTTCTGAACGACGCACGCATCTCGCAGCTCTCACGGCGACTCAATTTAGTCATGTCATTTGCTTCCCTCGAGACGACACACCCTTTCCCTCGGCCGTCTAATGGTCCTCCCGGCTTTGTTGCTATCAGTGGCCGCGTATACCACAGAGTTCGCCCTGGGCACGAGAATTCTGCAGTCCGCTGGCTGTTATATGACGGCTTCGAGGACGCACCTGCTCCGCACTCAAGCGCCGATTGGTTCAGCGAAGTTCCCCAGTCCTGGCTCACAGCGTTTCGGAATGCGCTGCTTCGTGTCAACTCTTTTGCTGCCGGACTTCGTTCACTGGGTCAGCTGCAAAGCAGTGGGCTCCCAAATGTGCAGCTCATCCTAGAGGACAAGGGAACAACTGAAATTGCTGCCATTATGTCATATTCCAACACAACACACGCCGAGATTAAAGCTCGCAGGCTCATCGTTGTCACCCGGGACGGCGAAAATCAGTCTGTGTCAACTCTCAGCCGTCTCTGGGAACCACTCTCATATCCTCTTCTTTTTCCTCATGGGACTCTTGGCTGGGGCTTGGTGGAGAACTACGACGAGGCCCTCGGCGACCCGAATCCAAATGCAGACATACCTACAACGCAGATGTGGTATTACCGTGCCCGGATTCTGCGTGAGCCCCGGTTCTATCTCTTTGGACGAGTCGCCAACGAGTACATGGTTGACATGTTCAGCCGCAATCTCGAATCACGGCTTGCATACATCCGCACAAATCAACAACGCTTGCGCCAGAACGACGCTGCTCTGATGGGCTCTGCTGACTCTGTCGAACCGTCCGAGAATATCTACCTTCCTTCATCGTTCTTGGGCTCTTGGAGATGGGCCTCTGAGCAGGTATCCGACTCACTTGCCATTGCCGCGGCTTTTGGAAACCCCACTTTATTCATCACTATGACTTGCGATCCCAACTGGCCCGAAATCAAATCTCAGCTCAAACCCGGTCAAACTTTCGCGGACATCCCTGTTGTCGTGGTCCGTGTCTTTAAACGGAAACTCTCCCTGCTGCTCCTCGCTTTGAAGTCTATGTTTCCTGCCGTTGGACGGCCTGCCTATTGCATATACTGCATCGAGTTTCAGAAACGTGGCCTACCTCATGCTCATATTCTCATCAAATATCTCAAGGGATGTGCTGAACCAGCGGACATTGATTCCATAATCTCTGCTGAGGTTCCAGATGATCCTGATGATGCCCGCTTGGTTCGCAAATTTATGATGCACCACCACCCGTCCGCAGATCGGGAACCTTCGAAATACTGTCAGCGAGTCGAGACCAATGGCACCAGAACTTGCCGTTTTGGATATCCTCATGCTTTGCAGAAGGAGACGACTGTTGATAGTGAAGGTCGCGTTCATTATCGTCGTCGCAGGCCAGGTGATGAAATGGTGGTTCCTTACTGTCTCCCACTCTTACGCGAATTTCTCTGCCACATCAATGTGGAGCTCGCACACACATCTCATATGTTTCAGTATATCTTCAAATATATTCACAAACGTGAGGAGGACTAGCTACATCCGGTTTTTGTGCTGATTTCTGTTTCTAGCGGGATGTTCAACACGATATCGCATTTCTGACTCTGGAAGCGAGCCTATAGACGAGATCAAGGATTTCTGGGATGCCCGCTACCTATCTGCTGGGGAGGCTGCTTGGCGAATTCTTGGATATCATGTCTCCGCAAAAGAGCCCGCCGTTACCGCACTCCCGATCCATCTCCCCGACTCCGTGGTGTATCACCAATATGCGAGATCTGGGCCTTCCAGTGTTCTATCTTCGCTCAATCATTACTTTCTCCGTCCAACGGGAACGTTTGCACTGGAAGACGTTGTGCGGCGGTTTGACGACTTGACATATGCTGAATACTTCAGCATTTTTCGATTGGCGCGCTTCGACCCAGCCAAACATGGACGCGCCGGCTATTTTCTTGAACAACCGAGCAATACCACATCCCCTCGGCAACATGTCATCCTTCGCAATTCTGTTCGGGCACATTTATCTCGCATTCACTCTGTCCGCCCATCGCAGGGCGAGCTGTTCTACCTTCGGTCCATCCTTCTCATGCGGTCCTGCCGATCGTTCCTTGATGCCCGCACAGTTGAGGATGTTGTCCATCCAACGTACCAGGACGCCGCAAATGCGCTGGGTCTCTTTGCAGACGAGAATGAGGCGATGTACGCGGTGGCCGAGGCGATTCAATCCCTGCGTACTCCCCGCGAGCTGCGCGTGCTTTTCGTCCATCTACTCATAAACGACTGCGTCCCTTCTCCGATTATCCTGTGGGAATCCTTCCACAATGACCTTGCACGCGACTTCACATTACGCAACAATTCCTCGGACATCGGCGAAAGTCTGGCGCTGGATGACCTCAGTCGTCTTCTGGAGGAATACGGCAAGGAGCTGACAGACTACGGACTACCGGAGGCCACTATTCATACCGCGGAAGTGCTGCATGAGCTTCAACGCTGGAGTCCGATAGCTTCAGAGCTCGACGCGCGTGCAGAGAACATGATTGCGATGTTCAAGCCCGAACAAATGGCCATCTACACTCACATTCTGTCTGCAATCACGAACGAGGAACCTCTATGTGCATTCGTTGACGGAAAAGCGGGACGCGGTAAAACGGCAATGATCACTGCCCTGTGCGATAAACTCAGGGCCTTGGGCGGAATCGTGATCGCAACGGCTACCTCAGCCTTCGCGGCACAACTATATCCTGGCGGTAGAACCACACATTCAACATTCAAGGTATGTCAATATATTTGTTGCATCTCCAACAGCTTGAATCGGCTGATACCTTGCGCAGGTTCCAGTCAACGACAACAATGAACTGCTCAAATCGAGCATCAAACCTGACAGTCCTCGCGCCGAATTGATTCGAAATGCCGCGCTAATTATCTGGGATGAAGCGCCTACCGCGAATCGGGCAGTCCTCGCATGCGTCGATCTAATCTTGCAAGAAATCATGGGCAATAGTCTAAAGTTCGGCGGCAAGGTGTTTGTTTTGCTCGGTGACTTTCGACAAACGGGACCTGTTGTGCGTCGTGGATCTCGAGCGCAGGTCGTGGATGCGTCCATCAAATCGTCTCCCTTATGGGAGCATTTCTCCATCTTGCGGTTAACAGAGCCAATTCGGAACGCGGAGGACCTTGAGTTCGCAGAGTTCGTGGACTCTATCGGAGACGGCGCTGGTCCTGACATCTCATTGGATATGCTCGAAAAGGTTCATACTGCTGAAGATCTCCTCAACTTTGTCTACTCCCCGGACATTCTTCCTGACCCTCTCTCATGTCTCTGGCATTCCATCCTTGCCCCCACAAACCGACAAGTCGACTTCTATAACGATGCTGTGCTCCAGTGCATTGATGGTACAGCCAACACCTACTTCTCCGCTGACTCTTTCAAGGAGGGCAGTGATCTCGGTGTGATCCCTCCTGCCAGCGTGTTGGATTATGTTGCAAAGAACACTCCACCTGGCCTACCCCCACACTCCCTCACAATAAAAACAAATGGGATCTTTCGCCTGTTGCGGAACTTCTCCATCGACCGCGGATTGGTCAAGAACACCCGTGTCCTGATTCTGAACGTCGGCGCTCGCTTGATAACAGTCAGAATTGTCCGACCAGGCATTGCAGGAGGGGAAGATGACGAACTCTTGATCCCTCGCATCTCATTCGAGACAAAGCTTCCGTCTGGGCACACCCTTCTCCGCAAACAATTCCCCCTTGCCCCAGCTTATGCGACGACTTTTAATAGCTGCCAGGGGCTTACCCTCTACCGTCTCGGTGTTGATCTCACAAGACCGGTGTTCTCCCATGGCCAACTTTACACGGCATTATCTCGCATTCGGCATCGAACACATGCACGGGTTCGTCTCCCAATAGGTACCACTACAACTACCAATGTAACGTACCACGAGCTCTTGGTCTAATGTGAACCATTTTGTTTTGTAACTTTTGTTAGCTCAATGCCGGAGCGAAGCGACGGCCTGCCTTGTATGGGTCAGCCATACGACATGAGGCTCCCGGGACAAAGTTTTGGCGTCAGACGCGAAGAGCAATGTGCTGCCCGCTTGAAGCAGGAGTTTGGGGTCATACACTGGCATCGGTAGCGCTGGGCTTTTAATAACTCGGACGGCGGCAAAACCAAGGGATACACGTCCATCATGTTTGGGAGACACCATTGAGACGTTTGTTGAGTACTGAGGGCTGTGGTTATGGATAAGGTGGCTGGAATGTGTGAGCCAGCGCGATGCCGCCATTGGTCGTTTCTGCGCCGTTTTTGGCCGGACAACTGGTGGGAGGGGACTGAAGAACACAGTTACATTGTTTATGCTTCAGCTCTGGGGCTCAGAGGCGGCGGGAAGCGCTGGAGAGCGTCGTTGGTTTGTCTATCCAAATCGGGAAGGCTATGTGAGCCTTCCTATTGGCTCTTCCTTTTTTGGCAATGCTTACAAACCGTTCTCTCTTGTATAATAAGATGGCTGGGTTTGTCGGTCGTGGGCTCAATCGTAACCGAACACACCAAGGCACGGCTGCAGCACCTTCCGGTTCGACGGCGGGATCATCGCAACCTCCTCTTGCACCAGAGATGCAAGCAATTGCGAACGACGTCGTACAGCAGCTTAGGCAATCCGGCTTCGTCCTCCAAGTCGGCAAAGAATCAAGGCAGTCCGGCAAGACGAAGAAGACTCGAAGCCCTGCCAAAGCGCACAGACTTGCCGTTAAGCAGCAACAGGACGCGTTCGAAGACAGTGACGATGATGTTGTATGGAAGGTACGCTCGCATACTCAGCATCGCCAGCCACGACGAAATTTACTCATGCTGCCCCAGCGGTTTGCCCGAAAGCGCTTCAAGGACAACCTGGGCATACCCATGAACGGTATCCATAGCAAGACTGCGGATTTCGCTCGGTATGAGTCTGCAACAGCCGAGGAGGTCGACTTGTGCAGCAAAGGTCGCCTACTGCCGGCTGAAGGCGAGTATAAATGGTATTTGGGGCCGGGTTACTTCAACGCGAAGTGGAATCAGATCCTCGTTGCCCAGGCGGCCGCACAGCTGCAAAAAGAGCGGGTGGATGATACACGACTAACAGCCATCCTCCCCGAAGTTCCAGACACTTACGTCGTGGGACTTTTTATGAACTTCCTCAAGAGCGCCGCTGAGGCGTACCATCTCCCTCAGCCGCGATTCGGGGAGACGAGCGCGCAGGCACAAAGGCGCGCGGAGCAGTACACAGATCGACAGTTGTCGTCGAATAAAGGGCAACAGCGCAAGAAGAATGTACGTTAGCATCTTTGCGTGTGCCGCGGCTGACCGATCGATGGTAGAAACACGATAAGCGCAAGAAGATAGTCAAGCGGCTTCTGCTCCTGGCGGGTAATAAGAAGGATGTCGCGCAAGTCGCCAAGCTCCGCTTCATTCAACAGCTTGTCGAGAAGTTGGGCGTAGAGGGAATGTCGTCCGAAGACAATAAACCGGGGAAGCTCGGTGAAACGATAGTAACTGTCCATCTGGTGGCACTCTCTCCGTGGCGTAATCCCGTCGCGACCAATTTTCTCCATTGGCTTGACGACAACGCTCAAACCACGATGAGAACCCACACCGCTCGGCCGCGTATCCGAAGCGACACCAAGTCCCCTAGCCCCGCGCCGACGGGATTGCCGCGCATTCTGTACGACGAGAAGTGGCTGGCGGAGGAGATCGAGATTGATGAGTGCTTCGAGGAGGAGCTTGAGATCTCCGAAGAGGCTTTCGAGATGCTTGAGTGGGTTGCCGCAGAGATGGATACAGAATCTTAGTTACGATGTACACGCGTATGAATTATGATGTTTTTCCTTGTATTTTGTGTTTGATGTCGGGTAAGCCGGCCCGGAGAGTCGGCCCGGAGAGTCGGCCCGACAGTCGGCCCGGACACTTTTCCCGTACAATTCCCTTCTCGTCCCTCCGTATTTCGCCATACACTCCCAAGAGTATCTACCTCCGAACAGACGACCCTAACCTTCCCGCCTTCTATCTCGATGCCGTAAGTAAAGCACGACTTGGTCTTTCTCAAATGCTTATGAACTCTCAGTACCTCAATCAATTGCTCTTCTTCCTATGCACATCCTGCAATATTGCGACTCGGAGACGGAAACCCAGCATCCCATTCATCTCTACTTGTGATACATCAATCAGCTGCATATTCTTTTCCGCTTCACGGGTGAAGAGTTGCGGGATCTCATCCAACACTACCTCTCATTGGGTACAACAACAAATGTTGCTAGCCTCGGCACTGCCGTATGCGACTCATCAAGCACGACATCAAACTCGGTTGCGCCGTGTTTTGGAACGTTAAGCAGAGTCTGCCTCGGTCGCTCACCACCATTGAATGGGAGGACACGTTCGTCAGCGTCTACTTGCAAAACAACCCTCAACTCTTGTTTTCGATGTGTGGTTTCAACAACCTTATGGATATTTGGGAAACCAGCGAAGGAGAGTGGTCCTCATGGAGACGGTCCTCTCGAAGGTGTACGAGAAGATCAACCTTACTTTGCTCAATCGCCTATTGCATTTGATTCTCGACCACAACTTGGCTGACTACATCACGGCCAAGAACAACACTGGTTTGTTCTTTGATATTGTTGTCGTTTTCCACTGATTGCTGTGCAGTGCTCACGTACAAAGATATGGCCCACACGAACACCTTTGGTCTCATCCGTGGCCTGCAGTTCTCTGCCTTCGTCTTCCAGTACTACGGCCTGGTCTTGGATTTGCTTATCTTGGGTCTCAAGCACGTGAGCGAAATGGCGGGACCACCCTTGATGCCCAACAACTTCCTGCAATATCGCGACTCGGAGATGGAAACTCAGCATCCAATTTGTCTCTACTCGTGATACGTCGATCGGCTGCATATTCTTTTCTGCTTCATGGCTGAAGAGTCGTGGGATCTCATCCAGTGATATCTCTCTGCTAACCTGGATCCGACCAACAACAATGTCATTGGGTACAACAACAAACGCTGCTGGCCTCGGGATTGCCGTATGCGACTCATCAAGCACGACGTCAACCTCAGTCACGCCGTGTTTTGGAATGTCAAGCAGAGTCTGCCTCAGTCCCTCACCACCATCAAATGGGAGGACACGTTCATCAGCATCTACTCGCAGAACAACCCTCAACTCCTGTTTTCGATGTGTGGTTTCGAAATTCGCATTCTG
The DNA here is from genome assembly GCA_029282125.1 of Mycena amicta. Taxonomy (NCBI): domain Eukaryota; kingdom Fungi; phylum Basidiomycota; class Agaricomycetes; order Agaricales; family Mycenaceae; genus Mycena; species Mycena amicta. The sequence continues at coordinate 645,018 of JARIHP010000004.1, read as the reverse complement.
CCCAAGATCCGGCCAATGAGCGGGGAGCAGTTCTCTCTCAAGGACGCTGTGTGGAACCTTAAAAACGAGCAAACGAAGGAGCGGACCGCTCAAGCTTTCCTGCACGTGTCTGACAAGGGTTTATTCACTGAAATACCTGATGTTCAGCCATTTAACTTTGTTTGCAGGTGTTCAGCTATTTAATAACCGAATCCGGCAAGTGCTGATGAACTCTGGATCAACCACGATCTCCAAGATTGTGATCAAATGGAACACAGTGCTCATCAGATTGATGACCTACTACCGCAAAGCCGTCATTCACACCAACGAGCTCCTCAACTCCTTGGTCAAGGCGGAGAACAAGATCCAGACTCGAGTCAAGATTGGCATCAATAGTAAGATGCCATCGTGTTTCTTGCCTGTCGTATTCTATACTCCCAAGGTGCGCGATGACTTCTCCGCACCAAATTTTCGCTCATTGCATTGCAGGAATTGGGTGGTCTCGGTATGCTGTCGTTGGGTCACATACTCATTCCTCAGAGTGATCTTTGTTGGTCGAAGCAGACCGATGTCGCAGGTTAGTTTCTTCATCACCTACACATTCCTTCAGCTGAACACCATTTCAGGGACACATTTCTGTGCCGGTATGTCGCACGAGGAGGATCAACTCATTCCGAATCTGTATTGCTACTTGCAACCTTGGGAGGCTGAATTCCTGGACTCTGCTTGTGTTGGGTCCGAATACTCAATGAAACGGAAAGAGATGAATGCTCAGAACCACCAACTTACCTTGAAAGATCTCGAGGACAGCTGGGATTGCAGCATTCCTCAAATCAATATGCTCTTCCAAAAGGACCGTCATATGTCAGTGCCCCCATCATCTTGGCTATCTATCGTGCTCATTGTATGTTTGCTAGTTTGGCGTATGATCATGGCTGGCATGTCCGTACGGATTGGAAGCAGTATCAACTATTGAAACAGTGTGTATATCTTCTTGTTCGTTCAGCCTATGCCAAAGTAGCACTGCCAGCAATCCCTTCTGGTGGACATCCCAATTCCCAAAGGCACGACGGCAAACTTTAGCAATTGAACAACTACCGGGTCGATGTTATTGCCGCTCTGGGTGGTGTCAAGGGTATCCTGGAGCATACGCTGTTCAAGGGGACATATTTCCCAACCTGGGAGGATATGTTCATCCGTTGTTTTTTTCGCACGATCAATCGCTCACCGCTCGTCAGGTTTGTTCTAGGAGAAGGTGTGAGATTTGAAGAGTCAATGAGATACAAGAAGCTCACCAATGCTCAGTGCTCTGGTCTCAATCAAATTCCTAATCATCGATTCACACTGTGGTGGAGTCCGACCATCAACCGTGCAAACGTCTACGTCAGGTTCCAAGTCCAACTGGATTTGACGGGTATCTTCATATGAGTACAAGACATATTTCGTTTCTGTTGTATTCACTGCGTTCCGTCGCCCGCTACACCGCCCCGTCGGCTAATCACCTAAACGCCGCTGGCCGACGGCTCACAGGCTAGAGTCATGTAGGTGACCTGGCCATCAGCGGTCCAGACCCGGCTAGCCGGATCGCCGTTGCTAGGCCGAGATGGCCCATTTCCGTGTCCGGCTACCTTCTGCTAGCTCACGAGCCACCACAGATGTCTAAGAGGTCCTGCAACGGGTCGGGGTGGCTGATGTGTTGTCATTGAGGTGGGCATGTAAGCTGTGTTGAGATATGCATTGCATGTGGATGAAATACACGAAATGGAAGGGTACATGGACTGAGATATCGAAAAAGGGCCGGGCGACATCGCAAAAGTGGGGTGGAGGAAACATACACCAACGTTCAACAGCCTGGGACTAGCTGGTATGCGGCAGCAAGTAAGGGACGGTGCTGCATGTCGGGCGTCTGCTCGTTGAGGTGGGTTATGTCGCAAATTGTGCCGCTTCGAAGACAGTGCATCGCGATGCTGTGAGCGGCTGAGGCTCAGCTGTGCTGGGCCACAGGCAGCAAGAGAGAGCGTGGGCGCAAGGAGAGAGGGATATATGAGCGTCGGAGGGCAGGCGCAGAGGTGGGAGGAAGCCAGCGGTGGACGGCGTGTGACGCCAGCTAGCCAAGCCTATCGTGGCTAGAGCCGGCTATTGATCTCGGCAGAGCTTAGGTTACCGGACAGGCCGGTTCTGGCCACCTGTCGCCAGCGAAAGCGGTGTAGAGGTGGCTTTGCCGATACACAGCCCCGGTGTTGATCGCTGGCCAGCCGTCGACGGCTTTAGCCGTCGCTAGCCACGGCTGGCTGGAATTTGGGCTAACAGGGGGTGGAACGCAGTGATTGAACTCTTTGCTTCCCAGGCACGGCAAGATTCCGACTCTGAAGATTAGTTTGATTCAGATCTTCCGCGCTCACTTGTGGCAGAAAAGTACGTATATATTTCCCTTTTTGCTGCACAGTGGTTGACCTCGTCCTAGTCCATGAGAGTGTGGTAATGGATCTGGTACGTGCCAATTCTTTTGTGCGGTCTATTTCTGATACGTGTTCCAGTGTCAAGTCTTCGATCAGGAACTTGAGCCGCTACAAATTGAGACGGTACAGAAGGAAACGATCCATCTGCGAAAGAGTTACAAGATGAACTCCTCTTGTGCTGATATCCTCCTCTTCTCGGCATACAAGTGGAACATCTCTCACCCATCCCTGGTCACCGACGTGCGTCAACCATTTCGTAAACCGATCATAGCTCATGTTCCATAGGTCAAAGATGTTCTCGACGGTACCACGAGCAACAAGTTCTGGATCGATATTCAGCTTCGTTGGGGTGATTTCGACACACACAACATTGAAAGATACACTCGCGCCAAGTTCCTCGACTATGTCTCTGACTCGATGAGTATCTACCCATCACCCACCGGTGTCATGATTGGAATGGATCTTGCTTACAATCTGTGGTCGGCGTACGGTAACTGGTTCCCCGGCATGAAACCGCTCATCCAGCAAGCAATGGCCAAGATCATGAAGGCCAATCCGGCATGTCACGTACTTCGTGAGCGAATCCAGAAGGGTTTGCAGCTGTATTCTTCTGAACTGACTGAGCTGTACCTGAATAGCCAGGTCAGTTTTCTTACCGATTCTCTCCGTGAGCAAACTGACTTCGTTCTCAGAACTATTCTGAGCTCTTCTCCAGCCAGATAATTTGTAGGTCCAGAGGTTATCCTTGCGCCCCCTTGTTCTGACGTAAGGGCCAGGGTTCGTCAACGACACCAACGTCTACTGCGTCACTATCCACAAGACCTTTGAGGGCAACTTGACCACCAAACCCATCAGTGAGTTTGTTTAGCCGCCGATGGCCTCATATCTGACTGGCACAGTAGATGGTGCAATTTTCATCTTCAACCCTAGGTCCGGGCAGTTGTTCCTCAAGATCATCCACACCAGTGTTTGGGCAGGTCAGAAATGTCTCAGTCAACTCCCCAAGTGGAAAACTGCTGAAGAAGTCGCTGTGCTGTTCGCTCGTTACCGGTTGAAGAACAGCCCAAGCAAGTTATTGTTACCCGCAAGGGCATGCTGGGTACGTCTAATCCAACAACTCCCTCGATTAATTCCTCATTGACCTTGACAGATCCTCTTGAGGTTCACTTGCTCGACTTCCCCAACATCGTCATCAAAGGTAGCGAGCTCCAATTACCATTCCAAGCCTGCATGAAGATGGAGAAATTCGGTGACCTAATTTTAGTAAGATGAACAACAGCGTCATCCCCACTGAACTGAACTGACCTTGTGTAGCGCGCAACGCAACCTCAAATGGTGTTATTCAGTCTTTACGACGACTGGCTCAAGTCCATCTCCAGCTACACTGCCTTCTCCCAGCTCATTTTGCTTCTCCGCGGCCTGCATGTAAACAATGAGAAGGCGAAGATCATTTTGCATCCAGACAAAAACACTATCACTGAGCCCCATTTCGTTTGGCCTTCTCTCAGCGATGAGGATTGGATCAAGGTTGAGGTTGCCATGAAGGAGCTGATTCTGGCTGTACGCACTATCTTTCTATGCTGTTCATTGCTGACCACTCTTTTCAGGATTTCGGCAAGCGGAATAGTGTCAACATCGCTTCTTTGACAGCCAGTGAAGTCCGAGATATTATTCTTGGGCAGGAGATTGCCGCACCGTCGGTTCAGCGTCAGCAGATGGCTGAGTTGGAGAAGAGTACTGACGCACAGAGTCAAGTCACTGCTATCCAAACGCAAGTACATTTCCTTTCGAAATGCTGCCCTTGTTAATAGGGTATTGCAGAATGACCACCAACGTTCATGGTGACGCGATTCAGACTGTTACAAGTGCGTTCAACATTTGCATTTCTTCAGGCTACCACTGACATTAAACGATCTAGCGATGAACTACAAGCAGAGCGTCTTCAGCAGCAAGTCCAACTGGCGAGTCCGCACCATTTCTGCTACACACCTCCCTCTGAGGTTGCCACATATTTACGTCTCGAACGACGATGTCAAGGACGATACTGCATTGTATACCTATGTGCTCTCAAAGAACATTCTCCACATGTTCATCACAGCGTCGGACCTCTGAACGCAGGTTGCAGCTTTCCTGTACGGTTTATCGCTGCCAGGCAACGCACAGGTCAAGGAGACACCGTAGGCTATCGCTTGGGTGCCTCAACGAGGAAGCAACAACAGCATCTAGCTTGCTTCCAAACTTCCCAAGGAAGACTTCCTGCTCAAGGACCTTGAGCCTCTTAGATGGATCAAGACACAAGCGTTGGAAATTAATCATCTGTCACCAACGGATGTGGCGATGCAGGCGAAAATCATGGCTGATCATCTTGAATGGGCGCCTTCGTCGATTTGTTTGATGACCTCCTTCATGCCGGGTTTATCATCTAATCCAAAAGCTCTCTTATTTGAAGTCCAGTGATTTCAGTTTTTGATTTTTGATTTTTTTGATTTTTTTTTGCTTCTTTTTATTTACTTTTATTTACGGTATCCTCATATGAGTACAAGCAGCCCAGGTTGCCATGACCATAAATGTGTTCTGCAGACAGGGGGAGATATATATATATGAAGGATGGAAAAATGAACCAGCAGCTAATCCTGGAAACCGTTAGTACACATGTGAGAGAATGCAATATACAATACCCGAGATAGACTAAGGATAACCGCACGGTCGTCCGAGAATACAAAACGTGCAACATGGCCAAGCACAATAACCGGGCTGATTGTCTCCAATGTGGCAGCCAGCTCCGAAGAGTATGTCTTTGCAGGAAAGTGTACGAAAGTTTTGAATGGGTCGTTTTTGGTCGGCGGCAGAGGGAGCTGGCGGCGAACCATGAACAATGTGCCTTCTGGTCCCTGTTGAATCTCTTCGATCCGAGCTGGATGAATAGTGCCATCAGCAGCGACATACTCAATCCAACTATTGCCCTCGTGAGTGGCCACCCGCGAATAGTGCGCTCCATAAATGTTGGCATGTGCACGTACACGCTCCTCGGTCACTGTATCAGTGCTATCGCTAATTGGTGATGCGATATTGAGATATGTGCACATGATGCGATAGAATTCCCGAAGAATAGGAGGACAGTCCTTGCGTGTAAGCCATCACCGGAGATTGGCCATTCGTGTCCAGGTCTTGATGATGGTCTTTTCATGCTCGCCTAAGGTAACAGCATCATAATCATGTTTAAAAGATGTGAACATTGCTTACCACCTGGACGACTATTAGTATTCAACTTCTGGAGCTTGCCAATTATTCTCTCCGTCGGAAAGCACCACCAGTTAAATGCGGGCCCAAAAAGCAAGAGAAAGTCGTAAATGTGAAATGCCATGTGTGGGTTGATCCTTGGCACCTTATCCTCTTTCACCTCTGGATGACAATTACTGAGGTCTGCGAGCCACGCGCGGATGTGTTCTCTATACGCAGCTGCAAGTGCGGGTGAGGTTGTGTAGCGACAAACGATTGTGGTCGCCTGAAACAACTCCATGGCATGATCAAGGAGCTTGGAAAAGTGGCCCTTGTGTGCTCCTGTTTGCTCGCCCCAGAGAATAACAAGCGCAATTGGCATATAAATAGTGGCCAGGAGCCGCCATTCGTCGGCTTTGATGGATCCAGCTGCAGCCTCGCCGTAATTTGAGGGTACATGATTGACCCAGGATGGGGTTGTCGTTTCGGCAATGACTTGTTGAATGAAGTCGATGTCCTGTGCATTTACCGTGCGCCGTAAAGGTGCTCCGGCCAGGTGCGCACCAGCTGCTGTGTTTGGCCTAAGGCGACGCTATGCAAAATTTCAACAGATAGACTCTATGCATATAGCACACACACCCAGGAGAGAAGTAGATCAGACATTTGCTTGGTAGTCATGCTTGCCAGATGCTTTGGAAGTGTCTGATCATCTGGGCATGAACCTTGGCCAAGGGCGAGACTGTTGCACACAAAGATCAATGCTACTTTTTTTATCTTTGAGAGCCTGTCACCCAGCTTCTCTTTCGTCAAAATGTGTTTGTCGTCGTCCTGTGGATTGTTGGTAAGCGGACGAACAAGAAGTTTGTGAATTGCGTAAATCTGGCCCTCGTCACTGTCTGATTTAGGACGACATTCATCGGCGCATGGTTGGCCTGCGTCGTACAGCTCGAAAGGCCAGTTGTATGCGTCAGGAAGGCCAGGAGCCTTTCCAGCGTCCTTTGCAACAAAGCCCAGCACATGGCGGCAGAAATAGTGAACCAGGCCCTCGAGGATGCAGTGCATCACATCGATGGCAATCATCGTGACTAGGTTCCAATAAGGCAGACGCCATAGCTCTGACCAACGGACTCCATGCTTCTCGAAGAGTGCCTCTTGGTCTGCCAATGTTCTTGCATCTCGCCAAGCTTCAGCTGCCTTTCGCATTTCGACGGGGTCCTTGTTGACCCAGTTCTCGAAGTCGGTTACATAGGCTTTTGACTGGTGGTAGCACTTGCAGTGGTCGCAGAAATGATGGGAGCGGGTTCCCGCGGTACCGTTAAGTTTCCGTGTAGCGCCAAGATCACTGAAACTAAGGGTGAATGCACACTGAACAAGGCGACCAACGTCCGGAGAGCTTGCAGTGCGAGTAAAATGTGTGCCACGGCTCCACGTTTCAACGCCAAAGTCCACCACAGGCCGTAGATATGGATTGAGGTCATCGGGCTGCTTTGGTCCCGGGATAATAGCCAGATAAACATTTTCTGGAAGGAAGCGAAGGTCGTTTGGAAGATGTAGGCAGTGGACCGTGAGGATGCCGATGCTATCGCTGGTGCTTCGTTTTGTGCTTCCGTGGGGTTGGAAGAAGTCGACGCTGATACTGAACGCCAGGCGCATCCTGTCGGGGCCACCATCGACAAATAACTTTTTTGAATCAGGCCCCTTGAAGGTTTTGAAAAAAGAGCCCCCAAATATGTCGCGAATATGGTCCAGGGGAACTCCGGGTGCTGACCCAGGGGGAGACTCTGCATCGGCACAGGATTTGATCAAAACTGCCTCCTTCCCAGGATCAGCCAGAAGGCGTGCGAGGTAGTCGGGGAATGATGGGGAGAGGTATGGTTTGCGAGGTTTTTGATGATCGTCGTCCGTCAGCAAATTCTCTCCGCATTCATGTCTCCCGTGCACCCCAACCACAATGTTGGAGCAAACTGATGGCCACGTAGTTTCTCCGGATACCAACACTGTAGGCGCATAGATGTGATCGCACGATGGACATGCTGCATACAGGGTGGTCTTTGCATCTAATTGGAGCTGCTTCATGGCCATCTGCAAACTTGTCGGTAGCTGTCCAATGATTGTGTTGATTTGGTCTTTGTACGTGTTGTCGCTCTCGGGAACTAACCACCCAATTGCAACACCCACAATGAGGTGCACAGACTGGATGATTAAGTTGGTTGGTTGGATGGCAACGTTGAGCAGGGTGTTGCACACAACCCCGAGGAGAATTGCCAGTTGCGCTAACAGCGACAACTTCTCGATGGGGTGCGGTTCTGTAGCATAAGCTAGACACCATTCAGTACCTAGATTAGACGTGGCTGAATATGACTTGCCAGAATCATATTCAATTGGCACCGTTGATTCCGCATATGCTGGACGCGCCAACAGTGCATCAACTATTTTCTGGATTTCGTGCAGTTGCTGGAGAAGCTCGGCCTTTGCAGGAGAATCCGGGATAGGCGACAGAGAGGTGCGACCAGAGCGAATAAGAGCTTGGCCTCGGATGACTGCAGCCTGCAAAGACTGCGTCTTGGCCTGCACGGCAGCCTCGGATGCGTCCTTGGGCAGTGGGGCAATATCATAAGCCAGTATATCCGTCAGCCCCTTCTGTAGCTCAACAGAAATGGCTTCCAGCAAATCTCCCTCTTGATCTGCTCGAGCACGTTGCTTGTGGGACGAGATAAAAGCACGCAGATGCGCAGCTTCTTCCTGGAGATTTACGGGAGCGCTGGACATGGTGCTGGATGACGGATCGGCGCCAAGGGCGACACGGGCTACCTCTTGAATCGTCTAAGGCATGCTCAGTTGCTCTTGCTGTCTCTGCTTTAGATCCTCCAACTCCTTACGATGGGCTTGCATGTCGTGCACAAGAACTTCATGCTCATATGGCTCCAGCTCACATCGGCATTTACGCTCGGAAGCCATGCAGAGAAACGCAGGGGGGGGCGATGGAGGAGCGGATAAGAGATGCCTACCAAATTCCCACGCCGGCTATCGGTAGCTGGTGCCCGAAGGCTCGGAGACCTGAGGATCAGTGATAACCCGACTATTTCCGAACCAGTCTCGCTTTTGCACTTCAGTTTTTCACACATACACTGGCGCAGATTTGAGCATATACAGCATTCAGTATTTAGATCGTTATGTACAAATGATATCGCTAAATTGTAGGCATGGCGTTAAAGTCAGTGGCTGGTAGATGTGCGTACTGGAAATTTATCGCGAGGCATAGAGAAACCAAGTGATAGTCCTGCTCAGGCCGCTCGGCGACGCCCGAGGTACCCAACTCGAACGGGAACTCCGTGGCGCCAGGAACGACCTCAGCGTATTGCCCGATCCTCTCGCGCGAGCCGGAAGAGTCGGGACCAACGATGATGACACGGGCGGCGAGGTTGCTGATGGAGTTGCCGTCGGAATGCGACCGACACGGCCTGAGCGCTTTGACCGGGAATGCCACTCGTTTCCCTACGTTGCCAATGATTTTCGTGGTAATGGAGCTCGAGGCGAGGGGTTTTTTCAGGATGTCCAGGTGCGCTCGTTGGCCCGCGCGTGCATATTGCTTGTCGCTGAGAGCCTCCCCTGTCCTCTGCGAAACATTTGCGAGCTCATGCAACGTCAACACGTCGACTATCTCCACATCAATACGTTTATCGACGAACTTGGCGTTGAAGAGCCATGATCCATCGTGCTCGCCAATGTCGGGCGGAGCTGAGTAGATTTGCGAGGCGGGGTCGTCTTCCCAGCGCGGCACGGGCATACCAGTCTCGCCAGCGGGTACGATGTCGCCTCCATCCGGGGTGCGGGCGCGTGGCGGTGGCTCGACAACGGGGGAGACAAAATGCGCTTGGTTGAGAGGTACCCGAGTACTGGGTCGTATTAGCACGAATCAGAATAGAAGGACGGATGTACTCACTCTAGGTGGAGAACATTGTAAAAGTCCAGCTGCACGGACGTAAGACGCGAGGTGAGGGCGACAGTAAGCTCCACGTCCTGGTAACTGCGGGGGTCCTCGGATTTGAATCGGTACCCAGTGACCTCGCCCTCGAGCCCTTTAACATCGCATGCCGCGATGACAGTCACGGGCATCCCGACCGCCCAGCGCACGCTGTCGTTGCCTCCTGGCAATGAGTCGTAGTCTAGCGCGTGGCTTGTTTTTTGCCGCTTGGCGGGCGAATCTTCCTGTTCAATGCATTTGCGGCGCAGATCAGACATACAGCGCTGCAGAAGGATTAGCTGCAACGATAGCAAGAATAGCGATAGAATACGAACTTATATGAGCGATGATAAACTTGAAGGGAGCGATGAAAAACTTGTACGGCGTATTTCTGACGACGGAGAGTCAGACATGCATGAGAAAATTCAGAGGGAGTGCTAGAGCGCACCTAGGAGCAGGTTTCCAGTACTTCCTTAGGTGTTGTCCTCGTCGTCTTCGTCGGGCGTGGCGGTAGAAACAAAAAAGCGGGCTAGATTTCTGACGACGGAGAGTGAGAGATGCATGAGAAAATTCGGAGGGAGTGCTAGAGCGCACCTAGGAACAGGTTTCCAGTACTTCCTTGGGTGTTGTCCTCGTCGTCTTCGTCGGGGTAGAAACAAAAAAGCGGCCGAGATTTCTGACGAAGGAAAGTCAGATATACACCACAAAGTGCAGGAGGACGGACAGAACGCACCTAGGACGAGGTTTCAGGTACTTTCTAGGGTGGATGCGGGCGGCGGGATGAGTTGGGGATATGAGCATGAGGGCGGAAGACGAGCATGAGGGCTGGCTCCCATGCTGTCACCGGGTACCTGGCTACGGAAAGCTCGGAGAGACCGGAGTAACACGTTACCCGTGTTTCTCCGAGCTTTCCGTATCCAGCTACCCGGTGACAAGCGTGGGAAAACAGACTTTGCCTCTTTTCTGCCCACCATGTCGATTCACCGAAGTACCGTCCCGCCCTTGTTTGAGCCCGGCGCGCGCCCGACGACCAACAACTCTCGCCCTACGCATCCTTCGCTCGCCCTCTGCTCGTCGCCGCCTCGCACAGTCACTCTCAGCCTTGCTACGACCCACTGCTCGCTATCTGCAGTTCTGGCCGGGGAAACGACGCTTCGGACGTCCTTCGTGCGTGCTCCGTCGCCCGCTCGTATACTCCGCTGACCTGTTTCGTGTCTCAGCGCGTATCACAGCTGGAATCTGAAATGCTGCAGTTCGCGACTTTCAGCCCACTCTTTCCAAGGTACGTGTTCTATCTGTTTTTGTCATTCAAGATGCTAACGACTTGACCAGATCGTAATTTAGAAAACTCTGTATCCTATCTACAGGCCCGATATGAATTGAAACTCGATGTACCATCTACGGCGCGACGCGACGACACCTCGATCCTGCGTGAATTCCTCGAACATCGAGCCTACCCGACCTGAGCTGACCCGCCACCGCCGCACCAAGCCTCTTTGTGTCGAGATCTTCCTGCGCTGAGTCCGCACAAAGAATCTTCGTGCTATTTATTCTTGTGTGTGTTGAGTTGTGAGTGAGTGTGAATGAAAGGAGCGAGACGAAAGAGCGGATGCGCTTGGGTAGTTCCTCTCTCTCACCTGGTCGCCGAGCCTAATGTCTACCGCTCTGTCCTCTTCGCCAGCAGTTCTTCGTACGCAGTTTTCGCAGTTGGTAAAAAAAGTACCTGGTGTCGTGCTAATGGATGATAAGCCGGGAGAGAAGAAGGGAATCAGCGCAGACTGACCTTCAAGAACGTTGCTGCCAGCCGAGCGCAGGTCTTTGCGCTGCACGAAAGGTCGTAGATACGCCCATCGAAGGCATCGGCATCAGAACGGGATAGTGGAAAGGCAGCACTGAGCTCTGAAAACGGTGCGAGTCCCTCACACTCTAAGGAATTTTCAGCTCTTGGAAGAACATCAACGACAGGTTAAAGGTGAGTTTGTTGAGCAGTTATTCGGTGGTAAGTGTTGAGATAATCGTGCTGAGGGAGAAAAAGAGCAAGATAATATTGAGAAGCAACGAGGAGGAAGAGTACATGTATTTCAGATTCATGATGACTACATAGCTTTCATACGTCGTTATCCATCTATTTCTCAGAAACCTCGCGTGTCTCAACCCTGTTTCACCTGTTTGATCAAGATGCGGTTGTTCTTGTCAGCGTTGCGCGCAGCGGAATTATGATATACGCTCTGCAAGATCGTCTTGGCCGGCCAGTTGTCGCGCGTTTCGGCGAGCCACGGAAATTTTCGCGTTAACTAGATAGCTTGTATCAGGCACGCCAGAATATGTATCAGGTTCACATACCTAGGCCCACACCTGCACTACCTTCTCTGGCGGCTGGTTGGCGAGAGCTTTCGCAGAATCTAGATACGCGTTGCCCGCGTCTTCTACGGCGGTCTGCAGGATAAATAAGTGAAGTAAACAAGGACGCCGAGACGCGTACCCTGAACTTAATGTACTGTTCGTCTTGAATTTGGGCAGAGTGATGCGCATAGCGCTTCTGGAAGGTCAATTTGACATCCGCGATGGTGGGATTGCGAGGCTTCTCAATAACGACGTTGCCTCCCCCTGCGGCCGCGTCAACTGCTTCCTCGATCTCGCTCATAGGCGAAGGAGAGCGAGAGTCCGAAAGTTGGTTGGTCGTCGACGATGGCCCGGTGTTGGAGCGAATGGGTGTGCGTTCACGATGTGGACCCGGGATGGAACGACCAGGCGTGGCTTGGCTTGGCGGACGCGACGGCTCTGGGATGGAGCGAACAGGCGTGCGTTCGCGTAGGACACGCTGCTGCGTTGGGCATGCTGGCGAGCGAGACCGCGAACAAGGGCGTCCACGTCGCTGGGCACGAGGAGTGACGCCGGTCAAGGCCAGTGGCGTCGTAGGCTTGGTGAAGGGGATATCCGTCAGCCAGATTGGCATGACGCGAGGAGGGGGTGGCGCCTGCATCTGGCGCAAGGAGCGATGGGTATTGTTGGGCCGAGACGCCATGACAAGTGCGCGTCGTTGCGAGGGGTCGATGGAAGAGGGTAGGGTAGGGTAGCCTATGCGAATGAAGCTGAAGCCTAAAGACCGTTCACAAAGAAACCTGAAAAAATGTTCACAAAGAGAGTCTCAAAGAAAGCTGCGATGATGACTCACCCTACCACTGGCGCGTATGATCCCTTTGTTTTACGGCCACGAGCACATATGATCCCTTTGATTTGCGGCCACGAGCATGCTCCCTTTGAAAGACGGTTGTGAGACTTCCACACGCGGCGGTACTTAAGACAGCAAACAGTTTCGCGTTCGCGGTACCCCACATCATGCTATTCTTTCGCACCGGCTTCTTTCGCACTCCGTATATCCAGCACCGCGGTGTGAAGCGCCATCAAGGCAACATCACCAACCTCGCCATCTCGAGCGACTCGAAGATCCTCGCCACTGCCGGTTCGTGTTACACGCGTGACGTCGACTCGATTAATCGTTGCATAGGCAGCTCGGGAACACGCGTCTACAAGACGTCGTGTCTTGGGAAGGAGATGCGGCGCCCCAGCGTCGCCGGAGGCCGCAGCCCGACTACGTGTCTGCTGTGGGTTCGCCAGTCCGACGAGCCCGAGGACGTGCTCTACTGCGGCACCTCGGAAGGTTTCATCTTTGCGTGGCGCCAGAATGAAGAGGTGCGTTCCGGTGTTTTGCTGATTCTGCGCGACGCAGCACTGAATCGAATCCAGGCCTTCGAAGAGGTTCTCTCCTTTCAGGTCGAACCTGTACAAGAGATATCGTGTTTAGCTTTCGACCCGGTTAACAATCGGCTTGCCTTTGGTACTCGCCAAGATCACGTCCAATCGTGGAAGATCGTTGCCCACAAGAACGCGAAGTGGCTTGCGGAGCTCGTCTTCCACAAGACCTACGAGCTGCTTGCGCCTCAGGCTATCGCCTTTGACGACCACGGGAAGGACCGCGACATCTTCGTCTTTGGTTTGCACTATCCGGGACCAGTGTACGTGTTCACGTTTGTGGGTGGGGGCGTTTCTTGATCACTCTCTAGCTGGACGCTGCGCGGAAAAGACGGCAAGTTCTCCGCATCCTGGAACACGGCTACGGGAGTGTGAGACTTGCTGATTTATCATGAAATCTCGGCGGCTGACCTCGACTTTGCTAGCGGATCCATCGCCCGGCAGCGCCGAGAGGGTGGAGTGTGAGTCTTGTAATGCTCGCCGCCGCCTCTTATTGACGGAGGTTATTTGCAGAGGCTGCGTCGCCGAGAACAGCAAAGAGGGACTGCTGTGTATCGACGACATATATGCTGGACCGTCCCTATTCAGGCTGTCAGATTTGGTCAAGACCCATACAATTGAGGTACCTGCAGAACGCGAGACCGCTCGCCGACCGCGACAGGTCCAGTTCGTCGATGGCGGTACGGGAGTCACCTGCGGCAGCGACCACGGTAAAGTCTTCGTGTTCAGCGTGCGTACGGGGAAGGAGCTGCAGACGTTGAGCCTCAAATCTTCGGAATGGGTCCAGGCTGTTGCGGTGATAAGCCGCTCTTATGAACAGGTGTGGAAAGGTCACTTTTCATGCTTATTCGGTGCGCCCATCTATAGAACTAGTATGAGTCCCGAATAGCTAGTTGGGAGATATCTGCGACGGTGAACAAGAGTTGCGATGGGGTTGACGACCCGCGGAGCACTACTGGTTCATTGGGAACACTACTACTAGCAGAGCCCGCGTTATAGAGCAATCCACTCTATAAAACACTCAAAGGGAGCGGCACCGAATATAGGCTTAGGCAGCCTAGGTCAACAGTTTGGAGGACAACATTGGATTGGCGGTGACGCCGGCACTGGCCGGACCTACGAGACCGACTTCGCCCGAGGCCGCAGGAGTTACCGGAACAATCCCTGGCACCGACATCACGGCTATTTTCTTAATCACCGACCCGGACCAATCGAGCGGCCCGGCACCCTGGCAGAGAATAGGCCATAACTTGGGAGGGACTTGGAGCCTGGGGACGAGCTGAAGACGGCTAGGAAGCTACGGACGGCGACTACGGCCCTGGATCAAGGAGAGGGACGGACCTACGAAAACAGTGCAGACGATCGGACTCAATAGCTGGCTGGTCATAGCCATTATCACATCTACACTGCATTTACTACTCGTACCCTACAGACTAAGGCGGAATAGGCCTCAGGTGATCAGGATTAGCGTATTCATAAGCACAGTATTAGCAAGACTGCTCGTTTTACACTATCAGGATTATGTAGTCTCACAGTATATAAGTAGGAAAGTTTGTACCGCCAGGACTCACGGAATTGCCCCGCTAGAGTTTAGCAGCGTTCTGGGGTTGTGGCTGAGCAATAGCAAAGCTTTGACTTTATATTTTGGTTGGGTTTCGGAGCGTGCGAATAAGAGTTTGGACTTGTCAGTGGGACCAATTAGGACTTGGGATTAGATTGGAAGCTGGAATAGGAACTTGGAGGATATTTGGGACTTGGCATTGAGTCGGGCAGCGACTATAACATCCGAGGACATCGTATTTGGCCGACCTTCACAGGGTTTTCGTCGAATAGTACGTCTATCGTGCGCAATACAACAAACTCTCGAACTACCTACCCTGCACCCACCACAAACGGCCCTGTACCCAGGGTTGAACTCGCTTGGAGTGTTCTCAGATATAGGATTGGATTGTAGAGGGGCAGAAAGCACTATTCGGTCTAGCTCTTTAAAGCATCCCGCTATTCAGAGTCTAGGTTTAGTTGTGTTAGTTCGCTTCGCTCAGTTTAGTTTTATAGTCTAGTTCTCTAGCACACCTTTCAGCGGTAACTCGCTCTTACCTGACTTTGAGCGGGAATTTAACTTGTTGCGATAGGCAGGCGAGATCAACGGCGTACCAACTATCTTCGCGGCGCAAACCCGCGCAAACGAGGGCAACGAGGAGATCATGGTTTGGAAGCGCGCACGCAGGGTCGAATGGAGCTGGATTGAGAACACCGTTAAGGTCGTGGTGCTCTTGGGGTTCCTCGTCTTCTTCTACCAGAACGTCGTTCTTCGCGCGAGTCCCGCTGTGAACGAGGTGCCAGCTCAAGCCCCGGTTCCTCAGACAGCTAGCGAATCGTCGGCAAGAGGCAAGCAAATCTACAAGGGCGTTAGTGTTATTCGGATCTGAGTAGGTAGAAGCAAATACGAACTTGAATGTAACGACGGACTGGAATGAGCGATGGAAAACTTGGATTCGATACGGCGGATTTCTGACGACGGGTTGGATTGGATTGGATTGATACACGGCACGTCCTGGTGTACAAAGCATGCTAAATTACATCTTCGTCCCTGGACTCTTTTAAGTTCCGATACTTGTATTTGATACAGCGGATTTCTGACGACAGAAAGTCAGGGATGCATGACAGAGTGTGGAGGGAGCGATAGAGCGCACCTAGGAACAGGTTTCTAGTACTTCTTGAGGTGTTTTCGTCGTGGCGGTAGAAACAGAAAAACAGTCGAGATTTCTGACGACAGAAAGTCAGGGATGCATGAGGGAGTATGGAGGGAGCGATAGAGCGCACCTAGGAACAGGTTTCTAGTACTTCCTAAGGTGTTGTCGTCGTCGTTTTCGTCGTGGCGGTAGAAACAGGACGGCGAGGGAGATTTCTGACGAGGGAAAGTCAGCGATACACGAGAAAGTGCATAGCGAGGGCTGGAACGCACCTATGGTCATGTTTCCTGCGATTCTGGCGGTCGGGACTGGCGGGAGCATGAGTTGGGGGAACGAGGATGAGGGCCGGAGACGAGCATGAGGGCTGGCTCCCACGCTGTCACCGGGTACCTGGCTACGGAAAGCTCGGAGAAACCAGAGTAACGTGTTACCCGTGTTTCTCCGAGCTTTCCGTATCCAGTATCCGGTGACAAGCGCGGGAAAACGGACTCTGCGTTTCGTCCCATCCACCATCTCGACTGCCAGAAACACCGTCCCGCCCTCGTTTGAGCTCGGCGCGGCGCCCGACGACCGAGAACTATCACCCTATACATCCTTCGCTCGCCCTCTGTTCGTCGCCGCCTCTTGAGGTCTCCAAAACGACTCTCAGCCTTGCTACGACCCTCTGCTCGCCGTCTGCGGTTCTGGCCAGGGAAGCAGCTTTTCGGACCTCATTGGTGTGTGCCCTGTCGCCCGCTCTTGTACTCCGCTGACCTGTTTCGTATCGCAGCTGGAATCTGAGATGTTCGCAACTTTTCGAGCCAGCTTTTCCAAGGTACGTCTTCTATCTGCTTTTGTCGTTCAAGATGCTAACGACCTGTCTAGCTCGTAATCTACTTCGTATTCTATCTACAGGCTCAACATGAATTGAATTTTGATTTACCATACAACGCAACGCGACGATCCTCCCTCTAAAGCATCGAGCTGACCCTACCTGAGCTGACCCGCCGCCAACGCATCAAGATTTTTATGCAGAGACTTCCTCGTGCTAACGCGACCGCACAATGGCCATTGTCCTACCCTACCCTACCCGACCTTACCCTCTGACGTGACCGCACAAAGGCCTTTGTCCTACCCTACCCTACCCTACCCGACCTGACCTCACCCTCTGCATTCCCCTTCGAGTTAGCATGTCTTCGCCGACACGAGGTTGTGTATCCCAGCTAGAATCTGAGACGTTTGCAACTTTTCGAGCCAGCTTCCAAGGTACGTCTTGCAACTGTCCTTGATATTGCCATTCGAGGTGTTAACGACTTGTCTAGCTCGTAATCTAGAAGACTTCGTATTCTATCTACAGGCTCCATATGAATTGAATCTTGATTTGCCACCTACACCACGACGCGACAATCCTCGACTTGACCTGACCCTCTGCAACTCTGCTTCGAGCTAACTTCCCGATCTAATCGGCCCAGAATACAACGACTTTGAGCTAACTTGTCTTTGCCGACGCGAGCTACGAGAAACAGCAATACATAATCGACCTGACCAATGAGAGGCGGGACTTCACAGATCTTGGGTCAAGTGGTGCTCGCTGGATGGCTCTGAATCCCCAGCTCTTTCCCTCTCCGCGAACGGCCCGGGGACGCAGCGAGCAACGCACTGTAGGTGTTTGGATCTCGCTCGACGAAGCCTACATCGTGCTTGACGGCGTGCTTGACAGCGCTCGTTAGTTCGCCACTTGCCTGCGGCTCGGGCTTGGGCGGAGCAGGTCAGCCGACCTTGAGCCGCGGGTTGAGCCGCGGCTGC
Source organism: Mycena amicta (assembly GCA_029282125.1). NCBI lineage: Eukaryota > Fungi > Basidiomycota > Agaricomycetes > Agaricales > Mycenaceae > Mycena > Mycena amicta. The sequence continues at coordinate 627,166 of JARIHP010000004.1, read as the reverse complement.
ACCTGCGGCTGAGCCGCGGCTCACTTCGAAAGGACTACTTCCGGGCTTCATTTGAGTCCAGGCCGAGACGGGTCCTTTCAGCCGGCGCGGAAATGAGTTGCCGAAGGAATTCTTTTGGCGCGACTATCCACGGAAGACAAAGGAGCCGTTTGAGCTGTGCACAAAGGTGGTCCAAGTGAAGTACTTTTGGACCACCTTTATGTCCAGCTCAAAGGGCTACTTTGTGTCTCGCTGAAACGTGGCGCGAAAGGATGGGTTTGTCGCTGACTATTGACGTGTACTCGATGGATTTCTTTTGTAATTCTACTCAAATATGGACACAAATGAACCCTTCTAGTGTTGCTTTGTGGTCAACTCAAAGGATTACTCTCTTCGACGCGTAAAGACGCGTCAAAACGGCTTCTTTTGGACGACATTTCACACCAAATCTATTTCACTCATTTTTATTGACTTCAAATGTCTACAAAAAGGAACAATCTATGAATATAGTTCTGATGCGTCAGAAATTTCAGAAAAAACGGTGTGTGGAGCAAAGATGGAGCTGTTGCTGACAAGTCACGGTCACGTGCCATTGATCCGACGCATGCGCGGAATACACCGAAATATTCAAAATTCGTGTGCAACAAACAGAATGTGCTCGAAAGCATATACGACTGTTCGGAGGACATTGTACATCTGAGGTAGCTAGACCAGAAAGAGAAACGGAAGGCATAGAGGAACAAACAAAACACGAAACACTGAGAGCAACAAGATAGCAAAACACTGTGATAATTGAGAGCAATATAAGGAATCCAAGTCAAATGAAGCTCTAGACGCTCCGGCGGATCTCATTCTGAAGCTTTGTTGAAATTCAGATTTTTTTTTGGTGCAAGAAACTCACCAGTGCTCGGGTTTTCAAGCACGGACGCGGTCGAGGAGGATTTGGGAAGAGGTGATACCATCCGCATAGAATTGCTGTGCATTGGCCTCAATGAGAAGCTGGGTCATGGTCGATGAGTCGCGGAGAATATACAGGCAAACTTGATTGATGCCCACCTGCACTCGAACCAGAATCTCTTTAACCTCTGTGGTGCATGTAGAGATTTCCTGCGAAAGCCGTAGATAATCCTTCCACAGGAGGTGGGCCGGTTCGAGAAGGCAACAACGAAAGATGGATGCCGAGCGCTGAACTCTAGATGGAATATGAAACGATGCAGAAAGGTTCAAGAGCGCAACGGACCTGAGCAGTTGAAGGTTCTCCTGAGCCAGAGCTACAGTCGCTCGTCCAAAATAATGTTCTTGGGTCGCCGTTGAGACAGCATCGGTAGCTTCCTGAATAATTTTGTCGAGCTCGGCGAGGAGGACGGATGGGCGCTTAGTCGCGAGGGCATGCATGAGTGCCAGGGTGAAGCAAAGGACCACAGCCGTAATACGAAGGATGTGGTGTGGGATGAGGGAAAGCGCAGAAAGGACGAGGGAGGAGTAAAGCTGAGTCGGAGATGGGGAGAGGTTGTACATTCTGTGCGTAGATAGGATGATAGGATGCTCGTAAAGTATTATATAGCTGGCGCGTTGACGCATTGTGCATGGCTGCTGTGCTGTTCCGACTGTGCGAAGACAGCACGGGAGCGCCGGATATCGTGCATGCTGTCCTCATCGCCAGATGAACTGATGGTGCCTCCTTTGGGGTAGCTCCTTTTACTCCGTCTCTCGTTCGTGATGGAAGCATCTCGTCAACGTGGAGCGCTCGGACTATTGTCGGTTTGACCGTACTCGTTTGGCAGTCTCGATCATGATCGTGGGGTCTTGCAAGATGCCAGGACAGCCAGCAGGCCGCCGGTGACTCGAGTATGCATCAAGACACACGTCTCGAGCAATTATATTCTTCGCCCTGTCTGGTGTACTATGCGAGGAACTTATTCAGGATTTATCTGGTACATATTTCCTCATGCAGCTTAAGTGCCCATCGGTCCAGCTTGGGCGCTTAGAGGCTCTCCTCGCGGAAACGGAGGAGCTCGTCGTGCACGCCAGGACTTTGTCCTCTATTCACTCCTTGCGAGAAGCAGAGATACAGTTGCTGGAATACGTGTTCTTTTCCCCGATGGTACGCTTACATGTATCTTGGTCCAGACTCAAGCGCTCGGCGTCCATAATCGTGTGCTTCATTCTCGAGTGACCGGATGGACATGGGCTTACCGGCTGCTGGGAGAGATTCCGCGACATCTCTAGGCAGATCTCCGAATGCATGGCAACCACGCGAAAGCTTCGCAAATCCGTGCAGGTGATACCGCTTCCCAGTAGCAGCCTCGTACTAAAAGTGATGCAGCTCTTACTTGAAGTCGACCGAGAATCCAGATTATCGAGTAGCTTGAGACTGGAGAGAAGTCGTGTAGGTTTCCTAGTACCACATTTTGGGTGTTGCTCGTCTACTTGCTCTCCATCCTGCTTTCGTTTGAATCGAGACTGAAGCGGGTTGAGGGATGGTACAAGCGACGACAGAGCGAGATGCGAAAGCAAGCACCGTGCCTGGTCCTCCAGCAAAGCAACTTCATAGCCATTCGCCAAAGTAATTGGATGCCGGTGTCCGAGTCAATGGATGAATGAGCTTGGGCCGGCGAAGGGAAGGGTGATTCGTTCTGGCGCCGGTGCCACTGACAGTTCGGGTGCCGGCGCTCTTGTTGGAATAGTCGACGCCATCGATGTCTTGACTGTGAAGGTGGAAGCAGTGTTGCTGACAAGTCACGGTCACGTGCCATGCGCGGAAGTATTTCGAAATTCATGCAACAAACAGACATGAGAAGTATGCTCGAAAGCATATAAGATTGTTCGGAGGACATTGTGAGGTAAGTAGACCAGGAGGAAACGAAGAGCATAGAGGAACAAACAAAACACGAAACACCGAGAGCAACAAGAGAGCAAAACATTGTGACAATTGAGAGCAATATAAGAAATCCAAGTCAAAGGAAGCTCTAGACGCTCCGGCGGATCTCATTCTGAAGCTTTGTTGAAATTCAGATTTTTTTTCTTGGTGCGAGAAACTCACCAGTGCTCGGGTTTTCAAGCAGGGACGCGGTCGAGGAGGATTTGGGAAGAGCTGATACCATCGGCATATAATTGCTGTGCATTGGCCTCAACAAGAAGCTGGGTCATGGTCGATGAGTCGCGGAAAATATGCGGGCAAACTTGATTGGTGCCCACCTGCACTCGAACCATAATCTCTTTAACCTCTGCGGTGCATGTAGAGATTTCCTGCGAAAGCCGTAGATAATCCTTCCAAGACAGGTGGGCCGGTTCGAGAAGGCAGCAACGGAAGATGGATGCCGAGCGCTGAACTCTAGATGGAATATGAGAGACTATGGATCAATGTTAAAAGGCGTAACAGACCTGAGCAATTGAAGGTTCTCTTCAGCCAGAGATAAAATCTCTGGCCCAAAATGACGTCCTTCTGTCGCCGTTGAGACAGCATCCGTAGCTGCAAGAACAATTTTGTCGAGTTGGGCGAGGAGGACAGATGGGCGGTGGGTAACAAGGACGTGTATGAACGTCATCACAAGGCAAAGAACCGCGGCCGTGATACGAAGGACGTGGTGCGGGATAAACGAGAGTGCAGAAAGGACGAGGGAGGAGTAAAGCTGGCTCGGAGATGGGGAGAGGTTGTACATGGAAGCAAGTCGGTAGGGATCCCCCAGGAAGTGAGCCGTTGTAATATATATAGGTGGCGAATTGCTAGCTCCGGAAATCCGGCGGGCGATGCGATGTCACTTTCTTACCGCTGCTGAAATGTTGCCTAATTAGCCTCCCCTCTCTTACTTGGTCAGTTTGCCGTCAGTTTGCAGGCAGTTGACAGCGTGGGCAGGCAGTGCATCATAAGATCAAGAAGCAGCGGAATAAGATATCTCCCTCCCCGCGCGCGCAACTCACCGCGTCACCGCGATATCAACGGAAGATTTGCCCAGCAGCTTGATACAGGACTTGCACATCGATTTTGCTTCAACTTGGAGAATCCTGCGCTCCGCCTACATTGTTTGGATCGTCTGTAATCGGCGTCGCTATCATCGCCGCGCGCAGCGGACATCGAAATTCAAATGTGTAAATGGTGGCGCTTAAGCACACGGCGTGGAGATGAAGGGATGAGAATGCATGGCAGCTCACGCGAAGGCCGATGTGGCAGTTCTTTACTCGGAGTCGACCGACAAGCCAGAATAGCGGGTAATCTGAGGCTGTAGAGAGAGGGAGATCGTGTAGGGTCTCACGTGTAGTCGCTTTCCATTCTGAGTTGAATAAGATGAGTTCTGGTTAGGTCGGAGGTGGCGGCGAAGCGATGTACCTCATAGGCCATGCGAAAGAGAAGGAATAAGAGTGAAACGAAACGGTCAAAGAAAGGAAGAAAGAAGTAAATGCCATTAAATCCAGTCGACAAGAACGCCCGAATCCAAGTCCAAAATCTACCAGCCAAAGATCATATCCGAGACCTGACCCAGCATACCCTTACTCGGGCTGCCCTGCGCTTGCACCTGCGCTTGTGCCTGAGGAAAGACCTGGGGCTGCGGCTGAGGCGCTGGGGTAGCGGGCTTGGATGCACCCGGAGGACCACGGCGGAACGCAGAGGACGACGGGGCGAGCTTGATGGGGGTGCCGACCATTGGGGTGAATGCGTGTGGGCCTGCATTGGGGCTGGGGCTGTCGACCGACATGGGGATTGGGTCGGGGGAGGTGTATCGGACGGCTGGCTGGTTGAGGAGGGCTTCAGCCGCAGCTGGGTCCTTGAGAGAGGGTACGTCAGCACGGAAAGGCAGCAAGAGCAAAACAAGACGACGTACCGCCCACTTGGCCCCGACCATCCAACTCCCGCCCAAGACCTCTCCGTTCTTACGGACGGCTCGCATGGCGTCCGCAGGGTCGCGGTAGCCAATCTTGAAGCAGTTGACGATCTCCGAGTGCGGGTCTGCCTCTGAGGTGCCTGTGTCGCCGAGAGACTTGAAGTACTCGACGGTGAGGCTGTATTTGTCGGCGGGGTAGCCGAAGACGATGATGTAGAGGGTCGGGATTGTGCTGGGATTGGCGCTGGTGCTGGAGACGGGTGGGGGCTTTGGACGCGCACCCCGCCCAAAGGCGGAGGTCGTAAAGGTCGAGCTCTGTGAGGGGATGGGGTGAGAAAGGGCAGAGAATAGAAGAGAAACGCACGCGAGGCTGGAATGGCGAGTCGGCATAGATATCTGTCGGTATGTCGTTGACGGAGCTCATCGGGGGTGCGTCCTCGTCCGCCAGCGTCTGTCGTTGCCTACACGCTCCAGTCAGAATCCCTTCGAGGCACGAAAACGACAGCCACGCACCTGGAGCTCTGGAACATCGACTCCATCCCACCAAGCTCCGACCCTGGCCCACCGAAGGCATGGTTCATCTTGGCTTTCGTCTGCACCACAGGCGGCTCGTCGACGCGCTGTCCTCCTCCCGTCGGTGAACTCTAGTGGCAAAGGTGAAGGTGAAGGTGAGTGAAAAGTCGTTCGCGGTGGCTCATGGCGTACATTCGACTGAGACGCTCCCTGGAAACGTTTCACCGTCTACTCGGAAGAAGAAGGAGGCAGACGCACCATGATATACCCCGGCTGGTAGTGTGAGTGCCCGCGGGACTGGGACATGGACAAAGAGTCGGCAAACGAGTTGAGGTTGGGGTTGTGGTTGAGGTGCGACGTCGACGTCGACGCCATCCCAGCCACTGCGAATGGTGAGGGCATTTTTTGCTGGTGGTGGTTGGTGGGGAGGAAGCGTCACGCTCCGTCACATCATTCCTGTTTTCGGCAAGAAACCGTCATAAAACTTGATTTTGATCAAGAATCTGGATACATGTGGACAAATTACTTGCTCAAAAGGTTATTGGACATGAACTTTGCATATATTCGGACAAAACAATCGTGAAATCATCGACTACTACTACGCCTTCTCGTCTGATGCCCTCTCGTCCGACGGCGTCGTGTCCGCCGCCGCCTGTCCGTGGTCCAGCGCTACAAATCATTGTAATTAGCAAAGGTAATACACTGGGCAGCAGCAACGTACCGCGCTCCTGCTTGACGATATCCGCCTCGCGCTTCTCCTTCGACACCGCGCCGAATATGATGTCCATGTCTTCGAGCGACCGGCCTTTGGTTTCTGGGATAAGGCTGTTTGTTTTTTCCGTGTGAGTCGACGACGTTTGGCAAATCAAGATAGGCTGCTCACCAAGCAAAAGTGCCCATGCCCAGGATGTTAATCGTTCCAAACATCAAGAAGAGCTACGTCGAGTGAGAATTGATAAAAGGCGACCAAGGTAGCCCGTCCACCTTGTACCCAAGCGCCGTCTCCATCTGCAGCGTCAGCTTCGACAACATAAAGTCTATGAACATCTCTCGTCAACACCAAGACCAAGACAAAGAAAGAAAGACAAGCAAACGCACTGAAAAGCCACTGCGTAGCACTAGCCACTGCCAGACCATAATGTCTCGTCCTCGTCGGGAAGATATCCGCACAGTACACCCACGGCAGCGGGCCCCACCCGAGCGAATAAAACGTCACATAAAAGTACAGCATCGCCGCCATCGCCTGGCTCGCGGGGGGGACGTCGGCGATATTCGTGTTGGCGCTCTGTGCCGGGGGCGGGTGCGTCTTGAGCAGGGCTCCAAGGATGAATATGCATGTCCCCATGCCGAAGGCGCTGATGATCAAGGAGGGTTTGCGCCCCAGCCAGTCGATGGTGCTGAATACGAAGATGGTTGTGGCGGCGACTTTGACGACGCCGTAGACGCCTGTGGCGAGCAGCCCGTTCTTGCGGTTCGTGTACCCGATCGAGGCGAAGATTTGCGGCGAGTAATAGCTGTCCATGCATTGGCCGACAAATAGTAATAGTAGGAGAAAACCCACTTGACTGCGTTCTGGCCACTCCATTGCTGCAGCACGAAGATCACAAACGCAATCACTAGCCGGCGTTTAGCTTCTTACACTCGGCTCAACAAAACAAGCAACTCACCAAACCGAATCAAATTGCCCTTTCCCAAAAACGCCTCTTTCAAGCCCAATCCCTGGCGTGCCTCGCGCTCCTCCTGATCGCCGCCTCGATCTCCGCCATCTCGTGGATGACCGCGTCGCTCGTCTCAGGCTCGCGGCGCAGGTACGCGAGGTTGCGGATGGCTTCCTCTGTGCGGCCGACGGAGGCGAGGAAGCGGGGTGATTCCTGGCGGGGTTGTTAAGCAGGATAATGGGAATAGAACGCGGAAGAAGCGGACCTTGAGCGTCAAAAGACCAATACACATGATGCCTGCTGGGACGAGCTGCAGGCCGAATGGAATGCGCCAGTAGTTTGGGCCGGGTTTTAGGTGGACAGCGATACCGTCTGGAATGATCCTTGAGAGATGGGTCGAGTCTGAGAGGACGGGTACATACAATTGACCCAGTATGACAACATGACTCCGATGGCGACGAAAATCTGGAATGTGTTTAGTTTTTTAGTATTTGAGCTTGAGGTTGCCAGTGCTCTCGCACCTGGAAAAGACCGGTGATTCGGCCGCGCACGTCTTTGGGACTACATTCCGACACGAAAAGCGGGGGACACCGCAGCTGTCCTTTCTGGTAAGCATGGGCAAACGAAGGAAGATTGGAAGAAACGCAACAGATTCCTCCGATGCCCAAACCAATAATCACCCGCCCAGCATAGATCTCCGCAAGGCCTTTAGGTCCGCCATTCGCAACCGTCGTGAGGATCTAATGTTCGTCAAACAAACGAATAAAACAGCGCTCCAACAAGAACAACACATACAGCACCAACGAGGAAGATCACCGAAAATCCCAGGAGCGTCAATCGGCGCCCGATTTTAGCTTGGAAACACATGCGTTAGACGGGCTGACGGGAATGTTACTGGGCCTCGAACCCACCAGAAATTGGCGCGCTTCCCAGGGCGCCAAAGAATGCGCCAGCCTGCAGCACGGACACCACGTTGGAAGAAATGGCGTTGCTCCTTGTGGTCGGTTAGACGGACGCATACGTCGGTGGAGGGATGAAACCGTACTTGTGCGTGTCCACTTTCCCGTCCGAGCCGAGGAGGCCAAAGGACTGCTGGAAGAAGCTGCTGCTCACGACAGCACCACTAGAATGGTGTTTTAGTACGGTGTGTAGAGGACAGGACAGGTAGAAGGGCGTACGCAACACCGCTGCGAATGGGGTTGAGAGTGAGTCTTTCCGAAGAGTGCGGGAGACGTTACGTGTCATAACTGGAGGGATATTTGTGAGTTGCAGTGGGTACGAGGGAGGAAAGGACGCACCCAAAGAGGATGATCCCCCAGTAGACGACGAAAGCGAGCCCTATACGTGAATGAGTTCCGGATCTTGCGAGTACGTAGCACGGACAATAAACACGAATATTCTTGAAGATTTTCCCGGTCTTCACCATTGTGTGTGGTGCCAGTGGTCGTGGTAAGGAGGCAAGACGGACGCCTGTGACCGGAGAGCGACTCTAACGGCAACGCTGTATTAAAAGGGCACCGACCTAACGCCACGTCCTGGGAAGCCCCAGGTAGATCACGGCGGCGCCGAGGTCAGCTGAGACGTGCATGGGAATGGAGTGGGTGTTCGCCGTTTCGGCAGCAATTCAGAATGACAGAGAACTTGGTGCTGAGCGGGAGCAGGTCAAATGCACGGTCCGCCACGCACCGACTCGGCGGAGTCCGAGTCGGCGAGGGCGGCTCGGGTTCCGTTTCAATCGTTTTCCTCCAAGGGTATCAAGTTTCGGGAGTTTTGCGGGGAATCGAGTGGGAGTGTTGGGTTGGTCGGAACACTTTCAACGTCGTAGACGACGAAGCAAGACGAGAATAGGATGGCGTATTGGAGGAAGAAGCGAGTTTTGTGACAAATACCGTCACAGCTTACCATCAGCGGTTCAGCCACACAAGCCCGCACAGCATCCCCATGACACCTTGTCCTGATCCACCACGTCGCCATGTTCGCATTCACGATAACCTGAACTCAGAACGAGGTAGCGTTTCTGCGGTTCCACGATGACTTCTCCGCAGTAACCGCGGGCCATCACTCTCACACTGGCACGTCGTCGAAGTGCCTGCTGCGCCGTGCCTCGTGTTGAAGACTTGACCATGTTAAAGTGACTGTCACATTCCGAGTCTGCGCTTCCTCTTCCTCCCCTCTATTCAAGCTCTAGTCATCCATGCCCGCCCAACGAACAGTCAGAACCTCGTGGCAGTGCGTGTTTGCCTTTCGCCGACGCTTCACCTAACGCTTGGAACCTTCAGTGCTCGCAACGCGTTTTCTCCGCGTTCTGAAAGGTTCCTAACGAAGCTATTCGAGCAAGGCTTTCCGTCACCCGCAGGGTCTCATCTCACTGCCGACAGCATCGCCTCCGATCCGTCCTTCGCCCTCAGCATTCGTTGGGATTCCTCTGGAAAATCCATTATTCTACACCACCTGCCGGAGCTGGCCGAGATATGCAAGACCCGTTTCAACTGCACGACGCTAGAGAGTTTCGAAGGAAATTTTCGGCGATATGGGTTCAAGAGTCGTCGGGAGAGTCCGAATGGTACAATGATAACTACGTGGAGTGAGTTCCTCCCAGTTTTCCGAGTCTCTTAAACGATCTTAGCGCTGTCTCCATCCAGCACATCCCGTCTTGAACCGATTCTATCGAGGAGATCTTGAGTTGATATCAAGGAAGGAAGCAAAAAATCCGTACTCCTTGACAGAGTCCGAGTCTCGGTCCAAATCCGAGCTCGAATGCCAATCTTATTCAAGTTCTGAATGCCAGTAAGGCTTGTCGCTGGCGCTCGAGAGCTGTCTCATCTTTAAGCAGACCCCGGGCCGCGGACATATACATCGACCACGTTGACATCTGCTTTCTTCAGATCCTCTATCGGTGCGGATCGTCCAGCTACCACTCTTTGACGTGTTTTACACGAAGTTTCATGCAGCATTGCTAGCACCCAGAAGAACAAAAATATCATCTACTGGGAGACGAATACTAGTCCGAGCCGTATGGTGCTTCGCAACCTCGAAAAAACTTCCAGTACTGGTGAAAGTTTTGGGATGTTGTTCTGTAGAAGGATTCTATGCGACTTTGAAGGTGCGTGTTCAATCTAACTTCTGAGTGTTGTCTCACCCACGGTCTATTTGCGCACACAGCGGTGTGGGTTCGAAATCACCTCGAAGCTCTGTCGAACGACCACAAAGATCCTCAAAGTCGAATATCTGAGTGCGTAGCGTCTCAGCCCCTCGTCACGAACAATTACAATCCAGACAGCTCACCCCACTTTCACGCACTCATACCCCATCGAACAATGTTGCCTCTGCAACTTGACGACGGGCACGGCCGAGTGGATCTTCTACAAAGACTATCTGTATTGTCAGAATTGTGGGCTTTTGGTGCATGCGGTGAGATCTCGAGGTCCCCTGTGCGAATGATAACTGAGACTATCAAAAAGCATGGAAGGGCAAGGGCGGCTGGAAGGGTTGGCGCGAAGATATGAATGAGATACTTAGCGAGTTATGGCGGGGATTTCCGACTGGTGGGTAGGTCTCGACGTGATCGGGCCAGATCTGCAAAGCTGCCTTATCTGTTGTAGAACTGTTATCTAATGAATCTAATCTCGACCAAATCGCGATCACGTGCAATGGATTATTCAAGGCGCGTCTGAGGTATTGAGATTGGTGCTGCGGAATTCGCGTCGAATAACATTTATCAAACGTGAGAGATCGTATAGCCAAATTAGAGTAGACTCAGTGGAATGCGAGATGGCTAGAGCCCAAAGCATAGAACAACATACAAAAACATGAGACGTACAGAGCTAATCGTTACGACGATTGAGAGCAGCAACACAAGGAAGGGAAAATCAGAAAAAATCCATCAGTCCGACGTTGGCCGGCCAATTAATTGCGTTCTGAAGGTTTGCTTAAATTCAGGAGTATTTTGGCGTAAGGAACTCACGAGTGCTTGGGTTCTCAAGCACGGACACGGTCGAGGAGGATTTGGGAGGAGTTGATACCATCCGCACAGAACTGCTGCACATTGGCCTCGACGAGAAGCTGCGTCGTGGCTCATGAGTTGCGAAACATATGCGAGGAAAAGGAGCTCACCTGCACCCGAACTAGAATCTCTTCAACCTCCTTGGTGCATGGAGAGATTTCCTGCGAAAGCCGAAGATAATCTTTCCAAGAGAGGTGGGCAGGTTCAAGAAGGCAACAACAGAAGATGGATGCGGAGCGCCGAATTCTGCGTGGAATATGAGCGACAATGCAGCAGTGTTAAAGAGCGCAACGGACTTGAGCAGTTGAAGATTCTCTTCAGCGAGAGATACATTCTCTCGTCCGAAATAACGTTCTCCGGTTGCGGTTGAGACAGCGTGCACCGCTGCATCGATAGTTTCGTCGAGTTCGGCGAGGAGGATGGATGGGCGCTTAGTCGCGAGGGCATGCCATGAGCGCCAGGGTGAAGCAAAGTACCACGGCCGTAATACGAAGGATATGGTGCGGGATGAGGGAAAGCGCAGAAAGGAGGAGGGAGGAGTACAGCGAGGATGGGGAGAGGTTGTGCATGACAGCAAACGGTTCTGTGTCGAATACGATCCCCCAGAAGGTGAGCCTTTTTATACCCACGGCGTCACTTTCTGCGTAAAAACTTTGGAGGCGGTATTCCGCGCGATAAGTTCCTTTCCTGGACCGATTCCAGTGTTTTTCGTTGATACCAATTGATGACATCAACGGACGAGTCGGGGACGCCCAGGTACAACTGTAGCAGCCCCTCGCCCGGGGGGCCGCTAACCTAGAAAAGCGCCTGGCAGGCGTGCGAAATACGATTGCGACCCGAGAATCATATCATGCATCATATCATTTTCCTTCTTTGCACAGATGCGACGAGTTTCCTAGCTCTCCGCCCGCTAAACGAAAGCGCGGTGACTCCACCTCCGAATCTGAAATCACCCGCTCCGCCTTCTGGATGCCCCATGGCGACATAATCCTGCACGCTGAGTCGACGCAGTTCCGCGTAAACAAGGACGTCCTTGCACGCCATTCGCCCGTATTCGAGGGCATGTTCTCGCTTACGCTCCCCCATGACGAACCTACAAATGAAGGCTGCGCTGTTGTACGCGTGATGGACTCTGCGAAGGATTGGGAGCTGCTTCTACAGAGCCTGTACGACCCGTACGTGGTGAATGTTGTTGGCCTCCAATGCTCGCTCACCTCTGTTTTTTTTTTTTTCAGATACAAGCACGGAAACTTGTGGCCACTGGATCTGGTCGAGGCGATGCTGAGGGGTCACATGAAATCCCCGCTCGCTACCGCTCCACCGCTCCGCAGCGGTAGTGCAGCGGTAGTGGAGCGGTAGTTGTTAACGCAAAAGTGTCACACGTCTATCGGCGATGTCGGGCATTTCCCTCTATGTTCGAAACTCGTTGGCGCAAGCTTAAATAAAATTTACAAATCTCCTCCTCTGCTCAACGGAAAGCCATGAAACTTGGTATGGTCCTCGTACTATTCTCAACTAAACTTTCAGTGCAGTTTCTGTGCTCAAAACTTCCCTTTCCCTCACAATGCGCAGGGATAAGGCAGTTGCTCCAACGCTAATTGAGCTATATTCATTCATAGACTTGTTCTATTCACTTTTGAAAACCTGCAGCTCAAAGATATGAATCTCCTTCGTTGAGATCACCTTCTTCCCCAACCACCAATTTTTCAACCCATCGTCGAAGCGGTAGAGTCCGTGACGCCCTGTTTGATTGGAGCGGTAGCAGGTTTGATGGCTTCCCACACGGAGCGGTAGTCCCATCAGCTGGAGCGGTAGTGCGGCGTCACTGGAGCGGTAGTGCGGCGTCGCCGGAGCGGTAGTGCGGCGTCGCCGGAGCGGCAGTGCGGGATCTCGGAGCGGTAGACTAGAGTCGCGGAGCGGTAGACGCTGGGAGCGGAGCGGTAGTGTGAAGCGGCATCTTTGAACACTCCAAAGGTTAATTTGAACTTGGAGCGGCAGTTAACTTTTAAGTTTCCTTTGCCTGCCTTTGAAGGCAGCATCTAACTTGAAGTAAGTCCTTGTTAGTCGATGACTGAGGGTATAACATCGAGTTTGGACTTCTATGTAGCCTAGTGGGGATGGCGAAATGAATAATCCAGTAATGAGGGTGTGTGATAAACTCGCAGCATGCTTTCACTTCTCCAGTCCTTCTAATTCTTACTTGTGTCTCAAGATCCTTCCGTCTTGCGCTTGATATACATCAACAGGCTGGGAGGAATGGAGCGAGGATAGTGCAGTAGGATTATGATTGCGGTTGGTAAACAGCGGTTGAAGCTAAGTAAGGTCTTCAAAGATAACAAGGACTGTGGGTGACTTTGGGGGGTGAAAAATAAAGGCATTCATAATTGTGTCAAAACCCTTCCACCAAGCCGAAACATCATGAATTTCATCAATCAAAGGTAAATTGGGCGGTGTAGATCGGGGAGCACATAGTCTACTGTACTATTTCGACCACAAGTTCAGCGGACCTTACGCATTACGCGTGACCATCGTCCTGTCACAAGTTCATCATGATGAAATTACTATATTGGGAAGGTCGGCTGTCGCCGGCCGAAATTTTTGATGAAATTTAGCCTAATTGGGCAGGAATTTGATGGGAAACTCGCGGTTTACGCATTACGCATTTGCAGAAGTTTGGTTCACATGGCCCTCTTACACATTACGCGAACTTGAGGTCGAAATAGTACAGTATCTCCACATCTAGGATAGCTATGGACGGGATTCTGGGTGCATTTTAAAGGTTTGAGCGTTCTAACCTCGGGAATATCCTCACGTCGCGTGTCAACTGCTCAGAGAGAGCGCTACATCTGCTCGCCACACATCTTGACAGTAATGTGCATTAATTACTGGCATGTGGGTCTTTACATGGCATTGAACTCTTACATACAATGAATTGATGCTATATCTATCCAAATAGCCAATGTCTGATAGCTAAAACCTTGTGCGAACGCGTGAAACACGATCACGTGATTATTGGGGCGCGCCTTAAGACACGCCGAGGAGAAATATAGCATTGCGGAGAGAGTGCGACACCACTAATATATCATAGGGACTGCCCAAAGAGTATGAATATTTCCATAAGCTTGATTTGACGCAACAATGCCGCCGATGCGCTCAAGTCGACGAGGTTGGAAACTGATCTTTCCGGAGCTGAGACTGGATCTGAATTTGAGATAGTATCATCTGGTGTCGTCTTGTGGGCCCGAACAACTTCGATACACCGAAACCTTTTGAAGATCGACACATTTTGTAATGTCCCACACATTCTGAGCAAACCCGACACATTCGAGAAGCAACCGACTCTCATAATAATCTACGACGCAGTCTTCCAAATCTTTGACCGACACATTCTCATAATCTACGTCAAATCTTCGACCCATTTGACTGTTCCATCTGCATGCAAAGTTCTAACGCGTGCATGCAAACAATTGGAACGACTACATACTTGATCTACTTTACACGCAGTCCGGTTCGAATCCTGGGCTGTAAACCGTGGGGAACAGGCACAAATCATCCGGACCGTCGATCTTCTCGCAAGCGTCGACGTCGGGGGCAGCGTCGGAAAGAAAAGAGGCCCCGATAGGAAAGAAAGCAAGGAGGTCGCGGTACACCGCCTGATCAGGCGCGAAATCGTTCCATAGATCCATCGAGCTCCGGCCAAGCGCTGCAGATGCACGGACGCCGTAGCCGCCTGCTTCGGTACCGAGCGAAGCTTCCAGGATTACTGACGACAGTTCAAAGATGTCGCTGGGAACGAGGTCGTTGGAGTCGCTGAGGGTGATGATTTTACAATGCGCGCTTTGGGAACCTATCCGCCGCAAGCATTACATCAAAAATGACACAGAACTCACCAGATGTATGCTGCAGTGACTTCACACGTCCCCGTGAGCTATCGGCGGCACGAGCAGTGCGGCTTACTCTCCCCGCCTGCCACTTCCGAACTAGACGGAGCTCCTAGCGTGCATCCTCCTTCTTATGCCGCTTCAAAACCTGTAACTCATCGTCAATGTGTTCACGCGTCTTTGGAATCATCATGCAGCGCTGGCGGGATATCAAATCTGGCGGGATATCAAATCTTCCGAGGCACCTTCTTCTTCTCGCGGGTAGCGGCTGGAGGGTACCCGACACAGGAGCCGAAGTTAAGGACCAGGTTAAGGTGGCTTGAGGTTAGCCAGTGGCGGAAGAAAGATAAGAAGGCACTTGAAATGCCTCTGAAATCACCAGGCCCGTCCTGAGGCTCCATCTCCGAGTTAGAGCAGAGGGTTCCCATCTTCATGCACGGCCTGCCGAACGGCGTCGGTGTAGCTTTATTGATCTACACAGCGTGAGCCCATCGGGCGCGTCGCACAAGCCAACGTGGAAAGAAACGCACCGTTTTGGCAAAATTCATTAGGACACCGTGCGTGAGGGAGTCAGGGGGAGTAATGCTCTGGCGGCATTGTGGATGTGTTAGAGGCTGGGAGCACATTGGAGGTCGCGTTGAGGAGGGGGGTGGTGGGAGGAAAAAAAGAGAGAGGTCCAAACAATCCACCATAAGGCCGGCTGATCATTCGGCAGTCGGCTAATAAATCCGTCATCCAGAGAAATTGTCGACACTTTCTCAAGACATTCGACCTTAAATGTGTCGATCTTGAAATTGTTTCGGTGTGTCGAGGTTGTTACATCCGCGTCGTGTCGTCTTGAGGTGGCGCGGTAGCGAAGCGGTAGTGATCTGTGATGGAGCGGTAATGAAGCGGTCCGGAGCGGTACTGGAGCGGTGCAGCGGTGATTTACAGTCACCCCGATGCTGAGATTGGGAAGCAAATACGAGATGACCTCAGTGCAGGCGGTCGCCATGTCCCGGTTGCAGGATCAGATTCCAGGCACTCTGAAAGCCTTGGAGGAGCGTCCGGGTGCCAAGGTGATTCGGCGGGAGGACGGCTTTCAACTCAGTCTGCTGCGGGTGGCATCCGAGTGTAATGTCAGAACGCGCCTGGCCATGCAAGCCTTGCGGTGCCTCCGCACCTATTCTTTGGTTCGTGGTTGCAACCCCTTGCTGAATCTTTAACATCTCCCTCTAGGAGAGAATCATCAACGACGAAATTCTGGGTCCCAGCGGCCAACCCATCGTGTTGTCAGTTGACCTCAAAATGATTTTGGAGATTGCGACAGAAAGGCTTCACCTGTTTCAACAAGGATACTTCTTGTGGCTACACCACGACGAAAATGACCCCACATGTTCTTCTCATGCTCCTAGATCACAAAATGTACCGAAGCCCGAGGCAGAATTTTCCTTGAACTTGCAGATGCCGCTGCGAAAGGCGTACATTCCTTCCTGGCTCCGTGGCAGAATTCATGGTCGCACCGTTTGTGCGATGCCTGCGAAAGCAATATGCGAACCAAGCTGTTGAGATGATCGCGCTGAGGGGAGGAAGAGAGAAGATAATGGATTATTATTGGAGGGCTTAGAGCGAGGCTTATATACTGTACAGAAGTATTTCTAGCATATTCTACAAGTAGAGAGAACAGCGGAATGGATGAGTAAGAAGAATCGGGGAGAACGTCGGGGACGTCGGAGCTTGATAAGATCCGATGATCTTATCTAATCAATAATTACAACACTCCCCCTCAAGCGCGGACGTATCGGGCGTGTACGAGAAGTTCGCGATTGGATAGAGTGCCGTAAATGAATGGTTGGAATTAAAATGTGTAAGATGGCAGAGGAACTGAATGCTCGCGAGAGCTGGGTTTCTCCCGAGTGGAACGGTGATCGATGTTGGCGTATTTGGGATGGGAACGGTGCGCGGAAGGTGTGCGCGAAGTGAATACTCCCCCTGGAACGATGGCGGGGACGTGAGGATTGTTGGCGGAGTTGTGCCGTGGGGTGCTGTGGGGATCCTGTGAAAATCCCTGGCGGATGATACACGCTTTGTAGCGTAAGATGGTGCCGTGAGCATCGCGGCGGGTGCGGAAGATCCAGGAAAATGGCGGCGGGAGCTGGCTAGAGGTGGAGGCGGGAATAGCGCCGGAGGAAATGGCGCGTGAAAGTTCCGCGTTGATTGCGGATTGCCACTGAGACCAGTGGTGACGCGACTGTGCTTGTTCGACGGATAGCGGATCTGCATCGTAGACGATAACGTTAGCGTGGGAGCGTGGAGTCGATGGCGGGTGATGCGCGTCTGGATGCGCGTGTGGATTTCCGGAGAGCGGAGGTATGAATGTCGGAGCCTCAAGCTCAGGAATTAATGGAGAGGGTAGAGAATTCTGCTCCCCCTTGAGCTGGGGCGGAGACAGAACAGGACGTGGCTCGGATGTTGAGCCGGTGGGAATGACAGCGGGAGTGTCGACGGAAATGAACGCGTAGTCAATGGTGGGCTGGGATTGCCACTGTGCGACATGGGCCTGGGAGTTCTGGTGATGCCGTTCGCGTGAGGTGCGTCCGTTGCGTTCCTTCTCTTCGTCAGAGAAGGTGATTCCACGTTTGGTGTCGTGGCAATCAGCTTTGATATGTCCGATTCTGCCACAGCCGTAGCAGGTGATGTCGGGATTGAACTTGGTTCGGCGGGCGCTGGCATCGTGTGGCATGTTGTTATGATGGCGGGCCGTGAGTGCGACCTCGTCGGAGTTTGGTTTGGCGGTACGACGGCGATCCTGCTCGAGAATACGAGCGATCAGTTTGGACGATTCCGTGAGTGATGCGGTGTCGATGCCGGAGATGAACGTGTCCCAAGAGTCGGGAAGCGAGGTGAGAAGAGTGATGGAGAACTCAGCGTCGGTTAGCTTAGAGTTCTGGGCGGCGAGTTTGGTCCGGAGGTTGGTGAGTGACCGGATATGCTCCTCGATACTGGCACCTTCTTCACAATGGAGGCGGAAGAGTTGGCGGCGGAGGAGTACGACAGCGATAACGCCTTTAGGCTGATAAGTGTCAGCGAGCGTGGACCAGGCGGCTGAGGATGTTTCCGTGTTGGTAATGTAAACCAGCGGATCATCAGCGACACGGAGACGGATTTGGGAGAGGGCTTTACGATCCTTCTCCTGCCAGGCTGTGATGGCGGCGGCTTTGGTGCCTTGTGGATCGACGATGGCACCGGAGGCGTTGAATGTATGCGTGGGGCAAGGATTTTTCCCGAGCGCATAGTCGATGAGACCGACATCTGTCAAGATATCGACCATCTTGACAGACCATGTGGAGTAGTTGGCTTCCCCGAGGAGATGCTGGATGCGGTACGCGGGGGAATTGTCGACGTAAGACATGATGGATGATGGGGAGATATACGCAAGCGGCGTGGAGATGTGCAGAGGCGCTTAGGGCGTTACACGGCGATGGAGTGGACTGGAGGCACGTAAGAGGCGTCGAGTGTGCGTTACGTGTGAACTGGATGTGCGCGGATCCGGAATGCGCGGAGTAGGAGATATACGCGGAGATGCGTGGAGTAGAGAGGCGGAGTGGCCTGGAGATGTACGCGGAAGGCGTGGAGATGGCTGGAGACTGTGCGCGGAAGGCGCAGAGCGAGGTAGAACCTGTTTGAGCTGGTAAGGCTATCAATGAGGCGATGATCAGCGAGAAGCTGATGAGAGAAGCGTCGCGGGAGAAGTTCAGTTACGGCCGGGGCCCATAACCTGTTGAGATGATCGCGCTGAGGGGAGGAAGAGAGAAGATAATGGATTATTATTGGAGGGCTTAGAGCGAGGCTTATATACTGTACAGAAGTATTTCTAGCATATTCTACAAGTAGAGAGAACAGCGGAATGGATGAGTAAGAAGAATCGGGGAGAACGTCGGGGACGTCGGAGCTTGATAAGATCCGATGATCTTATCTAATCAATAATTACAACACAAGCTCCTGGCAAAATCGAGACACGGCGTGGCAGAAGCTTCCTGGCTTCTTTGGTTTGCCTGATTGGTCGGAACTGCGCGATTTCGAGTAACTGTCTGTGTCTCTTCGTTCTCGTCCACTCCAAAAATCTCATTTCTTTCGCAGACGATCGACTTCTTTGGTAGATAGACTAGTTTCCCCCCCTACGCGTGCGTCTCGTGTCAAATTGAACCTTCTTGTTCCATTTCCCTGCAAGACTTCGATGTCCGTTCCAAGTGGAAACCAAGGTCCAGACCCTATGACGGTACGATTTGGGCACGCGTCGCTTGAATCCAACGCCGACCATGAGACCTGCCGTGATGCTTAACTGAAGGCGGCGCTGGAGATTCTGACAAGATCGTCGACTTTTTAAAGCAACACGCTGTTTCCCGCGTTTTCAAAGACATCTGGGATACAGGAACAACGAACCACGGCTCGCGTCTTACGTTTGTGCCTGGGCGTCCCGGACTCGTCCGTCGAAGCCAGCGTTCTGATTTGGCTCAGCCGAGTCAACCGTATTTGCCTCCCGCCCGACGCCGTTCGTTGAATGTGGTCGATCGGTATCAACAAAATCACTCCCCAGAAAGGGCAAAAGATTTCGCCTCCAAAGACCAGAAAACGATGGAGTCTGACGAACGCCTGAGCAGACCAACCCAGGATCTGCAAAACTTCCTTATACCTTCCGTTATCTAATCGATCTAATCTCGATGATGCGGACATCATGTGATCGCGGTCGCGTGCCATTGATTCGAGGTGAGTTTGAAGTAAATCGTGGTGTGGAAATCGCGGAGAATAACATTTAAAAAACATAAAAGATCATATAGACGACTTAGAGAAGACTCAGTAGAATGCGAGATAGCTTGAGCCCAAAGCGTAGAACAGCATACAAAAACATCATCATACATGAGACGTACAGATCTAATCTTTACGACGATTGAGAGCAACACAAGGAAGGGAAAATCAGAAAAAATCCATCAGTCCGACGTTGGCCGGTCAATTAATTGCGTTCTGAAGGTTTGCTTAAATTCAGGAATATTTTGGTGTAAGGAACTCACGAGTGCTTGGGTTCTCAAGCACGGACACGGTCGAGGAGGAGTTGGGAGGAGTTGATACTATCTGCATAGAACTGCTGCGCATTGGCCTCAACGAGAAGCTGCATCATGACTCGTGAGTTGCGAAACATATGGGGGGAAAAAGATCCCACCTGCACTCGAACCAGAATCTCTTTAACCTCCTCGGTGTATGTAGAGATTTCCTGCGAAAGCCGAATATAATCTTTCCAAGAGAGGTGGGTAGGTTCCAGGAGGCAACAATGGAAGATGGATGCCGAGCGCCGAATTCTGCGTGGAATATGAGCGACGATGCAGCAATGTTAAAGAGCGCAACGGACCTGAGCAGTTGAACGTTCTCTTCAGCTAGAGATACATTCTCTCGTCCAAAATAACGTCCTGCGGTGGCCGTTGAGACAGCATCGGTAGCTGCATGAATAATATTGTCGAGTTCCGCGAGGAGGACGGTTGGGCGCTTGTTGACGAGGACGTATATCAACGCCATCACAAGGCAAAGGACCACGGCCGTGATACGAAGGACGTGGTGCGGGATGAGGGAAAGCGCAGAAAGGACGACGGAGGAGTAGAGTTGACTCGGAGATGGGGAGAAGTTGTGCATGGAAGCAAACTGTCTGTGTTGATCCTGCGGAAGGTGAGCTGTTTTATACCAGTGCCGCGTTGCTATTGAGTATCGAATCATTCCACTTTGTATGATGTCGACGAACATTGTGGTTTCGGCTGGGAGAAGGCGAGAGAATGGGCTTGCAGGATTGCCTGAAGATGCTGCCCACAGACTCCTTTATGTATTGGTTCTTACCGGGAATATCAAGATTGAACGGGGGCACATAACAGTTGATGAAAGATTGCTGTTTGAACCAAGATATCCCATCGGACAGATGCAAACCCGGGCGCGGCAAGCTCTGGTGGCACCATGCTGGCACACCAGTGACAGCTTTATTGGATCCGTTCGATCAATGTTCCACTGTGGGCCACTGCCGATAAGCCCGACTGCCGGCCGTGGGTTCGAACCCCACAGCAACCACCAGAAACACACCACGGATTGACAACCACGAGTCAGACAGTCTGAGTAGGACAACTTCACGGCACTTTTTTTAAACCCAGGTTCCTTTCCTTTTCAGGGACAAAAAGCTCACTAAATTCCCGGGTGGTTGAAGCGGCGAACCGCGACTCTCCGCTCTGAATCTTCAAGTACTTTGACCTTTGTCTGCGCTAGTTTATCGTAGATGAATTTCCGGGAGACGAGATAAGTTTCGATGCACATTCGCAGTGTCTTTTGGGACTCAAAGCTTTATCGAGCACCCACAGAGGCATCTTCGTATTCAGTTTGGACAGACAACGGTGAGCAATACAACCTCGTATTATAATCCCAAGGCGCATATCAACCAGCGAACGCGCTAGAGTCCACACTCAAGCTGCATGCACATGCATATCAGCCACCAGCTCCATCGCAGCCAGCGCGCACTCCATCGGCATCTCCGAGTCGACGGCAATGAGCTGCCGGAGGTACGGGTCCATGCGCTCGAGTAGGTCTGCCTCCTGCCCCTCCGTATCCGCCTCGGATGCTTGGGGCAGGACTTCCAGCTCCAGCTCCAGCTCCAGCTCGTGAAGCGCCCGCGCGCCAGCCCGAGCCCATATTGCATGCCAGGTGCTTTCGCACGTCGTATGGTCGTGCGTGCGGAGGCGGGATGCGGGGAGGGGAAGTGGTGGTGGGGTAGTTGGGGAGGAATGCATATGAGGAGGGAGGAGTTGTCGGATGTGTTGTTCGAGGGATTCCAGGAGGCGGATTTGTGGGTACGGGGTCGAAGAATAGGGCTTCTTGGGGTGGGTTTCGCACAGGGTGGAAGCATCGAGGACGAGTCGCCTGGCTGCGTGCGAGACGCGTTCGAGGATGCGATCCATGTCGAGCAAAGCGTTGTGCTCGCGGTCGTTGGGGAGGCACGATTGGGCGTATGGATTCCGTAGATGGTGCGAGCTACACGGGGTTGGGTTGGGTAAGCTGAATAACGCAGTAACAGGGAGATAAACTCACAGGGCGTTTAAATCCCAGAGGAAGAGCTGAAATTCGTCGGCGGTGGTGTGCGGTATTCGCAGAATCGGCTTGAGAAGTATGTCGGGGGTGCATTTTGCGGAAAGTTCGAGGCGGAGGAGAGAGGTGTGGACCTGTATCCCAGTGAGGAAGCGTGAAGACCCTTGTGGACGATACACACACCCTGAAGACCGTGTCCTCGACGTGGAAGAGCACGAAGCCGTCACCGACTCGTGAGTCGTGAGCGGATTCGCACAGCGTTTCTTCGTCGTCCTCCTTCATCTGCTGGGTCCTCTTGGCGTCCTTGAGCCTCCAGCTCGCTGTTTTGACCGCAGAGAGTCCATGAACGAGTCGCGCCGTCGTCCGTCTCAGCTGCTGGAGCGAGAGCAAAGAGTCAACTGGGAGAGGCAGATAGAGCATGGAGGAAGCGTCCAAGAAGCACTCTGGCCGAGCCCACAAGCTATATGGCGAGGCATTGGCGGCATGCCCCTTCCACGTGTGATGAGCAGCGTTGTGTGGGCGTGGACGCCCGCCGGCCGAAGGACCAGGAGCACGGTCCAGTAGCAGATGGTCTTCAGATATAGATTCGCAGACGATAGATTGGCTTCAAGCCTAATCGATTGGGCGAGTGGATGGAAGGAGGCAAGGCTTATTCCGGAAATGATCCAATCACCGTGACATCATCAACTTCTCTTGGATGGAACGCTCACATCTCCTCCCGGTCGCTCACTTCAAGAGTGCTTTCAGCACATGCACGTCTCTCGCCATACCCGCCGTCGAGCGTCTGCCTCTCGAAGACGCGCCACTCGGCGTCCACAAGACTACTTCGCGCACCCACCATCCGCTCGTTAAACCGCCGGTGACCACGACAGAAGCCGACGTTCTCGTCGAGCAGTCTATCCGTACAGAAGAAGAAGACGCCCAGAATCACTTGCCAGACCCAACCATGGCGTGGGAGGCGTTCTACCCGAAAGGCAGCATCAACCCCGCTGGGCCGCTTCCAGGCGGATTCGGATTCTACGTCGGGGGGCCAAAGGACTTTGCGGCGAAGCTTTCTGTGGCTGGGGGCGCGACGCATGTGGTATTGAGCTATCGGATGATGCTGCAGCACGGCTGGGAGTGGGTCAAAGGCGGCAAGTTGCCTGGAATCTGTGCGTTTTCAACTCCACTTTGTTTTCATTTTGTTCACGCTGCGGCTAGTCGGTGGAGAAGGCGATCTTGCATACTCGTGCACCGGTGGACAACAAGACCACCGCTGTCTCTGTTTCAACGTCCGGCCCATGTGGCGCCCTCAAGGCGCCGGCGAGCTCTACACATATCTTCCGCTCCTTGCGTCCAACCACAACCGCCTCTCCGCCGTCCCACCGTACTCCAAGCAGAACCCGGACTACGGCATGTCCGTCGGCCGCGGAGCGTTCTCGTTCGACAACGCCGCCGGCAAGTGGATCAGTATAGCGTTTAGAGTCAAGTTGAATCACATCGGGAAGGAGGATGGCGAGCTAGAGCTGTTTGTGGATGGAAAGTCCGTTATCGACGTTTCTGGGCTCGTATTCCGCACGACGGACCAGTCTCGTATCAAAGGCGCGCACTTTCAGACGTTCTTTGGTGGTGAGTTGCGCTGAATTCGTATATATTTCCCGAAAGAGAGCTGATGCGGAGGTGAACAGGACATACGGCGGAATGGGCCTCTCCGAAGGATCAGCGTGCGTGGTTTGCGGATGTCACTGGTGCGATTGTCGAGTAGGTTCGTGGCTGGTGACGTTGGGACTAGGACCAATTGTAGGGAACACACGGAAACCCAACTGTACAATAATATGATACCTCGGACGTTGCTGACGACTTTTTATTGAGCCCCAACTGCATCCCGTCCGCCTGGCCGGCATGCCGTCTCCGTTGCACAGACATATCTTCGTCCCCTTCCGTCCTCGATCCTTCGTCGTTAATACCTCCTTCCAAAGATAAATCCGGATCCTACATCGTAGACGGTGTCGAGGCGAATGATAACATTACGCACAGCTGCGTGTTCTGATGTTGTACGTTGCAAGGCAAGAAGTCATAGTCATTTGCGTCGCTCAATTTCTTTCGTTTTCCCCTGCAGGAGGACTCCAAGAAGCTCGAGGAGGAGATTATTGGGGAGGAGTTCACGATACAACACCAGCACGATCGCTTAGCGAAATTTCGAAATTTACATTGGAAGCATGCATTCCCTTTCCCAAGTTTCCCTCGTAGCCAAGGTGCCCTCTAGAAAGAATCAGCCGCATCCAATCGAGCTGACAGGAAGCTGTACACTTGTCAATCAAACCATCTCATGACGAACCACGACAGTCTCCTGCCATCTCACCGTTCCCTGCTCGAAATCCTCCCCCTTGAGCTGTGGGACGGTCTTCTCCCGTTCATCGAAGATCTCCTGGAGCTAGCCAAAGTCTCCATCGTGCTCAATGAGCTCTGCATTCGGTGCCATGCAGCTCGCGAAGGATTCACGCTCCCAGAACTCCTTCGAGGCCACGTCACCCTGCTTCCGAGTGCTCTCCGCGCACTCGCAATCTACGCCCCCTCCATGACCCTCCCGGCGGAAAAGCTCGTCGTGGATTTGTCTCCGGCTGGCAGCCAGATCCAGCCACCGCTCCAGAATCTACACCAATTGGTGCTCCGCGCACCTCATTTGCGCCAAATAAAGATTTCATTCGAAAACTCATACAAGCCTCGACACCATCTCCACGTCGAAGCCATGTCCCTGCTGTGCTCCACCCTTTCCCATGCCGCAGGACGCAACTCAGGCCCGGTCGTCGTGTTCTCTCAGAACACGGCTTTCACCTGCCGGGCGGCTGATATCGCGGACTGGGACCTCCCTCGGTCCCGCTTCAATCCTCCCCCGGAAAGGAAGCGGCGTCGTTTCCTGAATCCATTCAAGTCCAAAGTCGAGGAGCATACATTGTGGCGCACCATGACGACGTGCCATGACGGTCAACTCGCCTGCGTCCCGGTGATAAAGACGCTCTGCTCGGTTCATCTGAGCCTAGAAGACCATGATGGCAGCCTCCTCGTCTATAACGCCTCAAAGATGCGCCATTTTAGCACCCCAAGGGCCATGCACCCGCCAGTCACTGGCATGCCCCTCTTTAATGTGTTCCTCAGACAAGCGGACCTGCCTTTACTCCAGCACGTCTACATACACACCCTCCCTGACCCCGCCGCCCTGCGTCAGTTCCTGGTGAACCACCCTCGTATCACTCTGATTAGCTACTGCGGGAAGCAGCTATCACCATCGCCGGCTGTCAGCCCACCGTTAATCCATCATGGGATCACGGAAATCCACACATATGCACAGAATGGAGCCATCATCAACGGACTAGTTCCCGGGCTTCACCTCTCCCCCAATGTCCAGACCTTCAAATTCTTCATCGCCTCGACGCTATCTCCGGCGTACACCAAAGCGTTCTTAGACGATCTACGCTATCTGGCGGGTCGCCCAAGTTCTCTGTCTCGCGTTACATTGGACCTCGTACTCAGCCAACACGAACGGCGCTCCCACTTTCCTTGGAAACACCGCACACATCCTCAACACTGCCCATGGGCACAGTCTGCGGAGGCTCTGGAGATTTCTGCATCGCTCCATTGCGTGCGAAGCGTAAGCATCAACGCCGATTCTTTCGTGGCGGAAAGCATGCTTTCCTGGCTTGTGGCGCTCCCAGCAGCCGACAATATCGTATTTTGGTTGCCTATCACCGGCGGCGGCAAGAGAAGTGCGTCACTGGTGGCTCACTGTGCCGAGTTTCGCGTGAAAGCTCAGTTGGCACTGTCTAATGTGCACATTTCTGTAGGGGTGTTTTGACCAGGTGAGCGACCTGAAGTCTCAAAAAACTGACTAACAACAAAATACATAGCGTTTTACAACGCCAACAAATACAGTCGGTATAAGATTACTTGCGATTATTACGAGTCTACGACGAATCAGCCACTCAATTCTCCTTCCCTGCAGCTTCAAATGGCTTGTAAGTCCGTCTGGTCGAGTAAACACTTCACCGCACCCTGTACAACGCGGGTGGGTTGCCTTCAAGTGCGTTCCCTTGATATGGTGGGCGAGAGACTGTACCGTCAGCAAGGTCGGATTCGACGGACAAACACATCCATCGTCCCAGCGGCATGTGGTTTGCCGCACACTACCGTCCCGGTGGAGCCCGTGCAACTCTCTCAGATGTGTCGTGAGGCTCATCACACGGATGACCTCGTTGCACTGATCCCAGAGACAAGGAACGCTTATGGCTTCTAGGTTCTTCGCCTGAGCGTTCGAGAAAGGAAAATATTAGCTGCACAGAAACTTGCCTTAATGTATTCTTTTTGGTTCTGTGCAGTCGAAAGTGTCGCAAAATCGAAGAGAATATATGCAAGTATCATCCAAAGGAGAAACCATGCATTTCTCCCTGCTCTGATTCTACCAAATTCAAAGTAGGTTTCTCCACACTCGTATATTTTACTCTATCCAGTGTGATTCGTGCTCAGCCGTGAGAGATCCGTTGGTCCAGTTTGATCTTGGGTGGAACTGGAATCGGTACTGTATGTACTGTGCGCCGGCGGCAAAGCTCCAGTTGTCGTGACCGTCGTCTTCGAATTGCAGATGACGCCGTGCTTGAGCGGATCACAGAGAGTGTGGGAATTTTCAAGTTGGCTGGAGAATAACGAACGACCCTTGCACGGAGAGAGCAATTGCAACGACATGACGGAGGGGGAAGGAACGTGAGGGATGACCTACTGGCTTGATTTCATGTCAATCCGGAGCGATCAGTCGAGTTTCACCCGTAAAAAGAACGCCAGCAGTTGACAGCAGAAGTGGAATTATTTGGATGTCGCTCGCTCTAGGTTTGACCTAAATAATGAACTCCTCCCCGACGATCTCCTCCGTCAACTTCCACAGCTTCGCCGCGTTTGCCTGTAATCCGCAACCATAATGTTCAGCTATCGGATCAGTCGAAAAACACTAGAACGTACGGGATCAGAGTTGAAGGCTAGTCGCTGACTATTGTCCTCGACACAATCGACGAGGTAGGAACCGGATTTGTCTGTGAGTGAGTTAGGCGGAGGCTCAACCGGAGAAGGAAAGACGAACCGTTGAGGCGAGGATCAAATGCAGCTACGACGGTTCTAATGGAGCGTTTGAATTGAATCCTGATAATGAGGATGCACATACGTCGCGGCGCCTTGAGGAATCGTCTTCCACTTGGCACTCTCAAGGTTTGGCTGGCCGTCTTCCTTTAGATTCCCTGCAAATTAGGCGATATCAGACACCTCATCAGACTCGATTAAGATATAGACTCGCCGACGGCTTTTAAGACGGGAATCACGGCTTCCTTGGTGTGGACGTTCGTGAAGATGACTAGCGTACGCGAGTGAGTTTTGCATTGAAAATCTGAAGGAAGGAGTACGACGAACCACCGGGATGCAAACTATACGCGCGCAGCTTTCCCTCCCCGCGCTTCGCGAGCTCCAGCGCCGTGAGGACGTTTGCGGACTTGGCCTCGTGGTAGCGCAAAAAGAAGTCTTTCTCTTGCGCCGAGCCGGCAGCACGTTTGCGCAGTGTTGAAAAGTCTATGCCGGGGCCCATACCCTGCGTCTCGGAGGAGACAAGGACGATGCGCGGGAGCCAGGTCGGCGAGGCAGATTTGGAAGCGAGGAGTTTGGGAAGAAGGAGCTTGCTGAGGAGGAACGGGCTGACATGGTCGATAGCCATTTGACCTTCGATATCGTCGGCGGTGACGAAGTAGACGCCGCTGGTCTCGGCAGCGTTGTGGATGAGGACCTGTGGATGGTCAGCATCGTGTTAGAGAGCATCGAGAACGA
Source organism: Mycena amicta (assembly GCA_029282125.1). Classification (NCBI taxonomy): domain Eukaryota; kingdom Fungi; phylum Basidiomycota; class Agaricomycetes; order Agaricales; family Mycenaceae; genus Mycena; species Mycena amicta. The sequence continues at coordinate 599,388 of JARIHP010000004.1, read as the reverse complement.
ATACGAACATGGAGCGGTTCAGAGTACGCGTTGACCTCTGCAGCAGCTTTGCGAACTGCAGCTAGAGACGAGAGGTCAAGTACGAGAGTACGAATGTTGGCAGTGGGAACTTCCTTGCGGATTGCATCCGCCGAGAGCTGAAGTCTCTCCGCGTTGTAACCGGTGATTACGACGAGCCCAGCGTATTTCGCAATCGAGCGAGCGGTATCGAAGCCAATACCATTCAGGGAAGTTCCAGTGACCAGAACTGCGAGGAATTAGCACACGAGGCACAAAAATGACGCGTTTAACTCGCCGTTCTTGCCAGCAATCTCGCTAGAGAGCGCATCGACTACTTCGTCGGAGGTGGTGGAAAAACCAAATGTGGGAAGAGACATGTCGATTTGGATGCTGGTGTTGTTGGATCTCAAGTTTCCAGCGCCTTCCTCTTATAACTGTCCCGGCGCCGTCTGTTAATAAGCTTCCTCTTGCTTCGTCAGCGTCCTCTGGGAGTCAGCGCGGATAGCCGCTGTCGGCGGATGACCGCTCTCGTCGTATTGGACGATGGCCAGAACTGCGGAGGGGATTATTCTCGTGTGGTGCGGCACCCCGCTTGTTCGCTGCTTTCTGGGATGAGAGGTGGGATTTTCCGTCTGAGGTGTGAGCACAGGCCGGCGGGGGACCGAGCTGATACGCACCTTTGCTGCTGTGCATCGACCGCTCGTCGCTGAGGAATGGCGTTCGCTACCGGTCGAGTGCGCTGCTAACTTGAACGAGAGGAGCGGACAACCGACAAGATCAGCTGTTGATAGCCGCTACAGCGAAAATGATCGCCGCCACGAGGGTAAGCCAGTCACCGGTCACAGACGCCCCTTTCCTCCTCCCATGTCCGAGCGAGAGTTCAGCTTCTGCCACAAAATCTCTGATCGACCCTTCCCCAAGCTGTACACGACATGCTACTGGTGTAGCGAATTCCTCGCCAGATGCTGTAAATGCCCCGCCGAGGGCCAGGACGTTTGCCAGAGATTCAAAATCGTTTTCACCGACGGGTCGTGCCCGAGAAATGGACAGCCGGATGCCCGCGCGGGGATTGGATGCGCTAGTGGTCTCTCTGCCAACCAACAACTCTCCCTGCCGGTGACCGACGCTATGGATCCTGGGGGGTGGGGGGGGGGGGTATATTATACTCGTGTGGTCCACAACATGAACAACGAGTTTACCGAAGACAAACAGTGTATGTATGGTAGGGTGGTTATCCTACCAAAAACAGACAAGATGCCAACGGAGCACACACCAATTCCAGGGGTTGATGGCTGCAAGACGCTGTACGCTAGGACTGGCCGGCCCTCATACTGTACTATTCAGACCTTAAGTTCAGGGGGTCTTACACATTACACATTGATCTTATATGTCACAGGTTCATTTGTGACAAAATTACTATATAAGGTAGGCCGGCCGAAATTTTTGATGGTATTTAGCCTAATTTGGACAGATTTTCATGGCAAAATGGCCAATTACGCATTACACATTTGCACAGGTTCAGTTCATAGGACCCTCTTACACATTACTCGAACTTAAGGTCTGAATAGTACAGTAGAGGCTGGACCACTGGTTAAAACCCCCGCGAAAACGGTGGGACCTGGGTATCGCCGAACGAGCCAGCTAGGGTGCAGTGTTTGGGCCTGGTTTGCAAACCGGTTTGTAAACCGGTGTTTGTAAACCCGGTTTTTGGCCTCTCAGGGAATGAAAACTGAATACAAACAGCGTGACACTCCGTGACATTGGGCAAACCGGTGCAAATATGTATTGTTTGAGGCCATTTTGAAGGTGTACACACCCATACCCTCACATACATGCATTCAAAGTGTATCCTGAGCTTGTGCAGCACAGGGAGAAAAAAAAATCATTTGAGAATGGCTGGGAGCCGAAAATCACGTGTCTATATTGATGCGATCAAAAACTGGTTTACAAACCGGTTTTTGGGCCCCAAAAAAATGTAAACAGTTTTTTGACCTCAAAATAAATAAACACTGCACCCTAGAGCCAGCGCGCAGAGCTTCTTGCGGCCATAAAAGGCTTGGAACTCATCATTGCGAATGATAGTCGACACGGTCAGAACTCGGGCGGGAGCACTCATCTCACCGCGTACCATGCGAACGAAGAGTCCGCGTCGCCTGAGGCACCTATATCGTCGTCACGGATTCGGAGTACGTGGTCAAGGGCATAACAGAGTGGGTGCCCCTGTGGAAAGTACGTCCGCGTCTCACATTACCCTCGCGATAATAGTCCAACTCACTGGAATGTAGGCAAACAATTGGAAGAACAAGCAGAATGCGAGACCTGCAAATCTGGATCTCTTCAGACGTCTCGACGCACTCGCTGCGACGCCTCTGGCCAACGGCTTCATCATCCAGTTCTTCCATGTCCCCCGGGAGTTTAACACCCTTGCGGACCGTCTCGCAAGAGCGGGTGCTGATAAGCCTCACGATTCGACCTAGTAGCCAGAGAACCTTATTGCCCTAAATCCAACATTGCTTTGGCCTCGTTTCTTCTCTAGGTGCCCTGATGCTGTTTACCTGCTTTCCGACTTGTCTACTGTTCCGGATGTAATATCAAGGTCGTAAATCTGAAAAATCCGACATTCTACCTGCTTGCTTGGTGTGGCAAAGATAAGATAATCTACGGCTAGATACTCTTCAGAGTCGGGCTCCGACTCCGAATTGTCCTCTGTTCTCACGTCAGTCTCATGCCAGCTTGGCGAGGTCACTCGTCTAGGGTTCACCTTGACGTATAAAAGAAATGTGGCTTCAACTTGTCGTCGCCGCGCCTCATCCTGCTCACGGTCTGAAGATGGCGCCATACGCAGGTGCATCCTCGTCTTCTCGGCGCACGGCCACTGGAACTAGGTACTACAGTATCGTATCCTCGATGACCTGGACTGAAATACCAATGCCGCAGGAGGTTCTTGCTCATGCTTCTAACGGCCGCTGGGTGTCTGCACGGAGTCGGTGCGCTCCAAATCGTCACGCCCGGAACGTTGGTGGTCGGACAGCAAGCGACGATTTCCTGGACAAGTGTGTCCACTGACCGGTACGTCTATCCACGGCTCGGAATGAAGTCGAGGGATGATGAGTCGATGAAACGAACAGCGAATTCAGCATCCAAATTGTCGGCAGCGCTCTGCAGAGCGCAATAACAGTAGTCTCAATCGTGCCGCCCAACCCACCCAGCTTTGAATTCATTGTGCCGTCTGTTTCCCCCGGGTGCGTGTGTGTGCTCTTGATGTCTATTTTCTTCTTGGTATCAGGGATGACTACATCATGGAGTTCGTATCAACGCAGGACTTTAATGATATCCTCGCCCAAAGCGGGGAATTCTCGATTGTTTTGGAATCTTCGTCTTCGGGTCCATCGACATCCTCACCCTCGACATCCTCTCCATCGCCGACATCCTCGTCAAGCGTATCGCAGACAAGCTCTGCTCCATCCGGAATTCCGACAGGTCAATCGTCCAATCCATCCCCGCCCACATCCAACTCCAAGTAATGCGTCTCAAACTCTATGAGATCCGATTCCGTTGACATAACATCTGTCCCTCCAGGAAGCGCGTATCCCCAGGTGCAATCGCAGGCATCGTCATTGGATGTGTCGCCCTCGTCGTGATTGCAGCCTGCATGTTCTTCGTGCTCTGGCGAAGGTCGCGTTTGCAGCCCGAGGCACCCGATCAATCGAGCGCGGAGAAGGAGATTATTGACGGCCCTGACCCGGCCCGGTACGAACGGTGGTATCGTACCCAAGTACCAGGCGATAACTCCAGAAAAGAGCCGGCACTCGTGCTTGCATCGGAGCGCGCACAAAATAGCACCAGACTGGCCACGACGAATGATACGACGATCAATCCAGAAGCTATAAATGCATTGCGGGAACGCGTGCAGGTATTGGAGAGGCAGTTGCTGGTGGAGCGGGGATCAGTGGTGACGAGGTCAGAGCCGCCGGATTACACGTATGATGGGCATATGCATGCTTCGTAGGGAATCGATTTTACTTATGACAGATATGCTGTAGCTATCCAAAATGAAGCACTTCCAGAGTCTCGGTGCTCGACCCCTCCGCTCCGTGCTGAAAAGGCAACTTGAGCTTTGGTTTTGGAAGAAATGTAGAAAGGGAAAACACGCACCCGAATCCCGATGATACACTCTTCACTTAGATAAATGTTGTGGAAGTCATATGTCGCTTTCGAAATCGTTTCAACGTAGGCAATGTCGGAGGCGACAGGTTCCGCGAAATGTCTGAAGGACCTTTGCTGTACGACGGCGTTTGGCACCCCAGCTTCCACGATACGCGTCAGAACTTGAACCTCCTCGTCTTCCGCTTCCGGACGACTCGCATCTTCGTTGAGAGGAGACTCGGACCGGGCCTGTCGACGCAAGTGTGCCAACTGGCGTGGATTAAAGTCCAGAACACGGATGCGGTGCCGTTGGGAGAACTCATCCTGCGAGTGCGGGGGATAGCTCAGCACGCGTCGGCCCGACGCTCCTGAGATCCACACATTCGCAGAACAGTTGACAGCAGGGTCCAGCCAGCGCGTGCATTTGGGACCCCAAGCACTCCATGGAACGACCTGGTCTCTGTTCCAGGGCCCGTTGACGAAAAGGTCGAGTAGTGTCGCGGCGCGGATGACAAAGAGGTGTGTTTCCATCACGGTATCGAGGTCGACCTCGGGGTTGAAGGTATCGTAGCATAGTAAGATGACGGCTTCTTCTGGGAGAGGTATGAACGGTGCGCGCAAGTAGCCAGTATGTGATGCGATAGTACGTGGGGTTGGTGAGATGCGGAGCTGGACGGTCGGGGGAACGACGATAAACCCAGGTTTCAGAGGTGGCAGGTTGAATGGGAGGGCCTCGATGTTGTGTAGGGCGACCGAATAGGATGGGAGCCGATAGATTTCGATGGTGTTGTCGATCGGCTGAGGTACCGCGAGGACAGTTGGTGTGATGAAGACCATGGCGGTGCTACTCGTGTAGAACGGTTCCTGCTCGATTCCATCAGAAACTATTAGAGGAACGCGCTAGAGACAAAGACGCACAACGATGAGATGTCCTGACTGCCAGTCAAGAACATAAAGCAGATTAGACCCGTGTTCATCCCAGTCGAGACACGCGATGGCCAGAATACGTCCAGAGATCTCCAGCCCCGCATCGAAATCGTTGTCAATGTCAACACGCATGCGGCGCAGATGTATCGCGGGATGGGCTGCAAGGGGATGGGCTGTTCCAGTCGAGAGAGAAAGAATTTGAGCGTCGATAGTCGCCATGGATGGATCGTCGACACATGGGGCACTGGAGAGCATATAAGGATCGAACGGTTTACTTTGAAGAAGTTCACGAACCAGGTAATCATGACGAGAAGGTCGTGCTCTTCGAGAGCAGTCGAAAAGTTCACGAAGGGCGTGCCCGTGCACACCGTCTGCCACTCGGCTGGCTGAGCATCAGGAGACAAGTCGAGGTAGCTGAGCTTCGTCGACAACGCATCATCCTCGTTCTCTGTTTCCGCGCGTACCCAGTGGCCCGCGGTGACGTCGTACAACGACATATTGGATGAAGGAAGAGGAATAGTATAACGCGATTGGGTAGCGAAGGAGCGCCAACGGCCCTGTCGACCTTTTAGAGCCGCCAGTCGATCGGAGGTAGACATCCCCTCGAGCCTCGTGGGGTTTTCGTGGACTCCTGCAAGCTCTTGCTCGGCGCGGTAGCGAATCACCAGCGAATCCGTGAGTATTCGGCCCAGCAGTCGGTTGTGGACGCGGAGACACGAGGCGAGGTCATCGAGAGAGAGATGAAGCAGGCATGAGAGTATTATCTCTGGGGGAAGGTCCAGCAAGCGTTTTCGCTGGCGGCGGCCAGCGGCAAGCTGCATGATGGTCAGCGTGAGAATTCTGTCACCTGCCCTTCCACAGATCCAATCACATCATCAACGCGTCTCTTAGATGGAACGCTCACGTCTCCTCATTCGCCTACAATTGGTGAGTGGCGAGCTGGAGTTGTTTGTGGATGGAAAGTCCGTTATCGACGTACTTTGGGACGTTCTTTGGTGGTAGGTTGCGCTGAATGCGTATTTCCCGAAGGACAGCTCATGCGAGAGTGTACATACAGAAGAGTGGGCCCCTCCGAAGGATCAGCGCGCGTGGTTTGCGGATGTCACTGGTACGATTGTGAAATAGGTTCGTGGCTATCGATTCGCCACGTTGACCAATTGCAGGGAACACCCGCAACCCCAACTGCACAATAATTCTCCCAACTTGCCTCGCGTTCATTCAGATATTGCCGCGGTACCATTCATCTGGAATCTGATTCTCAACTTGAAGGATGAGGGTGAGCACGGGCGAGTCGAGTACCGCATCGTCTCTGTTTATAATTAGCCTATGCTGACGAGTTTTTTTTTTTTTTTTTTCAGAGATGAGAACCTTGAAGTTTCATTAAGCCCCAACGGCATCCCGTCCGCCCGCCCGCCAGGCATGCCGTCTCTGTTGGACATCCTCCCACGTTTTCGTAACCACCAGAGCGCCGACAGAGCGCCCGGAGGCGCCCGGTAGATGTCGACCATGTCAGCCGAGTCAGAACTCACTGATCTTCAGTTGTTCTTCCTTCCTTCCCGCTGCGTCGCACGACCGGCTTCAATTGCAGAAGGTGGGTGCCTTGTTGTATTCATCGCAGTGAATCATCGCCCGCGCGAGAACATCAGCTGGCCCCACGCTTAGCAGCCGCATCATGATGTTTGCGGGGCTTCTCCATACTGTTTACGGGGCATGGGAAGCGGGGTTCCTCAGCTGACTGCTGGCGGGAGGGCGCGGCCCGAGGCGTATATATAACATGGTTCCCCCAAAGATGCTCCGAGACTCGCGCGTACTCTCGCTCACGCCTTTCCCGCCCCCCCTGCTCCCAACTTGCCCAAGATGAGCGACGAGAAAGTGCACGTCGAGAATGACGACCGCAACAGCGACCTCAAGAAGACCGCGGCCGAATACAGGACGGATGCCATCGAGGCCGAGAACGCTGAGCATAACATGACCGTCCTGGAAGCCGTCAGGGCGTACCCCATGGCTTGCTTCTGGGCGTTTGTCATGTCTTCCACCATTGTGAGTCGTTTCCTCACCTGAGACGGCGCGGTTGACGTCCATGCAGATCATGGAATCCTACGACGTGTTCCTGATGGGCAACTTCCTCGCCCTCCCCGCCTTCACCAGTCGATTCGGCGTGCTGAACCCCAACAGCACCAATGGCATCGAGTACGTCGTCGTCACCAAATGGCAGTCGGCGCTCCAAATGTCCGGGCAACTCGGCGCCCTCATCGGCGTCTTCCTTGCGGGTCCTCTGACTACACGAATTGGCTACCGTTATGCGACCTTGATTGGACTCGCGCTCCTGAACGCGTTCATCTTCGTCTCGTTTTTCGCAAACTCCCTGCCCGTCTTCTTCGTCGGCCAGCTCCTCGAGGGCATTCCGTGGGGTATCTTCATCGCCAACGCCCCCGCGTATTGCAGTGAGATCGTCCCGTTGCGGCTGCGTGCACCGGCGACGCAGGTCCTGCAGATGTTCTGGGCGATCGGGAGTATCATCGTCGGTGCGGTCACCTTTGTGTATCACCCGAGGGCCGATACAAGTGCCTACAAGTACGTGCTTCGTTCGTGTGTAAATGTCCTTTTGGCTGACGGAATCCAGGATTCCCCTCGCGCTCCAGTGGATGTTCCCGACGCCGCTTATGATCCTCATGTTCCTCGCACCCGAGAGCCCGTATTGGTTGGTCCGAAAGGGCCGCTACGACGAGGCAGCTCGGTCCGTCGAGAGGCTCGGACGCAAATCGCGACTCAACTCGGGCGAGGTGGTTGCCATGATGCGCCGTGTCGTCGACCTCGAGAAATCCACCACCGCGCCGACCCTCGTCGAGCTGTTCAGAGGCACCGACTTGCGCCGTACGCTCATCGTCTGCGGTATCTACGCGGCACAGAACCTCGCGGGCAACCTCATCGCTAACCAGGCCGTCTATTTCTTCGAGCGTACGTGATTCATTGTCTGGTGTATGTGTGTGGCTGACGCCCAGAGTAGAGGCTGGTATGTCAACCAACACGGCGTTCGCCCTCGGTTTGATCACCTCGGCCCTGCAAATGATCTTCGTCATGCTTTCATGGATCCTAACGACCTACTACGGCCGCCGTCCCATCTATCTCTGGGGCACAGCGTTCAACGTCGTCATGCTCGTCTCGCTCGGTATCGCCGCCTCGGTACCGTCGTCCACTGCGGCGAACAACGCCCAAGCGTCCTTCGGGCTCATCGCGTCCGTCATGTTCACATTTGCCGCGGCGCCCATCTCGTGGTGTATCATTGCGGAGACGTCGGCTGTCCGTCTGAGACCGCTTACGACTGGAATGGGGCGCGCGTCGTATTATATTATCGAGATCCCTTGCATCTTCCGTGAGTACCCTAGTCCGCGCGTGGACCAAGGAGCTAATGCATTGTCTAGTCGCATCGTTCATGCTTAACCCGACTGGTGGAAACCGTGCGTTCCGCTTTGTTTACCCCACTTTATCTCGTACTGAACGACGATCGTTTAGTTGGCGGCAGGTGCGGCTACGTGTGGGGTGCGACCGGCTTCATAACGCTCGTCACGGCGTACTTCTGCGTCCCGGAGATGAAAGGCCGCTCATACCGCGAGATCGACATCATGTTCAAGCGCCGCATCCCCGCTCGCCAATTCGAGAAGACCATCATCACAACGGAGGAGGACGAGTAGTTCCGTAGTGGGTGTAGGAGGTCGAGAAGGAGAAGAAAGCGTTGAAATGAAATACGTAGTAGTTTATGTTTGCGTTCTGAATACAGATTACATTACCGCTGACTGTGGCTGCAAAAAGCGTCAGAATTTGTCGCTTAATATCTCTGCCAGCGCTCGGGCCGCCGCGGGCCGCCCTGCCCGTGCCGATCCACTAACTGAGATCGGGTGATAAGGAATAGACTCGAAGCCAGCCTTGCCCGGGATGATATGGAGCGCAATAACACCACAGGAGGTATTTCGGAAGTAGGCGATGGTGACGAGCCGAGATAAGGCATGGTTCACCACCGCGCTTTCCAAGGAAGGTCATCGAGCACTCACAACGCACTGAATTAAATCTGCTCATACATGAAATCTCCGCGCATAGTATACTTGACCCCGCTGGTCACCTCCTCCCCACTATGCACGAGCATGCGCTGCTGAAAGACCAGCACTCGTCCGACACGAGGCTCCACATCCAGGAAATGCTTCTTGTCCCGAGTCCAGAAACGTGTGGCACCACCGACGAGAGGACTCGGTGAGTCGTCACCACCCGCAGGCGGTCCGTTGAGGTAAAGATGCAGGGTGACGAACGATTTTTGCGGTACGGGGCCGTCGTTGAGCTCGATTAGTCCATCGCAGTGTTGTTTGAAGTAGTGCCCTGGTCCGTAACGGAGGAAGCTGAGGCGCGGGTTGACACTGCGCTTGTGCGTATTCAATTATCTCCCTTGTGGCCCGAAAAAAAAAACGCATTCACGCACCGTGCCAATTTCCAACTGGCCTTCTGGGTTCTTCGCGCAGACTGCTGCTGTTTGGAACTCGCAGCTGGCTTCCCGGTAATGCCTCCCCAAGGCCCATCCGGTGTCAATAGGTGCAGCTCCGGTACCAGCGGTGCCAGCCGCTCATACACCCCATTCGCAGCCTCCTCGTCAATCAGGATGATCCTATCGCTATTCCGGAAATTCGAATGTACGGTCTGCTCGGTACCAGTCGCCATTAGCCCAGCGGGAACCCAGTCCGAGCCGGCGCGGGCGCTGAGGGCAGCGCATTCTTCGGGAGAGAACAAGTCGTCGACGACGGTTGCGTAGAAGCCCGTGTAGTGCGACGCGAGGGGCGTGGAGGCGAAGTCGATGCGGGTGACTGTCGCTGGCATCTTGGTGGGTTGGTTGGTTGTTGTGGTCAAGGCCAAGTCGCGTTCGGGTGACTCGAGCTCGGGACGCTGTGACGTTGATCCGAAGGCTGTATTCGGTTCAACGCTCGGCACCCGAAAAGGAAATTTCAGCCGAACGATGCACGTGCGCTCGCTCCAATGGAGCCCGCACCACTTGAATTATCAACGAATGACATCACTGTTACAGTTAAATACGAGCGCGACGCCAATAGTGCTCATCAACTCCCACTCCCACAATGACCTCCCCTCAATTGAACATGAACTCGAGCGACCGCAAAAGCGAAAACCATTTCGCTGAGCACTACGATAACACTGTCGGGGCCGACTTTGGAGGCACGCAGACTCCCGGTGCGTCGCATTCCCCCCCAGCCGAGCCAAGCAGTCTTCTCAGTTCTCACTTCTGCACATATACAGAGCAGTTCACTGGCACATCCGGAGGCACCCTGGGCCGCACTCGGATGAACAGTCTCGGGAGCGCGCGTACCGCTGATCATGACCGCTTCGGGTGGACCGACGACCCGAGCGATTTCAACACCGGCGCGGGCGATTTTAACATTGGGCGCACGGAGATGCCTGCGTCGATGACACATAAGATCCGCGGTACGTTGACCAGTGCTGAGTTTGCTGAGTATTGCATGCTGAACCAGAAGGCAGGAAATGCGGAGAAACTCGCGGGAAAGATGACGGGAAAGCGCGCTTTAGAGAATCGTGGTCAGGAGCGTAAGGTGTGTAGCTGTTTTCCTGTCCAGACAACTTCCAGTTCACTGAGGTCGTATTCGTAGAGCGGTCTCTAACTTGAAGGAAGGTAGATGTAAAGCTTCGATAATGCAAAGAAACACGGCACCAACATCTGTAAACTATCCAAATACCTGTACACTATCTGCTTTTATTTCTGAATCTTGCTGGACATAATGGGCACTGGCACGCATCCTTTCTTTGATCTGCGTGCATCTGTGTTCATTATTTTCGCGGACCGCTCCTCAGACCAAGAGCGAGGCTCAAGTTTATTTAATTGCCTGCATGGAACGCTAGAGCGCCCAACGAAAGAATTTCAAGGAGACGCGTTGTCCCTTCACGTTATATTCGTCGCATACTACAGGTTCTACAGTTTACCCTCACTCTCATATTCCCAACTTCCACCCGTCGGCGACTCAACGCTCAGCAAGCATTGATATACTTGGTCAGCGCGGTCTTCTCCGCCGAGTCGATGGTGAGAGAATAATAGTGTTTCTATTCGTCCAGTCAGCTTTCGTGCATGGAACAAGGTTCGTGGAGAAGGAGGAGAAGAAAAACACGCACGACATGGATCCACGCCCGGATGTACGTGCACACGTAGCTCGCGAGCGGGGGGATGAAGTTGGCGGGGGTCCTTATCGCCCTTGGACTCGTTGAGGTTGTCCGTTACTATATTGACATGAATTCCTTGTTGCGTCGGGTTAAACGTCAACGTACCAGCCACGAGTTGCGGGCGCGTCAAGTCATTCGCGAACGCCTCGCGCTGGGCGTCGGTCCAGTCGCGGGCACCGGAGAGCCAGGCTTCTTTCAGAGGGACGACGTGGTCCTGAGGTGCGATGAGCCATTCAGTATAAAGGGAAGAGGGAGGAAAGAGCAACGCACGATGTCGAGATCACTCGCCAGAGTCGTCGCAACGCCGTCGTACGGGCTGACCCAGTTTCCAGAGGTAGCGGAACATGCCGAGTTGGTGACGACGTTCGTCCCATCGCGCTTGAGGACCGCTGTGGTGTTCGAGTCAGCGCTGCTATGGTCAGAGATGAGAGTACGCACTCTCGCGGGTGTCGCACGTCCCCGAGACTACATAACAGAAGTAATTAGCTTTCGATGAGAAGGAGAAAAAGGAAAAGCACAGACTGATATCCCAAGTCTTGAACAAGGAGCGCGAGTAGGCAGGGACGTTACTGTCTACCGCGACAACGAGCTCGGAGAGGTAGGTCTTGGCCGTGGCAACGGAGACAGGCGTCGGGAGCGCGCGGCCGAGGATGCGTGGGGCTGGCGCTGGCGCTGGGACGGCACTGACGCAGGCAGCGAAGACGAGGGCGACGAGAGCGAGCATCTTGCAAGTGGAGACTGTGGTGGTAACAGCAGCTACCCATCCATCGAGGGTCTCCCAGCGCTATATAAGCCACCCACCGGCGGCCGTTCTCCTCGCGCTCCTTCTGCATCCGACATCCGACACAACCCTTATCAATCGCCATCCATGCGACGCAGTGGACCCTGCGCAGTGCCGCGCCTGTTAGGAACGAGGGCGAATTCGGGGGAGATCAGAGAGGTAGCGATGGTCGTCGTTTGAGAAGAGGGTGCTTCATGCGGTCACTCTGGGCCTGCTGACGATGCCAAGCCCGAGATGAAGAGAAACGTAGAGAAGATAACAAAACGAGATGGTGTGCACCGTCTGGACGCGAGTCTATCTGGACTGCTTCCGGGGAGGATGCCTCGCGAGGACTATCGGCACGTTGGGGCTTTTGCAGCGAGAACTAGAGTCGTGGTGGTGGTTGCCAAGAGAACGAAAAACCGGCTCCGAAAAACTCATTGGCAGCTGGATCGCCACTGTGATTGACAGCTTTCCCTTTTTGGATTTATTGGGTGACACGAGCACGTGCACCTTTGCTCTTCCTTTCCTTTCAAACCACGGCGATGTCGACACAAAAATTTAAATGTGTCCGCTTCGATGTCCCCCAAAAGTACAGACGTGCGTGATTTTACACTGGCAGAGGTTCGGATGAAGCCCTAATTTTCCCGCAGCACTGGGGGAGGACGCTTACGACTACGAGTCGGCAAGTGAAGAGAATTCCCCTGTCTTCGGCCCTCCAAAGTTGGATAGCGGCGGTGGCAATGCAAAATCTCTGGGAGATTATGTAGAAGGTCCGTCCATAAGTTGCCATCGAGTTATGCACCACTCACGAATGCCCGTAGATGATAACGATTCTTCGGAACTCAAAGGTGTTGTCGCTTTCGACTCGGAGTTTGAGAGCTCTAACGCTGCTGTCGCAGGTGGCAAGCCGACTACAGGTCCGACTGACCATCGACGCTTCCTCGCGTCCTCCGAGCCGCACTTCAAGTCGAGCTCGGCCCAGGCCGCCCAGAGACACACTAACAATTTTATCGAGTCCATCACGGAGGCTTGGCATGAAGAATGGGAGGGATTATGGAAGGAAGGAAGTTCGCTTAATCGTAGGCGTGGCGGCATCCCAATGACTCTCCAGAAGGCCGCTGGGTCTGTACACGTCGAGCCTCCTGCAGTTTCAGCCTCCGCAAAACGCTCCACCTGCTGGGATCGCCATTGGCAGTGGCAGCTATCCAGCCGGGCCCCGGTCCCCTCTCCCATCACCTCCGAGTCGTCTTCAAGTTCTTCCTCGGCATTCCTAGCGGATCGCGAGGCCTCCCGAAAGCGTGCGCACGAACAACTCAAAGCCGAGCTGCGCCAAGAGCTCAAAGCCGAGCTGCGCCATGAGCTCAAAGATGAATTGCGTGCGGAACTGACGGAGGAGATCTTGGCGTTGGTGGAGGACCGAATCAGCGAGCGTGTTCGCGCGGCTTTCGCTCCTCGCGGATAGGAGGAGTGAGCGTATGAGACGCGTAGAGAGTTCTGGATGTATACAAGCCGTTGTACGTTTAGACAAGACGTACTTACTGCACTACAGTTCATCGAAACATCGAGCTTCTCATTGTCGTCGCATAATTATATATATAAGTATCTCGAGTCCATTTACTTGCCACTGAGCGCCGAAACGGGATTGCCACTAGTACTGTGATTGACAGCTTTTCCTCTCGCCGCAGTGGGTGACACCGGCACGTGCACCTTTGTCTCCTTCCTTTGCTTTCAAACCCACAGCGATGTCGACACACAAACGCTTCCGCGAAGAGCATCCCGCATCCAGTCTGGATATTCAAAGAAATAAATGCGCGCCTCTCTTCAAAAAAGCAAGGGTGGCGGAGCGCGAACCCGAGTCGTCCGAGTCTCCGTCGAACGCAGCGAGAATGCCGGGGAGCTCTCATCGTGTGTGGACTTATTACAGTGCATTGAATAAAGCCCTAATCTTCAAGTAGATCCCCCGGATATAAGCGAAGTCCTCAGAACATTGAAGTTCCGCCGACGCGTCCGAGTCGAGGCAACGCCGTCCGAGCCCGAGTGGCGAGCTGCGTGGAGAGGAGAATCCTTCCCTGTCTTTAGCCCTTCAAAGGTAGCATTGGATAACGGTCCAGTAACAAGTGGCAAGGCAAAATCTCTGCGAGATAATGTAAAAGGTCCGTCCACAAGTTGAAATCGCGTTATGCACAACTCACCGGTACCCGTAGCTATAGATTTATCTACGCTCAAAGTCGCTGTCAAGTTTAGAAGCGACAAGCCTCCTGTTGCAGGTGGCAAGCCGAATGCACGTTCGACTGAACATGGAGGCTTTCTCGCGTCCTCCGAGACGCACTTCCAGTCGAACTCGGCGCAGAGAGACAGTGACGCTGGCTTCGAGCGCGCGATCGAGGCTTCGATTACTCGTACGAGTGGCGGCATCCCAGTGCTTCTGCAGAAAGCGGTTCTACCTCTCCGGACTCAGCCTCCGCACTGGCAGAATGCTCCACCAGGGATCGCCAGCCATCCGGCACGGACACAGCCCTCTCTCTCACCACGTCGTCTTCAAGTTTAATTTCCTCTAGATCTTCAGCATCCCATGGCAAACTCGTGAGTCGCGAGGCCTCCCGAAAGCGCGCACGCGAGCAACTCAAAGCCGAGCTGCGCCAAGAGCTCAAAGATGAATTGCGTGCGGAACTGACAGTGGAGATCTTGGCGTTGGTGGAGAACCGAATGAGCAAGCGTGTGAGCGCGGCTTTCGCCCCTCGCAGATAGGAAGAGTAAGCATAGTTATGAGACGCGTATACAGGGTTCTGTACAAGCCGTCGTTAATAAAAAACGTATACGGAGTGGACTAGCTGCTCATCGTCATTGCATATTGCACACCTGAGCAAGAAAGGGTTCTTTCAATCGAAATACGGCACATTCAGCACCCAATGATGCACAATCCTCTTGACAAGCTCCGGTTGGTTTCTTGCCATTTATCATAATTGAATCTGGCGCTAGCCTGAATGCTGAAATATGAGCAAACAAATATACGAAATGACCACCTCCATCAACGAGGATCCAAGTAAAGCTCCCTGCGCTGCAGTGATTTTGGATCCACGGATGTCGGGACTCCGAGTCGAGCGGAAGCGGTTTGGAACGGCGATCGTGAGGGATTTGACTCCTTGAATAAGTACGCCGGACGAGTTAATCCTCGCGCAGATTTTTCGCGACATGATTGTTTGAGACAAGTTGTCGCAGGTCACGGTCACGCTTTGGCACGTGACAGGATTCTCACGCTGACCATCACATCATGCAGCTTGCCGCTGGCCGCCAGCAGCGAAAACACTTACTGGACCTTCCCCCGGAGATAATCCTCTCATGTCTGCTTCATCTCTCCCTCGATGACCTCGCTTCGTGTCTCCGTGTCCACAACCGACTGCTGGGTCGAATACTCACGGATTCGCTGGTGATTCGCTACCGCGCCGAGCAAGAGCTTGCAGGAGTCCACGAAAACCCGAAGAGGCTCGAGGGGATGTCTACCTCCGATCGACTGGCGGCTCTAAAAGGTCGACAGGGCCGTTGGTGCTCCTTCGATACCCAATCGCGTTATACCATCCCTCTTCCTTCATCCAATATGTCGTTGTACGACGTCACCGCGGGCCACTGGGTACGCGCGGAAACAGAGAACGAGGATGATGCATTGTCGACGAAGCTTAGCTACCTCGACTTGTCTCCTGATGCTCAGCCGGCTGAGTGGCAGGTTGTATGCACGAGCACGCCCTTCGTCAACTTTTCGACTGCTCTCGAGGAGCACGACCTTCTCGTCATGATCACCTGGTTTGTGAACTCCTTCAAAGTAAACCGTTCGATACTTATGCTCTCCAGTGCCCCGTGTGTCGACGATCCATCCATGGCGACTATCGACGCTCAAATTCTTTCTCTCTCGACTGGAACAGCACATCCCCTTGCAGCACATCCCACGATACATCTGCGCCGCATGCGTCTTGACGTTGCAAACGATCTCGATGCGGGGCTGGAGATCTCTGGACGTATTCTGGCCATTGCGTGTCTTGACTGGGATGAAGAGAATCTCGCCGAATCTAATCTGCTTTATATTCTTGACTGGCAGTCAGGGCTTCTCATCGCTGTGCGTCTTTCTCTCTAGCGCGTTGTAATAGTTTCTGATGGAATCGAGCAGGAACCGTTCTACACGAGTAGCACCGCCATGGTCTTCATCACGCCAACTGTCCTCGCGGTACCTCAGCCGATCGATAACACCATCGAAATCTATCAGCTCCCATCGAATTCGGCCGCCGAACTCGAACTGCTCAATATCGAGGCCGTCCCATTCAATCTGCCACCCGTGAAACCTGGGTTTCTTGTCGTTCCCCCGACCGTCCAGCTCCGCATCTCACCAACTCCACGTACTAGCGCATCACATGCTGGCTACTTGCGCGCACCGTTCATACCTCTCCCAGAAGAAGCCGTCATCTTACTATGCTACGATACCTTTGACCCCGAGGCCGACGACAACATCGGTGCCATGATAGAAACACACCTCTTCGTCATCCGTGCCGCGACACTACTCGACCTTTTCGTCAACGGCCCCTGGAACACATCCCATGTCGTTCCATGGAGTGCTTGGGGTCCCAAATGCACGCGCTGGTTGGACCCTGCTGTCAACTGCTCTGCGAATGTGTGGATCTCAGGAGCGTCGGGCCAACGCGTGCTGAGCTATCCCCCGCACTCGCAGGATGAGCTCTCCCAACGGCACCGCATCCGTGTTCTGGACTTTAATCCACGCCAGTTGGCACACTTGCGTCGACAGGCCCGGTCCGAGTCTCCTCTCAACGAAGATGCGAGTCGTCCGGAAGTGGAAGACGAGGAGGTTCAAGTTCTGACGCGTATCGTGGAAGCTGGGGTGCCAAACGCCGTCGTACAGCAAAGGTCCTTCAGACATTTCGCGGAACCTGTCGCCTCCGACATTGCCTACGTCGAAACGATTTCGAAAGCGACATACGACTTCCACAACATTTATCTAAGTGAAGAGTGTATCATCGGCATTCGGGTGCGTGTTTTCCTTCTACATTTCTTCCAAAACCAAAGCTCAAGTTGCGTTTTCAGCACGGAGCGGAGGGGTCGAGCACCGAGACTCTGGAGGTGCTCCATTTTGGATAGTGGCGACGTACAGCATATCTCTCATAAGTAAAAATCGATTCCCTACGAAGCATGCATATGCCCATCATACGTGTAATCCGGTGGCTCCGACCTCGTCACCACCGATCCCCGCTCCACCAGCAGCTGCCTCTCCAATACCTGCACGCGTTCCCGCAATGCATTTATAGCTTCTGGATTGATCATCGTATCATTCGTCGGAGGCAGTTTTGCGCTATTTTGTGCGCGCTCCGATGCAAGCACAAGTGCGGGCTCTTTTCTCGAATCCCCTACTTCGGTGCGATACCACCGTTCGTACCGGGCCGGGTCAGGGCCGTCAATAATCTCCTTCTCCGCGCTCACTTGATCGGGTGCCTCAGGCTGCAAACGCGACCTTCGCCAGAGCACGAAGGACATGCAGGCAGCGATCACGACGAGGGCGACACATCCAATGACGATGCCTGCGATTGCACCTGGGGATACGCGCTTCCTGGAGGGAGAGATATTATGTCAACGGAATCGGATCTCATAGAGTTTGAGACGCATTACTTGGGTGTGGGCGGGGATGGATTGGACGATTGACCTGTCGGGATTCCGGATGGAGCAGAGCTTGTCTGCGATACGCTTGACGAGGATGTCGGCGATGGTGAGGATGTCGCCGGTGGGGACGATGTCGATGGACCCGAAGACGAAGATTCCAAAACAATCGAGAATTTCCCGCTTTGGGCGAGGATATCATTAAAGTCCTGCGTTGATACGAATTCCATGATGTAGTCATCCCTGATACCAATGAGAAAATAGACATCAAGAGCATACACAGACGCACCCGGGGGAAACAGACGGCACAATGAATTGAAAGGTGGGGGGGTTGGGCGGTACAATTGCGACTACTGTTATTGCGTTTTGCAGAGGGCTGCCGACGATTTGGATGCTGAATTCGCTGTTCGTTTTATTAACTCATCATCCCTCGATTTCATTCTGAGCCGTGGATAGACGTACGGGTCAGTGGACACACTTGTCCAGGAAATCGTCGCTTGCTGTCCTACGACCAACGTTCCGGGCGTGACGATTTGGAGCGCACCGACTCCGTGAAGACGCCCAGAGGCCGTCAGAAGCATGAGCAAGAACCTCCTGCGGCATTGGTATTTCAGTCCGGGTCATCGAGGATTCCATACCGTACCCAGTTCCAGTGGCCGTGCGCCGAGACCATGCACGTGGCACCATGTTCAGACCGTGAGCAGGATGAGGCGCGGCGACGACAAGTTGAAGCCACCTTTCTTTTATACGTTAAGGTGAACCCTAGACTAGTGACCTCGCCAAGCTGGTATGAGACTGACGTGAGAACAGAGGACGCGGAAACAAACAATCGGAGTCGGAGCCCGACTCCGAAGAGTATCTAGCCGTAGATTATCTTATCTTTGCCACACCAAGCAAGTAGCACGTCGGATTTTTCAGATTTACGACCTTTATATTACATCCGGAACAGTAGACAACTCGGAAAGCAGGTAAACAGCATCAGGGTACCTGGAGAAGAAACGAAAAGCGATGTTGGATTAGGCAATAAGGGTGTCTGGCCCCTGCTATTGGGTCGAATCGTGGAGCTTATCGGCACCCTCCCTTGCGAGACGGTCCGCAAGGGCATTCAACTCCAGGGGGACATGGAAGAACTGAACGATGAAGTCGTTGGCCAGAGGCGTCGCGACCAGTGCGTCGAGACGTTGGAAGAGATCCAGATTCGCAGGTCTCGCATTCTGCTTGTTCTTCCAATTGTTCGCCTACATTCCAGAGAGTTATATCATAGTCGCGAGAGGAATGTGTGGCTCGGACGTACCTTCCACTGGGGCACCCAGTCTGTTATGCCCTGGACCACATACTCCGAATCCGTGACGACGATGTAGACGCCCTCAGGCGCGGACTCTTCGTTGGCCCCACGAAGATGGTGCCCGGTGAGATGATTTCTCTCGCCCGAGTTGTGACCGTGGCCACTATCATTCGCAATGAGGAGTTCTAAGCCTTTTATAGCCGCAAGTAGCTCTGCGCGCTGACTTGTTCGGCGATACCCAGGATCCATGGCGTCGGTCACCGGCAAAGAGAGTTGTTGTGCGGCAGAGAGTCACGTAGCGCATCCAATACCCGCGCGCGCATCAGGCTGTCCATTTCTCGGGCACGACCCGTCGGTGAAAACGATCTTGAATCTCTGGCAAACGTCCTGGCCCTCGGCGGGGCATCTACAGCATCTGGCGAGGAATTCGCTACACCAGTAGCATGTCGTGTACAGCTTGGGGAAGGGTCGATCAGAGATTTTGTGGCAGAAGCTGAACTCTCGCTCGGACATGGGAGGAGGAGGAAAGGGGCGTCTGTGACCGGTGACTACTTAACCTACCTCGTGGCGGCGATCATTTTCGCTGTTCTCCTTTTGACTCACCGTGATCCATGTCGCGCCAGCCTCCCACGCTATCCCAGTGAATAAAAACAACGCTCTCCTGGACGACTCGACTCGAACGTATAGTTGACGGAGTTGACGAATGGTTGTTGCCCCGTCGGACGCGACGACTCGGAACGGCTAAAGTTCGGCGTGATTTCATCTGACGAGGCGAGCGGCTATCAACGGCTGATCTTGTCGGTTGGCCGCTCCTCTCGTTAGCACTCGACCGGTAGCGAACGCCATTCTTCAGCGACGAGCAGTCGATGCACAGCAGCAAAGGTGCGTATCAACTCGGTCCCCGCGCTGGTGTTCTCACACCTCAGACGGAAAATTCCCACTTCACATCCCAGCAAGCAGCGAACAAGCGGGGTGCCGCACCACAGGATAATCCCCTCCTCCGCAGTTCTGGCCATTGTCCAATACGACGAGAGCGGTCATCCGCCGACAGCGGCTATCCGCGCTGACTCCCAGAGGACGCTGACGAAGCAAGAGGAAGCTTATTAACAGACGGCGCCGTGACAGGTATAAGAGGAAGGCGCTGGAAAATAGAGATCCAACAACACCAGCATCCAAATCGACATGTCTCTCCCCACATTTGGTTTTTCCACCACCTCCGACGAAGTAGTCGATGCGCTCTCTAGCGAGATTGCTGGCAAGAACGGCGAGTGGGTCGCGTCATTTTTGTGCCTCGGGTGCTAATTCCTCGCAGTTCTGGTCACTGGAACTTCCCTCAATGGTATTGGCTTCGACACCGCGCGCTCGATTGCGAAATACGCTGGGCTCGTCATCATAACCGGTTACAACGCGGAGAGACTTCAGCTCTCCGCAGAGGCCATCCGCAAGGAAGTTCCCACTGCCAACATTCGCACTCTCGTACTTGACCTCTCGTCTCTCGCCGCAGTTCGCAAAGCTGCTGCCGAGGTCAACGCCTACCCCGAGCCGCTACATGTGCGTATTTCGTTCTCGATGCTCTCGAACGCGCCGCCAATCCATCCACAGGTCCTCATCCACAACGCTGCCGACACCAGCGGCGTCTACTTCGTCACCGCCGACGATATCGAAGGTCAAATGGCTATCGACCATGTCAGCCCGTTCCTCCTCACCAAGCTCCTTCTTCCCAAACTCCTGGCTTCCAAATCTGCCTCGCCCACCTGGCTCCCGCGTATCGTCCTTGTCTCCTCTGAGACACAGGGTATGGGCCCCGGCATGGACTTTTCCGCGCTGCGCAAACGTGCCGCCGGCTCGGCGCAAGAGAAAGACTTCTTTTTGCGCTACCACGAGGCCAAGTCCGCGAACGTCCTCTTCGCGCTGGAGCTCGCAAAGCGCGGGGAGGGGAAGCTGCGCGCGTATAGTTTGCATCCCGGTGGTTCGTCGTACTCCTTCCTTCAGATTTTGAATGCAAACTCACTCGCGCACGCTAGTCATCTTCACGAACGTCCACACCAAGGAAGCCGTGATTCCTGTCTTAAAGGCCGTTGGCGAGTCCATGTCTTAATCGAGTCTGATTAGGTGTCTGATATTCACCAATTTACAGGGGCTCTAAAGGAAGACGGCCAGCCAAACCTTGAGACCAACAAATGGAAGACGATTCCTCAAGGCGCCGCGACGTACGTGCATTATGAGTATTCTTTTCATGTCCAATTCAACGCTCCATTAGAACTGTTGTGGCTGCATTTGATCCTCGCCTCAACGGTTCGTCTTTCCTTCTCCGGTTGAGCCTCCGCCTAACTCATTCCCAGATAAATCCGGCTCCTACCTCGTCGATTGTGTCGAGGCCAATAATCAGCGACTGGCGTTCAACTCTGATCCCGTACGTTCTAGTGTTTTCAGACGGATCCAGTCGCTGAACATCATGGTTGCGGATTACAGGCCAACGCGGAGAAGCTTTGGAAGTTGACGGAGGAGATCTTGGGGGAGGAGTTCATTGTTTAGGTCCAACCTACTGCGAAATAATTCCACTTCTGTTCAAGTTGTCAACTGTTGGCGTTCTTTTTGGTCTCGACTGATCGCTCCGGATTGACACGAGATGTAATGATTAGGTAATTCTTCACGCTTCTTCCCTCTGTCATGTCGTTGCAATTGCACCTCGCTCTCTCCGTCCGAGGGTCGTTATTCTCTGGCTAAATACGCATACTCTCTCTGTGATCTCCTTTCAAGCACCCCCGCCTGCGCGTTCCCCGGCGTCATCCGCAATGCGAAGAGGACGACAACTGTCGCTTTGCCCGTAGGATTTACTAGGATCTTGCCGCCGGCGCAACGCAGTACATACGGTACCGACTCCGGACCCACCCAACATCAACCTGGACCACCATAGATCCCACGGCTGAGGGCGAAGCTTCCGCGTGGGAATCAATATCCCGTGCTTGGACACTTCCCAAGCACACATACCAGTCTTCAGCTTTGTCCTCCCCACGCATTAGGACTTTTTCCTAATCAGGCATCCGCACGACAATGGATGCATCTACGGATGCCGTACCTGTGCTGGTGGCATATAAAAGATGAAGCCGCGTAAGTGCTCGACCGTCAGCCTGCTCCCCCTTCTTTGCTCTTCCTCTTCCGGCCCTTGCTCTGTTGATTATTGCCATGGACAACTTCAACCCTGACGCGTCTTCCGCCGGCGGAAGCTATTCGGACATTAACTTGTGCGTTCCCGTCTATGCCACCGGCATACAACCCTTGGCGACGATGCTGACGCGTTTATAGCTCGACTTCTTACGATTTCTCTGCGTTATTCGACCAAGCTTCTTGGGACGGCGAACGAGATCTCGGTGCAGTGCTGAGTAACTTCGAGCGGCAGCATGGGTGCGTCGCTGATTCGTCACTTCTTCCCTCGTAACTCACCGATTGGTCTCTAGATTGTTCTATCCGCCTTCAGTACCGCAAGTCGTACCGCCAGCTCCCCGCCGTCCATCGGTCGAAGACGAGCTTGCTGCAGTACCCATTCATCCATCGGCTCAAGCGCCGTTCAATGGTTTGGGGAACTTCTTGGCCCAATCAGCCGCGGCCTTGACGTTCGATAATCCCGATCCGTTCAATTCCCAGCATGCACCGACTCCGCAGTCTTTCGACGCTAGTTCCAGCGACGTGTCGGCCACCTCACTCTACCCCCATCACGACGAGCTAGCTCATTCTTCCTCGTTTCCAACGTCCTTCGCATTCCCGCATGCGTCACCAACCGACTATTCCACCGACTTTAACCTTCCAAACTCATCCGCCGGCCCTACCGTCCCAAAGAACCCCGCGACGATCGACTCAGTCGCCCTTCCTGACCAGTTTTCGCCTCTTTGGCCCTGTTATGGGCAGCCCACGCTCGGTCCTGTATACTCCCCAATTGTCCCCAGTGACTACCTTTCGGCCACCGCACCGCCCCAGCTTCCCTTCCCCATCTATGCCGATCCAAACCACATGCCTATGCGCTATGCCACCAATACTCAACCACCTTATGCCTACTATCATATGGCGGGGGCGCCGGGGAACTTTGAAGTAGCAGTCGAGCAAGCACAGGAGCCAAGTCAGTTTCAATTCGAGGAGTTTATCCAGCCAGCCCCGAGCGGCCGTCAAACGAGTCGGCCTCGCCCACTTTCCTTCCATCCATACAAAGCCCGCGCCTCCGCAGCGCGATCCTCCTCCACAAACCCACGAAAAGGACCACCACCCCGTAACAACTGTGCTCTCGCAAAGCAGAGACTCGGCGATAAGGAGCTCAAGGTTATTTACGCCCAGGCGAAGAACCTAGAGGAAATATCCGTGCCATGTCTCTGGGATCACTGCAACGAGGTCATCCGTGTGATGACCCTCACGACACATCTGAGGGAGGTGCACGGGCTCCACCGGGATGGTAGTGTGCAGAGAACCACATGCCGCTGGGACGATGGATATCATTGTCCGTCGAATCCGACCATGCTGAAGGTGCAATCTCTCGCCCACCATATCAAGGGAACGCACTTGAAGGCAACCCACCCGCGTTGTACGGGGTGCGGTGAAGTGTTTACTCGACCGGACGGACTTACGAGCCATTTGAAGCTGCTGCGAGGGAAGGAGGATTGAGGGGACAGTGCATCGTAGACTTGTGATAATCGTAAGTAATCTCATACCAACTGTATTTGCTAGCGTTGTATAACAGTACTGTATCATCTGTCTTGTTGTTGTTAGTCAGTTTCTTGAGACTTCAGGTCGCCCACCTGGTTACAACGCTCCGACCGAAACGTGCACATTAGGCAGTGTCACCTGAGCTTTCACGCGAAAGTCAGCCGCCAAGTGAGCCACCGGCGACGCACTTCTGTTGCCGCCGCCGGTGATAGGCAACCAAAATACGATATCTTCGGCTGCTGGGAGCGCCACAAGCCAGGAGAGCATGCTTTCCGCCATTTCAAAGGAATCGGCACGGATCCTTACGCTTCGTACGCAATGCAGCGATGCAGAAATCTCGAGTGCCTCCGTAGACTGTGCCCATGGGCAGTGTTGACGGCGCTTCCAGGGAAAGTGGAAGCGCTGTTTGTCTTGCCTGAGTACGAGGTCCAATGTAACGCGAGACAGAGTACTTGGGCGACCCGCCAGATAGCATAGATCGTCTAAGAAGGCTTCAGTGTACGCCGGAGATAGCGTCGAGGCGATGAAGGCGAATTTGAAGATTTGGACATTGGGGGAAAGGTGAAGCCCGGGAACCAGTCCGTTGATGATGGCTCCATTCTCTGCATATGTGTGGATTGCCGTGAGCCCAGGATGAATTAACGGTGGGCTAACAGCCGGCGACGGTGATAGCTGCTTCCCGCAGTAGCTAATCACAGTGACGTGAGGATGGTTCACGAGGAACCGACGCAGGGCGGCAGGGTCGGGGAGGTTGTGTATGTAGACCTGCCGGAGTGAAGGCAGTTCCGCTTGTCTGAGGACCACGTTAAAGAGGGGCCTGCCAGTGACTGGCGGGTGTATGTCCCTCAGGCTTGCAATCTTGAAATGGCGCATCTTTAGGGCGTTATAGACGAGCAGGCTGCCATCACGGTCTTCTAGGCTCAGATGGACAGTGTAGAGCGTCTTTATCACCGGGACGCAGGCGAGTTGACCATCATGGCACGTCGTCGTGGTACGCCACAATGTATGCTCCTCGACTTTGGGCTCCTCGACTTTGGACTTGAATGAATTCAGGAAACGACGCCGCTTTCTTTCCGGGGGGGGAGGATTGAAGCGAGACCGAGGGATGTCCCAGTCCGCGATATCAGCCGCCCGGCAGGTGAAAGCCGTGTTCTGAGAGAACACGACGACCGGGCCTGGGTTGCGTCGTGCTGCATGGGAAAGGGTGGAGCACAGCAGGGACATGGCTTCGACGTGGAGATGGTGTCGAGGCTTGTATGAGGTGTCGAATGAAATCTTTATCTGGCGCAAATATGGTGCGCGGAGCACCAATTGGTGCAGATTCCCGAGCGGTCGCTGAATGTTGCTGCCGGCAGGAGACAAATCCACGACGAGTCTTTCCGCCGGGAGGGTCTGAGTGGGGGCGTAGATTGCGAGTGCGCGGAGAGCACTCGGCAGCAGGGTGACGTGGCCTCGAAGGAGTTCTGGGAGCGTGAATCCTTCGCGAGCTGCATGGTACCGAATGCAGAGCTCATTGAGGACGACGGAGACTTTGGCTAGCTCCAGGAGATCTTCGATGAACGGTAGAAGACCGTCCCACAGCTCAAGGGGGAGGATTTCGAGCAGGGAACGGTGAGATGGTGGGAGACTGTCGTGGTTCGTCATGAGATGGTTTGATTGACAAGTGTACAGCTTCCTGTCAGCTTCCTGTCAGCTCGATTGATGTGTTAACTCTGCGGCTGATTCTTTTCTAGAGGGCACCTAGCGACGAAGGAAAGGGAATGGATGCTTCCAATGTAAATTTACTAAGCGGTCGTGCTGGTGTTAAATCGTGAACTCCTCCCCAATAATCTCCTCCGTCAACTTCCAGAGCTTTTTCGAGTTCTCCTGCCGGGGGATGAAAAGAATGAGCGACTATAACTGCCAAGTCCATGCACGTACAAGATCAGAACACGCAGCTGTGCGTTTATTGTTCGCCTCGACACCGTCGACGATGTAGGAGCCGGATTTATCTTTGCAAGGAGGTATTAGTCAAAGAACTTTGAAGGATCCAGGGTAGTACCATTGAGACGGGGATCGAACGCGGCTACGACGGTGCTGCGTAGGACAATCTATTAGTGAGATTCGCGGACAATGTGGATGCGCACGTTGCAGCGCCTTGAGGAATCGTCTTCCAGTTTCTACCCGTGGGGTTGGGCAGTCCATCTTCTGTGAGGGATCCTACGTATTGCGGAATCCGAGTCAAAAGGTTGTCAAATAAAAATAAAAGGTTGGGACGCACCCATAGCCTTCATTACGGGAACGATAGCCTCTTTTTTAAACGTGTTCGTGAAGATCACTGTGGATAGTCGTGGGGTTTTTTCAACACAACTGGAGAAGAACTGGAGAAGCGACAGACGCACCACCGGGATGCAGACTATACGCCCGGAGTTTCCCCTCCCCGCGTTTCGCAAGCTCCAGCGCCGTGAGTACGTTCGCAGCCTTTGCCTCGTGGTAGCGCAAAAACAGGTTGGTCTCTTGCGCCGAACCCGGCGCAGGCTTGCGCAATCCGGAGAAATCCAGGCCGGGGCCCATGGCGTGCACCTCGGAGGAGACTATGACTACACGTGGGAGCCACGAGGTGGACGTGGATGCGAGGAGTTTGGGGAGGAGAAGCTTGGTGAGGAGGAATGGGCTGACATGGTCGACGGCGATTTGTCCTTCGATGTCGTCGACGGTGATGGAGTAGACGCCGCTGGTGTCGGCAGCGTTGTGGATGAGGACCTGTGATGGGAGGTTAGCATCGTGTTTGCCAGGAGCATTGAGAACTTGAAGGAAATGCGCGTACGTGGAGCGGCTCGGGGTAGGCATTGACCTCTTGAGCAGCCTTGCGAACCGCAGCGAGCGACGAGAGGTCGAGCACGAGCGGGCGGATATTAGCGGTTGGAACGTCCTTGCGAATCGCATCCGCCGAGAGCTGAAGTCTTTCTGGATTGTACCCAGTGATGACGACTAGCGCGGCATGTTGCGCAATCGAGCGAGCGGTGTCGAAGCCAATACCATTGAGGGAAGTGCCAGTGATGAGGACTGGGGGAGGCGAGATGAGTTTTAGTAGACTCGGACGCGGTTCACTCACCGTTCTTGCCAGAAATCTCGCTCGCAAGCGCATCGGCTACTTCGTCGCAAGTGGTGGAAGAGCCAAAGGTAGGAAGAGACATGTCGATTGGATGGAGATTTGTTTTGGATTCATTTCCATCCCTTTTATACCTGCGAGGAAATACCGACAGTCCCGGGATCTGCAACAGCGCCGGGACGGAGTACGTAGCTCCTGGCAACGGACATTCGGCACGTCAGTTCGTACTACCATTTCGTCAGCATGTTGACGCGAACTGTCATCCACGTGACCCAGTGGTTAACGCTCTTTAACTCTGTCAACTGCGAACGGCATCCTGTCGCAGGCATTCTTCCCAGAAACTCGATAGGTCGACAGAGGAGTGTATACAGTGTAGCCTAGTGAAATTCCTGCTCTTCCTGCGAAGAATTGGCCGAGAAAAGGCGCGAACGGCAAAGAACCTCCCTTCCCCCCCCAAGTGCGTCACTGGCATCCGCCGTCAAAATTCAGAAGAGGATGGAGTCCTCTGGCAAGGTGTATATCTTATTCGTGCCAAAACAATCTGGGAACAAGCAGTATGTAACGATGGGGCGGAAATATCGTGTAACTACTCTAACCAAGGTCCAAAACAGTGAATTCAGTTCGTCGCGCCAGGTACCACGTCCACGTACGTCCTAGCACCATGAAATTTGGTGAGGATGCCAGTGTGTTGGCATAGTGGACCCTCAACATATATTTTCTAGGGAGGTAAAGCACAAGAATCTAGCGGCTAATTGCACTTGGGTGGTGCGATTGCATTTGTGAGGACCGTGACGGGATAGTATGACTTATCGTGTCCCACCTCGTCTGTCCGCTTGCGCCTTTCCTCGCCACACACACATCCGGCGGAAAATTTTACATAAGGGAGTTTTTTTTTTTTTTTGTATTATTTTATTTAAATCGGCATCGTCCTCGGCCTCGACTTGCAACGACGACCCATGATCAAAGCTTCGGAAATAACCTCTGCCCATTTTTTATTGTTTCCCAGCGATTCAAGAGCAGGTCTGTGGAAATAAAAAACGTTTTTGAGCTCGCATACGGCGTACGCACATATCGCGCCTGGGGAAAAAAAAGAACGGTGCCAGTGTGACGGGATTTTTGTGACGAGCGATTCTGTCCAGAAAAAGAAAAACGTTTACCGGCGATTCAAGAGCAGTTTTGTGGAATTAAAAAACGTTTCTGAGGTCGGATACAGCGTACGCACACATCCCGCCTGGGGAAAAAAAAGAAGGGAGACAGTCGCTGTGACGGGATTTTCTGTGACGAGCGATTTGGAAGCGGCGACTTTGCAAAAAAGGAAAAAACGTTTACGAGGGAGCGCCACCCATCCCAGGTGACTGGGTGTGGGTACTGTGCGTTCCTTGGCTGTCGGATAAGTATACCTGATTGCCTTGAATGGTAGAGTGTTTGTTTGCAGGTATGGCGGTCGTATTTCTGTGTATTCCTGGGGGGGTTCTGACAAGAACCAGCAGAGACACAATGGATAACCCTCACCAACCAGACCACCGTCCCGAACGCGAACGCAGTGGCAGGCCGACAAACGCCGCCGCCCACCGCAGTCAGCGCCACCCTCCACCACCACCTCCACCCACCCTCCCGCCCGGCGGTCCTGCGCAATATGGCCATGGCCATGGGATGGTGATACCGAGTTACTCGCATTACCCGGTGTACCCCGTTCCCGTTGCGTACCCGCCCATCCCAGTCCCAGTACCGATCCCACTGGCAGTCCCAGTACCGCATCTCATTGCCATACCACCACCATACGGCGTCCCAGCGTTTCCTCTCCACCACCCAGTGCCGCACCCACCCATGCTCATGCACGGCCCACCACCACCACCGGCTTATTCGTCCTCTGGGTTCCGCCACCCGCAGCCAGTGGACGACACCACCACCCATGGCCATTTCCGCACCAGCTTCTCGGAGAAGGAGTCAACCCGTCGATACCAGCCGCCCGCATCTACGTCCCCATACTCGTCCAACGCCCCCTCGACATCGACATCGACATCGACGAAGCATTCACCCCAAGCAGCACATCGCCTGCCCGACCCTCCTCCGGCGATAAGCCACTCCCAGTGGGCGATGTGGGTCGGCAACGTGCCCTCGGATGCGTCCGTCGACGAGCTGCTCGCGTTCTTCCAGCAGCGCCCAGACCCAGACCCAGGGGACGACGTCGACGTCGAGAACCCTGCCTACGACGCCGGCATCGTCTCCATCTACCCCATCACCCACACCCGCTGTGCGTTCGTCAACTACCGCAGCGAGACACATCTGCAGGCCGGCATCGTCGCGTTCGACGGGAGGGCGTTGAGGCCTAGTGGAGCGGGTGCGCCGTTGGTGTGTCGTGCGCGGGCGAGAGACGACGATACGCGGACGGGGGTGTGGGGACAGCGCGGCAAGGGCATGCATCGGCGATGGGTTACGAGCCAGACGACCGGCGGACGACAACGGAAGGGCAATGGCAAGGGGAAGGAGAAACGAAAGCAGCAAACCACTGGCAGCCCAGCAGGTAGCCAATCGGACGGAGGGTCGACGAGCTCGAGTCTGCTCGAGAAACACTTTCCCGACCGGTTCTTCATCTTGAAGTCGCGGACTCAGGTATGTATGGGCATGCACACTTGCTTTAGACGACGACTGATGGATTCTTTCACTTGCTCTAGGCAGACCTCGATCTGAGCGTCGAACGCGGCGTCTGGGCGACCCAGCGGCACAACGAGCCCATCCTGGACCGCGCCTTCCGTATCGCAAGGAACGTCTTCTTGATATTCGGGGTCAATCGGAGCGGGGAGTTTTACGGGTATGCGAGGTACGTCGATTCTTCTCTTGAATGATTTGAGCTGGGTGGCTGATGCAAAAGGGGCGGGATTTGCAGAATGACCAGCGGCGTTGGCGACTCGGGCGACGACGACGACGACGATGGTGGGGAGCTTGAATCGTCTAGCGCAAGTGGACCTTTGTCGCAAGCACAGTCTCAGCCGACTCTCGATGGCGATGCGGATGGATCTTCAGCGACAGATAGCAGATTCGTGCCACCGTGGCGAATAGACAGACACATGTCGTCGGAGGAGAGAGGCTTGCATCGTCGAGTCGCGATGACGAGGGCGGCTCAGTGGCAGAGTGCACCCGCTGTACTCGGTCGAGCCGAACTCGACGCGCAAGCGTTGAGCGTTGGTCGTGAGCATGATGAGCAATACAGTGAGCAGGACAAGCGTACTGGCGTTACTTCGCCCTCCATGGCCATGGCCAGCGGCTCGTACCCCTCCCCATCCCCTTCCCCATCCCCAACAACAGCCTCTCCCACTTCACCTGTAGCCCCCTCTATCGCTGCATCCGGATTCGGCACCCCCGGCCGGCCCTTCCGCATCCAATGGCTCTGCACCCACCGCCTCCCCTTCGAGCTCACCAACCACCTCCACAACCTCTGGAACAGCGGGCGGGCCGTCAAGATCTCGCGCGATGGGACTGAGCTCGAGCCCGAGGTCGGGAAAAGGATGTTGGAGGTGTGGAAGCAGCACAATGCTGGTGGCCGTGGGTCGTTACAAGGGTAGCTGGGAGACCTCGGGTGCGTTGAATCTTGAACCAAGCTGTACTAGCTGTGTATGTAAGCGTAACTTGTACTTGAAGACAAACGTCGAGGGTATACATACCCTCCGTTGGGGAGGGAAGAATGCTAGAATCGAAAAACTTACGTAAGCACTTTCCGACGTATTTTTGATGTAGAGAGTGACGTCGGTTTAGGTAGTGGTGGCTACAAGGCGCCCGAACCCAGAGCTAACACTTTATCATACGACAAGGGCGGTGGACGCTATCATGATCAGGGTTTGCAGATACTTTGAAGTGATCGGTGACTGAGAATCCCTCTTGTTCTCCAACCACCACCATGTTCTCCAATGGATCCGAGTCCGCAAGACTATTATAACTTCCCTTCCTTCAGCTTCAAGCTTCAAGCTCCTCCCGCGTTTCCTTCGTCGCCGCGGCCGCTCATCCACATCACTTCTGCCCGGGCCAGCCCGAGCTCGTCATTCTACTAGTACTAGTACTGCGGTTCCCCCACTCGAGCTCTGGTATCAAGTGGCTCGGACTCGGATCCGCCAAATCTTCTCGCCGTCGACGTCTCTGGTGTTAAGTACTTCTGTTTAGCCTGGACGCTGCTTGTGACGGAGACAGCGAAGGACAGTGTCTATGTCGACAACATTGCCATTGGGTTGCAGGACGATGTCTCCGTGTAGCGATTCAATTTCTGCGCGGACAGGATCCGGGCATGGTCGTCCGTCGAAGCAACTTATGAAGCACCGAAGCCATATTCCCGCATGAACGATGACGCATCGGCAAAAAATTCATTTACCAAATGCCGAGCGATGCTGCCAAACTTAAAAGCAATTTCGCATCCTTCTCCGGTCTACCTTCGCTTCCCTCCACTCATCAGCAAATGGCCGCTGCCGCTGCCTCGACAGAGCGCGATCCCCTCCTCCACAAAGCCAACGCTGATGCAGAGGGTCGACTACTAGTTGGGCCGTCGGAGATTTCTGCCAGCACTCGACGACGTATTTTGGCCGGGATATGGATAGGGACGTTCCTCGGAGTGAGTCGTATCGTCTCCAGGCTCTCCCTCCGTGCTCATTGAACACAGGCATTGAATCGTGAGCCCTCAACTACCTTCTGTTTCTTAACCGTCGGCCTGACTGTGCCGGGTGCGTCCCAGTTACTCTTGTACCCACCAGTGAGTGCCTCTCAACGCGTAGTAAAACGTCTGTAACCCTCCCCAGTGATACCCGCGATATCCTCCGAGTTCCAAAAGTTCCACCAGGGAAGTTGGCTCGGAACTGCGTACGTCCTTGTCCTGCCCTTAGCAAGCATTTGAGATGTCAGATATTGATTTTAAGACAGAAATTTCCTGGCATCCTGCACGTTTACACCCCTCTACGGTCGCCTCTGCAACGTCATGGGTCGTCGCCGAGCTTACCAAACGGCAATCCTCTTTACCGCCGCCGGCGCGCTCGCGTGCGGCCTTTCGCCGAATATGGAGTGGCTCATCGCGGCTCGATTTGTGGGTGGTGGTTTCTATATCCTGGGTTGTGTGGTACAGCTGACCACGCGCCTAGGTCGCGGGTATGGGCGGCGGTGGAGTCTTCACGGCAACAACGTACGTTTCGGGTTCTGATTGCAATCCATTCAAATTTATGCCCACTGCACGCAGGATCATCGTCAGCGACATGTACTCGTTGAGAGTAAGTTGCACCTTTCCTCGGAATCTGTGCTTGTATCGATTCTTTCAGAACCGAGGTCTGATTCAGGGTATCGGCGCCTGTTTCAACAGCGTTTGTTGACTTGCTCTAAGGCGCTCTGACTTCCCACTGACTCCCCAGATAGCTGGGCATGGGACTGGGTGGTCCCCTCGGCGGCATAATTACTGATTTGTACGCCACTCACCGTCTTCTCCAAATGACCTACCTAATCGTCGCAGATTCGGGTGGCGCGCCGCCTTCCTCATGCAAATCCCGCTGTTCGTAGCGTCCGCCATCATGGTTCACTTTAATATCAACTACGTTACCGCCGTGAGGCTGATCATTTATTTCGAGTCCATCGTTCCTTTTAACTCATTACGGTTGCAAGGGCAAATCAAAAAGCGCAAAAGAGATCTTGAAGAGAATCGACTATCTGGGGAGCTTCACGCTCCTCATATTCGTCGGATCCTTTTTGTTATGCCTCAGTTCGCGGTACAACGAGAGCCTCCCGGTGCGTGTCACCCCCTAGCCATCTCAAAAGCTTATAATATTAATGACCGTCCAAAGTGGCTCGACCCCCGCGTCATGCTCCCTCTCGTTCTCGCCGCAGTCTTCTTCATCGCGTTCCTCGTCGTCGAAATACTTGTCGCCCCGGAGCCAGTCATGCCACCTGCGCTGCTGCGCCAACGGATCCCGGTCCTCATCGGCACATCCGACTTTTTCGTCACTGCGTGCACATTCTCCGTCATGTATTTCTTCCCGATGTGGTTCCAGGTGGTGACGCTCGAGAGCGCGTCGACTGCGGGTCTGTTCACTTCCTCCTCCTCCGGATCCTCGGCAATCCGCTCTAGATCCTACCACGCCAACTAACCCCCTCTTTTTGCTGTAGGACTCCACCTCATGCCAAACAGTGTATCCCTCTCCGCAGGCTCACTCTTTGCCGGCTGGATAATGCACCGCACCGGCCGCTACAAAAACCTCAATCTCATCTTCGGCCTACTCCCGTTCTTTGGCGTGACGTTCATTTCCCTCCTGCGCGAGGATTCCGGGTGGATCCAGTCGTGGCTTAGCATTGTTCGTTGCTTTCCGTTGGTTTACTCATGGAATTAATATTTATTATTCGCCGTGTAGATTCCATTCGGGTTCGGCAACGCGGTGGTGCTGCAGACGATGCTCGGTGAGTGAGACTGCGGCCACTGCGGGGGAAATTGCTCACCTTCAATTAATTTTCATTCCGCGCACTGCAGTCGCGCTTCTAGCTCACCTTCCTGAATCCCAAATGGCCGTCGGCACAGGATTCACGCAGTTGTTCCGCGGGATAGGTACGTCCACGCTTTATCATGCTACATGCTTTTGAGTTTGCTCCTCAGGTCAAGTCGGCGGCGTTGCCATCTCGTCAGCGATATTCCAATCGCGTTTGGACGGAGAGCTGCGGAGACGCTTTCCACCGGGTTCGGATGAGGTGTGTGGTGTGTCAGCGACTCTTTCTTCTGCTGGATTCTGATCACGACTCGGAATAATACAGCTAATCATGAACATCCGCCGCTCGAGCGCGGTCATCCGGCAACTGCTGCCAGAGCAACAGCGTCTCGCGCGGGACTCGTACGCGGTCAGCTTGAAGGCGGTGTATGTCTTTGCGGCGTGCTCGACGTTCGTGGCTTACTTGGTGCGCTTGGCGGTAAGTTTCAACGCTTTATATATATTGAGAGGGGGCTCATCGCGGCGTATGTAGATTCCGGACCAGGACCTGGATAAGGGCAGAGGGCAGCCCGAGGCGACTTCAGATCCGTCTGCTAGGGCTAGGGCTCCGGAGTCGTTGATTGGCACGACTGGCACTGCGCCACTTCAATCGTCGACGAACGTGAGCGCTGCGGACGGAAGAGTTTAAAGGGTCGGGGCCGCAGTCAGATCCATACAGTCTTCAAACAATGCCATGGACATGGACTCGGATATTGGTGATACATTACAGTGCTATAATACATGTTTTAAAAATTGGTGCGGTCGGCTTCAGTCCCACCCTGCTGCAAAACGACGTCAGATTCGACGATTTGGACGGAGTGCGTGAACGCAACGAACCTTGCGCTCGATACCCTTTTCCTTCAACCCGGGGTTCTTGGTCATCGAGCCAGCCAGTTTCTCTGCGCCGCCTAAAAGAGGACTCGGATCAGCTGAGGGGCAAGAGGAAGACTCAAGAAACGCACCGACGATCTTGTCCCCAACGCTGGGCTTGCCCGTCCCGTAGGTCTGCGGGGTCGTCGTATCTTCTTGGTGGATCGGGTGCTGGGTCGAGGTCGCCGTGGCATGGTAGTTCTCAGCACCAGCACCAGTACCATAGGCGTCCGACAGGGTTGGGTTGGTTCCCGCTCCTGTTCCCGAGCCGACACCGTCGTTGGCGCGAGTGTCGAACCGAGGGTGAGCGCGCGCGTCAGCGCCGCTGCCTGCATCGATGCCGCCCGAGTTGCCAGGTCCGCTGTTGGCATCCATGGCGGAGGTCCCGAAAGTACTCGTAGCCGCTGAGGACCAGTATGAGCCAAGGAGACAAACAGTCGAGGTAGCTCACTCTGTCCAGCACCACCGCCTGTTTGCGAGACACCGTAGTCATCGTACTGAGTGCGGCCGGCACCAGTACCAGTCCCAGTACCAGGGTCTGCGATGACATGGTTAGAGGCCAGAACGCAGAGAAGGAGACGGAAACGCACTCTGCCCGTGGTCAATATCGCGCTGCTGCTCGTAGATGTTGTTGTTCGTGTAGGGAGAAGTCATGTTTGGGTGTTGCCTCAATCGAGGGTCATAGACGGAATATATAGGGATTGAGGTGGATTCGATGACCTCGCAGATGACGGGACAGCTCCATTAACTCGCTGACGAGGAGCTGACATGACCGAGGAAAGCAAAGGCGAAGTCACTTCCAGTGACGTGCACTCTTGCCTCTTTCGTCCGCACCACCACTCGGCTCCATGCATATGGCCGTACCGTCACCATCGTCATCCTTCTCCGCCCATGGATGGTGGGCGCGTTAAAGGGGCCGACAAGGTTAGACGCTCCCTTGACAACAACTCGGAGAAAAGATGACTGACAACCAGAACTATCAGGTTCGCTGCATAGTCGCTGCTAAGTTATCTCGGTAGCTGACGCGCCCAAGGAAATGAATTCGAAGCAAGCAGCGGACTCGTCCAATCCCAATGTTTTTCGCGTATTGCCCTTCCTGCCTTGCAAGTTTTTTGCTGACCGTACTTTCTATACCTCAGACGAGTCTGCGCGAGACCAGAGTGAACGACCAGCAGCCACAGCGATTCGGCCAGGTTCGTCCTTTGTCCTTCGTTCCCATTTCTCTCGCAAAATCGCAAGCCCCCTCACGAGATTCCCAGCATCAGCATAACATCCCTCTCCTCCCGGCGCCGGCGGGGTCCATACACATTATCAACGGCGACTACCCTCCCAACCACGACCAGGTCCGTCCGTCCTTCTTCGTCGTTCCCGGAGCCAAGTCGCTCACGACATTGCATCTACATCGACAGCATAACACCGCTCTCCTCCCTCCATCCTCGGATTCCGCCGACTCGGATGTGCCAGCCAACGACCCAGAGACCGTGCAGACGTCTCCCAATCACACGCAAGGGCAGGTTCGTCTTGGTCCAGTCCTCCCCCACCCGCTTACAGCCCCTGAGGCTCTCCCGCCTCCGCTTCCGGGTTCTGCCGCTGAACCGGCTGCAGTCACCCGTCAAGGCAACGTGCGTAGTCTCTCCCTCGCTCGCTCGCTCGACACAAGCTCATCCCCTGCGGCTAGCCTGACTCTGACTCTGACCCCGCTCTCCCGATACGGGAGCTCCATGAGGAAGGCCCCGGAATGCCCTCGAAGGAACTCGACTATGACGCTATAGAGTCCCGGGGGGATAGTGGGATTCACACACGAACACAGATGGTGCGTTTTCATCATACCAGTGCCCTGTATACGTTCTGAGTCGATTCATTCATCCAGTCCACGATTCACCCGACACCCGGACCCGGACCAGGCCCGCCTACGACCAGTAACGACAACGACCCAGCGACGACCTCGCTGCCAGAATCAAATACCAGCCAGCTCCAGCCCCAGCCCCAGCCTCAAGACCGACTCGGAGACCACAGCGGAGAAGGCGTCGGCGCTCTCACAGGCCTGGGCAAGGTCGAGCACGTCATCGGGACTATCCTGGGCAGCGACAAGCTCAAGGCAAAGGGGGCGATGAAGATGCGGTAGCGGGTACTATTAGTACTATCGTCGGTGTGGCCAAACCTGCATGGAACTGACTTCCCTTCCTGGCTGTCCCCGAATACTGGTCGTGTAGAATCATCACTTAGCAGCATTCGTACGAGATTGGGCGTTGAATTAACCATTTGGTCAACGCGCTAGGCGCAGTATTTCAGCGCTAATTTCGGCGAGGATTGGGTAGACGATTCAGACGCTCGGAGTTTTGACTCAGGCTTGAAGCCGAGTTTTGTGCGCGGGAAGCTTGGTCGTTGGGGCTCGAGGTCAGCGATGCGAGCCTCTGCTTCAACAATGCGAACGGAGTCCGGAGCTTGCAATCATCGGATAACGAGGCCAAAAAAACAAACGAGATGGACGTTCAGGACAAGACGCAAGTGTCACAATCACTGGCAAACTTGCTCCCTTCCCCCATGTCGCTGGCTGAGCAAACACCTCTGCTAGGTGGCGATGGCAACGAAGACGCGCTCGACCCGCTCGGGGTTCGCTACCTTCTAATCCAACACTTCTCCAGGTATGACCGACGCTCGCCTCATGGTACGATCTCACGAAAAATCGCAGCGCATGGGGCGACAGGACCGCCGAATTCGCGCTTTACCTCTATCTCATCGTCTTCTACAAGGACACTCTCCTCCCGTCCTCCATCTTTGGCTTCTCAATGACACGTAATAAATGTGTTCTCCTCACTCGAAAGGCAATTCTGACAATCTTTGCCGCAGTAACGGGAATCCTCCTCTCGCGATGGGCGGGTCGGCTCGTGGACAAAACTTCAAAGCTCCCAGTCGTGCGCTACTCCATAATCTCGCAGAAACTCTCCGCACTGAGCGCATACACCTGCGTCGCCTGCTTGCGTCTATTCCACGACCGTTTCTCCTTCCAATCCTGGTCCGTCTTCACCCTGCTGGTCTTCTCCGGATGCATCCTACAATTCTCCAACACCACCATCTCCATTGCGGTGGAACGGGACTGGGCTACGTGCCTTGCCGCGGGCTCGTCACTCAAGCTCGGAAAGCTAAATACCTCTCTGCGACAGATAAATCTCCTATGCAAGCTCGTGGCACCGCTCTTCGTCTCCTTCCTCACCGTCACCTATGATCAAAAAGATGCGTCGACGTCGATTATCGTCCTTGGCGCCGTTGCGGCGCTCACGCTGGTCTTCGAGGTGTATTGGATTCAGATTGTTTACAGTCGTTTTCCGGTCCTGGCAGCAGAGCAAGCACGCAAGGACGCTGAGATAATGGCTGTGGCTCAGAGTGCAGTCCACTCCGACTCCTCCGAAACGGTGGAACGTGCTTCGCGTCTCACCGACATTATCAAGAGTGCGCTGAATATCCCAGACTGGCAGGAATTCGTTCGCCTGCCTGTTTTCCTCTCTTCGCTCTCCATCTCGCTGCTGTATCTCACCGTCTTGTCGTGGGTACCGTTCTTTTTGCCAAGCTGCGCATACCTGACTCTTATAACAGCTTCGAAGGCACGATGCTTGGATACCTCAAGACACTAGACTTCCGGGACGATTTCCTCGCGGAAATGCGTGGTTTGTGCGTTCTTACAGGCCTCATCGGCACCGTCGTTACCGTTCCCCTCGAAACCAAGCTGGGCTCAGCAAGGGCGGGCAGCTGGAGTATTTGGTGAGCCTCCTTTCGGCCTGGGACTGGCTCAAGCTGAAATGTCCGTAGGTCAATGGTCGTCTGTCTCCTGCCAGTCATGGCCTCCTTCTACATCTTCGGACCACGCAATACTCTCGGTGCAGTCTTGCTCTTCGGTGGTACGCGCTGTAGCTTCTATTCTTCCTTCGGCGTGGTTCAAAGATACACGCAGGAATGGCCCTTTCGCGCATCGGTCTCTGGTCATTCGACCTCATTCAAACAAAACAGCTACAGGAAGCTCTTGCGACGCACGGGCGGCGTAATACCATTACCGCGCTGCAGTTCACGATGCAGAGCGTTGCGGATTTGCTCAAGTGGGTTTTATCCTGACCATTGAGCCCCAGCTGACGACGATATCCACAGATACGTCCTGACGATGTTCCTCTCGCGCCCATCGCAGTTCCGCTACGCCACACTCGTCTCGTTCTTGAGCGTTCTATCCGGCGCGACGATCTATTTGGTGTACCTCAAGCAGGAGCGCGGACATATCTTCCATGCACCGCAGGAATGGATCCGGAAGATATTATGATCTACAGACTTTACAGTATGTCTATTGGACTCCCGCTTCCTTCCCACTGACCCCCGCTAGCGTAGCATGCTATCTATTATATGCCCGCAAATCACCAGAAATGTATCGTTCCAGCATCCATCCCAGCACCCAGCCGTATTTGGACAACGTTGCTCGAGAGTGAAGAGAACTGTACGAGGATGAGCTATGATTCCTGAGAAACGAATCAAAAAACACACCCCAACCCCAATAAACTCCTCCGCTAGCGCGGTCAAGATGCCCATATCCACTGCCTGACTGACCGCGCGCGCCTCCGGCCCGAGCTCCAGATCCAACGAAGTCGCGATGCTTTCCCACCCATCCGCACGCAGGGCCTGCACCAGCTGTGATACCCACTCGGCATCGCCGTTGGTCGCAATGAATATGCTTCTCAGCATTCCTTTCCCTCGTACTTCTGCCGCCCGCGTGACGATGTCGTCGATCCCGGGGAAACAATGCCGCAGGAGTGCGTCCTGGGTCGACATGCCCTCTGGGACATCGCGGTAGTCGGGAAGCTGCTGCCACACGAAGGACTTGTCTATTCCGAGCCAGTGTTGCGAAGCGAGGCTGGCGTTGGGGATGAGTCCAGGGATGCCCATGTTGTTCCATGCGTTGTAGCCTGCGCCCATGGCAGAGAGGAAGGCACAGTGGCCTTCGTAGTCACCGCGTCGGACATGGAGGCCTAGCAGGCCGGGTATTGGCGAGGAGGATGCAGCAAGGGGTGCAAATGATTTGAATGGATTTATGTTCTCGAAGGGAAGGAGGTTGGCTGGTGCAGTGGTAGAGCTTGGGGCAATGATGTGGAAGTTATGCGAGAGTGCTGCCGTCACCAGCGGCGACCATGCAAAGTTCCGTAGCACCGGCGACGAGCCGTACGAGGGCCACGCGCTGATCATCCACGGAGCGCCAATGAGTCTACACAAGCCGGTCAGCATGAAGAAGATTCGAAAACATAGCAGGACGTACACGTAGTGAAAGATGGAGGTTTCCTCCACGCTCACACACACGTCCTTTATCCCCCGCAGCTTCTCAGCCCATCTCGCCATTATTTCCGCCCCTTCGACAGCCACTGGATCGTACCCAAACCCGCCCTGGACCTTATACACATTCAGCACCTTCACCTGGTGCCGCGGGCATACAATGTTCCACCATTCTTCCGAAACGGACCGCCGTGTTAGTGCGTCCTCGTCTGGATTACTCGAGAACGGACCGCCACCGACGGGACCCGAGACAAAAGCATTCATAGGAATATGTAGCATGTGCCGGGTGCCGTTGGGGAGGGTGTCGGGGAACGGCGGGTGGTCCCGGGGGATGTACTCGGGAAAGACGTAGGCACGGTCGCTAAGATGGGCGAGGTGGGCATTCAAGAGTCTGTTCTTTGATTAATGAAGGTTAGGAAGGAACCGCTTCGTACGCACTGCTCTTGGAAGACGTTGTTCCAACTGGGAACTGAATCAGCTGTGCGCAGATACTCGAAAGCTTACAACTTTACCCACTTCCCCAAGACGCGTGCGGTATTCGAAGGTATCTTGCGGCCTCTTCAACAATGTTCCATGAAGAACAGTACGCACACACACCTCGGTTTTTTGCTGCCGCCCTTTACCCGACTGAACTGGGAGTGCTGGGGAAGCTCCCGCTCATAATTCCACACGTTTTTGAACGTTGGGTGTCCCAGCATCTCCACCGCCGCGTCATCTGACATCATTGGGAACGATGGGGGCTCTGGCGTTGCTGGAGGCACATCGACGCCGAGCTCCCATTTGCGGGGGTACAGATACCAAACCAAAGCAAGACCGAAGAGAGGTCCAGCAATGAAGGCGAAGATACGAGTCGAGCGAGGGCTGCAGGAACGCGGGGCCATCACAGCTATGCGACCGAAGAGAGTTGACCAGTGTGGAGGGGAGAGAGCGGGAGGACAGCCTTTTCCATCTCAAGAAGATTGGCGTCAACCGAAGAACGGTTTGTCCGTAACTCGCAGCGTGGGTACACGAAAAAGGCAATTGTCCCGACCTCGGAACGCGGGCGGCCTTTCCCTCAATCTGTTCCAGTACCGCTGTTCGGGAGTCGACTAAGTAGTTGCCGACCGAGAGTCCGAGTCGAGGCTTCGGCGACTGGTGAGTACTTTTTGCGGAGCACTCTTGCGAAAGCAGTTGCCTCCAGAGGCTTGAAAGGGTACAATTGCCTCGGCAGTGGTAGGTACCATGCGCAGCAGTGGTACAACATGGTCGAAGCTAACCAATGATGTGTCACGAGTTTGCTGTGACTCGGAGTTTGAGCGTTGCAACGTACTTACATCGACAGAAAACTTGAGAGGCTACTCTGCGATACGAAGTGAGTTGCGTTATCTAGGAGGAACTTGAGATTTGGCCCTTGGGATGTACGGCAAGTAAGCAGCATCGCTTTCCGTGCTGACAAACGTCGCGACGAGCATCGCCTGTTGGATAGATAGATTCCCGTGCCGTGTATTAACCTCCTTCCTTCCTTCCTTCCCGGGCACTGGCATGTCCTTAGTATCGTAGCGGCGGAAATAGGAAGAAAAAAAAGATAGCGGGAGATACATTCCCGTCTCGCTACTTCAAGCAAATTCTCACAGCGTGCAAATCGGTTAGCGACGAGCGCCGCCTGTTTTCTACTGTTACTACTTGTTAGATGCCCGGGCATCTTGATTAATACAATAGCGGGTAGCAAGAATACAGTAGCGGGTAACAATACACTCCCGTCTCCCTGCTTTCAGCAAATTCTCACAAGAAAGTATGTAGCGCAACTGTCAAAATCGACAAAGGGCCTCTGTGCTGCCCTCCGAACTTTAGGCTGCCCATCAGATTTCATGCAAATGTAATATGTACATAACCCTGCGAACCCGCAGGCAAATCCATACTGTACAATACCGAATACGAAAAAAAAGCGCTCCCCTCATCACAGCCCCTCTGGCAAAACACGATAGACCTATATCCAAATAAGTTCAGGACGGCCCTCGAAAAAGAAAAAAACACCAAAGACATACCTTACAAATCCCGCTCTTCAAGTCCTCCAAGCGATAACTCGCCGCCTCCACCGTCTGCGCCCCAACATGCTGATTCGCCTGAAACACCCTCACTTTACTCTTCTTTGCCTCAAATTCGCTCACAACGCCGACCAGCGGCTCCCCAGCGCCGACCGTCTGACTATAGGTCGTGAGTCCCTTGTGACCCTTGAACTTTGCGTCAAACAGCACGACGACGTCGCCCGGCATGATATCGGTCAAACGCTTCTGGACTACGCCCGCAGATTGCGAGTAGACGAGGTATCCCCATGCGTGCGAGGCTGGTACTGGTCCTGCCACTGGGCGCGCGGCGCTCGGCGTCTCCTTGAGTGAGGCGTTTACGAACCCCGCATACGTCCCATCGCCCACCAACGTCTTCTTCGACCGGTCAAACAGCTGCGTCGCCGTCTCGCACAGATGCACACCCACGCGGCCCCAGATCGCCACCAACTCGTCGGGCGAATAGACAACCTCTGTGGGCTTGGGCTTGGTCTCTGGCCGCTGCTGACTGGATTTCGGGTGTTGGTGCGGGTGCTGGCTTGATCCCTCGACAGCAAACGTAGTGTCGATACCGCCGCCGAAATCGAGGCTGCCAGTCGGGATCGAGGGAAGCTCCCATTGGGAAGACGCCGACATGCTGTCGGCAAGGTCGGACGGGGTTTGCACGACAGGTGGGGTTGGTGGTGTAGCCCTCGGAGGAGGAAGTCGACTGCTGGGGCGGGCAGACGGTGGTGGTGGTGGTGGTGGGGATGCGTATTCTTCCGGATCATCGACCATGACGAACTCTTGGGCTTGGGCTTGGGCCTTCGAAGCCCGTCTACTAGCAGACGATGGCCCAGATGTGTCTCCCGAAGCCGAGGACTTGCGTGACGACATCTGGGTACTAGCTCTCCGATTCTGGGGCAACCCTGTCGGAACGGGCGGTCGACCAGCCGGAATGGACGGTGACGGCGCTTGTGCGGATGATACCGAGCCATGGTGCGTGCCTCGCCTTGGAACAGGCGGAGGAGCTTCTTCATCATCATCTTCTTGCGCGTCCTCGTGCCTGATCTCCTCAATCTCGCTCTCCTCGGCTTCCACCCTGACGCCATCCTCAGAGTTGGTCGTCATGCCCTCGCTTTCGTGCTCCGAGTCTGTCTGCGGTCGCGACCTAGCAGGAGGCGAAGCAGCAGCGCTCAAAGCCCTCGACTGTTGCGGCGGCAACCCAGCCGCAAACGGCACCATCCCAATGCGCATACCGCCCATCCCGGCAAGCTTCGCCGCAATCCGCTG
Source organism: Mycena amicta (assembly GCA_029282125.1). Classification (NCBI taxonomy): domain Eukaryota; kingdom Fungi; phylum Basidiomycota; class Agaricomycetes; order Agaricales; family Mycenaceae; genus Mycena; species Mycena amicta. Next base: position 556,640 of record JARIHP010000004.1, on the reverse strand, counting down.
CTTCCGCGCCCTCTCCTCCTCCTCCTCGTCTCCTTGCGGCTCTTGCTCTTCCGCGGGCGTATCCTCCGAAGCCTGCGACGAACGAGTGCGCGGAACTGGAATCGGGGGTGCAGCTCCAAACTTGATACCACCGAGCTTCGCCATCCGCTCAGCGATAGTGCGTCTGCGAGCCGCCTCCGAATCTTCCTGGACCGGTGCTTGTACCAGCTCGGGTTCAGGCTCGGGGACTTCAGCAGCTTCCCCACGCAAATCAGCCCTCGACCCACGTCTGCTCGGACTGTGGAACGCCGGATCTATCGGGTCTAGAACAGCGTCAGACACAACAAGACAAAAAAGCACAAGACACGCACCACCTTCCTCTTCATCCAAAATCTCCGTCGGAGACCGTTTGTCAAATATCGCTGACGCAGGTGAAAGCAGGCCCTCCGTAGCCGTACTCGAGCCACGATACCGCCCGCCGGCAGTGATAATCATACTGGGACGATGGTGGTGGGGCTCTTGAGGAATATCGATATCGTCGGCTTCGTCAGGAGGGACAGATCGCGGGACGGCGGCGATACGTTGAAACGCTCCTCCTATCTGCTGCTCGAAATCGTCGTCAACAGGTTCTTCCTCGATATCTTGTAGATCGTCGACAGGCGGGGGCGGAGGAGGGGGTATCGAGCGCGAGGCCCGTCGGGGAGGGGGCGGCGGAGCCACAAGTTCCTCTTCCTCGGCATCCCACGAATCGTCCATACCGTCATCCTCCTGCTCTCCTTCCATTTCCTTCAAAACGGGCGGCGGTGGTGGTGGTGCAGGCACAGACCGAGGCGGGGGCGGAATCGAGCGACGGTGCTCTGCAGCAGGTCGTGGCGGAGGAGGGGGAGCCGGTTCGTCGTCCTGGTACCCATATTCATCTTCCTCCGTCTCGACGGGTTGTGGTGGTGGTGGTCTCGGAGGAATCGAACGTCGATGAGTCGGATGTGGAGGCGGGATCGGCGAGACCTCCGCTTCTTCTTCCTCTTCGTCGTCTTCTTCCACAAACTGGTCAGGCTCCTCGACCTCGACCTCCCTCGGCGGGGGCGGTACATACCGCGGCGGGGGCGGCACGGAACGACGATATTGTTCGGGAGAACGAGGTGGTGGTGGTGGTGGTGGCGCTTCCTCTTCGTCTTCCTCTTCTCCATTCCCCTCCTCCTCAGACCGTCGTTGCTCTAACGCGGGACCACCACCACCCCTCCCACTATCGTTGCTGGCCTCTCGCACCATCCGCACAGGCTGGGCTTGGTCTTGAGCTTGAGCTTGATACCGTTGTTGTTGTTGTCGTACTTGTTCCTCATCGGTTTGCGTGCGTGCGTGTATTTGAGCCGAATCTGGGAATAATAAATAACGATTTTTTCAAGGGGTACACATCACGAGTAAGTAAGGATTGAAAAGAAATGCAAGACGAAGGAGGGATGGTAAAAAAAAAAAAATGAAAATGAAAAACGGGTAGGATGAATGAATCAAGATCGAAAGAAACGGCAAGGGCTGTCCTGCAGATAGCTGGGACGCAGCCAAAGCCGAAAAAGGGAAGGCAAGAAGAAAAAAGAAATGAAAGAAAAAAATCAATATTCACCGCTATCTTTATCATCTTCTTCGTTCCTCTCCCTTCCCTCCCTTGCCTCCCCAGCAGCACTCTTGACAGACGATTGCGTGCTTTGTCGCCTCAACTGCGGCGGCGGCGGCGGCGGTAGCGGCCGAGCTTGTGCCTGCACCTGCACCTGTGCAGCAAACGGATTAACCCCGCCCATCTTGGCCATCCGTTCCATAACGCGGCGTTTCCGGGCTACTTCCGGGTCTTCCTCTTCTTCATCTTCATCTTCATTGGCATTCGCATTGGGGTTTTCCGGGTCCGGGCTGGCGTTGTCGCTGTCAATGGTATTATCACCCGCGTTTTCGTTGTCGTTTTCGTTGTGGTGGGTAACGTCGTCCTCGTCCTCGTCCTCGTCACCAACCCCCGCCCCCGCCCCCGCCCCCGCCTGGGCCTGCAACTGTGCTGCAAACGGATTAAACCCGCCCATCTTCACCATCCGCTCCGTCACGCGGCGTTTCCGCGCTGCCGCTTCCGAGTCTTCTTGATCGTCGGGGCTGGCGGCGTGTTCCTCGGTCGCGTCGTGTTCCTCGGCGGTGGTAATCTCCTCTTCCTCCTCCTCCTCCTCCTCCTCCTCTCCGCCATCACCCGCTTGCGACTGAGCCTGGGCCTGAGCCTGCAACTGTGCCGCAAACGGATTAAACCCGCCGCCCATGGCTATCTTGGCCTTCATCCGCTCCGTCACGAGCTTTTTACGCGCTACTGCGTCTTCCGAGTCCGAGTCGTCCTCCATCTGTGTCTGTGTCTGGGGCTGGGGCTGCGTTGGAACGGGGACCGGGGCGAGGACGGGAGATGGAGAGGGAGATGGAGAGGGAGCGATATCGGTTTCGAGTTCGGCCTCCTCCTCCTCCTCCTCCTCCGGGACTTCGACAGACCGCTCATCCTCGTTCTGCATTTGCACCTGCAACCGCTCTGGCTCATCCTCATCCCCGTCCTCGTCTTCCCCTTCCCCTTCCCCATCCTCATCGACATCGTCGAAATCCTCCTTTGTCGCAGACGTGATATCTCCCACGACCACACTCGCAGCAGGCGGTACATGGTGATGGGACGGCGCAGCAGCGGGAGACTCTGACTCGCCCGACTCGTCCCGCGTCAACAACAACGGCGTCTGAACGACGTCCCGCTCCTCTTCCTCCTCCTGCAGGGTTTCGTCATCTCCTCCGGTTTGGAGTAGAGCCGGTTCCGGTTCTGCAGCGGCGGTAGCAGGACTTTCCTCCGCAATGGGTGGTGGAGATACCGATGTCGATTCGGGTTTTTCTTCAGCAACAGCAGGCGGGGGCGGTACCGGCGACGGCGATGGCGCGTGTTTCTTCCTCGGAGGAGCGGCTCGACGGGGAGCGACAGGCATGGGCATGGCCAGCGCGGGTGGGGTTGGCGAGTGTGCTGGTGTGTGTGTTGCGGATCCCGATTCCGATTTGGGTGTTTCTGCGGATGCTTTCATTCAATATGTGCTAATGTGAGAGAGAAAAACGACGGACCTGTATCGTCCTTGAGGATATTCGCGTGTTCGGGTATGGATGCCGGGATGGACGGAGACCGGACGGGCATAGGCGGCGACGTTGGTGGTGACTCGACCGTGGCTGCAGGGATTGAAGGCGATGCTGAGATATAACTGAGTTATCATCGAGTTCTCGACACGAAAGAAACGTTACCTGTGGGTGATTTGGTCTCGAGGCTCTTGACCGACTGCGAGTCTTCGCTGGTGCGTCTCTTGACGGGCACAGGGGGCTTTGCACCGAATACAGGCGGGCCCATGCCGACGCGAGCTCCACCGAGGCGGGCCATACGTGCTGCGATGGCTGCGCGACGCTGACGCTCTTCTTCTTCTGGATCGATTTCGGCCTCCTCGCCGTCATTCGCCTCGACCTTGTTCTCTCCTTGCTCTTCTTCGTCACCCAGAGGCGGAGACGCCTTCTCCACCACCAGTTCGTCATCTTCGTCGCCCCTGGGCTGCGATGGTGTCGGTGAAACGACGGGAATGACTTGCTCCTCGACTGGTGGTTTAGGCGGCGGGACCCACTTCTTGCCTGTCCCCACAGGCTTCGGTGGGGGTGCTGGTGCGGACCCGCCAAAGGCTCCTCGACCCTGGAGAGCTGCCATCCGGTCCTTCAAACTCCCGCCAGCGCGTCCAATAGCGTCCTTTGCATCGCTTGCGCTCATTCCACCCGTTCCAGCCTTGACAACCCCGCTGTCTGCACTCCCACCAGAGTCAAACGAAGCGCTGGCAGTCTCCGCAGGCGGGCTGGGCGGCTTGGGCTTCCATGATACGCCGCCAGTGGGTTTGGGACGGAGTGGCGGTGGGCTGGGCTTCGAGTCGCCTGCGGAGCTGGGTTTCTCGAAGGCCGCGATACGGTCCCGCAGCGAGCCGGGCTTGGGTTTGGGCGGGGGTGGGGCGTCGGCCATCGACGCGTGGCGCAAAGAAGGTCGTGGTTACGGCGAGGTGTGACGGGTGATGGTGATACCCGTGACGGCACTATCTAATCTTATCGCGCACCATATTAATGTTAAGAACACCAGTTATTAACATCTGACCATAGCCCTGGTTAGTAGAATCGTCTGAGTCCTAGCGCCAGCAGAAGCGACAGGAAGCGACTGGTCAGTGGTCACACCTTTGGCAGTCACATTCTTGCTCTTGACTCTTGACCTCACGCTCTGATTCTGGTCCACAGTGACAACTCTGTCTCTGCGCCTCTCGATATAACCTTCCTCCCATTTCCCATCCGCAAGCTCGAGCCATGGTAGAGCTTCTCTTCCAGCAGTACTCTCGATTCGGCCCTCGAAAAATCCGTTCCCATCGCTCTCGTCTTTCGTCTCTCATGACTCGGACTCGAAATCTCCGGTCTACCATGGCGAACTATGCTCGCCGACGTCCCCATGCTCCGCAATAGTAATCTCACGGCCTGAAGGCGGTCCAAAGAAGAAGAGGCATAACTTTCGAGTTCGAGTGGACAGTGGACCTCAAATTGCTGCAACAATAAAATGTCGCCCGCGAAAACTCGGCTCTTGGTTCCTCGCTCGTTGACGAGCGCGTATATAAGCGGAACGCCCTGCGATTCTCAGCGATTCGACGCCCAGCACTTTTTCCGCTTGGCTCCAGGTAATGGCGCATACAGTCCGCCAGGCCCTAGAGTCCTCTCGACAGTATTACCGTCAAGTAACTGAGCTAGGCTGGCTGTGATGCCATCGATTTGGCACAGCCTGTCAAACGGCTTCTTGCCTCCTACTTCCATGACGGTTAACGATCTCGAGCTCCCATTCGAGCTTGAGCGCGAAATCTTCGAAACAACTGCCAGGGAGCACCCAGAAATGCGCTATCCGCTCCTCTTCGTCGCCCGTCGCGTCTACATTTGGTGACTCGTTCTTCATCGCCGCTGTTGCGCGTCTCACGATTCGCATTTGCCTCGTCTTCAGGATCCTGCCTCAGATCTACAGATCTCTAGTTTTCCTTGGCGACGGCATGCATCCCAATATCCCAGGTCCATGGACATCAACGGGGAGCGTGCACGTCCGCCATCTTGTGCTGTCTGCCCATTCGCAGGAGATTACATCTATGCATGGGGATGTGCTTCAGGTTTGCACTGGGGTGACGCATCTTCTTCTTGGATCGAGTAGATACGATGAAGCTCGTCGGGAGGCTTTCGTCAAGCTGCGGAATCTCCGGCGATTGGTGTGTTACACGAGGGGAGTCTTTCGTGCCTCGACCATCGCCGCACAAGACGCCGTACTCCCGGTCTTTGCCCACCTCACACATCTGGAACTGATGGACACGATTTCCGATGACGATGTCATGGACTTCTGCGCGACCCTTCCATCCTTGACGCATCTCGCTGTTAACGGCACTACATGGCCGATGCTGCAGAAGCTCCTTGATGTCCCCAAGCGTTTAAGGACACTCATCTGGCTTTCGTCGGACCGGCATGGTGCGCGTGCCATGGCATCGGCGGCACCCCAGGGTTTCACGGATACCCGGCTGGTGTTCCATGTATACAACGGATGGGACGAAGGGGCGTTGGAAGGAGAAAACTACTGGAGTGTCGCAGCGGAATTTCTCGAGGATAAGCGGAATGGGTTGCACAAAGGTGAGTTCTCGAGAATGCCTTTTGCTGCTCGCTCATTCATGCAGCTTCGTGTTATATAACCGCCGGAGACAGTTGCCTGCGGAAGTGATATGCAGCAGGTCATTGAATAAATGGAAAAACGAAGATATATTCTCCAGAATCACACGACATGTTCGGGGCCCCCTGTTATTGAGCGAACAATACACCCACGCGAGGGAGGGACTATGGGAGGTGAACTCTGCCTCATACGCGCCAACACGAGTCGGACATGGTTCTGTAACGCCATCTCTTTCGAAAGCTGGACCTCGGAAATCCCCGCCCGACTCCATGATCGGCAGCGCATGGGATCTGCACAAGGCGTACCATGGTGTCCATGATCCGCCGTCTATCGCGTCATGGCGCGAAGCGTCGGACCTTGACCTGCAATAGCTAAAGTCCAAGTCTGGTGCAGGATAAGCCAGAACATCGTCAGTGCCAATCTAATCTTATCGCCCGAGTAGTATTAATATTAATTGCTGTTAACAGCGTGGACAAGGTATCTAACCATGGCGAATGGTTAGAACCGTCTCAGTCCTAGCGCCAGAAGGCAACTGGTCTGTTGTCACATATTTCAAGTTGGCAGTCACATTCTTGCTCTTGACTCTTGACCTTATGGTCCACATCTGTTCGACTGCCGCGAAAGAGGCGAACCTACTAATCCATCGTATACTCCGATGCGACATCCTGAATATCCCTCTCGAAATCCGAGTCATAGGCCAAATACTGGTATTCCGTGGCGAACAGCCACTCGGCTCATCGCCTATGCTCGCCGACGTCCCCATGCTCCGCGATCTCACGCCCTGAAGGCGGTTCAAAGAAGAAGAGGGATGAGTTTAATTGCTGCAACGATAAGAGCAGAGTTTTCGTTGTTTTCCAGTCGTTGTTGGACTAACTACTTAACGAGCGCGTAAGGGCTACACCCTGCGATTCGACGCCCAGCACGTTTTCCTCTTGGCTCCAGCGGGATCTTCGGATCCCCGCCCGACTCCATGATCGCATCGAATGGGATCTGCACAACGCGGCGTAACAGCACCATGGCGCCGATGATCCGCCGTCTATCTCGTCCGGCGCAACCTTGGAGGTTGTGTTCAAAACTTGAGCTGAAGTCTAAAGATGTAGATGGTGCAGGATAAGCCAGAACATCGTGGATAGCAAGCATCCCAGACGCGGCTTCTGAATGTCTGAATGGACATCCGAACTTCGCCTCCGCTCGGCCCACTACCATCACCGAGACGGCGCCCATGTGGCGACGTCGGTGATACAACGCGGCGTTCTGCGGGTGGACCGGAATGACCGAGCCGAACGGTATAAAATAAATCCGAGACAGACGTACCTGAAAACCCACTCACTCCAACAATCATGACCCTCCCCACCTTTGGCTTCTCCACCACCTGCGACCAAGTTGCCGATGCGCTTGCGAGCGAGATTTCTGGCAAGAACGGTGCGTTCGCGTTCATTCTGCACCCCCACCGGAACTGCATCCTGATTTCCAATTCGCTGCATACATTGACAGTCCTCATCACCGGAACGTCCGTGGGCGGGATCGGTTTCGACGCCGCGCGCTCGATAGCGAAATACGCTGGGCTCGTCATCATCACCGGATACAACGCAGAGCGACTCCAGCTCTCCGCAGAGGCCATCCGGAAGGAAACTCCGACTGCGAACGTCCGCACCCTCCTACTCGATCTCTCGTCTCTTGCTGCCGTCCGCAAAGCTGCTGAAGAAATCAACACATACCCAGAGCCGCTCCACGTACGCATTTCGTTTCGTTTTTGGGCCGATACTGTAACACGAAGCTGCCGCTAACCCCCACCCGTAGGTTCTCATCAACAACGCCGCCAACACCGACGGTATATTCTCCATAACCGTCGACGATTTCGAAAGACAAATGGCCGTGGACCATTTCAGCCCATTCATCTTCACCAAACTGCTCCTCCCCAAACTCCTCGCATCCAAATCACCCTCATGGCTCCCCCGCGTAATCGCAGTGTCCTCCGACGCACACGGCATGGGCCCCGGTATAGACCTCTCCGCACTGCGCAAACCCGCTCCGGGTTCCGCACAAGAAGCGAATTTCTTCCTGCGATACCACGAGGCCAAGTCCGCCATCATCCTCACCGCGCTCGAGCTCGCCAGGCGCGGAGAGGGGAAGCTCCGCGCGTATAGCTTGCATCCCGGGGTGATATTCACAAACGTCTTCCTGAAGGACGAGGTCATCACCATCATGAAGGCTGTTGGTGCGTCGAGTTTTATTTTCTAGCCGCGGTTTAACCTCATGTCTCGGCAGACATACTCACCCCAGAGGGCGAGCCCAACCCCGTGGGCAGAAACTGGAAGACAATTCCTCAAGGCGCTGCAACGTACGCCCATTGGCATTTCCATCCACATCTCTCAAATCTAATCTGACTTGTTTCTTAGCACCGTCGTGGCCGCGTTCGATCCTCGCTTGAATGGTGCGCCTTCAAGTTCCTTTCCGCGCGCGCCCACCTACTGATTTTTTTTTCTTTTCTTTTCAGACAAATCCGGCTCCTTCCTCGTCGACTGTGTCGAAGCGAACGACCAACGATCAGCCATTTGCTCTGATCCCGTACGTGTCATTCCTTCAAGTTATCGTTGGACTTAACTCGTGGCATAGGAAACGGCGAAGAAGGTTTGGAAGTTGACGGAGGAGATTCTTGGGGAGGAGTTCACGATTTAACACCAACGCGATCGCTTAGTGAAATTTCGAAAATTTACTACTAGGAAGAGAGTAAAGAGTTTCGCAGTAACGACACAGCGATCGAAACTGCCAGGAAGCTACCTGTACACACACACGTGTCAATCGCTCTCATGACGAACCACGACAGTCTCCCACCATCTTCGCTGGGAGAAATAAAAAATGGGCTGCGCTGATTTCTGAATCTTTGATCATACATATGCGCATGCAGGCCGAGGACGATGAACCCAAGCCTATGTAGTTTTTTTTTTTTTGCTTAATCGTGGGTAAAGAGGCAACAACTGACCGGACAGCTTTGCGGAAAAAAACAGCCTGATTGACGGCAGATAAGCCTACGGCCTAAGGGTCCATTGCGGGTGCTTCTTATCATCCCTCACCTACATCGCCTTTGCAGCGAAATGCACGGTGAAACATGTCATGCAGGCCGTTGTCGAGGAGGACGAAGACGTCGAGGCGTGTGAGCTGTTGGTCCAGATGCGACGATGGGATTGGAAGAGTGTGTTGGAGTATTTTGCGCGTGGCGCGCTGTAAGATTTGGAGAATGATTCCTTGTTTGAACTAACTCGAAACGTTCAATGTCCTTTCTCACCTGGATTATCACTGTTAATCGCATGAATTTCAGTTCAGTTCCGCTGGCCACAAGGCCCAGGCCCCATCGCCCGAGCCTTCCTTTTCACTTTGCCCCTTTTCAGCATCCTCGCCCCGAAAATCAAGACAACCAAATTGCGATGTGTACCTCTTCAAGCTCAGGCTTCGAAGTGGAGATTGCAACATCAGGGCTCCCTTGGCAAGATGTCTACCCTCTCCTCCCCGGCGATCAAGTCATTTCCGACCGAAAGGAAACGTATAAAAGGCCCAACAATTCCCCTCGATCCCCAGCCCTCGCTCCAACTTGAATATCTCAACGCAACGAACAGCAAACTACCCACAATGCGCTTCACCATCCTCGCTTCACTCTCCCTCTCCCTGCTCGGCGCTGGCGCGAACACTGCCTACGCCCGCATCCCCGGTTCGTAGCACGTCTAGATCTGCCGTCGCCTTTGCTTTCCTTCCGATTTCTTGCTCTCCTACCAGTGCTTACGCGAAACATGTAACAGGCCCGCAGCTGCAGACTACCAGTGCTGCGCCGGCGTCTCGCTGCGTCCCCTGCGGCCTTACGGAGTTTGAGTACCTCGGCGCTTGTGCTCTATAGTCATACCACTGAGTCATGGTGCGAAAGTCACGGTGTATGATTGTATGATTGTGTTCCCCGCGGATGTGAAAGCTTCCAGTAATTATTCTGCATTTGAAGAGGAAAGGAACACGAAGGTGGAGAACAAAGTTGATTCGGCGATCTGTGTCTGTACCACCTTCATTTACATAAAAGGGCTTGAGCGAGGATTCAACTTTTTTTTTTGGGACCGCAATAATACCCTTCCAGCTTGAGAATAGAGTGAAACTGGGCTAAAAAGTCAAATTTAAAGGCAGAGGTATCTAATAGGGAGTGCCCGTCGCACCTCAGTCCGTCGTTTGTTTGTCGGGAGCGAGTCTGAGTGGGAGAAAACAACTGATACGCCAGCACTGCGGCCGAACCGCGGACTCAGAGCTGAACCGCTACCGATCACCAACTGTTTCAAATGGTTTAGCCCCGGTTTGTCTCTTGGCTGAGCTCACAGGGCTGTTTCGGAAATTTTCCGCTTCCAGAAGTTAGTATCTAATTGCAAACTTTGAAATAAAATTCTTTTCCTTGGAAATCAATCCGGAAATGGAAGGTTTTTAGCAAATCAAAATTCATTCATAAGCGGAGGTACATCAATCAGCTTTCATAGGGCGGATTCGGACATTTACGCAGCCCACAAGTTAGTCTGGAAACTGTCACAAACAATGTGTGACCTTTGTTGTGACAGTTTCTTTACTCACTTTTGGGCCGGCTTAATTGTCCGAAACGACGCTGTGAAAGCTCATTGGGTGACTTTCCGTAAGCTTTTAAAAAATGTTTTTAGACGAAAGTGATGTTTTATGGCGCTCGAAACGGGGAATAATTAAACCCCCCCCACACTTGTCATTTTCGACAGTTCCGCTACTTTATCGATGATTTTCGCCAATGCCGCTACTATATTACGACAGTTCGTCAAAAGTAGCGGCAACACCTTCCCGCTACTTTTTTTGGGCCGCTGCTTTTTGTCATGCCGCTACTTTTTCTTAGCCACGACTTTTTTTCTCCATGCCACTACGGTATGTTCCCGCTAATTCGACGACGACCATGATGGAACTGCAGTCATTCACAATTCAACATTGCTTCAAGTACAGTCTGCTGTAAGGTCCACGTTCAACTGCTCATTAACTCATTTGTTCTTAGCAGCCTTTGGATCAATGCAACATCAATGTAGCCCTCATCGCCATGCACCTCAGCACTGTCGATCGATCTGACTGTGCACCACACACGTGAATCAGCTGAGCGACCGTACTTATGCTCCCATGTGGATGCCCAGGAGACCTCGCAGCGCGCCTGTCGCTGGCACGTGTGAGTCATGTGACCGCGCCAGGCGCAGCTCATCCATGAACCATCCAGACCAGGTCGCGGTGATGGAAGAGTAGGGGCAAAGAAAAAAAAGTAGCGGCATGAAGAAAAAAGTCGCAGCAAATAAAAAGTTGCGGCATGAAAAAGTTGCGGCGTAGGAAAAAGTTGCGGCGTAAGAAAAAGTTGCGGCAACGCGAAAGCCGCTACTTTTCACAAACTGTCGTAATATCGTGGCGGCATTGGTGAAAATAGCCGAAAAAGTAGCGGAAACGTCAAAATTGACAAGTTCGGGGGGGATTCTATTTTTTCCCCATTTCGAGCGCCATAGATGTTTTGCCGAGATGCCGGGCCTCACATCAGGACCCCGCATCTCAGATCTGCTCGCTTAGCGTCTACAGACGCTCGAATAGATTTAAATCTGAAGGAGGGGTAGGTACCCCCTCTTCAGACTTCCCATCACCTGAATAGACCGTTTTGGGTAGTTTTCATCAATTGCTCGTGTCATGCCGTCTGCCTCACCCTCGGGTCGACTGAAGGCCGACCTCCGGTAGCCTCCTTTTTGCGTGGAAAGCCGGGCGGCTTGCTTCTAAAACCACTGCGGCAACGGCACAATACTCTGCCTCATTTTCTTCACGCATCCGAATGTCCGAACGTGTTCTTCCACACCTCGTTGCGTCGCTGTATAAATGCAAATATTCTTACGGATAGCCTCATCAACAGTTTTTCTTTCTGAAAACAAGTCATACCCGACATCACTGGCACCCCATTTCGTGCTGTAGAATTTTTATATCTTACGGAAAGTCAACCATTGATGTACCTGCACTTAGCAATGAATTTTGATTTGCTAAAAACTTTCTATTTCTGGATTGATTTTCAAGGAAAAGAATTTTATTTGAAAACTTGGCAATTAGATACTAACTTCTCGAAGCGGAAAATTTCTGAAACGGCCCTGTGGCTGTCGTTTGAAACGGTCCCAGATGACAGGACGTGCCGGCGGTGATGCGGGGAGTTACCATCAACCCATCACCAGTGAAAATCAGGCTCAAACCGGCTCCGAACGGTTCGGCTCGGGTGTGGCGGTGCACACTGGCGGTTTCAAACGGTTTTCAAGCAGCCACGTGGTGCAGATCATGATCGCGGGTTCGCGGGTAGGGCTCCAAACAGTAACCGTAATTGGACGGTTTACGGACTGTACGTTACGGGTTTCTCCCCGTACCGTATTGCCCTCCCAATACACCTTTACGGTACGGGGTGACGGGACGGGCTGGTCCATCATACGGGTCCACGTACCCGTATCGCGGGCTTTCTGCGCTTCTGACTGGTTCTGCGGCTCGGTCCGCAAGGGTGTGTCCACTCTCCCTGTGATGTATATTGACCATCCTGAAATTCATCTAGCCCAAAATCTCACCTGGAGCCCCGTATTAGAGCCGTATACTGTACGGTTTTCCGCGATACGGGGCCGTACCGTCGGGAGATTTCATCTGCACTGATACTGTATGGGTGGGCCCGTCCCGTCGCGAAATACGGCCGTATTTCCGACGGCTGTAACCGTATACGGGACGGTTTAGAGCCCTATTCGCGGGTATAAAAGGGAGAGAAATGAATCAACAAATATCCATCCAATCGACATGTCTCTTCCGACGTTTGGCTTCTCCACCACCTGCGACGAAGTAGCCGATGCGCTTGCGAGCGAGATTTCTGGCAAGAACGGTGCGTTCTTTCCGCGCCCACCGGGAATGCATCCTGATTTCGAATTCATTGCATACAGTCCTCATCACTGGAACTTCCCTCAACGGCATCGGCTTCGACACGGCTCGCTCGATTGCGAAATACGCCGCGCTAGTCGTCATCACTGGTTACAATGCCGAGAGACTTCAGCTCTCCGCAGAGGCCATCCGCAAGGAAGTTCCCACTGCGAACATCCGCACTCTCGGCCTTGACCTCTCGTCTCTCGCTGCGGTTCGTAAAGCTGCTGCAGAGGTCAACGCGTACCCCGAGCCGCTACATGTTCGTATTTCGTTCTCGATGCTCTCGAACACGATGCTGACCATCCACAGGTCCTGATCCACAATGCGGCCTACACCAGCGGTGCCTACTCCATCACTGCCGACGACATCGAAGGTCAAATGGCTATCGACCATGTCAGCCCGTTCCTCCTCAGCAAGCTCCTTCTTCCCAAACTCCTCGCGTCTAAATCTGCCTCGCCGACCTGGCTCCCGCGTATCGTCCTTGTCTCCTCCGAGGTGCACGCCATGGGCCCCGGCCTGGATTTCTCCGGATTGCGCAAGCCTCCTGCCGGCTCGGCGCAAGAGACACAGATATTTTTGCGCTACCACGAGGCGAAGGCTGCGAACGTCCTCACGGCGTTGGAACTCGCGAAGCGCGGGGAGGGGAAGCTGCGGGCGTATAGTTTGCATCCCGGTGGTGCGTCGTACTCCTTCCTTCAGATTTTGAATGCAAACTCACTCGCGTACGCTAGTCATCTTTACGAACATCCACAACAAGGACGCCGTGGTTGCTGTCTTAAAGGCCGTCGGGAAGTCCACGTCTTAATCGCGTCTGATTAGGTGTCTGATATTTGCCAATTTTCAGGGACTCTAAAGGAAGGCGGCCAGCCAAACCTTGAGACCAACAAATGGAAGACAATTCCTCAAGGCGCTGCAACGTACGCCCTCTTTGCATCCTCGAATCTCACTAATAGACGGTCCTACGCAGCACCGTCGTAGCCGCGTTCGATCCCCGTCTCAACGGTAAGTACCTTCGTCCCCTTCCGTCCTCGAGCCTTCGTCGTTAATACCTCCTTCCAAAGATAAATCCGGATCCTACATCGTAGACGGTGTCGAGGCGAATGATAAACGCACAGCTGCGTGTTCTGATCTTGTACGTTGCAAGAAGTCATATTCATTTGCGTCGCTCAATTTCTTTCGTCGTCCCTTGCAGGAGAACTCCAAGAAGCTCTGGAAGTTGACGGAGGAGATTATTGGGGAGGAGTTCACGATTTAACACCAGCGACCGCTTAGTAAATTTACATTGGAAGCATCCATTCCCTTTCCTTCGTAGCTAGGTGCCCTATCCGCCGCAGAGTTAACACATCAATCGAGCTGACAGGAAGCTGACAGGAAGCTGTACACTTGTCAATCAAACCATCTCATGACGAACCACGACAGTCTCCCGCCATCTCACCGTTTCCTGCTCGAAATCCTTCCCCCTTGAGCTGTGGGACGGTCTCCTCCTGTTCATCGAAGATCTCCTGGAGCTAGCCAAAGTCTCCATCGTGCTCAACGAGCTCTGCATTCGGTGCTATGCATCTCGTGAAGGGTTGACGCTCCCAGAACTCCTTCGAGGCCACGTCACCCTGCTGCCGAGTGCTCTCCGCGCACCCGCGATCTACGCCCCTTTCCGGACGCTTTCAACGGAAACACTCGTCTTGTATTTGACGCTTGCTGGCAGCCACATTCAGCGACCGCTCGGGAATCTGTACCAAGTGATGCTCCGCGCACCTTATTTGCGCCAGATACAGATTTTATTCGACACCTCATACGAGACTTGACACCATCTCCACGTCGAAGCCACGTCCCTGCTGTGCTCTGCCCTTTCCCATGCCGCAGGACGCAACTCAGGCCCGGTCGTCGTGTTCTCTCAGAACACGGCTTTCACCTGCCGGGCGGCTGATATCGCGGACTGGGACATCCCTCGGTCTCGCTTCAATCCTCCCCCCCCGGAAATAAAGCGGCGTCGTTTCCTGAATCCATTCAAGTCCAAAGTCGAGGAGCCCAAAGTCGAGGAGCATACATTGTGGTGTACCACGACGACGTGCCATGACGGTCAACTCGCCTGCGTCCCGGTGATAAAGACGCTCTACACTGTCCATCTGAGCCTAGAAGACCGTGATGGCAGCCTGCTCGTCTATAACGCCCTAAAGATGCGCCATTTCAAGATCGCAAGCATGAGGGACATACACCCGCCAGTCACTGGCAGGCCCCTCTTTAACGTGGTCCTCAGACAAGCGGAACTGCCTTCACTCCGGCAGGTCTACATACACAACCTCCCTGACCCTGCCGCCCTGCGTCAGTTCCTCGTAAACCATCCTCACATCACTCTGATTAGCTACTGCGGGAAGCAGCTATCACCGTCGCCGGCTGTTAGCCCACCGTTAATCCATCCTGGGCTCACGGAAATCCACACATTGGAGCCATCATCAACGGACTGGTTCCCGGGCTTCACCTTTCCCCCAATGTTCAAACCTTCGAATTCTCTTTCCTCGCCTCGACACTATCTCCGGCGTACACCGAAGCTTTCTTGGACGATTTACGCTATCTGGCGGGTCGTCCGAGTGCTCTGTCCGGCGTTAAATTGGACCTCGTACTCAGGCAAGACAAACAGCGCTTCCACTTTCCCTGGAAGCACCATCAACACTGCCCATGGGCACAGTCTGCGGAGGCACTCGAGATATCTGCATCGCTGCATTGCGTACGAAGCGTCAGGATGAGGGCCGATTCCTTCGCAATGGCGGAAAGCCTGCTCCCCTGGCTTGTGGCGCTCCCAGCAGCCAAAAATATCGATTTTTCGTTGCCTATCACCGGCAGCGGCAAGAGAAGTGCGTCGCTGGCTCACTTAGCTGAGTTTCGCGTGAAAGCTCAGTTGGCATTGCCTAATGTGCACATTTCTGTCGAGGCGCGGTGGGTGCAATCGTAGCTGTAGACTTTTCGAAAGGTGCCGTGGGCGACCTGAAGTCTCAAAAAATTGATCGACAACAAAATAGGACAGTCGGTATGAGATTACTTTGCATTACTACAAGTCTACAATGCACTGTTCCCTCAATCCTCCTTCCCTCGTAGCAGCTTCAAATGGCTTGTAAGTCCGTCCGGTCGAGTAAACACTTCACCGCACCATGTACAACTCGGGTGGGTTGCCTTCAAGTGCGTTCCGTTGGCGCAGCAGCGCAGGTGGCATAACTGGCTCTGGGGTGACGAGTATCTCGACGACGAGGAACGCGAGGAAGAAGACTGCGGCGAGGACGAGAGGGACCATGACCCGGGCGTCGAGCCACTTGGGACGGTCATTAATATTATCAGCTTTTGAGATGGCTAGGGGGTGATACGCACCGGGAGGCTCTCGTTGTACCGCGAACTGAGGCATAATAAAAAGGATCCGACGAATATGAGGAGCGTGAAGCTCCCGAGATAGTCGATTCAATACCAGAGACGCCGACGCCGAGAAGATTTGGCGGGTCCGAGTCCGAGTCACTTGATACCAGAGCTCGAGTGGGGGAACCGCAGTACTAAGTTATTACTAGTAGAATGACGAGCTCGGGGCTGGCACGGGCAGAAGTGGTGTGGATGAGCGGCCGCGGCGACGGCGACGGCGACGGAGGAAACGCGGGAGGAGCTGGAGCTTTGAAGTTGAAGGAAGGGATTCCGGAAGTTATAATTTATGATAGTCTTGCGGACTCGGGAGTCCATCCGAAAAGATGGTGGTGGTTAGAGAACAAGAGCGATTTCAGTCACGGGTAATTTTATCTGGACAAAACTCGTTGTCGTAGAATCGATGAATCGGTTGGCTCTGGGTTCGGGCGCCTTTCAGCCCACTAACTAAAACGACGTCACCTCCACGTCGCAAAGTGGATTACGTAAGCTTTTCGATTTTGGCGTTCTCCCTCACCAACGGCGGGTTGGGGTGTATACGGTATACCCTCGACGTTGCTTCAAAGTACAAGTACGCTTACATACATACATACAGCTTGGTTCAAGATTCAGATTACCCCCCAACGCACCCTCCCAGCTACCCTTATATCTACGACCCACGGCCAGCACCGTGCTGCTTCCACACCTCCAACATCCTTTTCCCGACCTCGGGCTCGAGCTCGGTCCCATCGCGCGAGATCTTGACGGCCCGCCCGCTGTTCCAGAGGTTGTGTAGGTGGTTGGTCAGCTCGAAGGGGAGGCGGTGGGTGCAGAGCCATTGGATGCGGAAGGGCCGGCCGGGGGTGCCAAATCCGGATGCAGCTGTAGAGGGGGAAGGGGGTACAGCTGAAGAGGGAGAGGCTGTTGGGGAAGGGGAAGGGGATGGGTACGAGCCGCTGGCCATGGAGGGCAAAGTAACGCCAGTACGCTTGTCCTGCTCACTGTATTGCTCATCATGCTCACGACCAACGCTCAACGCTTGCTCGTCGAGTTCGCCTCGACCGAGTACAGCGGGTGCACTCTGCCACTGAGCCGCCCTCGTCATCGCGACTCGACGATGCAAGCCTCTCTCCTCCGACGACATGTGTCTGTCTATTCGCCACGGTGGCACGAATCTGCTATCTGTCGCTGAAGATCCATCCGCATCGCCATCGAGAGTCGGCTGAGACTGTGCTTGCGACAAAGGTCCACTTGCGCTAGACGATTCAAGCTCCCCACCATCGTCGTCGCCGTCGTCGCCCGAGTCGCCAACGCCGCTGGTCATCCTGCAAATCCCGCCCCTTTTGCATCAGCCACCCAGCTCAAATCATTCAAGAGAAGAATCGCACGTACCTCGCATACCCGTAAAACTCCCCGCTCCGATTGACCCCGAATATCAAGAAGACGTTCCTTGCGATACGGAAGGCGCGGTCCAGGATGGGCTCGTTGTGCCGCTGGGTCGCCCAGACGCCGCGTTCGACACTCAGATCGAGGTCTGCCTAGAAAGAATCCATCAGTCGAGTTCCCGCAAGTGTTGCCCATACATACCTGAGTCCACGACTTCAAGATGAAGAACCGGTCCGGAAAGTGTTTCTCGAGCAGACTCGAGCTCGTCGACCCTCCGTCCGATTGGCTACCTGCTGGGCTGCCAGTGGTTTGCTGCTTTCGTTTCCCCTTCCCCTTGCCATTGCCATTGCCCTTCCGTTGTCGTCCGCCGGTCGTCTGGCTCGTAACCCATCGCCGATGCATGCCCTTGCCGCGCTGTCCCCACACCCCCGTCCGCGTATCGTCGTCTCTCGCCCGCGCACGACACACCAACGGCGCTACACTAGGCCTCAACGCCCTCCCGTCGAACGCGACGATGCCGGCCTGCAGATGTGACTCGCTGCGGTAGTTGACGAACGCACAGCGGGTGTGGGTGATGGGGTAGATGGAGAGGATGCCCGCGTCGTAGTCGTCGTCGTCTGGGTCTGGGCGCTGCTGGAAGAACGCGAGCAGCTCCTCGAGAGACGCATCCGAGGGCACGTTGCCGACCCACATCGCCCACTCGGAACGGCTTATCGCCGGAGGAGGGTCGGGCAGGCGATGTGCTGCTTGGGGTGAATGCGTCGTCGATGTCGATGTCGATGTCGATGTCGATGTCGATGCGGGCGGCTGGTATCGACGCATCTCCGAGAAGCTGGTGCGGAAATGGCCATGGGTGGTGGTGTCGTCCACTGGCTGCGGGTGGCGGAACCCATGGCCAGAGGACGAATAAGCCGGTGGTGGTGGTGGTGGTGGGCCGTGCATGAGCATGGGTGGGTGCGACACTGGGTGGTGGGGAGGAAACGCTGGGACGCCGTATGGTGGCGGTATGGCAATGAGATGCGGCGGGACGGGGAGCATCGGTACTGGGACTGCCAGCGGGATCGATACTGGAGGGTACGCAACGGGCAAGGGAACGGGGTACACCGGGTAATGCGAGTAACTCGGTATCACCATCCCATGGCCATGGCCATATTGCGCCACAGGACTGCCGGGCGGGAGGATGGCTGGAGGTGGTGGCGCTGGGTGCTGACTGCGGTGGGCGGCGTTTGTCGGCCTGCCCCTGCGTTCGGCACGGTGAGGGTTATTATCCATCCGAGTCGCGTCTCTGCTGGGTTATCGTCAGACCATGCAAAAAAAAAAAAACGAAAATACGACCTCAAAGATACCGCTCTACCATTCAAGGCAATCAGGTATACTTATACGACCAAACACAGCACCCGCAACCGCGGTCAGCTGCGACAGCGTGGCGGGTTCCCGTACGTTTTGCTTTTGAAGTTTGCAAGTCAAGAATCGCTCGTCACAAAAATCCCGTCTGTCACACCGACCGTCTCCCTTCTTTTTTTCCCCAGGCGCGATATGTGCGTACGCTGTATACGAGCTCAGAAACGTTTTTTAATTCCACAGGCCTGCTCTTGAATCTCTGGAAAAAAATAAAAAATGGGCAGAGGTTATTTCTGAAGCTTTTGATCATGGGGTCGTCGGTCGTTGCAAGCCGAGGACGATGCCGATTGCAATAAAATAATGCAAAGAAAAAAACCCTCTCTTATGTAATTTTTTCCGCCGGATGGTGTGGCTCGGAAAGGCGCAAGCAAACTCGGACAGACGAGGAGGGACGGGTCCCGTCCTCACAAATGCAATCGCACCCCCAAGTGCAATCGGCCGCGATATCTCGATTCTTGGGCTTTAAGTACCTCCTTGGAAAAGATATGTTGGAGGGTCCACTATGCGGACACATCCTCACCAAATTTCATGGTGCTAGGACGTACGTGGTACCTTGGCGCGACGAACTGAATTCACTGTACTGGTTAGTTACACGATTATTTCCGCCCCCATCGTTACATACTGCTTGTTCCCAGATTTTTTTTGGCGCGAATAATATATACACCTTGCCAGAGGCAGAGGACTCCATCCTCTTTTGAATTTTGACGGTCACTTGGCGGGGGGAGGGGTGTGGGGTGTTCTTTGCCGTTCGCGTCTTTTCTCGGCCAATTCTACGCAGGAAAAGCAGGAATTTCATCAGGCTACACTGTATACACTCCTCTATCGACCTATCGAGTTTCTGGAAGAAGGCCATCGAAGGCGTTCGCAGTTGACAGATTTAACACTGGGTCCCATGGATGACAGTACATGCTGACGAAACAGTCACTGACGCAAGCAGCTTGCCGTAACCTGCCGAATGTGAGCTACGTACTCTGTCCCGGCGCTGGTGCAGATCCCGGGACTGTCGGCATTTCCTGGCGGATATAAAAGGGATGCAAATGAATCGAAAACAAATCTCCATCCAATCGACATGTCTCTTCCTACCTTTGGCTCTTCCACCACATGCGACGAAGTAGCCGATGCGCTTGCGAGCGAGATTTCTGGCAAGAACGGTGAGTGAACCGCGTCCGAGTCCAATTAAGACTCATCTCGCCTCCCCCAGTCCTCATCACTGGCACTTCCCTCAACGGCATCGGCTTCGACACCGCTCGCTCGATTGCGAAACATGCCGCGCTAGTCGTCATCACTGGGTACAATCCAGAAAGACTTCATCTCTCGGCGGATGCGATTCGCAAGGACGTTCCAACCGCTAATATTCGTACCCTCGTGCTCGACCTCTCGTCGCTCGCTGCGGTTCGCAAAGCTGCTGCAAAGGTCAATGCCTACCCCGAGCCGCTCCATGTGCGCATTTTGTTCTCGATGCTCTCGAACACGATGCCAACTCCCCGTCGCAGGTCCTAATCCACAATGCGGCCGACACCAGCGGCGTCTACTCCATCACCGTCGACGACATCGAAGGACAAATCGCCGTCGACCATGTCAGCCCATTTCTCCTCACCAAGCTTCTCCTCCCCAAACTCTTTGCTTCGACAACCACCTCGTGGCTCCCACGCGTGGTCATAGTCTCCTCCGAGGTGCATGCCATGGGCCCCGGCTTGGATTTCTCAGGATTGCGCAAGCCTGCGCCGGGCTCGGCGCAAGAGACCAACCTTTTTTTGCGCTACCACGAGGCGAAGGCTGCTAACGTCCTCACGGCGCTGGAGCTTGCGAAACGCGGGGAGGGAAAGTTGCGCGCGTATAGTCTGCATCCCGGTGGTGCGTTTGTCCGAGTGCCTTCTCCAGTTTTCCCCCAGTTGTGTTGAGAACCAGCGACTCTCATAGTAATCTTCACGAACACGTTTAAAAAAGAGACTGTCGTCCCCATCATGAAGGCTATGGGTGCGTCCCAACTTTTTATGTGTTTATTTTGAAACCTTTTGACTCGGATTCCGCAATACGTAGGATCCCTCACAGAGGATGGACTGCCCAACCCCACGGGTAGAGACTGGAAGACGATTCCTCAAGGCGCTGCAACGTGCGCATCCACATTGTTCGCGAATCTCACTAATAGATCGTCCTACGCAGCACCGTCGTAGCCGCGTTCGATCCCCGTCTCAATGGTCAGTACCCGTCCCCTGCCGTCCTCGATCCTTCGTCGTCCTCCATATGACTGACTTCCAAAGATAAATCCGGCTCCTACATCGTCGACGGTGTCGAGGCGAACGATAAACGCACAGCTGCGTGTTCTGATCGTGTATGTGCATGGACTTGGCAGTTATAGTCGCTCATTCTTTTCATCCCCCGGCAGGAGAACGCCAAGAAGCTCTGGAAGTTGACGGAGGAGATTATTGGGGAGGAGTTTACCATTTAAAGTTCTAGTCCAGTAGCAAATACAGTTTGGTACGAGATTACTTGCGAGTCTACGGCGAATGTCAATGAGCCTATCAAGATTCCTTCTCTTCCACTCCATTTCGGGACAAATCCGGCTCCTTTCTCTGCGCAGTAACAACACAGCAATCGAAACTGACAGCAAACTGACAGGAAGCTGTACACGCTGTCAATCAAATTATCAAACCATCTCATGACGAACCACGACAGTCTCCCGCCAACTCAGCGTTCGCTGCTTGAAATCCTCCCCCTCGATCTGTGGGATGATCTCCTTCCCTTCATCCAAGATCTCCTGGAGCTAGCCAAAGTCTCCGTCGGCCTCAACGAGCTCTGCATTCGGTGCCATGCATCTCGCGAGGGGTTCACGCTCCCAGAACTCCTTCGAGGCCACGTCACCCTACTCCCGAGTGATCTCCGCGCACTCGCAATCTACGCCCCTTCCCGGCCGCTTCCAACGGAAAGACTCGTCATGGATTTGTCTCTTGCTGGCAGCCACATTCAGCGACCGCTCGGGAATCTGTACCAAGTGGTGCTCCGCGCACCTCATCTGCGCCAAATAAAGATCTCATTCGACAACTCATCCAAGCCTCGACACCATCTCCACGTCGAAGCCATGTCCCTGCTGTGCTCTGCGCTTTCCCATGCCGCACGACGCAACCCAGGCCCGGTCGTCGTATTCTCCCAGAACACTGCTTTCACCTGCCGGGCGGCTGATATCGCGGACTGGGACATTCCACAGTCTCGCTTCAATCCTCCTCCTGAAAGAAAGCTGCGTCGTCTCCTGAATCCATTCAAATCCAAAGTCGTGGAGCATACATTGTTGCGCACCACGACGACCTGCCATGACGGTCGACTCGCTCGCGTCCCGCTGATAAAGACGCTCTACTCTGTCCATCTCAGCCTAGAGGACCATGATGGCAGCCTCCTCGTCTATAACGCCTCAAAGATGCGCCATTTCAAGATCGCTAGGGACATGCACCCTGGCAGGCCCCTCTTTAACGTGATCCTTCGACAAGCGGAACTGCCTTTACTCCGGCAGGTCTACATACACAACCTCCCCGACCCTGCCGCCCTACGTCAGTTCCTCGTGAACCATCCTCGCATCACCCTAATTAGCTACTGCGGGAAGCAGCTGTCACCATCGCCGGCTGTTAGCCCGCCGTTAATTCATCCTGGGCTCACGCAAATCCACACATATGCCCAGAATGGAGCCATCATTAACGGACTGGTTCCCGGGCTTCACCTTTCCCCCAATGTCCAGAACTTCAAATTCTCCTTCATCGCCCCGACGCGATCTCCGGCGTACACCAAATCCTTCTTAGACGATCTACGCCATCTGGCGGGTCGCCCGAGTACTCTGTCTCGCGTGAGATTGGACCTCGTACTCAGGCAAGACGAACGGCGCTTCCACTTTCCTTGGATACACGCTCAACACTGCCCATGGGCACAGTCTGCGGAGGCACTCGAGATTTCTGCATCGCTCCATTGCGTGCGAAGCGTAAGCATCAACGCCGATTCTCTCGTGGCGGAAAGCATGCTCTCCTGGCTTGCGGCGCTCCCAGCAGCCGAAGACATCGTATTTTGGTTGCCTATCATGGGTGGCGGCAAGAGACGTTCAGAGATCGGCCCAGTGTTGACTCAAATGGCTGAGCTTCGCGTGAAAGCTCGGTTGGCACTGCCTAATGTGCGCATTTATGTCGGGGCGCTTTGACCAGGTGGGCGACCTGAAGTCTCAATAAACGGATTAACAACAAGACAGATAATACAGTACTGTTATATAACGCTAGCAAATACAGTCGGTATGCGATTACTTACGATTACTACAAGTCTACGATGCACTGTTCCTTCAATCCTCCTTCCCTCGCAGCAGCTTCAAATGGCTCGTAAGTCCGTCCGGTCGAGTAAACACTTCACCGCACCCTGTACAACTCGGGTGGGTTGCCTTCAAGTGCGTTCCCTTGATATGGTGGGCGAGAGATTGCACCTTCAGCAAGGTCGGATTCGACGGACAAACACATCCATCGTCCCAGCGGCATGTGGTTCTCTGCACACTACCATCCCGGTGGAGCCCGTGCACCTCTCTCAGATGTGTCGTGAGGCTCATCACACAGATGACCTCGTTGCACTGATCCCAGAGACAAGGAACGGATATTGCTTCTAGGTTCTTCGCCTGAGCGTAAATAACCTTGAGCTCCTTATCACCGAGTCTCTGCTTGGCGAGCGCACAGTTGTTACGGGGTGGTGGTCCTTTTCGTGGGTTTGTGGAGGAGGATCGCGCTGCGGACGCGCGGGGTTTGTATGGATGGAAGGAAAGTGGGCGAGGCCGACTCGTTTGCCGGCCGCTCGGGGCTGGCTGGATAAACTCCTCGAATTGAAACTGACTTGGCTCCTGTGCTTGCTCGACTGCTACCGCGGGATAATAACGCCTTTCATAGTTCCCTGGTGACCCCGTCATATGATAGTGGGCATAAGGTGGTTGAGTATTGGTGGCATAGCGCATAGGCATGTGGTGTGAATCGGCATAGATGGGAAAGGGAAGCTGGGGTGCGGTGGCCGAAAGGTAGTCACCGGGGACAAGTGGGGAGTATACAGGACCGAGCGTGGGCTGCCCATAACCGGGCCAAAGAGGCGAAAACTGGTCAGGAAGGGCGATGGGATCGAGCGTCGTAGGGTTCTTTGAGACGGTAGGGCCGGCGGACGAGTTTGGAATGTTAAAATCGGTGGAATAGTCGGTTGGTGACGCATGCGGGAATGCGAAGGACGTTGGGAACCAGGAAGGACGGGCTAGCTCGTTGTCATTTGGGTATAGTGAAGGGGTCGACGCGCCGCTGGAAGTGGCGTTGAAATACTGCGGAGCCGGTGCATGCTGGGAATTGAACGGATCGGGATTATCGAACGTGAAGTTCCCCAAGCCATTGAGCGGCGCTTGAGCCAGTGGGGGAATGGGTACTGCAGCAAGCTCGTCTTCGACCGATGGACGGCGGGGAGCGTGCGGTGCGACTTGTGGTACTGGAGGCGGATAGAACAAGCTACGAGACCAATCCGTCAGTTACGAGGGAAGAAGGGTGGAATCAGCGACGCACCGCTGCTGCTCGTAGTTACTGAGCATTGCACCGAAATCTCGTTCGCCATCCCAAGAAGCTTGGTCAAATAACACAGAGGGATCGTAAGAAGTCGAGCTATAAACGCGTCAGCCAAGGGTTGTATCCCGGTGGCATAGACGGGAACGCACACGTTAATGCCCGAATACAATTGATGAACGTCGCTTCCGCCGGCGGAAGACGCGTCGAGGTTGAAGGTATCCATGGCGATGACCAGAAGAGCAAGAGCCGGAGAGGAAGAGCAAAGAAGTGGGAGCAGGCTGACGGTCGAGCACCTACGCGGCTTCGTCTTTTATATGCCACCAGCACAGGTACGGCATCCGTAGACGCATCCATTGTCGTGCAGATGCCTGATTAGGAAAAAGTCCTGATTCGTGGGCGAGGCCAAAGCTTAAGCTGAGGACTGACATGTGTGCTTGGGAAGCCTGAATGTCTAAGCACGGAATATTGATTGCCTCGCAGATCGAGATGCAATGGTACGCGTTGACTGGTGCTCATCCGACAGATGTGGCCAGCTTGGTGTTTGGGCGGATCCAGGCTCGGTGCCGTCGAGAGCAAAGCCAAGTTGTTCTCTTGATTGTCTCTTGAAGTTTCACTGGCAGAGGACGCCGTTGAGCGCGGACGGGAGGCTTTAAAAAAGATCACAAAGAGGATTGGTATGGGTATGTTGGCCGGGGAGAAACGACCCATGGACGGAGAGAGTGCAATTGCTACGACATGACGGAGGAGAAAGAAGGAAGTATTACCTAATTGTTTGATTTCGTGTCAATCCGCTGCAATCAGTCAAGTTAAACCCCAAAAAAGGACGGCAACTTGAACGGTTGAGAAAGGAATTCATTAATATACTTGGGGGTGAGGCCATTGCTTTGCATGGCAGACACGAGTACTCGCCGGGCAGTGAAGCATACGATTGCAGTTACTTACGACCGAAATGTACACCGACATCATGATGTCCGAATACACGTGCTGGGAACGTGTTTCCTGATGTAGACTGCTCATGCTTGCGCTTAACCGCCATCCGCCCAAACACACAACAAGCGCCGGCACCCTTCCAAACTCCAACCTCACTTCTGAGCCCTTTGGCATGGCTCGTGCTCGTCGGTGTCCAAACGCACAAACGTCGACCATCGCAGTCAGCTTGCCGGTGCATCGACAGGCACCTTCAAGTTCCATTCACACGCAAGACGCGCCAAGTTGACTACAGGAAGATCAGCAATAAGCCACCATCCTTATCTCACCTAGTACCTTCAGCAACCCACCGTCTACTCCGGCATCCTCCGCAGACTCGGATGGCTCAGCTGCTTGCTGCACTCGGTGATCTTACCGCTGGCGAGGTGCTAGCCGTTGATGATTCCGGGCTCTCCGACGACGAGTGCAGATCTAGAGTCAGAACTGGGGCCTGAGCAGAACGACTACGCTGGCTTCGACGAGGACGCTGGAGCAGATGACCCGCTCTCCCGCGCCCGCATGCTTCAAGATCTTGAGGAGCTATATGGCCCTGTCGAAGATGAATCTATGTTCGATTTCCCTATGTCGTGTATTTCACGCTGATGGATTTGCTGTGGCCACCCACATTTTAAATGCATGCTCTAACCTTCATCCGAGGCCCTCTGAGCCTCTTTCGCGCTGCGCGCGCTTTCTTTAAGGTACATGTTTCCATGCTCTCATCACTCCACGCTGATGTAAATCGACAGGTCATGTTCAATTGCCTTCACGCCGGCGCTGACTGCATTCTAATCTGTTCACGGTAAGAACCGCTCTGATCGAAGACTTTGCGCTGATTCAGTCGCACTCCGGATTTATTCAACCAGCGCGCACGCGGCCTGACTACTGCCACTTCATTCGGTACGCTGCTCAGCATAGACTCGACGTGCGGCTCCTCATGAGTGGCACGCACCTGCTTCGGATGACTTGCCATCACCGTACGACTCCAACCGTGGCTGTAGACTTTATGCTCACCACCCCAAGCCATCCATACGCATCACGCTGCACCAGCTGGCGACGACGACGACTGACGAGTTGGACTTGGTTGGCGGAGATGGACTGGGACTCGGGAGAGATGTTGAAGGTGGATGGACTTGCGGCACGACTTGTCGTCTATAGTACTGGGATAAATGCCTATTAAACCCTACAGTGAACTGTTCGAACACACCTCATCACCTCCCTGAGTAGGGTTGAGTAAGTTAGTGGATGCAAACTTACATGTGTAAGTAATGTCTGTAAGTCACACGTAAGTTACGGTGTAACTTACACCCCTGCCGAAGGAGTCGATGTAAGCTTGTAAGTTTGTACACCGTCCTAGAGAGCAGTCCCTGCACCTCTCCCAGCAACCATAGAACTGCCCTTGTTGACTGGCACCCCTGGGCAGACTAAGACATGGATTATTGGAGCAACTCAGATGAATGTGGAGTCTGACTGGGCGGCAAGGTGTCTGCGGATGTAACTTGCATGTAAATTTAAAACTTACAATACTTACACGGGGGTACTTACAGTGTAACTTACATCACATGATCATTTGTAAGTTACATGCGTAAGTTAGTAGACCTGGAGGAGGCCATTGTAAGTTACAATGTAAGAAATTGTAAGCATGTAACTTACACAACCCTATGGACCCTGAGGTGTTTCCCAACGGGCTTCCCACAGTGAGCGGTCATCTGCTTCTAATCTGAGCTTGAAACATCACCTCTGTGTTCGCCTGACATCTTGGTTCTCGACCTCAGGACTTGAAGTTTGTGTCATCGATGCCTATATACAGTCGCGGCGAGAATGTAGTCCTCATCCAAATCGGGTCATCACGCATTGATGAGGACTACATTCTCGCTGTGACTGTACCTCCACCAGCAAGACTGTGACCCTTCTAGATCTATTTATGTTTACTTTTTTAAAAAAGGCACGACTGAGATTCGAACCGCCGGCGGGTCAACGCAGAAGACGCGCTTCCCAATGAGGCTAAATTGCAGTTTAGAAACATTACAGGGGTCGGAACGAGCACTCGAAACTGCCCTGTCAACGGTTTGATGGACGAGTAGCAAGTACTCGTAAAGGGAGGGCTACGCTTTGCTCAGGTTTTGACGACTCCATGATGCCCACCGGCCAGTCCTCAGCTACATCAAGAATGCCCCGATGATATCGGAACTTGAAGGCAATCATCTCGGGAGGCCCCAAGGCAGTGCTAAATTGGCGCAGACAGCTGTGCGATCTTCCCTCGCTCGTCTCCTTCGCACCACCATGTCCCGCGCCTCGCAGCTGGGTTTGCAACACATGGACTCGACGGGAAGGTGTGCTTCCTATCAAACTGGCAGGTATGGCCATTGATGCCTTACAGCTGGTTCTGGGACATTTTTGACCAGTCATATGCGCGATCCGAGGTCCAAGAAGCCCTAGCTGGAAGCATTGGCGACATAATCCAAGAAATGTATGCTGTGCTCAGTCCTTCTGTCCGTGGGCATCTCCTTTACGACAACAATGATTTCGACAAGGCCGGGAAACTATTTGACCATCTTGAGGCACAACGAGGAAACATTGAGCTTGTTCTGGCCTTTCAGCAGGCTGTGTCAAAGCATATTGGGATGAACGACATGCTCAATAGGGCACTTGATGTGGGAGATATCCACCAGCTCTGTATGTTATCCATACAACTCATCCCTTCTGCTTAAAAATTTGTATGTCGCTAGCCAGGGCAAAGCTGAGACAAGATGGTATGTTGTCTTGAGAAATCACATATCCAACATCACTCCAACTTCACAGCCCTAGCCAGTGATCAACAGATGAGACAAGAGGGTAGGAAAATCCCATCGGCAAATAATCTATCCATTGGCGCCACAAGATCAAAGGACTCAGTAATCAGCAACCTCACCTCTGCGCTCCACCTTGTTGAGAAGGTTGCAAATGCTGCTCAGAAGGTCCACCTTACTGTGCCCGCTGCTTCACTTCTGTCCGAGATTCTGCAAGCATACAAGGTACATTGAATAGTTTTTGGTTTTCCACTCATTAATTAGTTAAATGTTATTGGTGTAGGAAACAAAGGACATACACAAGAAAAGGGACATACTGCTTACTCATATAACGGATGTCACAACGGATCTCTGCGGCACCATCTTGTGTCTTGAGGAGATGAATCATGTTGACCTTATTGGGCGTCTCAAGGCAGATGTTGTGACATACACTGGGTAACCTTCTTATTCCTTGTGTTGTTTTGCTGCCTCATTGAATAACCTACAGACTGGTGCAGAAGGTTTATGCAAGTATCACTGTCTTTGATGGCCGCAAGCAAGTTTTCCGACTCTGGGCCCGAAATGATCTAGAAAGTGAATTGAGTGCGCTCAGTCAAGAGCTCACTTCATTTGCGGACAGGTTCAAGGCAAGTACTATATACACAAGCACTATATGGCACCTACCTGATATATAGACCAACCGCTTGTTGGACCTTGCCATTATGCACAACGAGACCACAGCAACATTAGACAAGGTTTATGATGCAGTGTCAGTTGCAGCTCATCAGCATATTTACTTAAAGCTGATATGACTTTAGCCTTGAAGACAAGCTTCAGAAATGGCTGCAATTACCTCCTGACATGAGAGAGAAGCAAAATGCAACCCTAAAGTTGCATCATGAAGGTACAGGGTGTTGGCTCTTGGATGGTGACCAGTTCATCAACTGGCAAGACAATCCGGGATCTTTATGGATTCAGGGACAATGTAAGATTCTCCTAGCACCAGCAGCACAGAATATAACTCGATGGCAGCTGGTAGTGGAAAGAGTGTCCTCAGGTACTGTCTACTCTCACTATGCTTCATGCATTTGGGCTTGATAATTTTTATGAATGACAGCTCTACAATAATCAACAAACTCTTCAGGGATAACCATCTGATTCCCAAACCAAACACTCCTGCTGTTGCATATTTTTACTTTGATATTGGAGACAAGAAAAGGCAATCTGTAGAAGTTGCACTTCGGTGCATCCTTTTGCAGCTCTCTGCTCAATCCCTCTATCCGCATCCTTATCAGGCTCTGGATGACCTGTACAGCAAATCAATGGGCCAGGTACTACCAACCTATCAGGATCTCCAGAATGTCCTTGAAAAACTACTCTTGGCACTTGGCCGTACCTATATTGTCCTTGATGCACTGGATGAGTCTGAAGATGCTGAACATCAAGCCCTTGTTGAGCTTATCTCTTTCTTCCAAGGCTGGGCCAAAAGCCCGTTGCACCTACTCTTTACCAGCCAATCCCGAGACATATTTACAAGGCACTTCAAGAACATAGGATGTATTGCCCTTGAGGTTGATACAACGCAGAAGGACATCAAACTCTTTGTTGATAGTGAACTCCAGACCAAGCATACCTTAAAACAGTGGGCACATCGTGCAGACTATATTGCAGAGAAAGTTGTGCATAGGAGTAACGGAATGCAAGTGTCTTCCTTCTCCTTGAACATGATGTTCATACTAACTCTCCTTCTAGGTTTCGCCTGGCAGCTTGTCTTCTTGTTGAACTTTCCCGCTGCAAATTGCCAAGCAGACTAGACAGGGCACTCACCAATCTCCCAGGTGACCTGTATGGAGTCTATGACCGTTTCCTGCAAGAAGTCAGTGCCGATGACCTGGTCTATGTTGAAAGACTTCTGCTATGGCTTGTCTTTGCTGGCCAACCAGTTACTCTAGATGAGCTCAATGATGCTCTGGCGTCTAATTTCTCCAACTTGGACACATACAAATTTGAGCCCAATCTACGTGGTAGTGCAACGGGGGTTCTTGAATGGTTGGAGGGACTCGTCATATATGCTCATGATGAGAGTCGGCCATCCTTTGTAAGGTTGGCTCATGCATCAGTCAAAGATTATATTGTGTCAGGACGACTGTCAACTACATTCAACTGGAATGTCAGAGAGAATCTTTCACATACCATGATTGCACAGACGTGCATAGGCTACCTTCTCCACTTTAGTGAGCACCCCCTGAATAGTGAAACGCTGCCAGACCATCCACTGGCTGTATATGCAGCTCAGTATTGGTGCTATCATCTGTTGCACTGCCATGACCGAGCCATCCTGTCTGCCTCAGCCATGCAATTGTTAGAGCCTGGGAGCAGCCAATACATTGCCTTGAATCATCTGCACAAAGGTGATCGTCATTCAAGTTTATCTTTCGTAGATTGGTCACGACAAGCATTGCTCCCCCTGTATATCTGCTCTTACATGGGATACACTGAGGGAGTGCAATTTCTGTTGGAGAAAGGTGCCGACATCAATGCTGACAGTGGAGAATACGGCAATGCCTTGCAGGCAGCATTCTACAGAGGCCACACTGAGATGATACATCTTCTGCTTGAGAACGGTGCCGACGTCAATGCTCAGGGTGGACAACATGGCAATGCCTTGCAGGCGGTGTCTGACAGCGGCCACACCGAGCTTGTGCAGCTTCTGCTTGAGAAAGGTGCTGACGTCAATGCTCAGGGTGGACACTACGGCAATGCCTTGCAGGCGGCGTCTGACAGCGGCCACACTGAGCTTGTGCGGCTTCTGCTTGAGGAAGGTGCCAATGTCAATGCTCAGGGTGGCGAATATGGCAATGCCTTGCAGGCGGCATCAAACAGGGGCCACACTGAGCTTGTGCAGCTTCTGCTTGAGAAAGGTGCTGACATCAATGCTCAGGGTGGACACTACGGCAATGCCTTGCAGGCAGCTTCCAGCAGCGGCCACACCAACCTTGTGCAGCTTCTGCTTGCATACGGTGCCGACATCAATGCTCAGGGTGGACACTACGGCAATGCCTTGCAGGGGGCGTCTGACGGCGGCCACACCAAGCTTGTGCAGCTTCTGCTTGAGAATGGTGCCGATGTCAATGCTCAGGGTGGATACTGTGGCAATGCCCTGCAGGCGGCCTCCAACGGCAGCCACACTGAGCTTGTGCAGCTTCTGCTTACATACGGTGGCGACATCAATGCTCAGGGTGGATACTACGGCAATGCCTTGCAGGCGGCATCTGACAGCGGCCACACTGAGGTTGTGCAACTTCTGCTTGAGAATGGTGCTGACATCAATGCTCAGGGTGGACAACATGGCAATGCCTTGCACATGGCGTCCAGCAGTGGTGACACCGAGCTTGTGCAGCTTCTGCTTGAGTACAGTGCTGACGTCAATGCTCAGGGTGGATACTGTGGCAATGCCTTGCAGGCAGCCTCCAACGGCGGCCACACCGAGCTTGTGCAGCTTCTGCTTGCATACGGTGCTGACATCAATGCTCAGGGTGGATACTACGGCAATGCCTTGCAGGCAGCATCTGACAGCGGCCACACTGAGGTTCTGCAGCTTCTGCTTGAGTACGGTGCCGACGTCAATGCTCAGGGTGGATACTGTGGCAATGCCTTGCAGGCAGCCTCCAATGGTGGCCACACCGAGCTTGTGCAGCTTCTGCTTGCATACGGTGCCGACATCAATGCTGACAGTGGAGAATACGGCAATGCCTTGCAGGCAGCATCCTACAGAGGCCACACTGAGATGATACATCTTCTGCTTGAGAACGGTGCCGACGTCAATGCTCAGGGTGGACAACATGGCAATGCCTTGCAGGCGGTGTCTGACAGCGGCCACACCGAGCTTGTGCAGCTTCTGCTTGCATACGGTGCCGACATCAATGCTCAGGGTGGACACTATGGCAATGCCTTGAACATGGCATCCAGCAGTGGCGACACCGAGCTTGTGCAGCTTCTGCTTGAGTACGGTGCCGACGTCAATGCTCAGGGTGGATACTGTGGCAATGCCTTGCAGGCGGCCTCCAACGGCGGCCACACCGAGCTTGTGCAGCTTCTGCTTGCATACGGTGCCGACATCAATGCTCAGGGTGGATACTACGGCAATGCCTTGCAGGCGGCATCTGACAGCGGCCGCACTGAGGTTGTGCAACTTCTGCTTGAGAATGGTGCTGACGTCAATGCTCAGGGTGGATGCTGTGGCAATGCCTTGCAGGCGGCCTCCAATGGCAGTGACACCCAGCTTGTGCAGCTTCTACTTGCTTACGGTGGCGACATCAATGCTCAGGGTGGATACTATGGCAATGTCTTGCAGACGGCGTCTGAGAGTGGCCACACTGACATTATGTAACTTCTGCTTAAGAAAGGTCCCGACGTCAATGCTCAGGGTGGACTGTATGGCAACTAGAGGGAGACACGTGCCTTGCTACGGTATTTGAAGCTCAAGGTGAACATATAACAGGAGATATGATTTTCGAGAGGCTAACCCGTAGAGGCACCATTTTTTTATACATCCACGTCTTGTGTACATACTTGTGTAAATACTTGAATGTAGAGTTTCTATCAGCCGGGATAAGCTAGGACTTTCCGTTAAAAGGCAACAGAGAAGAGGATGGTCCAGCAGAAGAGGATGATGATAAGCCGCTTTTTGGTCTACTGTACAATTCTGTAGGGGGTGAAACATAACACATAACGCAGTGCTGTTTCGTTTCAATAACATGACACATAACACACCCAGTGTTTCACTCCTCAAATGGTTCGCAAAATAGGCTTTTTTCGTCTCGAAAATGGCTCAAAAAATCGTAAATAGCGCCTCCAAATGCCTCTACTCTTCATAGGCCGTAATATCCTCCAAATTGTTTGCTGACTCCAGTCCATCCGCATCGCTTGCCTGCCGATACTCCCTATCAGCCGCATCTGAGTCCAACGCAGCCTGAGTGACCTGCTCCAGAGGAACATCAGCATCGTCATCGCACCTGCGATTTGCCTGTGCTTCCTCCTCTCCCTCTCGTTCTGAATTGGTCAGAATTCGATCCAGCTTGGCGGCACCGCAACACTTGTGAATCTCATCGGCAAGTGTCGGATCAGAGCCAAGGTAGGCGAGTAGCGCGGTGATGTGTGTGCTTGGCGAACTAACTACAAAACCAAACCTGTGAAAACCGAATAACACTATATCCAAAACCTCTATACTCTGAATAAGACTTGTAATGGTCAAACTCGTCGTAAATCGGTGTAAGGGAGTGAAACCGAATAAACACAAATCCAATCAAATAGCTAATAGACACTAGCGAGTTCAGAACCCTGGGTACAGGGCCTTTGGTGGGGGTGCAGGGTAGGTAGTTCGAGAGTTTGTAACGCGCACGTAAGACGTACTATCGACGAGCCTTGATGGGGCGGCCAAATACGATGTCCTAGTTCCTTAATCGGTATTCTTCCAAGTTCTTGTTCTTCTGTCTTCCTTATTCTGTCCTGGTTCCTAAATCCTAAATCACTAATCACTATTCTTGTCAAACACTTCGATATCTTGATGTCCGAATAACACTTTGCTCAGTTCACACAATCCAAATCCGATTTAAAGTTGTAGCCTTTGCAGTTTGTAGCTTAGCTAAACCCCAGATCGCGGCCTCAATAGGTGGGTGATTCCGTGGCTACAGTATACCAAAAATCCTACTTATATACCCTTGTCTGTGTCATATCCGAGTAGTAAATATTATGATGGATCGCCCCTCGAGTCATATTCGTACGCAGATCCCTGATCCGAATTGTGATTGTCGTTATTCGGTATGATGTTTCTTCAGTTGTTCGATTAGCAGCTCTGCCCTTGGTGCCAGTGGATAGCCCTCGTTCGTAGCTTTCCGTGCATATGCGATTCGTCCCAAAACGTCCAGTAGTTCCGAAGTTATTGCCTTCACTTGTTTTCCGGATAAGGTCACCAGGATCATTTTGTAGTCACTTGGGTCTTGTAATCTTCGGCATCCGACGGCTTGTCCCTCTTGGCTCTGATTCGGGTTTCCTTGGTCCGATTAGGTCCGGTCCGTGTCTCCCCGCCATCTCATCACAAGTCCGAATAGCAAACGGTTATTCCGAGACTGCCAGGTCTTATTCGGTGTTTATCCCTTTGAGTGTTTTGCACCAGATTGGATAGGTCCAGGCTTGTGGGCTCTGCTGGTATGTGTAGACAGTGAACTTGGAATGTGCCGCGGGTCGTCAACCCCATTGCAGACCTTATTCACTGTTGCAGATATCTCCCAACTAGCTATTCGGGCTCATACTAGTTCTATGATGTGCGCACCGAATAAGCGCGAAAAGGTTGCCCTTCCACGCCTACTCCGTAAAGCGGCTTATCAGCGGTCTCGCTATCTTCGCCGTACAGGCATTCCCGTGAGAGTGTCCACGGTGAGTCTGGAATCTTGCATTTAGCCTAGCTCTGCAAAGAATATTAACTGTTGACAGGCGGGCGCAGCGTAGATGCTTGAAACCACCCGAGCATGCAGATTTGCGAGGTTTGCCCAGACCACGTGCACGTGACAGTTTGATGCTGACTCCGTTGACGCGACGCGAGGGCAATGGAGGAGGCTAGAGTGTTCTGGAGCATGTCTGGAGCGCGTCCAGACGCGTCTGGATCCTGTCCGCAGCCATCGAGGTGTACGCTGGTGACGTAGGACAATGGGTGGCGTTGGGTGGCATTGTGCTGGAGGGGGTGCAGGTGCAGGTGCAAATGCAAATGCAAACGATGGGACGGAGCAGGATGGTCGTGTCCGAGCGAGTGTGAAAGCGAAGACAGCGGAGAAGCGGGTATGGGTGAAATCGAACGTGAGGCTGGGACGAGATGGGGATGGGGTGATATTAGTGCGGCATCAGGGTGAGGGACAAGGTAGAAATGCCTGCCTTACACGCAATCCAGCGCACCGCACCGCCGACTCTGCCAACCTAGACCCTGCTCCCGTTTGCCTTCCTTCCTTCGGCGACGGCATGGCGACAGTTATGGGCGGCATTGTGTCTATGGAATAGCAATGGAGAGAAACAAGGCAACAACTGCAACCCACCGTCACCGTGCCTGTTCTCCGCATCTGGTGGTGTCTTGATTGAGATCCATGACGAGTTGGAGTGACTGCAGCGTATGGAGGAGGCAATGATACTCTGATTCGTAGGCACACAGATGCCGAAGGGAATGATGGACAAGTCGTCGGGATGTGCACGGTAACGAGATCTGTTTCCAGGCAGCATGCGACATCAGCATGAAGCTACAAGGGCATGATATGAGCACGTACCAGACACCGGAGGACTACCATGTCGCCAGATAAGCACCCGGGATCGCAGGGTTAGGGCTCTAAACCGTCCCATATACGGTTACGGCTGTCGCAAATACGGCTGTATTTCGCAACGGGACGGGCCCACCCGTACAGTACATCCGTGTTCAAGACTCGGCGACAGTACGGGATCCGTACACCAAGAACCGTACCGTATACGGGTGTTTTACGGTTAATCAGGTGGGTTACTGGCCTGGTTTGGCGGTCAGAATAACTCTAAACTATTGGATAGGAACCTGGTGTACCTTCATTGGCCTCTCTGACACCTTGCACACCCGGGATACGTCAAACCGGAGCATATTATGTCGGAGGCCCGTAATACAGGTTGAACCCTTACCGTCTGAGCCCGTACCCCATATTGTCGAGTTGCGCCACATTGCCAGTACGGTACGGGACCCGTACCGTATTTATGGCCCTGTACAACCATATATTTACGGGTACGATTTAGAGCCCTACGCAGGGTGCGTACTTGTCGTCTTGACCATTGTCGTCCCGTTGGCGCTGGAACGCGGGCAAGACATTAATATGGTCGATAGGAATGAACTTAATGTGTTGTGGGGGCAGTTGTGTGGTACGAACGGGAGAGACGGGTGGGGGGATGGGACTCACGGAGTGGAGGACAGGAGAGTCACAGAGGTGACAGCATCAACAAAGTCACGTGTCATGATTGGCAGGGGGTCGCTGGCTACCACAATGCAACTCTACGTGTTCCAATGCCTAATTAGGATGGGAGGAAGTGTGCATAAATATCCCAAGCTCAAACTATGTGACATTTCCCGCTTAAGTATTCCGATGGATACAATACAGGCATTCCACTTCCCAAAGATACCAAAGTCTAATCAAGTTTCCCTACATGAGTTCCGGCTGGCTTGATTACGGAGGACAGGCAAGACTCACTAGATTTGTTTCGCGAAGGCTAGACGCAAGTTGGCTGAGGAACAATTTCAGGGTTTGAAGCAGTGGCTCCTTTCAATTTTTCTTTTGCAAGTGCGGCTTAAACAGCCTGAAAGAAAGTAAGTAACACCCTGCGCGATGGAACTTGTTGAGGCGGCGGTCTTCTGCTTCGGTCTTCTGCTTCTAATCCGGCTGCATTCAGCTTGCAACATCACCTCAACCTTGGGATTTGAAGTTTGTCTGTATACCTCTGCCAGCAGGACTCTTCTTCTAGATCTATTTATGTTTGCTGAAAAAAGGCACCACTGAGGTTCGAACCGCCGGCGGGCCAACGCGGAAGACGCGTAACGAACCGGAGGTCACTTCCCAATAGGGCTAAATTGCAGTTTAGAAACGTTACAGGGGTCGGAACGAGCACTTGAAAACGCCCTGTCAACTGTTTGATGGACGAGTAGCAAGTACTCGTAATTTCGATGTCGTTCGCAAGTTGATCAACAGCTTGCGTCCCTCTGAGCTCTGCCTAAATAACAAACTCTTCCTCCAGGATCTCCTCCGTCAACTTCCAAAGCTTCTCCGCGTTGGCCTGTAATCCACAACCATGATGTTCAGCCACTGGATCCGTCCGAAAACACTAAAACGTACGGGATCAGAGTTAATTGCGGTCCGTTGACTGTTGGCCTCGACACAATCGATGAGGTAGGAGCCAGATTTGTCTGCGAATGAGCCAAGCGGAGATTCTATCGGAGAAGGAAGGACGAACCGTTGAGGCGAGGATCAAATGCAGCCACGACGGTTCTAATGGAGCGTTGAATTGGACATGATAAGAATACTCATAATGCACGTACGTCGCGGCGCCTTGCGGAATCGTCTTCCATTTGGCGATCTCAAGGTTTGGCTGGCCGTCTTCGTTTAGAGTCCCTGCAAATTAGGCACTATCAGACACCTCATCACACTCAATTAAGATATAGACTCGCCGCCGGCCTTTAAGACGGGAATTGCCGCTTCCTTGGTGTGGATGTTCGTGAAGATGACTAGCGCATGATCATTTTGCGAGTGAGTTCACATTCTGGCACTCAAGGAAAGAGTACGACACACCACCGGGATGCAAACTATACGCCCGGAGTTTCCCCTTCCCGCGCTTTGCGAGCTCCAGCGCCAAGAGGACGTTCGCGGACTTGGCCTCGTGGTAGCGCAAAAAGAAGTCTGTTTCTTGCGCCGAGCCGGGAGCAGGTTTGCGCAGCGCGGAAAAGTCTATGCCGGGGCCCATACCCTGCATTTCGGAGGAGACAAGGACGATACGCGGGAGCCAGGTCGGCGAAGCAGATTTGGAAGCCAGGAGTTTGGGAAGAAGGAGCTTGCTGAGGAGGAACGGGCTGACATGGTCGATAGCCATTTGACCTTCGATATCGTCGGCAGTGATAGAGTAGACGCCGCTGGTGTCGGCCGCATTGTGGATCAGGACCTGTGGATGGTCAGCATCGTGTTAGAGAGCATCGAGAACGAAATACGCACATGTAGCGGCTCGGGGTACGCGTTGACCTCTGCAGCAGCTTTGCGAACTGCAGCGAGAGACGAGAGGTCGAGTACGAGAGTGCGGATGTTCGCAGTGGGAACTTCCTTGCGGATTGCATCCGCCGAGAGCTGAAGTCTCTCCGCGTTGTAACCGGTGATGACGACGAGCCCAGCGTATTTCGCAATCGAGCGAGCGGTGTCGAAGCCAATACCATCGAGGGAAGTTCCAGTGACCAGAACTGCGAGGAATTAGCACCTGTGGTACAAACAATGACGCGTTCGACTGGCACTCGCCGTTCTTGCCAGCAATCTCGCTAGAGAGCCCATCAACTACTTCGTCGGAGGTGGTGGAAAAACCAAATGTGGGGAGAGACATGTTGATTGGATGTTCTGTGCGGTTTAATCTCTAGTTTCCAGCGCTTTCTATAACTGTCACGGCGCCATCTGTTAATCAGCTTCCTCAGGCTTCGTCAGCGTCCTCTGGGAGTCAGCGCGGATGGCCGCTGTCTGCGGATGACCGCTCTCGTCACATTGGACAATGGCCAGAACTGCCGGGGAGGGATGTTATATACTCGTGTGGTGCTGCTGCACCTCGCTTGTTCGCTGCTTTCTGGGATGTGAGGTCGGAATTTTCCGTGCGAGGGGTGAGCACACGCGGGACCGGGTCGATACGCACCCTTGCTGCGGTGTATAGCCCGCTCATTCCTGAAGAATAACTGCTAACGGTTAGCCGGCAACATTCTCTCACCCTTTCTGCTTTCTCATCCATCTTTCCTGCTCACTCATCCTATTTAT
Organism: Mycena amicta; assembly: GCA_029282125.1. Taxonomy (NCBI): domain Eukaryota; kingdom Fungi; phylum Basidiomycota; class Agaricomycetes; order Agaricales; family Mycenaceae; genus Mycena; species Mycena amicta. The sequence continues at coordinate 517,975 of JARIHP010000004.1, read as the reverse complement.
CAGCGATGGAAGCGTCCCTGACGGCGCCCAAGGTCCTTACTCATCGCCAAGTCATGTGGATTCAGGTTCATGCGTAACGAGCCCTTCGTGCTACTAGTTCAGTCTCTCAATCGAGGCGGAGACACAGTACCACAACTTACAGAGCTCTGGATCGTGGACATCGCCGACTTTGCGTCCGTCAAGCGCCTTGCGGACGATCCATGGACGGAGAGAGTGTGTGCAATGGCAGCGACATGAAGGAGAAAGGAGGAACACGATAGATTACCTAATCGTTTGATATCGTGTCAATCCGGTGCGATCAGTCGAGTTTTACCGGGACCAAAAAGAACGCCAACATTTGACAACAGAAGTGGAATCATTTCGATGTCGCTCTAGGTTTGACCTAAATAACAAACTCCTCCCCCAGGATCTCCTCCGTCAACTTCCAAAGCTTCTCCGCGTTGGCCTGTAATCCGCAACCATGATGTTCAGCGACTGGATTCGTCTAAAACACACTGGGACGTACGGGATCAGAGTTAATTGCGGTTCGCTGACTATTGGCCTCGACACAATCGACGAGATACGAACCGGATGTGTCTGCGAAATGAGTCAAGCGGACACTCTATCGGAGAAGAAAGACGAACCGTTGAGGCGAGGATCAAATGCAGCTACAACAGTTCTAATGGAGAGTTTGAATTGAATCCTGTTAATGAGGATGCACATACGTCGCGGCGCCTTGAGGAATCGTCTTCCACTTGGCACTCTCAAGGTTTGGCTGGCCGTCTTCCTTTAGATTCCCTGCAAATTAGGCGATATCAGACACCTCATCAGACTCGATTAAGATATAGACTCGCCGACGGCTTTTAAGACGGGAATCACGGCTTCCTTGGTGTGGACGTTCGTGAAGATGACTAGCGTACGCGAGTGAGTTTTGCATTGAAAATCTGAAGGAAGGAGTACGACGAACCACCGGGATGCAAACTATACGCGCGCAGCTTTCCCTCCCCGCGCTTCGCGAGCTCCAGCGCCGTGAGGACGTTTGCGGACTTGGCCTCGTGGTAGCGCAAAAAGAAGTCTTTCTCTTGCGCCGAGCCGGCAGCACGTTTGCGCAGTGTTGAAAAGTCTATGCCGGGGCCCATACCCTGCGTCTCGGAGGAGACAAGGACGATGCGCGGGAGCCAGGTCGGCGAGGCAGATTTGGAAGCGAGGAGTTTGGGAAGAAGGAGCTTGCTGAGGAGGAACGGGCTGACATGGTCGATAGCCATTTGACCTTCGATATCGTCGGCGGTGACGAAGTAGACGCCGCTGGTCTCGGCAGCGTTGTGGATGAGGACCTGTGGATGGTCAGCATCGTGTTAGAGAGCATCGAGAACGAATACGAACATGGAGCGGTTCAGAGTACGCGTTGACCTCTGCAGCAGCTTTGCGAACTGCAGCTAGAGACGAGAGGTCAAGTACGAGAGTACGAATGTTGGCAGTGGGAACTTCCTTGCGGATTGCATCCGCCGAGAGCTGAAGTCTCTCCGCGTTGTAACCGGTGATTACGACGAGCCCAGCGTATTTCGCAATCGAGCGAGCGGTATCGAAGCCAATACCATTCAGGGAAGTTCCAGTGACCAGAACTGCGAGGAATTAGCACACGAGGCACAAAAATGACGCGTTTAACTCGCCGTTCTTGCCAGCAATCTCGCTAGAGAGCGCATCGACTACTTCGTCGGAGGTGGTGGAAAAAACCAAATGTGGGAAGAGACATGTCGATTTGGATGCTGGTGTTGTTGGATCTCAAGTTTCCAGCGCCTTCCTCTTATAACTGTCCCGGCGCCGTCTGTTAATAAGCTTCCTCTTGCTTCGTCAGCGTCCTCTGGGAGTCAGCGCGGATAGCCGCTGTCGGCGGATGACCGCTCTCGTCGTATTGGACGATGGCCAGAACTGCGGAGGGGATTATTCTCGTGTGGTGCGGCACCCCGCTTGTTCGCTGCTTTCTGGGATGAGAGGTGGGATTTTCCGTCTGAGGTGTGAGCACAGGCCGGCGGGGGACCGAGCTGATACGCACCTTTGCTGCTGTGCATCGACCGCTCGTCGCTGAGGAATGGCGTTCGCTACCGGTCGAGTGCGCTGCTAACTTGAACGAGAGGAGCGGACAACCGACAAGATCAGCTGTTGATAGCCGCTACAGCGAAAATGATCGCCGCCACGAGGTAATTCCAATGCACCGAGCCAGAGCTGTGAACCCTTCAACTGTGCCCCAATGCGCAGAGGGCAGCTTCCCAGGTCTCGAGAAGTGCTATAATACTCCACTGCCTTCCTTCCTTCCAATCCATTCCATCCACCAAGCCGCAGCTGTGAACCCTTCAACTGTGCCCAATGCACAGAGGGCAGCTTCAGGTCTTGAGAAGTGCGATAGGAAAGCCCGCCGCCAATATTTGGCCAATATGCTCTTTTTTTTTCCGCCATGAGCGAGATTGAGTCGGCTGCATCCAGCTCAAATGTCAATGAAAACACTTGAAACCTGGTATATGGCACCACTGAAAGCTTCTCTACTGGCTGCCTGACGCTGCACTGTATCCCACCGTCCATTGCTCCTCCTCATCGCCGAGTGCGACCTCACGGGCTCGTCTTTTGATTGATGCCATCATGACGCTGAATCATCATGGGCTCACATGCTTCTCCGTCTTGTTCGACAAACAAGATCTTGAAGGCTACCCCATCCAAACTACTCTGGCTTTCTTGCTCTCAATGCAAGATGGCACGCACTGCCGGCTATTTGGATTCCAATCTTGAAGCTGCTCACGCAAAACAAGAACTCAAGAGTGTTCTACTTGCATAGAGTTCCAATTCGGAGCTCAAGCTCTCCAATAGTCATCTCATATGCTCCAAACCAGGTGTCCAAGACGTCCATTGTCACTTGAGTCCTTCCTGAGATGTGCATTCTCATAACCATGACACAGAATGTATCGAGCTTGCCGGTAACGTCCTAATGGCATCACAAGCAATTTTCTGGTGTCCAGAGGACTCACTCACTCAGCTGACATGACCGGCTCTCCCTGTTTTGGTGCTGACTTTGTTTCTCTAGTTTTCGGCTAGTTCTACCGCGGGCAGATTCCTGTACCGTGAGCTCGGCTAGAAGGGGATAGAGAGGCCCAGGGACGATGGTGTATCTAGTTATTAGCAGCTAGTGCGTGTACACCGGGATACTTCCTGGAAACCGGCGTTCCGGAGCGGGACCGTGCCGTGTAATTCCTTCCTTCCTTCCTTCCTTCCCTGCAAATTGGAAATATCAGACACCTAATCAGACTCGATTAAGACAGAGACTCGCCGACGGCCTTTAAGACGGGAATCACGGCTTCCTTGGTGTGGACGTTCGTGAAGATGACTAGCGTACGCGAGTGAGTTTGCATTCAAAATGTGAAGGAAGGAGTACGACGAACCACCGGGATGCAAACTATACGCGCGCAGCTTCCTCTCCCCGCGCTTTGCGAGCCCCAGCGCCAAGAGAACGTTCGCAGACTTGACCTCGTGGTAGCGCGCAAACATATTTGTCTCTTGCGCCGAGCCGGCAGCAGGTTTGCGCAGTGTTGAAAAGTCTATGCCGGGCCCCAAGGCCTGCGCCTCGGAGGAGACAAGGACCACGCGCGGAAGCCACGAGGTGGTTGTCGAAGCAAAGAGTTTTGGGAGTAGGAGCTTGGTGAGAAGGAAGGGGCTGACATGAGCGACGGCCATTTGGCGTTCGATATCGTCGGCTGTGATGCAGTAGATACCGCTGCTGTCGGCGGCGTTGTGGATGAGGACCTGTGGGGAGTTGGCCTTGTGTTTGGAAACAGCGAGAGCCAACTGCGTACGTGGAGTGGTTCGGAGTAGGCGTTGACCTCTTGAGCAGCCTTGCGAACCGCAGCCAGAGACGAGAGGTCGAGTACGAGAGTGCGAATGTTGGCAGTCGGAACGTCCTTGAGGATGGCCTCTGCGGAGAGCTGAAGTCTCTCCGCGTTGTAACCGGTTATGATGACGAGGCCAGCGTATTTCGCAATCGAGCGAGCGGTGTCGAAGCCAATACCATTGAGAGAAGTTCCAGTGACCAGAACTGCGAGGAATTAGCACCTGAGGTATAAAAATGACGCGCTTCACTCGCCGTTCTTGCCAGCAATCTCGCTAGAGAGCGCATCGACTACTTCGTCGGACGTGGTGGAAAAACCAAATGTGGGGAGAGACATGTCGATTGGATGCTGGTGTTGTTGGATCTCTAGTTTCCAGCGCGTTCCTCTTATAACCAGTGTCAATAAGCGAGTCCGAAGATCCCGGGAAATCCTTTGTCAGCGCATGACTGCTCTCGTCATTCAGATCAGCCGTTGATAGCCGTTTGCTCTTCGTCAATCGCTATGACAATCACGCCGAACTTCAGCCGTTCGTGACGCGTCTGGCCGCGAAACAACCGACAAGTTGCGGCGACAACCAGCATAATCCTACTCCAGATATCCCGACCGTACCGGGGATGTCGCTGGTTAAATTCGAGCTGGGCTTTACGGTAGTTCTCGCGCCGATCAATCCAGCAACTCTGCACGATGAAGCTCAGCATCCTCCAGTGGATTGGCTACCAGCGTAAGAAGCAGGCACCGGTGGTCGAGGCGAACCTGACCGGTAAGACCGTCGTGGTCCTGGGCGCGAATACCGGTCTTGGTTTGGAAGCTGCGATGCACTTTACCCGAATGGATGCTGGAAGGCTTATCCTCGCCTGTCGAAGTGAAGGGCGCGGGCAGGCCGCCATCGAAAGTGCGTAGCAGTAACCCTTCGTGGGATTCAGTCGCTGACTATGTCCTTGAGAACAGAGATCAAGGCGGAGACAAAGTACCGCAACTCACTGGAGCTCTGGATCGTGGACCTCGCCGACTTTGCGTCCGTCAAGCGCTTTGCAGACAAGTTCGAGGAAGAAGGTGGTCGTCTGGATATTCTCGTGGCGAACGCGGCGATGATTCCGATGAATTATCAGGGCACGAAGGATGGCTTTGAAGGAAGGTATGTCAGAGTTCGATTGCTTGAGGGACCCGAGGCAATGACATCGTCTTCAGCCTGCAGGTGGCCAACCTATCTACCCCGCTCGTCGCTCTTCGCTTGCTCCCGATGATGGTCAATACCGCGAAGGAATACGGTACGGTTCCGCGTATAGTCGTGGTTTCGAGCGAGGCCCATTACTGGGCCGACATCGACAAACACGTGTGGGATGGCTCGACTGGTATCATCGAAACGTTGGGGAGCGCAGAATACACTCGCAAAAGGTGCGCCGCTGCTCCGTTCATGTGTGCTTTCCTGACATTTCGCGCTGCAGAGGCATGATAAGCAGATACCCAGTCACGAAACGTACGCACCCTTCGCCACACCAGGTGTCTCATTGACCGGAGCTCGCAGTTCTCAACGTGTTTTTCGTCCGTGCTCTCGCTAGCCGACTCGCTCCCCGCACCATAGTCGTCAACTCCGTCAATCCCGGCCTGTGCACCACGGAACTCTCGCGCGAGGCTCCTTGGTTCCTGCGCCCAATCGGGTCCCTCATCCAGTGGCTATTGGCATTCACGGCCGAAGAGGGTTCGCGCCAGCTCGTCTTCGCTGCAGTGGGAGAGCCAACCCATCCCGAAAACTTGCATGGGGAGTTTATCATGGCTGGGAAGCCAATGGAGGTGAGCGATTTCGTGTTGAGTGAACAAGGGAAGAGGGCGGAAGCAAAGCTGTGGGATGAGGTGGTGGATATTATAGGGAAGGTGGACCCGAAGGTGAAGAAGATCGTGGGGGCGCATCTTGACAATAAAGCTTAGAGTCCCTCCGATACCTGTTCTCCGCTGCTCGCCTGTACAGAATATGACGATGGTCGAGGTTTCGCATCGAGAAGCACATTGATGCTCTGGTTTGATTCATTTCAGAGGCGGTAGCAGAACCTGCAGAGAGCCGAGAATGGACGCAGGTGATGGGAAATGAGAACATCGAAATGATCGCCGAAAGCGGCAGATAGATCACAAGCCGTTCTTCGACCGCTACCACGACGATGCCTACACACTCGGAGGCTGGCATTCAGTCGAATCCCTTGCCAAATTCTTAATGGTTGCACGAAGTCCAGCAATCTGTCAATTCCCGACTCGCGCAGAAACTGACATCAGACTATATCTGAAGCTGGGTGTGCGGGTGGCCAAGCTGATGACCGTCTCCCCCATCTAGGCTAAAATCACCGGCAAGATCTCATTCCACATCCCGCTGTCGACAATGCACTGCAATACATCTGTTCCTGACTGTAGCTCCGAGTCGCTCAATTACTGGGGGAACAACCCGTCGACTAATCCCGGGACTCGAATGCAGCTGATGCTCTTGACATCGTCGGGAAGGTCCTGGGTGGTGGCGTCACTTGGGAAGGTCTCGTGTGCTGGTTTGAACTCGTCCTCCGGCTCAACCTCGCAATTGTCGAATCTGTTTTGCGTCAACCATCGCCTCTATGCATAGTACACGGAGGGACCACCACGCACTCGAAGAACGTGCAGATATCCGTCTCCTCCATGATGATCGACTTGGCATTCGACACGTTGGTGCAAGAGTTGCCGTCGAGGGGATTTTGGCTCGAGTCAGTCGTGGAGAATTCGAGTGGTGTGCATGTTCCCGTTCCGTTGATCCCAGTGCAAAATTGGAGGGTGTCGTCCGTCGTCGTGCGCTGGGTCTACGAGAGCTTAAACGGAATGTAGAAACGACATCGGGCAGCCTACCAAAGGGGCGCCATTGGCAACTCCGGAAAGAGCGAGGATGAAGGTCAGTGCGATCGACGCAGTGAAGAACATGGTGGAGGAGAAAAGATGAAAAACAGGGAGGAAAAGAAGAAGAAGAATACAGCCGCGGTGCAATTGGTGGCCCTTTCATAGCTGCGGGCTGGGTGGCAGTAGGAACCCGTGTTGACCGTAAGTAGTGGCCGCCCGAGTTGATTGGCGCAGACAGCAACCAGGACAACGGGCAGTGTCGGGGGTAGCGGCGAACTGGGCGATCCTTGTCGATTCTTGGCATCGTTGCATCTTGAAGTCGCATCGCCGCAACAGCGCGCAGGACGCGGGTGGCCAACTTCCAAGTAAACGCCCTGAATTAAATCAAAGGCGGGAGGAAGAACATCTACGTTGCATCTGAGTTGAAAATTCAGAGAAATCGAGGATCTGGCGGCGATTCTGGCCACCAACTCCTTGCTAGCCGGATCAATCATGATCGGAGGATTGATCGGTGTAATCAAACTTGCTCTCCTCCCGGAGTCCTCCGTCATGTCACTGGCTGAGCAAACACCTCTGCTGGGTGGCGATGGCAACGAAGACCCGCTCGACCCGCTGGGGGTTCGCTACCTTCTAATCCAACACTTCTCCAGGTATGTCCGACGCTCGCGTTATGGTACGATCTCACGAAAAAATCGCAGCGCATGGGGCGACAGGACCGCCGAATTCGCGCTTTACCTCTATCTCATCGTCTTCTACAAGGACACTCTCCTCCCGTCCTCCATATTTGGCTTCGCAATGACACGTAAATGGGTTCGCTCCTTACTCAGATGGCAATTCTGACAATCTTTCGCCGCAGTAACGGGAATACTCCTCTCTCGATGGGCGGGTCGGCTCGTGGACAAGACTCCAAAGCTCCCAGTCGTGCGCTACTCCATAATCGTGCAGAAACTCTCTGCACTGAGCGCATACACCTGCGTCGCTTGCTTGCGTTTATTCGACGACCGTTTCTCCTTCCAATCCTGGTCCGTCTTCGCTACGCTGGTATTCTCCGGATGCATCCTACAACTCTCCAACACGACCATCTCCATTGCAGTGGAACGGGACTGGGCTACGTGCCTTGCCGCGGGCTCGTCACTCAAGCTCGGAAAGCTGAATACCTCTCTGCGACAAATAAATCTCCTATGCAAGCTCGTCGCGCCGCTCTTCGTCTCCTTCCTCACCGTCACCTATGATCAAAACGATGCTTCGACGTCGATTGTCGTCCTTGGGGCCGTTGCGGCGCTCACGCTGGTCTTCGAGGTGTATTGGATTCAGATTGTGTACAGTCGTTTTCCGCTCCTGGCAGCAGAGCAAGCACGCAAGGACGCTGAGAGAGTGGCGGCTCAGAGCGCAGTCCACTCCGACTCCTCCGAACCGGCGGAACGTGCTTCGCGTCTCACCGACATTATCAAGAGTGCGCTGAATATCCGGGACTGGCAGGAATTCGTTCGCCTGCCTGTTTTCCTCTCTTCGCTCTCCATCTCGCTGCTGTATCTCACCGTCCTGTCGTGGGTACCGTTCTTTTTGCCAAGCCACGCATACCTGATTCTTATAACAGCTTCGAAGGCACGATGCTTGGATACCTCAAGACACTAGACTTCCGGGACGACTTCCTCGCGGAAATGCGTGGTTTGTGCGTTCTTACAGGCCTCATCGGCACCGTTGTCACCGTTCCTCTCGAAAACAAGCTGGGCTCAGCAAGGGCGGGCAGCTGGAGTATTTGGTGAGCCTCCTTTCAGCCTGGCACCTGCTAAAGCTGAAATGTGCGTAGGTCAATGGTGGTCTGTCTCCTCCCAGTCATGGCCTCCTTCTACATTTTCGGACCGCGCAATACTCTCGGTGCAGTCTTGCTCTTTGGTGGTACGCGCTGTGTTTTGTCCCCCTTCGGCGTCGTTTAAAGCTACACGCAGGAATGGCCCTTTCGCGCATCGGTCTCTGGTCATTCGACCTCATTCAAACAAAGCAACTGCAGGAAGCTCTCGCGACGCACGGGCGGCGGAATACCATTACCGCGCTGCAGTTCACGATGCAGAGCGTTGCCGACTTGCTTAAGTGGGTGTAATCCTGACCATTAACCCCCAGCTTACGACGGGATCCGCAGATACGTCCTCACGATGTTCCTCTCGCGGCCATCGCAGTTCCGATATGCCACCCTCGTCTCGTTCTTCAGCGTTCTATCCGGCGCGACGATCTATTTGGTGTACCTCAAGCAGGAGCGCGGACATATCTTCCATGCACCGCAGGAATGGATACGGAAGATATTATGATCTGCAGACCCTATAGTATGTCTGTTGGACTCCAGCATCCTTCCCTATCTTCCATGCACCGCAGGAATGGATACGGAGATATTATGATCTATCCACGGTTGCCGGTGCCTCAGAAAGACACCATTCTTTGCGGATCACCATTCTTTGCGGATGCATCTGCAGTGCGAGAATAGGCGACTCCGCTGTTGTTGGTAGACTCGTTGTTCATGTTGTGGACCACGCGAGTATAATATATTCCCCCCCCCCCCGGACTCTGGAACCGAGGTCGGAGGCATAATATAATATTTACGGAAAAGATTAACGTGAGTTGTTCGGCTTACCCCACAAAATGTGTCGGTCGAAACAGAATTGAAGCATCCGTTGAACAACCTTGTCAGAAGACGCGCTACCCCATTCGGGTGAAATCGGGTCATCGGTCTGCATCGTCACGCGTACGCGCGTGACATGACTCATACATTCGCTCATCGATGACGATGACGATGGTGGAGGGCCTGCTCCACAACACGCCGCCTTCCCGCCAATCCAACGAAGATATAAATGTTGGAAGGTTGACGAGTCTTCATTGCTCTAATGGCTGCAATCCCATGTCAAGTGAGCTACGCGTTTCTGCCCACAGAGTCCGCCTACCGACCGCGTTGACTTGTAGTACGCCTCCGGCAAGGTTCTCGGAATGGGCACCTTTGGGGTCGTCCGGGAAGCGACCCATCTTCGTACAGGACGAGTATACGCGTGCAAGTCTATCGACAAGGCAGAGTATGTGGGGCGGGAGGTTGTGGTGCGTTCCCCTTCTTAGTAGTTTTTACTTCTTCCTCTAGATCTTCTGACGATGCGCAGCTAGCAAACGAGGTTGAGATTCTCAAGTATCTGAGGCTGGCTTATAATCCCAATATCGCTGTATTGCGCGATTACTTTGAGGTGAGTCCGCTATCCGTTGCACGGGGGTGAGCTGTGGCCTGCCAGAGATCTTACTAGACGCGGGACCATCTACACTTGTACTTCGACCAGTATGGCGGGGCCTTAATCGACCGGGTCTTGGACAGAGGGCACTTTACCGAAGTGTGCGGTGTCCGTTCCTCTGCCCTGTAGCCATTTTGATTCGGACAGCAGACAAACAGTCGACATCATGCGCACTGTCCTCGCTGCTCTCGAAACCATCCACGCAGCAGGCATCGTCCACCATGACCTCAAGCCCGAGAACCTTCTCTTCCGGAACACCAACGAACGGACGAACGAGGTTATGATCGTCGATTTTGGGCTCAGCCAGTGCGTCGGCGGGAGAAACGGTCACCCACTCGGGCGTCAGCGGATGCTCACGGCTATAGTCGGGACCGAAGGCTACATGGCGCCGGAAATCTATCTCAACGGCGGGCACGGTAAGCCGGTCGATATGTGGGCGATAGGTGTCATCGCGTATTTCTTTCTGTCCGGGAGGAGACCTTTCGGTCGGGCGACTGCGGCGGAGGAGCGAGCGGCGGTGATCTCTGACGGGTACGAGTTTGAGCCGGAGAAGTTATGGGACGAGATCTCCGACGAGGCGTGTCATTTTGTGGCCGGGTGTTTGCTGAAGAATCCGTTGAGAAGGACGACGGCGGGCCAGGCGTTGGAGCATGAGGTGCGTCTTTGCTGTGGTTCGTCGCTGTTTCGCTCAATCTTAGTCCAGTGGCTCGACGTACAAGCAATCGTTCCGCCCACCGTCCTAAGGTCCCTCATACCCATTGGCCAAATCGTGTCCAATGCGCTCGCGTCGGCATCCTCTAGCGGTCTATCCTCTAGCTCCTCTAGCGGTCTATTAGAAAGTGTATCTCTTCCTCAAAGCGGTTGGCTCTCCTCTAACAATTGTCGCAGTAATCGACATTGTTGCCATCTCCCCACCTCCATGTCAAATACGCGCTTCGATGAGGAGCACGGTGCTAGTCATTGCGCGGGCCAAGGTGAGACAGAAGGATGCGGATGCAAGACGGGAGCGTACAGCGTCCGGCGCTGGCCGTGCATAATCATAGATTCAGATGCTCAGACTGTCGATGTTCGTCTACCCTGGTATATATATTTCAACTGGAATATTCTCCGACGCGACGCGGTCCCAACGGTTCATCAATGCGTAAGTAACAATTAAAGTCTTGGGAATCCAAAATCAGATTCAGCAAGAACAAGAGTTGACACGAACGAAGGGCATCCCTGCTCTTGAAGCACCATCTATGCCACCCGTAAACTCCCCCTGCTGCATTTGGTTCTTGCGGCATTGGATATTTACACGTTTGGCTCCACACAGAACTTCATTGCGATGATTTGTGCCATTCGCGGGGCGTAAGTAATTGTTAACTTAAAGACCTGAGGGCTGATCGCAAAAATATTTATTATTGCCAAGTTCGACGTTATACTTCTACTGTTCAGAAAGAAATCAAGATCAGACAGCATAGCGCTTCTTGACCTCCTCCTCTAGGAACTCCTCCATCGTGCCCAGCTTGACGCCGAGCGCCACGAGGTCAGGGTTCGGGATGGGGGTCTCGATGAAGAGGCCGCTGTATTCTGCGTGGGCAGTGTACTACGGGGGAAAGAATCAGCAACCAAGAAGAAGAAGAAGAAGACACGCAACCATTTCGTCCATTGGGGGCATTCCACTCGTTGGAAGGGTCGTGAACGTCACCGGTGCGCCGATCGCTGCAAAAAAAAAATGAGCGTTGTACGCACGAAGAAAACGGCAAAGACGCACTCTTCCCAATCCGCTCCGCGAACTCCGAATACGCCATAAGCGCATTCACAACCGGATAACTCTTGCCATTGATCGTAGCGAGCTTCCCGGGGTCCGTGTAGCTCTTGAGAAGGACGAGCGTCGCCTGCGGGATGTCGCGGTCGATCCAGGTGAACGCCTGGAGCTGCCCGACTTCGAATTTCGGGATGGCAAAGTTATACCCCGTGTCGGTCTTCTTGAGGTTCCCGAACTTCCATAGGTTTTCGAGGAACGCGCCGAGGTAGAGCGTCGCGTGCGGGACACCGGAGGCTTTGAGGTATTCCTGGACTTGCTCTTTTTCTATGTGCCAGCTTTTAGCGGAAGGTCATGCGAGGAGGAAAGGTGCCCGTACGGTCGTAGAAGAAGACCTTGTTATATTTCCCGCCGGAGATGCGTGCGATGCTGGGCATTCCTCTATTTCACAGGTCGCGGGTGAGAGCACAGAAACATTGAGGAAGGATTCCATGAACGTACGTCCACACGAAGAACTTGACCCCGACCTCCTTCGCTGCATCTACGATATTCTTCCCCATGGTCAGCTCATTAGCGCCGCCCTCGCTCAAGTCGGGCGGCATAACAGGCGCCGTCATCTAGGCGTTAAGATCAACACGCGAACCCATATGTTGAACTGCTCAACGTACCGCAAATACGGCCTCGCTCCCCTTCAATGCGTTTATCAACGACGATTTGTCGAGTGTGTCGGCCTTGACGACTTGGGCGCCCAGCGCCGCAAGAGCTTTGGCGGCGTCAGAGTCGGGGTTTCGCACGATCGCCCGAGGCGTGAAGGTGCCAGTGCCGTCTTTGAGCAGCCCGCGAAGGACAGCACCGCCTGTCGTTTTTTTTCCTCTGCGTCAAGCATACTGGAGCAAACCGGAGAAGTGAAGACGCACCCTGCTGTCCGGTAGCACCGAATACAGATACAATTCTCGCAGACATTGTTATAGCTTGTCGCTTCCCCTCTCTCTTTATAGCGACTGTAACGTAACGCGTCAGGCTGAAAGGCCTGATAGTGTCAGCTCTCCAACGTATTCCATCATGCTCTCCGCAGCGTCGCTTTCTTATCACGGCTCTCTTACTGGATTGGGAATCGTTAATCTCCTGAAACGCCGCTTTGCTTGATAAAGAGTCTGATAAATCGTATTTATTTCTGAACTAGCTTACTTTGCGCTCAAAACACTCGGAGAAACGGCGCCCATCATATCTTTGCCGAAAAATCCGGATAAACGGCACTCGGGCGTCAAGACCATCTCATCGATCTCATCATTCATATTATGCTCAAAACGCGATCACGTGTAACATTCTGAATATCATTTACTTGCGACACGCGCGCGTTGGACAGATTCGTTACAATGTACATCAAGCTAGGTACTGTACAGTTGACTTGCGAGGGATTCAACCCTCTCATTCCATCCATCCTCCAACCAAAGACAAATTCCTGCAACACAGCAGACCTTCGAATTCGAGAAGTTTTTGCGAGAGCCCCGGGCTTCTCGGACACGACACGCCACGCCAAGCAGAAGCCTCCCACCCCTTCTCACTTACGCAGACGACAACCACGAGAGATACAGAGATCTCACACACGCGCCCAGATTCGCGCGTTTATGCGCCACCTCGCCGCGAAGAGCAATATGGAACCGGATATGACACTCAGGCCCGCGAAGAGAATCATGCCTGTGTACCTGCCCCTGTTGGCCTCGAGGAGGACTCCGGCTACGGGAGGGCCGATAGCGGCGCTGGAAGAAGAAGGAGGAATATTCAGTACGAACGTCCACGGGCCAGAGCGGAGAACGTACGGAACGGAGATGACAGTATACAACAATCCGATCCTGCTCCCAATCTGGCGTACATCGGAAATCTGGGCAACGCAAGGCGTGATCAACGAGATGAAGGCCCCGCTCGCGAAGCCGTACGACGCAGCGAAGACCAACAGCAGGGCTAGCGACGTCCCAGCGAGCATCCACATGACGAGGCAGAATACGCCGGAGAGGAAGGCTGCCGGTGCGAGGATGTTAAAGCGCCCGATGACATCGGAGAGACAGGCAGGTGCGATTCGGCCGATGACGCCTCCTGCATTGAGGATTGCAAGGACGAGGAAGTCGGTGCGAGCCGGGATCGTCGAGAGGGAGTGTGCATAGTCGACGATGAATATGAAGGGAATGAATAAACCGAGGGCGACGAGAGCGGCGCCTGCAGCGAGAAGCACAAAGCGCGCGTCTCGGAAAGTAGATTTGACTGTGCTTTTGATGTAGGGTACTGTGTCAACGCTGGCGGTGTTGAACTTGGCTGCGGGTGGCGTGTACCGCGTAACGGTTGCGAGGGCGATACAGCACAAGGCGCCGCTGATGAGCCCCGAAATGCGGACACCCCAAGCAAAGCCGTATTGTTCGAAGAGGCGTTGAAGCATGATCGGGTACATGACACCGCCTAATGAACGTTCCAGGTCCAACTCCCGATTTTACACCGGTAAGCACGCACCTAGACTTGATCCTGCCGCTGCGATGCCCAAAGCTGTAGCGCGATACCGGCAGAAATACGTCGCAACGCTCGAGAGTGAAGGGTAGAAACTGCATCAAGAACATGACATTAGCTCTGAAATGAATTAATCCCAACCATCAGACTCACAGCATTCCGACACCAAGTCCGAACAGCAGTCCTTGTGAGAGGAGATAGTGGTAGTACCGCGTAGAGATGCTCGTCATCATAATGCTGAACACGTAGAGAATCGTCCCAAAGATCATTAACCATCGTGGTCCGTAAACGTCGAAGATTTTTCCAATGAAGCCGCCCTGCGTGTTTCATCAATTCATTCATCAGCAGACTCGGAGATTGGGCAAACGCACTGAGAAGAAAAACACCCACAACTGCACCGACCCGATCCACGATATCGTGGAGGGCGCAAGATGGCTAAGCTGGTGCTGCGCATACCACGCCTGGAACGTCCCGAACGCATTCATTTGCCCAAAGGTACCGAACAGCGCGAGAAAGGCGCCGAATACAGCAAGGTACGACGGAGTACAGGCTTCCGGGAAAGGCGTTGCCGCGCGAGTAAGGTGCGCTGTAGACAACGCTGTCGTCGTCCCAGTCGCAGTGTGGCTGAGAGCAGTCGTGCCGTCGAAGGATGGACGGATTTCGTCGGTCGGCGTCCCGCTCGTACGGTTCTGCTGCTGCCACGAATGCACGTCATCGGCTTTCTCGACGTCGGATGGCATGAACGTCGACGGGCTGTTGTCAGAGATGAAACCGAGAGTGGGTGCTTGGGGATAGCGCTGAGGCAGGATGGGAGGTCTCGAATGCCCTTCTAACCTTGCCTACTTATAAGAGGGCGAAAGCAAGAAGTAACGGGGAGTACTAATGAAAGAGCTAAGCCAAAGCGCAAATGAGCTGACTTTGACTTCGTCACCGTGGCGGAGGAGCGATGGGGCGGAAACGGCATGCCTTCAGAGCGAACACGCTCCCCCCATATGCAAACAGCGCAAACAGCGCGGAGTACCGGCGAGCTCGGATGTTCGTGGTTCGCGCAGCCCCGCCGATAAGGCCCGCTTGACGGTCCGCCACTCCGCCAACTAGGGCAACCACCAGCTGAAGGTGCTGGGAGGCGCTGATGAGGGCTGGCTACATTGACGAGGCACTAGAACCTCAGACCGAGTTGCCCTTTGGAGTGGCAGAGGAAGCGATGGCCTCACATCCGCGGACGTCGGTGGGCTTGTGGAAGTCGGTAAGCTTACGCGGAGCGTTTAGCTCGGCTGAAGCATACAATGGAAGCGAGGTTAGAAGACCACGGGATTTTCTGTTGCTCGTTGTGAGAGAAATGTTGTGAGGAATGGCTGAGAAACATCGCACACACCGAGCCGATTCCGGCGCTGATAGACATGTATAACTTTCCGTCCACTCTTACTTCAAACAGCCACAGTGAGGCTCCACCCAGCGTTCTTCTGTGGCGCAAAGCTCCTGCCGTACGTGCAGCATCTCCGCCTTCATAGTCCATATCTCTCCGGCAATACAACAGCTCACAGCACAGGCTGCCATCGGCGACTTTTCTGTTGATGCGTTCAGTTAAGCTCGAATTCCAGCGAAAAGCGCACAATGGCCGGATTATCGCGTTGGGAGGAAGATAAGAAACGTCTTCGGGCGAGGCGACGGCGATCAGGATACGAGCTAAGCCAAATCCATACCGTGGGTATCGATGAGTTTGAGCAAGGGACAAGGACGGGGGTAAGAATATGCGGAGGAAGGGTAACTTGAAGCGTGAGCGGTAGATAATGGGAGGGAGCTGCGAATTGGAGCGTAGAAAAGAGCATGCTCGTCAGGATCAAGAGAGTCATCAGGTCACAACGTGTGACAGAGGCTTGTCTCCGCGCGCCATCAGCTGTGCAAGATTCCACAGATGCTCATTCAAGGGATATTCCTACGCTGCTTCTCGTTGCTCGCGTACATTTCTGGCTAGATTCTGGAACCTTTCTTATACGGAAGGCTGAAGTCTCGGTTTGGACGAACCGAAATGGCGCGAAATACTGCGCCGGTGCGCTATTTAGTAGTACATGGTTAAAATGCTTTGCGTAAGGTTGCTCTCCTGCCTGACCAGCATAGATCTGTGCATGGACTCATATGGTGGCTACCTACCTACCACAGCTACACGTCTAAGCTGTTCGCCGCGAGCCTGTGATGTGTCTCCATACTACCGGGCGGTTTTGTCGCCCACCTGGAAGTATTTGACGGTCTTCCCTTGCATTTAGCGACATGTTGGAGGCGAGGATAAAGAACATTTTCGACAGCTGCAAGCTCAATTGACTTCAGCTACTGCCAGTGTTCTTGGTGGCAAGCGAGGACACTGCTAGGTGAGTTTCTGCGACCCGCGAATTGCGAACGGTAGGTGCGAAGACTGGCCCGAGGTTCTGTCAGATAACGCAGACGCACAGTCACTGGCACGCACTGGCATTCGCCACCGTAAAAAGAAACAGAAGATGCTACGAGGGACGCTCCGACATTTGCAGGGACTGCATCCACTGCGCATGCACCAGTTACAGTTAGGCTAGCCATAATTCTCGAGAAAAAAAACGGAATTTCGAAAAATTCCCAATTTGGACGATGGCGTTGATTTGTTGTGCTTTGTTGACACGACCTCAGGCTGTCACACCACGCTAACTTTACACCGCTGCACCACCTATGACTCCATCCACTGCTCACCACTCCGTTTTTGCAAACGCGGTACCGCCCACAATCCTGCCGTCATCTACACCGTCATCATGCGCCGCTAACCTATAAAAGCGTCAGCATGCTCGCACCAAAAGACCTTTTTTCGCAAAACAATAACCATGGACAAAGCCAGCTCAGTAGTCGCTGCTCTCGACGCCGGGAAGCTTCCCACCACCGAACAGCTCAATGCTGTCCTCGACCTCTTGGCGCAAGTCGTCGTCCCAGCGGAGGGAGAACACATTAGTGACTCGGGGCGGACGCTCGCGAACGACGTCGGAGACATACTCGTGGCGTACAAGACCCTCAATTCGAGCAAGAATGGTACGGTCTGTCTCCTCACTTGTTTGCACTTCTGACGCTCGCCAGGGGACGACCTTTTCCAGGAGGCGATCTGGCAGTTCATGCATGGCGACACGCAGGTGGTCGCCGACCTCACAGGAGTCGACACCGACGCAGCCTCGTCCGACGCCAAAGCCGCCCGTTCTTCTATCAGCACCCTCTTCTCCCTCTTTTGGCGCAGCTTCGCCGAAGGAAACTTCCTCCTCAACGACTTTATGGCATTCGCCATCGTCAGCCTCGCCGATGCCGCCGAGGTCGTCGAGGGCCAGGCTGGTCGGGCGAAGGACAATCTGCGGAGGGTCGACGCGGAGATACAAGATGGCCAGCGGGACAACCTGGGGCGAAACAAGGAGCGCTTGGAAGAAGAGAAGGACACCCGCGTCGCTTTTGAGCATCGCATGGATTCGTTGAAGCGCGCCGGGTCGAAGGCGATTGGCGCTGGACAGGCGGGGAAGGAGACGACACGGGATGTGGGGGAACGCGCTACAGCGGCGCGTCAGGAAGCATATCGCAAGGTGTGTGGTTTCTTCTCTCCCAGTACGAGCCCGAGTCTAAGCTATGGAAATGCAGGCTTGTGACCGCGCCCGCAACGACCCCGAATATCGTTCTGCCTTTTCGACTCTCTTCGACATCATCCACAAATGGGTCTCGAAAGCAATCGACCCCAACTCAGCCCATGCAGCACTACGCGCCCTAGTCGACGACAACTCCTCCGAGGGGGTAACCGCCCTCAAGACCCTCCTCGACCGCTTCTCCTCTGCAGACGACTCCATCTCCGTCGACGCCGTCCTCGACAAAGCGCAGCGTTTCGTCTCCGCCGCTCGCGACAACCACGGCCAAGTACAGGCTTGGGTGGACGAGTACTTTGCCCATGCTCGTCGAACGCTAGACGATCCGCAATACGGTGACTCCGACGAGGCGATGACCATGCAACAAGAGCTGCAGAGCCGTCGACGCGTCTTCCTTTCCAAGGACACAGAAATGGGACGTGCTTGGGCGGACCTGAAGGCCTCTGCACTGGCGTTTGCGCATGCAGTGGCTGCCGATCCGGATCTGCGGCGAGTTGCAGATGCACATATCCGATTGGGGAAGGACGCTGGGCAGGTCTTCGTACAGGAGGGACCCACTGCGGTCGAGCAGTTTACCTGGCTCTGGCGGGACCTCTTCACGGTCTACGCACATGTCAGTATTGCCGCGCTTTCTCGTTGTCTGTTTGACTAACGGCCTTGCTAGCGTGTATTCGCCGTCCTCAAGGACATTAACATTCCCCGCACCGAATACGTCGACGAGGACGTCGAGTTCGTCATGGAGAACCTCGTCTCGTCGTTCCAAGTCAACCCGTCGCATGTGCACATCAGCAACACCACCGAGGTCGACGTCCGCACGTCCGAGACATCCGACAAGACGACGCAGCTCGGTACCTCGACGCATATCCGTCTGCAGGCTGTCCAGCTCACCCTCAACGACGTCTCCTTCTACCACCACGACAAGTCGTCCAAAGCCCCGCCGCAGACGCTCTCGGGCCTCGCGGAGGTGAAGCTTCCGGCGCAAGGCATCGACATCGACCTCCGGATCCACTTTATCCCCTCTGCGGACGAGCGCAAGAAGCGGCAGGCGTATCACCAAATCGACCATCTCGCGGTCACGATCTCGGGCGACGTCGAGCTGCGCATGCGGCAGACGAACCACCCCGTCCTCCTCGCCCTCGCCAAGCCCGTGCGGAATAAACGCTTCCGAGAGGCGCTTGGCCGTGCACTATCCACGGGTCTGCGCGGGGCGCTTACGTGGCTCGATGGCATTGCGTGGGACGTTGGTAGACGGGCGGAGGTGATGAGGGATACGGGGATGGGGAACGGGCCGGCGTTGGCAGGGGCTGTTTGGTCCGAGGTCGGGCGGCTGGTCAAGGAACGCAAGTGGGCGATCAGTGCGACTGGGACGGGGCTCGTGGTCGAGGACGATGGAGGCCGAGGTGCGAAGATGGCGATGGGGGCAGAGCCGCAGGTTTTGAGTGGGAAGAAGCATGGGCCTGCGGCGACTGGATCGCAAAGGCTGGACAAGAGTGTCGAGGGCGGAGCGGATGTGGATGCGGACGCGGACACGGGAGCTGCAAAGCGGCAGGCTCAAGGGTTGGGGAAGGAGGTGAAGGGCCAGGTCAATGATTTCCAGCGCGCCGTACACGACAAGGCTGCGCGGGAGAGTCAGAAACCTGGCTGGCGTTCCGAAGCCTTCAATATCTGAGTACGAAACGGAAATGCTTGTATTTCTGTATCTTCTTTGTATCTCTCTACATATTGGTATGGTCCTGTACTACTCTTCAATAATTGCGGAGTGAGAATATGGAATATGCGGGACACTGAAGTGCCCACCTTGCAGGAATCATCCCCCTTTCAAGTTCAGGCAGGAGGGTTCACCGGGGGCAAGTATGTAATACGGTTGAACGCAGCGGCATCATACCGACGGCGAGCACGAGTATCTGAGACCGTGACCCCTGCATTCAGTTGGCCTCGATTGGTGCTACTTCCGGAAGGGACCACAGCTGAGACTGCCGTCTCCTCCTCGAGGGAACTTGCCGTTGGTGTAGCCGGTGGCAACGTGGATAATTCTATCAATGGCTGCAAGGACTCCGGTATTTCTCGAGGTATTTCTCGAGGCGGCGGGGTCTTCCATCTGGCAAGAAGATTTGTAATGTGATTGAGAGCTGTATCCATAATTGTTACTGGCACTTTCAAAACAACTGTCGCACGTACTGGTACCCTTCGATGTCAGTGTACTTGTAGCAGGGCCCACAGCAGTGGCATTGTGATCATGAAGAGGCAGGGTGGCGTTCGAGTTGTCATACGATGCGGAACCCTCGGAACTCAGGATCTCCTGAAGTAGTTCCAGGTCGGTCGGAGCTGGGAGTTTCAATCGGTTATCGAAAAAATCCTCATTGAAGGAGGCTGAAAATGCGGATGGAAGAGGAGTTGAGACCGCCATCAACAGCTCTTCTAGCATTTTGTTTACGCCATCCCTGGTCGATGGGATGGCGAGCCCGCGCAGGAATCTGAACACCAACTTGATAACGAACCACAGATTCACAACCGCAACAATGATTGTTAGAACCTGAAATGATACTGTAAGAAACTTACGCGGAATAGATGGGATTTGGTTTCACCTGTCCGTAGCTAGGTATCCACCCTGGCTCAACAGACCTAAGGTGCAACCGGATAACCCAGACCAAGTGGCAAGGGATTGTGAAGACAAGTATGATGCATTTTCGACCACGGGTGGCCATTATACTAGTAGTGGTGAGATGAGAAAGACCTGACAAGGAGATGAACAGACCGACGACCAAGGCGAAAACGTCCTTTCCACCCCAACTTGGAGGGTTGGTATTTTGCAGGTTCTACAAGCCCCTCATGACTCGCATACGTTAGCACACCCGCGAGGAAGCTAGCACCCAGTGACATTAACATGTCAAATGGGCTTCCACCAGGGAATAAGGCAGAGAGCAGCGCCGCTACCGCAAAGGCTGGTGCCGAAAATGTGCAAACCAAAGAATCCTTGTGTCTATAAGCATATGTCCCGTCCCACAACTTGACCACCAAGAACAAATGCAAGGAGAACCAGCCGAAAACAATGGTTGCCCTGAGGCAGAATCGAAGCCTCCAGCGCCAACGACGGTTCCTGCGCCGAAAGGGCAGCGGCAGGACAGAGTACCATACCATGGGCGAGTTTGTGGCGATTAATATGAAGAAGGCGTCCAAGATGGACAGTTGACCGTTTGCGAGAGCCACCGTCGCGGAAAGTAAGATGATGCCTGTTTGGCACATCATCGTATCGAACGCGCTCTGGAGTTCCTTCTCGGTGCCTAGAACTGCTACGATGGCTGGCGTAAATCAGTCCTGGCGACAACAGGGAACGAGATCGTGGCCCACCAGTGCAGAGACCTGTTATGAAGGCTGTCGACGTGGTGTCGGTTATGAGGTGACAAGGCGGCATCGAGTACTAAATGGACTCACTCCCGACACGGACGCCATATCCCACCACATCCGAATTCAACGCGTACACCATAGTGTCTGGATCGGTGTAAAGAAGCAGTATAGGTCCCCATCCCATGATGGCGGCGCAGGACCAGGACGGCTCGGAGGGAGAACTCGGAGTCGGGGCGGCTGCCATGACGGTGATTTTGAAGAGCTGACGATTCAGAATCAGAGGGAGGGAGCGGCGTGGCTGCCGCGTGTCAAACAGCGCTAGCGTCTTAAAGCCGCCCGGAGCCGACTTACGGATGATGCATTCCCATTGCCCAAAGCTCGACGGGAGAGATGTCGAACAGCCCTGGAGGCGGGAGGAAGGAGACGTAGAAACACCTGATGGCGATTCTGATTGTCTTGGAAAGCAACGCGCTAAGTATCGAGTCTGCCATTTCAAGTCTTTCTAGCAAGCTCGAGCTCGAGCTATCCTTCCTTCTCTAAACCATTACTGCCGATCTTAATTAAATCTAGCAGCTTTTGCGCAGCACGTGCTGCGCGTTGGCTACGCAATTGTCACTTTTACTTGGCTTTACCTCTTTGGGTCAAATCTGCAGCTTCTTCCGACAAGCGCGCTCAAACCATACCTATTTCGGATGTTCGCGCAGCATTACGACCCAACTAGCGCTCAATAAGCGCCGAACAGGCGCTGAACCAAAATCATAACGCGTCATTTTCAGTCGATCTAGCTCAATCCGCACAGCCAACAGGCCGTAAACTTGGTTTAAGCATCCGCGGGTGTCGCGATTCGAGACGATAACGCGCAGCTCCCAATATTCGGGGTTGAGCAACGGTGCTGATCCCATCAAGGCTCCTTGCCTCTGCCCACCATCCGACCATCGACTGCCTTCGACCCGATTCAAGCTGCCCGTCAAGCTCCTCGCATCCAATGCATCTCAAGACCGGGCTTCTCTCTCTCAAGACCCCACATCTGCCAGTGTCAAGACAGATCAAGACGTCGCCTTCGCGCAAGCTCAAGCCACAGCTTTTCCTGCTCTTGGTTCCCCTTCAGTCGCACAAAACTTCCAGACGAACGATGGAGAAGACGAAGAGGCACCGCGCGGGCTGTTGGAGTGTGGGCGATCGGCATGAAGAGGTTGGAGGGGTGTGAGCCTATGAGGCGGCGGTCGTGGGGGGCTCTGTCTCCGCGTACGTGCTGCCATCATCGTTGACGATTCGCTGACATTCCCGCGTCCACCGAAGCGATGCAAACCACAGCGGCATCCAATGCAACGACCAACGCCCCATGCGAGGGACGGACGCGTCGCACAGGTGGATCGTGGATTGAGATAGTGCAGTGCTCGATGTGGTCCGATAGGTGAGTTGCAGATTGTTCTTTGTGTTCCGTCCTTACCGTATTCAATCCAGCTTTCTATCCCCTTCGATAGAGCAGCACCAACTCTCCCACCTTCCGCCTGCAGCGCTCAACGCCAGCGTGATTACGCCATCGTCTCGCATCCCCCGTCTTCGCGTGCTCTGCAAAACGAAAACAAAACAAAAGTGCATCGTCGGGATTCGAAACGTACGGTGCCATACGTACTGCCTGTAAGTCCGACGTGTATCGACGAGCACGGTGTGTACTTCACTGTTACTTCGTTACGAACGAACCAATCCTGGCCTGCTCTTGCAGGATTGTTAGCTTCGAGGATGCTAGCGAACGGATGCTGCGTGAGTGTTCTCTCTCTTTGTCTTACCCGCCAAAGTGATCCTCCCTGTCTCTCCAGAATGCAAGCAGTCGATATCGTCGGTGGTGATATCAAGGTGAACCCGCTCCCAGAGGAGGCGCATGTCGTCCTGAATGACAGGGTCGAAGGATTCGATTACGATGGGTCAGTGCGTGATGTTCCTGAGGTTTGTTATCGTTTGGTCTTAAGAAGATTTTCAACTAATCCAGAGGCTAGAAAAGCGATACCTCACCCTCCTCGGACGAACTGCGCCGAGTCCGTTGTCACCCTTGATACTTGCCTACTCACGAATGTATGCTGCATGTACATTATCCTAGCCATCCCGCTCACCTACATCTTGCTTTTAGCTGCCGATGCTCTCCCTCCCAACGCCTCTGCTCACAGTGGAAGTATGGCAGCTGGATGGTTCATTTGCGACCATGGACATACGGAGCCGGAAAACGGTTGATTCTGTACTCTACTCATGTTGTTCATTCGCTATGTAACCACCTGCGTTCGAGTGCAAGTATGCAACTCGAAATTTTAGGGCGGCGCGGAGCGCAGCCCCTGCCTTGTTACATGTAATTACATTGCACTACAAAGAATTACTATTGTTTCCATTCCTCCAAACGTGCATATGCCTCTACGATCTGCTTCAGCGGCTCGCTACCCTTGTCAAAGCCCGTCAGCTCAGCGACATACGCCTCCAACCCCTTGTCCTCAATCCCCTTGCGCATCTCCTTGCTCTGCTCATCGTCCTCCTCCTCATAATGCAGCGCCGCCGCAATCCCCATCGCGAGATGCCGCACGCCCAGCCCATACTCGACGCACATCCGCGCAGGGCCCACAAGCCGGTCGTTCTGGCCAAGCTTGCGCAAAGGCTGGCGTCCAACGCGGGCGACGTCGTCCTTTACTGCGGCGTTGGTAAAGCGCGTGATGATCTTCTCGATGTACGCGCCGTGTTTCTGGGCGTCAAAGTCATGGCGTTTGCAGAGGGCGGCGCCGGACTCGCCGTGGAGCGCACCGCGGACGACGGCGGCGATGTCGGGGTCTGCGATGCTCGCGTCGATGGTCTCGAGGCCTTTGAGGAAGCCGAGGTACGCGGTGATAGCGTGTCCGCAGTTGAGGGTGAAGAGTTTGCGCTCGTTGTACGCGGGGAGTTGTGTAGTGAGGGTCATCCCGTCCACAGGGACGTCGAGCTTGCCAGGGCCCTTCGAGCCCTTCAACGCCGTCTCGTCCACCACCCACTCGAAGAACTCCTCCACCCCAACGTCCAGAACCGAGTCGCTGCCGTGCTGCTCGGCCTCGAACGGCGGGACGATCCGGTCGACAGAGCAGTTGGCGAACCCGACGTGGCTAGCGACGTACGCACGGTCTTCCTCGTCCAAATGTCCATCCACCTTCTCTGCGAACTGCTCTGTAGCACCAATGGCATTCTCGCAAGCAATGACGTTGATAGTCCCCGCTCCTGCGGTCCGTCGAGCCTTGAGCCCCTTGGCAATCGTCGGCGCAATCTTGTCGAGGACGGACAGCCCGACGGCGGTGGTAACGAGCTTCAGCCTCGGGTGCTCCAGCTCGCGGAAGATGTCGTCGGTAGTCGACAGCACGCCTCGGACGCCCCTCGCCTCCTCGACCTGAGTCTCAGTCTCCGCATCACCGTCACCGCCATCCTCTGCGGTCGTGTCGAGGACATGGATGTCGTACGACTTGTCGCGGTTGATAGTCTCGATGAGCTCCTTGTCGACGTCGGCAAACACGACATGGTAGCCCGACTTGAGCAGCAGCGGCGCGATGAAGCCACGCCCAATGTTTCCTGGCGAGCATACAATCAATGAGCGTTTTGGGAGTCGCAGTGGCGAGCTGCCACACGCACCTGCACCGAAATGAATCGCTCTTGGTTTCGGGGTCATGTTGTGGGTTGTTTGAAGAAGTTGCGGAGTCCGCATTGGCTATGTATGAGGCTCCAATGTGTGACGTCGTGGTGTGCATCATCGCAGCGGCACCGTCATTCAATATTCAATGCTTGGAGCATGCTGGCAGGGAGAGGACATGGTGGACGACGTAGTGGCTCGTTACAAGCTGCCGGAGATCACTTGACATTTCTGATGAGTCAATTTTTTTTTCCATACTAGTAGGCGACAAACGGCCGGTGTCAGAGAACTTGAATACATTGTCAAGGCACACCATCTATACGATAAACAGTTCATTTCATTACTGCGAAAGCTGCTTAATCTTCAACACAATCGCTATAAAAACCAAAAAAAAATATCAGCAATCAGCCCACCAAGCAACGAAACGAACCTTGTGGATCGAGACCCTGGTGCGGAATCTGCTCCCATAGCCCACCGGCACCTAATAAAAACAGCAATCAACACAGGCCCAGGGGAAGAAAAAAAAACCAGCAAAACGCACCTTCTCTCGTGGTTCCCATATACCCGTACCGCGGCGCAAGCTGTCTCTCGAGAAGCCATGTCCCCATCTTGGAGCCGAGCTAAACATGCGA
This sequence comes from Mycena amicta, assembly GCA_029282125.1. Lineage (NCBI taxonomy): Eukaryota > Fungi > Basidiomycota > Agaricomycetes > Agaricales > Mycenaceae > Mycena > Mycena amicta. The sequence continues at coordinate 492,534 of JARIHP010000004.1, read as the reverse complement.
ATCAGCAACTGGAAGGAAGCGACCACGAAAGCAAAAAAAGGCACGCACCCCACTCTTCTGATTCAGCGACTCGACGACCAACACAAACGGACTGCTGCCAATCTTGCGCAACGTCTCCTCGTCGACGACATTCAGCGTCGACTTGTTTACCAGCCCGACATCCAGCCCCGTCTCGCGACACCGCAACACCGCGTCCCACGAGCGATACAGCATGTCCCCAAACGACACGACATACCCATCCTTGCCCTCGACGATCGTCTCGTCCTTCCCGGGCACGAACTCGTATCCACTGGTGGGGTCGAAGAACCGCGTCTTGGCGTCCGGGGCGAGGATGAACGGGAGCTTGGAGCGGGTGGAGAAGACGACGCGCAGGCCGCGGTCGAAGAACACCTTTTGCACGATGGCGACCATCTGCAGCGGGTCGGCGGGGAAGTAGAGGGACGTCTGCGTGTCGGAGAGGCCGTTGTCGGCGAAGAAGGAGTTGATGCCAAAGTGGCAGGTGTTGTCCGCCTAGAGAAGGTGAGTGAGGAAGGGACAGAGGAGTGGGTGCGTACAATCTCGTCAACGCCCGAATGCGAGAAATGACACAAGACATTGCAGTTGTTCAGCCGCGCCATGGTCATCTCGGACACCACCATCTCGAGGAACGCGCTGAAGGTCGAGAACACGCCAAACTTGTCTGGGGCGAACCCGAAGCCTGCGGCCGCGGAAAAGTTGCCGCGCTCCATGATCCCAGAGGAGACGAACACCTCGGGGTGTTTCTCGTGGATGACCTTGAGGCCAGTCGAGCCTTCGAGGTCGCCTACACGCCCGTCAGCTCAGCCAATTGAGAAACGAGACACGTACTATCGATGACCATGACCTTCTCCTTCGCCGCCTCCTTGCTCATGCCATCCAGGACTAGATTCACCGCCTCCCCAAACTTGACGCGATTTGCCTCGCGCTCCTTTGTCGACCCGACGTGCAAGTATGCATGGTCCTCGGCCTTCATCCCTTCGTACAGCTCGGTAAAGTCGGGATATCCGCGCGCCTTGAGGTACTTGACGGCGGACTTGACGGGAATAACGTCGTGGGCCTTGATATTGCCCTGAATATCGTCGATGCCGGGTGCCATGACACGCTTCGAGACGACTAGAGGATATTCAATGCTGGCAGTGGGAGTAGGGTGATGCGTACCTGCAGCAGGCCCGTCGTGCAGAACGACGGTCCGTATCGCCTCCCATAGCTCGTCGATATCCTCTCCGTTGGCGGTGACGACTTTCAGGCCATGTCCCGCGAGAGTCTTTGCCACTTCGAAGCCCTTGAGGTACTCGGACGGGTGTCCGGCGATGGTCACGTCGTTATCGTCAATGAGCAGCTTCACATTGAGGTTCTTCGCTACCGCGAGTCGAGCGGCCTCGGCGTCGTTTCCCTCTTGCTGCGAGCCATCGGAGCCGAGGCAGAAGACGGATTTGTCGCGGTTGGCGAATGCGACCCCGTTGACGAGTGGCCTGCGGTGATTTGAGTGCTGAAAGGGAGGATGAAGACGACAACGCACCACATGTGTCCAAGACGGCCCGAGGAGAACTTGACGCCGGGCGTGAGACCCAGCTCAGGATGGCCAGGCAGCTTCGAGTTTGCTTTGCGGTAATTGAGAAGATGCTCGGCTGGGAGGTGTCCCTCGAGAGCTGCGAGCATGTATTGGGTGGCTACACGATGACCTGGAGAGGCAGTTAGCGGAATCCGGGACCAGGGAAACGACAGCTCACCAGCCTCATCAAAGATAATGGGCACATACTTCTCCGGACTGCCCTCGAACAGAGAGAGGATGATGCAGACCTCTGGCACAGTATCGTAGGCGCCACCCGTATGTCCACTCACACCACGCGCGGACCCAGAAGCGGTGAAAAGCACAATCGCATCGCGCAGAAGCTGGATATTGGCTTTCAGAGCCGACTTTTGCTCCGGCGACAGCTTCTGGGTGTGCGGGTCGAGCTGGAATCTGATACTTTTAGTGAGTAGGAGACGGCGAGGAGAGCAACGGACGCACTTTTTAAATTTCTTGAGGTCGATTGGGAAGGACATGGTCGTGGAATGAGAGCGTAGTCGAATCGAGGACCAAGTCAGCTATGACCGCAATGGTGACGCATTGTCTGGCGGAGCCGGTTGTTCGTTGATCCCTCGAACACCTGAGCATTCGGCAGTCCAATATGCGCGCGAGCGGCCCGGGCTTTGCACCGTCGTCGTCGTCGTCGTCATCGTCAACGATGATGAGAGGAAGAGCAAAGATGTGAGTAACGGTCACAGACGGTGAGCGGTCAAAAACGCGGTCCACGTCCGAGTCCAACCGAGGTGCGCGCGCAATTATCAACCCAGTTTCGTACAGTGAGCTCCTCGCTGATAATATCCTCTGTCACCGAGTCCAAGTTTCTGCGCCGCCGCACCGAAGGGGACGATGTTTTCGAAGTGGGAGACCTTTATTTAGTTCGTTTCAAGTTGTTCTGGCCCATGTCCTATGTCTGTACGTGACGCGGCCGAAATCAAGTTTTTCAAGAAGGAGGGGAGGGGAGGGAAAGAGAAGGATAGAATACATTTCAGGATGGCTTCCTGTATATTCTGAGCAAGAATCTTAATTATTGACGCATGCTGCAGCCTATAAGCAAGCGAACGACCCAAGGTTTTCAAGTTGATTGCAGTTGCCTGATTTGTTTTCAAGACCCAAGTCTATACGGGGCAGCTTGCCCGTTATAGACATGGGTTTTTCAAGAAGCACCGTCGGCATGGAATGCCGAGCCCCTGCCATCTACGCGACGAGTACCTCTCAGCGGTTTACGCTCGCCGTCGCCCTCCCTTCGTCCCTCCTCCTTGCTCTCTCTCTTTCTCGACCCGGCTACCTCTGTATCACCATCCCCATTATGCGAAACGGCGTGTCTAAAGGCTCACTCCTCTATGCCGCAACTTCCCAAGACGTCGCAAAATTCCAAGAACAAATCTGTTACTGGCCTCGTCGGTATGTCTCTTCTGGCCCCATGTTCCTCGTACCAAATTCCTCAAGTCGGAAACACCCAAGACATCCCCACAGTATTCCTCACCTCCAATAAGTCAAGGCCCCGAAATTCCCCTCCCCACCCGAGGACACATCTGTCTCCGCCATCCTCGCCGCTCTCGCGCAGTCTGCAATATGAGCCAGACATCACCAGCGGCTTCACCGAAACAATCTCGTTCCCATGAAGGGCTTTGTACACGTTGGCGCTGGAACGCAGCATCCACATTGGCGCTGGAACGCAGCATCCAGTCGTAGGAGTTCTGGAGGTGGAATATCGGTGCGTCGCAATGCTTCTGTATCATTACTCGGGGCTTATTCGCAAAATTCCAGATTCCGTCATAAATATACATTGGTCGTCTAACTATCCACCCTCGTCGACACAACCGCCTTCATATTCGCGCAGCAAGTCGGCGCTCGTTGTTGACGCGTCGAATGACGCCAACATCTATCCTGTTGCCAAACCTGCCGCGCTCAGGCTCACCGCTTTTCAACGCACGATCTCCTTCAGACACTCAGGATACAGTGAAATAAATCTTTATACCATGTAGGAGACATACAGCTGCGTAGTATTGACTACGACATTGTGAATACAGACGTTATCGGCGCGTCCACAGGCACAAGCTTGCATAAGCCGACGGATCCTGTCAGTATCGACGCAGATGTTCACGTCGTCATAACGTGGGAAGGGTAACAGTCGTCCCGACCGCCGTGGATATCAAAATGTCGGTCGTCAGGCAGTTGGATGAGGGGATGGAGGGAGCGTCGACACGGCGGGACCGCGCTGGTGCGAGTAGGGTGGGTGGCGATCTTGTGGTGTCGCGGCGTCGTTGCTGCGTGGCGGTGGCATACAAGCAAAAATTAGCTGTGAGTTCGTTAGGAGGAGATACCAGTGAGTGCGTAACGACGCACCACGGAGAGCATATGAGCTGTGCGAGACCTCGATGCGTAAGCACGCATCGAGTTCAACGTCCTGTGTCCGACGGTCCCCCGTTATACATCAATTTGCACGAGTGGTGGCGCGCTTGTTGGCGGTTGTGGTATATTGGACGAGTCTGGGTTGCGGCAGGATGTGGGAGCTTCGACAGGACACCATCACTGGTGCGGGTGAGGAGGCGGGTATCGACGATCTTGCGGTGGTAACGCGTCATGGAGAAGTGAGCAATACTGTTGAAATGGTCAGGGATGAGACGACAGATGTGAGTGAGTGAATAACGACGTACTTGGACATGTGGAAGCAGAAATGGGGCCAGAAGGACAGAGATATACTGGCATCGAGGTCAGCATCTCTGATAGACGCGGGACGTCGCGGAAGACCCAGCCATCGCAAGATGGAGTGCCGATTGCAGGTCGCTCGCTTGCTGGCTGTCCCTCGGCGACGACAGGTTGTAGCCCAGATCCAGATTATAGCGGGAATAGCGAGCGGATGGGATGAGTGGGAAGGCAGAGGCCTTCGGGCGAGTGCCCGCAAGCCGTGGCGGCGGTCTCGAAGGTCGCGTCGACGAGTTTATAGGCGGAGTGGCCGTGGGAGCCTGAGTCACACTCGGTCACTCCATCAAAACACGCCTATGTCCTAATTGGGTACATAGGACGTACAGGCCTGGGCCATGGGCCGTTGTTCTTGCTGAACCTGATTTGAGTTCCGAAGACTTGTTATTTTGTCAGATATATGTACAATGGAGTCCGCGTCGAAGGCAGTTGCAAAATATATCAGAGTAGATAGACGAACATTCGAAAGCCTGCGCGTGTATCATTATGCACGAGCCAGCGTGTATTCATGGCTCGGCAATCGGGACTGCGATTCATACCCGAGAAAGTTGTGGCCGTATCGCAAACTCATTTTCAACTTCATCCTTCTGTCGCACCTTGGCCCGCGGAATGGCTAGCACTGCGCTCCTCCTCGAGGCGCCGTTTTTATGTGGGGGTGGGGAGATCGCTACGGACAGCGGAGGGGGGGAGATGTCGAATACTGCGAGAGTCATGGGAAGGACGTTAACCCCTTTGAAGAACGAGACGCACCTTCCACTCGACCGCTACAGGATGCCGGCGCGGATGCAATAGGCACATGGGACACGACTCTGGGTATGGGGGACCCTATGACGGTGGGCGGAACGATGGCTTGTGAGTCGAGCCACTGGACTGAGATTGAACGAAACAGCGACGAACCACAGCAAAGACGCACCTCATGCTCCAACGCCTGGCCCGCCGTCGTCCTTCTCGACGGATTTTTCAACAAACACCCCGCCACAAAATGACACGCCTCGTCCGAGATCTCGTCCCACAACTTCTCCGGCTCAAACTCGTACCCGTCAGAAATCACCGCCGCTCGCTCTTCCGCTGCAGTCGCCCGACTGAAAGGTCTCCTCCCGGACAGAAGAAAATACGCAATGACACCCATCGCCCACATATCGACCGGCTTACCGTGCCCGCCGTTGAGATAGATTTCCGGCGCCATGTAGCCTTCGGTCCCGACTATAGCCGTGAGCATCCGCTGACGCTCGAGCTGGTAGCCGTTTCTCTCGCCGACGCACTGGCTGAGCCCAAAATCGACGATCATAACCTCGTTCGTCCGTTCGTTGGTGTTCCGGAAGAGAAGGTTGTCGGGTTTGAGGTCGTGGTGGACGATGCCTGCTGCATGGATGGTTTTAAGAGCGGCGAGGACAGTGCGCATGATGTCGACTGTCTGTCTGCTGTCCGAATCAAAATGGCTACATGGCAGAGGAACGGATGACGCACACTTCGGTAAAGTGTCCTCTGTCCTTTACACGGTCGATTAACGCCACGCCATACTGGTCGAAGCACAAGTATAGATGGTCCCGCGTCTAGTAAGATCTCTGGCAGGCCACAGCTAGTCCCCATGCAATGGATGGCGGACTCACCTCAAAGTAATCGCGCAATACAGCGATATTGGGATTATGCGCCAGCCTCAGGTACTTGAGAATCTCAATCTCGTTTACTAGCTGCGCCTCATCAGAAGAGCAAAAAAATAAGAACGAAAACGCACCACAACCTCCCGTCCCACATACTCTGCCTTGTCGATAGACTTGCATGCGTATACTCTTCCTGTTCGAATGTGGGTCGCCTCCCGAACGATCCCGAAGGCGCCGGCGCCAAGCACCTTTCCGCAAGCGTACTTGAGTCAAAAGGTTAGTACACGCACTCTGAGAGCAGGGACTCGGGAGAGACAGCTCACTTGACATGGGATTCCAGGCATTGGAGACTGCAGATTTACCCGTCGTCACTTATACCTCTGGTTGGGGCCGGTGAGAATAAGAGGCACCGGCCAGAACGACTTGCGTCATCGACGAGCGAAAGGTGGCTGTCACCGTCAGATGACCAGGATCCGGTAACGTGATTGCCGTCTTAGGCTGTGATGCGAGGTAATTGTTTCATTTCTTGACCAATTTCCCCTAAATTGATTGTTGTGGAAGCGCGGATGTGTGCGACTGAAAATAGCTCAGTAAAGTTCTTTTCGGGCCCCACAATTCTTAGCACACAAACATTGCGTTCAGGCCCTGTCGGCAGAGGGTTGGTCGACGTAAGTTGAGCTGTGCCGACTTGCTGCTGACGATGGCTGACCTATGTTGACCTGCGTCATAGTGTGCGGAATATGCGTTGCCGACGTAAGTTGATCCCTGCTGACGCGGGTCGGCCGACATACTTATGCCGATGTTTGCTGATCTGCGCCGACACATATGCTGACCTCTGCCGAGGCTGAAACCCAACTTCAACAGAGTCGGCCGATGTCGGCACAGACCTCCGCCGATAGGATCCGCTTTGCCCAAGTTCTCAACAGCAGGTGGGTCTGTATCTGGATTCTGCGACCCCAATACCGTGCCCAAGCTTGAGAGGTATCGAGGCGTGAACGAGTATGTATTGTGTATCTCGCTTTTTCTCACCCAGCTGGACCTCGAATCCTTGATACCCCTCACATTTGGGGCGGTTAAGTATCGGGATATCAAGTACTAACACTTGATGTGTTTGAACGGTATTTTCTGTGTTCCGAAGGAGGCTTGTTTAAGTAGTGAAATCATTAACCCTCCGTTTATGCATACCAGGAGAGGCCATAGCTGATGTAGAGCAGATTCGAGCGTGTATTAAGCATCACAAGGACCGATTCCAATCGGCTGCGGGCTCAAGTTTATGATCAGCAGGTAGAAGTTCCCGGGTCGCATAAATAGTGTGCCAAGCTGTACCTGCAAATTTTAGTCGGAAGAAATCCCGCGTAAACGAGTGGAACGATATGAATTGTTCGCGTCGAGGAGGAACGCATTGACGTTTCACACGTGATCGTGTTCCGGCACGTGCAGATCAATTCACCTTGCTCTCAACGATCATCTCGACGTCGACTCGGACGGAAGCAGCGCGATGGCCCCGATGACCGTGCGGCGCTTCGAATACTGACTGATACATCGATCTCCGTCTTCCCTGCTGCCAGTGGAAATCGACGCTGGCCGAGCCCGCAGACATCCTATTATTAGGGTCTTTCAAACTCTCTTCAGTTCACCGGAAAGTTCATCCGCGCTCCTCGGTACCAGTCTTTGTCTCATGCGAAGCCAAGGCTGGCCGGCTGGGCGCCACGTTGCCCGGTTCTCACTGACAATCAATCGATCTGTTATTGTCCGCCCTCAAATGAATACAGCTCCGAGGACCGGGGACGCGGCGGGGGAAGGGGTCTGTGACTCTGTGGGCGCACCTCGAGGTGATATCGATATCTATAGTACAACCTGACACATCCACAGACAAGTTCCGTTCGCCGACGCCGTTCTAGCGTGGAGACCCTTCAATGAAACATCACCTGTGCCAGTGCCAGGCGACGCCACATTGACATACCGGAGAGGCATTGGCTGGTGGGTTTTGTTGCAGACGCCAGCGTGTCGGTTTCGACAACACACACATGCACACGCATGTCCGTCCCTTCAAGCGATTCCGGAGTCCGGACCGTCTCCGCGTTGTCTTCTATCACCTCCGCGTTGTCTTCTATCAGTCGCGAGGAACATCTCTGGGTGTACTGCAAGCCGCGAGGCGCGCAAGGCCGTCCTATCCCAATCGGTGGTTTCTCCAAACATGGAAAAGAGGCTCCGTTTTTTGCAGTGGCATGCAACGATCGATGGAACGATGGACGGGCGCCTATTTGTAAGTACTGTCCTCGAGGCGTTCCGCGAAACATGAAAGCTACCGCCGTGAGTCACTTGATCCATCCGCGTTTTTCTATCTAGATGAATCCGTCATCGAGTTAGAGTTTTCCTCAGGCTTTCGTGCTTTGCCGGACGCAAAGAAAAGTTGGTCTACTCTGGCGTGCGATTGCCTTCTCCGCCTCGCAGTACATCGACAACCCTTATCAGGCTCGCCCGATGACCCCCAATATCGCTATCCGATTCCGAAACGCCCACAATTGTTTCGCGGGTGTTTTCACGTGGGAAGTACTTAGGAAAAAAAGAAGAAGAATCAGAAATCAAAAAAATTACGGCCCGTCTTGTCGGCCTCGTGGCAACACGGGGCTATTTTTTCTCTCAGAACCGTCATCCGCCATCCCTGTCCCCACACTCATCCCCACCCGTCCGTCCAACTCCATCGGGGAGAGGCCACTGGCACTCTCCGTCTCCGTCTCCCAGAAACGTTTTAAAAGTCCTCCCTTGCACCTGCGGATGGCTTTCTTCCGTCTCTGAAGGCGGTTGTTGGTTCCCTCCCTCCCGAACAAATTTCGTGTATGGGCTGGTTTGGCTTCCGCCACGGTGACGGTCGACACAAGAGAATGGACGCATCGAGCTCCCGCCCTCGGGCCCCACGAATACCCGTCGTCGCACTCCCCGCGGCCTCGCCAACGCCGGCTTTCTATGGCCATCCCTCCTTTGCCCAGCAATGGACCAGCCCGGCCCAGGCGTTCTACGGATATCGTGGCCAACCACACCCGTCCACGTCCACTTCCGCCGCAAACGAGCAGGCGTATCGCCCCAGAACCCCAGTATATCAGCACCACCATCCCGACCTCAGAATGCCGATCCCGACGCGAGGATCGCTCGATACCGCCGCTTCTAGTAAGTTTTTTTTCCGCTGTCCGTTTGCTGGTTGGGTTGTTTATTGAGTTCTTTTTTTCTTTCTTCTTCTTGTGTAGGGTTCGCAGCGTCTGTGGCGAGTCCGACGCCTGGACCCACGGCGGCAGCAGCAGCACACAGACATGGGCACGGGAGACGAGTTTCGGCGACTCCAACGACTGCACCTCCTCCTCCTCCGCCCGGGCCTGCTTCGCGATATGGTCATGCAAGATCGAGCAGCGATAATATGCCTCCGATGCAGCCCCAGCCTCCTCCACGACAACCCCAACCCCAACCCCAACCCCGTCCTTCTCCGCCGCCAGCCGGGACACCAACAGCCATCCCCATGTCGCTTCCGCAGAGAGAGGCGCATGATCGCGATTATCACTACACCGCGAGTAGCACCAGCGATGGTACTCGCAGTCGCCGGAACAGCCAAGGCTCGTCGAGGGGCATTGGTACACCAGCGCCTCCTGCACCACGCCCGGTACCAGCACCACTGGAGCTCTGCAAGGAGGTGCCGGTAAAGAGGTTCGACCCGCTCGTTTATACGGAGGGTCCAAAGTCGATTTTGAAGACGTCGAGGAATCGTGGACAGCGGGTACAGAGCGGTGCGTCTTGTTCTCTGTTTTCTAATAGAGGATTTTGTTGATTTCGTGGACTTGAAGGTGATACCGGTTCTTGTGAGTACCCATGCAAGCTCGAAGAGAAGAGATCTGTTGACGGGAGCTTTCGCTTGTAGCACGACGCGGGTCCAACGCGAGCGGGTCCAACGCGAGCACCCTCTCGACACCAGCCGAACGAATGCCAGCTGAGGCTGTGAGAAGTGAGCTACAATACCCCAATCTTTTTCCTCGCTCAAGAGTCGGGCGAAAAACAGGAAGCAAACCCGGCCTCTTACCAGAATCCATCTCGCTCAACTGGCCACTGACCCAAAGCATCGGGCGACCAGGGCACCAAGGCTACCACCGGCCCTGCATCCGGTACGACATCGGGCGGTCCCCACGTGCCCCCAAAAGCGTGATGGATCTCCGGCCGACGCCTATACGCGGCTTCCACTTCCTCTCCCCTGCCGACCTGCGGCTCCCGGCATCGACGCACTGCGTGCTCACCGCGATGCGCATCGTCGGGCCGTACGTGCCGGTGATCCACCTCCGGCGCGACGCCGGGCTGCGGGTCATTGACGTGTTGGAGGGCATCTACGACGCGTACAGCCCGGCGATGAACTCGCCGGCTGAGGTGCCGACGGAGATCCGCCGGGACTGGGGGGCCCTCATCGAGGCGCTGGATGCGCGTTCCCGGTGCACGCCGCAGGGCAATGGAGAGGCGACGGCGGTAAGGAGTAAAGGGATGTGCAAGGTGGATTTGTTGTTGGGCAACAGGATGTTCAATGGGTTGGAGAGACATGGCGCGGATTGGAAGTTGCAGTTAGAGTGGTTCACTGCGACGTGTGAGTGCTTGTCCTTTGTCTGACGGGAGATTGACTGATTTGCGGCTAGGATTTGTTTGGTTTTCTTGGTTTCTTGGTTCTGTAGTCTCTCCCTCTCCCTCTCGACACAACACACTGTAATGCCTCGGACTCACAGTTAGTTACCCTCCTCTCATCTCCCCTCTCCCCACTCCCCACTCATCTGTACATCTATTCTGTCCATTAACGTCCCTTAACGCCCGGAGCCCCACTCACCCCATCGCTTTCATATCATGCTATCGTTCTCGTTTGTATACGTATCTTGTCTTGTTTAGTCTTGTCTTGGAATGACTACGGTTTGGTTGCTTGTAGCCAGGGAGAGAAGGAGGGGAGAGCAAGACGTGGGCGAGAGCAAAAGAGACACTGCCTCGACGCATCACGGAACAACGTCAAAGAAAGGCTGTTGAGGCCTTGAGGCGTTTTTCTGACTCACTTGGGCGCTATAGTAGCTAGTTGTATTCTGATAGATTGGTTTCTAGACAGACTAGGTAACGTGTCCATAGATTTTCCAAGACTGCACTTGGTTACAAACAAATCAAAAAATCAAGCAGTAAACCGCTTCTTGACTTCCTCCTCCAGGAACTCCTCCATCGTGCCGAGCTTGACGCCGAGCGCCGCGAGGCCGGGGTTGGGGACAGGGGTGTCGGTGAATAGGCCGCTGTATTCTGCGTGGGCGGAGAACTACGATTGTGAATGAGCGACTTGAGCAGCAAGAGCAAGAGCAAGAGGAAGGGAAGAACACGCACCATTTCGTCCATTGGGGGAACCCCAGTCGTTGGAAGGGTCGTGAACGTCACCGGTGCGCCGATCGCTGCAGAAAAAAAAAATGAGCGTCGTGTATACGCAGGAAAAATGGCGAAGAACGCAGACGCACTCTTCCCAATCCGCTCCGCGAACTCCGAATACGACAGAAGCGCATTCACAACCGGATAACTCCTGCCATTGATCTGCGCGAGCTTCGCGGGGTCCGTGTAGCTCTTAAGCAGGACGAGCGTCGCCTGCGGGATGTCGCGGTCGACCCAAGTGAACGCCTGCAGCTCCCCGGGTTTGTATTTCGCAATCGCGATGTCGTACCCCGTGTCGGTCTTTTTGAGGTTGCCGAATTTCCAGAGGTTTTCGAGGAACGCGCCGAGGTAGAGCGTGGCGTTGGGGATACCGGAGGCTTGGAGGTATTTCTCGACGAGTTCTTTTTCTGTGAGGTGGGTTGGATTGGATTGGAGAGGACAGGAAGTTGAGAAGGGTGATAAGGTGGGCTTACGGTCGTAGTAGAAGACTCCCGAGTATTTCCCGCCGGAGATCCGTGCGATGCTGGGCATTCCGCTGTTTGTACCGGTCGTGGGTGAGTGCAACGGCGATAAAGAGGGACAGCTCATGAAAAACGCACGTCCAGACGAAGAACTTGACGCCGACCTCCTTGGCCGCATCCACGATATTCTTCCCCGTAGTCAGCTCGTTGGCGCCGCCCTCGCTCAGGTCGGGCGGGAAAATAGGTGCCGTCATCTAACGCTTCGAGATCAGCGGCCAGCTCACGATATCTTGAGCCTCCGATATATATATACGTACCGCAAAGACGGCCTCGCTCCCCTTCAATGCGTTTACCAAGGACGCTTTGTCGAGCGTGTCGGCCTTGACGACTTGGACGTGGGCGCCGAGCGCTGCGAGAGCCTTGCTGGCGTCAGAGTCCGGGTTGCGCACGATTGCACGAGGTGTGAAGGTGCCGTCCTTGAGCAGCGCGCGAAGGACTGCACCGCCTGTACGTTTGTGTGGGTGAGTTGAGCATCATGATAATCCAAGCGAGGAGAAGAAGAACAACCCACCCTGCTGGCCGGTAGCACCGAATACAGATACGATTCTCGGAGACATTTGTTATTTGTTGGATAGCTTTTGAGTCGCGTCGCGTCCCTTTATAACTTGACCCGGAAGGTCATCCGACACGGGAGTAAGCGGCATTGACGTCGAGTGCTGTTGGTTGAGTCAGAAGAAGCTGTGGTTGTTTCGTCATCGTATTCCGTTGGTATCCCGAGTGCGCCGTCACCGTGACTGGCACTGCCTCAACGGCCTGATTCGGATCCGAGCCAACAAAAACGCTGCTTGCTCTCAACCACTTCCTGACGGGTGGACGCTATTCAATTCCTGCAGCGCAGCGTCGCTCGGTGCCAAGGCTCTCTTCCTGGACTGTGAAATCGCGCTTGTACATCGAACTCGAACTTGAAGCCTCCGCTCCTATTCCGAGTCCTACCCCCCGTAGCCCCCGTTGATTGCGGTCCTAGAAACGCCGCTCTGCTTGACAAACAATCTTATGAATCGCCTCTATTTCTGGGGGGTCAGCATACTGTACTATTTCGTTCAAGTGGCCGGGTTACGCGTTACGCGGACACCCGGCCAGGACACCAGGCGGACTTGTTACGCGTTCGGGGGCCATTTTGGGGCGTAATTACGCCTAAAAAGGCAATTTTGCGGGTCCGGCGTAGCCGGACTTACCATATATAGTAACCCGGACACGTCCCCTGACGGACATGTCCGGGTTACGCGTTACAGCCCGCGGCCACTTGTCCGAAATAGTACAGTACAATCGCTTACTTTGCCCGCGGATAAACGGCACCGACTCGAGTCCAAGACCATGATTATCTTTTCTCGCTGCCATCCGAGTCGAAATTCTGCGCTGGATGCATCATGAAACTCGAATCCAAGACCGCCGGGATAACTTCGCCTCTGTGGGATCCTACCTTCAGTCGTTAGAACCCTCGCATCCGTCAACCACATGTCATTCTGGCATGCCAAGGTCGATATGCGGCCAGCGGGGTCAGGTACGCAGAGTCCAGACGGTCTATTCGTGGCTTGGCATGGGCGAAATGTATTGCAAGAAACGTTGAAATCAACAGTGCAGTCCGACTATTTGCCTTTTGACAGGTCGCATCTGCTTGCTTTCTTGCTTCTTTAAAACCTCAGGCTCGTGGGTCTGGTGAGTCGCTCACTATGGGTGTCTCCTCCTTCTCCCTCGCCAAGCTCGCGGTCCTCGTTGTCTTTCTACAGCTTACCGGAGTCCAAGCAGTCGCGCTGACTGTGGGTCTTCGTGCCTTGCTCAATACGAGCCTCCCTTCACTCATGTATTCGCCGCAGACCACTGGCACGACTACTACGCCCACCACGCTTTCCTCACCGACGACGGACCTTCCTCCCTTCACCGACCCCGACTCAGAGCCCACCGGCACAACCACCTGCATCACCTTTGACTTCCCCACCGATACATATACCGGCACGAGCCTCAGCCCGAGCCAGAGCAGCTCGGATGCTGGGACCACCACGGATTCTATCGGGATTGCGATGCCCAGTGGTGTGAGTAGCCTACGAGCGGTTCTTACTATTCCTTCGATGTTGGCGCTGATCATGGTTGGGAATGAATCTTAGGGATCCGGCAGTGACAATGGCTCGTCAAGCGACTCTAGTACAACCGAATCGCACACATTAACCATTACCGTATGTCTGCTTTATAACTCGCTGAATCGACTAACGCCTTGAACTTTGCAGAGCACATTCCCACCCGCGACCTGCTGGACCACTGTCGTTACCGTGCCGACAACCTCAAGTACTTCAGCGAGTATTAGTCGGAGCACATCGGATGCGGGGACCACCACGGACCCTGTGGATACACCGGGCGGGGGGCAGGCGACGCCGCGGTCGAGTTCGAGTTCAACTGGAGGCGGAGGAGCGTCTACGACGTTGACTGTTTGTACTGTGAGTCGGAGTCGGGCTTCAAGTTGTTCACGGCTGCGTTGTTGACTTGTTTCTCAGTGATGATTCAAAGTTCGAATAAACCCCCATGCCAGTGTTTTTCCCTGCTCACTTACCCCCTCGCTCCCGGAAGGAAATACCTCTCATCAACCCAGTCTTTGTAATCCGGTATTGTCCCCGCCAACGTATACTCCTGCACATCCGCCTCGGCCCCAGTCAACACCGTAGAGAAGTTGGCTCGATTCGCGCCGAGGACGCCCTGCCCGAAGGAATCGAATTCGGCAAAGAGGATAAAATCGATACGTTCGTCGCCGGGGTTCCAGATCGACCAGATTGTTTTGTTCATCTAGTGTTTTGCGAGTGTGAGTGAGTGTGTGATATGACAAGCTGGGGCGTACAGGTGCGACGATGTCCGTGTTCTTGAATATCACGCTGGATGGATGAGATAGCGGAACAGAAGGGAAAGGAAGGAACAAACCGAGCCCAATCTAATCGTTCACAGTAAACAAAACGATGAGCATGCAAGAAAAAAGTAGCGCACCTCCCCAAGGCCTGCCCAGAAACACGTTGTTAGTGACATTCGGGAACGCGTCTGGCGCGGCGATGATCTTGTTCTCGTTGAAGATATCTTCGAGGTTTCGAGTTGATATTCAGATGAGTGGGCCACATAGAGAGAGAACTCACATATCCCAGTATCGTTCAGCTGCCGCCCATGAGCGGTAATGCAGCCCGCGCCTTTGCTTGCGATGGTGTTGCCTTCGAAGTAGGCGATGGAATGGCGGCCGAAGATGTAGTCGACGGCTCCCTGGCACAACACCAGTTAGAGTGCGGATGTGGAGAAAGATGACTGGGCCCAACCTCGATGTAAGACCTGAGGAATACGTGGTTCCCGACGTTCGTGTACAAGGTATCCTTCCAACATCGTCAGAAACTCACAGAAACATTCCACTAGCAAGCACGCACCTGATACGAGAACAGTCTACACGCATACACCCCCATCCGATCCGCCTGTCCACTGAGCGCAATCGCCTGCCCATTGGTGGCTGCCACACCGAAATTGTTGACGATGTCGAGGTTGTACAGCGAGACGTTGGCGGACAGCACGCGGAGCGTCCCCGTGAGGTCGTCGCTCCCTGCACCAGTGGCGAGCGACGCGTTGTGGATGAGGGTGACGGTATTTTGGTTGTAGTCGAAGGAGTTTCTGGTGTAGCCCATGATCTGCGCAGGTTTAAAGGAAGCGACGGAGAACAAGAGAAGACGTACGGTGACTGGTCCAGGACGCGAGATGTTCACCTGCTTGATGTAAACTCCCGGATAGATAAACACGACCTGCGGGGAAGTGTCTGCGGGCAACGAGTTGACCGCGTCGCCCACGCTGGTGAACTCCCCAGGGGCGACGGTGTGTGGGTTGACGATGACGGCACCGGTGGGAGGTTGTGTGCATTCGCGTGAAGACGCCACGGTGACGCTGAGCGCCAGAGCGAGTGCGAAACCCAAGAACTTGAAGGAGTTGATGCGCATCGTGGAGTTGCTTGGGATGGGGCGGGAGAAGCGCGGGTTTTAAATGCTCGCAAAGGACGGCCCGCCTGGCAGCTGACCCATGTCAAGGTGAGAACGGACCGGCGGGCGGCGCGACGGTAAAAAAGATGTGAGCGTCGCGGTCACAATCAATCATCGGTCACAGTCAGATGACCCACAACGCGGTCACGTTGAATGGGTAAGCGCGTTTTGATTTTTTTTTAAATGGACATCCCCAAAAGCGATTAAATAAATATCGTTCATATTACGCTTTCCACTAGACATCGAACTTCTCGCCAAGAATTTCCTCCGTCAACTTCCAAAGTTTTCCCGAGTTGGCCTGATGCAAGCAGTTCCTTCAGCGATGTGCACTAGCAAGAGAAGAGTATATACGCACAGGATCTCCGCATTCAGGCGCACGCTGATCGTTGGCCTCGATACAGTCAACAAGGTAAGAGCCCGATTTATCTACCAGCGCGTTAGTGTGAGACTTTGGTTGAAGGGTGGACGCAGACTGACCATTGAGACGGGGATCAAATGCCGCGACGATCGTGCTGAGGCAGGAGGACGCTGGGTTTAGTTTCATGAGTACTAGTGGATACGCACGTCGCGGCGCCTTGAGGAATTGTCTTCCAGTTTCTATAGTCGGGGTTCGGCTGGCCGTCCTCCTTCAACGCTCCTTCACACGCACTGAATCAAGCATAATAGACCTGTGAAGAAATCAATCCACGCACCGATTGCCTTCATGGTGGGCAAGACAGCCTCGTGGGTCATGGCATTCGTGAAAATGACTGGCATGAGAGTCAGACACAGATCTCTAAGTAGCACAGGTAGCGACACTCACGTCCGGGATGCAAGCTATACGCGCGCAACTGACCCGCCCCCCGCTTCGCGAGCTCCAGCGCCATGAGGACCGCAGCCTGCTTCGCCTCATGGTAGCGCAAAAACTGGTTCTTTTCCTGTTCAGACCCAGGAACTGGCTTGCGGAGCCCAGCAAAGCCGATCCCGGGGCCCATGGCGTGTACCTCAGAGGCGACTATCACGACGCGCGGGAGACAGTTCTCCGAGGCGGACACGGACGAGCGCAGCTTCGGCAGCAGGAGCTTGGTGAAGAGAAACGGGCCGAAGTAGTCGGTGGCCATTTGCACCTCGATGTCGTCTGCGGTGATTGAGTATTTGCCGTTGGTGTGTGCTGCGTTGTGGATGAGAACCTATGGAGATTCAGCATTTGAAGGAAGTTCGTCGATGACATACGTGGAGCGGCTCGGGCTGTGCATTGACTTCCTCAGCGGCCTTGCGGACGGCGGCGAGGGAGGACAAATCGAGCTGGAGCGTTCGGACATTTCCGGCGGGAACCTGCTTGCGAAGAGCCTCCGCCGAGAGCTGCAATCTGCGTACCTTGTTCGCTTAACATCGACAAAGCGATGAAAGCGAACACAAACCTCTCTGGGTTATACCCAGTAATCGTCACAAGTCCAGCGTACTTTGCAATCGCACGGGCAGTGTCGAAGCCGATGGTGTTGAGGGTCGTCCCGGTGATTAAGACTCCATGCAAATGCAAACTATGAGTCGCGGCACCATGCGGGGGAGGTATACACCACTCACCGTTTTTACCAGCAATCTCAGATGAGAGCGCGTCGACGACCTCGTCAGAAGTAGTGGAAAAGCCAAAGATTGGAAGAGCCATTGCGATTTTGTCACTCCCTTTAGCGATATTCTCCTCATTTATTGACCGTCTTGGACCGCCGACTGAATATGTTGGTGAATTTCGCTGACGGGTTTTGACAGCTGCGTAGTACGCTCGCTCGCGAGCTCCGAGAGCACCGGGATATACTGCAGAGTCCTAGTGAGCGTGGACCGAGAACATCGGGAATCAAATGCTCGAATACACAGGTGGTTGGCAGCTTGATAAGACGGCAGTCCGCGTTGTGTCGCACGTACGCATTGGAATCGGCAAGTCGCCAGTGAACGTCGTGGTGGTAAGGCAAAGAGAAAGATGACTCATCCGACTTCCGGAATGATCCGAATCGGGCCCTTGCTCAAATTTAAAAGCGAGTTGTTCAAATTGCGGCTGAGGGTTGCCATTCAGTTGGGACGTCACAAATCACAGCGCGGTGAGTTCCAGAAGAAGTTCAATCAGATGACAGCGACAGGGTCGACGCCGTCGAGAGAGCCTTGGCGAGGAATATTGGGTGAAGCGGCGGGGCGGCATTCGGGCGGCAGGGGCGGCATAGGCGTATTCCGACACGAATATCCATCTATAGCACATGTACACACATGTTTGTCTCAGAAAAAAAATGAAACAAAGAACTTGAAGCCGCCGAAATGTCATACTGATAGTCTGATACTAGTACGAAGACCCCGCCTGAGAACGATCATCATCATGATCATGACCGTCCACCTCCATCTCCATACCAGACGACTGGTGGCGCTCGGCATTTATTCGAGGACGACTGATCCTGAGGTGTCCAGAGATATTTGGGACATGCGACGGATTAGAATTCGTAGTATTCGCGCCGAGCGTAGACGCAAGTGGATCCGAGTTCAAGCCTGGATACTCTTCATACGGAGCATAAGAACCGCGACCACTGGAATATGGCGACGGTTGAGTGCCAGTGGCCAATGGCATTGGCATTGGCATTCCGCGATAGATGCCTGGCCGGTGGACCGGTTGTGGTACGTACGAGTGTCGATGCATCGGAGTCTGCGAGTCGTTGCTAAGCGACAGGTTGGGATAGGGTACGCCGTACGAGTATCGGGGACGACTGTTCGTTGGCGGCGGTCCGGTGTATGGGAGCCCGGATGTGGATGCGGATGGAGGTCGTGGTGTGGATGGAGACGGGGAAGACGGATAAGGGAAGTGGTTTGTAGGAGTTGTAGGACTCGGAGTGCTTGGGCCACGGGCTGCGAACTCGCAGATGAGATCTTTCCGCACGCAGCGCGCGCATCGCTGACTGGTGCCGTCCGAGGAGGGAACACACTGGATCATCGTCAGTGTAATTAAATACAGCCTGCGATCGAGCTATCACCCCACCTTGACTTTCTCGCGTCGACAATTGAGGCAGGGCGTTGGTCGGAAAGACATTGGGTTGTTAGTGAAGTATAGGATTTGAGAAGAGACAGTTTTATAAGGTGTCGCGCGCGCTCACTGGAAGAGTCAACTCACGTTTTACGACTTGCGACCACAGCCAAAAGCCGACCGATCATAACAGCTGGAGTATCCATTCATTGACGGCACGCCGAAAACGTATACTTGGGAGAGAATTACTCGGGCCGTGTGGATTCTGCGTGGATCTTCAAGTTCTTGGGCGTCGGCGTCAGCGCTCTTTGAGGATGTTAGTAGGAGTGGTAAGTTAAGCGGCGTGGCGCTGAGAAAACATACCTGGCCGAAACACACTGTAGTGAATTTAAAAGAATGACGCAACGCGCCACTTGCAGAATTTTGACCGTCGTCCCAGCGCGCACGACATGGGGAGCTCCCAGCTCAGCAATCCGTTACTGTTTTGGGGGGGCAGTAGAAACATTCATGAAGGCCTGTAAGATTTTCCACACCAGCAGCGAGGAACATGAGTACGGATGACGCACAAAACCGGAGAAGCGTCACGGTGACAAGCGAGGGAGCTCAGTTCAGACGATGTGAATCGGGAGAACGACGAGTCAAGTGATGTTGACGAGGAGGTAAAGGCAGCCGCAGCCTGAGGTTCAGGCTCAGACTGTTGCTGGGCGTCGTGACTCGCATAGTCGCTGGCGGACTCAGCCTGGTGAGTCGTGACTCCGAGTCAAGCTCGTAGCATCAGAGACCGGTTGAGTTTTCAGGAGCAGGATGTTATGCCCGACGGTCGCTGGAATAAACGAGCGACGGACTTGCTGGTGACTGACGAAGCGAAGGGCTGCGCGTTATTTGTTGATGGGAGTGATGGCAAGCAACGTGTGATGATCACAATCGGCGTTCTCGGCGTTCTCGGCGATCTTCCTCTCGAATATCACAACGGAGTGAAATTGGATGAACTGGGTGTTGCATGCAACACTCTCCATACTCCGTATATGATTGAGATGTACTGTATGACACAGCGTCTGAGCCGCCTTGTAGCCATGGCTCTCTCTCTGTCCAACAGCTTCTTTGCGCTTCGGTCTCTCGGCCAACGGCCCTTCCGGGGCCTTGAGCTCATAGTCATAGCAGGTAAGACAAAGATCGGGTACCTGTCGAAGCCCTCGGTGTCTCGGCTCGCCCTTGAACATGTTGTACACCGGATCGTTGCTACAACTCTAAGTACTATATCAGAGATTCCAGACGATGAACCCATTTTTTTTCGCCGTGCAACTGTCTTCGGATGCGGCTCGCACCCATGAGGACGGAGTCCAAGCTCCCAGAACGATGTGCTGACATCCACGAGAGGTTGGAAGAGCAGCACCATTGGGAGCACCTGCGGGCTGTAAGAACAAAATCCTGCTATGATTATTATTTACAGACCTGTCCAAATTGCCAGGTATGGTCTGTTGGTGCAAAGTGATTCCAGCGAATGAGCAGCTCTGTATTCATGACCGCTGTCGCCCACAAAACGAGGACAACTGCCAATGTCAGGATCACGTCCCAATCAATGGAATAAGGATCGTCTACCTGGATGGAGCTTCGTCAGCATCTAACAATGTCAACAATTTGAAAGCTTACATCCAGCTGAGTGTTCGGTGAATTGTGGGCAACTGACTGTGGTGCAAAGTCGGGGAGTGGTTGCTGTGCCTCATTGGCTTCTGAATGCTCCTTATCAGCACCAGGAACCCGCCTAGTCCGCCTTCTCATCCGGATTTTACGCGAAGCTGCTCGCAAATGGTCCTCGACTGTTATGACAGTGTAGAACATAGTGAACACAGCGACCAACACAAAGCAGACAATGCGCCCTGGTTTCAAAGCCGAGAAGGGGCGAAGAAGGACAACCACAGCATATTGATTGCACTGAGGCCTGCTCCCGAAAGATTCAGCCTTGATGAGAAGGGCCAGGGCAAATGCGAGGATGAGGTAGGTTTGGATGATAGCAAAGTATCGCAGTGCAAGTTTCGCAACTTTGAACCTCTTTGATGACAGGGAGACGGCAAAGACGGTCAAGCCAGAGAGGCATAGGAGATACAGCACGATGAGGGCGCTGGATGTAAATATATAAGCTTTTCCCCCCATACCACAGACACTTACTCGTGAAAGGTAATATCGGGATGGCGTTTGAAGCCCAAAATAAAAGCAGTGATTACCATGGCGGTATTAGTCGACAGTAGGGTGTACAATGCGCCCTGAAATTCATCCACAGAGACTGAGCGTGCAAAAAGACAGCCTGGACCACAATTCGAGTCAGTGTGTAGATAAAGTTGCAGCCGAACGCACCAAGAAACAGTGCCTGTAGATAGAAGGAGACGCGTACGCCCACACCGCTGATGTCTGTGTTCATCTGAGGTCCCAGTGCGTCGCTACAGTTCATTGCTCGTGGTAGTGGGAATGAAGCCGCGCGGCGTGAGCCGGAGTTACGGCGAGTCACCGGGGCGTTGAATTGACATGGGAAGAAATGACGAACATCCCGAGCGATTCGGAGCGAATGAAGACAACTTGAAGACTGACAGTACTGGAGAAATAAGAGAAGCTGCTGAGCATCCATCCAAGTGTTACAGCTAAAGGCCACAGTCGCTGGTCGAAAACGGAATGGGGGGAATCATGAGACGGGTGCCACGCTGTCACTTTGAAGCATCGGGCGGTGTTACTAATAAGCGCCGAGGACAGAAACCGCCACTTGACCGCCTCGATGCTGCAGCTCATCCTCCGGAAGAGCGACAACGGAGCCCCTTCGTCAGAGCTCACACGGCTTAGCGCTCCCGGCTCCGTTGCGCTCCCAGGCCGTAACGCGCCTGGCTCGACAATGGGGTACCTCGGGACGAAGATCGCCGAGAAACTCGGTCAAGGTGCTCGAAAAGTGGCCCAGATTCAGCAGAAAGGACCCGGATTCTCCGCATCGCGCATACAGCTGTTTCTGGACCAAGAGAGGTGGCGTAACTCCAATCTGCGGACTGCCGTGGCATCGGATTTCTTTTTGCGAGAAGTGGCAAAAGACTGTGACCAGTTGATCCAATATGCTAGCCGGTGCGTTTCGTTGGGCTGAGGTATTCCAGGGCACTAATTACCGTATGTGGGCAGATCTCATAAGCCTAGCATCCAGTACTCTGCCTTCCGACAGCTGGTTGCGCTGTGTACCCGATATCCTGGCCTTTCGACCCAATTCCTCCATAGCAAATACTTTGATACTACTGCCGAAAGTAAAAGACGAGAACAAATCTTCTCTGCATGGAATCGTCCGGATGATCCCAGTTGCACCAAGTTCAACCACTGGCATTTTTTTTGCGAGCTGGCTGCCGAACTCGTGGCCGACACAGCGGCCTTCCTTCCCATTGATTCCTACTCAACATTGGAACCGGCGTTTTTCACGCTCGAAGTGGAGGGCACTGGGGTTGTTGAGCGCCTCCTCAATATGTCATCTCCCGAGTTGAGTGATACTGTTTGTCTTGCATCTGCTTGCTGAGTTAGCGTCAGTACAAGCACCTCATTCCCCTCGCACATAGCAATCCGATATCTTGGCACGCTCCTGAGCAGGGATATCTTTTGGTCACCACCAGAATCGGAACCCGACCAATCCCCGCCGAAGTCAATCGACAAGTTACTTAGCCGCGCAAAACTCCTCCTTCAAGACCTCGGTCTCAATTCAAATGCAGACAGCGGCTCTCGGCCGGTACCCATCTTGGTTCTTGACAATGAGGGAGTGGACAAATTCTGTGCAGTCCTCCTCTCTGGTCTTGATGACTCGTTCCTCTCCAAATTACGAGCCGCAGGCTGCTCCGTGGACATTACAAGCGAACCATGGTACGGTAATCTTGAAATTATTATCGAACTTCTCCGAGGGTATGTGCATTCAACCATGGCTCAGTGTAAGTGAGCTAATCAAACCCAAATTATCAGCGTGAATGCAGAGTCGATTGTGCCCAAGTCTGCCGTCATTGCCATGAACACAAATTACCAGTATCACTTCCTTTGCACACTTGAAGAACGATCAGAGTATGTACCATCAGAGCAGTAAGTCTGTTTACTTGTGCTGTCCACCCTCAGGTGTCCTGACTTTGCATGGTAGCTCAACATCAAGCGATGGGAAGGACGACAATGATGAGGCCAAAAATGTCCAGGCTGTTTCAGAGCCGGAGCCCGCCAGTTTGTTACATATCCCTGATATTGTCGGCTCAGTGCCTGCGGCTGCACTTGAAACCCCTGCCTCAGCCACATCTGCGACCGACAATGAGGCAGGTGCCGCCGCCTCTTTTCCGTCCACTGAGCCGATAGAGACAGTGATTGGTACGGTGAATTTCCTTTCTGATACCTCTCGACACTCACAGTGCAGCAGATCCATCAGCCCTCCCAGTGGAACCATCTGATTTCGAGAGTTTCTTTTCTGCTAACAAAGCAATGTTGAGTACTGTCGGCTCCAAGGGCGATATTGCACACTTGGCGGACACATCTGCAGTCGTATTCAAGGGCCTAGATTTGTTAGCCCGAGTCCACCCATTCATTGCGGGCAAGCTCCTGCTATTCTTATCTGCTGTTGTCTGACTTTGGAACACAGTGCCAGTCATGGTGTTCAAGGCGGTCCTATGGCTGCACCTTGCACAGCGCCCATTGACAGTTGACCCAAAGATTATTGCAGCGGACTTCCAGATGCAGAATATGATGATGTCGCTATTCTCGTGGGTTTCAAACTTGTCTCCCTGGATTTACATCTGATTTCCTACGTAGCCTCGGCCATATAAAGGTCAGCGACATCGCGGAGACCACACTGCAGGGCCGTCTGGAAGAGTTGATGCGGACGATTTCGAAAGACATCACAAGCTTCGGGAATATGTGCGATGTATACAGCAAAAAGTCGTTAATTGGTCTGTTACGCCTTGCTGATACTACTTATTCACTCACCCTTTCCGTGAAGTGAGAACACTCAAAGCCAGGATCTACGAAGCGCGCCTCGCCGATTTTGTCACCCAATTCAACAACCGCAAGATGGAGATTGAATTTGCCCTGCAACTCCACACCACCCACAGGCTCGAAGTTTTGGAACAAGGCATCGGTGCGATAGCCAATAATATCGAAGGAGTATTCCGGAACTTGGAGACTCCGCCGGAGAAGCAAATGCGTGGGCTCGTCGAAAAGAAGGGAGGGCTCCGCGAGTATATCGAGCGCGACGGGACACTCGCTGCGTTGATATCGGAATATATCGAGAGCGGCGGGACGCTCGCCGGGCTGAGACCGCCGAACAACAGAGCTGAATCTGAAGTTGGCGGTGAAGGCGGCGGCAGGATTGACATGGCAAGGGAGGAGAAGATGCTCCGGGAGGAGCTTGCGGAAGACGTGGACGAGTCGTTCCGGAACAACGTCAGCGAGTTCAACCAGAAGCTCGAGTTGCAGGCTCGGGTGGGATGAGACAAGGAAGGCAGGGACGAGAATACTTTGCCAGGGCTGCTGAGGATATTATTTGACTCAAGATCGACGTAGCTATTTTGTAGTGATCAGGAGTTCTTCTGCTTGTGTTTGACGAAGGTATGACTCCCCTAGTTGCCGCCAGTGACTCGGACTCGGGAGTCGTGTAAGATGGCGCGAAGCTACTTATTCACATCAGAGGACAACGTTTGTGCTAAATTCGAAGGAGGAGAAATCTGGATGGTCGCTGGATAAGTAAGTAAACCAGCGTCGAGGGCGGAAGCAAGAAGCAAGAAGTCACGGTCGAGGGGCTGTGCGTTAATTGATTTTGTTGATCCGAGTCAAGGCGGCCCGGCCCGAGTCTAGCAGCCCCGGACCGGGCCGTCTCTTTCCGTCACGCGCCCACGTCATCCCAGACTCTACGGTAACTACTTATTGCTGTCAGGGCGTTGATCGAAAAGACATTGGGCTGTTAGTGAAGTATAGGATTTGAGAAGAGTCGTGCGCGGTCACTGGAAGAGTCAACTCACGTTTTACGACTTGCGACCGCAGCCAAAAGCCGACCGATCATAACAGCTGGAGTATCCATTCATTGACGGCACGCCGAAAACGTATACTTGGGGAGAGAATTACTCGGGCGTGTGGATCCTGCGTGGATTTTCAAGTTCTTGGGCGTCGGCGTCAGCGCGCTCTTTTGGGGAAGTTAGTAGGAGTTGTAAGTTACGCGGCGTGGCGCGGAGAAAACATACCTGGCCGACACACACTGTAGTGAATTTAAAAGAATGATGCAACGGCCACTTGCAGAATTTTGACGGTCGTCCCAGCGCGCACGACATCGGGGAGCTCCCAGCTCAGCGGTCCGTTACTGTTTTGGGGGGCAGTAGAAACATTCATGAAGGCCTGTGAGATCGTCCACACCACCAGCGAGGAAGATGAGTACGGATGACGCAGAAAACCTGGAGAAGCGTCATGCTGACAGGCGTTGGAGCTCAGTTCAGACGATGTGAAGCGGGAGAACGACGAGTCAAGTGATGTTGACGAGGAGGTAAATGCAGCCGCAGCCTGAGGTTCAGGCTCAGACTGTTGCTGGGCGTCGTGTAGGGATGCCACCCGTTACGGTAACGGCAACGGCCGTCGATTTGACGGCTGAGGTACGGCAACGGCCGTCGATATCGCGGCCGTGGACCAGCATACCGCGAGGCCCTACGGGCACGGGACGGCCGACGGGACGGCCGTCACGGCTTACGGGACGGGACGACGGGTTTTGGTCAACATATAATGAGCCAACGCTGATTCTAAGCGTGCGTAGGACTTACTGGAGATGCAAAGCTTCCGATATATTCTTCAAGTTACACTCTACCGCAAGAAACCGTGCAGATCAGTCTAGCCGGAGCAAGAACGGCGAAAAGAAGGCTTACTAGGTGTCAAGCAACTCAGTGCAACTGCCTAGAAACACATTAGATATGGCTCCGACACGTTCTTGCCAGAAATCCGGACTTGCAGAACGATACCGTCAACATACCGTCGCCGGGATCAGAGCCGTCGACGGCTGCTTGCAAGCAAAAGGCTGAGATTATCACGAGATTGCCACGAGATTATCGCAGCATTCAATCCTGGCGGATATCTAGCCGCGGAAGGACTGCTCATCACAGGTGAGTGATCGCTTATCTGCGAGGATCTTGCCATTAACCCGTTGACCCGTAGCGACGGCCGTAACGGCCGTAATTCTACGGCTTATACGGGTCCGAGCCGTCCCGTAACCGTCCCGTAGGTCCTTGCATCAAGATTCCCGACGGCACGGCAACGGCTACCCGTATGCCGTTGCCGTAGACCCGTCGAGACGGTAACGGGCGGCATCCCTAGCGTCGTGACTCGAGTCAAGCTGCCAGTGCTACTGTAGCATCAGGGACCTGAGGAGATCAGGTTGAGTTTTCAGGAGTAGGGTCGCTTGAATAAACGAGCGACGGAGTCGAGGAACGAAGCAGGAGGGGCTGTGCGTTATTTGTTGAGGGGAGTGATGACAAGCAACGAAGTTTTGTTGATCCAAGTCAAGTTTCTCTTCCGCGGCCACTCGTTTTTCGCAGCCCACTGGCCAAGCCGAGCTAGCCAGCAGCCCGGAACCGGCCCATCTCAAGCTCCACCTTCCAAGCTCCAAGCCCCCCACGCGCACACGCGCACGCACTGCATCACCAAATTGGGCGGGTCGTGGTAAGGCACGCCGAAGCCCCTTGTAACACCTAAAATACGCTGCAAGCCGTTGAAATAATTATTCCATACTTGCAAGGGAATAATCCCTTTGGGAAGTCGATGCAAGCCGCTATAAGACTTTCAAGGCTTGTAACGCGTCGTAACCCTTATAGCACCTTGTAGCGGTTTAAAAGGCTTACGCGGTGTTGTGCTGCCCTTTCTGGGCTTGCAAGGGGGCGTTGGGGTAGGGCGTAAGGATAGTGGGAACCACAGGCTTCTCTCTTTTTTTCTGTCCTTTTATCATGTTCTTGCCTTCCCTGTCCTTGAGTATTGGTCTTACAACTCAGGTTTCAATTCATGGAGGCAACTTGCATCGAACGGTCGATCTTACGGGTTCAAGAAACTTAAGGAGGGATGTCTTACCACTGAGCTATGCAACCATGGAAGTTTAGGTGATCAACTGGGGTAGATGCTCGACAACTTTTTTGCCTGGACAGCTAACAACATAATTTCTTTGGTTCGAGAACAGTTTTGAGGCCCTGGAGGTGGCCTTGGGCATGGCGTATGCGGAGACGAGCGCTTTGGATCAAACGAGCGTGGCAAACGAGCGTGCTCTGCAAATGGTAACAGCATAGCGACAGGCTACCAAGGGGTTTGGAAGGGGTTAATAACAGGGCTGAAAGTATTGCTGCTCCCGCAAGGCTTGCGGGAGGCTGGCAAGTGACTTGGAAGCGAGATGCAAGCCGCTAAAAGGCTTACTGTACTATTTCGACCACAAGTTCGCGTAATGCGTAAGTTCCGAAAAAAAGTCCTCGGTTTTATTCGTCTAAAATCAAAAGAAAAAATTTCGGCCTCCCCGGGCGCGAAAAAATCAAAAAGTCTGAACTTATGGTCGAAATAGTACAGTACGTAGGCCTTGTAGCGGCTTATTGATCTCAAAAGCCGTGTGATGGTGCGACCAATTTGGTGATGGCCTTGGCACACATGTCATCGACTATGTCCTCTTCCGCATCTCCACCACCGGTAAAGGAACCCACAGAGCCCACTGGTACTGGTACCGACAGTGGTACTGGTACTGACAGTGGTACTGGTACTCCCCAACTTGCCAGTGGACATGAGGCCAACTCGGACTCGTCTGCTTCTGCTTCTGCAGCAGCCACACTAGACCACTTGCCATTGCCAACTCAGTCCTCCGAGTCCGAGGCGCAGCCTGATACCTCTCCCTCTACCGACACAACCGGTACCGTCGGAAACGACTCCAACTCCACTAACAACCCGCCCTCGACACGCGGCTTTGGTGGGTCCAGGAAGGGAAACGTGCTTCTCAATCGGCGGGTAGTGGTGAGTCTGATCTGTATCGTGTATTCCTGTATCCCTGTGTTCATGCCGACTCAGCCAGGAAGTTGATTGCTTGCTTGAAGAAAGACAAGGAAGAACGAATAAAACCAACGGAATAGTATCATACTGTATTATCGTACATTTTCTCCCCCACCCACCCAGCACCGTCTGTCTACATACGTCTGTAGTGCACCCTCATGTATATATTTTTTTATAAAAACCGATTACTACCCGCCTCCAACCCCCTCGCCATCCTCAGCATCACGATATTGCTCGTCAAACTAGAAAACCCATTCCCCAGAAAAACCTCCGCGCCTTCCGCAATACGCATATCCACAGCCATCCCGACCCCCGCCTGTGCCGGATCCAGCGTGATATCGCCGCTCGCAGACACCTCGCGCCACCCGTCCTCCACGAGCTCCTTTCTTACGCTATTGACGAACCACCCCCAGGCGTTGGTGAGGATGTACACGCGGGCGAGCGGGGCGCGCGTAGGGTGGCGCGCGGCGTGTTCCGCGCGGACGGCGTGCAGGCGTTGGGCGAGCTGTTGCGGGGTGGGGAAACAGTGCTCGAGGTAGTATGCTTCGATTTCCTTGGCGGGGGGTTGTGGGATGGCGGCGGTGAGGTTGACGAAGCGGTCGGGGAGGGCGGGGTGGGTGTTTACGCCCATGTACCCGGCGGCCCAGCCCGCGAGGCGGGGGCAGTGGCGTTTGTAGTCGCCGCGGCGGAGGTGGACGGCGACGAGTCCGGAGAGGACGTGTGTGGTGTCTGACTCGGCGGAGGAGGAGAGGGCGAGGGTGCGGAGGGGTGGGTAGAGCGCTGCGGGGTCGCTGGGGCGGAGAACGGCGAAATTGCGCGCGACGGCGCTGTGGATGAGTGGCGACCAGGCAAACGCGCCCAGGATCGGGGAGGCGTATAGCCCCGGCAACAGCGAGAGTATCCGCGGGGTGCCAAAGAAGTCACGGTCGAAGATTGGCTGTTTTACTGTCGACTCGACCTCGATACAGCGGGCACCATGGACGTCGGAGATGCGTTTCGCCCACCAGTCGACGAGCGTGTTGCCTTCAGCCTCGGTCGGGGCGCCAACGGCGGATATGGTGTGGACGATGCTGCGGGGGCAGACTTGCTCGTAGAATGCTGCGCTGACCGCGCGTTTTTGGATGGCGTTTTCGTCGGGTGATGGGAGGGCACCGCCCGCGAGGGGACCGACGACGAATGCGTTGAGGGGGATGCGGGTGGGGCGGAGGGCAAAGTCGTACACGGTGTAGGGAAGGGGGAGGTGTGACCAGGTGTAGTCTTCGAAGACGTATACACGGCCAGAGAGGTGGGCGACATAGCCCATGACGATACTGCAGCGAGGGTTAGTTAGTTGGAAGCAACAGAACAACAAGCACGACGCACGCTTCCTGCAAGACATTGTTCAGCCCATGACCCCACAAATGTCCCGGAAAGCGCAGATACAGCGGTGGGTCGACACCCGACAAGATGCTGACGTTGTGCTGCGGAAGCCCCGTCTCGAATGCCCGGATGTCGGAATACGTCGGTGGTACACCACTGAGCAGGATGCCGATGACGAGGAAGAACGGGACCGCCAAAACGAGCATGGCCAGCCGACGCAGGGTGAACCAGCGCAGGTACCCCGAGTACGGTGGTCTCCTGCGGCCGCGGGGGCGCGAGTGGTTGTTGTCATGGTGGGCTGAGGATGATTCGGGGAGGAGCTCGTATTCGTCTTTGTGGCCTTGGCCGGGGACAAGGCGGCGTAGGACCCGCCATAGGTTCATGGGAGAGCTTTTGCTGTCGAGGAATTGAGCAGCGGGAGTGGACAGAAAAACAGTGCTACGCACCTGGGGCCACTGTCGAGTATCCGCCACGCTGGGTCGTCGGTGTCGGAGGAGCGCGTCGAGGCGGGAAGAGGCGGGACAGAGGTGGTGTGACTTTGGTCACGCATCGTGACACATCTGCTCGTCGACCTTGACGACGACGACAAGCTATTCTTGACGCTGTAACGACCAACCTGCTGCTCAACAAAACGTCAGCCAGCCAGGAGCTTCAAAAATAAAGCTCTATTTCAGTCCCTCGGTGACTCGTCAGTTTTTTCTTCGTCTCAGTGACCTTTTTCTTCGTCTCCCCCACAACTGATCCTGGCTGGAGCCTGAATAATAATGTTTTTTTTCGATGCGCTCTCGTCCATCGTACCCAGATTTCTCTTCAAAGTTCTAGTGGGTACTCGTCTGTTCTCGCTTCCTCGGGCATGATACACTGGCAGTTAACTTCAAGGACTTCGACGGACAGCCCACTGTACTCAAGCGTCAAATCCTCTTGCGACTCGGAACAGGAGGATCGTGTACGAAAAAATACTACTCCACCGCGTCATTCATCTCACCTGCGTCCCACCATCATGTCCGACTCGCGCTTGGACTCTGCACACAATCGCAAACCTCACCACCAAGCGACCGACGAGGACGGCACCAACACCAACATGGGCCAAGCGATGGAGTCCCTCGGGCTCCGTCCAGAGGACATCGAGGCCCACCCGCCGCCGCCTCCGAACTCGAAACCAAGGGCGGGGAATAAAGTCATCGGTGAGCCTGAGCTTCCATGCATATTATTTTCATTGTCAAGCGGAATCTCATTTATCATGACCCAACGTTAACTTGAAACCCCAAAGGCGAAGTCGAGAAACTCGCAGGCGCGGTGGCGATGAATCCAAACACCATGGCCAAGGGGCAGGAACGCAAAGTTCGTTTGGTGTCCATCTCGTTGCTAACGAGTTTGGCGATAATGGAACTCTACTTATAGCAAGGCGGATTCAAAGGGCTGCCAGCGGACTCCGACTCGGAATCGCCGCAGAAATAAAACTTCGACTTTTCTCGCCAAATAAGCTTTGCGGTCACATGATGCTTGTGGAGCTCTTTTGACGAGGGAGTGATATCATTCCGCTGGCTCGCTTCGTCATTCGTCATTCGTCATTCGTCATTCGTGAATCGTGAATGAAACACTTGCTTTTACCTTGTTGCGAGCCCGCGACTCCCTTCATTCTTGCCCTCTTCCCCTTCCTACAACGATGCATACAAGCACACGAATCACCGCCCAACCCATCCTGCGCGCTGCGAGCAAGCGGCGCAACAGCCTCAACCGGGGCTCAGCGTGGTGGACTCAGGCTCGCTTCAGCAGGTGCGCATGCATGCGTTAACCCCTTCGTTCAAAGTGTGCTTAACGGGGTGTTTTTGGCTCTCAAGTAGCACGGTGCACGAAAACGACGCCACCGTACGTCCTGTCTTTCTATCACATTGTATTAAGATGACGAGAAAACAAACAGACACTCGAGCTCGAAAAAGCGCGCAACCTCAAGAACATCCAGCACAAGACGTCCACGCCGCATAAACAACACGCGCCGGGGTGGAACGAGTACCTCGCGACTTCGTCGGAGGCGTATATCAAGGTGCGCCGCCGACTCGGAGTCATCGTTCTTGCTTCTTTCCCTCTTTTGTCTAAACGATGTAAAAACAGGCAGACAAAGGCGCCGCCGTGACACTCACAGAACTGCAAGAGACCACCGTGCAACATATCTTCTCGCGCCATGCCGACGACGCCAGCACAAACGCGAGCAGCAGCAACGCCAACTACGAGGCGACGTTCTCGCAAGAACACGTAGGCGGCCCGCTGTCCGGTGCGGGTCCCGGCGAGGAGCCTGAGCACGAAGAGAAGAAGAAGCTGGTGAGGCGCACGGTGCATGAGCATAAAACGGGCAAGTGGGATGAGCAGGCGAAGGAAGTGGGCGGGACGATGACGGGGAGCGAGCAGACGGTGCGTATTTTTTTATCTTGATTCATGATAGGTGATGAACACGCGGACTCGGATAGGTTAAAGCTGACCGCGAGGAGTCGTAAATTGGATCCGGACCGAGAAACACGTCCATGAAATTTGTATAACTAGTTGAAATGTATTGTACCATTGCTTATCGAGCTGCCAATGATACTGTAGAAGCTCTTCTTGAGCCATGTTTTCGGGAGTTGACAAGGTGGTGCGTTACTAGGCAGTGTGCAAGGGATTTTCTGCAATATGCATATCTACACGACTCCCGGTAGTGCACACAGCCAGATTTTTGACTCCCTTTGTTTCCTCGAACACACACACCTACATATTTGGGAGATATCAGCGACATAGAATGAGGTCTGCGATGTGGTTGACAGAGCACTACCTGTGCACCGAAAACCACAATGCAGCACAGCCCGAGGTGTAGGATCATCCAACGCAAGACACTCAAAGGGAAGAGCACCAAATGAGGTGTATGTAAGCTGCCTGGGGAATAACAGTTTGTACTTAGAGAGTTATGGGCAAACAAGAATACAGGTCATATCAAACGGTAGAAGAAAGAGCAGGTAGAAAACAACCATCCCACAAAACTCACTCCCCAGCCGTTGGCCACAAACCTGTATACATGATGGTAAGCATATATTCAGGATACAGATAATCTTACGGTGACGGTATTTCTTGACAAGTTCAGCAATTTTGGTGGCCATGGCATCATTTCTTGCCCATTCCATTTCAGGACCCTGGAGTGCATTGGGTACCATGTCCAAGTGGAGGGCCTCAATTTCTTGTCGAAGCAATGTGTCGATTTCAGAGGTAGCATATGTGTCCACGAGAGGAGGGATGTTATCCTCAGGATGGTCCATAGAGTATGAGCCATGAAGGAAGGACTGCTCTGCAATAATGCCGACAACGTTGGGGGAGTCAGTGTCACAGATGGGATTAAACAAGTGCTCAAACCTGCAGCAGCATGGGCAGAATCTATGGAGTTCCGAGGGGAGAGAGCCTGATTGTCATGAGATTGGGTTGGGGGTTTTCAGAACAGGCTATGATAGCCTGAGGACTAACGTAATTCATGGAAGGATAGTTGGCAAAGGACTGCGAAGCAACAGAACTTGCTGTGCTCTGTGGGAGGGTTACTAGGGGGTAGAGTTTCATCCGAAGGTTGACCACTTACAAGCTGCAGGCACGACGCTCAGCACGGGCATCAGGAGGAAGACCGAGCGGAGGACCACTCACAAGCTGCAGGCACGATGCTCAGCACGGGCATCAGGAGGAAGACCGAGGGCAGGACCACTCACAAGCTGCAGGCACGACACTCAGCACAGGCATCAGGAGGAAGACCAAGCGCAGGACCACTCACAGCCTGCAGGCACGACGCTCAGCACGGGCATCAGGAGGAAAACCGAGGGCAGGACCACTCACAGGCTGCAGGCACGACGCTCAGCACAGGCATCAGGAGGAAGACCAAGCGCAGGACCACTCACAGGCTGCAGGCACGACGCTCAGCACAGGCATCAGGAGGAAGACCAAGCGCAGGACCACTCACAGGCTGCAGGCACGACGCTCAGCACAGGCATCAGGAGGAAGACCAAGCGCAGGACCACTCACACGCTGCAGGCACGACGCTCAGCACGGGCATCAGGAGGAAGACCAAGCGCAGGACCACTCACAAGCTGCAGGCACGACGCTCAGCACGGGCATCAGGAGGAAGACCGAGGGCAGGACCACTCACACGCTGCAGGCACGACGCTCAGCACAGGCATCAGGAGGAAGACCAAGGGCAGGACCACTCACAGGCTGCAGGCACGACGCTCAGCACAGGCATCAGGAGGAAGACCAAGCGCAGGACCACTCACACGCTGCAGGCACGACGCTCAGCATGGGCATCAGGAGGAAGACCAAGGGCAGGACCACTCACAGCCTGCAGGCACGACGCTCAGCACAGGCATCAGGAGGAAGACCAAGGGCAGGACCACTCACAAGCTGCAGGCACGA
Organism: Mycena amicta; assembly: GCA_029282125.1. Taxonomy (NCBI): domain Eukaryota; kingdom Fungi; phylum Basidiomycota; class Agaricomycetes; order Agaricales; family Mycenaceae; genus Mycena; species Mycena amicta. Next base: position 458,935 of record JARIHP010000004.1, on the reverse strand, counting down.
CGCTCAGCACGGGCATCAGGAGGAAGACCGAGGGCAGGACCACTCACACGCTGCAGGCAACGACGCTCAGCACGGGCATCAGGAGGAAGACTGAGCACTCACCTCCTGCGGGGGCAATGCTCAGCACAGGCGTCAGACCAACTGCAGGACGACTCACATTCTGCATGAAATTCAGTACACATTGTCTTATACCCATGCTCTCACCTCCTACAATTCATCTGTTTAATGCTCCCTTTTGTTGAGCTTACACACTCACGTATCTGTCCTGCACCAACCACCATTAAGTCATCCAAAGAACCACTTCTGGTACACACCTTAGACTACTCATTGCTGTCAGTCCCATAACAAATTCGCATAAAGCACTCCACTTACCCAAACATGTGGAAACCACTGCAGTATGTGTTCCATAAACTCTGTGACCTATGAACTGATCCTATGACAAGTGAGGACATGCATACCCGTGTTGGAATCTCCGTTACGCAGTATCCTGAAACATTTGATTTGTTTGAGCATTCCGGGAGCCATCCAACTTACCACTTTACTGCATAAAATGTGCAAAGGTTGACATTGTTCTGTTGCACCGACACAAGCAGCAGCTTGAGCGCGTCATTGGTCAGGGCATTGGTGGTTTTCATAATCAATTCATCACAGCAAGTGTCTTCTTCATGCATATCTTGAATGGAGTGAAAAGTAAAATTAAGGTTTGGTTAAATCTGTAATGTGGACACACCTGACAGATCCAGATAGTCGGAGGGCGGAAACTTTGCCTGCTTGAGAGGTGCGACAAAGTGATGCTCAAGGTGCATTTGAGCGTCCTGGATTGACCTGTCATCAGCCTCCCGTTCATCCATACCACCATTCTTGAGTTTATTGAACATTGCAGTCAATAGTCCGTCATATTTTGTGAATACAGCAATGACAGGCACTTGGAGACAGAGCCATTAGTCTCCACATCCATTACTGTCAGAAAAACTGACCGGAACCCTTGATGTTGATGGAAAAGAATTCCCGCTCGAAGCCGTTCAACGGACGAGTTGTCTCTGTGGGCAAACAAACCCTGCACCGGAAATGAGCAGTGGTCTCAATCTATGGTCAGTATACTGTACCAGATAGCGTGCAACTGGTCCCGAAGCGAGCGGCCCTCAGATTTGGATTTGATGAAGTCTTTGACCTTCTCAACCTGGGATGTTGAGCCCGACTCGAAGCCTTCTGAGTCGTGGAAGATGAATTGTGGGTTGCTCTTGAAAATGAGTTCATCGACAATATCATGTTTGCCACGCTTGATGAACTGTGGTCAGCATGCTCAGCCCTACTAGTAAACACACCTCAGTACTGCCCTGCAGGACCACCATCTATGGGACCTCAACATAAAATTCTGAGTCGGCACTATGACTCACCTTGTCCTGGCCAGCTGTGTGTATCTCTGGATTCTCATCTGCCTTCGCCCCACAGACCTTTCTCAAGATTGTTGTTTTCCCCGCGTTCGCACGGCCGATCACAAGGATGCGAAAATGTGTGCATTCTGCGCGAAGATCGCGCGCACTGAAGGACATCAGCATCCTTGGCGAGCAAGACGGGCGTGCCATACCTGCTCATGGTGGGTGGGAGGCAAAGGTCGCCGTCGGGTGATGAGATGTGACTGTGATCTGACGTCCATCATAATCTCTCTATCATCTTCGGGCCGCCTTTTCGCCACCGCCTTATCCGCGCCGCCTAAGTATTGATCCTCCAGCCCAGTGCCCAGGACGCAGTGTCCAGCGTAGCCCTCTTGACACACTGTGTGCTGAAGCGACGGCTCCTGGCGGGCCGGGGCTGGTGGCGTCAGGCAAATCACGGCGGCTTGTGCCAGTGGTCTGACTTCGACCTGCTTCCATCTTCCATCTGGGCTGTCACTGTCGCGGGAGCTATCGCGGAGCATGGACTCCAAAACAGTTCTTTCTCTCCTCCACTTATGTCCGCAACTCAGGATGACCGACCTCCCACCGCAACGGCAACGCTCCTAGACGAATGCCCCCGGTATGTGGCTGCAAGTCCGCCTGTATTTGTTGCCAAGTCCTTTTAGACTGCGTATCCTTGTCGTTGGCAAGGTCTGTGGACAACATCGGCAGATCGCAGTCCCATTGAACGCTACAGTCCGGCGCTGGCAAATCATCGCTGATTAGCCATGTTTTTGGGGTTGATAAGGCGGTGGGTCCTTCAATCCGCCGCGCGCAAGCATCGTGTATTCGGGATTGATCCTTCTTGGTCTAGTCTGTCTCGCACAACACACCTGGCACAGCCGACATTGAAGAAGAGATCCTTCCTGCACAAAATCGGCTGGTCGTGGTCCATGACTCGATGGGATTTGAGCCTGGGAAGCCAGAAACCTTTGATAGAGCAGAGGCCTTCCTTCGCGATCGGACTGAGGCAGGGGTCGAGCTCAAGGATCAGATTCACATCATCTGGTGAGTCCTGCCATCGTGAAATTCAAGTTGTTTGGTCCGCGATTAAAGGACGCCAGGCTGTGTATCCAAATACCCCACGCTGGAGGACGGGTCTTCGAGGATGGTGACGAAAAATTTCTTGCCCTTGCTCAGGAGCGAAAGAGTGGGTTATGATTTGCACTGTCTGCTTCACATGGCTTAGTATCATGTGTAGTTCCCGTCCTTGTCGTGTTTACACAGTATGATGTCCTCATTGACTCATTCCGACGTAAACCGCAGGAGCAAAGAGAGCCTCTGGCATCACAGAAATATCAATCAGTGTGCGAGGCTGCGCTTAAGAAGCTTAACCCACAGATTCCATGTGCAAAGACCTCGGGTGCGTTCTTCGTGCTGTTGAGTGATTCCTGTGATAATGTTTATCCTCAGGACTCTCCGGCGGTAGCGCTGCAAGACCAGATCTAGGCTCCCTTCGTTACCTCGTCAAAACGAGTCGTGACCTCGTCCGAGGCAATGGATCTGGGCCGGACGCGGCCTGGCTAGTCTATTCAATGGCGCAGCGAGCAAATGCGAAAGTCAAAATTGAAGGATGCATCGCGTGAGCTTCCGCTCTTTACTTTGGTATCGGTATTTATTTCAACACAGTCTGGGCATGAAAGGTTGGCACATTCCGGTCATCTTTCCGTGAAAATTAATAAAGATGCAGGCTACTTGGGGAGGATGCTCGGTTCGGCCGCAAATGTTCCAGGATTCACACTCGCAGCATGTCTTGAGACCGCTCACGAAGAAATGGTTGACAGCTGGAATATTTACGACCCCGATACAGCGCGTTGATTGTTGACTTGTTGTCCTGACACTAAATGCCACCACAGTTTCTTCGCAAGGAAGATATAAAGGAGAAGATGAAAGTACTGGTTCAATTCGCTACCCCATCTAACGTGTCGGACGCGCAGCAGTGGTTGTAAGCAGAAACTCGTAAACCTTGCAATCGTTGAACACCGTCTTGAACAGGCCGAACATTCCGCCGGAAACTAGCAGCAGTGGATCGCGCCGTTGGCTGGTACAACTGTTGCTCTCGTGAGCGGAATCACGTTCGGAATTTCAACGGCTGTTCTTAGTTTGCTGGGGAACGTCTACAAGAACAGGTGGATGTTCGTTAAAGAGGTAAACCCATGCTAACATGAGCCAGCAAGCCCATGATCCGAACCTTCATGGCCTATATCGTCAGTTGGACTATCATCCTCCACAGGGTGTTCATATGAATGCTCCGCTGGCCACTGGAGGAACTAACCGAGGAGGACATCGACGTGATCTTGGAGGTGCACAAGCCGACCCTGACTTTCGTCTACGATGATGTACGGAAGTTTGTTGGGAAGCTAAGCTGGACGGCGATGGGAAGCTCGGACCAGGCACAGAAGGAGGTGGTGAAGTTGATCAAGAGATACACCAGCGAGTATTCACAAGCTGGCAGTGAATAGTAAATTGCCGTTGAAATGGATTGAATAATAAGGGTTTGATAGCTTCATGACACGTTGGCGATGAAGCGAAAAGGTCGTCCGGAAGGGCAGGCGGAGTCGGTGCACCAAAGCCAAGAACCGTCGCAGCATCGCAGTGGGCTGCCGGGCAAGGCAAGGGGGGTTCAAGATGCCTATCAGTCACATGAGGTAGGGGGGGGGGGGGGGTCCCGGGGTCCGGCGAAAAAAACTTTTGGTACCTATTTTACATGGGGTCTGGGACGGCTCAGACAGGCAAAATTTCACCTAAAATGAGCTATGAGAGACATCTGGGAGTGAATTACACCCTTCTATGTGCTCCCAGTGCATCAAGTGGTCAATCTCGCTGGCTGTGGTGGCCATCACCCCGATACAGGCAACCGATCAATGTAGCTGAGGAGGCTTGAACTGTTGTTAGATGATGCGGTTGAGTTAGAAATGCGGCCCGAACCTCATACAGAGACATACAGTTGACATACAGAATATATTCTCAATATATATGTGAGGTTATGCTGCCAACATGTACTTGGAAGGTCACGTGGAGCGCGCTATCTTATCTTATCGTGGGAAATCATTTCCCGATATAGTAATAGGGGGGGGAGGGGGGTCCCGGAGGACCCTGAAAAAAACTTTCCGACGGTATATCCGATATTCGAAAGTTGAACCCCCCTTGGGGCAAGGCCCGGGATCTAGCGCTAACTTCAAGTTGAAGTTGACTACCAGTACGCGGGGGTTGATTGTATTGCTTCCACAGTGAATTCCAGTTTGTGTTTGCGCCAAGTCTCGACCTTATCTGTGAGGATATCAGCCGGAGGACGACTTTGCAAAAAGCCGGCGGTCGCCGTCAAAAGTCAAAAGGGTACTAATATGTCACGCATAACGCGCTTGTTTCTTGCCACCACGACGTTCTTGTCTCTCATTTCCATCTACCCAGCAAGCCTATCCTTTTCGCCTACAGTGGCGCCGAGTCCTCACCTGGTCGACGATTCCGCCCACTGAGGCACCCAAGGCACCCAAGTTCGAGCGGCCCGTCTCCCAAATAGGTTCCTTATGACTGCACGACGCCTGCTCCATGCACGTGCAATCTACTTCCCTACTTCGATACACGCTCACGTACGACGTCGACTCTCTCCTCCTCATCTACTTCGCCCCCTTCTCCCTTTAGGCAAATAGATCTCGGTACTGGGCGGGTACTAGTCTCCTTCCGACTACTCGACTCGGAACTACCCGCAAACTGCCCAAAGGGCTCCAATTCCACTGGCGAAACCTTCAAATCCTCGCTCACGGGATGTCTCCCTGCCCGAGTATTGGCCTGCACCGGCGAAGAATGTAGGGTGCTTGTCCTAGCGGAGGTTTTACGACGCGTTGGCAGATTCAGAGACGAGGGTGTAGGTGGGACTTGGGTCGCCGGCAATGTGAGTGGTCGTTTTCTCCGTGTGGGGAGCATGCTGAAGCTCTGCACAGGCGTAAACGGTGCCGAAGAAGTGGAGTTGGGGATGGATGAGCAGGTATGTGCGGATTTCTTGATCTTGTACACGGCGGAGGTTGTTTGATCTCTTTCCAGATGTTTTGGACTCGAGCTTTTGTCGTTCGTGTTTAGTAGGTGGATAGATCCACATCTGCTCTTGCAACCTGCCTGTATCGAATTGAGCTCAATAGCAGTCTCCGCATACATGGTTCCATGCGATCAACGCCACCAGACGATTCCGCCGTTCACGAGCGCTTCGATGACAGCAAGCCATTGGCAAATTTAACTCTACCACCACCATCGAAAAATCGATGAGCCCAGTGAGGGACCCCGCGTAAACGGGTGTGTGTGAATTAAGAATCCACTTTACTACGACATGTTTGTGGACTGTCTACGTCGCTAACGGCGTTGCGCGAGCCGTTTGGAGCAATGGATACCTCTACTGCAGAAGGGCATCCGAGGAAATCAGTGTTGCCACGAAAGACTCGGTTTCATCCAGCTTTCTCCCTCTCAGCTTTCTCCCTCCCTCCCTGTGGCTAAGGAGGAGAACGAGTGAATACTGGACGCCACGCGGAAAAAGTCGGACAGCATTCGGGATAATGAGGATATCACCACTAATTAGGCCATATCAAATTCCCAAGCTGTCATGGTTTCGCATTCCAGAGTCGAAACCGTAAAGACGTCATTCTTGATCTCCCAGCGCTTCACCTCGAGCTCCCAATGCAGTACAGGACCAAACGTTTATGAGGTGCAAAGGCGCTGCATTTCTTTTCTAAAGAAGCAAGCCGGGCTCCCTTTGGTAACCCTCGCACCTACGCTATCAACCAGGGAATATGTCTGGTACGGAGCATAAAGGAGCGCTAGATGGTCGCACTGACGATCGAAAACAGGGATCTCTCAGATAAAAACGGCCAGGTGGAAAGCGCAGGAGTACCTAATTCTCTCTGAGCCGGATCTCTCAACTTCCGTTCCCTGACGCTGCGCGCCACATCCTTCAAGTTCTCCAACACAATGTCTACCCTTAATCACGATCTCATTTCATTCCCCGCCGACTTTGAACCTGGCATCAACGTCAATGGAGGCAACAGCCCATTCCTACTTCCCGACCTACCGCGAGTGATAGGTGGCGGCTCGCCGCCGACCAACCTGCCTGCCGGAAGCGGGGCGGAGATGTAGGTCATGATTACCCATTGCGAGGATAGCAATTGATTGGAGCCCACAGTGTTGCCGCAAATGTGCCCGAGACCCCGACTGCAGTGGTCTTTGCCCCGGGTCAAACGTATGTGCCGCATAGCTAGCCCAAATATAATCTGACAAGAGTCTCCGAAGCTCATCGGAGTCCGCAGCTGGAATCGACGCAGCTGCACTTGCGGCTGCTCTAGGACCTCCAACAGCCCCTACTACCCCTGTCCAGACTCAGACCTCGTCGGCTGGTGCTCCCCAACTCCCAACGGCAACCAATGCTCGCAGTATTCGCCACCAAACCACGGTGTCTTTTCGTGCTGCTCAAACGGCTGCCAACGATGCTGCTGCACCGACTAACAGCAACGATGCGCTCACGGCCATTGGGTGCTCGCCTGCGCCTTTGTCCACCGAGACAGCAGGCAATCACCGTACCCGAAGCGACGTCAACATCTCCATCATCGCCAAACGAATCGCCGACAACGAGGGCGACTCCGCCTCCCGTCACCTGGTCCTCACTCAGAGGCTCGAGGAACATACCCTGCTGGTCAACGAGGTCCGGATTCAGACCGAGGCGAACAAGGCCGCCGTGGAGGGTATGAGCGCAGACATTGGAGGCCTCAAGACGGGGTTTGGATCTGTCCACACGACCCTCAGCGACTCTGTGATGTCGCTCAACTCGGTGCGCGGCAAGGTTGACACCCTCGAAGCCAAGATCGACTCCATCCTTGCAACTGTCGCAGGCTCCCGCGCCGCTCCCCTCACTTCGGTGAATACCCGCACGTATAGTGAAGCTTTCCCTCCCCTCCCTATCGTCACCGCGGCACCGCAGTACCACGCACCGCCCGTCAATGCCTTCCAGGCTGCGGCAGGCCTCACGGCCGGACCCACTGCGTACCCGTACCCGCCGGCCCAGATGGCACCCAATCAAATTGCGACGGCAGCGGGAGGACCCTCCGGAGAGTCGCCGGCCAAGAAGCGCAATGTCACCGGGAAGCAAACGTCCTCTGCCCCCACTGGCGGCAAGGTCGATGTCCTCGTCTACCCGGTCACTGAAGTAGGGCCTGCTATCAACGTGGCCAACGATCTCCTTGCCTGCTTCCCTAGCATCGCGCGCAATGGAGCAATTGCCTCGGCTGTCCGTCTCCAGGAACGCCCTCGTACCATTAGCATCCGTTTCCGTCAGGAGGCAACGGCGCTCGCGTTCATCTACAAGATGGACACCGAACAGGCGGATGACAATAAGAAGATCCGCGCTCACCGGGCTCCCGCTGCAAGCGCAGACCCGATGGCACTCATCCGCGGTGAAGGGCCGAGCGGCTTCTCTGGGTAGATCCCTTATATCCATACTCATGCGCAGAGCGCTTATTATATTTGTATGTGTGCATCACAGACTGCGAGTCTCATGTTGGAATATACATGGAAATTTGCCTTTGAAAATTGTGACGCCCGAGTTCATCGACATTATTGAGTCGAATGATATAGTCTGCTTTCAAGAAACTTGGATGCGTCCAACGGAAGAAGATTCTATCCCCATACCTGACGGCTATGTCATGGTGGCGAAAGCTCGTCCGGATCGCGATGACTTCATATCCCAGCATGGAGGTCTAGCTGCTCTTGTGAAGAGCGATATGGCGTTCACGCTCATCGAGGAATTATCAACAAGCGAACAAATTGTGCTCGACTTTGATTCCTTCTTCGTAATCTTTTCCTACGTCTATCCAGAAGGTACCGACTGGGAAAAATGGACGGACGTGGACCCGAAACAACACCTTGAAGAGGCAGTCACGTATTGCACGATGAACAGAGCAAAGCCATGCTATTGGATGGGCGATCTCAACTCGCGCACAGGCTCCCAGAGTTCCCAATTACTTGATCTCCCCCGCTCCTCTGACGACCCACTCTGCAACACACGGGGGAGATGGCTCCTAGTCCTATGCGAGGACACACACATGTCCATTGTTAACGGCACAAGGTTGGATGCGAACGGAAGAGCTCGGTTGACGTCGTTCCAAGCAATGGGAGTCTCCGTCATTGACTACGCCATCGTGTCGAACTCCGTCCTAGCGACAATCGACGAACCAATCTTCACGATGAACGATTACGGGCGCAAATGGTCGGACCATGCCGCAGTATCGATGGTGATTGCAGAAGAGGTTGATATTATTGCAATGGACTACTCGGAGGAGGTATATGCCAAGGTACCCCGCCCTATCGATGGTCGCCGAGACGTTCACCTAGAATCCCTGGTAAAAGAAGTCATCCAAATACGGCGAACGGCAGAGGAGGAAACAACCTTGTATTATGGGCCCACCCTTGTAACGGCGACTCCAGTGACAGTATATGTCGCATCGGCATGCCGAGGAACGGGCAAGGCTTCCCAGGCAGCTTGCGGTGTTTACGTCGGCGCTGATTCCTCCCGGAACGTGGGGAGCTCAATTCCAGGCCGTCAAACCAATGCGAGGGCAATCTTGTTTGCAGTCGGGGTCGCTGTTGCAGCCACATCGCCGAATAGACCGCTAAAGGTCTACACCTCCTCGAAATATCTTGTGCGCACTTTCTGTCACTGGGTGGGGAGGTATTCAACGCGGGGTTGGGATTGTGCAAATGCTGATCTGGTCCAATTGGGAGCCGAAGCACTGCGGGGAAGGCGAGCTGGAGTGGCGTTTTACTGGATAAAACCCGAAGACGCACCGCGGAATGAGCATCTCCAGGCTGCGAAAAAGCTCGCATACACAACTGCAAGGATTCAACCTTCGCCCGCCCCGTCCACCATCCCAGAGGCCCCTCCGAAACCGGTGGCAGACGACAAGTTCGCACAGATTGCGGAGAGAAAGGTGGTGACGTTGTTGCCTCCCGAAGATGTCCCCGATAGACGCCGAGTGCGAGTCCGCCTCGCAGATCTGCCACCGGACACCGACTCCCATCGTGGTAGACCAGCGGAGCGAGACCAGCAATGCAAGAACCAGGAATCGTTACTGAACGCAGACTCAGACGGACAGTGGTGGAAAGTGATGAGACGTTGGACGGACCCAAAGCGTCGCGCCCCTCGGGTAACGGCAGTCCAGGTTAAGAAGGACTATGTTGTCCGGATGAACCCGCCCGAGGTGCTGCCAGCCCACTTCGCACACGATGAGCACAAATGGAACTCGATGATGGCAGGACTCATACCGGCGACGACAACTGACCATACTGCGGCACGCTACTTCTCGCGTCCGTTCAGTGACGAGGAGATGGCTGAAGCGAAGAGGCGAATGAAGAAACGAGGTTCAAATGGCTCTCCGGGGGTTGACCACATAAAATACCCCGAGATTCTAGAAATGCCCAACGACAAGCTGCTCGAGCTATTCCAGGCAAGCATAAGTATATATGCATAGCGAAGCGAGAGACCTAACTTGGTCCAGGCATGCATCGACAGGAAAGCAGCCCCAGGCGACTGGCTGACGACGATCCTCATCGGTATCCTGAAGCAAGGGAAAGCGGCGACTGATGCGGCTAACTACAGGCTGATCGGCCTCGAGTGCTGCTTGCTGAAGGTTGTCACTCACCTCATCGACGCCCGCTTGGAGGAATGGACTACACACGAGAAACTCATTCCTCCCACGCAAAACGGATTCAGACGAGGCCGCCGTACCAGTAACAACGCTTTCATCCTGCGATGTGCCATCGAGCGAGCGCGAGCGCAGGGAAAGAACCTCTATGTTGTATTCATCGACCTTAAGAACGCGTTTCCTGCAACGGACCTCTCCACACTCTGGTTGAAGCTCTGGCGGGCTGGAGCAGGTGGCCCACTCTTTGACTGGCTGCGAATGCTTTACACACGAATGGAATATGTGGTGAAACACGGAGGCGAATACTCAGAACGATTCAAGTCTACAATTGGAGTATTAACTGGAGACTCGGCCTCCCCGGGTCTCTGGAACTTCTATTTCGCAGACTTGACGTTTCCGGACGACCCCGACGATATCGTCCTCGCCGGAACACCTGTTCCCTTCATGGCGCATGCAGACGACGGTGCCCTCCTGTCAACAACGTCCCGTGGTGCCCAGCGCCGGACGGACGTCACATTCACCTGGTCGACACGCAGTTTCGCCGATATCAGCATCACGAAGACGTTCTTTCTCCCCTTCAACACGCTCCCGTACCGGATGCCAAGGCTCTATGTCGGAGATCGTGAGATACATGCCGCAACCGACTACAAGTTCATCGGCCTTGCGTTCTGCACCACTGAACGCAATATATTCTCAAAAAATTATACAATCAAGGCGTCAAAGGCCCGGGGATTATCGCGGTCAACGTTCGCAGCTGAACGACATGTGGGGATGTGGGCACCAGCCGCCGGAATACGGCTGTATAATGCTCGAGTCGACCCACACCTCACCTTCGGCGCGGACGTTATCCCAGATGTTGACGAGGCGGGTGTCAAGCTGTACGAGGATGTACAGAGCTCGTTTGCACGCCGGTTACTGCATCTGACTTCCCGCTCAATGCTTGCGGCACTTTATACAGAGACTGGTCTCATGCCAATACGATTTCGGCGCGCTGGACTTGCCCTTGGATATGCGAAATACCTCCTCAATGCTCACACACTGGAAGTCGGCAACATCCCGCACCTTGCATACCTCGACACGATCGACCTCGCTCGTAACGGCGAGTCGGGATGGGCGGGTGATCTGCGAATAGCGCTTGGGTCCCTTCCCTGCCCCGTCGAGATGGAATGGGACAATTTACTGTCGGAGGATAAAATTGCGACACTCATTACAGCCGTCCGCGACTCGTGCGAAACGTATCTTCGTACCGAAATCTACAAGATGACAAAGTCGCAGTTCCTGAAAGGTCGCAAGGAGGAGGTCGCAGCTGGGAGGATGGCTGAGGTGATGCTGTATCGCCGCGAATATCTGCGTATCAAGAACTCGGCAAACCGTATCGCACTCACTCAGCTCATGTGCTCCGACCATTCATTGGGAGTGGAGTTGCTTCGACGGCGACAAGGACCGTGGAAGCACGTATACCGACACTGGCGTTTATGTCGATTCTGCCGACACGCTGTCGAGGACGAGTGTCATGCGATGCTCATATGCACCGGTGAACCTCGCCTCAGGCTGCTTCGCGCGGACTTCCTCAGGGATCTTTGGGTAATTTGGCCAGACTTGCGCTCGTTTGCAAATATTGCGGCTGTGGACTTCCTCCTCCTCATCCTTCATTGCCCCAACAAGCGAGTACGATGGGCAGTGACAACCCGTGTATCTCGCTTCGTGCGGCAAGTATTTGATGTGTATGAGGAGTACCCTATATGGATCCCTCCGGTATATCTATCGGCATTTGGCGCTGGAGAGCTACTGTACCCATAATGCAAATATAACCAGTCTTTCGTGCTCTCTTACAGAATCTGCGCGACGGCAAAGCATGTCCACGGGCGTGCGCTTGCCTAATCACAACGGAGGATGATTTGAGTACCCGTAGCTTATACACTAGAGACGCATGTATAAGTAGTACGGACCCCTGCGTTCCAGGTTGGGACCGTGCAGGTAATGATAGGTGATAGGTGATAGGTGACATCGGCATCGGAAGTTGTCTTGTTTTCGGACACAGTCCTCACGAACGCACTCCCGATCATGCTACGGCCAATAATAACTTCAATGTCAATTGGCTGCGAAGACGTCCGACCGAAGAGATGGAGATCATCGACGTGGCCTACAATGGCGCCTATCATGTCTGCTCATTCCCTCTCCTCCATTCACCGCTCATGGCTGCGCTTTACAATCGACACCCTTCGTTGATCATCTTCCTCCTCTCCGTGCTCTCCATCGCCGTCTTCCGGATATTCACCCGCTTTCTCTTCATCACGGCGCTGGTGGCGCTTCCGATCTGGGGATTCTGTATGTGCCTGACGCATTTCTACAACGCGGGATTTCCGAGGAAGACATTGGAGACATTGGAGTCGGAGGCAGAGCACAAAGCCGCACAACCTGCACGGAGTCCGCTCAAGAACAAGGCGTTTGTCGGGGAATTCGCTCTCGTCCTTCTCGGCCTCTACCTCCTCTACACGCTCAAGCTCCCTCAAGACCACAGATTCAGCGCGGTAGTAGGAGAGGCGAATCGTGTTCCCAGGAGAGACGGCTATGGATCAGGCGGTGAGTGGCCGGACGATTCAAGAATCTGAGTCGCTGACGACCGTGTAGAGAAGGTTTTCATGGCTGCCCTATTCCACAACAACGCCGAAGTCATCCCGTATTGGACGAAGGAGATCTTGAAGTTGATAAACTACCTGGGACCGGTGTGTGCTCGTATTTGTCTCTCTGCGCATATGCTGAACTATCCGGAAGGACAATGTATTTATCTCCATCGTCGAATCATACAGCACCGACGCCTCTCCGCCCCTCCTGCTTTCATTCGCATCACTCCTCGCTGTCCAACAAATTCCACACCGTGTCCTCGTACAAGACACGTCAATCCCTAAACCCGCTGATATGAGGACCGCTCACCCGCGTATCAACTTCCTCGCAAGCACACGCAATCTCGCGATGGAGCCTCTGCTAAATGCGAAGACGGAGGAAGAGATGTACGACAGAGTGTTATTTTCGAACGACGTGTTCGTCAAGGCGGAGAGCATGGTGGAGTTGCTGAATACTCGAGACGGCGACTACAGTATGGCGTGCGGAATGGATTTCCAAGAATGGGGGTGCGTCTACCGATCATTTTCTCCTTTTTGTACTCAATCCGTACAGGTTATACGACCTGTGGGTCACCCGCGACCTCAATGGCGGACTGGTTTCCAACCGTTACCCGTACTTCCTCGAGCCCACTGCCTTCCATGCGGTGCTTGCAAGCGAACCCGTACCCGTCTCCGCATGCTGGAACGGCATCGTCAGTATCACATCCGATCCATTTCTCCCTCCGCATCTCCGCCTCCTTCGAGCTCAAAACCGCCGCCTCTCGAACCAACCGCTTCTGCCCCTGCCCTCTTCGCACCCACTTTACCCCCGCGTGCCCAACGAAACCCCACTCACTTCTCCCCAACTCACCTTCCGCCCGTCTTCCGTCTCTCGAGGAGAATGTTTCTCCTCCGAGTCGTTCAACCTCCCGTATGACCTCCAAAGGGTATTCGAACTCGACCGGATATTCATGAACCCCCGGGTCGTCACGGCGTACAAGTGGCGCTTCTACATCTGGTTCAAGTACGTGTTGAGGCATTGGGCGGTTAGGTGGTGGATGCGACGGGTGGAGGTCATGGTCCTCGGGAACGGCAAGGGCCTGGAGGGAATGAGGGACATGTTGGAGAAGGGAAAGGTTGTGTTGTATGGGAACGATCCCCGCACGGTCTGGAGATGGGATGGTGGAGATTGTCATCCTGGACCGGTGAGTTTTAAATTCATTATCTGCGGAGAAGAACTCGATTAAACATTTCTCAAGTTTCCCCGCCCGGCATCGTAGAAGGAATAGAAAGGATTCTCGGTACTTACTTCACCCATCCGAGGCCGATTCTGGGATCCACTGAGAGAAAAGCACTTCTTCTCGACATATCCGGCGGTACCTTTGGCGTGGCAAGTCGACGTATGAATTATTCTACGGCGTTCCAACCCTCGCAAGTCCCGAGCGCCTCGTCTGGTACATTTCTATCCGATGATCTGTTGATTATCTGGGTGAATCTCAATCCCAGAATCATCATCTGTTCGAAGCAGATGCGGGCGATAGTCGTAAGCAACCGCTCCACTTCTTTTCTTGGCCTTCCCTTACAGCTCCCATGATTCTCGTGCGTGTTATCCCATGTCCCGAGCCTTCTGCCATCTACATCCCGTTATCGAGTAGTTACACTGGTGCTAGCAGAGTCGTATTCAGTTCTGATCTTTGGCCGTTGAATGGTCGTTGCAAGTACACGACGATATTTATGGTATTTATTCCACCGCTTTCCAACTCTCTCAAGTCCCGAGCGTCTGCGCACCTCTCAATTCATTGGTAGTCGGAGAAAGCCCCTTCTATAGAGCATCGTCTGTTCGACGCAGACGCGGGAGTCGGGACATTCAAGATGACTCGGCGAGTCCTTTTTGGTGGGCGTAGTCTCTGGACGTTTCAAGTGATTCACGCGTCTAGGTGAACCTAAGTAGAAATCCATCCGCCCAGCCCAGGAAGCAAACTCGAATATCAACACTCCATCCGAGTCCAAAAACGGCAGGAGACCTTCCATTTTGGGATACCCACCCCACCCCCTGCCATCTACTGGTATCTTATCATCATCTTTATCATATTTATCCCACCCCGTCGCGGCTAATTCAAGTCCTAGCGCACCGTTCTGCGCATCTGCATCGTGTTGTTGTAATACTCCGTCGCCTCGTACCAGCAGAAGTCGTCTGTTCGACGCAGACGCGGGACATGAAGCCGAGTCTAAGCAGTCTTTTTGGCAGTTGGTGTAGTTTCGATCGACGTTCAAGTGATTTTTTTTACAGGTGAATACCGACTATGGCCATGAAAAATCTCCAATATCAATCACCCCATCCCAGAACGGCAGGAGACCTTCCATTTCGGGATACCCGTTCACGCTCACGTTCCCTCTCTCACTAGCATTTAGCACTGTAGCCGAGAAACACGACTATATATACGCAACACAACTACAGTACGGTACACAACAAGTAGGGGGACAGGATACGACGGTGCTCGACAAGTGGTTTTGTTGTTGGTCAGGAGTAGGGGAATTGAGCCACCGAAGGTATGTATGTATGTACGATATATAACGTATACAAAAAGCAGGGGATGGGGAAGACATGGAGTGGTGGTACGTACTCCGTGGTCAAAACTAATCCATCGCCAACTCGATCCCCCTTCCCCTCAACATCTCCTGCGCCATCAACGCTCTCTCCCTCCACATCGTCACCTCGCTCTTGAGTTCCTCCACCATCCCCTCAAGCATCTGGGTATGCTCGAGCTTGCGCTTGCGGCTCTTCCGCGCCGCGAGCGTGTTCTGCCGGCGTTTTGCCTCGATTAACTCCAGGTCGCTCAGC
The DNA here is from genome assembly GCA_029282125.1 of Mycena amicta. Classification (NCBI taxonomy): domain Eukaryota; kingdom Fungi; phylum Basidiomycota; class Agaricomycetes; order Agaricales; family Mycenaceae; genus Mycena; species Mycena amicta. Next base: position 443,376 of record JARIHP010000004.1, on the reverse strand, counting down.
GTCGGCGACAGTTCCGCCTCGTCTTCGTCTTCGTCCTCGTCGCCGAATGCAGCACGATGGCTGCGTTTGAACCGGACCGGGACCTTCTTGCGCGAGGTCGCGCTGGCGGTGCGGTAGTTGCGGCGCTGAGTCGGGGCGTCGAGCGGGATGAGGGCGCCCGGGGAGATGTTCTTGAGCGTGCCGGTGGCGTTCGGGACCGTGCGGCTGCGGCGACGTGGAGCGGGCGGGATGACGGGACGAGAGTTGGTGGTGGTGGGAATGGATGGAGAGAGGGAGGCGGATGTGGTGAGTGGTGAGTCGAACGAGTCGAGCATGGGTGTGCTCGGGCTGAATGTGTACAGCTTGCCACTCGACAGACCCGGCGGTAGCACCTTTGCGGGTATATCGCCGTCGTTGGCGGGGAATGCGAGGAGGGAGTCGATGAACTCGTTGTCGCCGTCTGCGGTGTCGGTGATGAGCGGCTCGTCAAAGTCGCCCTGCATGCCCATGAGCGGTGTCGGGATGAAGGTGCTGAAAGGCGTGTCGACGGGGCTGGTGGCGAGCTCTTCTTGCGGCGAGGTACGGTACATCGAGTCGTCGTCGAACAGCGGCTCGTCTGCGTACTCGTTGCTGAAGTCGGCGGCAAAGTTGTCGCCGAGGCTCTGGAACTCCGGAGATGCCTATGAGGAGGAAGAACGGGACGGCCAGAACGAGCATGGCCAGCCGACGCAGGGTGAACCAGCGGAGGTACCCCGAGTACGGTGGTCTCCTGCGGCCGCGGGGGCGCGAGTGGTTGTTGTCATGGTGTGCCGAGGATGATTCGGGAGGGAGCTCGTATTCGTCTTTGTGGCCTTGGCCGGGGACAAGGCGGCGTAGGACCCGCCATAGGTTCATGAGAGAGCTTTTGCTGTCGAGTCATTGAGCGGCGGGAGTCGACAGCAAAACAGTGCTACGCACCTGGGGTCATTGTCGAGTATCCGCCACGCTGGGTCGTCGGTGTCGGAGGAGCGCGTCGAGGCGGGGAGAGGCGGTGTGACTTGGGTCACGCATCGTGACACATCTGCTCGTCGCCTTGACGACAACGAGGACAGTCTGTGCGCTGCTGCCCAACAAACGCCAGCCAGGATCTTCAAAAATAAAGCTATTTTCGGTCCGACGCCGCACGTCTCTGGCCCCATTGGTCCGCGAACTCTTCCTGCGCGCGTGAAGGAAACTAAAGCGCCACGGCTCTCGCAGCCTATGGCCACTCCGGACTTGTAAAGTTCTAGTGTTCTCACCGGGCACTCCTTTGCTCGGGCATGATTCAAGCGTCGACTTCTTGTTCCCAGTTGCAAGAGGATCATGTACGTGTACACCAGCGTCATTCATCTCACCTGCGTCCCACCATCATGTCCGACTCGGACTCCGCACACGATCCCAAACCTCACCGCCAAGCGACCGACTCGGACGGCACCAACACCACCACCAACATGGGCCAAGCGATGGAGTCCCTCGGGCTCCGTCCAGAGGACATCGAGGCCCACCCGCCCCCGCCCCCGAACACGAAACCAAGCGCAGGGGATAAAGTCATCGGTGAGTTCCATGTCATTGTCAACAGCGGAACTTCTCATTCATTCACAATGAACGTTAAACCCAAAGGCGAAGTCGAGAAACTCGCAGGCGCGGTAGCGATGAATCCAAACACCATGGCCAAGGGGCAGGAACGCAAAGTTCGTTTGGTGTCCATCTCGTTGCTAACGAGTTTGGCGATAATGGAACTCTACTTATAGCAAGGCGGATTCAAAGGGCTGCCAGCGGACTCGGACTCGGAATCGCCGCAGAAATAAAACTTCGACTTTTCTCGCCAAATAAGCTTCGCGGTCACATGATGCTTGTGGAGCTCTTTTGACGAGGGAGTGATATCATTCCGCTGGCTCGCTTCGTCATTCGTCATTCGTCATTCGTGAATCGTGAATGAAACACTTGCTTTTACCTTGTTCCGAGCCCGCGACTCCCTTCATTCTTGCCCTCTTCCCCTTCCTACAACGATGCATACAAGCACACGAATCACCGCCCAACCCGTCCTGCGCAACAGCCTCAACCGGGGCTCAGCGTGGTGGACTCAAGCTCGCTTCAGCAGGTGCGCATGCATGTGTTAAACCCTTGTTCAAAGTGTGCTTAACGGGGTGTTTTTGGCTCTCAAGTAGCACGGTGCACAAAAACGACGCCACCGTACGTCCTGTTTTTCTATCCAACATTTTATTAAGATGACGAGCAAACAAACAGACACTCGAGCTTGAAAAAGCGCGAAACCTCAAGAACATCCAGCACAAGACGTCCACGCCACATAAACAACACGCGCCGGGGTGGAACGAGTACCTCGCGACTTCGTCGGAGGCGTATGTCAAGGTGCGCTGCCGGCTTTTTCTTTCTTTTCTTTTCTTTCTTTCTGTCTGTGTTTCTTTCTTTCTTCGACTTGATTCTTTCCTTGTCTTCAAGTTTTCCTCTTCCTTTCCTTCTTGCTTCTTTCCCTCTGTTGTACAAACGATTTAAATTCTCAAACACCGGCAGGCAGACAAAGGCGCCGCCGCGACACTCACGGAACTGCAAGAGATCACCGTGCAGCACATCTTCTCGCGCCATGCCGACGACGCCAGCACCAACGCGAGCAGCAGCAACGCCAACTACGAGGCGACGTTCTCGCAAGAACACGTCGGCGGCCCGCTGTCCGGTGCAGGTCCCGGCGAGGAGCCTGAGCACGAAGAGAAGAAGAAGCTAGTCAGGCGGACGGTGCATGAGCACAAGACGGGCAAGTGGGATGAGCAGGCGAAGGAACTGGGCGGGACGATGACGGGGAGCGAGCAGACGGTGGGTATTTTTCATCTTGATTCATGATAGTTGACGAACACGCGCGGATAGGTTAAAGCTGACCGCGAGGAGTCGTAAATTGGATCCGGACTGAGAAACACGCCCATGAAAATTTGTATCTAGGTGAAATGTATTGTACCATTACTTATCGAGCTGCCAATAATACTGTAGAAGCTCTTCTTGTGCACTGCACCACCTTGTCAACTTTCGGGACTTTATGCAATATGCCTATCTACACGCCTCTCCGGCGGTAGTGCACACAGCCAGATTTTGACTCCTTTCGTTTCCTCATCCAAATCAGTTGCAGTCGCGACCTTGGTGGTTGGAGGGAATAATGGCATAAGCATCAGACCAAGGACTGATCCACTGGCAGTGTACCCAGTCAGGTTGTACTTGGAGTCTCAATGGAGAGTTATGTTCAAAGAGGAATACAGGTCATATTGAACTCATAGAAGGGAGAGCACATAGAAAACAACCATCCCACAAAACTCACTCCCCAGCCATTGGCCACAAACCTGTATACATGATGGTAAGCATATATTCATGATACAAACAATCTTACGGTGGCGGTATTTCTTGACAAGTTCAGCAATTTTGGTGGCCATGGCATATGGTTCGTCTTCCGTTTCAGAATCTTGGATTGCCTTTATGTCCAAGTGGAGGGCCTCGATTTCTTCTCCAAGCAATGCATCAATTTCAGAGGTAGCATATGTGTCCACGAGTGGGGGGATATTATCCTCAGGATGGTCCAGGGAGTATGAGCCATGAAGGAAGGACTGCTCCGCAATAATGCAGACAACGTTGGGGTAATCAGCATCACAGATGGGATTGCATAAGTGCTCAAACCTGCAGCAGCATGGGCAGAATCTATAGAGTTCTGAGGGGAGAGAGCCTGATTATCATGAGATTGGGTTGGGTGTTTTCAGAACAGGCGATGATAGGACTGACATAATTCATGGGAGGATAGTTGGCAAAGGACTGCGAAGCAACAGAACTTGCTATGGCCTGTGGGAGGGTTACTGGCGGTAGAGTTTCATCCGAAGGTTGACCACTCACACACTGCAGGCACGACGCTCAGCACAGGTATCAGGAGGAAGACCAAGCGCAGGACCACTCACATTCTGCAGGCACGACGCTCAGCACAGGCATCAGGAGGAAAACCGAGCGCAGGACCACTCACATGCTGCACGCACAACGCTCAGCACAGGCATCAGGAGGAAGACCAAGCGCAGGACCACTCACATGCTGCACGCACAACGCTCAGCACAGGCATCAGGAGGAAGACCGAGCGCAGGACCACTCACATCCTGCAGGCACAACGCTCAGCACAGGCATCAGGAGGAAGACCGAGCGCAGGATCACTCACACGCTGCAGGCACGACGCTCAGCACGGGGATCGGGAGGAAGACCGAGTGCAGGATCACTCACATGCTGCAGGCACGATGCTCGGCACAGACATCAGGAGGAAGACCGAGCGCAGGACCACTCACATGCTGCACGCACAACGCTCAGCACAGGCATCAGGAGGAAGACCGAGCACAGGACCACTCACATTCTGCAGACGCTCAGCACAGGAATCAGGAGGAAGACCGAGCGCAGGACCACTCACATTCTGCAGACGCTCAGCACAGGCATCAGGAGGAAGACCGAGCGCAGGACCACTCACATTCTGCAGACGCTCAGCACAGGCATCAGGAGGAAGACCGAGTGCAGGACCACTCACAAACTGCAGGCACAATGCTCAGCACAGGCATCAGGAGGAAGACCGAGCGCAGGACCACTCACATCCTGCAGGCACAACGCTCAGCGCAGGCATCAGGAGGAAGACCGAGCGGGACCACTCACATCCTGCAGGCACAATACTCAGCACAGGCATCAGGAGGAAGACCGAGTGCAGGACCACTCACAAACTGCAGGCACAATGCTCAGCACAGGCATCAGGAGGAAGACCGAGCGGGACCACTCACATCCTGCAGGCACAATACTCAGCACAGGCATCAGGAGGAAGACCGAGTGCAGGACCACTCACAAACTGCAGGCACAATGCTCAGCACAGGCATCAGGAGGAAGACCGAGCGCAGGACCACTCACATGCTGCACGCACAACGCTCAGCACAGGCATCAGGAGGAAGACCGAGCACAGGACCACTCACATTCTGCAGACGCTCAGCACAGGAATCAGGAGGAAGACCGAGCGCAGGACCACTCACATTCTGCAGACGCTCAGCACAGGCATCAGGAGGAAGACCGAGCGCAGGACCACTCACATTCTGCAGACGCTCAGCACAGGCATCAGGAGGAAGACCGAGTGCAGGACCACTCACAAACTGCAGGCACAATGCTCAGCACAGGCATCAGGAGGAAGACCGAGCGCAGGACCACTCACATCCTGCAGGCACAACGCTCAGCGCAGGCATCAGGAGGAAGACCGAGCGGGACCACTCACATCCTGCAGGCACAATACTCAGCACAGGCATCAGGAGGAAGACCGAGTGCAGGACCACTCACAAACTGCAGGCACAATGCTCAGCACAGGCATCAGGAGGAAGACCGAGCGCAGGAACACTCACACCCTGTGCGCACAATGCTCAGCACAGGCATCAGGAGGAAGACCGAGCGGGACCACTCACATCCTGCAGGCACAACGCTCAGCACAGGCATCAGGAGGAAGACCGAGCGGGACCACTCACATCCTGCAGGCACAACACTCAGCACAGGAATCAGGAGGAAGACTGAGCGCAGGACCACTCACATTCTGCCCAATTGCAAGATGACTCACATTCTGTATGAAATTCAGTACACATTGTCTTATACCCATGCTCTCACCTCCTACAATTCATCTGTTTAATACTCCCTTTTGTTGAGTTTACACACTCACGTATATGTCCTGCACCACTGTTAAGTCATGCAAAGAACCACTTCTGGTACACACCTCAGACTACTCATTGCTGTCAGTCCCATAACAAATTCGCGTAAAGCACTCCACTTACCCAAACATGTGGAACCACTGCAGTATGCGCATCATAAACTCTGTGACCTATGAACTTATCCTATGGCAAGTGAGGTCATGCATACCAATGTTGGGATCTCTTTCCTCCAGTATCCTGAAACATTTGATTTGTTTGAACATTCTGGGACCCATCCAACTTACCACCTTACTGCATACAATGTGCAAAGGTTGACATTGTTCTGTTGCACCGACACAAGCAGCAGCTTGAGCGCATCGTTGGTCAGGGCATTGGTGGTTTTCATAATCAATTCATCGCAGCAAGTGTCTTCTTCATGCATATCTTGAATGGAGTGAAAAGTAAAATTAAGGTTTGATTAAACATGTCATGTAGACACACCTGACAGATCCAGATAGTCGGAGGGCGGAAACTTTGCCTGCTTGAGAGGTGTGACAAAGTGATACTCAAGGTGCATTTGAGCATCCTGGATTGACCTGTCATCAGCCTCCCTTTCATTCATACCACTATTCTTGAGTTTATTGAACATTGCAGTCAACAGTCCGTCATATTTTGTGAGCACAGCAATGACAGGCACTTGGAGACAAAGCCATTAGCCTCCATATCCAGTACTGTCAGAAAACTGACCGGCACCCTTGATGTCGATGGCAAAGAATTCCCGCTCAAAGCCGTTCAACGGACGAGTTGTCTCTGTGGGCAAACAAACCCTGCACCAGAAATGAGCAGTGTTCTCAATATATAGTCAGTATACTGTACCAGATAGCATGCAACTGGTCCTGAAGCGAGCGGCCCTCAGATTTGGATTTGATGAAGTCTTTGACCTTTTCGACCTGGGATGTTGATCCTGACTCAAAGCCTTCTGAGTCATGGAAGATGAATTGCGGGTTGCTCTTGAAAATGAGTTCATCGTCAATATCATGTTTGCCGCGCTAAATGAACTGTGTTCAGCATGCTACACCCTAGTACTGAGAAACACACCTCAGTGCTGCCCTGCAGGACAACCATCTATGGGACCTCAACATAAAATTCTGAGTCGCCACTATGACTCACCTTGTGGCCGGCTGTGCGTATCTCTGGATTCTCGTCTGCCTTTGCCCCGCAGACCTTTCTCAAGATTGTTGTTTTCCCTGCGTTCGCACGGCCGATCACAAGGATGCGAAAATGTGTGCATTGTGCACGAAGATCGCGCGCACTGAAGGAGATCAGCATCCTTGGGCGAGCAAGAAGGGCGTACCATACCTGCTCATGGTGGGTGGGAGGCAAAGGTCGCGCCGTCGGGTGATGAATCATGACTCGGATGTGACTGTGATCTGACTTCCATCATGATCTCTATCATCTTCGGGCCGCCTTTTCGCCACCGCCTTATCCGCGCCGTCTAAGTATTGATCCTCCAGCCCAGTGGCAAGGACGCAGTGTCCAGCGTAGCCCCTTTGACACACTGTGCTGAAGCGACGGCTCCTGGCGGGCCGGGGCCGGTGGCGTCAGGTAAATCACGGCGGCCTGTGGTCTGACTTCGACCTGCTTCCACCTTCCATTTGGGCTGTCACTGTTGCGGGAGCTATCACGGAGCATGGACTGTGAAACACTTCTTTCTCCCTCCTCTTATGTCCGCAACTCAGGACGACCCACCTCCCAACGCAACGGCAACACTCCTAGACGAATGCCCCCGGTATGTGGCTGTGAGTCCGCCTGTATTTGTCGCTAAGTCCTTTTAGACTGCGTATTCTTGTCGTTGGCAAGGTCCGTGGACAACATCGGCAGATCGCAGTCCCATTGAACGCTGCAGTCCGGCGCTGGCAAATCATCGCTGATTAGCCATGTTTTTGGGGTTGACAAGGCGGTGGGTCCTTCCGCCGCGCGCAAGCATCGGGATTGATCCTGCTGGTCTAGTCTGTCTCGCACAACACACCTGGCGCAGCCGACATTGAAGAAGAGATTCTTCCTGCACAAAACCGGCTGGTCGTCGTTCACGACTCGATGGGATTTGAACCTGGGAAGCCGGAAACCTTCGATAGGGCAGAAGCCTTCCTTCATGACCGCACTGAGGCAGGGGTCCAGCTCAAGGATCAGATTCACATTATCTGGTGAGTCCTACCGTCATGACGTTCAAATTGTTCGGTGCGCGATTAAAGGATGCCAGGCTGTGCATTCAGATACCTCATGCTGGAGGACGGGTCTTCGAGGATGGTGACGAAAAATTTCTTGCCTTTGCTCAGGAGCGAAAGAGTGGGTTATGATTTCATTCTCTCCTTCACGTTGCTTACTAGTATCATGTGTAGTTCCCGTCCTTGTCGTGTTTACGCAGTACGATGTGCTCATTGACTCATTCCGACGTAAACCGCACGAGCAAAGAGAGCCTCTGGCATCACAGAAATATCAATCAGTGTGCGAGGCTGCGCTTAACAAGCTTAACCCAGAGATTCCATGTGCAAAGACCTCGGGTGCGTTCTTCAACTTTTATGCCGTCAACTGATTCCTGTGATAATAATGTTTATCCTCAGGACTCTCTGGCGGTAGTGCTGCAAGACCAGATCTAGGCGCCCTTCGTTACCTCGTCAAAACGAGTCGTGACCTCGTCCGAGGCAATGGGTCCGGGCCGGACACGGCCTGGCTAGTTTATTCAATGGCGCAGCGAGCAAATGCGAAAGTCAAAATCGAAGGATGCATCGCGTGAGCTTCCGCTCTTTACTTTGGTATCGGTATTTATTTCAACACAGTCTGGGCATGAAAGGTTTGCACGTTCCGCTCATCTTTCCGTGAAAATTAATAAAATGCAGGCTACTTGCGGAGGATGCTCGGTTCGGCTGCAAATATCCCGGGATTCACGCTCGGAGCATGTCTTGAGACCGCTCACGAAGAAATGGTCGACAGCTGGAATATTTACGACCCCGATACAGCGCGTTGATCGTTGACTTGTTGTCCTGACACTAAATACCACCACAGCTCCTTTGCAAGGAAGATATAAAGGAGAAGATAAAAGCACTGGTTCAATTTGCTACCCCATCTGACGTGTCGGACGCGATGCAGTGGTTGTAAGCACAAACTCGACAATCTCGCAATCGTTGAACATTTCGTTGAACAGGCCGAACATTCCGCCGGAAACTATCCAGCAGTGGATCGCGCCGTTGGCTGGTACAACTGTTGCTCTCGCAAGTGGAATCACGTTCGGAATTTCAACGGCTGTTCTTAGTTTGCTCGGGAACGTCTACAAGAACAGGTACACGTCCATGACAGTTACCGGCCCATGCTAACATGAGCCAGCGAGCCCATGATCCGAACCTTCATCGCCTATATTGTCAGTTGGACCATCATCCTGCACAGGGTGTTCATACGAATGCTCCGCTGGCCACTGGAGGAACTAACCGAGGAGGACATCGCCGTGATCTTGGAGGTGCACAAGCCGACCCTGAGTTTCGTCTACGACGATGTACGGAAGTTTGTTGGGAAGCTAAGCTGGACGGCGATGGGAAGCTCGGACCAAGCACAGAGAGAGGTGGTGAAGTTGATCAAGAGATACACCAGCGAGGATTCGCAAGCTGGCAGTGTATACTAGTAGTAACTTGTCCTTGAATAATAAGGGTTCGACAGCTTCATGACATGTTGACGAAGCGAAAAAAGTGGTGCGGAAGGCAGGCGGAGTCGGTTCACCAAAGCCAAGAAGTGTCGCAGCGTCGCAGCGGGCACGGCCCGGGACTTGAAGTTGACTACCAGTACGCGGGTGTTGATTGTATTGCTTCCACAGTGAGTTCCAGTTTGTGTTTGCGCCAAGCCTCGACCGTACCCGTGAGGATATCAGCCGGAGGACGACTTTGCAAAAAGCCGGCGGTGGCCGTCCAAAGTCAAAAGGGTATGTCACGCATAACGCGCTTGTCTCTTGCCACCACGACGTGCGTGTCTCTCATTTCTATCTACCCAGCAAACCTATCCTTTTCGCCTACATTGGCGCCGAGCCCTCACCTGGTCGACGATTCCGCCCAAGGCACCCAAGCTCGCGCCCGTCTCGCAAATAGGTTCCTTATGACTGCACGACGCCTGCATGGCTCTCGCGAACGTGCAACCGACTTCGATACACGCTCACGTACGACGTCGACTCTTATCTGCATCGCCCCTTCTCCCCTCAGGCAAATAGATCTCGGCACCGGGCATTACTAGTAGTCCCTCCATCCGACTACTCGACTCGGAGCTGCCCGCAAACTGCCCGAAGGGCTCCAATTCCACTGGCGAAACCTTCAAATACTCGCTCACGGGATGTCTCTCTGCCCGAGTATCGGCCTGCACCGGTGAAGAATGTAGGGTTCTTGCCCTAGCGGAGGTTGTACGACGCGTTGGCGGATTCAGGGACAAGGGTGTAGGTGGGACTTGGGTCGCCGGCAATGTGAGTGGGCGTTCTCTCCGTGTGGGGAGCATACTGAAGCTCTGCAGAGGCGGAGACGCTGCTGAAGAACGGCGGAGTTGGGGATGGATGAGCAGGTATGTGCAGATTTCTTGATCTTGTACAGGGCGGAGCTCGAGGTTGTTTGATCTCTTTCCAGATGTTTTGGACTCGAGCGTTTGTCGTTCGTGTTTAGTAGCTGCTCTTGCAACCTGGCTGTATCGAATTAACCTCAATAGAAGTCTCCGCGTTCCATGCGATCAACGCCACCAGACGATTCCGCCGTTCACGAGCGCTTCGACGACAGCAAGCCATTGACATCGGCATCGGAAGTTGTCTTGTTTTCGGGCAAAATGGCACAGTCCCCGCCGGAACGCACTCCCGATCATGTTACGGCCAATAATAACTTCAATGACATTGGAGACGTCCGTCCGAAGAGATAAAGATCATCGACGTGGCCTTCAATGGCGCCTATCATGTCTGCTCATTCCCTCTCCTCCATTCACCGCTCATGGCTGCGCTTTACAATCGACACCCTTCGTTGACCATCTTCCTCCTCTCCGTGCTCTCCATTACCATCTTCCGGATATTCACCCGCTTTCTCTTCATCACGGCACTGGTGGCCCTTCCGAGCTGGGGATTCTGTATGTGCCTGATGCATTTTTACAATGCGGCATTCCCGAGGAAGACATTGGAGTCGGAGGCGGAGCACAAAGTCGCCCAACCTGCACGGAGTCCACTCAAGAACAAGGTGTTTGTCGGGGAATTCGCTCTCGTCCTTCTCGGCTTCTACCTCCTCTACACGCTCAAGCTCCCTCAAGACCACAGATTCAGCGCGGTAGTACAAGAGGCGAATCGGGCTCCCAGGAGAGACGGCTATTCAGGCGGTGAGTGTCCGGAAGATTCAAGAATTTGAGTCGCTGACTACCGCGTAGAGAAGGTTTTCATAGCTGCGCTGTTTCACAACAACGCCGAAGTCATCCCGTATTGGACGGAGGAGATGTTACAGTTGATAAACTACCTGGGACCGGTGCGTGCTCGTATTTGTCTCCCTGCGCATATGCTGAACTATCCCGAAGGACAATGTATTCATCTCCATCGTCGAATCATACAGCACCGACGCCTCTCCGCCCCTCCTCCTTTCATTCGCATCACTCCTCACTGCTCAACAAATTCCCCACCGTGTCCTCGTACAAGACACGACAATCCCTAAACCCGCTGATATGAGGACCGCCCACCCGCGTATCAACTTCCTCGCAAGCACACGCAATCTCGCGATGGAGCCTTTACTAAATGCGAAGACGGAGGAAGAGATGTACGACAGAGTGTTATTTTCGAACGACGTGTTCGTCAAGGCGGAGAGCATGGTGGAGTTGCTGAATACTCGAGACGGCGAGTACAGCATGGCGTGTGGAATGGATTTCCAAGAATGGGGGTGCGTCTACCGATCTTCTTCGCCTTTTATTCTCAATCTGTATAGGCTATACGACCTGTGGGTCACCCGCGACCTCAATGGCGGACTGGTTTCCAACCGCTACCCGTACTTCCTCGAGCCCACTGCCTTCCATGCGGTGCTTGCAAGCGAACCCGTACCCGTCTCCGCATGCTGGAACGGCATCGTCAGTATCACATCCGATCCATTTCTCCCTCCGCATCTCCGCCTCCTTCGAGCTCAAAACCGCCGCCTCTCTGACCAACCGCTTCTGCCCCTGCCCTCTTCGCATCCACTTTACCCCCGCACGCCCAACGAAACCCCACTCACTTCTCCCCAACTCACCTTCCGCCCGTCTTCCGTCTCCCGAGGAGAATGTTTCTCCTCCGAGTCGTTCAACCTCCCGTATGACCTCCAAAGGGTATTCGAACTTGATCGGATATTCATGAACCCCCGCGTCGTCACGGCGTACAAGTGGCGCTTCTACATCTGGTTCAAGTACGTGTTGAGGCATTGGGCGGTTAGGTGGTGGATGCGACGGGTGGAGGTCGCGGTCCTGGGGAACGGCAAGGGCCTGGAGGGAATGAGGGACACGTTGGAGAAGGGAAAGGTTGTGTTGTATGGGAACGATCCCCGCACGGTCTGGAGATGGGATGGCGGAGATTGTCATCCTGGACCGGTGAGTTTTAACTCATTATCTGCGTCGAAGAACTTGATTAAAGACTTGTCAAGTTTCCCCGTCCGGCATCGTAGAAGAAATATCCGGGATTCTCGTGTACTTCACCCATCCGAGGATCCACTGAGAGAAAAGCACTCCTATCGACGTATCCCGCGGTGCGTTTAGCGCGTGGCAAGTCGACTTGAAAAGTCTGCCGGCGTAGCACTCGGATCCAAAATATGACATTTATCCTACGGCGTTCCAACCCTCGCAAGTCCCGATCGCCTCGTCTGGTGCATCTCTATCCGATTATCTGCGTGAATCTAATGTCAGAATCATCATCTGTTCGAAGCAGATGCGGGCGATAATTGAGCACGGAGCCGATTCACTCCTTTTCTTGGCCGTCCATTACAGTTCCCATGATTCTCGTGCGTGTTATCCCATGTCCCGAGCTTTCTGCCATCTGCATCCGGTTATCGAGTAGAAATCATGAACTGGCGCTGGCAGAGTCGTTTCTGTTCCAAGCAGACATTGGATATTCATGAGCTTGTTCAAGTCTACTCTTGTTTTTGCACGAGAACCACGTATTGAGTTCTGAACCATGCATGGCGAGCGTTGAATGATTTATCGTATTTATTCCGCCGCTTTCCAACCATTTGAAGTCCCGAGCGCCATCGTACGCATCTGCTTTGCTTAATCTGTCGAGGTTTGTGATTGGCAGAATCGTTTGTTCGACGCAGACGCGGGACATAGAAAAAGTCGAACGCCCCCCGCCTCTTTTTTGGTGCTCTAGTCGTTCAAGTGATTCACGCGGGCAGGTAGCAGGTAGTGAGTACTGTCCACAAAAAAATCTCGAATATCAATCACCCCATTCAAGTCCAAAAACGGCAGGAGACCTTCCATTTTGGGATACCCATCCACTCATGCTTCCTCTCTCACTTACATTTCGCACTCAATTTCACAACAACGGACTATATATACGCAACACGCAACACACAACTACAGTACAGTACACAACAAACAACTGTGTAAGTAAGTGGGGATGATGGACAGGATACGACGGTGCTCGACAAGTGGTAATTGGGTGGTGAGGAGTTGGGGAATGGGGATGAAGGAGCCACCGAAGGTATGTATGTATGTACGGTATATACATATACAAAAAGCAGGGGAAGGGCATGGAGCGGTGGTCATAAAAAAGACAAGCAGAAAGGGACGGACAATTAATCCATCGCCTCGACATCCAACTCAATCCCCCTACCCCTCAACATCTCCTGGGCCATCAACGCCCGCTCGCGCCACGTCGTCACCTCGCTCTTGAGCTCCTCGACCATGCCCTCGAGCATCTGGGTATGCTCGAGCTTGCGCTTGCGGCTCTTCCGCGCCGCGAGCGTGTTCTGCCGGCGTTTCGCCTCGATCAGCTCGAGGTCGCTGAGGGTCGGGGACAGCTCCGCCTCGTCCTCGTCGTCATCGTCGTCGCCAAAGGCAGCGCGATGACTGCGTTTGAACCCGACCGGCACCTTCTTGCGCGAGGTAGCGCTGGCCGTGCGGTAGTTGCGGCGCTGGGTCGGGGCGTCGAGCGGGATGAGGGAGCCTGGGGAGATGTTCTTGCGCGTGCCGGTGGCGTTGGGGACAGTGCGGCTACGACGACGGGGAGCGGGCGGGATGACGGGACGCAAATTGGTGGTGGGAATGGATGGAGAGAGGGAGGCCGATGTGGTGAGTGGGGAATCGAACGAGTCGAGCATGGCTGTGCTCGGGCTGAATGTGTACAGCTTGGCACTCGACAGACCCAGGGGTAGCGCCTTTGCGGGTACATCACCTTCGTCGGTGGGGAATGCGAGGAGGGAGTCGATGAACTCGTTGTCGCCGTCCGCGGTGTCGGTGATGAGCGGCTCGTCAAAGTCGCCCTGCATGCCCATGAGCGGTGTGGGGATGAAGGTGCTGAAGGGCGTGTCAATGGGGCTGGCGAGCTCTTCTTGCTGCGAGGTGAGGTACATCGAGTCGTCGTCAAAGAGCGGCTCGTCTGCGTACTCGTTGCTGAAGTCGGCGGCAAAGTTGTCGCTGAGGCTCTGGAACTCCGGAGATGCTGAAGACGAAGACGTGTTAGAGCCGCGACGACGACGACGACGTGGAGCAAGGGTACCTGTCATCTCCACGATGGCTTGATACGCCTGCTCCTCCGCACTGAGGTTGCTGGTGGCTAGCATTGTGAGGTAGTTCTGGCACCGATGGCGGATATGGTGTGGACGAGGTTACGGGGGCTGACAGGCGAGGTGGGCGACATAGCCCATGACGATACTACAGCGAGGGTTAGTTAGTTGTAGAAACGACGAACAACAACCACGCACGCTTCCTGCAAGACATTGTTCAGCCCATGACCCCACAAATGCCCCGGAAAGCGCAGATACAGCGGTGGGTCGACACCCGACAAGATGCTGACGTTGTGCTGCGGAAGCCCCGTCTCGAAGGCGCGGATGTCGGAGTACGTCGGGGGCACACCACTGAGCAGGATGCCGATGAGAAGGAAGAACGGGACCGCCAAAACGAGCATGGCCAGCCGACGCAGGGCGAACCAGCGCAGGTACCCCGAGTATGGCGGTCTCCTGCGGCCGCGGGGGCGCGAGTGGTTGTTGTCATGGTGGGCTGAGGAGGATTCGGGGAGGAGCTCGTATTCGTCTTTGTGGCCTTGGCCGGGGACAAGGCGGCGTAGGACCCGCCATAGGTTCATGGGTGAGCTTTTGCTGTCGAGGAATTGAGCGGCGGCAGACGGCAGCAAAACAGTGCTACGCACCTGGGGCCACTGCAGAGTATCCGCCACTCTGGGTCGTCGGTGTCGGAGGAGCGCGTCGAGGAGGGAAGAGGCGGGACAGAGTAGTGTGACTTGGGTCACGCACTGTGACACATCTGCTCGTCGGCATTGACGACAACGACGACAGTCTGTGCGCTGCTGCCCAACAAACGCCAGCCAGGATCTTCGAAAATAAAGCTCTATTTCGGTCCCTCCCTGGCCCCACTGGTCCGCGAAGATCTCGCTCGAGAGTCGAAGGAAATTAAAGCGCCATCCTAGACCTCGGCTCTCGCAGCCATGGCCACTCCGGACTTTCATCTAGTGTTCTGACTGGGCACTCGTCTGTTCTCCCTTCCTCGGGCTCGGGCATAATGCAGTTCAAGGACAGCCCACTACTCAAGCGCCAGCGGCCAAAACCTTGCGGGACTCGGAACACGTACACGAACAAGGACTCGGAGACACAGTACTCGGCACCGCGTCATTCACCGATATCACCTCGCTTTGACGACAACGACCGGCAACGACCAACCTCAATCCCCGGGCCTGCTGCCCAACAAAACGCCAGCCGACCCTTCGAAATAAAGCTCCGAGGCCGCGTCTCTGGCCCCATTGGTCCGCGAACTCTTCCTGCGCGCGTGAACTTGAAGGAAACTAAAGCGTCATCCTAAGTACACTCCTGACCCCCGGGTTTCGCAAGCCATGGTCGCTCCGGACTTTCAAAGTTTTAGTGTTCTCACTGAGCACTCGTCTGCTTGGGTATGATGCAGTTCAAAGAATTCAACGGACAGCCCACTGGACTCGAGCGTCAAATCCTCATGCGAAACAGGAGGATCGTGTACGTGTACGCCACGAGAAGCAAAAAAAGACACATTACTCCACCGCGTCATTCATCTCGCTTTCGTCTCACCATCATGTCCGACTCGGACTCCGCACACAATCGCAAACCTCACCACCAAGGGTCCGACGAGGACAACACCAACACCAACACCACCACCAACATGGGCCGAGCGATCGAGTCCCTCGGGCTCCGTCCAGAGGACATCGAGGCCCACCCGCCGCCGCCTCCGAACACGAACCCGAGCGCCGGGAATAAAGTCATCGGTGAGCTTCCATGCCATTGTCAAGGGGAATATCATTCATTCATAATGACCGTTGAACCCAAAGGCGAAGTCGAGAAACTCGCAGGCGCGGTGGCGATGAATCCGAACACCATGGCCAAGGGGCAGGAACGCAAGGTTCGTTTGGTGTTGCCCTTCCTCCGAGTCTAGTTCTCTCCTAACGAATTTGGCATTCACAATGCTATCCTATACTTATAGCAAGGCGGATTCAAAGGCCTACCAGCGGACTCGGACTCGGACTCGCCGCAGACATAAAAACGCTCGCCTTTTCCGTAAATAAGCTTCGCGGTCACATGATGCCAGTGGAGCTCTTTGACGAGGGAGTGATATCATTGCACTGGCTGGCTTCGTCATTCGTGAATCGTGATTCGAGTGTGTACCGATTGCTTGTACCTTGACCCGAGCCCGCGACTTCCCTTCATTCTTGCCCTCTTCCCCTCTCCTACAACGAACGAATGCATACAAGCACACGAATCACCGCCCAACCCATCCTGCGCGCCGCGAGTCTCGGCAAGCGGCGCAACAGCCTCAACCGGGGCTCAGCCTCAGCATGGTGGACTCAAGCTCGCTTCAGCAGGTGCGCATGCATGTGTTAAACCCTTGTTCAAAGAGTGCTTAACGGGATGTTTTTGGCTCTCAAGTAGCACGGTGCACGAAAACGACGCCACCGTACGTCCTGTCTTTCTATCACATTGTATTAAGATGACGAGAAAACAAACAGACACTCGAGCTCGAAAAAGCGCGCAACCTCAAGAACATCCAGCACAAGACGTCCACGCCGCATAAACAACACGCGCCAGGGTGGAACGAGTACCTCGCGACCTCGTCGGAGGCGTATATCAAGGTGCGTGCCGGCTTTTTCTTTCTTTTCTTTTCTTTCTTTCTTTCTGTCTTTCTTTCTTTCTTTCTTTCTTCCACTTGATTCTTTCCTTGTCTTCAAGTTTCCCTCTTCCTTTCCTTCTTGCTTCTTTCCCTCTGTTGTACAAACGATTTAAATTCTAAAACAGGCAGACAAAGGCGCCGCCGCGACACTCACGGAACTGCAAGAGACCACCGTGCAGCACATCTTCTCGCGCCATGCCGACGACGCCAGCACCAACGCGAGCAGCAGCAACGCCAACTACGAGGCGACGTTCTCGCAAGAACACGTCGGCGGCCCGCTGTCCGGTGCGGGTCCCGGCGAGGAGCCTGAGCACGAAGAGAAGAAGAAGCTAGTCAGGCGGACGGTGCATGAGCACAAGACGGGCAAGTGGGATGAGCAGGCGAAGGAAGTGGGCGGGACGATGACGGGGAGCGAGCAGACGGTGCGTATTTTCATCTTGATTCACGATTCACTCTTCAATTGACGACGCGCGGATACTTAGGTTAAAGCTGACCGCGAGGAGTCGTAAGCTGGAATTGGAATCCGGACTGCCAGTGTCACGGTGCAGAACTTGAAACACGCTGATGAAATTTTGTTTGACTAGGTGAAATGTATTCAATTGTAACATTACTTATCGAGCTGCCAATTATACTGTAGAAGCTCTTCTTGAGCTATGTTTTCGGGAGTTGACAAGGCAGTGCGTTATTGTTCAACTTATCAAGCAGGAGTTTCTGCACTATGCCAATCTACACGCCTCTCCGGCGGTAGTGCACACAGACCTCGGTGGTTGGAGGGAATAATGGCACAAACATCAGACCAAAAGGACTGATCCAGTGTAGAGTTATGTGCAAACAGGAATACAGGTCATATCAAACGGGTAGAAGGAAGAGCATGTAGGAAACAACCATCCCACAAAACTCACTCCCCAGCCATTGGCCACAAACCTGTATACATGATGGTAAGCATATGTTCATGATACAAACAATCTTACGGTGGCGGTATTTCTTGACAAGTTCAGCAATTTTCCTGGCCATGGCATCATTTATCTCCTCTTCCATTTCAGGACCCTGGACTGCCTTTTGTGCCGTGTCCAAGTGGAGGGCCTTAATTTCTTGTCCAAGCAATGTGTCGATTTCAGAGGTAGCATATGTGTCCACGAGGGGAGGGATGTTATCCTCAGGATGGTCCATGGAGTATGAGCCATGAAGGAAGGACTGCTCCGCAATAATGCAGACAACGTTGGGGGAATCAGCGTCACAGATGGGATTAAACAAGTGCTCAAACCTGCAGCAGAATGGGCAGAATCTGTGGAGTTCTGAGGGGAGAGAGCCTGATCATCATAGATTGGGTTGGGGGTTTTCAGAACAGGCTATGATAGGACTGACATAATTCATGGGAGGATAGTTGGCAAAGGACTGTGAAGCAGCAGAACTTGCTGTTTCCTGTGGGAGGGTTACTTGGGGTATGGTTTCATCAAAAGAGTGACCACTTACAAGCTGCAGAAATGATGCTCAGCACAGGATCAGGAGGGAGACCGAGCGCAGGACCACTCACATACTGCAGAAATGATGCTCAGCACAGAATGAGGAGGGAGACCGAGCGCAGGACCACTCACACGCTGTAGAAACAATGCTCAGCACAGGCATCAGGAGGAAGACCGAGGGCAGGACCACTCACAGGCTGCAGGCAGGACGCTCAGCACAGGCATCAGGAGGAAGACCGAGGGCAGGACCACTCACACGCTGCAGGCAGGACGCTCAGCACAGGCATCAGGAGGAAGACCGAGCGCAGGACCACTCACAGGCTGCAGGCACAATGCTCAGCACACAGGCATCAGGAGGAAGACCGAGCACAGGACCACTCACAAACTGCAGCACGATGCTCAGCACACAGGCATCAGGAGGGAGACCAAGCGCAGGACCACTCACACCCTGTGCGCATGACACTCAGCATAGGCATCAGGAGGAAGACGAGCGCAGGACCACTCACAGGCTGCACGCACGATGCTTAGCACAGGCATCAGGAGGAAGTCTGAGCACTCACATCCTGTGGGAGCAATGCTCAGTACGGGCATCAGACGAATTACAGATGACTCACATTCTGCATGAAAATCAGTACACATTGTCTTATACCCATGCTCTCACCTCCTACGATTAATCTGTTTAATGCTCCCTTTTGTTGAGCTTACACACTCACGTATATATTCTGTACCAACCACTGTTAAGTCATCCAAAGAACCACTTCTGGTACACACCTTAGACTACTTATTGCTGTCAGTCCCATAACAAATTTGCGTAAAGCACTCCACTTACCCAAACATGTGGAAACCACTGCAGTATGCGCATCATAAACTCTGTGCCCTATGAACTTATCCTATGACAAGTGAGAACATGCATACCCATGTTGGAATCTCTATCCTGCAGTATCCTGAAACATTTGATTTGTTTGAGCATTCTGGGACCCATCCAACTTACCACTTTACTGCATACAATGTGCAAAGGTTGACATTGTTCTGTTGCACTGACACAAGCAGCAGCTTGAGCGCATCATTGGTCAAGGCATTGGTGGTTTTCATAATCAATTCATCACAGCAAGTGTCTTCTTCATGCATATCTTGAATGGAGTGAAAAGTAAAATTAAGGTTCAATTTTAAATATGTAATGTGGACACACCTGACAGATCCAGATAGTCGGAGGGCGGAAACTTTGCCTGCTTGAGAGGGGTGACAAAGTGATGCTCAAGGTGCATTTGAGCATCCTGGATTGACCTGTCATCAGCCTCCCTTTCATTCATACCACCATTCTTGAGTTTGTTGAACATTGCAGTCAACAGTCCGTCATATTTTGTGAACACAGCAATGACAGGCACTTGGAGACAGAGCCATTAGCCTCCATATTCAGTGCTGTCAGAAAACTGACCGGCACCCTTGATGTTGATGGCAAAGAATTCCCGCTCAAAGCCGTTCAACGGACGAGTCGTCTCTGTGGGCAAACAAACCCTGCACCAGAAATGAGCAGTGTTCTCAATCTATAGTCAGTATACTGTACCAGATAGCATGCAACTGGTCCCGAAGCGAGCGGCCCTCAGATTTGGATTTGATGAAGTCTTTGATCTTCTCAACCTGGGATGTTGAGCCCGACTCAAAGCCTTCTGAGTCGTGGAAGATGAATTGTGGGTTGCTCTTGAAAATGAGTTCATCGACAATATCATGTTTGCCGCGCTTAATGAACTGTGGTCAGCATGCTCAGCCCTACTAGTAAACACACCTCAGTACTGCCCTGCAGGACAACCATCTCTGAGGGGCTCAGCATACAGATTCTGAGTCGGTGCTATCACTCACCTTGTTCTTTCGCACGGTGTGTATCTCTGGATTCTCATCTGCCTTTGCCCCGCAGACCTTTCTCAAGATTGTTGTTTTCCCCGCGTTTGCACGGCCGATCACAAGGATGCGAAAACGTTTGCATTCTGCGCGAAGATCGAGTGTGCTGAAGGAGATCAGCATCCTTGGGGGCGAGCAAGACGGGTGTACCCATACCTGCTCATGGTGGGTGGGAGGCAAAGGTCGCCGTGTGATGAATCATGACTCGGATGTGACTGTGCTCTGACTTCCATCGCTCTATCATCTTCGGGCGCTCTTTTCGCCACCGCCTTATCCGCGCCGTCTAAGTATTGATCCTCCAGCCCAGTGGCAAGGACGCAGTGTCCAGCGTAGCCCCCTTGACACACTGTGTGCTGAAGCGACGGCTCCTGGCGGGCCGGGGCTGGTGGTGTCAGGCAAATCACGGCGGCTTGTGGTCTGACTTCGACCTGCTTCCATCTTCCATTTGGGCTGTCACTGTTGCGGGAACTATCACGGAGCATGGACTGCGAAACACTTCTTTCTCTCCTCCACTTATGTCCGCAACTCAGGACGACCCACCTCCCAACGCAACGGCAACACTCCTAGACGAATGCCCCCGGTATGTGGCTGTGAGTCCGCCTGTATTTGTCGCTAAGTCCTTTTAGACTGCGTATTCTTGTCGTTGGCAAGGTCCGTGGACAACATCGGCAGATCGCAGTCCCATTGAACGCTGCAGTCCGGCGCTGGCAAATCATCGCTGATTAGCCATGTTTTTGGGGTTGACAAGGCGGTGGGTCCTTCCGCCGCGCGCAAGCATCGGGATTGATCCTGCTGGTCTAGTCTGTCTCGCACAACACACCTGGCGCAGCCGACATTGAAGAAGAGATTCTTCCTGCACAAAACCGGCTGGTCGTCGTTCACGACTCGATGGGATTTGAACCTGGGAAGCTGGAAACCTTCGATAGGGCAGAAGCCTTCCTTCGTGACCGCACCGAGGCAGGGGTCCAGCTCAAGGATCAGATTCACATTATCTGGTGAGTCCTACCGTCATGACGTTCAAATTGTTCGGCGCGCGATTAAAGGATGCCAGGCTGTGCATTCAGATACCTCATGCTGGAGGACGGGTCTTCGAGGATGGTGACGAAAAATTTCTTGCCTTTGCTCAGGAGCGAAAGAGTGGGTTACAATTTTCATTCTCTCCTTCACGTTGCTTACTAGTATCATGTGTAGTTCCCGTCCTTGTCGTGTTTACGCAGTACGATGTGCTCCTTGACTCATTCCGACGTAAACCGCACGAGCAAAGAGAGCCTCTGGCATCACAGAAATATCAATCAGTGTGCGAGGCTGCGCTTAACAAGCTTAACCCAGAGATTCCATGTGCAAAGACCTCGGGTGCGTTCTTCAACTTTTATGCCGTCGACTGATTCCTGTGATAATAATGTTTATCCTCAGGACTCTCTGGCGGTAGTGCTGCAAGACCAGATCTAGGCGCCCTTCGTTACCTCGTCAAAACGAGTCGTGACCTCGTCCGAGGCAATGGGTCCGGGCCGGACGCGGCCTGGCTAGTTTATTCAATGGCGCAGCGAGCAAATGCGAAAGTCAAAATCGAAGGATGCATCGCGTGAGCTTCCGCTCTTTACTTTGGTATCGGTATTTATTTCAACACAGTCTGGGCATGAAAGGTTTGCACGTTCCGCTCATCTTTCCGTGAAAATTAATAAAATGCAGGCTACTTGCGGAGGATGCTCGGTTCGGCTGCAAATGTCCCGGGATTCACGCTCGGAGCATGTCTTGAGACCGCTCACGAAGAAATGGTCGACAGCTGGAATATTTACGACCCCGATACAGCGCGTTGATCGTTGACTTGTTGTCCTGACACTAAATACCACCACAGCTCCTTCGCAAGGAAGATATAAAGGAGAAGATGAAAGCACTGGTTCAATTTGCTACCCTATCTGACGTGTCGGACGCGATGCAGTGGTTGTAAGCACAAACTCGACAATCTCGCAATCGTTGAACATTTCGTTGAACAGGCCGAACATTCCGCCGGAAACTATCCAGCAGTGGATCGCGCCGTTGGCTGGTACAACTGTTGCTCTCGCAAGTGGAATCACGTTCAGAATTTCAACGGCTGTTCTTAGTTTGCTCGGGAACGTCTACAAGAACAGGTACACGTCCATGACAGTTACCGGCCCATGCTAACATGAGCCAGCGAGCCCATGATCCGAACCTTCATCGCCTATATCGTCAGTTGGACCATCATCCTGCACAGGGTGTTCATACGAATGCTCCGCTGGCCACTGGAGGAACTAACCGAGGAGGACATCGCCGTGATCTTGGAGGTGCACAAGCCGACCCTGAGTTTCGTCTACGACGATGTACGGAAGTTTGTTGGGAAGCTAAGCTGGACGGCGATGGGAAGCTCGGACCAAGCACAGAGAGAGGTGGTGAAGTTGATCAAGAGATACACCAGCGAGGAATCGCAAGCTGGCAGTGTATACTAGTAGTAACTTGTCCTTGAATGATAAGGGTTCGACAGCTTCATGACATGTTGACGAAGCGAAAAAAGTGGTGCGGAAGGCAGGCGGAGTCGGTTCACCAAAGCCAAGAAGTGTCGCAGCGTCGCAGCGGGCACGGCCCGGGACTTGAAGTTGACTACCAGTACGCGGGTGTTGATTGTATTGCTTCCACAGTGAGTTCCAGTTTGTGTTTGCGCCAAGCCTCGACCGTACCCGTGAGGATATCAGCCGGAGGACGACTTTGCAAAAAGCCGGCGGTGGCCGTCCAAAGTCAAAAGGGTATGTCACGCATAACGCGCTTGTCTCTTGCCACCACGACGTGCGTGTCTCTCATTTCTATCTACCCAGCAAACCTATCCTTTTCGCCTACATTGGCGCCGAGCCCTCACCTGGTCGACGATTCCGCCCAAGGCACCCAAGCTCGCGCCCGTCTCGCAAATAGGTTCCTTATGACTGCACGACGCCTGCATGGCTCTCGCGAACGTGCAACCGACTTCGATACACGCTCACGTACGACGTCGACTCTTATCTGCATCGCCCCTTCTCCCCTCAGGCAAATAGATCTCGGCACCGGGCATTACTAGTAGTCCCTCCATCCGACTACTCGACTCGGAGCTGCCCGCAAACTGCCCGAAGGGCTCCAATTCCACTGGCGAAACCTTCAAATACTCGCTCACGGGATGTCTCTCTGCCCGAGTATTGGCCTGCACCGGTGAAGAATGTAGGGTTCTTGCCCTAGCGGAGGTTGTACGACGCGTTGGCGGATTCAGGGACAAGGGTGTAGGTGGGACTTGGGTCGCCGGCAATGTGAGTGGGCGTTCTCTCCGTGTGGGGAGCATACTGAAGCTCTGCAGAGGCGGAGACGCTGCTGAAGAACGGCGGAGTTGGGGATGGATGAGCAGGTATGTGCAGATTTCTTGATCTTGTACAGGGCGGAGCTCGAGGTTGTTTGATCTCTTTCCAGATGTTTTGGACTCGAGCGTTTGTCGTTCATGTTTAGTAGCTGCTCTTGCAACCTGGCTGTATCGAATTAACCTCAATAGAAGTCTCCGCGTTCCATGCGATCAACGCCACCAGACGATTCCGCCGTTCACGAGCGCTTCGACGACAGCAAGCCATTGACATCGGCATCGGAAGCTGTCTTGTTTTCGGGCAAAATGGCACAGTCCCCGCCGGAACGCACTCCCGATCATGTTACGGCCAATAATAACTTCAATGACATTGGAGACGTCCGTCCGAAGAGATAAAGATCATCGACGTGGCCTTCAATGGCGCCTATCATGTCTGCTCATTCCCTCTCCTCCATTCACCGCTCATGGCTGCGCTTTAACCCTTCGTTGATCATCTTCCTCCTCTCCCTGCTCTCCATTGCCATCTTCCGGATATTCACCCGCTTTCTCTTCATCACGGCACTGGTGGCCCTTCCGAGCTGGGGATTCTGTATGTGCTTGATGCATCTTTACAACGCGGCATTCCCGAGGAAGATATTGGAGTCGGAGGCAGAGCACAAAGCGGCCCAACCTGCACGGAGTCTACTCAAGAACAAGACGTTTGCCGGGTCGCTCGCTCTTGTTCTTCTCGGCTTCTACCTCCTCTACACGCTCAAGCTCCCTCAAGACCATAGATTCAGCGCGGTAGTACAAGAGGCAAATCGTGCTCCCAGGAGAGACGGCTATGGATCAGGTGGTGAGGGTCCGGAGGATTCAAGAATCTGAGTCGCTGACTACCGCGCAGAGAAGGTTTTCATAGCTGCCCTGTTCCACAACAACGCGGAGGTCATCCCGTACTGGACGAAGGAGATCTTGAAGTTGATAAACTACCTGGGACCGGTGCGTGCTCGAATTTGTCTCCCTGCGCATATGCTGAACTAGAGCGAAGGACAATGTATTCATCTCCATCGTCGAATCATACAGCACCGACGCCTCTCCGCCCCTCCTGCTTTCATTCGCATCACTCCTCGCTGCCCAACAAATTCCACACCGTGTCCTCGTACAAGACACGTCAATCCCTAAACCCGCTGATATGAGGACCGCTCACCCGCGTATCAACTTCCTCGCAAGCACACGCAATCTCGCGATGGAGCCTCTGCTAAATGCGAAGACGGAGGAAGAGATGTACGACAGAGTGTTATTTTCGAACGACGTGTTCGTCAAGGCGGAGAGCATGGTGGAGTTGCTGAATACTCGAGACGGCGAGTACAGTATGGCGTGCGGAATGGATTTCCAAGAATGGGGGTGCGTCTACCGATCATTTTCTCCTTTTTGTACTCAATCCGTACAGGTTATACGACCTGTGGGTCACCCGCGACCTCCACGGCGGGCTCGTTTCCAACCGCTATCCATATTTCCTCGAGCCTACTGCCTTCCATGCGGTGCTTGAAAGCGAAGCCGTACCCGTGTCCGCTTGCTGGAACGGCATCGTCAGTATCACAGCCGACCCATTTCTCCCTCCGCATCTCCGCCTCCTTCGAGCTCAAAACCGCCGCCTCTCTGACCAACCGCTTCTGCCCCTGCCCTCTTCGCACCCACTTTACCCGCGCGCGCCCAACGAAACCCCTCTCACTTCTCCCCAACTCACCTTCCGCCCGTCTTCCGTCTCTCGAGGAGAATGTTTCTCCTCCGAGTCGTTCAACCTCCCGTATGACCTCCGACGGGTATTCGAACTCGACCGGATATTCATGAACCCCCGGGTCGTCACGGCGTACAAGTGGCGCTTCTACATCTGGTTCAAGTACGTGTTGAGGCATTGGGCGGTTAGGTGGTGGATGCGGCGGGTGGAGGTCGCGGTCCTCGGGAACGGTAAGGGCCTGGAGGGAATGAGGGACATGTTGGAGAAGGGAAAGGTTGTGTTGTATGGGAACGATCCCCGCACGGTCTGGAGATGGGATGGTGGAGATTGTCATCCTGGACCGGTGAGTTTTAGTTCATTATCTGCGGAGAAGAATTCCATTAAAGACTTGTCAAGTTTCCCCGCCCGACATCGTAGAGAAAATATCAGGGATTCTCGTGTAATTCACCCATCCGAGGCCGATTCTGGGATCCACTGAGAGAAAAGCACTTTCCTATCGACGTATCCCGCGGTAGTTCAGGCTTTGCCGAGGCAAGTCGACTTGGAGACGGTCTGTCCGCCGGCGTACTTAGCATTCGGATCCAAAGTCGGACATTTATTCTACGGCGTTCCAACCCTCGCAAGTCCCGAGCGCCTCGTTTGGTGCATTTCCATACGATGATCTGTTGATTATCTGCATGAATCTCAATCCCAGAATCATCATCTGTTCGAAGCAGATGCGGGCGATAATTGAGCACGGAGCCGATTCACTCCTTTTAAATTTCTTGGTCGTCCATTACAGCTCCCATGATTCTCGTGCGTGTTATCCCATGTCCCGAGCTTTTTGCCATCTGCATCCGGTTATCGAGTAGAAATCGTGGAATGGCGCGGGCGCCCGGGCAGAGTCGTTGCTGACATTGGATATTCATGAGCTTGTTCAAGTTTACTCTTCAAGTTGTTTTTTGCACGAGAACCACGAATTGAGTTCTGAACCATGCATGGCGAGCGTTGAATGATTTATCGTCTTTATCCCACCGCTTTCCAACGCTTTCAAGTCCCGAGCGCCGTTGTGCGCATCTGCTTTCCTTTATCGGCTTGTGATTGGCACAATCGTCTGTTCGATGCAGACACGGGAGGTAAAAGACAAATTCGCTGCCTCCTTTTTGGTTGTAACGGCTGCGATTAGCCATCACAATCACCTTGATTCGGCCGCCTCTCGCCGACCTACACATTCATTTTCCTTTCATCTCAACATCCTACCAACTCGCTCCGGTCTCCCCCGGAGGATCCACGCTCGTTGCTTGTTCTCGTTTGGCCATCTGATGGCCTTGGAATCGTATAAATACCAGCTTGTTCGTAGATACACATCGGTCAATCTTACAGTCTACGCCAGTCATCTCTGTCGGATTCCCCTTCCCTTCCGTGTGCCGGGACTAGCTCTTTGCTCCCCGTCACATTGGTGGTCCTCGCTCAAGTGATTCACGCGGGCAAGTATCGAGTATCCAGTACCAATGTCTCCACAAAAAATCTCGAATATCACCACTCAATCCAAAAACGGCAGGAGACCTTCCATTTCGGGATACCCATTCCAAATCCTTATTCCTTATCCTTCTCATTTATCACTCAAGATCACATCAATGTAGCCGAAAAACCCGACTATATATATGCAACACACGACTACAGTACAGTACACAACAAGTAGGGGGTGAGTGGACAATGGACAGGATACGACGGTGCTCGACAAGTGGTGGTTGGTTGGTAAGGAATGGGGAATGAAGGAGCCACCGAAGGTATGTATGGTATACAAAAAGCAGGGAGGTGGGGGGGGGAAGACATGGTAGTAGTCCGTGGTAATAGTCCGTGGTCATAACTAATCCATCGCCAACTCAATCCCTCTACCCCTCAACATCTCCTGCGCCATCAACGCCCGCTCGCGCCACGTCGTCACCTCGCTCTTGAGCTCCTCCACCATCCCCTCGAGCATCTGGGTATGCTCGAGCTTCCGCTTGCGGCTCTTCCGCGCCGCGAGCGTGTTCTGTCGGCGTTTCGCCTCGATCAGCTCGAGGTCGCTGAGGGTCGGGGACAGCTCCGCCTCCTCGTCATCCTCGTCCTCGTCGCCAAAGGCAGCACGATGACTGCGTTTGAACCCGACCGGCACCTTCTTGCGCGAGGTGGCGCTGGCCGTACGGTAGTTGCGGCGCTGGGTCGGGGCGTCGAGCGGGATGAGTGAGCCCGGGGAGATGTTCTTGCGTGTGCCGGTGGCGTTGGGAACCGTGCGGCTACGACGACGGGGAGCGGGCGGGATGACGGGCCGAGAATTGGTGATGGGAATGGATGGAGAGAGGGAGGACGATGTGGTGAGTGGAGAGTCGAACGAGTCGAGCATGGGTGTGCTCGGGCTGAAGGTGTACAGCTTGCCACTCGACAGACCCGGGGGTAGCGCCTTTGCTGCGGGTACATCGCCGTCGTCGGCGGGGAATGCGAGGAGGGAGTCGATGAACTCGTTGTCGCCGTCCGCGGTGTCGGTGATGAGCGGCTCGTCAAAGTCGCCCTGCATGCCCATGAGCGGTGTCGGGATGAAGGTGCTGAAGGGCGTGTCGATGGGGCTGGTGGCGAGCTCTTCTTGCGGCGAGAGG
Source organism: Mycena amicta (assembly GCA_029282125.1). Lineage (NCBI taxonomy): Eukaryota > Fungi > Basidiomycota > Agaricomycetes > Agaricales > Mycenaceae > Mycena > Mycena amicta. The sequence continues at coordinate 415,312 of JARIHP010000004.1, read as the reverse complement.
TACATCGAGTCGTCGTCGAACAGCGGCTCGTCTGCGTACTCGTTGCTGAAGTCGGCGGCAAAGTTGTCGCCGAGGCTCTGGAACTCGGGAGATGCTGAAGACGAAAACGTGTTAGAGCCGCGACGACGAGGACGACGTGGAGCAATGGTACCTGTCATCTCCACGATGGCTTGATACGCCTGCTCCTCCGCAGTGAGGTTGCTGGTAGCGAGCATTGCGAGGTAGTTCTGGCGAATAAGGTCGTAGTCGGGCATCGTGGCCGTCGTGAGAGTAGGCCGAGGCGGTATACTCTTGGTGTTCATCGCAGCATTCTGCGGAAAGCCATGGAAGCGGGGTGCCGGTGACGGGGGTCGGAAACCAGCCGAGGAGGGGTTGTCTTGGCTCTTGGAGGCGTGGGTCGAGTCCTTGGGGAAGGAAATCGTGACGTTGGGTAGGTGTGGTGAAGCAGAGGGTCGTCTGCGAGCGGGGGTCAGCGGCTGCTCAAACTGGTCGTCATCGTCGCGGGCCGCTGAAGACAGCATCGGCGACGAGCGCCATTCGCTGGACGAGCTTGCCATGGCGGCAGAGGCCCACGAGGAACACGAAGGATCCATTGCTCGGTCTGTGGTCTTTGGGTCTCTTCGTACGGTGGCAGCGCGGTAGTATGGGGGGAAAGTGGGTGGAAAGTCGAATAGTAACTCACGGGTCGCTCGTGGGAGATGCGCGAGAGGTGTCAAGTCGTAGATGAGAGCGGGAAGCAAGAGCTGTAAGTAACCTTCACAGCAGCTGTTGCGCGATGTTTGGTGATTGATCCGAAGAACACTACCACGCTCGCGGCTTTTACCGAACTCCACCACCTCCACACAAGACGAACGCGCCCTGCGGCCACGGTGCCCCATTATAGACGATCTTCCCCTGGACAATCATTATTATTAGCATCTCCCCCTCATTCGGACTCGAAATCTTCGGAGAATCAACAAAATTCATCGCACCCTTCCTAGTTTCCGGACGCTGTAGCCTGTTGCCCACCCGCCTCTATCTTTTGCTCAGACTGGCGAGCATTTCACCTCTGAATCGGCCAATCTGCCGGTCAAGTACGGACTCATGATCAAGTACGTGTCGCGCCTGAGACGGTGGACTCGGGTGTGGCGGCTCGACGGGTTTCCATCCATGGAGTGAGCTTTTTATGTCGTCCGTCCGTTGAGCCGAGCCGAATGTATCCTTCAGCATTTGGCCGGGGTTGCCTATCACGGACAGAAACCAATGAAACCATCCCAGCAGATGCCTTTATGGTCGCTGAACATAATAGCCCCTGCTTCTTATCCTCTACAGTCCTGGTGACGGCGCCGTGTCCAGCGCATATCGAGGTCGCTTCATTCCACGTTGCACCGTCGACGCGGACGCGGAGTCTGTCTGTTCGTAGCAGACCCAGGAAGTAGGTTGTCCAGGATTGCAAGTTTTTTTTTTTTTTGGCACTTTGCGCTGACACAAAATTGTCAGTGGCGTTTCAACTTGAACGAGTTGAGACACCGTTCTCGCTTGCCAACTACAGTCCGCAAGTCACAAAGGGTCGTATTCCGCATTATCGTGAGTCTCTCTGTCCTTGCTTTCGCATTCCACGCATACTTATCGCTTGTAGTGGCCGGGATACGGACACGTCGAATGGTGCCGCACCATGCCCGTCGTTTTGTCCAACGGCGCGCCAATATCACGCGTCGCGCTAGCCGTTCAGATCGCGACGAGTTTCGCCAGCTGGTTCGAGGTACATACTTTCCATTTTTTCTCATTCATTCTCCTCCGTTACTCACCTAAACGGTTACAGAAAACTCAGTACGAACAACCAACCACTCCCGAGTGGATGATCGCTCCGTCTTGCGTGCAGTTCAAGCACATGTATCTCATCTCGCTCATCAACACGTTCGAGGATGTTTGGCAGGCGGATGTTGCGCTGGATGTTTAGGACGTCGTTTGAGTAGATTTGCATCTAGAAAGTAAAGTACCTATTTCCACGATACCGTATAGTACATCGGAATAATTTTGTGATACCGCATCGATTCGGTACTTGAAATTTGTGGTGACCAGTCAAGATTGACCTCGGCCTTCCTCTTCTTCGCGTCGTAACAGTAGTAAGGGCTCATCCAACTCTTTCTTCCAGTTCCAATCTGGCCTCGGCGGTCCTAATTCGTGCGTTGGAGGATTCTCTGTTCTTACTAGACGTGAGCCTGAGACATCGAGGTGGGAAACGAACGCAAGTAAGTAATTGGCTGAGTGATTTAACCTTGAAATAAAATGGCAAAAATCTCCATAAAATTGCAGGACGTGTCAAACAAGTGTATACTTCATCCTGGCGTTGAACAGTAGCAAGAATCCGTGTTGTTTGTAAAAGACGGCAGAAAACGTCACACCTTGACTATAAATGGCGACGCTGTGACAACTCGCTCCTTATCTTCTCCCATCATGTCCTTCGCCGCACGATTCCCATTACGCCCCCAATCGCCTCCACGGTGATTAAACCGTGTTGGCGGGGCTCATGAACCCACCTGCCGTCACTGTCCAGCCGATATCTCTTCCGAAGCAGCGCGAACGCGGCAGCACCAACGTGTCGGTCCTCCGTTTGCCTTCCTAGCCCGTCTTATGTACACTGAGGTTCCCTATGGCCATCTCTGCTGGACTCTCGAGGTCTGCCGGAGGCACCGAAACCGTCTCCGACGGTTTCGGTGACGCTGAGTGAGGCAGGCCGATGGCAGCGCGAAGGACGTCTTGCGAAATCAGCTCAGTAACACTTGCAGAAACATTTCTGTCCCTGGCCCTCTTGCAAAACTCTTCACCTGGGCCTGAGCTTTCTGCCTGCTTACTGTGGATGGTGCCCTACCAACATGGAAGGTGCAATTTTGCTCGGTACTATCACGCTTGCGTTGATGTCGGATTCCTGGACAAGATTACCTCGTAGGGTTCGACCTTCATCTGGCAGAACAAATGCTTCTTTCTGTTTAATGTCCACAATGCGCTCTCTCAATCGTACATCATGTCACCACTTTCCACACCAGGCGTTCTCGAGGGTATAAAGCGTATGAGAGCTCTAGCAGGTTTACACCTCAGAATTAGGTTGCACAAAAAGAAATGTCCGAGTTTGTCTACATCACCACCCTTGTCCCAGCGACCTACTATGGCGATACGAACGGCGACGCCTTCTATGATCTTCAGGCTGGTAGGTTCCCTCCGTTTTCCGATTGCTAGTAAGTACTTAGCTCACTGTCTGCGTAGTCCAGGGCACGACTCCCATCGTGTTCGACACTGTGGCACGCGCCATCGAGACGATCAAGGTTATGAACAGCGATTGCGCGGTTCGTTCCTCCCAGTTCTTCGCTAAACATTATTTATGCACTCGGTTCCTCAGGTCGACGGCATCCAGATCACCTATGGCCCATCCAACCATGATGGCGCAAAGCACATCGTTGCCCATGGCACCACGGACAAATGCACGGACCCCAACCTCAATAAATCGGTGGTCACCATCAGTGGTTCGTCGAGTCCAGTCTTGAATCCAAATGTAACCTATGAATTAGATGCCGAGACCATCACCTCCATCTCCGGAACAACAGACACGACCGACGCGTATGGTCTGCGCGTCACCTCGCTCAGCTTCGACATCCTCAACAACGAGACCGGCATCCCGCGCACTGCCGGGGTGAGTTCTCCAACAACCGTTTCGATTCAATCCTAGCTGTCCTTTAAGTTTTAACTAACGATGCTTTCTTATAGCCCTTCGGCGGCAGCACTGGCACAGCCTTTACCCTCAACGTCATTGGCGAGTTCATTGCCCTGAGCGGCTTTGCCTTCAACACTGACCAGAGCCGTGAGTCCATGATCCAACCTTTGATATGGGCAAGCAGTGCTCATTAGCCAAATAGTGGCGCAGCTTGCCGCCAGCGGCGGAGACGGAGGTCTCTACGGCCTTGCGTTCGACCAGACCAACTTTCAGGTCAGCGCTTGAATATGTACAGATGTTGGTGGAGACAAAGAGTAGGTCGGAGGCGCATATTCTCCTTCTCTGAAAATTATCGCGCGTGAACGGCTTGGCATGCTGTCTTGGCATGCCCGTCCAATCGTGGCCTCGCCATTGCGCGTTATCGTGCCTCCATCTTGCGTCAATCCAGCCTCAATCTCCCATCGATGCATCTTTCTCGCCGGATGGGGCTCTCTCTATCTTATCTACATTTCATCTTGCTCTATTGTCCGCGTTATCGCTCCAATCGTACCTCGATAAGATAGTTTGCTCTGCTTCGGCACGCATTTTCGCTCCCATCCCACGCCTCAAGCGCTCACTAAGCGCCCGAGAAGCGCTGAACGGAAATAAAAAGAGCCGCATGTCGACTCAGCTGGCCTCATTTGCACAGCAAAAAGGATGTGGCATTCGTTAAGTGTACGCGATTACCGCGAGTTGACGGCGTTGACGCGCAGCTGTTCGCATTTCGGGGTCAACAGCACGTATTTTGATTGCCATCAACCCTCCTTGCCTCCGCCCACCATCTTGCGCTCCATCTCGATCCCTCAATATATCCTCCGCTTTGCTCAATGTCAAGCTCTCACCTCAGGCAAATCAACGTCTCAAGAGCTTCAAGACCCTTCAAGACCCTCGACGACTCGATGCCGTCAAGCGCTTGCGTCAAGGCTCGCGCCAACGCGCACCTCAATTCACACCGAGAACTGTTCCATGACCTTGGCTTCCCAGATAACCGTTGTGCAGCACCCGAGCCGGACGACCATGGAAAACGACGGAACACACTGGCACATACCGACAAAGGTCGAGGAAGACGACGATGGCGGTGTTCGCCACTGGAATATCAGGTGTGTTCTGCATCTTCGAGGAGTCGCTGTGCTTACAAGTCTTCCGTCAGAGCAAGAGAGTAGCAGATAACCTGACTCGACGAACGCACATAGGTATGTCGGTGCATACCTTCCACTGTTTTTCACCGCTCTCATTCCACTACGCCAGCTTCAGATCAGGTGTTCCCACCCGATTGCATCGCAGGCGGCGGGTGCCAACATGCGTCCGCATTGGACACACAAGGAGGGTTGTCGGCGCCGCTTGCTCACGATAAGCGGGCGCTCAAGCCTTAGGTACGTGGTCTATCATCACGTCTGTGCCTTGCTCATGCACGGACAGTTAGGCTCGCCAATTTCTCCGACTTTCCATCTCCATCACACTCAAATTCCGGCGTCAAGGATCGTTCGATCACCCCTGTTTCGTGCTTCACGCCGTTGTGTGTGCTCTGCTCTCACCCACATAGCCCTTCTCACACGACACCCTCACCCTGTCGCGAACACGAGTACCACAACTACGCATGCACGATGGAAAGAGTACAGAGCAGCGAGGGCCGCCGGTTGCCTGTAGGACCATCCAAGGTGTGTTCCCGCGTAGTCCATTCTCATTTTCACTAACAATTTGCTATGAACAGTTGTGACCAAGTCTGTCGTCGCGCGTTTACGGCCCGCTGTACACGAATAGCACGTGAACTCATTAGCTACGCACGCTCATCCTGTCCCTCACGAATACTCCATGTATGCCAGTGTACATCTCTCCGTTGTCAATCTACATGTTACACAAACTTCTAATTGAGCCTTGCTGGATGGACGACTGTGAATGCGTTGAGACATGAGGTAGTACTTTAAGATCCTAAAGCACTTTGTGGTCTTTATTCGCACTGTGTTCATTTTCCAAGTCCCGATTCTAAATCCTTGGGCGGAGCGGAGCGCAGCCCTGCCTTGTGACATCTGAATAATATTTCGTTGACTTGTTTGAACTTATGTGTCTTCTGACCCGAGTAATGATCGGTGAAATCGATGAATCTGGTCTTTGGGTCAAGCAGGACAGATTGTAGACACCGACAAGCCATTCAATACCTCAGACCATGTAGGCCGTCCTCCCTTTGGAGCGAACATATTCGTCACTGTGTTCGAGTCACGGTGTTCGAGGTGCGGAAGTCGCATTCACACCGCTCTGCAGAACATCAGTATCATCGGCTCACAAGCTGGCATCCGCCAGGACGCGCGTACGCCTTCGCTGTCGTCATCGCCGTGCGCGCGCAGGTGCAGCAGGTCAAGTGCAACTACATTTAAGAAGCACGCACATCTGAAGTCGAATCGTATAATTAAAGGAAAGGCACTACGGCGATTGCTACATCTTGTGTTTCGTGTCTCGCTGTCGTCTTTAGAGTAGTTCACCACTCGCGAGTCGCCGTACAAAATCAGCTGTTCCAGTCCACTCTTCGTAATCTTCCGTGAGGCATCCGCCAACAGACTGTCTCATCCCTGGTGTCGATCTCCTGGTTCAAGACATAATGGCAATGCACTCCCACTTGCCATGTGCGCATCGAGCAGTTCAACCAGCGCTGCGATAAATGCAGTCGTATCACGCTCATCGTCAACTGGAATGATATCTGTATCCGCAGTGCACATTCCGGGGAAGCGGCGACGGCCACTCCGGTGATCTATACGAATCGACTGCAGCGCCCGTAGGGCATCATGCTTAGTCAACTGCGCCATGAGCGCTGCAGTACCGTTCCCGGGACGCAGAATGATAGTTTTCGGCGGAGAGATCTTGGAAAAAACGTCCCGCCAGTCCACAGGGAGTAGGACCTTGTCGATGCAATACTCGAATACCGCCAGTGTGTGGAGAGTTGGCGTAGAAATGATGTCGAGGAGCGCATGGACGATGAGGGAAAGCTGAGCGTTATCACCGCCCTCCGGTAGCCGTGGCGCGCAACCTACCGAGAAGATGCTGTACTCGGAAATACCAGACAAGATTTGGAACGAGAGCGGATCTCCTGGTAGTTTCCATGGGCCGAACTCGATACGAAGGACATGACCGGGAAGGCTGCCAGGAGAGCGAAGGTGTTTCCGGGCGGCTTGCAGAATTCCTTGAACGTCGGAGAGGGAGACGTAGATATCCGACGTCGATAACGATAGCCGGGTGGTGAGAGGGAAGGTCAAGCCGTCGAGCATGGCGTCGAGCAGTTCGGGCCTCTCGCAAATGTACAGCTGTTCCAACAGTGGGAGGTGGACCGTCGGAGGATGTGGAGGGGTCGCAGCGTCGACGACAGGGCTCATGGTGGCGTCGAGAATGAGGGAGTGCAGATGCGGCGATGCGTTCAGGATGTTAAGCAGAACGGGTACCGTTAACGCGTGGCAATGCTGCAGCTCTAGACTGTGCAGCGCATTGAGCTGAATCCAGTGGACTGTCGTCATCCACCGGAGGGATACAGAGCGTACCAAGGGCATGCGATGGAGAGGAGCATTCCAAGAGGACCAGTCCGCGTCGTCGCTAGCGCCGTCCCCCGTGCATTGAAGCTTAACGGATTGTAGAGCGGGAAAGTCCATCTTTTGCATCAGAGCCAGGACGGGCTTCATCGTCCACGGATTCCCCTTCATTTCCAGCAACACAAGACTCTTCGCAACCTGCGCAAACCGCACTCGGTTCTGCGCGTCGAGCGTGCGGAGCGAATCGACATGGGAAACTCGGAGATAGCGCACACTCTGCCTTGAGTACCGGTGGGCCAGCCCCAGCCTCCAGAAGTCCCACTTCCAAGACAAGAGATGCACGTCCGTCCACAGCGACGAGTTGGAAGTGGACACGTCATGCCACCGACGACACACGAGCATTAGGTGGTGGAGCCTGCGAGGCGCGGTGACAAGTCCAGGAATGAATCGAAAGATCTCGAGGAGAATTTCGGGAGGGATTAGGTGAATTGGGACCAGCGAGTGCCGTTCGCGTTCCAAATTCTTCATCGTCTCTCTAATCGTCCCAATGCTCCGCTCGAGCCGAGCAATTTCCGCGTCAATGGCGGCCCTCCGTTTTCTGGCGGCGGAGGTCGGACCTGGTGGCAGCATACTGTTTCGCGACGCGTGGAGGAGAGGGGCAAGTGGCAAGCACAGCTTTCATCATGATGATCATGATTTTCCATGGAGGCCAAATGGAGTAAGTAATCCGGCCCGGATACTACTGTACTATTTCGACCAAGTGTTCATCATTTTTGGATTTTTCGATGTCCGGGATACCCGATAAATTTTCTTTTGATTTAAGGTGATTTTTGTGCACATCAAAAAAATGTGGGTGTCACCCGTCACTGAACACTTGGTCGAAATGGTACAGTATGTTCCGCAGTGAATTCGGTTAGCAACTTGTGTTCCTTCTTTCCTTCTCCACTCCCTAATCCGTCCCAGGTGCTCCATCGCATCTGCATCCCGTATGCAGTCCCATTTGTCCATGTATTTATATGGGTGATATACTGTAAAAAAAGTATTTTTGACATGTTCCAAAGCGGACACACCTTTTTCGTGGGTCAACTCTGATTTTCGGTGTTATGTGAGGACAACTTTGAGATTTTATTACAACTTGGTGCCCTGCTGCATGTACAACTTTGTTCTGGATACATCTTTTTGTAGGCCATCTTTTGGCATCGAGAAAGACAACTTTGTGGAGATGGTGGGGCAAGTGCAACTTATTGGGGTGCATCTCAACTTGAAGGGCAACAAGCAGTTTGGGGGTAACATCTTAATAGAAGACATCCTCAAATCGGTGAGAAGCAACTTGGCCGAGTGCACCTTGCTCTTTGACAACTTCCTCAGCTGTGCAACTTACTTGATTGCAAGTCCAGCTCTGGGCAAGACAACGTCCACAGATGCAACCTCCCGGAAGACATGTTCGAAACAAGTGAGTAGCAACTTTGTAAGGGTCCAATGACATCTTTATTGAATGGCAGTGCAACTTGATCCAACAATGGACGGCAATCAACGGCAATCAGATCATCACGATGGTCAATAGAAAGCTGGCCGACGGACTATTTTCACTGGGTTGTACAATGGTTGTAGAGCTGCAATATACAGTCATTTCTAGCTATTGTGCCTGTAATACAGGGAACCAAACCTACCGCTTCCATCCTAGGCCTTGCACCGTTTTGTGACCCCGTCGAAGGGGTCACACACGATCCACATCCGCCTCTACGAAAGATGGGAGCTACTGATTTTGCTGTGAATGAAATAGTAAAGTACTCAACTTGCTTCTGCAGCTATTTCCGTGATCTCCTTAACACTATTGACCGACCCATACCTGAGATCAGGAGCTGAGCTGATCTGCCTGATTGCCACTAATGGCTTGGGTCCGAGTGGATGAAGTTGTCCCTGGGGAAGTTGTCCGTGGAGGCAAACATGCCCCACAGAAAGTTGCACGCTGGGAACATGCATCCGGAGAAGGTGTATGACGTTAGAAGTTGGCTCTGGACAAGATGGAGTTGCAACTGGTCAAGTTGACTTGTCAGGGCCATCTAAAGTTGGAATTATTATGGCCAGCAACATGCATTGTAAAATGTTGCAGTTGAGTTTCGGTCAAGTCCAGGTTGCTCTATACAAAGTTGCATTCAACAAAGTTGAAGATGCCTTGGTGAAAGTTGAGTCCTGGAAAGTTGCACTTGCGCTAGAGGAACATGGAGCGGAGACGGAAGTTGTTTGAATGAAAGTTGCACATGTGAATGCTGGAGTTGTATGAAACCAAGTTGAACATGCAAACAAATACGACATGTAGCATAAAAAGTCTTGTAAATTCTCAAACATGCCCAAATACTTTTTGGACAGTATATCTCCCATATATTTATTAGCTTAGCTAGCGAGCGATTTATCTGTGCCCGGGACATGAGTCATCGAGTTTCGCGTCGGGATCGTCCATTTTTGTTTCTTCTTCCTCGACTCTTCCATCTCTCGCCCTCCGAGTCGCTGCGACTCAACTGCGACTGAGAGCTGATGCAGAACCACCGCCGCCGGTGCACTGGCATGACCGTTGCTTCCGGGTTCGTTTGTCGTCAACTTGAAACCGATGAGTTTAGACCATCTCGTTGCAGAGGCAAACAGCTCCGAGCACAGGGTTGCGCGCAACTTACGGGTCCATCGAGAAAATGTGTCTGTTTATCGCCGACAAGGGCATGTGTTGGGTTGGTGTTGGGGCGACGCAATCGAAGTACGTACCATACATGCACGTCTCGTTGCAGACTCGACCGCTCCTGAGCGCTCCGTTATGCCACACAACTGACCCGCGTCAAAGAAAACCGTATATTCGCGCTGGCAGAGCCCCCTACTTATGTAGGATAGAGCCTTCACAAGATGATAGAGAGAGCCGTTCCGACGCTGGCGAGTAGCAAGAATGAGGGTGCCATCCTCGCTCGAGCTCCGGCCCACATTTGGAGATGCAGGCAGCGTAAACACCGTTTTCAGCCTCTTTTTCAGCCCTCCTGAATCTGAATCTATTTGGCCCGGGTATGATACGCAGATGGCCGCGCCGCAGCGTTGCAGTTATCCAGCGCGAAGTGGCCAGACTCGAGCGCTTGACATTGCTTGTGACCTGGGCGCGGTCCAGAATCCAGATGCTGCCAGATGCGAGCAAGTACTCACGTCGAATATTCTACTAGTAAGGATCCATAACCTCGGCTAGACCCTCAAAACACGCACTTTTGGCAGCGTCTATAGAGAGCCTCGGCATTCAGCCGGCGCGCGCGCATTGAATAACAAATCTCACCGACAACGACTCAAGCGAGAGCCTACTTAGAAGACAAACATCCTGATTTTCAGACGGAAAGCACTGGCGCCAACTGTGTCGAAGGTGGCCATAAGTGAGAGTGAGCCAAGCTGTTTGAGTCACAGCTCGGTGACGCTCTTGCTTCCGAGCACGACGACGGCCGTCTTCGAACTCTCTTTGCGTGCGCTTTCTCATGCGAGGATTCGGGCAAGCCTGAGCCTGAGAGCTACGGCTCCTCCCGGCCACATCGTTTGGCGTTCTGCGACGCCAGCAGGACGGCGACTCGACGGGGAAGGTGTATGGTGCGCTCTTGCCCCCAAAACTGGCCACTAACAAGCTTCCAGAATGGAGGCGACATTGCCAGCACCGACCCAAAACTGACTCCCTGGTACCGGGCTCCAATTCCGCCGACAGTGGCCCGCCACTCGCAATCCACTGGCATACTCGAGCGTGGTGCGTCATCCTTGACTCTCATCTTCCTCTTCTTGACGATGGCTACAGGACAGAGGGCTCCCCTTCTTACCCCGGCCACCCTCTACTACTCGGCTTGCAGCACATTCAATGCGGCGGTAGTGGGGCTGCTACCAATCTCAGAAGCGGCTCCTTCGCATTTTAAAAGGTCATGATTGGCCATGCGGCATCGAGCGGCTTGCTATCGGCTCTCCTCCCACCATCCGTTCCGCGAGTTGTGCAGTACCCTCTCCGCCTTATTCTCGCGAACTTCGTCTCATACACTACACCGACATTCCTCCTCCCGTGCACTGCGCTCATCACTTCGCCATGGGTCCGCCGCCATTCCGTACTCCTCGCCCTAGGGCTTGGCTTCAGCGCCTCGAGCCAAGTACGACTTTCCGCGTTGTGCTGCCTGCTAATCGTGACGCAGACCAAGACGGATCATCGACGGACGTACGGAATTCTATGCTGAGGCAGCAAGGGAAAGGGCGAAGAATAGCAGTGGTTAATTGCGGCGCGGTATCGAGACGGGGACCTCCAACTCCGGTGTGTTCAACACGATCTAGTCTTTTCGCTCGCACATGTTTCGTGTTTCATTCACTCCGGCGCATTCTCTTTGCGGAATCGTGCTACTTTCCTCAAGCTCGAGGGTCTACATTCAAGCCGTTCAAAATAGTCTGCCGAAGTCCGTTGTTCAATCGTGCGTGATGTCCGCGTTCCTGCATGGCCGGACGGATGGATCTCGGGCAATCCTCTCACTTCTTTGAGCAGAACACCGGCTTGAAATCCGTCGGACGCTGTAGCCTGCCGCTGGTTGCGACAATAATTTTGATTCTTGCCTTATGCACCGTCCATCCACCGGAACAAATCTCCGTTCAAGGTCCGGCACCGGCTCTCTACCATGCTCCCTGCCTGCCTTCTACTGTTGTGACGTTCCATCTGTTCGACATAGTCTGCGCAAGCCCGTTCCTCAATCGTGCGCCGGGTCCACAAAAATGGTCTCCAAAGGTATAAAACTCCGCTGGAGCAGCTCTACCCTCTCAGAATCCTCCACTCGAAGTTTTCACAACCAAACAGCAAATGTCTCTCTACAGCACCACCCTCGTCCAGGCTACCTTGTACGGTGATTCGAACGGCGACGCCTTCACCGATATCCAAGCCGGTGCATCCCTTGTTTTTTTTTTCTAATTACTAGCATCTTACCCTCTGTGCAGTTCAGGGCACGACTCCCATCGTGTCCGACGTCGCGCGCGCCATCAAGGTGATCAAGGTTATGAACAGCAAGAGCACGGTTCGTTCCCCCAGTTCTGCGCTAAACATTGTTATCAACTCGCTTTCCTCAGGTCGACGGCATCCAGATCACCTATGGCCCATCTAGCCATGATGGCGTACAGTCCATTGTTGCCCACGGAACCACGGACAAATGCACGGACCCCAACCTCAAGAAGTCGGTGTTCACCATCGCTGGTTTGTCGAGTCTACATTACAGATATCGTCAGTCTGACCTATCAATAGATGCCGAGACCATTGCCTCCATCTCCGGAAGCACAGACAACACCCCCTCGTATGGTCTGCGCGTCACCTCGCTCAGCTTCAACATCTTCAACAAGAAGACCGGTATCACGCGCACTGCCGGCGTGAGTTGTCCAACCGTCTGGATTTTAGCCCTCTTCTCAAGCTGTTACAGCCCTTCGGCGGCAGCACTGGCACGCCGTTTACTGTCAACGTCATTGGCGAGTTCATTGCCGTCAGCGGCTTCGCCATCGACACTGACCAGAGCCGTGAGTCCAAAATTTGACATGGTCCGCGGCAAGCAGTGCTCATTAGAGGAATGCAATAGTCGCCCAGCTCCAAGTCGCCGGCCAGGATGGAGGTCTCTACGGCCTCGTCTTCGATGAGACCCACTTCACTGTTGTCAGTGGGTTCCTCGCGGCAGGAGGAATTGAGAAAATTGAGAGCATTGAGGATGGGCAGGAGTAATATGTCGTCTGCATATCGAGTGTGATAATTAGATTCGCGAATGTATGTCCTTTCTGAATAGAATAGGATGTCGTATAGTGATTATTCCGACTGAGATTCTCTCGAGGCTACGGTCGCGGACTCGGAGGAGGTTTGAAGGAGCTTTGGCGTTTGTACACTTTACAAAAGGGTAAATAATCCAGCCAAGGACATCGAGAACCAGGTGCGTCTTGAGTCTTCAAATCCACAAAGGTGCTCATGAGTCCTGGCGATTGTCTACAGATAACCGCGAAGGTGAGGTCGGATCAGATGCGCCGACGGCCCGCCCATCCATCACTCTGTCACACGTCAACGTGCTTTGCTCCCACCACCATGTCCAACTGGGCGATCTTCTTAACGGCGACTCGCGCGCCACCGAAGGTACACCGATGCGCGTCATCCTCCTCTCAATCGCTAAGAGAAAACTCACAGACCCTGAACCGCGCACTCCTGTTTGCGCAGGACTTCGAGTTTAACGAATACCCTTCAGATTACGGCTGGGTCGTACTCACCTCGAAGAACCTGCCGACAACTGCGCCAGAACCCACTCGCCTTCCAATCGACCCCGAAATCACTCACAGCGACTTTGCGGGAATGTCACTCGCGGAAATCAACGCATTCGTGCGCGAGAACAGCGAGGAGCTCGAGGGCATCAACATGTCCAACTTCAACTGGCTGGTGATCGACCAGAGGGGCCTCGAGACGTCCACCTGCATTGTGGTCGAGCAGTACTACGATCCCGGCGACGAAGACGATCCTGCTTCGGAGGGCAAGCACACGGACGAGTTTCGTGCGTGTCGGCTGCCGTATGAGCAGGCCTGGAGTATGATCTCCAATCTCTCTATCGCGAATATGGGATTCGAGGATTTCGTGGATGAGTATGCGGGTGAGCTGGAGGATGGGAGCTGGAGGTGGGCGTCGTTCCCGCCAGAGTCTGAGCCGAACGAGGTAATTGCAGCGGGGCAAGTGGCGGCTGAGCGCCAGCGGCGCGAGGTTTACAATGAACTCAAGGCTGATGGATACGTCTAACTCGGTTATCATGGTTCGCAGCCGTAGCCAGACGTCCCATTGTCCATCAGTCAAACTTCGAAATGAATAGCCGCAAGATTTCAGGACTCGCCCACTCATCTGACACGACTGATTCTCCCTTGCCTGTCTTGGTGCTAAGGCGTTCCGGCGTGGGACCGTGCCGTATGCCAGTGTGATCTTCCTTCCTTCCGCTTCCGAGTCGGGCGTCCCTCCCATCTCCCGTATCAGCGTCAATTCATCTCATGCAACGGCGCTCTCATTCCGTGTTGTGCAACAGCGGCCATTCTCATCCGGGACGCCCTCATCTCCTCGCGTGACGACACATCCTCTGCCTCGGGACGCCGCTCCCCTTTCAAGCCGTGTTGACGCTTCTCTTCGGACTCTTCCCTGCTCGTACCTTCCCTTCCCTCCCTTTTTTTGCCCCGCGGTAGCGTATTCATGAATTCGCTATCTCTGGGCCCCATCTCCATGCGGATATGGCAGCCGTCAAGAATACCACTGGGAGAACAAACGACGGCCAAATTACTCGATGCGGTAAAATGCTGTCCTGCATTTTTATATAGCCTGCCGAAGAGTACATTGTACATTTCTCAGAGACTCGGAGTTTGTAAGTTGCGGCGACAACCTCTGAGTTCTGTTCCCTTCAGGCACAAGTGGCTACCTCGAACGAGCTCATAGGATTCAGGAACGCGTCTTCTCCCGTTTCATTTTCTTGTAAAAACCCTCAGATAATGGTTCAAGTTCGCATTCAACGGTTACCGTGCGAGGAGCATATCCTTGCCTCTTTAAACGAGTGCGAGCCGGAGAAATCTGCCCGCCCAAAATTCGTGAGGTAATATGCCCTCTGTTCGTCTCTTGCATGAATGGACGATATCTTAGGGCAGACGATATATAAATCATCTCGGCGAGTCTTGATATTACTGAAGCTGGTTCGGACTTGGTCACCACCGCGGCCGTCGCCCGAGATATGGAGCCAAGCATAGCAACACATCCGATGCAAGATCATGATATAATTGGCTTTCAAGCCGTGTTGGCGCTTTTTTTGCGGAAATATGTACGGGCTTCTTGTCAGAATGCCTAAATTCCCAGCGTCTAGCGGTAGATGCAGGCTTGCGTCCGGCAACATCGCGACGTTTTCGGGTCCACATCGGCCACGTACACCCACCAAGTACAATTCTCTCAGAGACTCGGAGTCCAGAACAAGTGTATAGACTACCTCGAACTCCTAGCTCATACGAACCCGTCTGCTCCCGCTTTATTTTATTTTTACACCCTCAGACAGTCGTTCAGGTTCGCATTCAATTGGCAGTATCGTTACCTGGTTAAACGAGTGCGAGCCAGCGAAATGAGGATCTTGACGCCCGGCGACGCAAGGCCGCTGCGCACAGCCGCGGGAATCGCCACGATGGGGACAGGTGCCTGCTGGATTCCCGCACGAATAATATTACTACTCCTTTTCGATGATGGACGGCCGGCCGAGCTTCGTTATGGTTTTCGTCAAGAGCCTCTGGCTCTGGAGCGCCACTGGCTCCTCGCCAGCCACTCGTCCAGAGGATTACGAGCTCCTCCCTACCACCGACTCGAATTCCAGCGAAGAGCAAGTCGAGACTTCAGCAAGGAAGCGAGGCAGTGGGACGGGCCATTGGCGCTGGAGGGGCGTCGTCCTCGTCGCCCTCCCGTGGGCAGTGGTCCTGCTGCTCCTGGCATTTTCGTCTCCGTTTGGAGGCAGCACCCAACCCATTCCGCTTCCCATCGACCCGCCTCAGCCCAGCTCCACACCCGCTCCTACGGATTGCCCACCGCCGCCACCGCCGCCTCCACGCACCCCTCCACTCTACGAAGGATACCATGCATACGAGCGGACACTGCCGCAGCACGACCTCTCCGCAGCGTACCCCGACGGGAGGGACGCCAAGTTCCTGTGGATTGCGAATCACGGCTTTTGTGCGTATCCTCTGCCAGTGGTCGTCAGCAGCTCCAATAGTCACTGACGAGGCGTTGAGCAGACTTCGGCTGGGGCAACTACATGCAAGAAATGGTGCTCAATGCGTACCTGGCATATGCATCCCAGCGAGCGTGCGTTCCTCCCCTCTTCACAAGCCTTGAAATTGAAGTGTTCTTCGCCAGGTATGTTTTCGACAACTACACCTGGGAGCGCGAAGGGCCCGACGTCACCTCCTGGAATGGCCACCTTATTCCTGCGAGGATACCGCTTTCGGCCATTATATCGGGTTCGCAGTCGATTCCCCTCCTGACGATGCTGACGAGCTGACGAGCTAACAGGACCTATCATCGGCGGACGAATGCCTCCAGCAGCGAACGACGTACCCCGAGCCGTGTCCCGCGAGTGGTACCTGCAGGTCTGCGCCGAGTCAGAGCGCGTGGTTCTCGATACCCGGACGATACAAGATTCGTTCCCGGGGCCACCGACGGCAACGCAAATCATCGATCGTTGGGTAGACGAGCTGCGACACATAGAGTCGCCTTGCGTCGAGCTTGCGCGGGACAGTCCTGCGTTGTTCGGCTACGAGTGCGTTTCGGAGTCAGCCTTCCCTTTCCTCGATAGCTCACAGGCAACGACAGACTCACCAACACCGAACGCGTGCTGGATGTCTTCCCCTCACTCTCCGCCTCCCCCATCCTCTCCAACTTCGGCTGGTCCTCTCTCATTCTCGGCCAGTTCCTCGCCAACTCGCATCACTTTGGCGTCGACAACGCACACGACATCATAGCCCCATCGAACTCCGAGTCCCCGATATCCGGTCTACTGGTGCTCCACGTCCGTCGCGGGGACTACGAGAGCTGGTGCGCAGAGGCCGTTGGCAACGGGTTGACGTACACCGGATTCAATCGCTTCTCCCAGCTGCCCGACAAAGCGCCAGCAGCAGGAAAAAAGGCCTCTGTCGGACATTGTCTGCCCTCCATCTCCGACATTGTGGACAAGGTTCGGAGAGTCGTCGAGGCGCCAAAAGCTCCGCAGTTGACGCGGGTATACGTGATGACCAACGCCAAGCCCCCATGGCTGTCCGAGCTCGTTTCGGCGTTGCACCAGGTACAGCCGTGGTCGAGTGGGATCAGCACCAGTCGCGACTTGTCGTTGTCTTGGGAGGGCACTTTCGTCGCGCAGGCGGTGGACATGCTCGTGGGCCAGCGAGCCGAGGTGTTGATTGGGAATGGGGTGCGTCGTTTTGTCCTGCTCGGATCAGTGGCTAACCAGACCCCTAGTACTCGAGTCTCACGTCGAATATCGTTATGCTGAGGATGCATAACGCTCTGCTCGATCCACAAAATACGCACTTTTGGTAGCGTCCATAGAGAGGGCATTCAGCCCGTGCAATTAATTGGAATAGACAAAAACTCACCGACACGACTCGGAGGACAAGCTTCGTTTTGAGACGGCAAGCTCTCGCGGTAACCTTGGGTCCGAGTCGAACGTGGCAACAGGTCAGAGTCCCAGAACGAGAGCCTGTGAGCGGAGTCTGCGAGAGATCATGAAAGTTTTCGTCAAGCCGAGTCACGGCGGTGACGCTTTTGCTTCTGACCACGACGACGACCGTCTTCGAACTCCCTCTGCCTGCGCCTTCTCATGCGAGGACCCCGGGCAAGCCTGAGAGCTACGGCTTCTCCCGACCACATCGTTTGGCGTTCTTCGACGCCAGCAGGACAGTGACTCGACGGGGACGGTGTATGGTGCGCTCTTGCCCCTCCTCCCACAATGGCCACTAACAAGCTTCCAGAATGGAGGCGACATTGCCAGCACCGACCCGGAACTATCGTTCTGGTCCCGAACTACAATTCCGACGACATTGAGCCACTCGCGAGAGACGTCCTCGGCACCACCACGTAGGTGTAGAACGCTGCGTCCGCTGGTATACTCAAGCGTGGTGCGTGATCCTCGGCTCTCATCTTCCCCTTCCTGACGATGGCTACAGGAGCAGTTCTCACCCCCCCGGCGACCCTGCTTCCTCACAGTCCTAAACTGTGCTCGTTCGCCCTCCCTTCTTCGCAAAGCCCGTCGGATACATACACCTCAACTGTAATATGCTAGTCGCTGCCTGCAGCGCATCCAATGCACGGTGGTAGTATCGAATGGCTACGCAGAGCCTGAGCGAGCTGGCACCGCGTCCTTTCCTGAGACATTCCGGATGCCAGTGACCTTGCGCATAAACGCTGAAAATCGAGCTCGTTCCTCCCAAACCACCATGTCTAACTGGGCGATCTTCTTAACGGGCACCAGGGCAAGTCGCTGTGCTTTATCTTCCTCTCTAAAACGCTGAGGAACCTCAACCGCGCGTGCCTCTTGACTCAGGACTTCGAGTTGAACGAATACCCCTCAGATCACGGCTGGGTCGTGAATGACGATGCATCACGTCGTCCAACCGGCCAGGACGATGAATTTCTTGCCAATCAGCTCAGCAAACACTTGTAGAAACCACTATGTCCCCGGCCTCTCGCCAAACATTTGCTCTTCGCCTGGGCCTGAGTTTTCTGCCCGCTTACGGTGTACGGGCGACAGTACGGCGCCAGCATGGGTGGTGCAACTTCTCTCGGTATCACGGCTTGCGCTGATATCGGATTCCTGGATAACAGTTACCTCGTAGATTCGACGTTCGTCTGGCAGACCAAATTCTTCTTTCTGTTCAGTTCCTACGACGCGCTCTCTCAATCGTACATCATGTCACCAATTTCCGCACGAGGAGTTCTCAAGGGTATAAAGGGTATGGGAGCTCCAACAGGTTCACAACTCAGAATCAGGTTGCGCAAAAAAGAAATGTCTCTCTACAACACCACCCTCGTCCCGGCAACCTTGTACGGTGATTCGAACGGCGACGCCTTCAACGACGTCCAGGCCGGTGCGTCCCTTCAAGTTCGCTTTTCTGATTGCTAGTAACTTATCTTATTGTCTGCGTAGTCCTGGGTACGACTCTCATCGTGTCCGATGCCGCGCGCGCCATTAAGGCGATCAAGGTTATGCACAGCGACAGCACGGTTCGTTCCTCCTAGTTTTCTGCTGAACATTATCAACTTGCCTTCCTCAGGTCGACGGCATCCAGATCACCTATGCCCCATCCAGGCAAGATGGCGCAAAGGACATCGTTTCCCATGGCACCACCGATAAATGCACGGACACCAACCTCAAGAAGTCGGTGTTCACCGTTGGAGGTTCGTTGAGTTTCCAATGAAGATATCGCACCTCTAATTCTTGCATGCAACAGACACCGACTCGGAGAGCATCGTCTCCATCTCCGGAACCACAGGCCCGACCACGCGGTCTGGCGTGCGCATCAAATTGCGCATCACCTCGCTCAGCTTCGTCATCCTCGACAAGGAGAGGGGTGTCCGGCGCAGTCCCGGTGTGAGTTGTCCAACCGGTTTGATTCAGCGTTCCTTTCAAGATGTTTCTTGTAGCCCATCGGTGGCAGCAGTGGCACGGCCTTTGCTGTCAACGTCACTGGCGAGTTCATTGCCCTGAGCGGCTTCGCTATCGACACTGACAAGAGCCGTGAGTCCAAACTTTGATATGCACACG
Source organism: Mycena amicta (assembly GCA_029282125.1). Taxonomy (NCBI): domain Eukaryota; kingdom Fungi; phylum Basidiomycota; class Agaricomycetes; order Agaricales; family Mycenaceae; genus Mycena; species Mycena amicta. The sequence goes on along the minus strand of JARIHP010000004.1, from coordinate 395,759 downwards.
TGCTCATTAGAGGAATAGTGGCGCAGCTTAACGGCGAAGACGGAGGTCTCTACGGCCTTGTGTTCGACGAGACCAACTTTAAGGTCGTCGACGGGCGTTGAATATGTACAGATGTTAGCAGGTCGGAGGCGCATATGATAGAGCGGAGCCTTCGGAGGAATGAAGAAAGAGGGTTGTCTCTTTTACAGACCCCGCGCGGTCGAAAACTCCGGCGAACGGGGGACGAGTGTGAAGGTGTGACGTCGGAAGATGAGCTGGAGGTGGGCGTCGTTCGCGCCAGAGTCTGAGCTGAACGAGGTGATTACAGCGGGGCAAGTGGAGGTTGCAATTGAGCGCCAGCGGTGGGAGGTTTACGATGAGATCAAGGCTGGTGGATACGTGTAGCCTCGGTTATCTTGGTCATTCTGCTTCAAGCAGCCGTAACCTGACTGTTTATTTCATGTATTTGAACGATAGCAACCAAAATTTGCACCAAGTTTCAAGGGTTGCACCCTGTTACATTCGAGCAAAGACAGCCACGCTGAGTCGCTAGTGGTTTAGGCTAGGATCTATGACTCGGATCGGCGAACGACTCATTACTGACTTCCCATGTCAAGCCTCCTTGCATTATTGTGTTTATTGTTTCGTTGGATCAGCGCCCGATGTGTTGGCCGAGTCGCCCATTGTTCTCTCGTTGCCGTCTTGTTTAATGACCACCGGCATGACTCCGAGTCGCAGTATATAAGAACCGTCAAAACTGAAGATCCTTTGGTGAATCGAATCCTGACGCCGGTCAGTTTCGGTGCCACCACCAACACAACTTCGTGCCTCACAATGACGACCGTATTCAACTGGGCGGTCTTCGTAACAGCCACCGGAGCGTCGCCGAAGGTCAGCTAGCCGTTCGTGACCCTCTGTTAACGGCTCAGAGAAAACGCACAGGATTTCAACCGCGCGCTCCTCCTTCTGCAGGACTTTGAGTTTGAAGACTACCCTCCCGATAACGGTTGGGTCATGTTCAGCTCGGACCAGTTGCCGACAGCCGCATCGGAGCCCACTCGTCTTCCCATCGAGCCCGAAGTCAGGCACAACGACTTTGCGGGAATGTCTCTGGCGGACATTAACACATTCGTGCGCGAAAACGGCGAGAAGCTTGAGGGCATCAACATATCCGGCTCGAATTGGGCGGTGATCGACCGGAGAGGCCTCGAGACTTCCACCTGCCTCGTTTGCGAGAAGTACTACGATGATGACGGCAACCTGACTGGCGATTTTCGTGCGTGTCGGCTGCCCTACGAGCCGGCTTGGAGCATGATCACCAGCCTCTGTACGGGTCAGATGATGTTCGAGGACTATATCGACGACGAGGCGGAGGTGCAGGATGATGGGAGTTGGAGGTGGGCGACGTTCCCACGACCGCCTAACGCCTTGACCGAGGGGCCGGAAGCGGCGGAGGTCATGGCCCTGCGGCAGGAGGTTTACGATGAGTTGAAGGCGGGTGGATACGTCGATTGAGGGAATTGCAGCTGCGGTCTCGCGGTCATTATACTTGCAGCAGCGGTACTAGTACCTGGTCTGTTCATTCGATACTATAGTTGCCGGGCCGACGCCCGGGCCGAACGTCCAAGACCTCAGATAAACACGCAAGCCAAGCCGCCAAGGAAGCAGTCGAGAGGTAGCAGTAGGTCGGAGCCTGAGTCCCAGGAGAGCGAGCCTGCCAGTGAGTCCTAGTAGAGCCAGAGCTGTGAGAGATTGGCGTGACTAGGTGACGCTCCTGCTTCTGACCACGACCACGCCGTCTTCCAACTCCATTTGCCTGCGCTTTCTCACCTAATAAGCCCACCTATCTCCTCCTACTAGAGGGTCCACCCATGAGGGGTGGACGCTCTAAGAAGAGGGCTTAAGGGTCATTTACCCTGGGTTGGCTAATTGCCAGCGGAGGTCGGGGACTTGGGTATTGGGAGACCTCTGCCCGACATCCCCGACCACCTCCCGACGTCCCCGCCCACCGCCATCACCCGCCCATTGCCTCGGACGGTATCACCGATGGCCCTCGGGCCTGCGCGCCAACGTCACGCTCGTCACTGGGCATCAGCGCATCGGCGCATCAGCGCACACCATCACCCGCCATCACGGTCCTCATCACCATCACCGCCCGACCCGCCCGACGCCCGACGCCGACGCCCGACGCCCGCCAGTGACCATAGTGTGACTAAAAACATAAAAGTTGCGGCTGGACTATTAGAATACATTACATTAAACCGCTTAGCAAAATACGTAGTATTTAAGTAGCTATGGGCAGAACAAGTATATTATCCTTAACTGATGCGGGACATAAAAATCCAGAAAAAATACTAAAGGCTTTGCATTGGCTTTATGTGCTTGTATATGTGGTTATCTTCAATTGATATACATTATTGGGGGAGCTACGACCCAGATATGAAATTATCCTTAACTGACTCTCACAATGATGATTGCAGCTCTCTAAGGCACTCTAGGTGCTTGGAATTCACATCGCAGAGTACATGATACTATGCCAGGCGTCCACTAGCTACGCATCTTAAACGTCTCTGCTAGCCACCGAGTAGCCATCCTCCGAATTGGCCAGAAGGCGTCCTACAGCACGCTGCACCGTCTTCGCTGCCGCCGTCTTGGCCGCCCGTGCAGGCCTAGGCAGAACTGGAGGGGGTGCGGCAAGAGGGGTCTGCTTGACCTTCTTCTTTCTCGGCGGCTCGTCCCACTCATTCTCATTTGCCTTCCGCTTCGAACCCTTCTCCTTGGCGGTCTCCTTTGCTGGCTGTGTGGAGAATACTGTCATCATCTCCCGTTGCGTTGGCACATTGGCTGCACCGCGGTCTTGAAGCAGGGTTGATGTAGATGGACCGGCGAAGGCAGGAAGCTGAGTGGTAGAGGTTTTGATGGCGAGAGTGCCAGTGGGTAGGTCGATATCCATCTGCTCGTCGATATCCATCCATCCATCGTCGTCGTCATCGTCGTCGCTGTCCTTCTCGCTCCCCTTCTCGCTCTCCTTCTCAGTCTCCTTCTCTTGCTCCTCCTCCTCCTCCTCTGAATCGCGGTCGGACTCAATCACCGCCCTTGACTTGTACGTTTTCTTGGTGGCTGGAGCCTTGCGTGACTTGGGCGACTCCTCATCCTCCTCCGACTTGTCCTCCTCCGACGTGTCCTCCTCCGACTTGTCCTCCTCCGACTTGTCTTCCTCCAGCTCCTCCGAGTCTGAGCAAGGCTGGGCTTTCCTCTTGGGCCGACTCTTGCCTCTGTCCTTCCGTGGAGCACGCTTCCCCAACGGGCCCTTGGTTCGTTGCTTCGACATCTCCTTCTCCAGCACCTTCTCCTCCGTCTTGTTCAAGAAGACCCACCGAGTCTCTCCACTCTTCCACGCTCCGCGGACCCGACGGAGCTGGTCCAAGGTAGTGATCTTCGATGGGTCTCGAGGCATGTCGCCGTTCACATCCCCTACGATCTGGACCCCGAGCTTGTACCGGATGGCAAGGTCGTACGCCTTGTAGTGCATCGTTGCATTAGGTTTCTTTGTAATCTTGCCTGTAACAATGGAGATCAGTTAAGGACAATTAATAAAAGAGTTGAAGACTCACGGAGGCCATCGAGTATCAGCTCAATGATAGTGTGCCGAAGACTTTCAACGGTTTCATAGGTGCGGGGAGCTTGTGGAGGAGGTCAGATCACTAGCAGCATGCATTGGATGACACGTACCTTGGTCCTGTGTGGTGCTCCACGAGTCGAACCGTCTCATGAGCTCGACCGTCGACATCTTGAGTACCTCCACAGCGAAATGGTCGGCGTCCGGGGAGAAGTAGAGGTAAGGCTGTGCTTGGTCGTCGGCATGGCCTCGAGACTGCATCCCAAAGGACCAGGCGCCAGTACGCGTGAACAAGTCGTCGGCCTGTGACCAAGACATTAGATACAATTACAACGAGGAGTGGAGAAGACGTACAATGACCTGCTTCTTGTTTGCCGTGGAGTGGCAGTCAGCAACGTTGGCAGCGTTGATGTAACGGATGCCGTGGGTCTTGGTCGCATTCTTCTCTTTGAGTCTTTCCAGAAGCTCCTCGGCCTCCTCCTCGCCAACCAGCTCACGGGCCGTCTTTACCCCAGCGTCACGCATCTCCTGGCCGACTTGAGCTTTGGCGTCTTTCATGTTCTTGCCTGCAAACATAATGGGTGTCTGCGACGATTAAGTAGCTCCGAGACGCACCGGTGTCCTCGCAGACCTTGCTCACATAGGCATTGTAGACGGTGGCGGCGCGAGTTTTCTTGGCCATGACGGTGCTTGTTATGTGGCGGCGGATAGTTTGTTCAGTGGTGGCTGGAAAGTCGGTGTGGATGGCTGCAATGGTGTCCTCGCGAAGCTGGGAAAACGCCGCATATCGCGCCTTCAACGCAGTCTGGGTCGCCCGCGTGGTGTCGAGCTTGAGTTGCTTGGTCGCCATCTCAGCACCAGAGACCTTGTTGGCGCTCCGATTCTTCTTGGTGGGAGGTTGAGAGGTCTTGCCCACGTTACAAAGCGCGTGGGCAGATACGTCGTTGGACATGATGTATGGCGGCAATACAGTGGTGGGAACTGCTGGCGTCGGTGCTAAGACACCGAAGATGAGAACCAGACGTGTGACCAAACAAATGTCACAGCCATTTGTTTGATGACCACGATTGTGATTGAGGAGGCCAAGTCAGGCTCCTTAGAAAATTTTGTGAAAGTGGGAACTGTATTGTGGCAGGAGAGATAGACGTCAACGATGAAGACAATGAGAAAAAAAAAATTAAAACCAAAGTGAGGTTCGAACTGCCAAACGCATGATAATTTGAGGAAAGGCAGGTAAGACGCCATACCGCTGAGCAATCGAAGAGTTACAGAGTCAGGAACCAGTCAAACCAGAACTCTGCCCTCGCGCACCACGTACCGCAGATAGCCGTCGGCCATCAACCTCACGTGTCTGCTGTGCAGCTTCGTCCCGACTCCATGTCCAGCCGCCCGCCGTCCCCGCGCAAACCGAAAACAATGGCGTCAATGCCGGGACACTTTCCAGCCCAGTCCAATGGCCTTGCCTCCGTCGACAATGTACTTCGTGGTTCGCTTGATAGTCCAATTCCCCCTCTTCCAATCCGCCCTCCCGGCTTCCCTTCCACCGATGAAGCACTTCGCGTTGCACTTCGCAATGCCGTCCCGTTTGTCAAGGGTGACCTCGCGCAGGACAATGTCTTCTGGGAACATGCTGCAGCCGACCTCCCCAGTTCCCTCCAATTCCCCAGCACCCCCCAGCACCGTTCGTCCTCTCACTGGGACGCTTCCACCAACGTGTTCCAAACCGGCTCGGGAAAGCAGGTCCCACTTCCTCTTCACCTTCGCACTTCGGGCTCTTGGTCCGAGGAAGATGACAAGGACGCCATCGACTTCGACGCGGACACTCCCAGCCAACGCGTGCCCACTCGACACGGATCATCCACACCCTCCTCACCTACCAAACGCAAGGCGGCAGGACCCTCCTCACCCCTCAAGGCCTCCATGAGCTCGGCCTCTGTGCCTACTCCGCCGTCGTCTGCCCGTCGTGTCGTATTCCAGGTGCCGGTGCCCAAGGCGCAGGTCAAGTATGGTGTTCGGTGTAAACGGGTGTTTCCAACGATGTACGTCTCATTCCTTTTTGCTTTCTCCGCAATTCTTCTAACACAATCTACAGAGACGAAGCGCGGCAAGTAGCGGAGAGGATTGGTGGTGAGATGGTCATTCTTGAAGATGACGAGGACGTGGACCGCTTCTTGCTTTCATAGCGTAGTCTGTCGTCTGTGGCGCTCCATTTATTGCCTGAATAAACGAAAATAAAACGGTCTATTGACTGAATACATGAGCGTCAAAGTCAGTTAAGGATAATTGAGATTTGCGAAACAAGTCAGTTAAGGATAATATATTTTTTGTTCTCTTTGTCCTACTGGGAAATCAAGGATGAATTTGACTCGATACATGAGCGCTGCATGAGTATTGAAGTCAGTTAAGGATATTTGACATTTGGGAAACAAGTAGTTAAGGATAATATACATTTTGTTTTCTTCCTCCTCCTCCTCCGCACTGTTCAAGTCATCGTCCAAGGAAAGTTCCACCCCGTCGTCCTCCCTCTCTTGCCTGTCGCATACGTCGATCCCATTCCCCGGCAAAATCATATCGAGCTCGTGCAGGGGATTGGTCTGAAAGTCGTCCTCCAAGTCGGTGTCGAGATTAGCTGCCGACTAAGGGCAACTCACCGTGAGTGGCAGAAGCGACAGGCGGGCCAGAAGACGCGGCTTGTTGAGGCCCAGGGTCGGGTGCTGGGCTTGGGCTCAGGCTCGAGAAGAAGAGCGGGACACGAGGCCCCTCGGCATCCTCGTCCAACTGGTCTTCGTCCTCCTCCGATGGAGCGTCGTGGATTGCCGAGAGGCTCCCTGCAGTCGTTAGCTTCTTCCTCCACCCTTCGACCTTTTCCCTCCTCTCTGTACTCGTCTCTCCTTCCGTCGACGCATGAAGAACTTCGATGATGGGCTGGGAGGGTTGCTCGTCGAGTGCTGGTGGTGGTGTGGGATGGCGAGCCGGCTCTGGTCGACTGCGATACCGAGGTATGAGCACATACACGCGAGGGTGAGACGGCGGTGGTGGTGCTTGTTCCTCGGTATCGCCTTCCTCTTCATCTGGCTCGTCGTCTGGCTCGTTGTCGCTGGGTTTGTCGTTGGTGTCGGGTTTGCATTTGGCGCTGCGGAGCGTTTGCCGGCGAATGAGCGTCGGCTGCTCATCCTCCTCGTCCTCCTCGCTGGTCTGCTGCTCGTCCTCCTCGTTGTCGTTGTCGTTGTCCTCCTCCTCCTCCTCGTCCTCGGCGTTCTCAGCGGCCTTTCTGTATGATAGTTAGCGTAGCCAATGAAATAAGCATATTGCCGTGCGTACCTTTTCTTGCGCAGCAGTCGCATGGCCTGCGCCGACATTGCCCGCTGTCGCTCCTTGTTCCTGAAAGAAAAGTAGATTAGCGTCTAGGGTCAGTGTAGTAGCGCACTACGCACCTCGCATTCCATTTCCTACCGGACCTCCGCTTGCTTTCCAGCCATTCCTCCGCGGTCAAGACTTTTCCACCGGGCTTTCGGCCGCGTGTAGCAAGCAGAATCGACTCCTCATTGTTGTCCTCCTCCTCCTCCTCCTCCTCCTCCTCCTCCTCCTCCTCGTCGTCAGTGCGGCTTGGGGAGACAGAAGCCCGGATGGCGTTGGGAGAGCAGGGGTGGTGGAGGCTCCAGTCCCGGCCTTGGTGCTTGCCTCGGATGACTTTGGCCTTTTTTTTCGGGGGCAGTGGCTCGTCGTTGTTGTCAGAGGAGGCTCTGTCATGCTGAGGAGTCTTCTTGCAGCGCGGGGCCATTCGGTTGTTGCAGGTAGTGGTCGAGGTGATGGCCAAGAACAAGTCCAGAAGCAAGTGTCACACCTCTGACTTTCTTGCATTTATGATTTCGTTACAACCGGATTTTGGTCAGATCTCGACAACGATTTCTCTCCACAAACGAATGGAAAAAATCTAGAAATAATCATATAGGTTAAGGACATGTAGAAGATTCATATTTGGTAAAATTTAGCCCGATCTTAGGAGCCGATCCTTCGATAATGGCCTGCTATTCTTCAAATGTAATTTCTCAATTTAACAGCTGCTATCTGTGTTTAAAACTGCCTGACAAATTATGAGGCTTATCGCTGGAGCCGATGAGCCACCATATGAAGAACTCTGTTGTGGCCACTTTTCAATCGCACAGGATCCAGATTATATTGAGCTTAACTTTTGAGTGCACGGGTTAGGAATGAGGACTCGAGCAAATCTGTGCATTTACAGGATCATAGGCCGCTTTCTAAACCTTCCGAAGCGAATTCATGGAGTTGACCAATGGTGAGTGCACAACGTCCTCCCAGTATTTCGAATTGGGTTGAAAACTTCTAAAGAACCTTGATTCTACTGTTCCTTGATTCCTGCGAAGTTATAGCCCAAACGGTGGAGCCGTTAGCCCGTAAGATCACATCGTCAGTTAAGGATAATATGATATATTTTCCCAACCCTCCTCAACGTACTATCACATCGCTGGTTTTCAGAAACTAGTTAGCATGTAGTTGAATCTCCCCGACAAGTCTCAGCTTAAATTGCCCAGCGGTAGAGTAGGAATGAAGTCTTGCAATCAGTTAAGGATAATTTCAGTTAAGGATAATTTCGAATCAAGATTTTTTAAGACACGTCGCTGGCTACTCTGCAAGACTAGCGAGCTCATCCACTGTGCTCCAGAGATCTACTCCCATCCTCCACCGTGTATCCTTCTCCTCCATGGTCTTTGCAAAACCCTGAGGATCCTCCGCCTCGAACTCTGCCTCGGTGCGGAATCTGTTGTCGACAAAGCGGAAGAGACCGCCGGCTGTAAATTGAGTAAACGATGCCCGCGTGTCGCCGTCTTGCACAGGGATGTTGGAATGTGAGAGCGTGGCAGAGGGAATGAGAATGAGGGCGCCTGGAGGAAACTCGATAACCAGTCTCAGGTCCCAGAGTATCAAGTGCCCGCCCTTCGTCGGATCGAAGTTGCCCAGAGCCTGGATGGCGCACCAACCAAAGGGTAGGTTGAGCACGTCTCGATGCTTGAACGTCCACACGTTCGGTCCAAAGTTGAAGGCTGCCGCTGAGAAGACAGATTTCGGAAAGGGACGGCGGGCGTTGAGCTTGTGATTGTAACTGAGGTAGTACCCATACAGGCGAGGCGCCCAGAACGCAAACATTGCTAGTATGAATGAATATCAAGACGACAGAACACCAGAGGATTACTTACCGCTGGCAAACGACACCATTGTCTGGAGATCAGGATCCGCCAAGAGCGCCTCCGCCGTGTCCGCATAGTCGCTCTTGAGCCACGACGCTTCCGTCTGGCCTTGCCCGTAGGATATCCCAACATTGATAGCGGCATAGAGTCCACGTCGATGCTTTCGCATGGACGCAGGAAAGCGTGCGGCAGTTCCCTCCCGCATGAGAGCAGCATAGGCGCGCTGAGCGACACCGGCATAGTGCTGGCCAGGGGGTTGTCCAGCAAGGACCGCAAATATGCGGCCTGCTTGATCCACCAAGGGTTGAGCGTCTCTGTCAAAGGAATGCAAAGTCAGTTAAGGATAAATTGAAATATCGAAGACAGATGCACCGTCCGTTCCACTTGATGAGTTGGAAGCCACGGAGGAGGAACTCCTCCACCGTCCGCCGCTTCTTACTCCCATACAGCTCCTGCGCTCCCTCGCTGGTCGCGACGTATCCACCGTTGGCAGCAGGAAGGTCGGTGGTGGGGTTGAGAGCCGTGTGGACGGTTTGAGCAGCAGGTACATGCCTCTTGTAGGCACCGGGGCGAGGTTTGTGTCCCTTCGCAGCGACCTCCGCATCACGCTTGCGCTGGCGTCGGCGATGCGCAGCTGATTGCGGTCCTTTGGGTGGAGGGGGCTGGGTGAAGTCGAGCTTCTTCAGCCGCTTGGGTGGTGGAAGGTCGTCGAGGTCTGCGAGGGGATCGTGGAGGTTGGTAGAAGTCGAGGGAAGCTCGTCAAGATCCTCTGGAGGCTCGTGGTCGTCGTCTTGCTTCTCGTGGTCGTCTTGCACATCGGATTCGAGATGAACGGCGGCGGCAACAGAGGGGTCAACCGAAAAGAGGGAGGAGTAATAGAACTCGGCGAATACAGTGCCACTACGCGTCTGCAAGGAAAGTTAGTGTGGGTATGGTGAGTGGCACGACGCGCACCTTCCTTGCCGGAATCCAGAGCATTGCTGTAGTAGCTGAGGGCACTATTAGCAACCAGAAACTGTGAAGAGGAAAAGAGGAGATGTGCCACCAAGGCCCAGTTTGAGCCTCAGTGGCATTGGAGGTCAGCGACGCGTCTAACACGCGTTATCCTGCCGGTTGAGTGCCCGAGGCCCAGTTTGAGCCTCAGTGGCAGCCGGTGGGACAACGGTGGGACAACACGACGCGTAGCAAGATGTGAAAAGACGGGCTTACCTCGGCGTGGTGGTAGATCACAGCAAAAATCGTCAAGTCCAAAGTCACACGATCAAGTGACAACATCATCTTGTCAACGATTCTGTTTCTGTTTCTTTGCATGTCCCGCAAAGCCCATTCCGTCCGCGTCAATGCCAAAAAACTCCACTTTCTTGGCAGGAAGCCCCAGCCTGGCATCAATGCCACGAATCACTACCACAGCGGACTCAAACCGACGGAGGCAACCGCATACCAACGAGAACAGGAGGGAGCTGAGCGGACACGACAAGCAGGTGAGCCCATGCATCTCTTGAATACATCCTTAACTAACTCTCCTGGCAGGGCTTTCTGCAGCTCAGAAGCATGCAGAACGCGCCATCGTTGACCTCACCGAGCCCGACTCGCTCATGGACGACGACACTGATCCATACGAGCGCGACATTCTGAATGGAACACGTCGGATGGACATCGGAGCCGGGGGAGAGGAAAGCCTGGGTGAGATTGGCGATGATGCAAGGGAAATGTATGAGGAACTCGCACAACATCACAAGTACGTCGATATTTTCCCAATGTCCACTCTCACTGACCCTCATGGATGGCAGTAAACCCTATGGCTGCCGGCGCGACCGCAGGAACCGGCAAAACCGCGCTAAGCTTGTGGTTGATGGTTTTAACGCCCAAATGGAAGCTATTGCAGACGCCCACGAAGCCTGTGATTTGTTCTTTGCGACGCACGGTGCGGATGTTGACTACGAGCGACCTTCTGGCTCTACAGTGGAGAAGACGTCGCAGATATTCGTTGTGGATATTTGGAGTAAGTTGTCCTCGCTATTTCCATTGCCCTCTGACACGATTCACAGCTGCCAAATACCAGTCCATCGAGTACCTCGAGGGCGACCAGTACATTGCCTCGACGCTTGTCCGTCAAGGCATGTACCCCTGCTCGCCATACTCGCCCACCGTCGCAATCACCACTCGCACCCTCCGCTGGTATCATACCCAGCATCTGCGTTGCCCCCGCCTTGGCAAGCAGGCCTTCATTCGTGCACTCTGCGATTACCACACCACACCTCCTCGCTCATACCTCCAAACACAATTCGCCATCGCATACGACCTATATCTTCGGACGCTGGAGATAATCAGACAACGAGTGGCGACCGACCTTGGACGAGACGACCCGGACTGGCGTTTGAAGAATGCCTGTCCATGCTGCTTGCACAAACTCAAGGGCGAGGTAGAGCTGGACCCACCCATGCTCCTCACTATGGATGGCAACAATTCGCTCAAACGCAATGAGCGGAGGGAGCGGCTCATCAGTGGAGATAACAAGACGATCCCAGGAGAGTTGCTGGAGAGGTTGGATGATCGTACACCACCCCGCGACTACTACATTCCCCGTGAAGTCGTGAACGAGTTTGGGAAGGACAGGGTGGACGACTTGCTGAAGGGTTTCGTCCCTGATCCCAAGTATAACGAAGAGGAGGATGGGTGTGGGGATACTTGGCAGAATATGAAGGAGCAGCACACGGCGAAGGCGTGGGGGCTGTACGAGGAGACGGGAATCTTTGCAGCATTCTGTCGGCATAGCATCTGCTTGGTACTTTGTGATATGGTGCGAAGCGGAGAACTGTAGGTTTTATCCTTAACTTATTATCCTTAACTGACCTATTCCTTCAGTTCCAAGTATGGCCTCGCAGTAACCGCTCATCTCCTCAAGACCCTTGGCTGCTACCTTCTGGGGTATGACATCGGCTGCAAGTTCCTCAAGTGGGCGTTCACCCATCCACTTGTTGGACCTCTCGCGGAGGAGTATGCCTTCAGATCAATTGTTGGCGCTTTTCATGGCACTGGTCATCACCGCTCCTGCCAGCTGGGAAACCTCCCCCTGTATCTCAAGGGCCTGGGATTGGAGCCGCTGGAGAACGCGGAGAATATCTTCTCCAAGTCGAACGCCCTGGCTGCCGTCACCCGACACGCTTCCCGATACCACCGCCAGCAGGAGATCGTGGAGTATTTTGCACATGCCGACGTCTTCGACGCGTATGCGAACATGTGTAAGTGCTGTATCTCTTCGCTTTGGTTGCCTGACTCACATCCATTAGCGTCGCTACTTGTCAGCAAATACAAACACGCACTGGAGGTACTGGCAACCCTCCCAGATCTGAAGGAGACGATGGCGCTGCTGAGGGTCTCGAGCAGGGATGTATTTGAAACGTGGCACTCGGAGGAGCGAGAACAGCTGAAGAAGCTATCCAGGGAGCCGCCGGAGGAGACGATGCAGATGGAGTACTACCAGAAGCTCGTTAACCTCGAGGTGGAAGAGTACGTCTTCCTATCTCTTTCACTGACGTGTTTGTTGACTCTTTACAGAGCTCGAGTCAGCGCCTTCATGACTGCTGACATCGTCATGATGTCTGTCGAGGATACGGACAACTACGAAGCTGATTCCAGCAGAACACGTCGACTGGAAACAGAGCGTCGACATGCAGCAGAGCGACGCGATAACACCCTCCTTCAAGTACAGGATCTGGAACGACGTCTTAACCTCCACCCCAAAGACAGGTGGCTTCCTGAGGGTGACGCATGGTGAGCAGCAGCCGTTCTTGTCACCGAGCGTCGTTATCGACGGGCACTGGACACACTACAGAAGCTGGTTGTCTCGAGGCTTCTGGAGTTAGCCAAGGTGAATATGGCTGGCACCGGTATGTCTTTCTTTGCAACTACCTATACTTGCCTAACGAATTGTTGTTCTAGGATATAAAATGCGAAAGCACATAGCAAAAGCCCTCCAGGCACGGTCAAAGGCCCTCCGTAATGCTATCACCCGCTACAATGCAGCCGCCCAGGCACTCGGACGACCTATCTTGAGCTGGGAGGAGGTTGTCGAGTACGGCTTCCTCGCTGACTTCGACCTTCTCCGACTTGCCCGAGAGGATATCAGAGATGCAGCGTGGGCTCAGCCAGGAGCTAGGCAGGCAATGGACCATCACTTCAAGATTCTACGTGCGGAGGAGGAACGGACTCGGTTGAACGTCGAGATACAACAACTGGTGACCTACATGCATGAGGAGAAGCGCTTTCTGGTCCACCACGAACAACGGCTGGAAGCAGAGGGGAGGCCAGCTCGTGCAGCCCAGGTTTGCGCGTACCGTATGCGGCAGGGTCGCTTTTCTAAAGTGCACATGGCGCGGTTCCAGAAGCTGAGCACGGTCACTGGATTCACCGGCAACATTCTACCAGGAGTGGCTGTTAACGAGGAGCGAAAGGTCCCTGAGGGGATCCCCGGGTTTATTCCACTCACCATGCGGGCGTCTGGGGCGGTGGATTTGCCTCCGTCGGCACTGTCCACAGACACATCATCTGGGGAGGCAGAGGAGGCAGCGTCCGCCGCTGATGGCGACGGAGACGATGATACAGATGAGGAGGATGAGGAAGGTCTGGGGGATGCAATGGAGACCCTCGTTCGGGTCACAGATGAAGGGGAGGAGGAGGCCGAGGAGGGCGTGGGGGTGAGTTAAGGATAATTTCATATCTGGATCGTAGCTCCCCCAATAATGTATATCAATTGAAGATAACCACATATACAAGCACATAAAGCCAATGCAAAGCCTTTAGTATTTTTTCTGGATTTTTATGTCTCGCATCAGTTAAGGATAATATACTTGTTCTGCCCATAGCTACTTAAATACTACATATTTTGCTAAGCGGTTTAATGTAATGTATTCTAATAGTCCAGCCGCAACTTTTATGTTTTTAGTCACACTATGGTCACTGGCGGGGGTCGGGCGTCGGCGTCGGGCATCGGGCGGGTCGGGCGGTGATGGTGATGAGGACCGTGATGGCGGGTGATGGTGTGCGCTGATGCGCCGATGCGCTGATGCCCAGTGACGAGCGTGACGTTGGCGCGCAGGCCCGAGGGCCATCGGTGATACCGTCCGAGGCAATGGGCGGGTGATGGCGGTGGGCGGGGACGTCGGGAGGTGGTCGGGGATGTCGGGCAGAGGTCTCCCAATACCCAAGTCCCCGACCTCCGCTGGCAATTAGCCAACCCAGGGTAAATGACCCTTAAGCCCTCTTCTTAGAGCGTCCACCCCTCATGGGTGGACCCTCTAGTAGGAGGAGATAGGTGGGCTTATTAGGTGCGCTTTCTCATGCAGGCGAGCATGAGATTCCCTATTCTATATCGCTCAGCCTTCGACGCCCAGCAGGACGGTGACTCGACGGGGAAAGTGTGTGCAACAACTGCCAGTGGCCGCTATGGGTCCTCCGCCTTTCCGTACTCCTCGCGCTAGAGCCTGGCTTCAGCGGCTCGAGCCAAGGACGACTTCCCGCCTGCTAATCGTGCGTCCATCGATAATTATCGACGAACGCACGAAATCCGATGCGAGGATATTCAAAGTGGGAAGAGAGCGCGAGCAGGTTACTTGGGTAGGCGGATCTGGAGAGGCAGGAGTTATGCGGATGCGGAGCCTATTTCTTCGCATGAAAAATACCGCTGTCCGATTTCTGCGAGACGCGCAGCGGCATAGCGACCTCCGTGACAAGAAATGCGAAAGTCAGCAAAAAATCGAACCACTTTTCTGGATTATAAGAGGATCAGTCATTCGCATAACCGTAACGCACCATGGACCTCGTCCTGGACGCCTGTGACCACTACTTCCTCGACGCTGTGTACGCAAACCTCATCCCGCTTAACGCTAGCGCAGTCCAACCCGCGTGGACCCACTTCCTTCCTCCTCCCCATCTCGACCCTCGCACTACATCCGCCTCCGTATCCCTATGGCCCCGCTCCTACCTCCCCCGGCAAATCCTCTCCCTCAGCATCCTAGCGCTCGTCGGCATCCACCTCCTCTACTTCATCTTCGCAGGCCTCTCCTACCGTCTCGTCTTCAACCCCGAGATGCGGAAACATCCGCGCTTCCTGCCGAACCAGGAGCGGCTCGAGATTCAGGCGAGCTTGAAGGCGTTCCCTTCCATCGCGCTGCTCATGATGCCGTGGTTTCTGGCGGAGGTGAGAGGGTATTCGAAGCTGTATGATGACGTCGGGGCGTACGGGTATGGATATTTCTTGGTTTCGGCACCGTTGTGAGTGGTCGTCTTCTTCCTTCTCCGTCAGGTATGGCTGAATTGCTGGCCTAGGTTCCTCTTGTTCACGGACTACTGCATCTACTGGATACATCGATGGCTGCACCTCCCCGCCGTATACAAACTCATCCATAAACCGCATCACAAATGGCTTAGTGCGTCGTACTTCCTCCAAGACCATTCAGATTCTAATTTGAAACCGCAGTCCCAACTCCCTGGGCGTCCCATGCGTTCCACCCGCTCGACGGATACCTCCAAGGCGTGCCCTACCACCTCTTCGTATTCATCTTTCCCCTCCATCGCGGGCTTTACCTCGTCTTGTTCCTCCTTGTCAACGTCTGGGCGATCTTCGTGCGTCGCCTATCCTATCCAATCTCCTTGTACTCGCTGAAACTCGGGGTTAGATCCACGACTCGGACATGGTCACCGGCCACCGCTTCGAGAACATTATCAATGGGCCCGCGCATCACACCCTGCATCATCTGTATTTTACGTGCAACTATGGACAGGTGCATTCCGAGTCAGTTTCGTATCACGGTTGTTAACATTTGAGCACAGTATTTCACCTGGGCAGACAGAGTCGGCAACTCGTATCGACAGCCCGATTCCAGTCTCGACCCGTTGTTGCAAGTCAAAGCTGCGACGACTACGGACAAGGAGAAGTTGGAGTGAGCGTCTGCAATGTAGGAACGCGATTCTGTTCATAAATGTTTATAAACGGTAAACCCTGTTTTATATGTTCATAAGTGTCTATAGGACCGGCTTTCGTTCAATTTATTCAAGGTTGCAAGACTAACGGCTGGAACCTTCAGATCTGATGATGTACTGACCCTGATTTTGAGAGAAACGCAGACGCGATTCAACTTGATTCTGCAGAACCATGCGTGGATATTAATGTCAAGGTGCCCAGGCAAACCACGACGAACGCAGCTAGCAGTTTCGCCGCGGTTAGAGCAAACATGCAACCACCGATCAATCGAACACCACCGGGGCAAAAGATCCGTATACAAAACGTCTCTGAATACGGAAGGAATCGTTGACCGTAATCCGAACAGCTCACGCAATGCGGTCGTAGATCCCAACTGCGGGACCCAATCGGTTGCAAGCATCCCACTGATCGGGTGAAAAGTTAAACGCGATTTGATGCTGGGTGCTCTACGGCTCAGTGTACTTAAAGACGTTGAGGACCCAGGCATCCGCATTCTCTTTTCTTTCTTCAAATCTTCCGACCTGGTGTCGTTTCTTCTTCCCTTCTCCTTCTCCGTTCATTTCAACTTCATTTTTGTCGAATCCCAACATGAAGCTCGGAACTGCATTCGCTTTCATCGCGCTGACTCTGGGAACCTTTGCCAGTGAGTTCACCACATTAGTTGGTGCAGGAACGTATTCACTGAATATGCTAGTCCCTCTGGAACGCATCCGGCGTCACATCAGGGAAACCGGAATCCCATAATTCTTGATAATCGTTCATAATTGTCGCTAATTAGCACCGACTGTAGGAATTTACGAATGTAGGATTAGCTACCCCCCCTTCTAATGATGATGAACTAGCAAGCATTAGTGAGCTTTATCACGGATTATTACGGAGTGTTAATGGAATATCCACGCATTTTCATGCTTGATTTACTATTATATCCACATGCATAAAGAGGAAGCAAAGAGAGGATTGTATTCAAGAACTAGCAACTACAGGTGTAACGCTATGGGAACAATCCAACAACACAAATCCACCATGGACTAGCCTGCATCGGGCCAACACATCTGGAACTGAGATGAGCATGTAGAAGGGACGATGACCAAGCTATACTCACTGGTACTAGGTTCAAATCGGGGTGCACTGCAAACACGCGGACGATGGTGTCGCTATGCAAGCTGTCAGAGAGGACAAGTCAAGTACGCGGACACTTACTCAGGTCGTGCATGGAGGCGTCTACGTTGTTAAGATGGTGCCGTAGGAGAGCGCCGGTGCCGTTGGGTCAGTATGCCGTTTCTTGCCAAAATCCTGACGATAGAAAGGTCAGCATTTGCTTAGCGCGTGAAGAAAGGACAGACCGAGACTTGAGGATGACTTGATCTCATATGGAACGACGGGCAGCAGGGTGGCATTGGGTAACGGCAGCGACACGGTTGAGGGTACTGTGCGTGCACGCACGGCGCCTATAGCATGGTGCTACAGCTCGAGGTTGGCAGTGTCTCAATCTTGCAGACAGTGAGCAGAAGAGATGAAGACACAGAAGAGGACATACCGGCAATAGTGTTGTGCTACAGCTCGAGGTAGGGCGGCTCAACCTTGCGGAGGGTCAGTTGCAGAAGGTGAGCGGAGATGACGACAGAGGACATACAGAGTCACTGCGGACAAGGGCCAGGGAGTCGATGACCGCGACGAATGTCGGCGCCCACTAGAGGGAGAGAGCTGTGAAGAATGTCAGACTCAGAATGACCGGAACGTTGCCACATACTTCCTGAGCACGAGCTGGCGGCGGCCTCGTAGGAAGAAACGAAGGCGTCTAGAAGTACATGAGCCTTGAGCAGCTGGGTAAGATGACGGGATGCTGCCCGTGAAGAGACGTACGGGACGCACAGCGGGCAGGCTAAAGCGGGGGTCATGAGAGAAGGAAGAGAAATTTTCATGATGTGACTCCGTTGATGCGCTGGCATCATGATCTCGATGGCGGCGGAAGCGTTTCCGAATGACATGCGCTTGCTGACAGAAACCTGATGCGGGACTTAAGAGAATTTCGTTCAGGGCTGTATTGAGCAAGTCGATTGTACCATCCTCTATATGGCTCCTCAACTTTTATGCCTCCCATGGGACCTTAAGAGGCAAGTTACGAGCCTTTTGACAGTCTTTTGACAGCTTGATCTCCGCTGATCCATAATCTGTCAAAAGTTCCCGAAGATTATCACAAATGTTCTCATTTAGGGAGGATTAGCAAGAGTTTCACGGTTCTGACCGGTGAGTGCTAATTAGCGACCGTTTAGGAAATCCCGGTTTTCCTGAAGGTTCAGGCAACAACTCCTGCCTCCTCCCCTCAGCGATCGGAGGCGGTTTAGACGTGGCCGAAGCAAGCCTTGCATCCATTGATGCATCGTGAGTCCTTCCTGTGTACACCTCTTCCCCTCCACTCACTCACAACCAACACACAGAAGCGACCTCTTCAACGGCCGACACCTCCTCCTCGCCCAAATCCACCTCTTCGACGCGGGCAACTTCACCGACATGATCTCCACCCACCTGCTCCCAGGCACCAGCTCCGCCGCCTTGGAGAAGGCGCTCCATTTCACCGTCGACGCGCCGAGTTTGCTGCTCCAGAGTCTGCAGGACGCGCAGGCGGAGATGAGTCCCTTGTCAGTACTAGTTTCCCCCGCTTTCAAGATATTCCTGAGTGCTCATTCGGATTCTGTACGATTCAGGTTCCCCAACCCGACTAACAACGCCACAATCAAGAGCTTCCAGGAGGCAAACTCGTCAGTTGCGGACGCCGTGAGCGCGGGGTTGGTGTTTTTACCGAATTGCACGTTGGTCGCGTGAGGGGATGGGGCTCTGCGAAACTGACTACTTGTTGAATGTTGTTGAACGGAGGGCCAGTTAATAAACCTCTATGTGTCCTCACACGACAGCCTTCCCCTTCACTTCCAGCACCTTATCCTTTCCCTCCACACCAACCCTGACCGCGCGGCGGAACCGCATAACCTTCATCCCATCCAACGCACCAAGGCTCATCCACCTCATGCCCTCCTTGCCACCAACCACCGTAAACCCAAACTTCTCATACAACGCACGGCTCGCAGGCTGACACTCGCTCGTCTCGAGCTCCAGGGCAGTCAACGGCGGTGAATGCGCCTCCGCATGTGCGAGGACCGTGTTGAGGAGGAGGGAGCCGAGACGTCTGCGGCGGAGCTTCGAAGAGACGATCATCCGGCGGATGACAGCAATGGTGGGGTTCGAAAGTTGGTAGTCTGCGAAAAGATTTTCATGGTTTGGAGTGGGGCGAGAAAAAAGGTCGACGTACCCAAACCGACATACCCAACAACCTCGTCTGCACCCTCCCCATAAGGCGACTGAATAACTGCAACCCAGAACCCGGACGGCCCCATCGTGCGTGCCGACGGGGACTCCGGCACCCAACCCTCCTCGACGAACGCTTTCTGCGGTGCGATCCTATAATACGCCATGATATCCTTGAGATCCGACTGTCTAGCCATGACGCAGTAGTCGAGCAGCTCTTTTATGGCGCTGTACCGAAGATAGACGATCGTGGCGAGAGAGGCGAGGCAGATAGCGACACCGGCTAGTTGGGCAGCCTGAGCGAATCCATTGACGAGAACAAAGATGGAGAGGACGGGGGTGGAGAGCTTGAGGTACGCGTAGACGCTGAGGATCGAGCCGAAGATGAATGCTACATAAGCGCATATCGCCACAGGTCGAGAAAGACTCCTGCGAGCAGCGGCCCGCCCGGTGGATCCAGCTGCCGGTCGTGCACGAGCCTCGTCAGTTACTATCTGCCTTCCCGAAGCAAACGCCAGAACTCACGTCCCAGCGCAAAGCCCTCATCCAGCAGCGCCGATATCTGGTCGTAGTCTTTTGGGAGGAACTGCCGGATGACGATGTCCCCGTTCTCCCATTGAGGGACTACGGTGGGCTGAGGATGCAGGTGCGAGCTGTCAGACATCTGGCGGGAGGGAAGGAGGGAGGGAAAGCGCGAAGAGACGAAGGACCAAGACGCCGTTTATGACTCAGTCGCTAATCACTCGCTTCGTCAGCGATGATGGCGTGAACGCGCAAACCCCGGGCCGGAGACTCGAATTCGCGAGTGAACCAGGACGCGTTCACAGTGCATTGTGTTAACTTTGAAAGAACTCAGCATACGCGCGCAAGAACGCTGTCGCGACTGGGACTCTGCAGGATGATTTCTTTCGCAAGTCCGTGCCCTCAAGGACGCCACTTCCGCCGAACTATCGTGATACGCATCGAGGGAGCCGACGAGAATCGGAGTTGGCGAAGTCGATATGACGAAGCAGGAGGGATGTTTTGCGCGCTTGAGTGGAGGCAAGAGAAAGGCAGTCAAAAGGAAGTGATTGTGTTTGGATGTGCCAGTGTAAGGAAATAAGTATCTCGCCGTCTCGGTTGAAACAGCAATACCATACCGTAAAAAAACTCTCGGACCAACACTCCTGACTCAAGACCTCCTGGTACGAACAGGAAGCCACCACGAAACATACATCCCCCCCAACCCTTTATGCATTGCGATTGCGCATCCACTAAGTATCCGTGTTTCCAGTTCCGGTACGAATCCTGCCGAAGAAGTTCGGTGTTTTCCTACTGCTCAACTGGTCTATATTCAACTTGAACATGACAACTGCTTGCGTTCCTTCTTTCCGTCTCGCTTTCGCACCCACTAGGGATGCCGCCCGTTACCGTCTCGACGGGTCTGCGGCAACGGCCTACGGGTAGCCGTTGCCGTGCCGTCGGCGATTTTGGCGCGAGCTGCTACAGGACGGTTACGGGACGGGTCAGACCCGTATGAGCCGTAGGTTTACGGCCGTTACGGCCGTCGCTACGGGTCAACGGGTTGATGGTCAGATTTCTAGCAGATTTAGCAGATAAGCGATCACTCACACCTGCGACGAGCTTGCCTTGTGCGGCTCTGATTATCTGCTCAGCACGCCACCGCCTTGATGCACAGTGGGAAAGACAATGACGAGGGATCCAACCATGTCTTCACCGCGGGGAGTATCCTTGTGTTCTTTGAAGAACGATCCGGGGCCTAGGCACGCATGATTCAGAGTAATTCAATCCGATAGATTCAGAACGCACCATAAACATTCAACTTATAAAGCTCCGCCCGAATCATCTTGTTCTCCGAGTCCTTCTGCCCGTCCAGCAGGTCTGGGCTGATAGCGTCTAGGATCTGGAGCGTCCCAATGTCGAGAGACGCAGCAAATTCCGTGCAGTCGAGGTTCCCCGCCTTGCGATAGCTCTCGTCGAGAACGTCTTTTCAAGTTGTGTCGAGCCCGAATGTCGCAGGCTGGCAAGCGGCTGCGAGGCCTTTCAGATGCTCGTTCGTCGCGGTCTCAAAGTGCAAGCTCCTATGGGTGGTTAGCGCTGTGTAGAAAGGGCTGTAAGGAACGCACTTTGCCTCGCGCTCGCCGTCTCCAGACGTATGGAATAGCACCAAGTCTTCACTGCGCACTTGGAGGACCCCAGAGGTGTACGGCGTGGACTTCTTGAGAGACTTCCGAAGGACGTCGAGGTGGTCTTTGGCTGTGGTTGTCGCGGGCATGATGGCGGTCAGGAGGAAAACGAGGGGGGCCCACAGGACCAACACGTGTTTGATTTGCGGACTTGTAAGCGGCGATCGGTGACTCGGACTCGGAGAGTGGCACGGCAATAACATCGTGCGAGGGCTTATTGTGAGGACATGTGTAGCTCGGTTCAAAATGATTCATTCTTACCGACAAGAAACAAATCCGAGCGAAGAGGGATCCTACTCGCTCTCCTGCTCGTCCGCATCAACAAACCCATGGCCAGCCTTCACCCATTCAGCCTCCTCCATCCGTATGCTCCGGGACGCATCGACCATATCCTGAACCTCCTCCCAGCGAGACAGCATCTCCTCCGCCCCAACAGCCCCGACAGCTCCCGGATCATCGCGCTCTCTTGACCTATTGTCCCGCTGCTCAACCTTGACTTTAACACCCCTCCCCTGCGCATATCGACGTTCGACATCCGAATACACCACCCTGAGCCTCGGAAACACCGCCGTCAGCAGCCTCGCCAGCTCCGTGGACGCGATGGACCCCGAATCCATCACAGACGTCCCGAGATTCCATTTGAGCAGGTGTTTGTTGCGGGTGCGGCGCCGGGTTAGCGCGTCGGAGGCTGTGGTGTTACGATCCTGGAAGGAGTTGTATATGTAGTTCCGCATTGCGTTGATGGAGAGGTGAAGATATTCGAGCGCGGGGCACGCTTTCGCGAGTACGAGTAGCGCTGAGAGAGTAGCGAGCGGGAGCGGTGGGCTAAAAGGATTGTCCTCTAGGCCGGCGCGTGTTCGATGGAGAGTCAACGACTCGAGATGCGGGTGCGATTTCGCGATGGTGGAGATGTTGTCGTTGGAGAAGTCACGGTCGACCGGTGGGCTGAGCGTCAGACTGGTGAGATTGTGCAGTTTGGAAAGCGAAGTGATCAAGGGAACTGGCTGCAGTGCGGCGTGGCCAACAGTATTGGTTGTAACGAATGTTATTTCGAGGGAAGTGATTGTCGGCAGCTTGCCTACTGCGCCGTAGACACGGTCAAGAGAGGAATAGCTGGGAGGAGGGTCGATTCGGATTGTGAGATGGTCCAACGGCGAGCGGGAGAGCAGGGAAATGAAGCCTGCGATACAATCGGCGTCGGCAAGGATATCAAGTGTTGCGAGAGCGGGGAAGGTGGGAATAAGCTCCATTCCAGCGAGGATTTTGGAATCCAAATGCGACAGAGTGAGCTCGCGGAGCACCGGAAGGGCCGCAAGGGATAGCAGTGCGCTGCTGTCGAGATACTCGGAGTTAAACAGCTCGAGCTGCTGCGGAAGGGCCGAAACAAACTCGGATAAACAAGCGATTTGATGTGGTTTGGGCGCCACACCCGGAGTGACGAGAACTTGGACAAGGAGCGGACACGCGGATGTAATCGTAGGGAGGATGGTATAGGCCAGGTTCGTCGATACCGTCCCTAGGGCGAGGTGCTTGAGGCAGGGTGATAATAGAGCAGGGACTTCGCGGAGGACGAGCTCGTTCTCGAATGATATCAAGAGAAGGCGCAAGTTCGGGAAGATGCAGGTGTTGCCGAGTGCGAGACGTAACGCTCGGAGCTCGCGGGCGAGTCGAATTGCATACGTCGGCTGTTCACGGCCCGCACAAATGAAGAACTTCACGCGACGCATGTAGGGAATGGCTATTTTTAGGTCGCTTTGTCGAATGGGACGCTTCACGTCCTAGTCCAATTCGCTCAGAGCATGCCAAGATTCGACAAACGGAGCACTCACTTCCCTACGCGAACCCCACACACCCGGCATACAACCCATCACATTGGAAAGCATCGTCTGTGTCCTCCAGAGCTCATCGAGTGCCGGCTCGCTGAAGGCCTTGTTGGTGCGCGCCAATTTCGCGAGGTCGTTCATCGCCGTGGGGCAGAGGTGTACGTCCAATTCCTCGTCCAGGAGAGCCAGATGCGAGCATATCAGCTTCTGTACTTCCGGGATGCTCAGTGCGCGATTCATCCGAGTGCGAAGAAATGCGAGATGGAAGTGGAAGGCAAGAGTGTCACACCATCAGATTGTGACATCTCTCTCTCTCTCTCTCTTCCTTCCTCCATCTCGTCCGCCTAGTCCCACACCCAGCCGCAGAAGCCAGGCGCACAGAGACGATGGATGGAACCGAGGTGCGTTGAATCTGGCTGTTCCGTCAAGTGAGCGCAAAGGAAAATCCCCGTCGATCCCCGGCTGACGACTCCACCAGAGTTGAATGGCTACTCTAAGACGATCATCAGCAAAGTAGAAAGTTTAATACAAAAGAATATACGAGAATATAATACCCATAAGACCGCAATATGCTGACAGCTGCTGAACAACCATATAACGCCCCCCCAGGAGCTCGCAATCTGACATAATGTCCTGCAATATCCTATAATGTCGCGTAATCTGATGAAAAGATTGACTAGGATTACAAGGGCGCCGCCGCTTGTAATGAAACAGGCTGAATACACAAGCATGTAACGCTGTAAAAGATTGACTGGGATTACAATGGCGACAGCGCTTGTAATGATGCAGCCTGAATACACAAGCATGTAACGCTGCTCCCGGAGATTGTAATAACTCATTCAGTCTATGTATGCTCCGAGAATGCACATCTTAATTGCGGGCTATAGCAGCCTCATCACCCTCGGAATGCAGGAGAAAACCATGTATTCATTGTAGTACAGCCTAGTCTAGAGTGGGCTCGGCCTGGTCTGCGTCTGCGTCTGCCCACATCTGCTCCAGCGGATCGACATCCGCGGCAGCATCTCCATCGCGACGCGATGACGACGGCGCGCCATCGTCCACTCCCAGGACCCGTCTGGCGTGGGGGATGAGACAGAGAACATGCAGAGGAGACGACGCACCGATTGAATAGAGCGATGACACGCTCCTCCGTTTCCTTGCGCCGAAGAGCCTTAAGGACATACTTGAAGAACTTGTCGTAGTCGAACTCGCCATCGATCTTGTTGTAGGTAGTGACGCTGGAGAGGGCGAAGCGGACCTTGAATGACATGAGAAGAAGCATGAGAAAGTCAAAGGACCACGTACCTGGCACGCGATGTACGCGATAAGGCGCGGCGTGAAAGATTTGAGCCCGACGAGCTCAGCGTTCCCGTCCTTTCCAAGCCCGCGGCAGCCGTCGCCCTTGCCCAGAGCACTCGGACCGTGGTAGATAACCTTCGCGGCCTGTATACAGAGTGTCAGGGCTGAATCAAGGATAGAAGGAGGCTCACCTGAATGATGGTCTCGCCGGTGAGAAGATTCTTGAGCGCCGTGGCGTCGTTCTTCTGTCCAGCAGGGAAGAGGAAGGCGGGGAGCTGCTCCGCAACAATGTGTATAGTACCAGCGACGATGTCGTCGTGGAGACTATAAGAAGTGTCAGGTCGACGACAGAAGCATGACTCGATAACGTACCTCAACTCCCCCGCACGGTGGACCAGAGTCAAGGGGAGTAAGAGCGCAGCTGTGTGCGGATTCCGAAAGCCGCGTTGGTCCTTTGCGAGGGTGGGCCCGTTGGTGATAGCCATGATATGCGTACGAAGTCTGTTTCGGTCTTCATTGCGAGCAGCGTCCATGCCGGTGGAAATCTAGTGGGAGTGAGCGCGCGGTGTCGGAGAGCGGATAACATACTTGTTCGGCGATGTCTTCGATGGTCTCCAGAGAAGAGGCAGCATGGAGGAGGGTGCGCTGCAAGCCGGGGAAGCGCTCGCACAACCAGCGCCAGTCGGTCGTCAAGACTTGGGTCTCGGACCTGGAATGAAATTCAGTGGCGCAGAAGAGGCTGCAGCGCAGCAACAGGGTACGTACGATTCCTGGCGCTCATCGTAGTCCTGGTCGGTGTCGACTTTGAGTCCATGGAGAATGATCTCCTCGATATTGAGGTTGTTGCCCTGGGTGCGTGTGATGGTGCGGCCATAGCGAAAGAAGTCCGCAGCCGTTGAGGCGGTGTCGGTACGGCGGCGACTGGCTGCTGGTTGGTCGTCGCCAGAGTCGTGAGAGGGAGAACGAGCCCTGACAGCGGTGAGCTCACGGTCACCTGAAGATGCCATAACGCTTACCGCTTCTTCGTCTTCTTCCTACGTCGACGATTCTTTTCCGTCGCAACGGCGAGCTTGGTCTTCAACAGCTCGTTCTCAGCGGCGAGGTCGACGTCGGGCTGGGTCTCAGCTGGGTTCTGGGTGGAGGGTGGAGTGGGCAGGTTGGTGGAATTGGCAAGCGGCATGGTGCGGCGGGCGGACGGTGGGCGGATGGATAGGTCGTGGGGTTGGGAAGAGAGGGATTTGATGGGGCGGCGATCGTCAGCCGCCTTATATAGGTGCGTTTTGTTGACTCGTCGCGTCGCGTTGACCAACATCACATGTAGCGCGAATTTCAGCTGAAATTCAGAAACGCATCATCGGCTCACCGATCGTACGACGCCCGCATGACCCGCCCGCATGACCATGGCGGCCCTGCGTCGCCGCTGCCCTTCCGTCCTGCCCTTCCGTCGTCCAAGTCACCGACGCCGAGGTCGCCAAAGCACCGGCAGACCAAGGTCTGTACACTGGTACTGAGAACTCAGACCCAGCATGCTCTCCGCTGGGCGGCCACCGCAATGTGAAATATAATCTATTTGATGCCGATCCTCGTGCCCGTCTGAGTCCGAGTCTCTCTTACAGCCACCATCTAGCGCGATGCGCCTCCGGGGGCTTATTCTTCTTCTCGCAATGTCCTTTCTTTGCGTAGCGGCTTGTGGAAGATCCTTTGGACGCCAGGGCGACCTCAAAATCCACCGGAAGACGTGCTCGAGCTACCTCGAAGCCCGTCAGACGCAGTCAGAGCAAGTCGCTGCCATTGCCGACCCGCTAGCACAATTCGAGGCAAAGCGGAAGCGCCGTCGAATGGATCAGCAGCCCGCCGAGATGTTCACAGAGGTGCGTTGCGCTGAATCTGCGTGGATTCGTCTGCTAATGCTTCGAAAAGCCTCAAGACATCGGAATGTTTGACGCTGGCTACGGTACACAGTCTGCAGGACCTTCATCACCCCCCCCCTTCGTCTCCTCCTCGCTCATCTCCTCCTCGCTCGTCCCCGCCTCACTCGTCATCACATCCGTCGTCTCCGCGCGCATCACCATCACCGCCGCCTCCACCTCCACCTCCTACGACGGCTGACGGCCGACCTGTCCGCACCAAACGCAAGACCTGGAAGTTGTTGGAGCAACTTCCCGAGCCGCCGGTGCTTCCGCGCGCTCCTGATATCGTTCCCGAGCCTCTTGAGGCACCAACCGCACACGAATGGGTATGGGATGCCATTCGGACGTCCGCAAACGTCTTTGGACTCTTTCGCGAGTACCCAACGCTTCCGACCTCGAACCCTGAGGAGTCGACGGCACTCGGTGACGTCTCCGATGTGCCTGCGGCGCCGGGTCCCGAAACTGCCCCACCTGCACCCCCACTGCCCGAATACCAGTCCTCCTCCCAAAGCGACGTCAGAGAGGGTTTGACCGCTCTCAACCTCGAAACCTCTGAAGGCCTTGGGCCACCGCCGGCACCTTTCTCGAGCTGGACGGCGGCGGGGATGATGGAGTGGATGTGGACGGGCTCTGCGCAAAAATCGCTTGCCGAAGGCCGCCGCCTTGTCAACTTCTTGAAATCACCGCTGTTTCGAAAGGAGGAGGTCGACAATCTTGACCTGGATGCTGAGACGGCGCGTTTAGATAAGCATTTCGCCAACTCGTCGAGCAAAGACGGGTGGAAGGAAGTTTCGGTAACGATTCCGATTCCGGATGGAAAGCCGCACGACTCGGAGGATGATGCGGCGCGGTTCGCGGTCTCTGGTCTCTGGTACCGACCACTTGCGAGGGCGATCAAAGCGGGAATCGAGAGTGCAGCTCCGAATACCTTCCACTACACGCCATTCAAGCAGTTCTGGAAGCGTTCAGCAGATGCGGAGCCCGAACGCGTCCGGGATGAGGTTTATTCCTCTGATGCCATGGTCGAGGCATACACCGAGCTACGAAACAAGCCGCGGGCTGTGGGCTGCACTCTCGAGCGTGTTATTATACCGCTGATGTTCTGGTCGGATTCCACGCACTTGGCGAGCTTTGGTGATGCAGCACTTTGGCCACTCTATCTCTTTTTCGGTAACCAGTCGAAGAATTTGCGCGTTAAGCCAACGAGCAATATGTGTCACCATGTCGCCTACTTTCCGAAGGTGTGTTACTATATCGGCTCATTTCTTCTATAATTTACATCAGCCTCAGCTTCCCGCCGCATTCAACGACTTCTACAAGGAACTAACCGGAAATTCGCCCTCTGCGCAGATGCTTACTCACGCGCGTCGTGAGTTGATGCATGCAATTTGGCGCCTACTCCTCGACGATGAATTCCTCGACGCGTACGAGAATGGAATCGTGTGCATGTGTGAAGACGGGATTGAGAGACGCTGTTATCCCCGGCTGTTCACTTACTCGGCGGACTACCCGGAGAAGTGCGTCTTAATCCAAGCGATGTTTCTGCGCTTAATCAAAATCTCAGAATCCTGCTCGCAACTCTTCGAAGTCTCGGTGCACGTCCGTGCCCTCGATGTATGATTCCCATGGAGCAGATTCCCGAGCTCGGAACAGCAAACGATATGAAGCGCCGGGAGAAACTAGCTCGAGTAGACGATAACCACAGGAAAGGCCGAATCACACGTGTTCGCGAGTGGATCTACTCGTGGGCATATGGTATCAAATCCAAGGCAGTCGAGAGGTTTTTACAGCCTCAATCCGAAACACCCACCTCTGTATGTGACTTTGACTCAATTTAATGCAGCTTACACCTCTTTTAGAACGCATTCTCTGACCGTCTATCAAAGTTTGGACTCAACCCATTCCGGATGCTTGTTCCCGACTTCATGCACGAGTTCGAACTGGGCGTGTTCAAGGCATTTTTCATCCACCTTCTTCGAATATTAGAGGCCCACAATCCACTTCTTCTCGTTGAACTTGACCTACGGTAATATTCATGAAACAAATGATCGTGTTGGGCTTATCTACATTTCAGGTTTCGTCTTGTCCCCACATTCGGACAGTGGACGATTCGAAAGTTTCCCGAGAGCGTCTCGGCACTCAAAAAACTTGCCGCTTGGAACTATCAATGCATCCTCGTTGTGCGTCTGTTCCGAGTCAGAGTGAGAAGCATTTATTGATTGATTCTGCATAGTGCGCCATTCCCGTTGTCGACGGCCTTCTCCCCGAACCATACAACTCTGAGGTTCTCGACGCGCTGTTTGTTCTTGCGGAATGGCATGCATTCGGCAAGTTGCGTATGCATACGGAAACAACGATCGACATGCTCCGAATATCGACAAAGGAGCTCGGTCGACTCCTCCGTCACTTTCGAGACCACGTCTGTCCGTATTTCACCACCAAGGAACTGCCGACAGAGGAACGCGCACGTGAGCGGGCTCAAGCTCGCAAGAAATCGAAGTCAAAGGCTGCTGGTCGCACAACGACAACCAATGCCTCGACAACCAAGAAGGATTATAACCTTTTCACTTACAAGCTGCACGCGCTCGGCGATTACATTGCCAATATTCTTTGGTTTGGCACCAGTGATTCCTATTCGACGCAGCCTGTGAGTATCAGTTTGTGTCGTCGGAGTTCTACTTACGCCTCCATCAGGGAGAGCTCGAACATCGCCGGGCGAAGCGTTTCTATGCCCGCACCAGCAAGAAAAACGCCGTCGCACAAATGGCTCGCCTTGAGCGACGTGAACGCGGCCTGATTGATATGAGCGTCCGCGCATCGGCCCCATATAAACGTGCCCTCTTAGCAACAAGCAAGACGAAGCCCGTACCCAATCGACAGACAAAGACGCGGCAACTCACGCCCGAAGATATGGCGTATACGAGCCCCGAGAACCATCATCACATTGCCGCATCCAAAAGTAATCCAATCCCCCTAGGTTCTTGGCTTCCAGAGCACCGTGGGGATCCCGCGACAGAAGTAAGTGCCTTCTGTGCCGTCAAGCATTGCCATTAAAAATCCTAGAACTTTCTCCCTGATCTTCTGGACCATCTTCTGGGACGACTGCGCCAACCGGACTTGGCCCAGGAGTCGACGCCGTACACTGACCTCGACCGTCAAGAGATTCTTATTCGCAATGACCGTGTCTACGAACACAAGATCTTTCGGGTCAACTACACAACGTACGACGTCCGCCGCGACCAGGATTCCCTGAATCCGCGCTATCACTCCGATATCATGATGCTTCCTCCCGAAAGCGACACGACACATCCATTCCGGTACGCCCAAATTGTGGGCATCTACCATGCAGATGTCATCCACAACATCCCTGGCGCTAGCTCGGCAGCCAAGCGGATCGAGTTCTTACGGGTCCGCTGGTACCGACTCGAGCCCAGCTGGCGCAGACGCGACTGCTTCAAACGCCGTCGGCTGTACCGTGTCCAGTTCTTGCCCGCCGGCGACCCGAACACATTTGGTTTCGTGAACCCTGACGAGGTCATTCGTGCCTCGCACCTCATCCCGTCCTTCAAATCTGGCAAGACAACGGCATTGCTCCCCACGGACTCGATAGGGCGACTGAAGCGTGAGGGACTGGATGAAGGCGAGGATTGGGAATGGTATTGCATAAACCCGTACGTTCCTTGCCTCGTTTCCGTGCATTTCTCACAGGATCCACAGCTTCGTCGATCGCGACATGGTTATGCGCTACCGGGGCTGCGGCGTTGGGCATTACCGCGTCGACGTCCCTGCCGATGATGCAGTCGCTCAAGCCGGGCCGTCTACCTCCACCGACGACGTACCCGCTCCTGTGGACGAGTTCGTGAACCCTCAAGTACCTGCGCAGCCGCCGTCCCAGGCAGGTGATCGTGACGAGGTCATTGACCTGGAGCCGGAGGATATTCTTGCCGACGAAGACCACGCTCCGGGCAATCCAGACCCTGACGATAATGAGGGAGAGGAGGGAGAGGAGGGAGATGGAGGTGGCGATGGTCTTGACCAAGCGGAGGGCATAGTCGATGTCGAGGAGAGTACTCTCCCGCTGCCACTTGAGGTCCGCGAGGGATACGCGCCATTGTCGTAGGAGGTTACACAGAAGGCAGATAAATAGTAGTATTGTTGTAGTACGGACAATGCGACAACTAGTAGAGAAGGGCTAGAGAGAGCCTCAGAGAGGTGTCAGTATCTAGTAGAGAGCTCGAGCCAAGACCACGCACCGTCTAGACCTCACCAGGGCTAACCGCCACCACCGGTGCACAAAGGCCTCTCATGCCTGCCCGTCTGTCCATCGGTACGCGTTACTGGCCGCCATTGCATGTGGAGATGGGAAGGAAGACGACTCTCATCGATGACGGAGTCGGATACGAAGTCGTCGAGCTTGGTATCCGACTCCGTCATCGATGGGAGTAACCAAAAGAAGCGGCAAATCCTCACACCGAAACAACGGAATACTCACGGTGATTCGGACCAGACTTGTCGCCCAAACTGAGTGAACAGTACTTGCAGAAGGATAATGCGAATGCACAGACGGCCAACGGAATGTAAAGGAATGTCCATTGGCCAGCGTTCATGTAATGGATTGCCCTGCCCAGTATTCCATTACAGTCGGACATATGACCGGATGGCCGAATAGAAGCTGATGCCATCTCGGACATCGGCTTCCAATGTCTTGGCTGGGCGGACAGGACATTGCAAGCTGCTGTCCGCACTTTGAATCTTATATATGGTTTTGTATAACTATACACAATATTTGGAGATTATATAGGAACACACGAATGTACCGGTTTTGCTGATGATCTGGCAGCAACGTTAACTTGAGGTGCCTGCGATGCTCAGTTCCGACGAGTCCTTGGTCTTTGCTGTTGTCACCTCACGCGGCGTGTGGCTGCTGTCTGTCAGCCAGTCCGCGAGGGCGTCTCGGTACTCACCGAGCTCGAGTACCGGCAATGTCGCCACAAGCTAGGCTAGCGTTGGAGGGACCGGAGATGGTCATTGGGGTCGGTATGGAGGATGAGTAGATGGTGGGGGGGAAGCAAGGTGCAATGCAGTCACATTGCAGTGTGGCGTCACTGCTTAAAAGGCGCCAGTGCGATGGATGCACTTGTGGGCGTCGCCTGTCGCAGCTGATTGGCTATCCGGGGGAAAACAATGAATCGATTGGTGATGGCTCCCAGCCGAGTCACCTTGCTTTTCCAAAGTCTCAGCGGGTTCAAACTCAGCTGATCGGCTGACGAGGCCGAAAGCAGCGTGGCAGCAGAGCGATCACGCGGAGGGTAAACACGTCAACACAAACGCGTCCTTTTCTTTCTTCTTACCGGCGTGAGGGAATCTGGCGGTGTGCTGGAGGTAATTAAAATCCACTGGTAGCGAATAAACTTAGACTGATTCATTCTAGGCTTTCAAAAACTTGGCTTCCATAAGAAAACGGCAAAGGCTCAAGCGCCGGGACGCTTGCCCCACATACAGACAGCGATCGGAAGAAGCCGAAAAAAAATGCCGAGTCAAGAACTAGTGGTAAGTACTGCACGGCGCCATGCGCCTGAGTCGAACAGACACCTGTTTCAAGCCTGTTTGCACTGAGTGCACTCCGCAGACGTCCGAACGAAGTCTTCGATGCGGCGGAGATCCTCGTTTGGCGGGACGTTTTTTTTTTTTTTTTTTTTTGGCATCCGCCGGCCTGCATGGATTTTTCAGCCAGGCTTGTGCTTGTAGCTTACCCGCCCACCGATACAGCCTACCTCAACGCTGTTTGCACTGAGTGCACTCCGCAAATAAGCCAAGTAAGCTAAGGAGAATTGCCTGAGTGACGGAGCACCTCGTTCATCGCGAGGTCAGGGCTGTCGCCAGTGAGAAAAGATTTTCTTTTCTTTCTTTGTTTTGCTCAAGCGGGTCCGCGCGTACGGGAGGGAGGGAGGGTCGGAATCTCGCTGCTGGGGATTTGGGCCGAAGCCTCCACCTAATCGAAAGCACAGATCGAAAGAAGACAGGCTGAGAGTGATAACATTTGGGACGAAGTGCCAGTGGTTACTCGAGTCGAAAGAAGGACGGTAACGCTCGCAATGGAGACGTCGATATTGACGAGTGTGGATTGGAAGTGCACTCGATATGCATGGAACACGCGATCTCGGTCGTCCAACAGGATGGCAGCAGATAACGTGAATCCTTTCCCCCAGCTCTCAATGATGCATCTCCACCCATTCCTATCCCTCCACTCCATCCTCGGGCCCCACCCTCCCAATCTTTCGATACTCCCTCAACACCGTTGTCCCTGCCCAATTCCCAATAACCTCTTCCCGGACCGTGATGAATCCAAGGCGTTCGTAGAGCGTCTGCGCTGCCGGCTGAAGATCCGAAGTCCCAAGGAAGACGTAGTCGAGTCGGGGATGCGAGATGGCGTCTGCGTGGGCGAGGGCAGCGTGCATGAGTGCGTTGGCTAGCCCTTTTCGGCGGTGAGCCTCGGCGACGATCATGCGTCGGATTTCGGCGGTGGTGGTGGGGTCACGGAGAGGAGATGGTGGAGAGATAGGTTGGTATTCTGAAAGTGGGAGAGGGATTCAGAGAATGGAGGGTGAATAGTGGGTTCGACGCACCTAGGCCGACGTAGCCCAATACCTCCTCGTCCTCTTCCTCTCCTGCCTTGACACTTCCAATCCCGTTCCCGATAGCCTCGCGCGGACGCACAGCGACCCAGAACCCTCCACCGGGTTTGCAATACCACTCTTCGATGTCCCGCATATCCGCCTTGAGCGCGTCGTCGCAGAATCTCCGCAGATAATGGCGAATGGCGCCGCGTATGCTAAAGATAAGCGTTGCCCCGACAACGCAGAGAGCTATTCCCAGTCGGGATTGGGTGGTTTGAGAGAATGGTATTCGCCGGAGGAGCGGGAAGACCGTGCGGCTACGGCTGGCAAGGAAGCACTGTGGGAAGCACTTCCAATCAAATACAGTGTTCGGAAAACACTCAGACTGATTGTAAGAAACACTCAAATTGATTGTTCGAAAACAATCAATTTGACTGTCTATTGCGCGAGTCACAATCATATAGATTGTTTGTTTGCGCACATTGATTAGAATACAATCTATATGAGTGTAGCTTACAATCAATGTGCGCTATCTTAACAATCAATGTGCGCTATGCATACAATCACATTGCTTGGCTGGATTGGGTTCCTTACACTCAGATAGATTGTTCTGTAATCAATTGGAGTGAAAGTAGTAGTATTCACCGTATCCTACGACATGCACAGTGTAACGACAAGTCACCACCGCCCAGCTCCATCCCCACGCCGTCCCCACCAGTCGCTCGCCCAGGTACCCAGCTCCGACGTGAGGCTCGTCGATCTAACTAAGAGTGATCAGCTCGAGTCATCCGAGTATCGGCGATGGTCTCACCTGTAATCGCAGAGTCGCTCTTCTTGTTCTGTTCCGGTGTTTTGAAGCTGGCGCTCGGCCGTGATCCTGAACGGCGGTATCGACAGTCAGATGCGCTGGAATTTCAAGGATTAGAGCTGTAGCGCGGAATGCAACATTACTCGCACCTGAGTTGCCATCCGTGGCTCGTTCGTCGCCAGCGCGCTGGCAGTGGTCCCCACATGCGGACGATCTGGTCGCTCGTGAGTTGCTGTGTTGTATCGTGCTGGGATGTCTGAAGGCGGCGCTTGCGATGTGTGTGTCGGCTTGCGGTCAATTGTCCCCGCTGTAAAACAGGTCAGATGGAGTTTAACCGCGATTTACTCACTCGAAATCTAGTGTTCGAATCTGTAGCGAGCTTAAAGACGATCTGCAAGGAAAACAGAGGAGGCATGTCGGTGAATCAGAATCGGAGAACGAGTCAGAAAAGCTGAACGTACCAGCATGATGCGTAAGCGTAAGACGCGAATCGGAAACACCTCCGCCGGGACTCGCATCTGTCGGAAAGAAACACTGGTTTCTGAACGCGCGATAGCTTGAAACTCGAAGTAAGCGAATCGGTGAACGAGTCAGAAGATGATTGAACGGACCGTGATTCTGGAATTCGAGCGGCTCTACGAAGATCGAACAAGGGAGGAGAAAGCGCCAAGAGAAAGCGCACCGACGAGCCAATGATAACGACTAGGGGGAGTATCGGTGGAATCGAAGTTGTGGCAGTCGCGACGCCGAACGCGTCTGGCAGCTCGGGGCAGAGAACGGTCTCAGTGTGATATTCCGCGCGCACCACTCGTCACGGACCGGGTATGACGGACACTCGGACACGAAAAGCGAGGTTGTAGATGAGGATTTGCAGCGCAGTGCAGGATCCGCAACCGGCGTTGAGGGAGCCCAGATACTATTGCAGAATGGGCGATAAATCATCTACGACAATATATATCAGGGATCACAAGCAAGGTGTAATAGAAGCGAACTTAACTGGGACTCGGCATCGGTGGGTTGTACATACAGACTTGCTCGCATGCATGGATGTGAATGAGTGATAACCAGAGAGAAGCAAAAGTACGAGCCAATGATCTGCAGTCAATGAAAACGGACACCAAGCTGGCGTCTCCAGCGCTCACTCCGATGTGGGGTAGGAATATGCGAGCTGTACCGGCGCGGCGGCGACGGGAGGGTAGTTGGCACAGGCCTTTGGTTGGGTCGTTCGAGGCGGAAGTGCGTCGAGCGGACGCTCGCTGCGGCAAGGAAGACGTTGTAAATCACATTAGACATATTCTGAGGCAATAATGAATGACGCACGATGTGTGCCATGAAGCGCGCTCGGTATACCGTATCCTGTGGCTCTCGTTGGCGATCTGAGCGGTGGTTGGGACCGCGGCGCGTCTGCGGGCACAATACGGGCGGTCCGAAGGTATTCCGGGAGAGCAGAGAGGGACGGGTGAGATCGGACGATGTGTACGGTGCGCGAGAAACGTCTTGGGGCGGTGTACGGCGAAGGTTGGCTTCGTGGATGCAGAGGGACGTTGTCGCCGACTCTGGAGGCTAGATATATCGTCAGACACCTTCAAGAACACATCTTGAAGACGCACCATGGTCCCCTGAGGGCAGATGAGCCGCCAGTTGCCTGCCGTCACCTCGGACGCGACCTTCTTGGTGGAGACATCGCGTCGACGACGACTTTCCTGGCATCTTTCGGAGCCTTCGAGTGGGTTGGAGGGTGCTTTGTGGTACCTTGGAAGCAGATTGAGCGCGCCAGAGGGTATGCAAATGGCGCAAAGTGTCCACGGCAACGCGAAGATGGAGTCTGGGTCCGGAGATCGTCCTAGCCACGCGTGTAGTCTTAGAGAGGTCAAAAATCGCCATCCAGTGATCATAATGACGACTCATCAAAGCCCCGATGCCTTCAGCTCGGCCCAAATGGCCCTCCTACGCGCTCGGCGCGGCCATCTTGCTGGAGACGACATCGCGTCGACGACGACCTTCCTCACATCGTGCGGAGCTGTTGAGCGGGCTGGAGGGTGCTATTGGATGTGGGAAGAGGACGAGAATGTTGCCGGGAGTGCCAGAGTCCTCGTAGGCGGACTGGCCGCTGATGATGGCGGACAGACGAAAGGAGCGGTGTGACGTGACGTGACATCAGGTCATGTGACGTGCCGCCAGCGCGTCGCGCTCGCTCCATTCTCCTCCGTGCGCATCTCAAAAAATCTAGAAAAAATCAGGGATATGAGCACATTACAACTAATACGATTTGTGCTGAATTGGTAGGATTTTCGAATAACTGAGAACTCCAGGACTGGTTCTTCGAGTCACACAGGTAAGCGTCGTCGAAATCGGATCCTGTGCATTCTTGATATGATCTGGCAACCTAGTTTGGCGATATAACATAGCTATAAAAGCTTCAGACTGATATTGGCCCTGAACAACAGATGTAACTACGGTAGGCGTCTCGTCTTCTTACCGCGCTTCGATGGGGGCCGTACGTGGGGAACGCAAGCCGCACCGCCGCAGACAATGCGGCACGGGTCCCTTTGCAAGTCAACCGCGGCGGCTCGACGCCAGTTGGCGTCGCGTTCCGTCGGCTTGTCCTTGAGAGTGGCAGAAAGCTGTCGCACACATAAGTTCCACTGCTCAATGAGCTTATAAGGACGCTCACCTGCATCGTCCTGATCACGGGCAGTCGAGAGCGCATCCGACTGGGACTTGGCGAACGACGTTCGAGAGGGCGAGTGGAGAGGGCATGGAAGCTGGGGAACGGGATCGAGTAAGTCTGAGCCCGAGTCGAAGCCTGGACTCCGCTGGAGGAACTGCGCCAGGTGGGCAGTCGAGAGCACATCCCCAGTGTGTGAATCGCGCCGGAGACGAATCGTTTGGACGGATTAGAATCGACGAAGATAAGATGAACTGCGCAAGGATTGCGTCTAACTCGCGTCTTGAATGGTCAATGCTGGGAAGACAGCACTAGGGTAACCCTATCAGCCATACAGCGCGTCGGAGGACCGACCCGGGTCGTCAGAATCGTAGGCTGTGCAAGTCTCTGCTGCAGGCGGGAGTTGTAGAGAGTCTAAGAGACGATTGTCGGCTGCCGATGGATATTATGGTGCCGTGCGACTGATTGAAAATAAGTAGGCCGCGACCGGAGCTGCCACGTCGGAGCGAGACTCTAACTTTGAGGAATGCCGAAGGTATCGAGCTTGGTCTTCACATATCCAATCGTTACGCACGAGCATCACAGGGTTGGCCTTGATGAAGTGCGAAGAAGAAACGCTAATAAACCTGCATGGGCATTATTGACAAGGAGGATTTGGACGTATCCTGGGCACCGAATCCCCAAACTCCGTCATCTCGTCTACATTGAGCGTGCCGATGTACTGCTTGTCGGCCGCCGAGTGCTCGGGGAATCGCGACGCGTGGGACGCAGTCTCACGCAGACGTGGTGGGGGTACGGAGGAAAGGGTGAGTGTGACCGTCGCATCGCGCCCAGATGCGGAAAGCACCAGCAGTGCGTTGATTTGGACCGGCAGTATGTACATTCGTTGGCGAATCTGCGGTACATTGATCTGAATGTACCGCAACCGCATTTGAGTCATCGGCTTCGATGAAATCAAGCTCCGATTCAATAAGCAGATTAGATCGCAGATTAGATCAACAGATAAGATTGCGCCTCAATTGTCGAACAATCTCGCACAGAACACGGCAAACACTTTGAGTGCAACACATATTTAAGGTGTTCTGCCCAGTTATGCCGGTGAAGTGTTCTGCGACACACCTCGCTGAGGTGTTGAGTCCAAACATCGGCCATAATTCCGAATTCACGACCATTTGAAGGGTTCCTGGCCTTTGTAAGACTTCAACTCAACGCAGGATACCTCCGTTGGCCAGTCTGAGCAGGAGAAATGGGCACGAATTCCAAGAATGGGTATCAATCATCCTGATTAAAAAACAGTCAGATAGATTGAAAGCAAACATCGGCGCCAACTTGTTATCTCTGAGTCTCTAGCGAGACCAGGGCGGCCAGAAAAGTCCCAGTTACGCCTCCTAGTTGGGCAGGAAACTGTGGAATGTAGTATTTCTCTCATATAACAAAATGTGCAATTTGATTGTTACGAAAAACACTCACCTTGATTGTAAAACCTTACAATCAAACTGCGCTAATCAATTTGATTGTTTGATAGTGCAGATTGATTAAGGAATGCGCAGATTGATTGTAAGCACTTCCCACAGTGAAGAGAGTTGCACCGCTGATAATGTGTGCGTAACCTATGATACAGGGAGGCTGGGTGAGTGCGCGGCGGACTCCGACATCCGCGACGCTGCCCTCTAGCCACAGGTCAGTTGTCGGCGTAAGACTGAGAAGGCAGGTACACGCACTGCTGGTAACGAATCCCTCGTATAAAAGGGCCCGGATTTGAGGAAGGTCGGACGGACGGTATTGGCGAATGCGATAGTCTAGCTTGCTCGACATGGGAGGACTGTCGTGGGCGAGAGCAAAGGTCAAGACGACCCGGACGATCTCCGGAGATGTTTACCCGAAGGTGTTTCATCCCGGCAAACGGTACCGACGGTCGGCAATCCTGACCAATCCCCAGCCTGGGCTCGGGCATGGTTGCTAATCGCCTTGAGGAGATTTGGGCCACGTCCTTCCGTCTCTCGCGACGAATGAGTTGGAGGACGCAAAGGCAGGGCTGGGAAGAAAGACGGAGAGCTCCTTGTTGGATCAACGGAATGGAGAGGCAGCGGTACGATTCAGAGGATTGGGTCGTGAACGCAAGGAAGGAAGAGCCGTCATAGTCATCGAGTTTGACAAGAGCAGGGAATCAAAACAAATCGTCACATCGAGTCACATGTCTCTCTTTGGCTCTCGCCATGATGCATTTCCTGCGGCTTTCCAAGTATAACTCGAGCTTGACGTCCTTTTCATCAAGAAGACCTCTGCTCTGCTCACACTAGCATTCAACTCGGAACCCTCCCGGGTGGCTCGCTAGTACTGGCAGCCACACAGCCACACTGGCACCCGACGGCGGGAGACTCAAGCTCCTGTTCCTGGTCTAGGCTGCTGGCGCATCGCATACCAACAAGCCTGAGCCTGAGCCTCCATCATATCGCCTCGCCTTCGCTGAAGATCCGCCGGGAACCTGACTCGGAGAGGCCACCACTGGCACGCTTGTTCGCAACAAGCACAGGCGTTGTGTTGGGGGAATCGTCGAAGTAATCATTTTTGGCCCTGTTTTTTCTTTGAAACGGAGCTCGGCACAACCCTATCTCTAGGGCTCGGCTACGGCCGTAGCCGGCAGTACGGTACGGTAAGTACGGCGGTCCCACCGGACCGGACCGTACCGTACCGTACTGGTCCGCGGGAAGATCAAGTACGGTACGGTGCCGAGCCCTACCTATCTCGCACAGCTGATTTATTATTCCTCGGACGACTCTGCTTCAACTACCGGGCCTTCGTCCCTATTGTACTCATGAACGACGCTGTCCCGATTCTCAGTCCTCCGCCGGCGGCTCGTCTCATGCTTGCTCCTCTTCGCCACTAGGTTGCAACTAGGCCACTCGTACATTTCATCCCTCCACTCGGAATTTCCCCCCCTGTCTCGGCTAGGGTTAGCCAGCACCAACCAGCACCCACCAAGAGCTTGTTTCACTGGGGCTCAGGCTCGACGCTCGTTCGACGCACACTTTCCCTCGTACTCGACTGTACTATCATCATGTCCACGGTGGCATCAACCCTTGGGAAGGACTCCAAAACCAACCTGTATGAGGATTCCGCCACGAACCAGGGTAGTTGGGATGTTGGTCGGTGAACCCAGTGGGTACTACAACTGGTTGCGGTGCCAGTGTGGTATACGCCGCGGGGCTAGTGCTGGGATATGCTGATTGACCGCTGAATGGACTGGGAACTGTGCTGCTGATCGGGTTTGTGTCCTGATACATCTGTCGGCGTACTCGATAGCTCTGGATGTTGGCGGTGGATATGGGAGGTGTGGTGTAGACGGCTTGTTGGTGAGCTAGGAGGCGGGTGAGTTGAAGCTTTTTTGTTCTCAGAGGAAATATCACGATGCATGGCCCTGATGCTGTTCAACACGATTCCAACTTTCGCAGGTGCCCCCACCCAAATCCACGCGTTGGGAATCACCCAGGTTATCGGCGGAGTTGCGTCTATTCTGCTCCATCTACGTGTATTGGCAGGCTGATAATTCGTTTCAGTCACGGCAACTCTAGATTCGGACCACACACCGTTCCCGCGCACAGACGCGTTACGAGTATCACTTCGTTCGCGTAGTCCACCTCGACAACCATGTGCGGCTTGAGTTCTCGCTCCTTCTTGATCTTGTACACCTCGCCTGCAGTCAAGGACGCGAGCTCGATCTCCCGACTGCGGGCGCTGCACCAGAGGATGAGCCCTGGATAGAACTCGTTGACGTCTCGGAAGGGTTGGAACATCTCCAGTGAACCTGCGATGGTGCAATGGTTACTTCCTACGAATCAGGTTGGTTATTATACCTGCTCTGCTCAATTGACTTCCAAAAATGAGCGGTCGCGACTGAGTCAATGGGAACGAGAACGGGAAGCATGACACTCTCTCTTCGAGCTGTACCCGAGCCCGGGGTTCAGCTGAGCCTTCTATCTTCAGGATACTTCAGGCGATACTGAATGTATCGCGGTCTTAGCCGCAAAGAGCCCTTGCAAATTGAGTCAACGGAAACGGAACCCATGGAGGAGCGGGTGTTGTGATGGTGGATCGCCAGATTGTAGTAGTTAGCACAGGGTGTCACCGGAGTCTGCTGCTCCGATTCCTGCCTACTGTACTATTTCGACCACAAGTTCATCAATCTAAAATCAAAAGAAATTTTTTCGGCCTCCTCAGGCACCAAAAAATCAAATCAAATCAAATCAATCAAATCAAAAAACTCTAAACTTATGGTCGAAATAGTACAGTAATGCCCACTCTTGCGTCTGAGGGTCCAGCTCAACGTTCCAGCGTCAGACGATTTGACTTTGGAAGTGATGAAACATTCCCGGATCCCTGATCCTACCATCGAGGGAGCATCAAAGCGTAGCTGGTTGGGCCTCCGTACCACGCGGGCGAACGCTAACACATTTCGCAGATCCATTTCAATTACTCTGCTCTTTCAAGGCCTAATCAATTGGGATTCGACAGCGGCGCATTGTCGTGGCAGCGACTATACAACAGGGTAATCTTTTAATACGTGTAAAAGCACGCGGGAATTACTCAACATATTCTCTGTGCACTGGTATTTACCATAGCTATTTTAGATCTTTGGAAAATCGAGTTGCAACGACCCCCCGGATTTCGACAGTTTGTCCTAAGCCTCTTCCACACGTTGGCGTCACTTAGAAGAGAGGAGATCCAAACCTAGGTCCTCGCCACTCCCGAATTGTCGCGATAGACATCGAAGGAGCCGACGAGAATCGGAAGGAAGGAAGGAAGGCACGGTCCCTCGGACCAACCTCGGACTCTCGGATTGGATTGGATTGGATTGATACGCGGCACAGTCCCGCTGAGGAACGCCGGTTCCCAGGTTGGCGACGCCACTCCGCAGAACTGTTGTGGTATGCATCGAAGGAGCCGACGAGAATCGGAGTTGGCGAGATCGTACATACTCCTGTCCCACGGAGCGCCGGTCGTCGGTTTTTTTTTCGGGGTCGTTTGGGGGGTCGTGGTGGTAGGGACATCAGATAATCATCCGGATCAGTCCCGCTAACGGGTTACACCTTCTTTTCTTCCTTCCACCACGACTCGGAGTTCGCTGAAGCTCGTGAAGCTCCGTGGGCGACCTTGAGCGCTCCTAGCCCTCCCGAGTCTTGTCCCCGGCACGTCCTTAAATCGACGGTGACGCGGATTCCGTCTCACCCAAGTTCTTGGCGCTGGAAACGAGGACGTCTCGCGGCATTACTCCTCCCGACCGACTCTGGTTACATGCTCCCAGTTGGGTTAGGGGTTGGAGTACTCCGGTTCTCCGAAATACGCCGGAGCCTTATGTAGGTGTGTACCTGGATCACTCAAGTTTGGCTGCTCCTCTTTCACGAAGCGCCATGTGCTCAAACCGGTGTGTTTTCATTCAATCGACCAGACGCTGAACGACTCGGAAAGAACTTCGCGGTTGGGCGTCCAATCAATCCTGTGCGCCTAGGATTCGCTCTCTCTCTCTGGCCAAAACTCTGGAGCACTGTGTTTGAAGAGCTACTCCGATTCCGAAGCTATCACTGACAAGTCTTCCCAGAATTTTCCCTCTACTGTAGCATTTTAATCAATTCGAATGTCACGCGTCACGCTGCTCCCAATCCTACGAAATTTTTTCGTATGTCACGGCCAAGGTCGAAAAATCGCGTCCCAAAAGGGTAATTTTGCACAATTTTCGGCGCCTACGGCGCAAAAACTTGCCATATAAGGAAATTTGATGGTATCATACGAAAGCTTCAGTTCGTATGCGATGTCACGCCAAAAAAGCCATTCGAATTGAGTAAAATGCTACAGTATCCTCTATTGTGAGCCTCTTTCAAACCTTAACTCATTGTTGCGCGCCTATCAACCAGTCCCGGGTGCTCCATCGCATCCGCATGCCGTCCTCTTCAAAGGACATTGGAATTATGGGCGGGTTTATCTGTTCGACACAGACCCGGGATATGGTCGGAACATTCACCAGTTTTTTTTCTTCCGCGACTCTTCTATCTTACACCCATCGGAGTTGGCGCAGTCGATATGACAAAGCAGTCCCTCGCAGCAAATCTCGATTGTCAAAATCGTGTCAAGGGTACC
Organism: Mycena amicta; assembly: GCA_029282125.1. Taxonomy (NCBI): domain Eukaryota; kingdom Fungi; phylum Basidiomycota; class Agaricomycetes; order Agaricales; family Mycenaceae; genus Mycena; species Mycena amicta. The sequence goes on along the minus strand of JARIHP010000004.1, from coordinate 353,229 downwards.
ACAAACAGTCGGGTTGTATACGAGCTCGTGCGGTCGTGCGCATGCCGGTTCTTGTGAGGTTGATGCAAATTTGATGAGCTTGTTCGTGAGGTTGCGTTAGCCGAGGACAGCTTTCGTGAGGTTGAACGCGTGTGTGAACCGAATCATCCTGTGACATCTCATCACACTGTCCGATCCGTGATGCAATCAATTCCGCCGACGCCGGCATCCTGTTTTGTTTTGACAATATACCTTAGCCTAACCTTAACTAACCGAACCCTAACCAACCTAACCACTAACACTAACCCCCAGTGAAAAATCCGTCGGAGCGGATTGGGCTAGGTCGTGGTAGAAGGGATCAGTCGGTGAAATCGGGCTACATCGAATCAGATTGTATTGCCGCTCTTTGAGAATAACCTAGGCGGGCTCAAGCGCTCAAGCTAGCACTCCCTTATTCGATTCCTCACTAGCTCCGCCTAAGTCCGTCAACGCTTCAACGAGAAAAAAATCGCTAAGTCCATCGTTCGCGTGCTGTGACTCGCTTTCTCCACTACTACCATGACCAGCAACGACCCCGGCCGTCCACGCTCCTTGCAAGCACCCACACCTCCTCCTCATACTTCCCTGCGCCCTCGCCCATTCTCTCTCCCCCTCAAATGACAAAATCTGTCCTGTGAGAGGACCTCTGGGAGGCTGAGCCAGGTGCGTCGTCCGTTGTTTCACCTCGCCCGACGCCTCTAAAGCATACAATGCAGTCGTTGATATCAAGCACCTCGACAACGAAGCAGCACCCTCTACCTTGACCTCGGCGCCTCCACTGGCTTCGACATCGACATCGACATCCGCCTCAGCTACAACATTCGCTTCTGCATCAGCTCCATTGAATCCGCACCCGTCCGAGTCGCCACGCCGCCTACTTGCGCCCCTCAATCCCCCTCCTGCGCAGCCGGCTCGTTGGCATTTGACGACCCCTTGTAGGTGCCTCGACATCTTCGCAGATTTGTGCTAATGAAATTCGACAGCGCCCTTCGGGTCGCATGGACGTAGAGACACTGGAGGAGAAGCAACCTCGTTCTGAATGCTACTGCTGCGAAGAAGGGTGCGTGTCTTTTTGTTTGGTTCTCGCTCATCTGACTCGAATCTCCGAAGAAAACAACAAGACTGTTCGCAAGTCTCGCGAATGGACACCGTTTCATTCGCTGACTGTAGTGATTATTGCAGTGATGACTACCGCGCCGCGCATGGGCGTGCGTCGACGAACATGCAGCTTCCGGAGACGGTTCCGGCGAAATTCAAGGTGCGCCAGTGTCATTCAATTCCATTCGCTGTGTGTCTAACGAGCTACAGGTGTACAAAGAGCGCAGTGCAGCAGCAAAGAGGCAGCGCTGGTGGCGCAGGTGGTGGCCTAATTCGAGAGGTACACCGACAACGACGAGCTGGAGCTGAAGCTGGAGCTGGAGTTGGTGGGATGGCCGGAGCGTGGGCAGGAGCGTGGGCAGCGGGGCAGCGGGCAGGGTAGCGGGCAGCAAGCAGGGTGGCGGGCGGGATGTAACTAGCCAGTGCAGTACATACCGATGCAATCCAATGTGCTTCCCTCTAAACCAAGTGCATTCCAATCCAATACGATGGCATTCATTTTAAACCTAAGAAAATCGGAGTGCATCGGGCTAAGTGCTAATTTTCGGATGGCATCGAACTGTCCTTTACGATACGATCTAGTTCGACCTGCTCCGACGGATTGCTCACTGGGACTAACCACTAACCAACCTAACTCTAACCAAACTAACCACTAACCTAACCTAACATCTTAACAATTTGACAAGGGAGTGCGGTCGCTCCGCTCCCGCTCCGGTCCGGCCCGCGAGAGCAGTGCAATTGACGTCATGCCGAGAGCGAGTTTGACATCCGAGGTAAGCTCTTTTAGAGAAAGGTAATCCCACCTGTCAATTGAATGGGAGGGCGACACCGAAAACCGGTAAGCGCACGACCGCACGAGGAGCGTACCCACCCCAAACAGTCCGAGACCAGAGGAATCTCGGACCTCCGTTCGTCCATAGCACTACGTCGTCCTTGTCCGGATTGGAGCTCTAGTTCCTCGACGTAAACTGACAACAGTCCGCGTCAATCTTTCGGATTCTTTCCCCGCTCGAGGTACGATTTCAGCACTAGCTGCCAGTATTTCCGGTGTGTAGCGGGATTCTCCTCTCATATCAGGCTCCGACGCTATCTTTCACGACACGGCCAGGCTCCGAATCGCACATTCTGTCCTCAGTGATGGCGTATGGCGGAGTTCGGGAGTCGGACGCGACCTTGTCGGAGGCAGACGCGCTCGTTCCGAGCTGCACCGTTGATTTCGGTCGGGAGAGAGAACATCCAATGAGAACTCGGAGGCTTGATTTTTGCACTCGGCGGCTCGCAAGATACACGAAACCTCAATCATCGACCTCCTTCCGACTCTTGCGCACTCTCGCTGTTCCCGTATTAACAGGTCTCGTCGTGGACAACCTCGAACGCCACTTCTTCCCCGAAGTATCGGCCACTTGCACTCCAACCGCCAACAGGCTCTCCGCGATGCGCACCCAGGCGCTCTTGGCGATTTCGCGTCTGGCATTAATTATAAATTGGGCACCGGAAATGGTAGTTACGCACTCGTTCGTTGGCCAAGCGACGGCTGGCGAACTGAGCTGGATATCTTGCAAAGCGGGAGTACATCCTCTGAGTTGTTTGGCGAAGGTAGCGAAGAAGTCGTCCAATATGGGTGTGTATTCTTTGTTCCTACGAGCAGTGTCAGTCGTCGGAAAGGCGCGGAAGCATTGAAACGAACCCGGCGTCGCCAGGAAGGATGAACTTGATAGTCGTGAGCAACTGAGCTGGGTTTTGTGGGTTGAAGAGAGTAGAAGCCAAACGTCCATCCTTCGAAAGACGTTAGAGCAGAAGTGGGGTAAACAAATCAATAACGACTGACGAGGAGCAGATGCATTTGGTTCCGATACAGAAGCGTCAGCTGGGTGAGATTGGGGCACAGGTCCAAAACAGACGTATTGCGTGTCGTTCGCGTGCTAGCGTTGGACCCGGCGGTGGGCGAGGATAGCTTTGAGAGGGCAGCGATGGATATGCAGAGGGTGGTCAGGCGATCGCCGTGGGATGCCAAGAAGCTATAGCACAAAACGTTCGAAACGATCGTGAGGTGGCGCAGCGACGGAAGTCTACGAGAAACACTGAGCATTGGAACTTGGAAGCTAGGAGTACGCACGTCATCTTCGAAAGGGCCTCGAAGAAGCTCTTGTGCGCGTCCCACACAAACAAATCCTCCAAGTTTGGCAACGCAGCTACCCGAGCTTCCGTATCGTCGTCACAGACGAATACACCCTCCGCATGCGACCTCCAGCTGAGCGTCCGAAGCTCAACGAAGGCGACGAAGCCTCCAGCCGTAGCGCGATTGACGTCCCGAGTGGACCGGAGAGCCACCTCGATCGACAAGTCGCGGAGAGTTGCGCCAGCTGTTTGACCGAGCAGCGTCAATTCGTGCCAAGTGATTGCAAGGTCGTTGAGCGACGACGACAGATAAAAGGTTAAATCCAAGTCACTGGGCCTCCGACAAGCGAAGGATACCAAGCTCACGAGCTTTGACGCACTGCGCAGGATGTCGCGCATGTCGTTGTCGTACTCCGAAACGCTGGGCTGCGCGAGGTTGGGGAGCGTGGATGACGAGTAGTTCGGGACGTAGAAGCGATGGAGGTTGAGGACTTGGATATGCGCACCGTACGCCGGCGTAGCGACCAGGGTGCGCGCAAGTCGGGATGCAGATCGGCGGCTTTGGATCGACACGTTCTCGTACAAATGCGGTCGCCCGACGCGCTACGAGGAATCAGCGGAAGGATCAGGAATCATGACTCGGCACATACAAGAAATCGCTTGGAAACAAGTAGTAGCTTGTAGGATTGAGTCCTGGGAGGGTGGAGTACGAATTGAAGGATATGAGACCAGACGCTGTCCTGAACTTGTGGCGTGCTGGAGTGCATGGGGACGAAGTGAGGGTCGAGGGACGGCGCAATATCTACACTCGGCAACGTTTGCCGCTCCCAGGATGGTTTGATTGAATCGCTGCAATCAATTACATGAGAATTCCGATTGAGACTTGGGCCTACCGTAGAGTGGAATTATACTTGAGCACAATGTTACGGTTGGTGTTTTTAAGTTCGGTCTCGATCTCGCTCTCGTCCGACAGAGATCGAATTTTTCTCTTGATCTGGATTACTTGCAACGGGCAGGCCGTGAACGTGTTGAACGCAGTTTTAGCGTGATAATCGTGTTTGACGACGATGGTGGTCAGGCGGAGACTGGCTATGATAGGTTTGGAGATCATTTCGTTCCGTGCAGACCCAATCGACATATTGCTGAGGTCAATGGTCGTCTGGTGCGAGCTAGGGTCAACAATACGCGACGCCGAAATCGTGGATACAACGCACCAGACGATCCCACTCAGGAATGACTGCGACGAGGCCCTCCGCGAGCTTCGAGATCGCTTTGTTGTTTTTGCAGCCGTCGTCATCCAGAATGAGCTTGGTGGGATTGATGTGGGTGAATCCTTTGCACAAGCCGTCGGTGGTGTCCAGCGCGAACATGTTGAGGGAAAGGAAGAGGTCCGTCACGTTCGGCGAGCACTTGAGGATCGTCTGCATCGGCGCGCCGTACCCGCCCTCCACCCGCAGCTTCTTTATGAATCGACCCAGCTCTCCGTTTTTGCTGAGCACGCCTGCGAGGGCTTTGGCTTGAGCCTTGGAGCGGATGACAACGACATTATACAGCAGCGGGGTGGCCACGCGGAGCCAAGACTTGCAGACGAGAAGGTAGGCGGATGTGGACTCGGAGAAGTTTGCGAAGGGTGAAGAGTGTGCGCAGGATTCGGTGAATACGTCGTCGTCGACCGTTAAGGCCGGGGAGAGAATTTCGGAGATGATTTCGTCGGGGAGGGAGGTGTCAGCCATGGCTGTGGCAAAGTTACACGGAGATACAGGGATTCAATATCGACGCACCGCTCTAAGTCTGACTCTCGAGTGCCACCGGGCGAACAGGGCTGAGACTCTTCGAGTCACAGGGGGAAAGTGAGGAGAGAAGAGGCTATCGACGGGTGCGCTAATCTTCAGCCGCGTCGCGTCGATTTTGCGGCGCGACTTGGACGCGCGGGTCAGGAGAGCCAAGGTAATGGCGTTACCGTGACACCAGATTCGGCAATTATTTCTCACCATCATGATGTTTGCAAATCTCCGGCCCGTCCCGGTTAGCACAAATCCGAGCTCAAGTAGTTACTTTTTCTTTATGGTAAGATCAGACAATCGATTCGGGGGATACAACGACTGGTGGAGCCACTCGTATAGGTGTACCATCCTCGAATCGGCACGCGTCGAAGTCCCGGATCTTTCTTTCTATCGTTTGTTCCTCCGTATCCATATCCACCGTCCGCTGACCCAAACCCACGGCTAGACCATCCATCGGCACCGTTTTCCCACTCCTTGTGCGTCTCGAGCAGCGAATGGACACTGTACACGCCCCGGCAACGGCGCACACGTCCAATACACCACGCAGTTCATGCACCGCCACCGCCAGCAGATTCTGTGCCAGCGACTCGTCGAATCGGTCACGGTGGAGAACGTCGAATAGCCAGAGGTCGAGGAGGAGATAGGACGTGCAGAAGGTGAGGAGAAGGAAGAAACTGGGGAGCGGTATTTCGAGTACCGGCGGAAGCTGGTGGGTTGGAGGGAGACCGGAAGAAGTTGTGCCTTCTTCGACTGCGAGCAGGGTACGTGTTTTGTCTTCGACAGACTGTTCCTTCGAGCCATTCCAGCAGCGCGTCAAAGGCCCGAGACAGAGAGTTTGGGAGGATGGAATGCGAACCCGAGGAGCAGAAGTAGATGACGACTGGGATAAGGAGGACGGCGAGGAGGATGCGACGCAAGTGTTGGGTACGTCTTCGGGAGCGCGCCGACATGGTGACAATTTGCAGGTTCTAGAATGTCCATAAGCGCAGGAACACCTTATCGACGGTTTAACGCACGTTCAGAGTCTTCCAACGGATGGTGGTGGTAGGTTAAAAAGGATGGGATGCGCAAGGATGGCAGTTCATCAGGACGGTTTAGCATCTCGGGTGCACAGACGAGCAACGCCGTCGATGACTGCGGGTTCGGATGTGCTGCTCCGGATTCGGTCAGCCGCGACACGCAAGGACCCGTCGGAAGCGGAAATCAGCGGAAGTCCAGGTGAATGTCCCGGTAATATTGACGCTTTCAGGCAGGATCCTAGCCGGCAGACTAGTGGGCTCCGAGTCCTTGTCGTTGCACGGAGCGCCCGTCGTTAGTGGTCGTGGTAAGGTGGGGACATCAGCTTAGTCATCTGGATCAGTCACGCTAACGAGTTACGCCTTCTTTTTCCTTCGACCACGACTCGGAGTTCGCTGAAGCTCGTGAAGCTCCTTCGGGCGACTTCAAGCACTCCTAGCCCTCTTGTCCCCGGGACGTCCTCAAATCGACGGTGACGCGGATTCCATCTCACTCAAGTTCTTGGCGCTGGCGGCTGGACCGTACGCAAAACGACTCGGAGGACGCCAATGCTTCCGTGCCTGCTGTGCATCTTCAAATGTCAACTCTGTATATCCAAGCTTCACGGCGTCCACCCTTTCTGACGCCGAACGTTGCCACGGTTGACCGCCTACCCAAGCAATAATTGTGTCGCAGGCCATACACGAGGCTCCCGTTGTGCTTCATGCGGAGATTTGGTATTAATAATTGCTTTCATCCTCAGGATTCGCTTGCTCTACCACCGGCCAAACTCTGGGAAGAGCTACTCCGATTGCGAAGCTATTGGCAAGTCTTTCGAGAATTTTCCGCCTCAAGACCGTCTATCCTCTATCGTGATCACTTCCAAACCTTAGCTCATTGTTACGCGCCTACCAACCAGTCCCGGGTGCTCCCTGGCATCCGCATCCCGTCATCGAAGTGCATCCATCTGGAGTGATAGGCGGATTTATCTGTTCGAAACAGACCCGGGACATAGGTCGGAACAGTCACCATTTTTTCTTCCTCGACTCTTCTATCTGACACCTCTTATGTATGTGGAACCACATTATATTCTGGATAATACATCCTAGTACTCTCCCGTCGTCGCATGGCAAGTCCCTCGGGAGTCCGATCTAATCGGTCCAGAACATAACAAACGGTTGTATTTGGCGAGGAGCGCAATGACCCCGCCCGACTTACCACCCGGAGAAATGCATTTAGGCACACGTGTTAGGTTGTGTGGGACTCATGTACAAACTAGCTCTTGAGGGCTCAAAACTCCCCCGAAGGTTCGTTTATCATCGCCGCTAGCCAATACCCACTAACACTCCGGTCTCCCTGGTCCAGTCGCGAGGGAGATTGTCTTCGCGTTCCAGCGTTCCAGCCCACGTCCGTAGGACGAGAGATTTGCGCAAGGCTTTCGAGCCGTATTTTGCCTTGTTCGTTAGGAGGCAGTCGATCGCAAGCCTTCGGTTCATTACTTCCTTCCATCTATTTTTAATTTCAAGCGTACTCAGAGCTTCTTTTTCGCCGACGACGCGGTCGTTCCTCAGGCGCCAGATCAAGTGTGCCGATTCGGATACCATGATCCTGAAGAAGCGTGAGATACCCGCTGCATTTTTGGGCTGCGCCGTCTTCTTCTTGACCATGCCGCATGCCATGATTTCGCCATAGGTGGGTTTGTGTATATGTTTCCCGGTCTTACGTTTCCACAGGTCTCTCACCAGACTCCATATCTCTTCTTGGCCCGGTGCCGAGCACCCGGTCAAGATGTGTGCCATCGAGTCGTTCATGTTACACGCTTTACAGGTCGCCCGATCTTCGAATCCGGAGTAGTTCTCCCAGCGGTCACCCAGAACGTATCCCTCGTGAACCACTAGCCACAGGAATTGCCGGATATTCCTTGAGATGTCCTTGTGTCGGATGGATTTCCAGATTTGCTTGGGCGATGGGGTGACGTCGTCATTGTATTCGACGGCGTCTTGGGCAAAGGTGATGTTTCTATTGGTGTCCCTGCGGTCTAATGCCTCTTCGACACTGGGTTTTTCTGATTCTATTAGCCTCGCAGCCTTGTAGGCTTTGGACTGCGTCATCGCGCTGAGCTTCGCGCCGGGGAGTAGGACTGGGCGGGGAATGGTTGTGTCGATGATGTCGGGCTTGTCTTTGAGGCGTCCCTCATCTGCCAGGCGGTCTGCGGCCTCATTCCCTTCGATCCCACTATGGCCTTTGACCCATTTAAATGAGGTTGGCGCTTTCCTTTCGCGTATTCGGGCGCTTATTGTTTTTATTAGGTTTCCGTTCGCATTTTGTAGGAATCCTTCGTCCTCCCATTTCGGGAGGTGTTTCGTCATGCCGTCGACGAGGTATTTGGAGTCCGATAGTATTTTCAGGGGTACGTCTTTTGGGTTCTTCTCTAACACCTCTTTAACGGCCAGCAGCTCTGCTGTTTGGTTCGACGGAAATAGTTCTTGCGGTATCCTTACTGCGACGTTCCTGTCATCTCCTGGGCCATAGTACGCACCTGCACCGGCTCGAGCGTCTGCGCGGCCGTTGTCTGTCGCCGATCCATCGGTGTATACGATGATGGTTTCCTCATCGGGTTCTGGCTCTATCCTCGTGTCTGGTGCGGTCTCTGCGCTGGCGAGGCCGTTTGTATATATGCGGAACACGTCGGCGAGGTGGCCGTGAGTTGTTATTTTGGTGTCGAATAGCTTCTCACCGTCTTCCAGGGTTTGCTCTGGAATGTCCTGCTCCCAGTCCTCCGGCTGGGGTTGCAGGGGGTTCCATTTGTCTTCGAGAGAGTTCAGAAGTCGTTTGGCCTTCAAGAAGCATTTGTGGGGGTTCTCGCAGCGTGGAGTGACCGCGCGCGTTTCTTTGCAGTCATCGCATGAGCAGTTTGCTCTCGGCTTGTGGGTCGCGCTTCCAAGGACTCGGGCCAACGCCTCCGCATCTTTCACCGCGCGGATCCTATGGTGCTCACGGAGACACCGAGTCTCCTTCCCAACGTTGAAGATACTCCGTGTTGCGCGGGACTTTATGTGGTACCAGATGGGCATTTCACGCATTATGTCTCGGGAGACTGCTAATGCTTCTAGTTTCACGTCGTGTTTCCTCGCGACTTTCAGCATATTTGCAAGGTCCCTCGGCAGCATCGCCCGCTTGCTAACGTTCCAACATTGCAGGAAGAAGCAGGTGCGTAGTTCTATGTCTACGACGTCGTTATCTTTTCCAACTGTGTTTAGCGCGAGGAGTTCGTCCGCTGCAAACGCCCATAGTGGCCGCTGTGGTCCGAAATTTAAGTACGACTTAAGCCACATCGTCGCTATGGCTTCGTTTCTCGCCACTATGTCTAGGAGATTTCTTCCGCCTTGTTCAATGGGTGAGTACACAGTTTCTTTATTCACCGTGATAAGTTTCTTATCATTCCATAGGAATTGGCGTATTCGGCGTTCGAGTTTCCTTTCAATAATCGCTGGCATCCCTTGTACAACTGCGAGGTATTGGGACATTCCACCGACAACCATCATAATAATTAGTCTTCGGCCTTCCATGGTCGGGTTGCCTTTCTCCCACTGTTCGAGCGCTCGGTCAATTTTCTCTAGGATTTGGTTCCATGTGTTGATCTCTTCGATTAGGTTCCCGATCCACGCTCCGAGTGAGCGTACCGGCTCTCCATCGCGGGCTACTTTGGCGTTATCGGGGAACTTTGTTCCATCCACGCCGTTAACGCAGCGGGTTCGCGCGGCGCTCTCGCGATATTCTGGTTTGCCGTACGGGACTATTTCAGTCTTCCCAATGTTGAATTTTGCTCCAGATGCCATGCACCATTCGTCGAGAATGGCCTGAAGGGTCGCGAAATCGTCATCTCTGTTTAGGTACACCAGTGTATCGTCTGCAAATAGGGTTGCGATTACTCTGTCTGTTACTTCTTTTAGTTGGAAGCCTTTGAGATCGGATTGGCGGAGCGCAGCGGCCAGGAGTTCAATTGCCAGGTCTAAAAGTAGACAGGACAAGGGGTCGCCTTGTCTCACGCCGCGGCCCACCTTGAACGGGCGTGAGCTTCTGGTGCCGTTTACCATGACGAATGTTGATGCATCTTCGTAAAGAGATTTAACACAGTTGACGAACTCCGGTGGAATTCCGAAGGCTTCTAGCACTCTCCAGAGGTAGTTGTGTTCAATTTTGTCATATGCTTTTTCTTGGTCTAGCGCGACGATTACTCCGTTCGTCTCCGTTGCCTCGCCGAGTTCAATGATGCGTTTTGTTAGCCAAATCTGGTCTTGGATTTTCCTTCCTGGGACAAAGCCGGCTTGCGCGGGATGTATGAGATCGGGAGCAACTTTCGCAAGTTTTATTGTTAGCGCTTTGGTGAAGATTTTGTAGTCTGTGTTCAGCAGGGAGATGGGTCTGTAGTTCGCGATGTCTGTGGGATCGTTCTTCTTGTAAAGTGGAGCCATCCAGCTTTCGGCGAATTTGGTTCCGCGTACCATCCCGTGTTCTTCGATATCGTTGTAGACCGCTTGTAGCACTCCGATAATGTCAAAGGTTGGCTTGTTTTGGGATTTCGCTGTCACATGCCGAGATTGGAGTGTCTTCCAGACTTCATATGGAATGCCGTCTAGCCCAGGCGCCTTTTTGTTTGCTGACAATTTCAGTGCCGCTTCAACGTCCTCGCGGGTTAGTTTCTTACGAAGCATTTGCTTCTGATCTTCGGAGGTGGTTCTCTCGACTCGTCCGAGCACCGATTGGATGGCGGCCTCTCTGGTTTCCTTTGACGCTTCTCGACCTTCGTATTGCAGCTTATTGTGATGGCTTCGTGCTATATCTGCCATCTTTTTGGGGTTAGTCTCGTACTTCGCGTCTGAGGTGTCTTCTGGGTCGGCGTCGGGTTTGAGAAGTCTCCGAATCGTCTCTTTTGGCTTCCTTGGTTTATTCTGCTGCGTCCAGTATGAGCCAATTAATTCACCCTCAAGCCTGTTTCTCAGTAACGTTGACATGCGGCTGTCTCCGTGTCTCTTGATTTGTGCGGCTGCTAGTTTCTCGGTCAGGATTGCTGCCGTCACAAGTTTCTCGCTTTCCGAGATATTCTCGTCGTTGAGCACATCGTTCAGCTGGCCTTCCAACTTGGTTATTTCTTTCTCCGCCAGTGGGATGACAATTTTGGCTCGTTCTCGTGCTTTCTCCCGGATTTTTGACTTGAACTTGGTCCATGCTGTTTGAATGTTGTGTTGCGGGTCTCGCTCTCTGTCTCTCAGCGTTGCGATTTCCTGCTCAAGCTCAATTCCTTCGTTGAGGATGAAGTTTCTCAGTTCCTTGTCTTTGCTCAACTTCGGGGGCCATGACCAGCGTCCAGGACCGGCCGCCGGTACATTCGCGTGCGATAGGCGGACCGAGACCATCTTGTGGTCGGTTTTTATGCCGGTCATTTTTATGTTCCATTCGTATGTGTCCACCATAAGCGAGGACTTTACATACCATCTGTCGATACGCGAGTGGGATGACTTCCCGTCTCTGCGTGTCTGCGTGTATGTGTATGCTTTTCTGTCTGGGAATGTTTGTCTCCATCCATCGACGAGTTTGAGGCGTGTTTTTAGCTTGTCAAAGCTCAATACGCAGGATGACGTGTCAGGGTGGGCGGGTAGTCTGTCAGCGCCGTCTTCAACAAAATTTGTGTCGCCTCCCAAGAAATGCGGCTCAAGGTTTGGGTTTTTCTCGAAGAATTCATCCAGTTTGGTCCAGAACGCGGCATTCTCTGATGGGACGTTTGGCGCGTATACGCCAAGGACGCGTACCGGTTCAGCGTGAGTTTGGATTTCCAGTAGAAGGGCTCTCCCTGGAACGATGACAGTCTCTATCAGGTTATCTGTTTTGTGCAAGTCCTTGTTCACGACTATTGCGTATAAAGTCATTCTTCATTGTTTAATAAGAAATACTCAAATATCATCTGTTTTCCAATGCTCAATGTTGAAACTCGCTCACTTTGCCAAAGCTCAACGCTCAAACTGAAATCCAGGTTATATGTCAGAACTGAACACTCAAACTGAAATCTGACCTGCTGAATGCTCAAACCACAAATTTGGTTTGCTGAATCCCGGCACCACGGAGAGTGGCCGATCATCATACTGCCTCCGCCTAAGATCAACGGCCATCGAATGTATCAAATGGCAACGCTCGGCGGTCGGCAACTGCAAATAATGCAATCTGGAGCCGGTGAGTAAGGGAAATTAATTTGGAGATGAATCCAGCCATTCCCTGCTTTTCTTTTGCTTTTTTCTGGCCTGATTCGAACTTTTGCGCGCCAAGATATCGCGGACATGTGATCTGTCAATTCAACAAGTCTTTGAAGCTTCAAGCTCTACTATTCATATGTTGTTTACTCCGTCTCCCTGGGCTTTATGTATGGCTGGAGCGAGTGTGCGATGCACGTCGACCGGGTCACCGAATCGTGCAGCATTGACTGAGTCGCTGAGTCGGGACGTTTTGTTCCAAGCCGCGCTTCCCGTTTAGGACCTTGGCTATGAGGTAGGGAGTCGCTGGGATAAGTGCGTTGCGAATGTGTTTGGTACGCTGGCTCACCTCTGGTTAGACTGGAGTAAACCATTGTTTTAAACCTGATTATTTTGTTTAAAAACCATAGCACAACCAAAATTCATTATGAAGCTAAAAGAGAGTAGGATAGAGGATACGAACATAGGCCAAGGCATGCAACCAAAGAGATATTACATCATCATCACCAGAGAGCCCAATAAGAGGAGAAAAGCGCTCATAGAGCGCAGCTGCCTCGTCAGCTGTAAGAGTACCAGGAGGAGGCTCGACGATAACCTGGCTCAAATCAGCAGGAGGACCCTGGCGCCCGATCCAAGACGATGCACCCTCGCTGTTCGGGTTGTTAGAGCGTTGAGAGTGAAGGATGTTCTCGTCGCGGAATTCTTGCCAGTCAATCCCGTACGCTTCGAGCTCTTCCTCCCCTAAACCTTCTTCCTCGGCCGGGAGTTGATCACCACGCACGCCATTCACAAACATGTCGAACACAAACATATCAGTGGGTGAACGGTTAGGTCCACGACGGATTTGAATGCGATGTTGGTTCCATGTCTGTGCAAAGAATGCAAGCTGCGAGTTGATAGTGGCGAGGAAGAGGAATTGAAGAAGCCAGATGTGGTTGACGTTATTAATGTCAAACCCATAGCGGAGTTCAAGGAGTTGGAAGAGCTGGTACCAGGCATCCAGAACCTGAGCGGTAACATCGACCCAGAGCCGCTCAATGCGGATGTTGTGGACGCTTCTGCATTGACATAAGAAATCACCACGATTTGAAAGCAATGTAGCAAAGTACCTGCCCCAGATGTATGAACCGCGACCAATCCCTCGGTGTATTTCCATCCATGCAGCGAGATGTAGGTTCTCTCCGCCGTGGTCGCCTCGCATCCGAGACGGAACACCATAGACCCGGGCAGCATCCAGGAAAAGCTCGAGAACCGTCCCAGCCCTGTTATTATTACTTGCGCGGAGGCCTGTGATGAGTCGCGAGTAGCCATCGATGAATCCGTGGATGACAATTCCCCAGCGTATGAGGCCTTCATATCGTTAGAAGAGATCTACCAACAGGGAATAGCACTGACCATGTTGACCGTCATGATGCCACAAGGAATTTGGTCCAAGTACACGGTACTCTCGGCGGCGGATACGGATGCGCTCGAAAATGCGACGGACAGGGTCAATACGGAGAAGTGACTGTCGAATTCGCTCTTGAGGCAAACGGTGGCCAAGAACTCGCAGCATGCCATGAAGCATCCGCAGACCAGCCCGTCGATAATGTGCGCGGAGGGAGAGTATCGTCGCATCTAGTTCCTCATTGCATATAGATGACACAGGCCCAGTATAAGAAGTCGGAGATGCGGCCTGAATCTCTGCAGGAATTTGGTCGAGCGGAGGAATTGGAAGATTTGGGTCAATGATATCTTCTGGCTCTTCGTTTTCACCGTCAGCCAAGGTATCTGCATGCTCGCCAAGATCGTGAGCAGACCCGAGGTCTTCATCGTCCGATAAGAATGGTGCCGGCCTGGTAAGGGCAGGAACTCTCTCCTGGGGCTGCACGATCCCCGCGTCCAACAACGCATTACGAACGGTTGTCCGACTGACGCCAAGGAAGCGGACAAGTCCAGCAGTGGACCGCTGTGCATAGGCCCAACGGAGGAATTGGGGATCTATGACAATCCGTGGACGACCCCTTCCTCCGGTTTGCACATGCTGTACAAGCTGGGGTCGTCCGTGATGTGAGGCGTCAACACTTGCTCGGTAGGTGGCGCGAAGATCCTCCAGCATTATGGCCATGTTTTGCTGCAGAGTGGCAAACTCCCCGGCCTCAAATACCTCGGAGTGCTGAACAGAAAAGTTAGAGCGTTATTATCTTCCTGCTCAAAGCGCGTACTGTAGTAGCCATGTCGACAAATGTCGTGAGATCGTCTCCGAGTCTCTCGATGACAACAGCGTCGGTGGGATTTTGAACGATATCATGTACTGCGGCCTCGTAGCGTTGATAGTGGGTCCGAAATGCATCAAGGAGGGCATCGCGAGCAAAATTGGGGAGCGGCCCAGGAGCAGCCATCGATGTTAATCGCAAGATCGGCTAGATCAATCGCGTGTGGGTCACGTCAGGTGGCTGCGTCACAGTGGCACTCTTTGTTCTCTTCGTCGATGGCAGGCGCGTTATCAATGCTTTTTGTTGCACAAAGTCTCTTAACTATACTTGCAGATGACGGGGCAACCACAATAAGTTGCTCCGTCGTCCTGAAGTTGCAATCTGGCTCCACGACCCATCACCTCATTCGCAATATTTCCATCGACACTGGCTTTCTTCGAAGCGGCGCCACGAGTGGTGTCTTACGGTTGACATTCCCCGCTCTCTGGAGCTCTCTCAAATTGCGTGCGCAGGACGACACAAAGGCTCTCTTGCCCTCTGTCCTAGCAGCAGCGGTGCTCAACAAGGACCATGCCAGCATTCTCGTTGCTACTACAAGGAGCCTCATCTTCGACGATCATCTTTATCAACAGGCAGAGAACGCATACCGTGTTCTGGGTCCACTTTCATCGTTCTCCCTCGAATGGGAGCACCACATTCCTTCCGACCGCTTCCACGAAACGACTGATATCTTTGGCATCTCCAATGAATGTGCCTCCAACCATACTTTTGTGAACGTCTGGGAGGACGCAGACGTTCATATCCGCACTCATTTTGCTCTTATCCTTCATATTTCCCCGGGCCCTCACACGGAACTCCATAATCCCGCCTTCCTCGAAATGAATCATACTCCTGCCTCCCCTGCCCTGAACACGCATATATTCTCTTCTCCTCCTCCCTGGCGTCTACCAACCCAATCGCCCCAATGCATCTCCTCTCAGGACACGCGTGAGCCGATCTCCAGTCCGGCCTCTCCCAGTCCATCCACTCGCTTGCCTCCACCTGCTCGTCCAACGCCATCCACTTGTTCACCTCCATCTTCCCCTTCCACAACCTACCAGGACAGTGTTGTGGACGAGATCCTGTTGTCCTCCTTCAATGCGACTGACGCAGCCTTCCTCAAAGCGAGAGCCATTGGGCTGAAAGGCTCTCGCAAGACTGGGCTCACCGCATTGGCCGGGCACTTCTATGCTATGCAGAAGATTCTCTGTAGCGTGCTCGGCACCCAGGGAAGCATAACACTCCAGAATGGAATGTGCCTGGATCGCAGACAAATCCTGGCACGATTTGGCTGGCAGGCAAATACCTTCAGCAACAAGATTGCGGTTTACGCCAAGGGGAAGGAAATTTCATTGCGCATGTGGACGGCCGAAATTCCAAGTACGTTCTCATATCTCACTATCGCACTTTCTAATTTGGAACGCAGAGCCTACCGATGGCTCTCAATACATACTCTATACCCACTTCGAAGGTGTTCGGTATCTCTGGCACTCCGTCAACGTAGAAAGATCGGGGACTCTGGATCGCCGACGCAGCACCAACAACTGCCCCGCCGACTGGGCTGCCCGGCTCTCTGAACGCCATATATCCGGCACGCTTCTACGAGATATAAAACCTTTCACCGTTGCTGCTCCTTGATTCATTGCGGTTATTCTATGGGCCGATAATCCTTACTGTCTATTAACTACACGATAGCGACATTCGAGTACATACTTACGATACATACTCTACTATACATACATATTGCTCTCTAATATCAAGCGCTCCGTCGAGGTCGCATTACCATCTGGCCGACTCTTCCAGCTCTTGCACAATCGACGCTCTCGACACCCTGCTGTTCTCGTTCCCCATCCTTCTCCGGAATTTGGACGACCCAAGGCTTGCTACCGCCCTTGGCATGCTCTCGATCCGCCCATTCGCGTTGTTCGCGCGCAGTAGCAGTCGTCCTCGGTGCAACGGCGGGAACGGGAACGGGGGCAGCTTGCCAGTGGGCTAGCAGAGCATCTGCAGCTCGACTCTGTTCCTGTGCAGCATGTACACAGATCGAGCAACGGCAATGGTACAGCGGGGCACATGCCTCGCGCCAGACCTACAAGTCAATGGTGTCAGTAAAAGAGAATAACGAAGATCATTAGACGAAAACCCACCTGTCGCAGAGCCTCGAGACTATACATCGGAAGATGCGCGATCGTTTCGGGCACATACGCAATCGAATGAAGGAGGCGGGCGGGTTCTGCACTGGGTCGGCGGCAATGGCGGGGGTCGACTCTTGAAATCGACCGACTTTGGTTCTTTCGAGTACCACTCGCCAGGCGGAGGAGGGCTTGGTGTCCTCCTCAGCGTCGATGTCGACAACACCGGCGACTCTGTCTTCCCGGGTGGTGTCCCACTGCCACCGGACGATGTATCTTCTTCCGTCCGTCTTCTCCTCCGTATTTCCTCCTGGGCTTCTGCTCTCGCATTCCCCTCCGTTCGCTCCAATCGACACCCTCAAACCACACACCCTCTTCCTCTCGCAGCTCCCGAACGACATCTTCGAGCGACATCCGCGCCGCCCGTATCACAGGATCTACGACCTTCTTCTCCTCCAGGTCCATTTCCCCGCATCCAAGGCGCATTCCATTACGAGTCGCCTGACGACATTCCGCATCGGCGGCAGAAGCACTGTACGTGCGCAGTATGTGCGACGTCTGTGAGCAAGGCCGTCGGTACGGGCGGACTGTTCCCGGATGTCTTGCGGGTGCTCGTGTCGGTGCAGCGGGAGGAGACGGCGGAGGAGAGATTGTCCATGGTACGGGATGGGTCGCACATATGCCGATATCGGGAAGTTCTGTAACGATCAAGTCAGCAAAAGCAGAAAACGAGCAAACAAAGAACAACTCACCGCCCCCTTTGACTCTAACCAAATAATACACATCCGCCGGCGTCACCCTGCCATCCAAGATCCTCCCCCACGCCCAATCGCCCAACGCAAGCTTACGGACATTCATTCCTGCTCGACAGCCATCTCGATCTCCAAATCGAGCTCCTCGGAGTCGGAATAGTCCTCTCACTAGCCGTTCAACGGCGATTCAGACCCCGCCCATTGTCGCGGCTGTTCTTCCGGTTCTGCCAATTGCATCAGATCCAGCTTGTCGAGGTCGAGTTGGCCGTTTTCGAGCGGCGGCCAGCTAGCGGGGCCAAGGTTTGCGTTTACGGAGGTCTTTTGGGTCGCTGTTGCTTCGGGCGACGGACTGCGTTCGCGTTGGGTCGATGGAACTCAGGCTCTCCCTCGCCTTCCCAGCCTCGCGCAGCAAGATCCATCCCCATCATCTCGCTCCATTTCGTGTGCCCGTAACCAGCCGCGCTCTTCCGCCTGCTGCAATACACCGCCGATATTGCCCTCCCCAAACTCGACGTACATCCGCAGCATGTCGCGGACAGTGCTGTCGATGGCGCTGAACGTGGCGACGCGTTGACCGAGGCCGAGGGTGCTTGTAGGTTCGCGATGAGTGCCGACAGACCAATCCAGGCTTGACACCGACGGCAAAAGGGCGACCTTGCTGCATGGTCTCCCTATCACTCTGCGCGACACGGTCTGCAGATGGCCCAGGCATACCCAAACACCATTATGCTCTCGTCTCCTTTGGTGTGGAAGTGTCTGTATGGGGTGGCAGCTGCCGAGGCCGAGTTGGAATGCGAGTGCGGAGGAATGACCCATGCCGGGGGTCGAAGAGGTTGATTGTGGCGCGCCAGAACTGGTGTTCCTCGACTGGTACTGTTAGCTGAGTAGAGGAGAAAGATGGATACTCACGGGCTAGACACCATTTGGGACACACCCGCATGAACTTTTGAGCACGCGGAAATCGCGGGCGACAAGGTAGACCTGTCGCTCATTGTAGCCCGGCTGGCGAGTGGTGACGGTGTATGGGGAAGTCCAGCTGATAGGAAGGGTGCCGGTGTCTGAGACGAGCTTGAGGTAGCATGTCGCAACGAGTCTGAAGATGGGTGAGTATAGGGTGATCCGAGCCAGATGTCCACCAAAGTGTGTCGACGCATGGACAGCGTCTACAGCAGTAGCACGAAAAGAAAGAGAGGAAGACGTGCCACGACGTGAGCGCAAGCGCCGGCAGTCTCGACGACGAAGATCACCACACAATCAACAAAGGACGCGAAAAAAGACAAGAGACAAGGCAAGAGAACGATAGGGAGTGAGGAGAGGATGCTGGGACCAGGAGGAACCATGTATGGAGGGAAGAAAGGACTGGATTCGCACCGTATGAGGTCTGCGGGTAGCTGGGCCCAAGACCGCAGCGCTTTGCCCTTGTATCCCATGCTCCTGGACGCTGGGGTCGTCGTACTTGTATCGGTTGTCGTCGTTATCGTGTTGCTGGGGGCATGAGAGTCGTGGGGGCGGTTGTCGTCGACGGCTGTGGAGCTCTTCACCGCCTTACTCAGCATCGAGCTCGGTCCTGTCGTCGGCGTCTACGCCTCGTCCACAGAGCGCATTGGACGGGTGGGCACACTCTGTAAGCAGTTTGAAGTGATATGGAGGTGGTTGAGCAAGAGGACGCCGGCGGACTTTTCACCACCGTCGTGTGTCGAGAATTATACTTGAAGAAACATTAGAGGCGTTTAGGCATAAGGACGGAGGAGACACACCTCAAATCCCGGCTCAATTCAGCTTCTCAAGACCCATAGTCCCACCCTAGGCCGTTCCCACTCTTTCCACTGCCACCATGTCTCTCAATCGATATTGAGTCCCAGAGAGTCATCCCCACATTCTCGGGTCGGGTCGACGGAAAGCAGGCAGCGAGTCGCACAGCACTGCATTTGAGAAGCGAAGAATTCTTCGCAGTTTCGTGGTTAGAGTGTCCGGGCAAGACAGAGGAGGAGATGGAGGGCGAGACGAAGTGGAGCGACTCCGAGTCGGGCCGAGTCGCGTTCACGTGGCTCGTCACTTGTTGATCTCGCCACTCACGATGCCTGAGCAACGCGAGTGTGTAGCGCACGCACTCACAATCCAATGGGGCCTGGAAGACGCCATTCGGGCTGGCTACGACCTCACTGTTCGCGCTCTCTTCTACGATGCAACGGACAAAGAGGCCCCGCGAGTCAAAGCCAAAGAGGGCCTCGCAATCGACCTCCCGTCGACCTCAAAAGCGAAACGAGGGCAGCGCTATAACCAAACTCACCTATATCCTGTTGAGCTCGAGGGCGCCCCTCTCTCGACTTTGGTCCTGCGCGCCGTACATGGATATTACCGCGGGATTGTTCTGGATATGACAGTGTTATCGCTCCAGGTGCGTGTATTTTGTCCTGAAAACTCCCTACCTAATACCATTTGCAGCTACAATGGCTTATCCATACTAGTGCACAGTGGTACACGATGGATATGTGGGAAAATGGTGTGTTACAAGTCGCAAAGAAGGTAAGAGGTTCTGCAGTTGTAGGGTACACTACCAATACTCTTCAGGTACGCGGATTCAAAGTTGGCTTAGCCATGGTATTCGACCAGATGGTGCTCGCCTTCGTCAGCAATGATCTTGTCTTTCAGGTTGGTGGGTCTTCCTGGCGAATGAAGATACACACTGATGCGCTTTCCTAGCCCACATGGAGTCACATTCCGTACCGACCTCCGCCAAATGTCTACGAATCACCCAAAGAATACCTTGAGCTACTCGCCGATTGGATAGAAAAGAATTTCTTCGACGAAGATACCCGCAGCAACCAACTCATCGGCGACGCAATGCGTGCAAACCAGGTCAATTTTCAAGGTGTTGGGAAGTACACTGCGGACGAGTTGTGTTTCTTGGCGGGTATGTGTCCGCTGTCTTAACCGGGACGTTCTCATTCAACGTTCGTAGGTATCAGCCCATTTCTCACCAGCCGCCAAGTCTTCGTCAACCCGTCGCGCACCGCCCGACTCATTGTCGCATTTCATGCCTTTGCAACCCGCAGTGAGCAAGATCTGCCGTGAGTCTCGAGTCTGCCGCATTTTGCACCTATTGATTTCGTTTGTAGTAGCCTTCTCCGCCCCGCAATTATGGACGGACTGGTTGCGCCATATGATCGAATGCGTGAGGACTACTTCACAGAATGGATATACATCAACCGGAAGAACACCGTTGAAATCTCACAGCGGATGGGTAAGCTTTATCGTGATTACACAGTGAGTGAGCTCCCTGTCGTCTGTAATTTCTTGCCTCGCTGACTTTACAGGCGAGCGAAAGTGCAGAGCCATTCGATGTATTCGAACCTGCTCTCATTCTCGAGTCCATTGAGGCCCTCGGCCTTGGTCCTCTGATTTTCGGGACAGATGAATGGGCGTCTCTTGGTCGTGCAACACCCGCGCCCAATCCGCTGTCTTCTTTTTACCGACTTCAAGGTTCGCATCTTCTTGTTCTCGGTATGCAACTGCTGAATGATTACCAGACGGTGAACTCGCACCTACACACCTCAAATGTGACCGATACTTTGCTCCTTTGAAACTGTCGACGCTAGAACTTCGCGCTACCCGTCGGATTCCAACATTACTGTTCGAAGGTCCTGAGAAGAAGATCTGGTCTTTGCTTCCGCCGCCGCAAGATGTTGCGTACGATCGTTCCCTAAATATATTTGTTCAGCTGAACGAAGATTCACTAGCATTGCTATTAAGCAACTTGAAGGGCCCAAACGCGAAAAGGAACTCTTTACCCATATCATCCGCAACACGCTCGAGGTCGCCGAAGGACCCCTCGAATATCGCGGCAACGGGCAGCGCATAGCAGTGGGGAAATCGACTCGGTCTGTCGATCTTTTTCTTAAGTGACTAATTACTTACCCTTGCATTCCAGAGTCGCTGCTTGTCGAGGCGATCCACGCTTCTCCGCATACCATACTGAAAAGAATGTCCGCAGTATTGTTCGACACAAGGGTGTGGGTCGCAAGCTTGATTTGAAGCAGGGACTCGACAACAAGGAGAATCGATCCGTCGAGAAGGAGGTGCGGAAGCGCGCTGCGCTGCTCGATGCAGGTTATGAACGACTGGAGAAGAAACGGAAGGCGGAGGAGCATGGGGAAGACGGCGGTGGTGTTATTCCTCCCCCGAAGAAGAAACGACGCAGCGCAGATAAAGTCCTGAGCGGTATCGTGTGAATGTAACAGCCTGAGCTTACCTGTATTCTTCGAGTAATTATACACATGCATGTGCCTGAGCCCCCATGATAAAAAATACCCGTGGATCTACGCTGAAGCGGAAAAAAAAAAACGTGACAGTGTGGTAAATAAATCCCCACTCAAAGCTGCCGGATGATGTCATTATCCGACACCGTTGAGTGGGGACTTTTTATTCCTGAACCGCTCGGATAAAAATCTGAAATAAATTCAGAGAGATTAAGGAACAGGATATAAGACTACTCCCAAATTTCTTAGCTATAGAAGCAATGCGTCCTGGAGAACCTGATGTTTGAGTCAAAATCAAGTCTCTCCCGTCACTGCTCGTCGTCATGAGAAATACTCTGGGGTATGACAACGTACAGGCGCTACCCCACGAGGGTGCAAATGCCATTCATTATTCTTATTACAGTAATATGCTACAGTATACTGGAAATTTATCCTTCCCCGCAACACAGCCATCACATATGCCAAACAAATACAAACCACCAAACACCTGTCATCCCAAAAAGGCAATTTTTGACGATTGAGCCACTAAGTCAGGAGAAGGTCCAGACTGAACCTAAATACACACTGCAAAATACTGATAGGACAAAAGAATAAGAAGATACCACTAACGAAGCTCACATCTACCAACCGTGTTCATTCCTGTCACATTACACCTAATTTGTCGAGTACCACCGACTCTGGCAGATGAAATTTGGTCCTGGTAATAAGCAGCCAATATCTATAAAGTGCAGAGATTTACTCATGATTTTAGAAACATAAGTTCGAGTGTGAACCCGAACGTAAGCGTGAGCCCTTGCCGGAAAGCAGGGTTTTTGAAGCAACGATAAGTTGGGGGTAGATACTTTGGCTGGAGAAGTTGTTACCAGGATGGTAAAGAACAACTCTGTGAGTGTATCTCACCTTAGTAGTATATGCAGCTCACAGAAATAATACTGCATCATGAACGTGTGAGTGCGTGTACACATGCATGCGAGTTAGTGTCTGAGTACAACTAACTTGCACACATCTGGCATCTGAGTACAAGCGTTAACCAAGCAACAATAAGTTGAGGTAGATACTTTGGCCGGAGAAGTTGTTACTAGAGTTATAGAGAAAAGCTCTGCGGGTATACAGCTTACGACTATATGTATGCAGCTTACAGAAATGGTATAGCCAGTCTGTTCTGGCAAGAGTTCTAGACCAAGTTTCAATTTGGCCGGTCATGATCACAATTGTCGATGTCAACGAGTTCAATTCAGTGGGACGAGGTGAGCCATTGGTAAAAAATCAAAGCGAGGTAGGTATTGGCCAGAAAGGAATGAGAGTGGGTATAAAGTGGGTATAAGTAAAAGCGAGTTCACCCGAAAGCAAGAGAGAATGTAGGTAGAGCAAGAAAGCAAGAGAGCGTGGAGAGCGACGAGAAGAACTTGTATATTAATCAAAGAATAGAGTTTCCCCCAATAGCCTCCAATATCTCAATGAAGAGCCAGCTCTCAATGGCCTGCTCGACAGCAGTAATGTCGCCGATGGGATAGGTCTGACTGAGGAGGGTATCGAGGTGGAGAACAGGGATCTTCATCTGATTCAAGCAGCAGCGGAATGTGAGCTTGCCCGCCTTCATGAGCTCTGTGGCGACTTCGGAGTTGACGGTGAGTTCGGGGTGGTAGGGATCCCCTGCATTGACCCAGCGGACCTCGATGTAGTCGCGCTCCGCCAGCATAATCTGGGGATGGCCCGTCGCAGCCCAGCAAAGCATGCGCGGGCGGAAGCTGGGACTGTCGACCTTGTCGAGTTGAATGCGGACAAGGGGGCTGATACGGCGGTCAGCGGCCTGTAGAGCATGGCGGGATGGTACGCCCGTGCCGCGGAGGAAAGAAAGGAAAATAGCGTCGAGGTCGATAGGGTTGCCGAGATGGCCATTGAAGCGAACGAGGGTGGGTGCACTCGGTGCGCGGACGCGAAGGACAGGAACGGGAACGGAGAGAAGAGAGTCGGTGTCGTGGATGACCGTCGTGAGGGAATGGCAGATGTAAGCCGAAGTGCCGTTGGCATGTGAACGCATTATCTGGAGGCAGATGAGAAGGAAAGACATTGAAAGAAAGGATAACGCACGTCTCCCAGCATGAGACCATTTGCACATGGAAGATTGAAGCCGTCGATGAACGCACGGATTTCAGGGTGTCGAGCTCCCTTGGCCCCGACGGTAGCGACGAGGACCATCTCCGAAGCAAGGCGGTTATGGAGCACGACAGAACGATGGCGGAGAGCGGCGACCTGCATGTCGTAGTGTGTTGCCAAGTGCTCGACGATGGCTGGTGAGGTTGCGAGATCTCCGTCGGGACCGATAGCATCCATCTCCGCCAGCATGATGACCAGTGCGGGATAGAACTCGCGAAGGAAGTCCGGCGAAAGCGACGCTGGGTTTCCGTCGTTGGCAGCCAGCTGAAGAAGAGCGGGCTCGAGCATCTCCGGTGCGACGCCCCGAGCCATTGACAGCCCGACTATAGCTCCGAAAGTCTTCGCGGCCAAGAGCCGGTGTCGGCTGAAGAGATCCTCCTCCAGGTCCTTGGACGTAAGGGCAACAGAGACCCGGCCAGGAGTTTTCGGTGTGACCCACTCGGACTTGTTGGTAAACCAATGGAGAGCGGCGAGGTTGATCTCCTTGCAGGGACCATGGCCGGTCGACCACCCAGACCGATCTTCGCGCCGTCTATACTTGCCATTCAGTAATGCAGGACTCGGATATTGTAGCGTAATAACATACATTGCAAATTCTTGGGTGGTCGATAGACAATGTGTGAAGTCGTTGGCCTGAGCGCATCTTGTAACGGTGAGAATCATTTTCGATGCCGCGTCGTCCAAGTTAGCGCCCGAGATGTCAAGTGCCCCAACGCCCAAGGAGTTTCGCATTGCCTTGCGACAGATGGCTTGAAAAAAATCTCCGGCCTCGTAGAGTGCTGCATGCGGGCGCGCGCGCGTAATCGGGAGGGAGGCATCCTGAGAGCGGTCAGAAACATACTAGCACGACGAGAACAAGACTCACTGGCAGTTCAATGTCAATGGCCTCGTCGCCAGTCACGTCGACGTCAATTGGCTCTGGGTCTGGGCTGGCCAGTAGTGTAGGACTCGGAGCATTCAAATTGGCTGCGCCAACAGCAGCGTTGCGTATATCTGCCGCCCGTTGTCGTGTCTGGAATCTAATTAGCACAGGACGCGATGGTAGAAGCGCTGACTTGCCATAGGGATGGCTTGAGATGGTGGTGCGGGCGCTGGATGGTCGTTGTCCAATTCATCTTCCTCGGACTCCTGTAAGCTAATGAGAATCAGGATCAAAGAAAATCAAAGCAACACTGACAGTCGTCAAGAGATTGTCTGCGACAATGTCCTCACCATCCGATGGAGTATCGCAAGTACATTCGGGATGGGTCCACCCGGACTGGTTACGGCCACGCTCGTGGTCCAGCGAGAATTGCGCATTGAATGCATCGGTAACGCAGTCATGTCGGGTGATCTGGGCATTGCCGATGGATGTAATGCATGAAGCGCCGGCACGAACGATCACTGCAGCGGGTTAGCCCCATAGAATGCGAAGTAAGTAAAGAGCTTACGGAGATGGAGGTCGAGTGTCTTGTGGGCTACAGTGACGTCGGACAAGGCATACTGCTTGTGACGCGCGATCCTCCCGAGGAGAAGGCCGTCGTCGTTCGGAACCTTCTCGAGGTCGAAAGCGCCGGTGGTGAGATTGGCCATGCCTCGCTTTGACTTGAGCCGCAAAAACTGCAGGTCTAACAGCTCCGATGGGACCATACCAGCGGACAAGGCCGCCGATGGTCGCGCAAATTTCCACGCCGTAGTTCCGCGTTCCATCGCCGCCGCGACCCGTTCCTGGATACGAATAACCGGTGTGTTGCTGGGGAGGGTCAAGGGGAAGCGCAGGTTGAGGCTGTCGAGCTCGCGGATGAAGCTCCCCTTCTGATGGCGGGGCACATGCGTCAGTTCGGTATCCTGCATATCCAGGGTCAGCGAGAGAGGAGATAATGAATGAGAAAGCGAACCATTAAAGGGTGGACAAGAATCATCAAGTCCACCATTTCATTCCCGGCTGGATCCGAGCCAAAGATTGAGCGGACATCGCTTGGGTCCTCGGCACGCGCATCTGTGAGAGCCGGTAAGCGCTCGGCACGTCCGCGACGACGACGCGATGGGGCGGGAGCAGCCGAGGAAGAGATGCGCGAGGAAGGCGCTCGAGCAGCGGAAGTAGAAGCATGTGCGGGTCGAAGAGGAAGCCGCGTCGACGGAAGCGCATGGGCCTGCATGGCGACTGTCCGCTGGTCGTTGGCGGTCGAGATGTCAGCGAAGGTGAGACCGTTGGTATTGGGAAGGCGAGGATGGGCGGTGTTGGAAGACATTGGCACTGCGAGCTGCGCCTGGCCAAGTATTGGGTATGCTACAGCATCTGGAGGTGGGGCTGGAGGGTGGCCGTGGGCGAGGGAGTCTGAGACGATACGACGGCTGACATACGCGTCGATGCGGGGTGCAAGAGTAGGTGCGAGAGGCAGAGTCGCCGAAGATGATGACGCATGGGAATTGTACGCGGGGATAGGCACTTGCGGCACTGAAGAGGCCGTCGGAGGTTGTGTTGGTGGTGGAGGGAGAGCTGGAAGCCCGGATCTACCGGCAAGCTGCTGCATAAAGTGCTCCAACGCAGCGAGCATCTGCGAGGCATCCATCTGACACGCAAAGACAGTCGGCGGGTTGGAAAAGAACGTAGGCTGGGCATGGATAAGACGGCGAAAAAGAGAAGAATAGTATGACGACGCACCAAGGTGGACCAGAGTATCAAGCTTCGCCGGTACCGCTGCAGGCACAAGACCTTTGAAAAGTCAGTGAAATCACAGCGCGCAGAAGAGCATGACGCACAAAGACGGACGGGCAAAAAGAAGAGGGGATCTCGCCATGATTCGACCAGCATTATATCCCGCCTTGTAATTGCCTTGTCACCTCAAAATTTGAAGCGTCAAGGTCAATAGGCGAGATGGTAGGCGACGGCACGATGTTAAGCGAGCGGCATCGTCAGCCAGCTCGGCCGGTGATCTCATCATCACGGTTTGCTCGTGTACCAGATGTGTGGTTCCGCCTGGGCCCGAGAAGGTGGTAGAAGAAGTGGATGGCGCGGTCCGTTTTGGTTTTGGTCAGAAGCAGGATTCGGTTTGAGCATTGGGTCATGTCACGCGTCACTCAGATTCAGCTCCGAACAACTCGATCTCAACTTCCAGTTTCCGATTAAACAATGATAAATAACCTCATAATTGCGAGACCTCGCCCGTTTGGCGTCACGGGGTCCTCTGTGTAGCGTATCTCAAGGCGGCGTCCGAATAGGTTTGTGATGCTAGCGTGTCTTGTCGAGTTCAGGTGAGCTTCACCGACGACCAAGACGCCTAGGCGTTCCTCCCGAATCAGCTGGTTGATGTGGTACCATTTGTAATTCGGGTGCCATGGTTTAAGTGAGCCTAAACCCTTCATATTCAGCGCCGCCAGCGTTGAGTATGCTCTTGACTTCTTGTCACCAGTGCTTATGTTCGGGTTTGGAGGACCCGGGAAGGTTCTTTCACGACCCTCGATGTCGGCGTCTTGCTCGCCGGTATCTTCGACGCTTTGTCGGAGCATTTCGAGAATCTCGTCGATGGACATCCCAGCAAGCGGGTCGTTCTCATGGTCTTCAAAGCCGTCATTGGACTCGGGTGCGTCGTCCGCGGTCTGGTTCATAGGTGTTCCGCGTAGGAATGGGGATTCATCCTCGTTGTCGTTAATTGTTAGGTCGTTCCCGGCTTCGTTGGGAGATATAACGCTCTCGGCGTTGTCCGCTATACCCTGCTGGACTGGGGTTCCTCGAAGGAAGGGCGATTCATCGCCGTTATGATGTTCGACATCCCTGATTTTATCTGGGAGATTACCGCTCTCGGCGGGCGTTTCACGCCATTCCATGGCGGTGGTGTGCAGCGCTCTCGGCGCCGGGACCGTCGAGGGTCCAGCCATAGCAGTCAAATCCGACACGGTTAGGTTCCTCGTCTCCGAGATACCTTGTTGTGCGTCGTCATGTGACCGCGATTGATCCTCTTCCTCTAATACGCGTTCATTGACAAGACGGCGGGCAGAGGCGGGGCCCTCGCTGTCTCCCGCGTCTTCGAAACCGTTGACCGTGCCTGCTGTGTTGACCGTACTGTGGAAATTTGTTAGCGAGTGTGATGGAACTATGGGAAAAGGTAGGTTCGTCTGGTGCGGGACACCATAAATCAACGATTCAACGAATTTGACGCATCACTTGACGCACCATCCAACGCTTCATCAACGCAGCTGATGAGGCCTTGACGCTTCACTTACGAAAGTTTGACGCTGCATGTCACGCCGGCCAACGCGACGCGCGACGCGTAGTTTGCGCTCGAACTAGGACAAGACACCGACTGTCCTTGCCAGTATGTGACGCAACTAATCCTTTCATCAGTGAATTACCGTATTGGGATGATCATGCCGGTGAGGACGTTGCTCGACGGGGCTTTGACGCTAAGGGCTGAAATTTTGCACAGATGTGTGTTTCATCATGACGGATAGACTGACTGGAACAGATATTTCCCCACTATCCTACTTCGAACATAATTCCTGATTGAACATAATACCTCAATATATACTCACTTATCACTTTCAACATCTCCTTCCTACAGGTCACCGCCCAAGAATCCAAACTTGGTACGCTGTCTACTGCTAAGTCGACATCTACTAGATGTTGGCTAAGTAGTATATACCCGTGGCGCTTATCTAGTCTCGTCTAGGTAAGTATTTCGCGTACTCCTTGAATCTCCCAGTTTGTGGGTCAAACTCCTCGGGGTAAAGCCGTGCGTATTCCTGCGCAGACATGCGGCGTCCATCCACAATCATTTCCCAGTCCATGGGGTCAGCCGGCGTCAGAGATGGTTGCGAAATATTGCGAGTGTGAGGCCGTCCTGTGGTACGACGCGGACGAGTTTGACGGGGAGTTTCATGCAGAGGTTGCTAATAGTTTCGCATTTAGTTACAGCAAAGATGGTCAAAGCAGAACCTACCTCGTCTGTCTCAATCTTCTTCTTCTTCCTCGTTGAGGGCTCAGAATCCGACTGAAAACAATTAGGCACAAAATAACGCATGGACGAAGCGACTCACATTTGGCACCGATTCATCCTGCTTCCGCTTTCGTTCGTTGGACGTTGAAGGCGCGGCTAGATCCCGAACAAAAGGCTCCTCGAATCGAACGCTCTTGGATTTTCGTTTCCGCAGTTGAATATCAGGGAGGTTGACGTCCCGAAGAACAGGCGCGCCTTGATACAGCAAGGGAAGTGCAGGGTGCGGCGCCATGAATTCGCC
This sequence comes from Mycena amicta, assembly GCA_029282125.1. Classification (NCBI taxonomy): domain Eukaryota; kingdom Fungi; phylum Basidiomycota; class Agaricomycetes; order Agaricales; family Mycenaceae; genus Mycena; species Mycena amicta. The sequence goes on along the minus strand of JARIHP010000004.1, from coordinate 324,219 downwards.
GTGTTGCGTCAACTGGGGCCTGAAAAAAACAACATCATTGGGACGGCGCCAAATGAATCGCGAAGCTACTGCGTCGGGGAGTGAGTCCGACGCATTCACCATGGCAGCCATGGCACGTCGAGCCAGGGTAATGTTGCCATCCTCGGCAAGGCTCCCAGTCCGGATTTGAAGGTACGTCGCACCGCTGAGATCCCAGGCGTCGTCAATACTATGTTGTATGCACAGGCAGATCCACAAGGCGACGGCGACGGTCGCGGCACGCTCCCATGAGCCCTGGATGTCGACCCGTCGCTCGGACAAAAGACGAAGAGGCTCATACAGTGTTGCCCAGAGACCTGGATCGACACCAGAAGTAATCAACCCGCGGCGCTCCAGCCAGCGCACATCAACGTCCATCCCGACTGGGGCGCCCGAGTGATCGTAGTCGAAGTCAACGACAAGGGGATGCGAAGCGTTTTGGGAGTTGAGAATCGCCACGATCTGCTCAACGGCAATTGCGCACGCCAGCGTGAGGTTGAAGTTGAGCCCATCTCCCTCCTCCGTTGCGGCATTGAGAGCAAGGGGGAGTTGGATTTCACCGAGCTAACGCTGCCGTCAGAATGTTTTCAGCACGGAGAAGTTCAACTTAATACCTGAGATAACGCTACCGCGCCGTTGCGTCCGATGGGAAGGTGAACATCATCATGTGGCCGATAGAAAGATTGGACGGGCGGAGAATTGCCGTCTTCATCCCAGATAATTTGAGGAAGCCATCGCCATTCGTACTCCATCTCATATCGATTGGGATTGAAGCCGATGCATTCAGCTGCAAGCCAGCGCGCAGAGTCTTGAGGATCATCTTCGCGCTGACGCTGCACACGCACCGCTCCCGGTCTTCAACTTTTCAGTGATTGAGTCCAAAAAGAACGAGAAATACATACAAAAGTGCGTTCCGCGCTCGGCCTCGTCCTGCGGCACATAAGTGACATAACAACCGAATACGAGGATCATTCCAATTCGTATCGTTGGCCAAACAGCGTATGTGCGACCAGAAGCCACAGCCCTCACATCGAAGTTCGTCTGGATCGCCATCGCCTGCGGGATCACTGGGTGCCAAGCCGCAGACGCAACGAACAGGACGCCAATCCGACGGATCAGCCGATGCGGGAATGCCGCCGGGACGCGTGGGTCCATCGCCGGGACCAGGATCATTGTCGGAGCCAGAGGAAGATGGAAGTTTGGGGCTCTGGGATGACGACTCCGAGGTGCTGCCCTCCGATGGAGAAACACTGACTTCCCTTGGATTGTGTCGCGTGCGCTTCCGGGCGGATTTCTTCTTTGGCTCGCGTTGGGCATACTCCGACCAGTTTTGGAGCGCTTCAGCCGAGCGCTCCCAGACGCGCTCCTCTTCAGAAACCCGTTCAACGTCATTCCGATGAATGCGGACAGACGAGGGAATAGGATTGGAGCCGGTGGACTGGAAGCGGAGATTCAGAGGCTGTTGCTGTAGTCGCTCGTCGCGAAACAGTCCCTGCGCATTCTCTCCGCCCTCGAGATGGTAGAAGAGTCCCCAGAGTCGATAGCCCTCCGGTATGGAAGCCAGAGCCGTCGAACTCCCGTAGATAAGACCCTTGTGTGTTTTGGAGGACATACGAGTTGCACGCCCGAGATCGCGCATTCCGTCGTGATTGAATACGCCGTTGTCCATGGTTGTATAGCGAGAGATAAAGTGGTGGGAGTCGGGGTTGAAGTAGACGTGCGCAGTGAGGTTGTACCGCACACCCTTCTCCGCCATACCACGGAGCGGGCTTACCGTCGCGGGAATATCCCATTCCAGGCCCCATGCGTCCTGGAACTGCACAGCAAGGACGACGGGAATGTTGATCATGACCCTGTGGGACGACACGGTTCCTTCACAGAGCTTTTTGCCATCCTTGTTGGTACGCCAGCATCCCCGCACACGCACAGCATGCTTTGGATTCAAAAGCGCCATGAGAATGTCGCGGATATTGCCGCCGTGCTCCGAATGGTCCCTGCCGCCAACGATAACCTGGACATCTTTGCGCCACTCCGGACGTCCCAAAGACCAGTGAGGTCGGGAATGAGGAGACCCCGCTGTTCCGCTGCCGGTACAAGCCTTCAGTTCGACGCCGAACAGCATGAAGAAACCGCGGAGACGGTCGATCTCTGCGGGGGTCTGCGTGGTGCCCAAATTATTCAGGACATCGTTCAGCCAGTCCTGCCAGCGAAGCTGCATGTCAGAAAACGACGACGAGTTTGCCTGCGATGGACGTACCAAGAGGGCATTATGGTCGTCCATGGTCGTAACGGCGGCACCCGGACCGTTCATCAGTTGAAAACGCAGATCGTCCCGTGCGTTTCCCAGGGTGCTACGCGCATCGTCGAATTCCCCAAGCTTGTCGAGCACTGCGCGCCGATGCAAGTCAAACATATTACCCAGGGAAACCAAGGCGCCGTTGGATGCGAACGGCTCGAGGCGGGAAGAAAAGCCGGGGACGTCGCGAATGATCACGGAAGAGAGGGCGGTTAGGCACGCATCTAGCCAGCAGCCGTTGCGTTTCCAAGGAATTCCAGCATGATTCACGAGCTCTTTTCCCTTCCGATTCGAAGGAGCCAGAGCCTTCTTGGTGTCGGGAGCTCGGCCCGAGTCGGAGGCGTCCGGTTCGGTCGGTTGATGACGACTATGTTTCGTGTACCCGTACATGTTCGAGCGCGACTTGTGCTTTTGCCGATCTTCGCCGTAGTGAAGCCGAATACCATCTGGAAGGATTTTAACGTGTGCAGAGAGAATGGGAACAAAACATACGACGTGCGGCGTGGTACTGCTTCTCAAAATACTGTGCAAACCGTGCCATGGCTTCCAATCCGTCGAAAAGTGCGTGGTGTTTGCCGTGGAACACATAGATCTTCTTGTTCATTGCTTCCTGCGGGTTCGTAGTCGCAGGGAGACCAGCCCAAGTGCGCTCCGGCATGGTGCGATTACTAGGGAAGAGCATGACGGCGTGTGAGGGCTGCGCCCACCACTCTATCCACTCTTTGGCGCGCGAGAATGTCCGAATGAACTCCTGGACATGACGCTGAAAATCCTCCAGATTATCAATCTCGAGGAACTTGAGCGCATAGTTCTCGAAAATCGTGACCTGGGATGGATCCACAACCCCAGTAATGCGCTTCACACGGTTGATCTGCGCTTTGAAATGCTGGGCGCAACCGCGCAGAAGCGCGCGCGCGGCAGCGTCCAGCTCCTTCACCGAGCGCTCATCGTCAGAGCGTGCCCTGTAGAAGTCGATGAAGGCGTCGATGAAGCCAGCTTGTTGCGCCTGGCTAAAATCCACGACCTGAGGTAATTTAAGCAGTTGAAGGAGGTGCCGAGACTATACATACGTTGGCGAACAATTCATCGACCAGTTTACGCATCGTCTTTTCGCATTCTCGTTCAACTGCGTGGAAAAGATGAGAAAAGTGGACGCGATAGTGTTCGCTCGTGGCTCCGTTGGCGTACGACAGAATACCAGGAACCCAACACTCAAGGTGTACAGGCTCGTAGACAGAGCTGGTGATGAGGAGCTCCTTTGCGTCGCGAAAGAACCCGTGCGCGGCGTCAGTTACCATCCCGTTGACTGCTTCAGTCTCCACAGCGTCCTTGACCAGCATACTCTGCATGAACGGCGACTGCAAGGTGATCACGGAGACAGCGCCATCGACATGCACGGTAGGAACAAGCTCGGGGTACTTCTTGGCGAGCTCACCAATCTTTTTGAGGAAGTGGTCGTCGCTGAATGCCTTGGAGGACTTCAGAATTCGATTCCGGCGATACTCGACTGCGTCCCGATTATGAAGCAGGGAGCTGATGTCCGTAACGGACTGGCTCGGCCCGTCGAGAGTGGGAAGCCCAGCGATGAGCTTGGAGGGCCCAGCGGTTGGGTTCTTGCGGACTCTGTCCTCGAATTCGGTCTGCTCGTCGCGTGCAAGAAACATTGTCTGCGTGGGCTTTGCGTGGTTGTGCGTTCCGCAGTTCTCGAAGTGTACGCCGCCCCGAAAGATATAGACTTTTGCCTGCACCCCGCAGTCCTTGTGCAGCAACTTTCCACCGCAATCGCAGCCGTTGGCCAGCTGCTCAGAGCGCCGACGCTTATCCACGAGAGGACGGGTGAGCCGTACGCAGCTGTCACATTCGAAGATGCCGTTGCAGCGTCTCCGGGCGCATTTACCGTCCTTTGGATCCGCCGCCTGCTGACTGCCTTCCTTACGACCCGCACCCAATGGAGTACAGGACCAGTGAATGCGGAGCCCAAAATTCTCCTGGTAGTATCTCCCGGAATAGGTTCGTTCAAAGACACCGTCAGGCCAGGGATCCCACGGTTCATCATCGTTATAGACCGAACGAATTGGATGGGGCTCGCGGGCAGGGATGGGGACGGGGATGGGGACGGGGACGGGCTGAGCTGGCCTGGGAGTGGCAATACGGGGAGTCGAGCCGGCTGCCGGGGGGTTCATGCGGTATGGTTCATATGGAGCTGTAGAGATGAGCGGACTGGATGTCGCAGACGGCATATTGACACACCAGATGCACCGGAGCGAGCATCCCCACGACTCGGAATCTCAACAGTTTCGTACCCGGTTATCCTTCCTTTCGCATCGCGCACGGCGCGCACGGACGCATCGAGTTGGGACTGATTCACTAGAAGTAATTGAAATTAGCATTGGGAGCGAGACGGGTAAATAGTCTCGACATACACGTTGGGAGGTTATCCGAGCTCTCCTCGTCCGATGTGGAATCGTCAGAGCTGCCATCGTCAGTGCCGCGACGGCGGCGGCGGCGGTGCCCGAAGATGCCCCGGAGGACTCGTCGGAAGGATCTCTGCTAAAAGATGAATGATTGAATGGGATATTCTGGCGATAGACGCACCAGCATATGCAATTTCTTGAAGCTCTGGCTTGTCGAGGAGGGGGGGAAGAGAAATGGTATCAATTTTGATGGATCAGCGACGGTGGAGTCTAAATTTGAAAATTTCCGATTCAAGCAACGATTCGCCATGTGTATTTGATAGCGACCACACAGCCTTGTAAAGGTTATCACACGTCCCCAAAGTCCGCATTTGGGTCGTCCTCCACCTCGGCTTGCTCCTCGGGAGATAGTTCGACATGGAGCGCTGTCTCCGCTGCTTCCTCGCGCGACGGCGGCTTTCTGGGTGCTGGACTGAGGGTACGAGGCGTGGCTATAGCGCTTATTAGGGATAATATCAAGGGTGGGGCGATCACATACTAGTGCCTGACTCGATGCTCATCCGAGGCTTGGATATCATCTGATTGGCGCTTCCGGGTGCAAGCGATGGAGCGCCAGGACGCATCGTTGGGACTGAAATAGAGAATGTGAGTCAACACCGACAAAGCAGAGGGCTCGACACAAACATGGGGTGGACGCTATATGAAGGTGTACCGGGGGATTAAGCACGATGGGAACGAAATGAGGGGATTGCTGGACGAGAGAATGGGTGTATTTCGGGTGGATGTGGTCACCGTCGTTGACCAGAAATGCCCCATCGCGAAATTGACTGACAGAGCACCGGACTCCGCATTCGCGATAGGAAAGAGGATACCCACACAAGCATGGGACGTCAAGTTGTCGGAGTCTGAGTTTGAGGGAGCGCTCCGGGGCAATCTGCATTGGATCTGTGCACTGCGCCGAGTCACAGGCAATGACCCCAAGACATCTAAGGATTGTTTCCTTGCCTCGATCTGCAGTGAGCGCCCTAGCCGATCCGCGATGACCATGGAGCACTTCATGCACCCAGTAGATAGCCAGTTTGCCGGTCCTACCATAGTCCTCGGCCGAGAATCGGGCTTGGAAGCGACCATCTGGCCAGCCATTCCAGACATTCATGCGAATCTCAGGAGGCGGCGCTGCTGCCCGGATAGGAATGAGAGACGGCGCGGAGGCTGAGAGAATATCACATCAGAGAGGCGATAGAATGCAGTGAACCTTACCGTTGTGTAGAGGTGCTTGGGATACTTCATTCAAGCCCGCCTCGGACAGACGAACCCAGTTTGTAATTTTCCCTGTTAGATGTTCTCTCCGTTGATCAAGAAAACGAGAAATGCACACCTTCGGAGTTGCGAATTGGAACCTTATCCTTCCTTCGCCGTTTTCTCGACGGCGGTTCCGATTCCAGCACGAGAGCCACGAGTACAACGCCATAGAACACAAGAATAGCCGCATAGAGCCACAGAACTGAAACGACGCCAATTCGAGCAGAGATGCAGCCGTGGATCCACTTGAGAGTAGCTGTTATACGATCCACATGCGAAAGCAGGAGCCCAAGCGCGAGAACGGTGATGACTGCGAGCGAAGTGGCGTCCGTCATGAGCGCGAGAGACAAGTGATGATAACCCCGATAGGGCATATGTGCACCAGATTTGGACAGAACCATCACCTCCACGTTCCACCTTGCTCCGTTAGCCCTGCACTGCACTTCCCAGGCCGGCGTCCGTATTCATTCAAGAAGCTGCACCTCTCAATCTGGTGACGATGCACTCAACGCTGCACTTGATTTACTTTGACGCTGCACTTGTCACACCGACGCTACATCGACGCACTTAGCGCACCACGTTGACGACTCGGATCTACTTTAACGCTTCCTTCACGCTGCCCTTGACGCGGCCCTCACGCCACCTTGACGCTGCACTCACGCTGCCTTGACGCTGCACCCGTACTTTGACGCTGCACTCACGGTATCTTAACGCTACATCAACGATGTCTTGACGATCCGGCACCTGAATTTGACGCTGCAGCACAGCATTTGACGCTTCACTTTCACGCTCCACTAATCCATCAAGGATTCATTGTCAAGTGATCGTCTCAATGATCAGTTCGCAACAAAATGTTCTTTGTCCAGAACTCGACATTCGGTTTATTTTTAACCAGCGACACTCCTCCAGTTATCGGATGCTCACAGGGAGACCTAAGTCCAAACGGGAACGACACAAGAAGCACTTGGACACGCACCGCAGAATGACATCAGTACTACTAGTATACTCGGCGTCTCAGTCTCCTGCCCTTTCCACTCCAGCCTCACCACTATCGTCACTCTCGCGATGCACGGCGCTCCCGCGATGCACGGCGCACGCCGCGTGTTGCGAGTTTGGTCACTTTGGTGCCGCCAGCTAGTCGTCAGCGGATTGAAGCATGGTCTTGATGATCATGAACAACTTGAAGGACGCAGACGTAGACTCGGCGGCGCAGGTTGAGTAAGACTCAGCCTTGCGTGGAGCTGCTTGACATGACAAAGCTCACCTCGGGATGGAACAGCGAGCGCTCGGTTATATTTGACGCTGCATCTGATCAGATTTGACGCTGCATTGACGCTGCATCAACGCTGGCAGCGTTGATGCATCGTTGATTCGTTGAATTCTGGTGTCCCGTCTGGTGCTGCTACACTCAGACGAAAACCTGCCGGCGGGGTTGACGGACTCGAGACGGGACACCTTCCGGGTAGGATATCCGTTTCCAAGCCAGTCTGCCAGGACTGCTGGCCGGCGGACCCCGACCTAAATAGGTCCCGCCGTTGTTGCGCAAAGGTGAATGACCTGCATATACACGGGAGTACCGCGTATATCCAACTCATTCTCCTCCGCGCTTGTCCCGCTCGCGTTTCCTGTCCTCCCTGTAGCAGCAGGCAGTCAGTAAATGTGGCGCGAGTGGGTTGCGTGGATTTGTTTCGGCCACGGCTTCTTCTGAGCCCGGTCTCAGGTATGATTCATGCACTTTTGAAATGAGCATGCATATATTATATGAGATGAGGACAAGTAAAGTTGTATTCAACGGTATTAACTGCGTCGACCATTTCCGCGGGCGTTTCCGCGACCTCTATTTGGAGCACCCGTCGTCGCTTTCTCCCTTTGCATGAAGCGACCCGTCGTCTCCATCTTGAGAACGTCGCGTGGGCCCGACCAGCCAGGAGCGTTGCGGAAGGTGCATAGCTCGTGCTTGTGTGTATCGAGCTCGCAGATGACGCACATCGGGTGTGGGATGTTGTTGACCTTCCCTGTTACCCAGCCGTGTGGCGTGAACGATCCGTCGACGTCGGTGTAGACGTTGTTCCTGAGGGGCTGGCGGATGGCATCCCAGAGCTCCATGTCGTCCGTGCATGGTTTCATCAGCAGTAGGAAGAACGAGCGGTTTCCCGCCTCGACATAGCGCACGAAGATCGACCGGGCGACCGTGTAGATGCGAGAGGTCGCCGAGCCGCCGAGGTGTTGCGTGGCTCGCGAGATGCGCGTGCGCGCGGCGTTGGCGCCGGGTTCCGTCCCCGTCATGATGAAGCTCGCGACGAGCCAGCGGAGGAGGTTGAGGATCCACACCTCGTTTGCGAGGATGGAAGACGAGAAGTGCCCCACGACCCATGTCAGCTTGGTCGGGTCCGCGGGGAGAACGTGGAAGGCAAGCTCGTTGTCCACCGGCATCGTACCGAAGCGGGTGATCGCGTCCCTTGTTGCGCGGTCCGGTACACGGAGGATGACTGAGCGATGGCCGGCGTACTTGTCGCGGATCGCCTTGTCGTTGGGCTTGGACGCGGGCCGCTGAACGAGGATTCCCGTGGTGTCCACGACCGTACCGAGAACCTCGAGGAGCTTGCCTGGGATGTCGTCGTACCACCGGCTAAGGACAAAGTCGCCGCCGAGGAAGAGGACGACGATAACCCGGTCCTCGGGCGCCGTTTTGTAGAGGGCGAGGACATCGGCTGGCCAGCCGGAGAGCGCGACATTGAGTTGTACGTGGGGTGTCTCCCAGTCGCCCTCGCTGAGGCCAAAGGCCGGCTGGGCGGCACCTTGTGCGAGAGTAACCGCGGGTGCATTTTTGTGGGGGCAGTCGTCCATACCGAGAGGCGGGAGCGCGATGAAGGATAGTTTGTCCATGGCGGGGGGCTGGACGTCGGTCATGTCGACGTCTTCAACGTCAGCAGTGTGGGCTGAGTGGATGGAGTGCGTCGAGTGGACTGAGCGGGCGGAATGTCGTGAGCCGACGGATTCGCGTCGTGGGGCCGGTGTGGGGCTTGGTTGGCGCAGAGGTACTCGGTATTTGCTTTGCTGAGGGCCACGCGGGGTTGGGAAGGCGAGCGACTCGGCGATTTTCCCTTCTTCAAGGTCCTCGTCGTCGTCCGAGAGGGGATTGACTGTTGTGGCTTGGAGTTCGTGCAGAGAGAAGGTAGAGCTGTGTGCGGACGAGACAGACTGGGGGCGAGAGCGAGGGTAGGGCGCGGCTGCTGCTGAGCGGGAAGAGGCTCGGGAGCTGGATCGCGAGGCTGCTGTTTTCGATCTGCTGCGGCCGGGGCGCTCTGCGGGTTGGCCTTGGCCTTCGGGCTGGTTTGGCTGTGGTTCCAGCTTTTGCGCTAGTGACGTGGTAGTAGGGCGAGAGGGGGTTGGTATTCATCACGAAAATTTCACTGCCGTTATGGGCAGCCTTGGCGAGTGGCGAGCGGCGACATGGTAGTAGGACGAGAGGGGGTTGATATTCATCACGAAAATTTCACTGCTGTTATGGGCAGCTTGGCGAGTGGCGAGCAGCCCGTCTCCGTTCTCGACTTGTTGGGTGCGCGATGAGGGGTGTTAAGGTTGTATATAATACATGTCCGCTCGTGTGTAGAGTGGGCGCCATTCTTCGGCATGGTCCGCTTCAGCGTTAATGACCCGGCATCTGGTAGCCCTTCCCCGTGCTTCGGGGGCCCCTCACCCACCGCAGTGGAGTCCGGGAGGATGCTTCAGCGTCCTTACGTCGTTCTCGTCGACGGTAGGTGACTTGCCCGCCCATACCACCAGCACGAAAGTGACATGGTGGTGGTTACGGATCAAGATCGCCCCCCTATCTGACACCTCTTCAAATGGTTGGTTGCGCTCTGGGTTAACTTGAAATCACGGACTGAGCGCTACCTCATTTACAGACCGCTTCGACGACTCAAACCCTTCCGAGGCCCTTCGTGGTAGTTCGTGGTGCGCACATTGCTTCAAGTGTCGGAACGGCACTGTAACACTGGCCCCCGCTGGCTGTTCGACGCAGCCACGGGCGCATGACATGGCGTGGAGCAGTTCCTGCATTTTATTTAATGATGGTAAATAGACTTTTTAGTTGAAGCAATTGCGCAAACAGAATTCGTGCCGGTCCGAGTCGCCCCGACTCGGGCGCATAGCCTGGAGCCGTTCCTGGATTTTTTTTATGGCCGCAACTCGCTACTCAAGAGTCGCCAGTGTACAAGCCAATGTACGCACCCTACCTATCCGAGCTTGTTCCAACTACAATCGGCCCTGAGCGCGTCGTTATGCGCAACTGCTCCCTGTTACAGAGGTGCTCCCACATTGGGATTCGCAGTAAGTAGTCTGTTCGAAGCAGACAAGGGCCATTCGAATTCCTTAAATTCCTTTCGAGGCGGTACTACGCGTACGCCCAGATAAGTATCGTACCCATCACACTTCTCTCAGTATCAAAACAGCCTGCGCGCTTCCGAGTTGTTATGCGCAACTGCTTCCCGTTCGGTTATGGGAATGTCGAATGATATTAGCAGTCGTCTGTTCGACGCAGACAAGGGCCGTTCGGTGCGCATAGGGAATGAGTCTTTTTAGTCGAAACGAACAGAATTCGTGCCGGTCCGAGTCGCCCGGACTGTCGACACAGACACGGGCGCATGGCCTTGGGCGGTTCCTGGATTTTTTAATGGTGGCCACTGGCTACCCAAGAGTTGAGCACGTAAGTAGGGGTTCCATGCAGACACAACCACATATCCGAGTTTGTTCTAACTACAATCAGCCCCGAGCGCATCATTATGCGCAACTGCTCCCTATGCATGTGGACTGACAATAGGATTAGCAGTGAGTCGTCTGTTCGACGCAGACACGGGGCCATAGGACTTCGTGGCCCGGCGATCTTTTTGGTTGGCTCGCTACGCCCAAACAGGTACGGTACCTATCGCAGGTCTTTCAGTATCAAAACATGGTCGTAATAACAGATAACAGAAACAGCCCTGCGCGCAACTGCTCAGTCAGAGGAATATCGGATGATATTTAGCAGTCGTCTGTTCGACGCAGACATGGGCCGTATTCGAGGAACAGAGACTTTTTAGTCGAAGCCAACAGAATTCGTGACGGTTCGAGTCGAATTTACAAACACGTCGGTACTGCGACGACGGATCGACATGTCTCTAATGCTGTGCACACTCTGATCGGATCAAACACCGGCCCGGAGAGCGGAGCGACCGGCCTCCCTAGTTTATAATTACCTGTTCTAGTGTTGAATATTGTGGTCCTTTATCTCGTTAATGGCGGTCATGCCAGTGCGAACCTCGATGCGAAAAAAAAGCCCCACAAGCCCAGTCTAAGAGTGATTCGACGCCAGAGCGCAGCAGTCTACCAGAACTTCGCAATTGTTTTTTCTCGAAGAGGGCAACGACGAGACGATTCTTGAATGCTGCGGCGGGTGTTACCTCCAGCTACGGACTGCGAGCGCAGGGGTGTTGCGTTTTCATACAATTACTGCCGCGGCCGCAGGCTGTTGACAGTCAAGCGCCAGAGGTCAGATGCGGGCACAGTCCACAGCTTTGCAATATGGTACGTAGCTGCCACGCTTTACAGCTACGTGTCTTCCAGCACATTCCACGTCGGCCCGCCATCAGCGCCCAACAGCTTCTTGGCGCCCTCCCATTGGCTATTGGCCCGCGCGCATGATCGGCTGTGCGGGCGAGTCATTGATGGCAGCTCGGCAGCGAAAGCGTGACAGTGTGACACCGACGACCTATATAAGGCTGTGCGGGGAGTCATTATACGCCCTGCTTCCCACTATCACCTCCCACACCTCTGGCGCAGCCCTCTGCTCCAGCGACCTGTGAGTTTTCAAGCTTTCATCCACCCACCCTTCGTCTGCGGCCACTGTACCCCCCAGTCCCAAAACCAGACAATGGCAATCCAGGATCCTTCGTGTTCCTCGTGGGCCTCTGCCGCCATGGCAAGCCCCTCCAGCAGCGAATGGCGCTCGTCGCCCATGCTGTCTTCAGCGGCCCGCGACGACGACGACCAGTTTGAGCAGCCGCTGACCCCCGCTCGCAGACGACCCTCTGCTTCACCCAACCTACCCAGCGTCGCGATTTCCTTCCCCAAGGACTCGACCCACGCCTCCAAGAGCCAGGACAACCCCTCCTCGGCTGGTTTTCGACCCCCGTCACCGGCACCCCGCTTCCATGGCTTTCCGCAGAATGCTGCGATGAACACAAAGAGTCTACCGCCTCGGCCGACCCTCACGACGGCCACGATGCCCGACTACGACCTTATGCGCCAGAACTACCTCGCAATGCTCGCTACCGGCAACCTCAGTGCGGAGGAGCAGGCGTATCAAGCCATCGTGGAGATGACAGGTACCCTTGCTCCACGTCGTCGTCGCGGCTCTAATACGTCTTCGTCCCATTCAGCATCTCCCGAGTTCCAGAGCCTCGGCGACAACTTTGCCGCCGACTTCAGCAACGAGTACGCAGACGAGCCGCTGTTCGACGACGACTCGATGTACCTTACCTCGCCGCAAGAAGAGCTCGCCACCAGTCCCATCGACACGCCCTTCAGCACCTTCATCCCCACACCGCTCATGGGCATGCAGGGCGACTTTGACGAGCCGCTCATCACCGATACCGCCGACGGCGACAACGAGTTCATCGACTCCCTCCTCGCATTCCCCGCCGACGACGGCGATGTACCACCCGCAAAGGCGCTACCCCCAGGTCTGTCGAGTGGCAAGCTGTACACATTCAGCCCGAGCACACCCATGCTCGACTCGTTCGACTCGCCACTCACCACATCGGCCTCCCTCTCTCCATCTATCCCCACCGGCAACTCTCGTCCCGTCATCCCGCCCGCTCCCCGTCGTCGTAGCCGCACGGTCCCCAACGCCACCGGCACGCGCAAGAACATCTCCCCGGGCTCACTCATCCCGCTCGACGCCCCGACCCAGCGCCGCAACTACCGCACCGCCAGCGCTACCTCGCGCAAGAAGGTGCCGGTCGGGTTCAAACGCAGCCATCGCGCTGCCTTTGGCGACGACGACGAGGATGACGAGGAGGCAGAGCTGTCCCCGACGTTGAGCGACCTCGAGCTAATCGAGGCGAAACGCCGGCAGAACACCCTCGCGGCGCGGAAGAGCCGCAAGCGCAAGCTCGAGCATACCCAGATGCTCGAGGGCATGGTGGAGGAGCTCAAGAGCGAGGTGACGACGTGGCGCGAGCGGGCGTTGATGGCGCAGGAGATGTTGAGGGGTAGGGGGATTGAGTTGGATGTCGAGGCGATGGATTAATTGTCCGTCCCTTTCTGCTTGTCTTTTTTTATGACCACCGCTCCATGCCCTTCCCCTGCTTTTTGTATACGTATATATACCGTACATACATACATACCTTCGGTGGCTCCTTCATCCCCACTCCTCACCAACCAACCAACCCACTTGTCGAGCACCGTCGTATCCTGTCCATTGTCCACCCCACTTACAGAGTTGTTTGTTGTACTGTAGTTGTGTGTTGCATATATATAGTCGGGTTTTTCGGCTACATTGAATGAAGATGGGAATTGATAAATGCTGCTGAATGATAAGGATAAGGAAAACGATGGGTGGAATGGGCTGGGTATCCCGAAATGGAAGGTCTCCTGCCATTTTTGGATGGGGGGTGACTGATATGCGAGATTTTTTTGTGGAGAGATTGGTAGTATTACTGGATACTCGATATATACCTGCCCGCGTGAATCACTTGAACGACGACCACCAACCCTTGTATGTCCCGTGTCTGCATCGAACAGACGATTCTGCTGGACCTACCGGGCTCTGTAAGTGAAAGCAGATGCGCACGACGTGACGGCACTCGGGACTTCAATTGGTTGGGAAGGGGTGGGATTAATGCATACTTTGATCATGAGCGACTACACCAACAAAGAGGACAACGTACCAAGCGTCTCTTAGATTCCCTAGACTCGAACCAGTCGTTATCACAGACAAGTGACGGGCGTCACAATTCGAGGGTGTTGATCGTGCTTGCCCCTTCAATCATCCGTCGATTTACTGGGGCTGCGTTCGAGCCTATAGATTCCCGCGTCTGCGTCGAACAGACGATTCTGCCATTCAATCTTATGCTCGGTATACACGAATTAAGGAAAGCAGGTGCGCACAACGTGACAGCGCTCGGGACTTGGAATAGATGCGACGGGGTGGGACAGATACAATAAAATATAGGATGATAAGATAGATGGGAGGAGCGTGAGTGGGTGGATGGCCCGAAATGGAAGGTTTCCTGCCGTTTTTGGACTCGGATGGAGTGTTGATATTCGATCGCGAGTTTTCGATCGCGAGTTTGCTTCGTGGGCGGGGCGGAGGGATTTGTAGTTAGGTTCACATGGACGCGTGAATCAATTGAACGTCCAGAGACTACGCCCACCAAAAAAAAAGGACCCAGCCTTTTTCTATATGTCCCACGTCTGCGTCGAACAGACGAATTCTGCGATTCATTCCTCTTGCGACCAGATGAAGGAAAGAAGATGCGCACGACGTGACGGCGCTCGGGACTTGGAATAGTTGCACAGCGGTGGAATAATAAATGTTAATTACTCTGCAAATGCCATTGGAACGAGCAGTTCAAGTTATTAGTGAAGAAGAAAAGAGAAAAAAGAGTATCGTCACCACCCGACGTCCCGCGTCTGTGTCGAACAGACGACGCTGCCAGAGGTTTATTCTTCATGATGACGGAATGCAGATGCGCCGAACGGGGCGCTCGGGACTTGGAACTGGTGGAATAAATAGCCGAAAAAAGCCAAGACGGGACTTCGAGAAATGCCCAGGGCTGCTTCGAACAGACGGTTCTTCCATTCAACTAGAATCCATGGGCACGAGGAGCAGCCTGAGATTCGCGGAACAGCGCGCTGGGACAGTGGCAGTGGGACTTGGAATACTAGTAATGGGAACAACATGGAACATTGGAAATAGGTAGTCGTGAGGTCATGCCAGCGATCGTTCATCGTCTGAGAATCGCTGGGATTCGGTGCATGCCGAGGGATTCAGACATGGCTTGCTGCGAAACACCGTGAAGGAGCGCAACATTGAGGCCCGGGCCGGCGCCGGCATTGACCTTCAGACACCGGCTTATATAATTACTCCATATAGCCGTGACGAAAAAAAGCTGTGCTCCTCGACTTGCCCTTCTCCGGCGCTCCGCCATGTCGCAAAACAGCATGCCGCTACCAAGCCCGATGTCCACCGCCGAACAACGAAGGGCTGCTATTGACGCCGACATTGCTGAGGATTAGGCAGAAGATCGAGGGTTTGGAACGCGAACGACACTCGCTGGTCCCCATTTAGCGAATCCCTCCCGAGATCCTGCTGGAGATTTTCCGATTCCTTCCCGGCCTTAAACCTTCTGTCGACAATCTCATGTTGGTGTCCCGCCGCTGGCATGACGTGTCCACTGCCAACTCGTCGCTGTGGACGGACGTGCATCTCGAGTCTTGGAAGTCGGATTTGTGGAGGCTGCGGATGGCCCACCGCTACTCGAGGCAGCGTGTTCGTTTTCTCGCCGTCGACAATGTCGATTCGTTCCTCGCGCTCGATGCGCAGCACCGATTGTTGTTTGGAGACGTTGCGAAGAGTCTCGTGTCGCTGGAAATGAAGGGTTATGCGGGAACGATGAAGCCCTTGCTCCTCCTGATGACAAAAATGGACTTTCCCGCTTTACAATCCGTGACGCTTCAAAGCACGGCGAACGGCGCTAGGGACGACGCGGAATGGCCCACATCGGATGCTCCTCTCCAATGCATGCCTTCCTTGCACTCTGTATCCCTCCGGTGGATCACCACAGGCCACTGGAACCGACTTCATGCGCTGCAACGACTAGAACTCTGGAGTTGTTACCCGTTGACGCCACTCGCTCTTCTTAACGTTCTCAAGACATCGCCACAGCTGCGCTCGCTCACTCTCGACTCCACGATCAGCACTATCTGGGGAGACCCCCTGCCACCCCTTCCGACGGTACATCTCCCACTTTTAGAAGAGTTGTCTGTCTGCGAGGAGCCCGACATGGTCGACGCCGTACTCGGTTCCCTCTCACCACCCGCCTATCGCTGTCAACCTCATATATCTGCATCTCCCTTTCGGACATCCAACTCGTATTACAAGTCGCCCGGAAACACGTCCGCTCCACTGGCAGCCTTCCGGGCCACATCCTTCGTATCGAGTTCAGACCATGGGGGGAAACAGCAGACCCGTATACCTTCCAACTCTTGTCGAGCATTTCTGAGCCCAGCATCTTCTCGTTCGGCTTCGTACCGATGCCAGTGTACGACGTCCCCGATCAGCTTCCCGTCATCGTCCAGGCGCTCCTCGACGTCATTGCTCTCCCGACTCTCCGCACACTGGCCGTATCCGAATATTGCATCGACGAGACGTCAAATTTCAACTGGCAGGGCGTCCTTTCAAATATATCTCCGCCAAAACATCTCATCCTGCATCCCGGGAACTGCGCCGCAGAATTATTGACGCAATTGGCGAATCATGATGCGCTACTGGCGCTGCAGTCAATTCGTCTTCGTTCATCAGGAAATGGTCATGCAGATATCACGCCAGTCCTCGATACGAGTGCATTCATCCCGGCGCTCGTGGAGCTCCTCGTTGCGTACACAGCAAGTGTTGGCGCGGCATTGCCGTTGTTGAGCGGGGCAATCAATACTGGGGATGAGACTGCGCTGGCGGATGCGGCGAGGAGGATTGCGAACAGTGGACTAGAGCAGCTGGTTCAGACGGTGGATTGGGAGGTGCTTCAGAGTACATGAATGGCGTTGTTCATGAATCGCGTACGTGTTGGATAAAATTAAAACTGAAGATGAACGAACATCGGTTCACGGCCACGGCCCACGCCTACGTCAAAAACCGGATTGTGTGCTCCGATACGAGGAATCTCAGTGCAAGATATACTTACCGATGCGGATGTGCGGCGTTCCCCGGAGACATAGTCAAAGATCCGTCAGTAGGCAAGCTTTTGCGCACGGGGTTAAAAGAAGGCCTCTGAAGCTATCAAGCTATGGCCAAGGTGTGGTGCGAACAGACATTACGCACGGGGTCTCATCTAGCGTATGCACAACCGCATGACATGGCACTCAGGAGTGGAGGGAATCTGAAAGAGTTGGATACCAAGGCGGCGAAAAAGGCCATTGCCAGAGGCACTGGAAGATCGACCAAGGAGCGATGAGACGGGAGTGGTTTACGAATTACGCCAAATTTAAAGATTACTCTGATTACTCGAATATACTGTAGGATGTTGTCTAAAAGTCTAAATCGCCCCTCGAGCTAAACATCCAGCGCAACATCGGCCTGCCAAACATCCTCGAACGTGTTGATGAGCGAGATGAGATAAATGTGCTTGAACTGCACGCAAGACGGAGAGATCATCCACTCGGGAGTGGTTGGTTGTTCGTACTGTGTTTTCTATAACCGTTTAGGTGAGTAACGGAGGAGAACGAGAAGAATGCAAAGTACCTCGAACCAGCTGGCGAAACTCGTCGCGATCTGAACGGCTAGCGCGACGCGTGATATTGGCCCGCCGGTGGATGAGACGACGGGCATGGTGCGGCACCAGTCGACGTGTCCGTATCCGGGCCACTACAATCCATAAGGATGCGTAGAACACGAAAGAACGGACGGAGACTCACGATGATGCGGAACACAACCCTCTGCAACCCACTAGCAGCAAAAACCAAGTCACTCGCACCCTGGATCGGCGTCGACGTGCTCTTCAATCGCAACTCTCGCATGGAGACGCCCTGTCCCGGCCGAGGCTGCCCGGCATAGTCGAAGGAAATTGGCGGGAGGGTACGATGAGAGGCGCCATTGGTCCGGCGCCAGCCTTGGCCGGGCACGTAGGGCTGAGGAGGAACGCGGCGCTTGGTGGGGGATATGAAGGACATGGTTTCGAGGGAAGCTGAGAGATTTTCGGTGGGCAAGAGGAGCTCGAGTCGAGTGGTGAAGACCCAGCATCGTCGGAAAGCCGCTTAAATATGGGCTCTTGGAGGCGTTCAAAGCACAAGCGACCGTCGAAGGCGCTATTCTTCCCGGCGCGTACAATGGGCATAGTCGTTTCTGGCGACGACGAGGGATATAGGGATCACGTTCGTCCGCGCTTTGTTGAATCGAGCTGGTTTACGTGTGTTCATTTCGCCAGAATAGATCTAAAAGAGTCGAAAGGGATCAATAGGTGTTCGGTTACGAGATGGGTCTTGAAAGGGATCAGCGCGCGGAGAATGTCGAATAGGTTCCAAAGAGCAGACTTAAAATAATCTCTTCAAAGATAGCAGTCGAGTCTGAGACCTGCCCAGCCGGGACTGCCGAGCGGCGAGGACGCGTCTACGTTGCCTGCCCGGGTTACAACAAAGCGTCGCTGTCAACCGCATAAGGCACAACGGGAGCCTCGTGTTGGCCCACGGGGGATGATTATTTGCCGCATAGGCGCCCAGGGAGCGCTGAACCGTGCGCCGTTCGGCGTCTGGTAGAGAGAGTGAGCATTTTAGACGGGGCAAGCTGAGGACATCGCGGTTGGTGGAAGAGAACGGGATGGCGTTAAATGATCCGATAAGTCCGATTATGATCGCCCTTCCACTTGAACGCCAAGGTCGTGCACGGAGCTGCTCGGAAAAAGAACAGTTTTGAGGCGGAAAATGCTCGGAAGAATTGATAGCGTCGGAATCGGAGTGGCGCTTCAAAGACAGTGCTCCAGAGTTTGCTCAGAGTGTATATATCTCATCAACAGACCTCGACCCTCACTCCAACTTCGCCTTGTTCGCAGTCGAGTCCGTAGTCGCAGCTTTGACTTGCAACAACGGGTCGAGACTGGAATCGGGCTGTCGATACGAGTTGCCGACTCTGTCTGCCCATGTGAAATACTGCGCGGCGTCAACAACCGTGATACGAAACTGACTCGGAATGCGTACCTGTCCATAGTTGCATGTAAAGTACAGATGATGCAGGGTGTGGTGCGCGGGGCCGTTGATAATGTTTTCGAAGCGGTGGCCGGTGACCATGTCCGAGTCGTGGATCTAAACCCAAGTTTTAGCGAGTACAAGTAGATTGGATAGGATAGGATAGGCTGCGCACGAAGATCGCCCAGACGTTCACAAGGAGGAACAATACGAGGTAAAGCCCGCGATGGAGGGGGAAGATGAATACGAAGAGATGGTAGGGCACGCCTTGGAGGTATCCGTCGAGCGGGTGGAACGCATGGGATGCCCAGGGAGTGGGGACTGTGGTTTCATATTAGAATCTGAATGGTCTTGGAGAAAGTACGACACACTAAGCCATTTGTGATGCGGTTTATGGATGAGTTTGTAAACGGCGGGGAGGTGCAGCCATCGATGTATCCAGTAGATGCAGTAATCCGTGAACAAGAGGAACCTAGGCCAGCAATTCAGCCATACCTGACGGAGAAGGAACAAGACGACCACTCACAACGGTGCCGAAACCAAGAAATACCCATACCCGTACTGCCCGACCTCATCATACAGCTTCGAATACCCTCTCACCTCCGCCAGAAACCACGGCATCATGAGCAGCGCGATGGAAGGGAACGCCTTCAAGCTCGCCTGGATCTCGAGCCGCTCCTGGTTCGGCAGGAAACGCGGATGCTTCCGCATCTCGGGGTTGAAGACGAGACGGTAGGAGAGGCCGGCGAAGATGAAGTAGAGGAGATGGATACCGACGAGCGCTAGGATGCTGAGGGAGAGGATTTGCCGGGGGAGGTAGGAGCGGGGCCATAGGGATACGGAGGTGGATGTAGTGCGAGGGTCGAGATGGGGAGGGGGAAGGAAGTGGGTCCACGCGGGTTGGACTGCGCTAGTGTTGAGCGGGATGAGGTTTGCGTACACGGCGTCGAGGAAGTAGTGGTCACAGGCGTCCAGGACGAGGTCCATGGTGCGTTACGGGTCATGCGAATGATTGATCCTCTTATAATTCAGAAAAGTGGTTCGATTTTTTGCTGACTTTTGCGTTTGTTGTCACGAAGGTCGCTATGCAGCTACGCGTCTCGCAGAAAACGGACAGCGGTATTTTCATGCGAAGAAATAGGCTCCGCATCCGCATAACGCCGGGACAGTACACCCACTTTGAATCGCCCACAGTATCCTCGCATCCGATTTCGTGCGTCCATGGATATTCCGTCTTGATCTGCGTCACGATTAGCAGGCCGGAAGTTGTCCTGTGCTTGATGCGCTGAATTCAAGCCGTAGCGCGAGGAGTACGGAAAGGCGGAGGACCCAAAGCGGCCAGTGCTTGGGGTAAGAGCGCGCCACACACTTTCTTTGTCGATCGCCGTCTTGCGGGGCGTCGAAGAAGGCCAAGCGATATAGCTCTCTAGACTAGGGAATCTCATGCTCGCCTGAAATCTTTGCATGAGAAAGCGCAGGCAAATGGAGTTCGAAGACGGCGTCGTCGTCAGAAGCAGGAGCGTCACGGCTCACGTGACTAGGTGACGCGGCTTGCTCGAAACTTTCATGATCTCTCACAGCTCTGGCTCTACTAGGACTCAGGCTCGCTCTCCTGGGACTCGGGCTCCGACCTACTGCTACCTCTCGACTGCTTCCTTGGCGGCTTGGCCTGCGTATTTAGTATCTGAGGTCTCGGGCGTTCGCCATCAATGCCCATCATCGGCGCGGCAACTATTAGTATCCAATGAACAGACCAGGTGCGAGTACGGCTGCGTCAAGTAGAATGACCGCGAGACCGCAGCTACAGTTCCCTCAATCGACGTATCCACCCGCCTTCAACTCATCGTAAACCTCCTGCCGCAGGGCCATGACCTCCGCCGCCTCCGGCCCCTCGGTCAAGGCGTTAGGCGGTCGTGGGAACGTCGCCCACCTCCAGCTCCCATCATCCTGCACCCCCGCCTCGTCGTCGATATAGTCCTCGAACATCATCTGACCCGTAGAGAGGCTGGTGATCATGCTCCAGGCCGGCTCGTTGGGCAGCCGACACGCACGAAAATCGTCAGTCAGGTTACCGTCATCATCGTAGTACTTCTCGCAAACGAGGCAGGTGGAAGTCTCGAGGCCTCTCTGGTCGATCACCGCCCAATTCGAGCCGGATATGTTGATGCCCTCAAGCTTCTCGCCGTTTTCGCGCACGAATGTGTTGATGTCCGCGAGAGACATTCCCGCAAAGTCGTTGTGCCTGACTTCGGGCTCGATGGGAAGACGAGTGGGCTCCGATGCGGCTGTCGGCACTTGGTTCGAGCTGAACATAACCCAACCGTTATCGGGAGGGTAGTCTTCAAACTCAAAGTCCTGCAGAAGGAGAAGCGCGCGGTTGAAATCCTGTGCGTTTTCTCTGAGCTGTTAACAGAGGGTCATAACGGCTAGCTGACCTTCGGCGACGCTCCGGTGGCTGTTACGAAGACCGCCCAGTTGAATACGGTCGTCATTGTGAGGCACGAAGTTGTATTGGTGGTGGCACCGAAACTGACCGGCGTCAGGATTCGATTCACCAAAGGATCTTCAGTTTTGACGTTTCTTATATACTGCGACTCGGAGTCATGCCGGTGGTCATTAAACAAGACGGCAACGAGAGAACAATGGGCGACTCGGCCAACACACCGGGCGCTGATCCAACGAAACAATAAACACAATAATGCAAGGAGGCTTGACATGGGAAGTCAGTAATGAGTCGTTCGCCGATCCGAGTCATAGATCCTAGCCTGAAGCAGCACTAGCGACTCAGCGTGCCTGTCATTGCCTGAATCATGATGTAACAGGATGCAACCCTCGAAACTTCGTGCAAATTTTGGTTGCTATCGTTCAAATACATGAAATAAACAGTCAGGTTACGGCTGCTTGAAGCAGAATGACCAAGATAACCGAGGCTACACGTATCCACCAGCCTTGATCTCATCGTAAACCTCCCGCCGCTGGCGCTCAATTGCAACCTCCACTTGCCCCGCTGTAATCACCTCGTTCAGCTCAGACTCTGGCGCGAACGACGCCCACCTCCAGCTCCCATCCTCCAGCTCATCTTCCGACGTCACACGTTCGCCGGAGTTTTCGACCGCGCGGGGTCTGTAAAAGAGACAACACTCTTTCTTCATTCCTCCGAAGGCTCTCATATGCGCCTCCGACTTGCTAACATCTGTACATATTCAACGCGCGTTGACGAGCTTAAAGTTGGTCTCGTCGAACACAAGGCCGTAGAGACCTCCGTCTTCGCCGTTAAGCTGCGCCACTATTCCTCTAATGAGCACAGCTTGCCCATATGAAAGTTTGGACCCACGGCTCTTGTCCGTGTCGATAGCGAAGCCGCTCAGGGCAATGAACTCGCCAGTGACGTTGACAGCAAAGGCTGTGCCACTGCTGCCACCGAAGGGCTACAAGAAACATCTTGAAAGGAACGCGGAATCAAACCGGTTGGACAACTCACACCGGGACTGCGCCGGACACCCCTCTCCTTGTCGAGGATGACGAAGCTGAGCGAGGTGATGCGCACGCCAGACCGCGTGGTCGGGCCTGTGGTTCCGGAGATGGAGACGATGCTCTCGGTGTCTGTTGCATGCAAGAATTAGAGGTGCGATATCTTCATTGGAAACTCAACGAACCTCCAACGGTGAATACCGAGCTTCTAAGGTTCGGGTCAGTGCATCTGTTCGTAGTGCCGTGGGCAACAGTGTCCTTTGTGCCGTCAAACTTATAAGACCGGGCATAGTTGATCTGGATGCCGTCGATCTGAGGAAGGCAAGTTGATAATTTTCAGCGCACTACTGAGAGGCTGGGGAACGAACGGTGGTGTCACTGTGCATTACCCAAATCTCTTTAATGGCGCGCGCGACGTCGGAGGAGAAGACATCTGGGCCCAGGACCGTGCGGGCCATAACTTATCGGATATTGCCAATTGCAAAGGTGAAGGAACACACCCGCGTTGAGGTCGTTGAAGGTGTCGCCATTAGCCGAATCGCCAAAACAGACTGCCGGGACGAGGGTGGTGTTGTAGAGAGACATTTTCTTTTTGCGCAACCTGATTCTGAGGTGTAAACTTGCTGGACCTCTCATGCCCTTTATACCCTTGAGAACTCCTCGTGCGGAATCGGTGACATGATGTACGATTGAGAGAGCGCGTCGTAGGAACTGAACAGAAAGAAGAATTTGTCCTGCCAGACGAACATCGATCTACGAGGCAACTGTTATCGAGGAACCGATATCAGCGCAAGCCGTGATACCGAGAGAAGTTGCACCTCCCACGCTGGTAGGGCGCCGTACTGTCGCCCGTACACCGTAAGCGGGCAGAAAACTCAGGCCCAGGCGAAGAGCAAAGTTTGGCGAGAGGCGGGGGATTTCTACAAGTGTTTGCTGAGTTGATTCGCAAGAAATTCACTGTCCTGGCCGGTTGGACGACTTGATGCATCGGCATTCGCGACCCAGCCGTAATCTGAGGGGTATTCGTTGAACTCGAAGTCCGGCGTCAAGAGGAACGCGCGGTTGAGGTTCCTCACCGTTTTAGAGAGGAAGATAAAGCGCAGCGACTTGCCCTGGTGCCCATTAAGAAGATCGCCCAGTTAGACATGGTGGTTTGGGAGACGAAATAATGTGTGCTACCGTGAACGAGCTCGATTTTCAGAAGGTCATTCGGAATGTCTCAGGAAAGGATGCGGTGCCAGCTCGCTCAGGCTCTGCGTAGCCATTCGATACTAACGCCGTGCATTGGATGCGCTGCAGGCAGCGACTAGCATATTATAGTTGAGGTATATGTACCCGACGGGCTTTGCGACGAAGGGATGGCATTGTGAGGAAGCAGGGTCGCCGGGGGGTACACCTCATCCTGTAGCCATGGTCAGAAAGAGGAAGATAAGAGCCGAGGATGACGCACCACGCTTGAGTATGCCAGCGGACGCAGCGTTCTAAGTCTACGTCGTGGTGGCGGCGAGGACGTCTCTCCGACTCTCTCGCGAGTGGCTCAATATCGTCGGAATTGTAGTTCGGGACCAGAACGATAGTTCCGGGTCGGTGCTGGCAATATGTCGCCTCTATTCTGGAAGCTCGTCAGTGGCCCGTTATACGGGGCAGGAGCGCACCATGCACTTTCCCCGTCGAGTCGCCGTCCTGCTGGCGCCGCAGAACGCCAAACGATGTGGTCGAGAGGAACCGTGGCTCTCAGGCCCGGAGTCCTCGCATGAGAAAGCACAGGCAGAGGGAGTTCGAAGACGGTCGTCGTCGTGGTCAGAAGCAAGCGCGTCACCGCCGTGACTCGGCTTGACAAAAACTTTCATGATCTCTCGCACAGACTCTCGCACAGACTCGCGGCTCACAGTGCTCTCGTTCCAGAACTCTGACTTGTTGCCACCGTCGACTCGGACCCAGGTTACCGCGGGAGCTTGCCGTCTCAAAACGATGCTTGTCCTTCATCGACGCATGGACCATGGAGGAGTACGAGGTGCGTCGTCATCGTTGTTCTTCTGCCAGGCTAACCTTTTCTCTCGCTAACAGGCGCTGGACGGTCCCGACAAATGCTGGAGGAACGAACCAGGGCACAATTCGCCGTTGTGTCCGAGTCGGCTCTCGCTCGTGTCGGTGAGTTTTGTCTATTCCGATTAATTGCACGGGCTGAATGCCCTCTCTATGGACGCTACCAAAAGTGCGTATTTTGTGGATGGGGCAGAGGGTTATGCATCCTCAGCATAACGATATTCGATGTGAGGCTCGAGTACTAGGCGTCTGGTTAGCCACTGATCCGAGCAGGACAAAACGACGCACCCCATTCCCAATCAACACCTCGGCTCGCTGGCCCACGAGCATGTCCACCGCCTGCGCGACGAAAGTGCCCTCCCAAGACAACGACAAGTCGCGACTGGTGCTGATCCCACTCGACCACGGATGTACCTGGTGCAACGCCGAAACGAGCTCGGACAGCCATGGCGGCTTGGCGTTGGTCATCACGTATACCCGCGTCAGCTGCGGAGCTTTTGGCGCCTCGACGACTCTCCGAACCTTGTCCACAATGTCGGAGATGGAGGGCAGACAATGTCCGACAGACGCCTTTTTCCCTGCTGCTGGCGCTTTGTCGGGCAGCTGGGAGAAGCGATTGAATCCGGTGTACGTCAACCCGTTACCAACGGCCTCTGCGCACCAGCTCTCGTAGTCCCCGCGACGGACGTGGAGCACCAGTAGACCAGATATCGGGGACTCGGAGTTCGATGGGGCGATAATGTCGTGTCCGTTGTCGACGCCAAAGTGATGCGAGTTGGCGAGGAACTCGCCGAGAATGAGGGAGGACCAGCCGAAGTTGGAGAGGATGGGGGAGGCGGAGAGTGAGGGGAAGACATCCAGCGCGCGTTCGGTGTTGGTGAGTCTGTCGTTGCCTGTGAGCTATCGAGGAAAGGGAAGGCTGACTCGGAAACGCACTCGTAGCCGAACAACGCAGGACTGTCCCGCGCAAGCTCGACGCAAGGCGACTCTATGTGTCACAGCTCGTCTACCCAACGATCGATGATTTGCGTTGCCGTCGGTGGCCCCGGGAACGAATCTTGTATCGTCCGGGTATCGAGAACCACGCGCTCTGACTCGGCGCAGACTTGCTGGTACCATTCGCGAGATACGGCTCGGGGTACGTCGTTGGCTGCTGGAGGCATTCGTCCGCCGATGATAGGTCCTGTTAGCTCGTCAGCATCGTCAGGAGGGGAATCGACTGCGAACCCGAAATAATGGCCGAAAGCGGTATCCTCGCCGGAATGAGGTGGCCATTCCAGGAGGTGACGTCCGGCCCTTCGCGCTCCCAGGTGTAGTTGTCGAAAACATACCTGGCGAAGAACACTTCAATTTCAAGGCTTATGAAGAGGGGGAAAACGCACGCTCGCTGGGATGCATATGCCAGGTACGCATTGAGCACCATTTCTTGCATGTAGTTGCCCCAGCCGAAGTCTGCTCAACGCCTCGTCAGTGACTATTGGAGCTGCTAACGACCACTGGCAGAGGATACGCACAAAAGCCGTGATTCGCAATCCACAGGAACTTGGTGTCCCTCCCGTCGGGGTACGCTGCGGAGAGGTCGTGCTGCGGCAGTGTCCGCTCGTATGCATGGTATCCTTCGTAGAGGGGAGGGGTGCGTGGAGGCGGCGGTGGCGGCGGTGGGCAATCCGTAGGAGCGAGTGTGGAGCTGGGCTGAGGCGGGTCGATGGGAAGCGGAATGGGTTGGGTGCTGCCTCCAAACGGAGACGAAAACACCAGGAGCAGCAAGACCACCGCCCACGGGAGGGCGACGAGGACGACGCCCCTCCAGCGCCGATGGCCCGTCCCACTGCCTTGCTTCCTTGCTGAAGTCTCGACCTGCTCTTCGCTGGAATTCGAGTCGGTGGTAGGGAGGAGCTCGTAATCTTCTGGACGAGTGGCTGGCGAGGAGCCACTGGCGCTCCAGAGCCAGAGGCTCTTGACGAAAACCATAACGAAGCTAGACCGGCCGTCCATCATCGAAAAGGAGTAGTAATATTATTCGTTCGGGAAGCCAGCAGGCACCTGTCCCCATCGTGGCGATTCCCGCGGCTGTGCGCAGCGGCCTTGAGTCGCCGGGCGTCAAGATCCTCATTTCGCTGGCTGGCACTCATTTAACCAGGTAACGATACTGCCGATTGAATGCGAACCTGAACGACTGTCTGAGGGTGTAAAAATAAAATAAAGCGGGAGCAGACGGGTTCGTACGCGCTAGGAGTTCGAGGCCGTCTATGAACTTGTTCTGGACTCCGAGTCTCTGAGAGAATTGTACTTGGTGGGTGTACGTGGCCGATGCAGATGCATATGGACCCGAAAACGTCGCCATGTTGCCGGACGCAAGCCTGCACGCTAGACGCTGGGAATTTATACATTCTGACAAGAAGCCCGTACATATTTCCGCAAAAAAAGCGCCAACACGGCTTGAAAGCCAATTATTTCATGATCTTGCAGCGGAATGCGAGGAGACGAGGGCGTCCCGCATGACAATGGCCGCTGGTGCACAACACGGAATGAGAGCGCCGTTGCATGCATGAGATGAATTGACGCTGACAAGGTAGGGGCTTACGCGAGATGGGAGGGACGCCCGACTCGGAAGCGGAAGGAAGGAAGATAACACACGGTACGGTCCCACGCCGGTTTCCAGGAAATATCCCGGTGTGCACAGACTTGCTATACTTGGCTCCATATCTCGGGCGACGCTTCAGTAATAGTATCAAGACTCGCCGAGATGATTTATATATCGTCAATTCATGCAAGAGACGAGCAGAGGGCATATATTACCTCACGAATTTTGGGCGGGCAAATTTCGCCGGCTCGCAGAGGCAAGGATATGCTCCTCGCACGGTAACCGTTGAATGTGAATTTGAACCATTATCTGAGGGGTTTTTACAAGAAACTGAAACCGGAGAAGACGCGTTCCTATGAGCTAGTTCAAAGTAGCCACTGGTTCCTGAAGAGAACAACTCTTAGAGGTTGTCGCCGCAACTTACGGACTCCGCAACTTACAGACTCCGAGTCTCTGAGAATTGTACTCTTCGGCATGCAGTGCTATATAAAAATGCAGGACCCTGGACAGCATCTTACCGCATCGAGTAATTTGGCCGTCGTTTGTTCTCCCAGTGGTATTCTTGACGGCTGCCAGATCCGCATGGAGATGGGGCCCAGAGATGGCGAATTCATAACAGGAAGGCACGAACAGGGAAGTCCGAAGAGAAGCCAACACGGCTTGAAAGCCAATTATGTCATGATCTTGTGTCGGGAAAAAAAGATGTTGTAATACCAAGAGTCGCCGATATGATTTATGTATCGTCTGCAAGCCTAAGGGCTTGACGTGAGTGTCGCTCGTAGCGCGAGGGAAGAGGAGCATTGTTGCGCGAGGAGGGGAGCGGCGTCCCGAGGCAGAGGATGTGCCGTCACGCGAGGAGGTGAGGGCGTCCCGCATGAGATGAATTGACGCTGCTACGTGAGATGGGAGGGACGCCCGACTCGGAAGTGGAAGGAAGGAAGATCATATACGGCACGGTCCCACGCCGGAACGCCCGGTTCCAGAAAGTATCCCGGTGTACAAACGAGTTAGACGTACTATTGTGACACCACCTTTGCAAAGGTTATCTCCGGCGCCCGATGCCCGCCTCCACTGACACCTTTGGGCCCCAATTTTTTCGTAGATCGACAGTATGCACTCTTTTACACAATATATCCAAATCTCAATTTTTTTGGTTGCTTCGTTGTTGAGTACTGGCGAGGTCAGTTGCGCGAACCGAAATGATCACCAATGCAAATTTTGTCACAACGTGACCTCCGCTCAAAATATCCATATCTCGTCTTCCGGGGCCTCAATTGCCTTCAAATTTTGTGTGCGTACTCTCTGATTACTCGGTAGTTAATATAGACTATCATAAGACGATATAGTTAGGTATCGCGGAGGGCAAAGACAGTAGTGACGCTTGGAGCGTCTACGGATATCGAGGAGCGAGCGTATCGTAAACGGCAGTCGGTTGGAAGTGGGGTTGCAGGTGAGATGGAAGTGAATAGCTCATCGGAAGGTGGGGAGGGTTCGCGTGCGATGGGAATGCAGGGACATGGGAGGCAATCGTAGAATTTGTATGGGACGATGAGAACGACTGCAAATGGGGAGGAAGCGAAGGATGCGGGTAACGCATGAAGGAAGGAAATGCAGGATATGCCGGCTGGGAATGCGATGGGAGGGGAGCGCGGGATGTAGACGGTGAACGACGAGACTGATGCGGTGGCGCCGGTGTATTCAAGATGTCCCCGAGATGACGACGGGAGGATGGGCCAGCACGGGGAGATGCCAGTATGCCGGGTTCATCGTCCTGCGAGTTGGAATCCAGTCCCGCAGGCCGTTTCCGCTTGCGTCCTGTTGCAAAGAGGGGAGCATATCGGGGGTCCGCGCGAAGGGGAAGGTTTGTGTCGAAATGCTCAGTTGCCCGCACAATCAACGCGTCCCTTTTACCACCCTCGTCGAGTCCAAGAGACCAGGCAAGATCCTGGAGGACACCAAGCTTCATCTGCTTGATGTTCCCATCAAACCGCATCCCCTCCTTCCCCTCCTTCGCCCGACGAGCGCGTTTAGCGACGGCAGCATCCTCCTTCTTATTCTTGAGCTCGGTTGCCTTTGCCGTCTTATTTTCGCGGTCTTCCTGCTGCTTCTTGGCCGCTGCCAGACCCTCTGAGCGCGACAGGATGCGAGCTTCGGTGTGAATACCACGTCGGGTGGATTTCTTCTTCGTATTGAGCTGGCCCTGAAGCGTTTGGATATGGCTTGCCGCAAGTACTGCATTCGCCGTCGCCTTGCGCTCACTCTGCTGGGAGGAAGCAAGTGCAGCCTTGTACTTTGACATCCGACGGCGGTAGAAGTCGAGCTTAAGCGGGGAGGCCATGTCGCTGGGTGGATCGTCGTCTTCGCCATCGTCGTCGTAGTGGTTGGTGAAAACAGGCACGATGCGACGCTGGGGCGGTGCGGAAGAGGCTGATGCTGCACTGGAGGTTGAGACTGGAGCAGACGAACGAGTCGGCTGAGAAGAGTCGTTATCTTCATCCGAGTCTGAGCCGGAAGAGGACGAGCTTGAGCTGGTAGATGAGCCGGAGCTCGACGATGAGGAGGACGATGAGGAGGCGACGCGGGCTGGGTATCCCTCAGGGAGATTGAGTCGAGTGGAGTATGGAATGCTGGGGGCGAAGTCGGCGTCAGAGAAGTACTCGTAGTTGGTATGAATCGTTTTGCGCTCCGTGTCGATGGCAAACCCAGACTTGGTCCAAGCCTGAAGGACAGTCTTCTCCGTGAACGCTTTCTTGCGGGCGGTAAGATATTCCCGAACGACGTCGGAGGTCTGCATTGGAACTCCTCGCTCCGCAAGAACGGCATCGCATCGTTTGCCCCAGTGCGTCTTCAGCGGTCCGAATGCGCCAACGTCGCAAGGCTGGAGGTTGTGGGTCGTGTTCGGCGGGAGTGCAACCAGGACGACGTCGCTATCCATTGCGAACTCGATGATTTCGGGGCCGAGATGGGAGTCATGAGAGTCGAAAGTCAAGACAAGAGGTGCTTCCGGGTCTGATGCCGCGAGAGCTGCAGGAACAAAATTATCGCGAAACCATCGTTCACAGACTTTGCTGGTGGTCCAGCCTTTGTCGGTAGTCGCAATCCTAGAGAACAGAATGAGGTGAGAGAGGAAAAGACAAGGAAAGCGAAATATTTACAAAATGTCCGTTTCACCGGGCCAGTCGGGATAGTCAGGATGGTCTGCATACCATTCGTCATGTTGTAGTACCCCAGAGAAGCAGAAGCACGGAGGGATGGGGGACTGGCCATCTGCACGGACGGATTCCAGGATGGACACGAGCTCGAGGTTGTCCGACTTCGTCCGGTACTTTGACTTGTCGCCTGCAGCAAAAAAGAACTTCTCGTTTGTGTTCTTGCGTCCACCGCCGATTTGGATCCCGATTTCGTCGAAATTATAAACGTTCTGTGGAGGGATTCGTTTTCCGTTGTTACAGAGCACACCCTCAACCAACTCGAAATAGTGCTTCACGGTCGGCCGATTAAAGGCTCGAGCACGTTTTGTTTCGAGTGGGGAAGGTCGAGAGGATTGAATTTCAGGATGCCGTGCCAGAAAACGCCAGATCCAGCGCTTTGCGGGTCGACGGCCGCACAAGGATTCAACTTTCGGGGCAATGGTGCGTTTGGAAAGCGGAACGGCAGCCCGAGCCAGGAATGTGGTCCAAGCTGCAAGGACTACTTCCTGGTCCGGGGTGAGGAGTTGTCGGGGAGCATGTGCCTTGCGCCGAGATTGGGTGCCTTTTGTATGGCGACGCCAGACGGTGTGATACTTCTTCTGGAGGCCCAAGGCGGCAACGGCCTGCGATACTTTCTTCCATTTCCCAGCTTTCAGCCCATCCAACGCCTCCTGTATCTTCCGTTCCACTGCCTCCTCCTCCCGCATCTTTCGCTTTGCCCCCTTGCTACCGCTGCGCGCCATGTCGCGTCCCGTCGACGGCTTGGAGGGAGGGTGTCGCTATGCTCGGGTCATGAAGGTGGGGTTCGTATATGCCGTGAAAATATCGTGTATTATGGTATGGGTTATCGTATGAGAGAGTTGGGTGGTGAGAGGAAGGAAAGTGGGACGGGTCGAAGACGTTAAGGGCAAGGAGCGCCTGCGCCAGGTGACTGATGTCACGCTGATTTGCTTGCTTCCACGCAGCGTCAAACTGCGCGGAAAATATTATTTAAAAGGCTTGGGACATTTGAAAGAGTCTTAGTATGTTTCGTACAAATTTTCGGAGAGAGAGGGCGAAAACCGGGGGAGAAATCGTTTGTCGCTCGCTGATGCGAGCCAAAACAGCGGATTCTTGGGCTGCAAAATTTTATTCTGGCGCCAGTTTTCATCGGATTGCCTCCAAATTTCTTACACACACTCTGGGATAAGCTTGACATAGGTTATAATTTATTTCAAGAGGCTAGGAGCAGCTGGAGAGAAGATGTGGCGATTTTTTGCATTGGTGGTCGCTTTTGCACAGGAGGTGTCACAATAGTATCCATCAGCCTTGAGTTCATTGTAAACCTTCCGCCGCTGGCGCTCAGCCGCCACTTGCCCCGCTGCAATCACCTCGTTCGGCTCAGCCTCTGGCGCGAACGACGCCCACCTCCAACTCCCATCCTCCAGCTCACCCGCGTACTCATCCACGAAATCCTCGAATCCCATATTCGCGATAGAAAGGTTGGAGATCATGCTCCAGGCCTGCTCATACGGCAGCCGACACGCACGAAACTCGTCCGTGTGCTTGCCCTCCGAAGCAGGATCGTCTTCGTCGCCGGGATCGTAGTACTGCTCGACCACAATGCAGGTGGACGTCTCGAGGCCCGTCTGGTCGATCACCAGCCAGTTGAAGTTGGACATGTTGATTTCCTCGAGCGTCTCGCTGTTCTCGCGCACGAATGCGTTGATTTCCGCGAGTGACATTCCCGCAAAGTCGCTGTGAGTGATTTCGGGGTCGATTGGAAGGCGAGTGGGTTCTGGTGCGGTTGTCGGCAAGTTCTTCGAGGTGAGTACGACCCAGCCGTAATCTGAAGGGTATTCGTTAAACTCGAAGTCCTGCGTAAAGAGGAGTGCGCGGTTCAGGGTCTGTGAGTTGTCTCTTAACGATTGAGAGGAGGATGACGCGCATCAGTGTACCTTCGGTGGCGCGCGAGTCGCCGTTAAGAAGGTCGCCCAGTTGGACATGCTGGTGAGGAGCAGCACGTTGACGTGTGACAGAGTGATGGATGGATGGGCGGGCCGTCGGCGCATCTGATCCGACGTCACTTATCTGTTATCTTATCTCACACTCGGCCTCCGTTCGCCGGAGTTTTCGACCGCGGGCTCTGTACAAGAGACACCACTCTTTCTTCATCCCTCCAAAGGCTCTGCTCTGTCATATGCGCCCCCGACCTGCTAACATCTGTACATATTCAACGCGCGTCGACGACCTTGAAGTTGGTCTCGTCGAACACAAGGCCGTAGAGGCCTCCGTCTTCGCCGGCAAGCTGCGCCACTATTCCTCTAATGAGCACCGCTTGCCCATATCAAAGTTTGGACTCACGGCTCTTGTCAGTGTCGATAGCGAAACCGCTCAGCGCAATGAAATCGCCAGTGACGTTGACGGTAAAGGGCGTGCCAGTGCTGCCGCCGAAGGGCTACAAGAAACATCTTCAAAGGAACACTGGAATCAACACAGTTGGCGAACTCACACCGGGACTACGTCGGACACCCCTCAGGTGATCCGCACGCCAGACAGCGTCGTAGGGCCTGTGGTTCCGGAGATGGAAACGATGCTCTCGGTGTCTGTTGTGAACAAGAATTAGAGGGAGAAATTGCATCTCCTATGCAGGCTATGCTGACAGGCGCCGTCCACAGTAAACAGGCAGAAAGCTCAGGCCCAGGCGAAGAGAAAATGTTGTTTGTTTGGCGAGAGGGCCGGTTCCTGCCAGTGTTTGCTGAACTGATTTCGCAAGACGTCATTCGCGCTGCCATCGGCCTGCCTCCAAAACTGTAGGAGCCTCGTGCGGACCTCGCGCATGCGGCAGAGACGGGCCATAGGGACCACGGCACGTCTACAGCACATCATGATCACAGGGGTTAAGAAAGTAAACGGAGGACCTACACGTTAAAACTGCCGCGATTGCGCTTCTTCGGAAGAGCTACCAGCCAAGACTCAAAACGAAAGCATAGCTAAACTTAACAAATATCGATATCGACACACACACCAAATGCATCGCGCCAAATGAGAATGTAACACTGAGCCTGCGCCGAGCCTGCCGAGAACGAGACCGGCGCGCTGATACTATAGGACTAGAGTTCTGCGTCGAAGTCGTCTCCGCTCTCAGCCTCATTCCAACCCTTCGCCCCGGGCTTGCCTACAACACATCGCAGATCTCGTCAGCGTAAAGCACAAGAGCAATGATATAACGCACTGCATCTTCATCGCTCCCTTGGCCTTGAGCCTCTCGCTCCCAAGCACGATCCCGAGGACATGAATGATCTTGCCGGAGAGAGCTCCATTCGCTCCGGGTGCGCTCGGGACGCCTGCGGTTGCACCGGGATCGGTGGGCGGGAAAGTAGGGTGGGGATGCGATTGGGAGTGAGGTGGGCTGACATCGGATTCGGGTTTTGATTCGGGGATCGCATGGGTGAAGTTGTCCTCCTTGCGAGGGTCGGTGGACTGGAGGGGATGAGAGGGTGTCAGATACCAGGTTCGCTTGGAAGGATGTGTGGTGGCGAAAGACGACGCACCGCGGCCATTCCCCCAGACTCCGATTCTGCGGATATCTTGGCGTCGTATCGGAAGGCATCCGCCGAGGCAGGCATTTCATCTTCGCGCCGCTCGTGGGTCGGGAGGGCAGGGTCAGATTGAGGTGGGAGGAGAGGGACGCTGTCGTGCTGCGGAGGGGCGTTCTGTAGCGTGTAAATGGAAGGCGGTCGAAGAGACATGTACACCACGAACCTCAGGCTGCTCGTGTGGAGAGGGAGCGTCGTCCGGGTGAGTCTGGACGTTCTCTGCATCATCAACTAGCCCGTGACTGTTGGCGGTGGAGCGCGATCCTGAACCCGAGGTGGGCGGGAGAAGGGAGGAGTTGTGCTGTCGAGTCGTCAGCGAATTGGTCCCGGCGGGGAACCAAAGATGACGAACCTGGCTATGGTCAGGAGGGAATTCTTCCTGTCTGATATTGAGAGAGCCCTGTGGTTCAGGTAGGAGCGGGACGTTATGCTGTAGACAATCGCCATGACTCTTCAGCACCTTTGTGGATTTGAAGAGTCAAGACGCACCTGGTTCTCGAGTTCAGTCATCTGGGTAGAGGGTTTGTGGACTTGAGCGTCCTTTTAACGCGTAGCCTCAGAATGACGACAGTGATGGTCATCGAGCCGGGCTGTCGATGTGGTGCAGACGAAAGGAAGCAGGACACGTGCCTGCCAGTGATGGATGACGTGACTTGGTCTTGACCCCGACGACAGAAAAGGCCTGTAGCTCTCGATATTTGAGCGGAAACTCGCGATGCCTCATTACATCGAAACTATTGACGGGTTCTACTGATTGATTTCTTGTTGATTTCTCTTTTGGCTGCATTATTTACCCTTTTGCAAACTGTACAAACGCCAAAGCTCCTCCGAGTCTGCGACCGAAGCCTCGAGAGAATCTTAGTCGGAATAATCACTGTACGAGGTCCCATTCTATTCAGAAAGGACATACATTCGCGAATCTAATTATCAAACACCATATGCAGACGACATATTACGCCTTTCCATCCTCAATTCTCTCAATTCCTCCCGCTTAGAGGAACCCGAAGTGGGTCTCATCGAAGACGAGGCCGTAGAGACCTCCATCCTGGCCGGCGACTTGGAGCTGGGCGACTATTGCATTCCTCTAATGAGCACTGCTTGCCGCGGACCATGTCAAATTTTGGACTCACGGCTCTGGTCAGTGTCGATGGCGAAGCCGCTGACGGCAATGAACTCGCCAATGACGTTGACAGTAAACGGCGTGCCAGTGCTGCCGCCGAAGGGCTGTAACAGCTTGAGAAGAGGGCTAAAATCCAGACGGTTGGACAACTCACGCCGGCAGTGCGCGTGATACCGGTCTTCTTGTTGAAGATGTTGAAGCTGAGCGAGGTGACGCGCAGACCATACGAGGCGGTGTTGTCTGTGGTTCCGGAGATGGAGGCAATGGTCTCGGCATCTATTGATAGGTCAGACTGACGATATCTGCATTGCAGACTCGACAAACCAGCGATGGTGAACACCGACTTCTTGAGGTTGGGGTCCGTGCATTTGTCCGTGGTTCCGTGGGCAACAACGGACTGTACGCCATCATGGCTGGATGGGGCATAGGTAATCTGGATGCCGTCGACCTGAGGAAATCGAGTTGATAATAATGTTTAGCGCAGAACTGGGAGGAACGAACCGTGCTCTTGCTGTTCATAACCTTGATCACCTTGA
The DNA here is from genome assembly GCA_029282125.1 of Mycena amicta. Taxonomy (NCBI): domain Eukaryota; kingdom Fungi; phylum Basidiomycota; class Agaricomycetes; order Agaricales; family Mycenaceae; genus Mycena; species Mycena amicta. Next base: position 288,724 of record JARIHP010000004.1, on the reverse strand, counting down.
TGGCGCGCGCGACGTCGGACACGATGGGAGTCGTGCCCTGAACTGCACAGAGGGGAAGATGCTAGTAATTAGAAAAAAACAAGGGACGCACCGGCCTGGATATCGGTGAAGGCGTCGCCGTTCGAATCACCGTACAAGGTAGCCTGGACGAGGGTGGTGCTGTAGAGAGACATTTGCTGTTTGGTTGTGAAAACTTCGAGTGGAGGATTCTGAGAGGGTAGAGCTGCTCCAGCGGAGTTTTATACCTTTGGAGACCATTTTTGTGGACCCGGCGCACGATTGAGGAACGGGCTTGCGCAGACTATGTTGAACAGATGGAACGTCACAACAGTAGAAGGCAGGCAGGGAGCATGGTAGAGAGCCGGTGCCGGACGTTGAACGGAGATTTGTTCCGGTGGATGGACGGTGCATAAGGCAAGAATCAAAATTATTGTCGCAACTAGCGGCAGGCTACAGCATCCGACGGATTTCAAGCCGGTGTTCTGCTCAAAGAAGTGAGAGGATTGCCCGAGATCCATCCGTCCGGCCATGCAGGAACGCGGACATCACGCACGATTGAACAACGGACTTCGGCAGACTATTTTGAACGGCTTGAATGTAGACCCTCGACCTCGAGGAAAGTAGCACGACTCCGCAAAGAGAATGCGCCGGAGGAAATGAAACACGAAACATGTGCAAGCGAAAAGACTAGATCGCATTGAGCACACAGGAGTTGGAGGCCGCGTCTCGATACCGCCCCGCAATTAACCACTCTGATTCTTCGCCCTCTCACGAGCCCTCTCCCTCTCATGATCAGCGTCATCAAACATATCCGGCACCCTCCTAGACCACGCATCCCACGTCCCATCCGATACCGGTCGCAAATGCACATACAGCCGTCCACCGGAGTCGAAACCCTCCTCCCGGAGCCGCTGATAGGACCATCGGTACTGCGTCTTGCTTAGGCATCGGCATGGGTAGCCGATACCCGCGCGGGTACACGGGTTTTACCCGCGCGGGTACGGGTACGGGTTGCCGTGGCCGGTACCCGTGACCCGCGGGTTGCCATCAAACCGGCGCCATTTGGCGGAAGTCTCGCGCTTGATTGTTGCTGAGGGGAAATTAGACTCGATGAGGCAATATTCTGGGCAAAATATGCATCAAGTCTATGATTCAGGCCCGAGTTGCCCTCTATAGGCGCCAAACCCGCGGGTAAACCCGTACTTACCCGTACCCGCGGGTACGGGTACACAGCCACCACGGGTACGGGTACGGGTACGGCCCGCGACACCCGCGGGTTTACCCGTGCTGTTGCCTAGTCTTGCTGTCCGTCGCGAGCACTACGGCCTTGAGCTGCGGGGCGACAGTCAAGATGAATTGAAGAATGCGGCCGATGCCGGGACCGTCCATTGGGTCGGGCAGCGCGTCTGCACCGACGGCGAATGAAGTAACTGAAGGGAGCATGGAGAAGAGGGCTTTGAGTGACGCCTCGTCCTGGGGGATGGAAGCGGATATGCCGAGGTGGGTGAGGGTGCGTTTCCAGGGCAGGTACTCCGCGCTGAAGTCGATGGCTGCGATCATCAGGCGTTCTAGGGGCATCTTCACGAGAAGGTGGGCGATTTTGGAGTACGGTTGGTGGCAGCCTACGCTGACGGCGTTCGTACAGATGCTGAGGACACGCTGGACGGTTGGGAGCGTCATGGTGTAGTTGATAAGGCTCCAACTGTTTCCGTTTGTAAACGTTTATAAACAGTATTGACCGTTTAAATTTCCATTTAATTTAGCCAGGCCTGTAAACGATAAACGGTTGCAAATAAACAGTTTAAACGATTGTCTCGCAGTGAACTGCTTGGACCTTCCAGTGCATGTCTGTGGGCCTTAAAAACTATCAGGCAATCAAAATCTGGATACCATATCGACCATGTTTGACGCATCAGCGCCGGGCCAGCCGGCCCACTTAGCTCCGCCATGGCCCGGACGCGTACTGAAGTGTCCAATACCTCTCTGCACACTACCTGGCATCAAACCAACCCTCTTTGAGCCATTGGCAAGACAACATACCTAATTGGAAGCTCATAATAACACCTGGTAATACTGTAAGAACTGGTACTTTTTCTGTTCTACCCAAACCGTGTAAAAACTGTTTTAAACATTTATAAACGGTTTACGAACCGTTTCCGTTTATTTTACCCAAAGTTGTAAACGAAAACTAAATGGTTGGAGCCTTAGTAGTTGAGATAGACGACCTTGACGTGCTGGGCAAAGAAGCTCGCGGGGCGTGTGGCGAGGGTTTCGAGGAAGAGAGGAACGGTCCGACCGGTCGGGACACCGTTGAATGTTTGTAGGAGTGAGATGCGCTCGTATATGAGAGGTTCGATCCCAGCCTGTGCTTGCTGGCAAACAAGAGGCAGCAGCAACATGGTATCGCCAGAGTTCTGGCGCAACCACCATTCCGGCTCGTCGTCTACCGCGGCGAGCTCGAATATCTTCCGCTCCAACTCGGGCGGCAGCTTTGGGTCGCCTGTTATCATCTGCTTCACCGGGGGCAGCGACTCAGAGAACGACAATGCAGCATCCGCTTTCAGTGTTCCGGAGAGTAGTCGGAGTACACGGCCAACCTAAAGACTCTGTTCAGGTGCTAGAGCAAGGGCTAGAGTCTGAGAGGTACCTTTCCTCGGAGCTTCTTCATGGTCGAAAGCGAAGATGACCACGGAGACAGGAGTTTGCCGCCTAGGGTGCTGTGAGTAATTCAAAATCCAATACTAACAGGTGTTTCTAGCTGGTTTTTAAAAACAGGGTGTTTATAAACTGTTTTGAAACCCATGGCCCGAGAAGCCCGACGCATCACAAGGCACGCTGACTTGGGCAGGCTGGTCGGAAAATGACTGAAGGATTGTATTTTCTCACTGTAGAAAATTACCCAAGCCTTGGTATGATTGAGCAGCGGCCACACCCAGTCATGGCAGTTTTTTTTTTTTTTTTTTTGGAGGATACAGCAGGAGAAATGGTGGTATGAAGCCTATGCTACGTCATGTGAGTGTTTACAAACACCAAGTTTCCGCTTTGGAATTCAAAACTAACGGTTTTTACAGCTCTTTCTAAAATTCATGAGACTTTTGAAAAAAAGGATGCATATGAGAGTCGTCACTTTCTTTGGCCTATTGCGGCATCAGTTTCTGTCGTACCAAGCTGAAAATCTTACATCTAAGTAATGGTTTTGGATGAACTTTCAAACTCTATGCACTATGTGACTGATGTGACATATTACGATCAATGTCACACTAAATGTGACAATGGTGTCACAAGAGAGATACCATTGGAAAGTGAGCTCAAAACTGTAAAGCAAATGTACAATTTTCAACATGATTGAACAAAGATTGAGTCCACAGTGCGCATAACAAAATGAGGACTTTATTCAGAAGGAGAATTCTGAGAAGAGTAAACCTTGGGAGACCTCATTTTCTGACCATCACCCCGTGGCCATTTTTGATAGGGCTGCAATAAAATTTTCACAGTCGGTTTGTACTTTTGGATGAACTTTCCAACTGTGCTATGCATGTGACAGCGGTGTCACGTTTAACGTGACATTGATTGGATCAGGTCACGTCACATCGTGACTGATCCCATTCGAAAGCTAGTCCAAAACCATTGGTTAGATGTAAAACTTTCAGCTCAATACGACAGAAACTGACGCCACAATAGGCCGAAGAAAGTGACGACTCTCATATGCATTCTTTTTTTCAAAAGTCTCATGAATTTTAGAAACAGCTGTAAAAACTGTTTTTAAACTGGTTTTCAAACCAGGCTTTCTCACAGCACCCTATTGCCGCCACCGTGACAACAGCGAGTCAGCGACACGTATCCACCACCGCTACAGAGTACAGTACTGTCAGATGCCAGGATGAGTCTAGGCCTCCGTAGTGGGCTTAATCGTGGCGCTGGCGAACACCCCAACGCATCGTGATCATGAGGGCGAGCGGACCTGAAGAGAATCCTGAGAGGACCCCCGAAATTCGGGGGTTCTCTCAGGAAATTCGGGGGTCCTCTCAGGATTCTCTTCAGGGCCCGAATATAGGCTCAGAGGTCATCCTGGGAGTTCGGACAAATTTTGAGCACGCGCAGCTCGACGTCATGTCAGAGTTCGGACATCCAGCGGGGTCGGCACCAACAAGTCATGTCAAAGTTCGGACAATGTGTCTCGTTATACAGCTTGGACTGCCTACTTGATATGCAAATCCGCATATTTAAATGCTGGAACGACTCCTCTATGGCTCTCAAGGCTTCTTGGGATGAAATCAAAGCTACCTTGAGGCTTCTAGGTACTTTTGAGATTTTTTTTCATGATTTTAATGCCAACTGCAGCAAATTTACGACCACTTACCGCTGAGGTCATGCGCGTTATTCGGACGAAATTTGAGCGCCATTCAGGTGCGAAATTCGGACATGAATCTCGGACCCGGCGATTTTCCAGGATGACCTCTGAGCCTATATTCGGGGGTCCTATCCTGAGTCACGGATCTGACTCACCGTGATCCGATGATTTGCTTGGACAGGCATCGTATAAAGTACTCCCACGCAACACGCGGCGTACACACGTCTACCATGTCCCCAGAGTGGGTTTTCAAAACGTGGGAAGTCCTATGGGAGTGGCTTCGCAATGCATGCAACGTTGCATGGACAACCGTCGTCGGGTGGTCCAAGACAGCGTTCGCAACAGCACTCGAGTGGATGAAAGACCTCGTTGTCGAGGCGTTTATCGTCGTAACCAAGCCCCGTGAGTCGCACATCGCCATATGCGACGACATCGTTCAACATCCACAGTGAACGACCACCCAATTATTGCCCTCATAGTCTCTGGAATCATCTTCATCGGTCCTCAGATCCTCCTCCTCCCAATAATCGTGGTGCAGCTCGTATTCCGAGTCATTCTCACCATCATCGGATTTAGTACGCGTGGAATTGTTGCCGGTGAGTCCATTCTCGAGGTAGAAACAAGCCGTGTCATTCATGATATCAGGCTCCCCGGCTGCGGCATACCAATCGCGCGCCTACGGCGGAAGGATACCTGCTGGGTCGAGGTTCGCCATCTTCCAGTCCATTGGGATGAAGTACAACCGGGTTACACTGAGTAGTTGGGTCTTTGCGCTGGTCAGACTTGGGGCAGGTATCGTGTTTGGGTACGTACTCTATATTTTGTTGTGGAAGGAAGGAAGGAAGGAAGGTTCAATACCGCATCTGTCCCAATGAGGAACGTGCGGGCCCCGTACCTACATACATGTGCCTAAATCATGTATGCTACGGATACATACAGCCGGTCTCGTGGTGAACGCCTGATGTACGTGCCACCAGTATCTCGCGAGTCGCACCGGACGCAGGCTAAGAAAAACCGTTACTCCCACTCGAATGTCGCCCTATAAACAATGAAATCGAGGGACTCGGAGGGAGGGAGGGTAGAGGCTGTAGATTTGGCCTGTGGGCCTAATGTTGTCATGTGAGGAGTGGGTTTACATGGCGGCGACTCGACTCGCGACCCGGACAGGACGCAGGCTAAAATCAGTGCCGAATCAGGGGCAGAGTTGCGGATGTCAGGAGACTCGGAGATCGTCTCGCGTCGTCCGAAACGTTCCGAGCGAGGCTTCTCGTGCATGCCTGCACTCCGTTTGACGCGGAGCAAGAGGCCGAGAGAGATTGAAAGCATTAGATTCGCCCTGTAGGCTCTATGTTGGGTGGGTGCCCACAGCTAAAGTGGTGTGGGTCTTGGGGATGATCTCAGGGGTACCGCGGTCGCACTAGCAACGAGAGGCCACTGGCTTCATGAGCTCAGGACCATGGTCGTGCGTGGACGTTCGGGGCATGTCCCAATGATAACTCGCCAGCCTGCGCATGCCGAGTGTCGCGATTCACTCGGTCATTTTAGCGTGAGGTGTGGTGACTGTATATATGCATGGCGAGGACAGAACCAACCTGGAATCTTGTAATTCTTGTGCACGATGACTATGAGATCGGTGAAGGTGCTGTAGAAGACTGCTTCCTCCAATCGCCCAATGGTGCCTGCGAACGCACTAGATGAATGTCGACTGTGAACGGAATAGCAATTGGGAAGGTATCCAATACGATTTCGGTGGAATGTGTGCGACCGAGAGCAGGACCCGAAGTCAGGCCAGGTCGCGACGCCGCCGCCGCCGCTTGGGAGAAGAAGTACGACAAGGAGGATGGACCGAGCAAAAATAATAGTGGGTGACTATCCAGAACAAAACGAGCAAGTTTAAAAGATAAAGCTCGATAAAGTCCGATTCATAGCGAGACGGAGAAGATGTATTGTGGAATAAGAAAACCGAAAATAAGTTAGGTACGTGGGGTAGAAAGACCGATACATTCCGAGAACGGCTCCCGTTATGAGGGCAGCGACCAGTTATCGCAAGACTCGCCCGAGGACGAGTAGTAGTGGGACCGACGCAGCCTCCGCATTGGGATCCCTCGAAGCGGGCGCTGCGGTGCCTAGTTCCCGAAGGTGGACTCAGCATTGCCCTCCGACGAAGACGACGACCAACAGGTAGAGCGGCTCATTGAGAGTGGCTGAGTTGGGATGACGCGATTAGGCGCAGAGCCCTCCACCGGTGCAGACGGTGGGACGAAGCGAGGTGGTCGAAGGTCCTGGATTGGGATGCCTTGTAACGTGCGGTAAGGCCTCGGCTGCACCTTAGGCATGGGGGTGGACTCGAAGGCAGCGCTGACGAAGCGTATTAGGCGCTTGATGACGGGAGTCGAGCGTTTGCCGGAAGTGGGAGAGGAAGAAGGGGCACGGACACGGCAGCCACCGTGAGGGAGGAAGTCGTTGGCGGGGACGACTGCGCGAGTTGTAGAAAGCATTGTGGTTTGGGTGGTTATGGTGGTGGTGGTGGATGCGGAGAGAGAAGGCAGGAAGAGCGGGGATTTATAGGTCGGTGGTCAGGGGCTCCGAGTCGCGGAAGGTGGAGAGGCTGTAGTGAGACTGCTCCATCTCCGCCGGTCTGAGTATGACGTCCCGCGACAAGACATTGGGTTGGAAGGGGGATCTGGAAGGGTCGTAAAGGAAGCGCGGAGGTCTTGCGACGATAAAAGCTCGTCGGGCGGTCGATGTAGATATAATTGCCATGATACATCCGCTGTGAGACATGGCGGAAGCCTGTCGAAAGGAATGCGCCAAGCAATGAAATAGCGTCGGGAGACCACCACGGGGAGTCCACTATGCCGATTGGGAATGTCGTGTGGATAGTGGAGGGCCAAAACGACATTGGAGGATGGTAGGACGAGTTTTCGTCGTCGCTGCGAGTAGGACGATATTCCACCAGCAAGTTGGCTCCGGGACAGCGGGAGGTGCGTGAGGAGGTCCAAAGGTACATCCGGCCGCCCTCGGAGAGGCTCGTAAGGAAGGGAAGGGAGTCGAAAGAAAAGGCGGCTATTGGTCCGTCGCACCGGCTAATGCGGCAATTCCAAGGACCGTCCTCGGCACCCCAGAGACCCGACCTCGAGAACGACCCGACCGACAGTATTCAGAAGCGGTGGGTCCGACAGCGGTGGTGTTCGTAGGGATGAGCACATTCGCCTTGTTGGTGGTGGTGGGTTGCACAGCCACCGCTCCACGCCCTCGAAACGGGAGAGGCTGTGGGCCATGGACTCGATTCGGAAGAGGGAGATGCGAGCGTCGAGACTGCTAATGGGGTGTGTCGAACGACAGTGCGGGGGTGTCGAGACCGGAAGATGAGCTGAGAGTCGTCGTCGGCGGATGAGTGCGTTGTGACCGCTAGTGAGTAGTCGAACGGTAAGGTGCTATGTGTGTTGGGGAACGGCGAGCGGCCAGCGGTGAACGAGCACGTTTTCCTTCTATGGCCAATGATACTCTTCGAAAAACAGCGGTCCCTGGTGTCCATGGCTACGACGGTGGAGAGGTAGATGAGAGGTGCGTCTGAGGCGAGTCATGACCCGTACAGGACAGCGAATGCGAGCGGTGGACACGACGGACGAGGGGCTCCGTGGGCGATACGAGCTCCGGTATGCCACTGGACGAAATGGTGGCCTCGTCAGAAATGGAAGGTGTGGCGGGTCTCGTCTTTCGGCCAACGGCTGCATTGAGGACAGCGTCACTTCCATTGCGGGGCGAGGATGCAGGTACCGTGCTGAGAGGCATCGAAGACTGCTGAGTGGGGATGACGATTTCATGAATGGCTTCACTGGCAGACGAAAGGTCGCTGAAGAAGATGCGTCAAGGACATATTAGATGGCAGCAAAAGCAAGACGCACTGCTGGATCCTCGAGACCACACGCCTCGGTGCTCCCGTCTGGTCTCACTCGACTCGGAGGGAGCAAGCAGATATGGCCCAGCGTCTCTCTCGTCTTCGAAAGTCTATGTCGCTGCGCAGAGTCAGACGGAATGAACGTTACAGAGGGGAGCAGACGCACCATATCGTCCCCGAGTCCACAAGCAGTGTTTCATCGTCGTTGCGGAAGCGAATTTTTGGGGCTAACGGTGGTGCCGGTGTATCAGAGCCGTAGTGTATCAGACTCGTAGTCTCATGCATAGCGGAGTTTCATGTCGAACGGCGGTGGCCCGGGGATGCGTGGGCTGGCTCGCAGGGGACGACGCCGGAAAGCAAGTAGACGGTGGAAGTCAAGTTGGTGACCGTGACGAAGACTCGGACTCGGACTCGGATCTGCTCTTGACCGCCATTTACATCCGGCTCGTCTCGCCAAACCGTCAATGACCAATCCAGAATGCATTCCTCTCTATTCAAGGACATCCTCCACACCAACTCTGCTCCAACCGACGGGCAGGTCACGCATTCTTGGACCGGTACCGTCTGGAGCCTCGACAAAGAGGTCCATCGACTTGTACAGCTACTTAGAGAAGCCATGAATGTCACGACGCGTTCGTCTCCCCGAGGCTCAGAGTTTTCGACGACGTGCTACGCGTTATATTCCTCCACACGTGTACACTCTCCCAGAACGGCGGCAAAATGCGGCTCTCGATTCTGGTGAGGGCCATTGCTCCCTCGCGAGTCTGCAAATACTAGCGGGAAATTGCACTGACGACGCCCCGTCTTTGGGCGTCAATGCATCTTGTCGAATGGCTCAATATCCAATCAATATCTAGCAGAGAAATCTCGAACTCTCGAACTTGTGCATTCTCCAGACAATTCTCAATAACCTTCGAAGAAATTGTGGCCAAGGCGTACATACCTACTTACTCAAGCTTGTTGAGCTTCATATCGACGAGGAGGTCCAGCAAACCAACTTGAAATCTCGCCCACAAGCCGAGCGCCGCGCTCACACTCCTTTTTTCTCGAGAATTTGGATGCGGTTCAACGTCTATTTCCGGTTCATTGATTTCATAGGCGAGCGAACAAGTCAATCTACAATAAAATGCCAAGATTGTCAAGAGGAACCCTCCGAAATCGTTAAACAACCGCCGCATTCTCCTCCTCCTCCTCCAACGACAACTGCAAAAACAGTGTATCGATCCACTTGCCGAACTTGAACCCCACGCGCTTCAACTGCCCCACCTGGCGGAATCCCCAACGCCCATACCAGTCCCGCAGCCCCAATCCCGCGTCAGGACCGTCCGGGTCGACCGCCATCACCGCCAAAATCTGCTTTACCTCCGCTGGCGAGTGCCGGAGGCTCTCGAGCAGAGCGTCCATGAGCCTGGTGCCGACCCCGCGCGTGCGTGAGCCCGGTGCGACGAACACGCTGATCTCGACCGTGTGTTTGTACCCTGCGTGGCTGGGCATGCGGTACCCCGAGGCGTAAGTGTGTCCCAGGATTGTATCCTCTGCGTCGGCGATGGCGACGAGGAAGGGCAGATTTTGGGTTTGGACGGCGTGGCAGGTCTCCAGGACGCCCGCCTCGGCGAGCGGCTCGAGGCGGAAGGTCGTCATAGACGTGGCGATGTAGTGGTTGATGATTGTTGTGATTTGTGGGATGTCGGCGGGTCGGCCGGGGCGGACTCGAATGGAGACGTTTGTGCCAGTGGCCATCTGGAGAACTTGAAGTTAATGCTGGTGGTGGTTCGATATCAAGAGTCGAGTCATTGTGACAGGTGCGTTTCCTTTCGTTCCGCTCAAAATGACCAGCCTAACCCGAAGCTCGCTGCACTCAACGACTATTTATTAACTCGACAGCTGCTATCCTCAGAACGATCCTGGGTTTCAACTACAACTCAAACTCTTTTCTCTTCAAGTTTCCTGTGTCTGTAGGGGAATTTCCTCCGCCTGACGTCACTTCGCAAATAAATATACTACGCTTAGCCGAAAATTCGAACTCCGAACCGGAGATCTGGGGCCACTTTGTGGTCTTATGACCCTGCAATTAATTGCCATTCCGAGCGGTGCGACGATCCTTTCGTATAAGTGAATGCGGCGATGGAGGGGAAGCCACACACCACCCTTTCTTCTGTCGTGACTCGGAGTCCTCCCCCTCCTTCCCCCGTCGTTGGGTTCGTCTGGTCTATAGGCTCTAGGGAGCTCTCAGGCGGCACCTTACCTTGGCGGCACGGCGCCTTAGAAGATGACCTGTTTTCCAGATGAACAGCGGTTCGATTTCGAAGGCAGGCCAGTCATCGCCGGCGTTTGTACTAGCGGTACTGCAAGTGCGTTTCGTTCGTTATCGGCGGAGGAACGTTTCGACAAGGCGGTCGTTCTCTAGACTCTTTCGTATGCCAGTGCCTTCCTCCCGTTCGTCGTTGTCGTTCTGCTAATTAACCAGTTTGCCGACAGAATACGGACGGGCTTTCAAGTTGAACACGAACAAGTTCGAGTTAAACTTTCACCGCGTGCTGTGTAACTGGCCTTTCAAGTTTTTACCGTCTTGTCTTAATCTATGGCCAGGCATCCAGTGTTTCGCCGGCTAGTCCGGGCAAAAAAAAAACTAAAATGAAAAGGCTAGCGTTGCGTTTGTCCGTTTGTCCGTTTGTGGGTTTATGGTTCATCCCAGTGTCCGCGCCGCCGTTTTCTGGTGCCGCGTCTGCCCACCTATGTCTAAGGTTCGATTTTCACTGCCTAATCGCTCCCAATTCGGACATGTTATGACGAGTGCGACAGCCACTGACGTCATTTCAAACTCGGTCCGACTCGCTTTACCATCGGCCCCCGTGTCTAGACTCTAGACTGTGTGTGTTCTGGTCCGATGACTTACCTGGGTGGGCGAGCTGCGACGATCCTACTAGTACTTGCTTGATAAATGGGGTCGATGTCGATGTCGACAGGAGTCCTTCCCCTTCTTCAGAATCCAGATGGCAAATTTTATCGACTCGGACTCGGACTCGCGGGGGGTTATATTTGCCCGTAGGTGCAGTCTTATCGGGACTCGGCGACTCGGACTCGGCGTCGTCCTCCACTGGCACTGGCACTGGCACTCTAGTCTCAGGTGTTCACTCTTTATACTATACATTCCTGTGCGTTCTGCTTATCAGCCTGCCGACAGAACTTGAATACGCCGTCGAGACTCAGACACATTCTATCGACTCGGACTCGCGCGCTGCGTAGGTGCAGTCACAGGACAAGACGGTCGACTCGGACACGACGTCGTCGTCCTCCACTGGCAGGCTGGTCTGTGGTTATACTATACATTCCTGTGCGTTCTGCTTATCTGCTCAGGCTGCCGACATAACTTGAATACGCCCCCCGAGTCGAGTCTGGCATTCAAGTTTCCGAAAACCAGTGCCAGTGTGTGCTCTTTTTACTTTTTACTCTTTAACGTCTAGCTACTTACCCTCTCCCCGCGCCAGTCGACATGCGGACTCGTCGGCGTTCTCCTGCCTACCCTTGCTGCCAGTGCTTCTAGTCGTCAGCTGCCGACATGCGCTGGGCTTGAAGCGGTACCGCCGGCGGATGGAACCTTCCTTCGCGTCGAGTCCGAAATCAAAACCTCAAGTTGCCCTTCGCTCATTTCACGAGTAACTCCGCAGGTGCCAGTGGACGGGGTGTTCAAGTTCCAAGCTGCAGCGGTCAAGTTTGTTCCGCGACACTCATAGTTCAAGTTCGCCTAGACGCACGTTCGCGGTTGCGCGGCGATCGTCTGTCGTCTGTCGAGTTGACCGTTGCCATCATGATCGAGGAGGCTATGATTGTGCTGGAAAGATATCGATTGTGCTGGTATGGTATCGATTGTGCTGGCGCTCTGGACCGGTTTTGTTTTTTGTTTTTTTGTTTTTTTGACGAAGACTTGGTTGTTACTGAAGGACGTACAGCTCGCGGACCTACGCTCAAACGCCCATTCACCTGTCGTCCATGGACGTCTAGGCCACCGCAAGGCCACCGACGCGTCGGACCCGTGTGCAGTCTTAAAGTTTTTCTGCTCCATGACATCATCACATGTATTCCAGTGCGAAACCCCGTGCGATGACGCGGGCGTGTCTCAGTCGCATATAACCCCTGTGGCCTGCGCTCGGAGCTTAACCCCACACTGCTATAACGCAGACGCGCCAGGACCAAAAGTTCGTCGTTGTTCCATACCCTACTTATTCTCGAAGATTCTACAGCCTATTAATATTGCCCTCTTCAGCGCAGAAATTCCAGCGAAAAATGGTGTCGCCCCAGCCCTCGATTCCACCTATCGACACGGTCTTTGACGACATCGAGACTCCACGGACGCCCCGCGCCTCGGCATCGCACATGAAACTCGGGCAAGGTGAGAAGCTCCGCTCACGGAGTCACGGCGTGTGACAGCGCAATCGATTGACACATGGCATGATGATTGTCGGCTGCGTTTTTTCTTCCTGCCAACTCCACCCCGCTCGCTCTCTATGCACCACCGTTCTCACCCTCGTTCTTCCTAGATTCAACTCGTACCCAGACCCGTATCGACCCTGATCTGCAGCTGCGCACCGACCCCACCCGTACGCTTAGACTTTTGAGAGAGAGAGAGAAAGCTGACGATTTCTTGGAACTTGAAGCAGTTGTTTATGCCTATACGCCCCCGCCGGACTCGCCAGGATTGATTGCAGGAGGGGACGGCTATATGTCGGGCAATGCTCGTGGCGGCTCGGACACACAGCGCTCGAGCTCGAGCTCGGGTCGTCGACAACACCAGCGTCGACAGCAGCACACCCAGAACCCGGCTGGTGGTGGCGGCTACCCCTCGCTCAACACCCCGCCCGACTCCTACCATCCATACCCGACCCCTGGCCCTGCTCCTGGGTACCCTCGTCCCGCTTACTCGCCAGGCCAATTCATGATGTCTCCGCCTCCGCCTCCACCTCCTCAGTACTACCAGCCGTCTTTCCACGTTCCCGAGCAACACCAGCAGCCACAATCGATACACGCAGGCTACCCGCTGCTCGCCTCGTACCCCCAATCCACCTCGCCGCAGTTCCAGTATCCTACCTACGGTCCATACCCTCCTCCGCCACAACAACCTCCGTTCTCCCCGCCACCGCCAACGCTGTATACGCAGCATGTCTACCATCCGTACCCGCCACATCACTCGCCCGGTACCTCGCAGGATGGAGACGTTGCGGGAAGCAGTACCGGCGGGACTTGGTGGTACGTTCCTGGGCCCTCGCCCTCTCAGCCTGCCCAACACACGCAGCAGCAGTATGAGAGCGGTTATCCGTATTATCAGGACTACGAGCAACAGCGACAGCAGCAGCCACCTTATGGAGACCCAGCACCGTCGCCATCGCCAATCTCCCCAGTGATATCCACGCGCTCGTCCTCATCCGCATCTCTCCCCTCGTCTCCCCGTCCACCCAGTCGAGATCGAGAACCACCAGCCGGCGAACGCGAACGCGATCGGCGAGAGAAACCCATGGTCCGACGACCCTACCACCCAAACCCACCAGCACATCGGTCCGAATGGGTGATGTGGACGGGCAACGTGCCGAGCGACGCGGGCCACGACGAGCTCTGGCGGTTCTTCACCTCGTTGCCCGCGAGCTTATCCCGCACGGAGGGTTCGTCCGAGGGCGGGAGCACGAGTTCGGGCAGTACCGCGGGTGTTCCTGCTGCGGCCGAGGTCGAGCTCGACGGTGGTCCGGGCGTCCTATCCATCTTCCTCATCTCCCGGTCCAACTGCGCGTTCGTCAACTACGAGACCGAAGCGCACCTCCAGCGCGCGATAACGCGGTTCAATGGTATCCCGCTTCGACCTGCGGACCCGAGATGTCCTAGGCTCGTGTGTCGTGTGAGACGGAAGGACGATGATCTCAAGGCGGGGGTGGGTGGCCAGAGGGGGATGGGGCTGCATATGCGCTGGGTTAAGGAGCGGGATGGTGGTGGGGCTGGGAAGGGGAGGGCTGGGAAGGAGAGGGAGAGGGAGAGGGAGAGGGACGATGCTTCGTCGGTGTCTGAATCCGTATCCGACTCGGGGACGCCGTCGAGTACCTCGGACGTCGACGGGGTGGTCTCGGCGTTATCGCTAGAGAGCGAGGGCGACGACAGTCCCGGTCGCGGTCCTTCAAGACGACTCGGAGTAGCCAGTCGACCACCACCACGCCCACACGCCACCACCACCAACAGCAGTTCCGGCTCTGGCTCTGGCTCGCATGCTTCGACGGATTCGAGTTTGTTGAGGCAGTATTTCCCGCAGCGGTATTTTATACTCAAGTCGTTGACGAGGGTGCGTTTTATCCTTGTTCCCGCCTCCCTCCGCGAGCTTACGATAACCCCTCCCGCAAACAGGACGACCTCGACCTAAGCGTCTCCACCGGTCTATGGGCGACGCAGAAGCACAACGAGGGCGTATTGGACCGCGCGTTCCGGACGTCCAAGGACGTGTTTTTGGTGTTTGGGGTTAATAAGAGTGGAGAGTTTTATGGGTATGCGAGGTACGTATTTTGATTCTTTTTTTCTTATTCCCCTTGCCCCTTGCCCTTAATCCGTCCTCGTTTCCACTTGTCCGCCCTTGTTTCTTTTCTTTCTTCCGCTAGACAGGCGGTTTGCATGATACCTTTTTCTCCTTTCGAAATACCTAATTTCGACTTGCCCTTGTTTCTTCCCCCTGCTAGATAGGACGTTTGTCTGCCTCTTTTCTTTTGTTATCCCTCGCTTCCCCTTCATCGTAACCCGTCCTTGTTCCCCTTGCCCCTGCTAGACAGGCGGTTTGATGATACTTTTTCCCCTTCGAAATAATACCTAATTTCGACTTGCCCTTGTTTCTTCCCCCTGCTAGACAGGCACCGTTTGTCTGCCTGCCTGCTGTGATAATTTATCATCGCACGCAGGCCTCGCTTTTCCACACACCCCTTCGTGCTTGTCGGACGATTTCGCTGACCCGCGTTAATTTAGGATGGCGGGACCTATTGGACAAGGCCAGAATCCGCGCGGGGCAGTACCCTGGACCCGGAGAGACAGCTCTGCGTCTTCCAAGGCCGACTCTCCCTCGGCGCTGCGACCCCCGCTGGGTGGGCAGAGCACCAGTCAGCCCACTCCCGACGCGACAACGACAACCCCCTCCGCATCGTCGCAGCACCAACAACAGCCCATCTTTAGCGCCGAGCACTTTGTCGGCGAATCGCCTGCGCCGTTGAGTAACCTCACGCCTGCTCGTCCGCCCGGAGTCGGCCAAGGAGGAGGAGGAAGGGGAGGAGGCGGGGTACAGTCCGCACCGGCGATCTTGGGCCAGCCGCATAGGACGTTTAGCGCGGTCGAGCCGGCGCTCAAGTATAGTCTGGACCACCATTTGTTGGTGAGCGCGCCCACGAGAGTGGGGGCAGGGATTGAGCTGGACGAGAGTGCGCCGTATCGGGCGATGAGGGTTAGGGCTGCGGGTGGGGGTGGGGAGCAGCTCGAGCCTGCTGCGACGCTGCTGTCCGTTCCCGAGGAAGCAGTGTCTGGCTCTGGTCTCGGCCAACCCGAAGTCGACGGCGACGCAGGCGAAGGCTGGGGCCACGACTTTCAGCTCGAGTGGCTCTGCACGGACCGGCTGCCGTTCCAGCGCACGCGCAATATCCGCAACCCGTGGAACCACGACAAGGAGGTCAAGGTGTCGAGGGATGGGACGGAGCTCGAGCCGGGGGTGGGGAGGGCGTTGTTGGATGAGTGGAGGGCGTATCTTGCGCTTGGCGGGGCTGGGTTGGTGGATGGCTCGGCGCAGAGTCTGAGCGATGCATCGACGTCGGCGTCGGCGTCGTCTTCCCGCTCACCGCCAACGCAGACGACAACGACAACGAGGCGGCCACGATCATGAAATCGACGAAATACACGAGAAACACGAAAAAACACACAAAAAAAACGCTGCCGTTGTCGGTCATCCTATCATGCTACGCTACGCGCACCCGCATCTCTCTATACACGATTTTACGAGAATGCGGCCGTTTTGCGCGTCGCAATGCCTTGGACGGACGGGAGCTTCTCTCTCTTGTCATTCACGACACAAGATTTGCAGAGAAGGCTCACTGTCACTCACTGTCTTTTCTTTTCTTTTTTACGGTACTACTTTACTCTACGGGTTTTTATCTTAGTCGTCACCGGGAGCTTTGAGATTTCTTTGTCGCTATCGCTCGTTGTTTTCATTCCAGAAACACACAATTCTGTATCAAGTAGACACCCAAGCACCAACCACTGTACCCTAGTTACCACCTGGCATTCATACACGAAACGCGCCGCCGGCGCTAGGCATTCATTTCTTGTCTTGTATTTTCTGGAAGATTTGAGCCGGGCGGCGGGGAGGGGGGAGGAAGATGTGGAGTTGAGCGATTGAGACGATTCGTCTTGGGCCGGTCGTGTGTCTTGAGACTATACTCTGGATTGGATTGGATTCACGGCACTGTCTGAATCGTATCGAAACGAGATAAGTTAGAGCAAACGCACTGACGTTAGGCTTGCCCGTATGGCCTTTGAGATACCGCTTCCATGGCGAGTCGAGAATGCAGGGATGGTGCTGAGAGGCAGCACGAAGACGGCTGAGATGATTCCGGGAAGCAGTCGCTGAAGAAGATGCAAGAAGATGTAGTGGTAAGGACATGGGGAAAGGCAGCGAAACGGAGACGCACTACTGGATTCCTCGACACCATACGCCTCAGCGCGTTTGTCTGGTTTCCCTCGAGGAAGGGAGGCGAGACACGGCCAATCGTCTTCGACTACTTGTCGCTGTAGCTTCATCTTCGATTGCAGAACTCGCGGAAGCCAGGCTTGGGGCGCCAGGGTGTCAGACAGGATTCAGGTCAACCGGCCGTGGGCTGGGTCGTGTCTTGAGACTAGGCTGACATGCTCGACCGAGGCTGTACTTTGAATCGTATCGAGACGAGGTGACTGGTTAGAGCAGACGCACCGACGTTAGGATTGCCCGTATGGCCTTCGAGATAGCCCTTCCGTGAGTCGAGGATGCTGAGAGGCAGCACAAAGACGGCTGAGATTCCGGGAAGCAGTGCTGAAGAAGATGCGGTGGTAAGGACATGGGGGAAAGCAGCGAAACGGAGACGTACTACTGGATTGCTCGATACCATACGCCTCGGCGCGGTTGTCTTGTTTTCTTCGAGGATTGAAGGGAGGGAGAGGAGACACGCGAATCGTCTCTCTCTCGTCGACTGCCCGTCGGCGCTGTCGCTGTAGCTTCATCTTCGATTGTAGAGTTCGCGCATTCGGGGACCACGGTAGCAGACTAGGAACGTCATGCATGGCGGATTCATGTCAACGGTCCGTTGGCGAACGAAGCGGGGAAGCAAGTAGACGGTGAAAGTAGAAGTCAAGTTAAGCAGGCGGCCGAGTCACGGTGAGTGGCCGTGACTCGGATCTCTGCTTTCCCGCTCGTCTCGCCAAATCCCCAATAGCCAAGCCAGAATGCAGTCGTCTCCGTTCCAAACCATTCTCCACACGAACACCGTGCCCACCGACGCGCAGGTCGAAGAAATCCGCGCATTCTTGGACCCACACCGTCTGGAGCTCACTGAGCTCGACAAAGAGGTCCATCGGCTCGTACAGCTACTCAGAGAAGCCACGAATCAGCGCGATGAGCTGCAGGAGATGATCGCCGCTCACGAGGCCCTCATATCTCCAATGCGTAGAATCCCAGACGACGTTCTCCGCGTTATCTTCCTCCACACTCTCCCAGACCGACGAAATACGGCTCTCGACTCGGATGAGGGCCCATTGCTGCTCTCCCGAGTCTGCAAATACTGGGGGGAACTTGCGCTGACGACGCCCCGGATTTGGGCGTCAATGCATCTTGTCGTCGTGCCGGATGCACCCGACTCGAAGTGGGGTCCCGGACGACTAAACGTGCAACAGCTTTTGCACTCACGAATGGAGGTGTGGTTGAAACAATCGGCAGCCGTTCCATTGGCGATATCCATGCATATCTCTCGCCAATATTACATCCCCACGAATTCGACAGACTCGTTATCTCCCACTGGCATGCCATCACCATTCCTATCGTCATTGCTCCTTGCAGCCAAGCGATGGGGCAGTATTCAGCTGCATCTCTTGTACTCTCAGGATGTCGCCGCCCTCGCTATGCTCAAGGCGGAGGATGTTCCATGTTTGCAGAGCTTCAACATTTCTCTCACTGGAGACCTTCATGCACCTGCCTCGGCCTGGGAGGAACGCGAATATGGCTTCAACTTCCTTGCCACGGGCAGTCTCCGCAGCTTCTCCTTCAAAGGGACGTACAATTCTCTTCCTCAGACTCTTACCTGGCGGAACCTTCGCATCCTCCGGATGGAGTTTTTCACGCGTGAGATGCCGGCAGCGATACCCTTTCCCTTTCCCTTCCTGCAGGAATGCACCTCTCTCGAGACCTTGGCCCTCATGGTCTCTGGCGATCATCTCCAGTTTGAAGGACCGGCGAGCACACATACTGTTCTCCCCCACCTGACAACACTCAGCCTGGCAAACTTGTACCCTCCCGACCTAGCTTGGGCCTCCTCTGCGGTGCATGCACTCAGCCTACCCACATTGCACACGCTGGACGTTTCGCGGGCACCTGTTGACGCGATGACCCTCCTCCAGCCCATGGTGTACATCAGGTGCCTTGCGATTTCCCTGGAGCTCCTTACTTCGGACGAGACCGTAACTGTGTTCAAAACACTACCACTCCTGGAGCGATTACGCCTTGGTGGTGAGCCAAGTATTCCACCAGCGGAACCCAACGAGCTTCCTCCCAAAGATCCCGACTTCCTGGCTCGATTCATTCCGAAAGATGGTGCAGACACATTGTGCCCTGCTCTGCGCCATCTCCAGTTCACCTTCGCATTCGCGATGTCGGACGAGTTGATCTTGCGTTTCCTCCGTTCGCGCACCCTTCCCTTCCTTGCACTGCACCCCACTGTGGAGGCCATATCTTGTTTCGACGCCTACATCTGCCGGAAACAGGATATTGACATTCGTCAAGAACTGTTGGATGTCCATGGGCTGAAGATTCGTCTTATCTACCAAGCAGAGCCCGTACCGATGGGGTATTCAGCTTTGGAAGGCACCGAACGCGATCCTGATCGCTCTGACCTTCCACTCGAATTCGACAATGACTGGCGCCAAGAATCTGGCTCAAGTTACTTTCTATGATCAACCACGAGAGCTCGGGGGAATTTCGCACAAAGTGGACTCCTCATCCGCTTGAACAAGCACTAGTACTTTCATATGCTTCTTTGTACAGACCATGAATCGAGTCCTGAGCAGCAATATCATAATGCTACCCTCTTCTCCTCACTCCGAACATGAGCGATTATCGACAAACATTGCCAGCGTCAGTCTCTCATCGCCTGCATCACACCAAATAAAGGGAAATTTCGGGCAGGCTGAAAAAGTAGCCAAAAAAGGGTATTTTAAGCAGAGTATTCAGGAGCGACCGAAAACAGATTTTTTGAGTAAGCCGAAAGAGCTGCCTAAAGTGGTGATTTCCGGCTCTGTTTCGGAGTGTCCTGAATTGTACTCTTTCGGGAGCTCCCCAAAACTGTGCCTAAAATGGAGGTTTCGGGTGTCAATTCAGCGTTGACCGAAAGGGCATTTTTCCGAGGTTGGTGAAAACAGACCCAAAAATGGTAGTTTTGGTGCTTCTTTCAGCAAGCCTAAAAATCGCTGTAATTGTTTTCAGGCTTCCCGAAAAGAGCAGCCGAAATTGGCATTTTCTGATCCGCTTTCGGCGGCTTCGGGAAAATGATTTTTCGGCCAATTATCAAATGACCCCCAAAAGGGAGCTTTTGGGGGATAGTTTCGGCTCCTCCTGACATGATCAACTTCCGGATCAGTTGAAATAATGCCTGAAACTCCGATTTTGGTTGCGCTTTTATGCTGGCTGGTACTGAAAAATTCATTTTCAGCAACTGCCGAAAAGTATGCCTAAAATGGCTTTTTCGGCTACTTTTTCAGCCCGCCCCAAATGTCACTTTATTTGGTGTGCATGTTCAATGTCTTGCATCTAAATCGCATCTGGTGCTCAGAATGAGAAACCGTCACTCTACCGGGCATTAGACTACCGCCGAACGCAGTAGTTGAAACCCCTTTCCTCTCGATCATGTTCACGTAGTCAAGCTGACACCCGCCCACGCCGGCAACGCATTCCGCGCCTCCTGGAGAAACGGCTCCGAGATGTTGTTGAGCTGCCTTGGAGACCTAGGCTCCGCATCGCCGTCCGGAGAGACGACGAGCAGGAAGTGGACACACAGTGTCAATGAGTCCGATGCATCCGCGCGAAGGAGTGCGATCCAAGGGAGAATCTGCCGTGCCGCTTGAGTTGATTCCGCGATGAACACAACCTGGTCTAGTGTGCTGGGATCATGCTCTGCGAACGCACACGCGGCATCCTTGGCTTCCTCACTATCTGCCCAGAACGAGCCGTAGCTGTAGTTATTTTGAAAACAGTCCTGGCTGTACCCAGGCGATTGGATTACAAATGAGACGGCTACTCCCAGGCGCCTGGGAGCACCCAGGATGTGAGGATATACCACGCTGGCAGCCTGTTCGAGCTCGGCAGCGGCGGCAGGTCTGATGGAGCGATAGCATCAAACCGCTTGCGGTCATACTATTCTGGGCTAAATCATTGGTCGGGGAGATATGATTGTTTGTTTGTTTCTATTTGTTTGTTTGGTTCTAAGGACGCTGACATAGACTTGCTCTCACCGGCTTCCACCAGCTTTCCACCTACCAGTGCACCTCGTTCTCCGTGCCTCTCACCCGCCCGCCGCCCGCACATGTGCTGATGCATCGGCTACTAGGGTCCTGGCGTCCGTCGAGCGTGACATCCTGCAAGCGAGCTGTGCTGGCCCGCGGCCCCCCGCCGTTTCCATGGCCTCCGTCCCCAGCCTGGCCCCTCCACCCTCGCGCTCTGAAGCGTCCTCCACGCCTAGTTTGCCCTCTGCCCCATGCATGACGACACCGGAACTTCCAGCGGAAAACGACCGGCGAGCGAACGACCAGCAGACGACGAGCGAGAACGACCAGCGAGGTTACCACCGAGCCTGTCGCTGCCGCACCGACGCCTGCGGGGGGACATGCCTGGGCATTTTCCCACACTCCACCGTCACCACGCACCACCTTTCGCCTACCCCCTTGCAACGAAGGCAGGACCAATCCGTGAAGATATTCTTGAGCGAACGACTCGCAGCACAGGTCGCTGGGGCAGCCGCCGACAATCGTAAGTTTTCGTAGCCTTCATTTTCATCCCTCTCGCTAGCTCCCAGCTCGCGGACATCGCATCCACATCCGCGTCTACCAGCCGCCATCGCAGCCCTCCGAGTATCCGTCCCCATATTCTTGCCGGCCACCGCTCGACGACAATCATCATGCACGTCGCAGACGTTCCGCCAGCACCGCCTGTCCGTCTCCATCCGGACATCGAGCTACGAGTGTTACCGCCGGCGAAACGACATCGAGCTGTGTTGGTACAAGTGTGTACTTCCACCCATATGCTCGCCACTACTCACGATATATCACCTACTCTCATCCGCAGCCTTACCGTTACACATGCACGCGGCCAAGCGCGACCCGAGCCTCGTCGTCGGAGAGCAACGGTTGTGCCTCAGCGCGACGGGCCGCTCGAGCAACACAATGGCGATGGACACCTGCGTGGAGTCGTGGCGTGGTTGGCGCTGCCGGTGGATCCATGGACGACACAGTAGCCAATCCCTTCGCACTCCAATGACCATTCTTCCTGCTGCTGTACCTGTTTGTTGTACCTGTTTGTCAACGCTATATTATTGAATGCAGTTCTTCTTGAGACCTGACTAGCCAATAATAATGTCAAGTACTGGGACACGACTGGTGACGGACGTCTGGCGCCAGACGCCTAACCCTAGTTAACCCAACCGACTTGATGTGAAGGTCGTTCAACTATGTGCAGTATATATTTGACGCAGTATAGCTTTGATGTAGACTTGGCCTTCTTTTGCCATGGCGCGGTAGAGCTAACGGCGGGCAAAAGTGATGTCGATCAATTTGGGTCAAGGCATACTTTTCGCGCCTTTGTGTAACAGCTGAGGAAGACAACGGGCACACGGACAGTGGGTAGACTCTTTATTGGTCCTATAAACAGTTTCAGGCCATTTTTTGCACAGTGCATGAAAAATCTACCACGAAGAAGTAGTGCGCATATGTATGAACAGAAGTTATTTCGATGATTTGTGCGTTCGGCCTTTATCCACTTTCAAAAAATGCCAAAATTTTCCGGAAAATTAGGACATATACCTGAAGGTGTATGAATCCCGTATGTCTGATATTTAGAGGTAATGAGCATGTGTGGATGGGGTGTTTGGAGTTCAGTGTGTTCGATCATTGAGGTGGGTTCGTCATAAATTTGAGGTGAGTTCGTCATATGTCAGCTCGTTGCTCAAGAACTTAACACTGAATAATCAACAGAAATTCCAATACATTATTCATATTCACAGTATCCAGGACATGTTACTGCCAGTGTTCTCCCTGCTGCGCTGCAGTCAGGCCAGTCGCAGGTAGAACTACCGCCGTGGCGTCAAACGCTTTCGCCTTGCGCAGTCGCATTTGAAAGTGCGCGCGTCCGAGCCTTGCTCCGCACTCCCTCGCGTCGAACGTCTCAGCCCTGCCCCGGGATACTCGCGCGCTCCTGTTCCTGTCCCTCCGTCCGCGTCCCCGATCCTCCCTCCCCGTCCACGGTGCGGCTCGCGATCCGTCGACATGCGGAAAACCACACCGAGAAGAAAGTAGTCAGCTCTTCAGGTACCGTGTATCATGGTCGCTTACAGCGGGTCAGGCACGTCAACGGATCTCATCGTCGCTTTACCAAGTTTCCTCCGTAGCAGTGCGGATTTGATACCGTTTGGATTCAATTGGCTTCCGTGACTTGACGCGAGAAGCTTGAGTATTCGTCTTGATATCTTACGGACGAGGCGTTGAGGAGCACGCGAGCGATTGACAGGGACGAAAGGTTCAACACTTGTAGCGGAGACAACGGCGACGTCGGCGAGCAGCGCCAGCCCCTGTCGAAAGCCAAGCTCGCAAAAGCAACCGGGCCCGTGCAGGCTCGCAACTGGTGTGGCCGTGCCAGTGAGTAGCATGGGAGCATACCTGAAAACACAGCCAAAAAAAATTGAGTAATAATTCAGGCAACCGGCGTGTCCTCCTCCTACAAGTATTTCGCAGTTATCGGTGCCGGCACTCTTGGCTCCATGATCATCGCTGCCTTCGTAGCCCAGAACCATCTCGTCCTCGTCCTCGCTCGTCCGGGATCTAAGAGCACCGACAAGCTCCCAGTGCACAAAAGAGTGGGAGCACTCACAATGATGAAGAGGACTGGATTCCCCCCCACGGTGCTCAAAAGTGTCGGACCCTTCCGACAATCTTCTTGTTCCTTGGGTATGATGGTCGTGGTGGTCGAGAGCAAAGCTGTCATGCAGGCGTGACACTGCCACTGACACAGGCCCGGATGCCACCGAAATTCGCAGCCACTGGCAGCAGCGCAGCGCATCGAGGCAGGGTGGGAGGCGAAAGTCCAGCGGGGAGAGCTAATAGCCCGAGCCCCAGCGCCAGGGCAGGGGGCCAGGGCGCATCAGACGCGCGGGACGGGGCGGGACGGGGCCGGGCCGGGCGTGCGGGCAGCAGGGCTGGGTGCAGCCAGCTTCTGGGTACAGCCAGGTGTGTTTGAATCCTTACCATTTGCGGAGATCATGATGGTTTGTTTTGGGGCAGAGCGGCAATTTGACCGAAAATATCCAAATTTGTCCTACTATGTCGCCATTCTGTAGCGAGGGAATGTTGCCATGGCTCGTGGTTGATGCTGTGATGATCTCTGTTGCCGGCCGTGATGGATCTGCTGATCTGATCCAGACCGTCATATGGTGAGGGTTCGTCTCCGCGTGGGTACTCCCAGGGGCCTGGGAGTAGACGTGTGATTTGGAATTCAATCGCCTGGGTGCACCCAGGCGCTGTTCGAAAGCTTTACAGCCACGGGTGCCAGAACGGAATCTCCTCGGTGGCTCGGGAGTGGGAGCGCGCTCGACCATGGACAGCTGCAAAATTAGACCTGTTCGCCCACACGCGGCGATGCAGCAAAGATCCGAAAAGAGTGGTGCGGTCTCTGGGCTGGCCGCGTAGGCTGGGAAGGCAAAGGAGAGTCTGCAGAGGAGGGGAGAGTCGATAAGGACAGGAACCAGTCGCACGGTGGGATGGCCGGCGGTGACTGGGGACACTACCGTGTAGAGACACGAGAGAAAGGGCATAGCAAGGGAGCCGCAAATAACAGTCTCTGGGTCGGTACTCGATGCGTTCAATCCGTGGATGGTTGATGAGGTCCGCAGTGCAGATGGCAGGATGGTGACGGTGTCAAGATGAAGATACAGCCGAAGGAGCTTAGGCAGCGAAAGATGCAACACAATGTTGCTGAGATATGGACCGAGCTCCACAGGGGCGGCTGACAGAGATGCCTTTCAATCCCCACCCAAGACTGTCCTGTTGAAGATCAAGAGGCTGAGTGGGGCGCGTCCGGGAGCTTGAGGTGTGCGTCAAACATGAAAGTGAGCTTTTGGACGGGCCGGATATCGCTGTTGTACTATCGCGTGTTAGTGCTGGCCAAATACGAATATGATATGCCATTTGGCGTATTGCTGCAATACGATACGATACGGTGCTCTCAACCCCGTATCGTATCCATAATATCGCGATAGATTTTAATTATATTTTTCTGTATCGTATCCTTGGCCAGCACTATCGCGTGTTGGTGGGCAGAAGGGTGACTTTCTTTGACCACTGTCTCCCGAGCCGCGAAAGAAGCGGTGGATTGTACTCGAAACGATCCAGTCTCCAATTGGCGACGTCTTTCGCCCGGCAGGTGAATATCTGGCAGTCCAGGATGACCACGCACCCAATATGCCCACCTATGTCCTCCTACTAGAGGGTCCTCCCATGAGGGGTGGACGCTCTAAGAAGAGGGCTTAAGGGTAGGTTACCGTGGGTCGGCTAATTGCCAGGGGAGGTCGGGGACTTGGGTATTGGGAGACCTCTGCCCGACATCCCCGACCACCTCCCGACATCCCCGCCCACTGCCATCACCTGCCCATTGCCTCGGACATCATCACCAATGCCCCTCATGCACATCAATGCATCAGCACACACCATCACCCGCCGCCACTGTGATCATCACCATCATCACCCCCGCCGTCGATGCCAAGGGGGTGCCAAGATGCCTATCAGTGACATGGGGTAGGGGGGGGGGGGGGTCCCCCGGAGGGCTGAAAAAAAACTTTTGACATGTATTTCAACCAGGTCCTATAACAGCTTAAAACACCCCAGGGACCCACTTTGGAGGCTTCCCAGATTTTTCGGGTGTATTTCGGTGCTTAGCGGTGACACTACATCAGTCACACTCTTGTCACACTCACATAGACGCTGTTTGAAAATAAAGCACCTGGGATGTAAATGGAAGGCCATGAGGTCTATAATCCATCTCTATATGTAGTCTACACTGTGATAAGACTGAAAACATTATCATTTATTTTTTTAATGTTAGCACTGGCTGGGTTCGAAGGTGCACGTGACCTTATCTTATCTTATCGTGGGAAATCACTACCCGATATAGTAAGCGGGGGGGGGGGTCCCCGAGGGCTGGAAAAAAACCTTTCCGACCCTATATCCGATTTTCGAAAGTTGGCACCCCCTTGGTCGATGCCCGATGTTCCAGTGACCATGGTGTGACCAAAAAACATAAAAGTTGTGCATTCACTCGTAAATCACTCTGCAACAAACCGCTTAGCAAAATACCCAGTATTTAAGTAGTTATGGGCCAACCAAGGGTATTATTACCATAACCGCTGCCGAACCTATGATTTGGCACCATTTAGTGGTAAAACAGGCAAGTTCTGCAAGATTGAGTTATGATTCCACCAAAAGATGGCTCATGACCTCAATTGAGCCTGGATCTGAGCTGGTGTTAGGCTGAAACCCGTACCCGTACCCATGGGTATGGGTGTGTGACGCAAAGCACCCGTGGGTTGACCCGTTGTGAGGGCTATAGATAGCCGGGCCACGCCGCACAAGCCTTAGGATGCCGGATTAAGTTGGCTAACCAACAACACAACCCGTTAACCAACACCGCTGGATTATTACACACCTCAAGACAATCTAGCAACCCTCACAGATGACACCGCCGGATTATTGCACACTTGCAAAAGAACAAAGGAACCCAATGTGCGATACCGCTGGATTAATACACCGGCCCCATCTTCAAATACAGTGAGCTATGACCCCACCCAGCGCATTGAGACTCGCTGCTGCTATTGCAATGTTTGCCCAGATACAGCCCCGTTCCACCTATGACCCCACCGGGCCCACTGAGACTCGCTCCTGCTATCACAATGTTTGCCCGGATACAGCCCCGTTGTGATGCTGCGGGCGTTCATAGAGATAGATTTCCAAAATACGGCTTTTGTACTATCAAGTCTCAGTCGAGTCGTCCTCTGGGGATTGTGTTCGCAACGGTGGAAACTGTGTTAAATTGTGTGTGTGTGTGTGTGTGTGTGTGTGTATATATATAAATCCAACCGGGCTAGAAAAGCTCGCGCTTGTGTAGTTCCTGTGGATGGGTTAGTAGAGATAATCGAGCTGAGAGGCTGTTGGCCTCCGCGAGATTAATCTGTTGTCGTGGATGGTGTGTTTCTAATCGAGTGGGGAAGAATTCATTCTCCGCTGGATTATCTGGTGGTCGTGGATGTTGTTTGGCGACTCGAAAGTCTGCCGCAAAGTTGTTGGAAGGAAGGTGGTGCTCGATTCTCTTTGAGGCTTATGGTGCTTCTCAGCGAGGAAGTCCTGGCCGATGGGTGTTCGATAGTGCCGCTTGTATAGGATGGTCTGTACATGTTGTGCTCGCGGATTCAAGGTATTTGGACGGCAACCGAGCTACAGGAAGTCCTCTGAACGCCCTGGTATACGTCTGGGTGTCGCGGTTATTGCGCGGTTCCGAATGGCGGTCGCCCTCGTAGAGCTAACTGGCTACGCTCTCATCCCTCGAGGTTTACTATAGCGAGCCTACCGACGCCAAGCCTTATAGCGTCTGAAAAGTGGTGGAGTGGTGGATAGTGGTTCCCTTTTAATTGGGCGGTCCCGATACCAGTGTCCTCAGTGTCCGTGTCTTGAGATTTGCACTGTATATTGGAGCGCAGTGAACTGTTTACTTGTGTTTATGTCATGAAGCGGGTTGATGGCGCATCACCGGGCGCATCACACCATCAACCCGTCTCATAACCCGACGACCGGACGCTCGATCGGCGCTAACGGATACAGGAGGTTATGGGGGCTTAGGCCAGGCGACAGGATTTGACCGCTGTCGCGGCCTGATGTAGGAGACGACGATCGGACATGTAGGGACTAGGAGGCAGGATACCGATTGACGTATATACATATATTGTAGTATATAAGGGAGAGGTAGGAGCTAGGGATGCTAGCTTCTACCTCGTCTATTACACGACCTTACTCTCTGTGGTCTCGTCTTGGCCTTTGAGAGTCGCCGGCACCGTCGGGTTCTAGAACCTGCCACTCGTATCTCGGACCTGACCATCCCGCCCCGTATCCGACGTGTTTCCATACCCACTGACTGTGCGGGTTCGACAGTCGTTGTCATCTTGAGGCCTCTGATGCTCGCTATCGCGAGGAAGCCGTTCTTGTTCGCCCTTGGTGTCTTGGGACCACAGAGCCCAGACTTTGTTCTTGACAGTTTACGGTTGTGGTAGATATAGTTTGTGGGTGTGAATGCTTAGTTCCACAATTCCCACCCATTTGCCCTGGGACGTCAAGTCGTGAGTACGCTCTAGACCCTTGCCAAGCGGATTGCTAATGGTTTGTAAGAAACCTGGTTGGTAAGTGTTTCATGTTTTGCTTCATAAGTCTTGGTCGCACAGCTGTCGAACGGTTTCGTGGGGTGCTGGGTCGAAGTGTCGACCCAGTTGCTTTGATCCCCGGATGCCGCTGTATTTCCTGGACCTTCGCTCGACTCGTCTGCTTTCTGCTGGGTTTTCCTGGGCGCCGCTATATTTCCTCGAGCTTCGCATTAGGTCTCTCGTCCTCCGCACTTTTATTTCCAGGCGCTGCAACATTTCCCTGGCACCGCAACTCTCCCCTGGACCTTGCGTCGAGCTCGTTGTCCGTCGCCGGATTCCTTTGAGCGCCGCTGTATTGTTTCCTGTCCCGCGAGATTATCCTGCGTCTGTGCGTCAATTTCTTGACCTTTGCTTTGCATTGCTGACCCAGATAGGCCCCCGTCTCACTTCTTCCGATGGCTCACACCGCCGTTTGGTTACTCATCGGACTGTTTCCGTGCCACCTGGCCGGACTCGTCTGCAGGCATGTGCTCGATGTCTGTTGCCACAGAATGTCTGTACCCATCGCGTTGTATGTCTCGCTCCTCTATTGTTTGTCCGTCTGAGTCATTCCTCTTCCAGCGGAGCAAGGGTTATAGGTGGCATGTCATTCCTGGAAGACGGCAAGGTTTCCCTGCACGTGCAGTAATCCAGCGGCCGGCTCGTTCATGTCGGCGACGTTCGCAGTGCTTGTAGGTCGAACGGGACTGTATCCGTTGTAGGTGGAACAGGATCGTATCCGGGTAAACATTGCGACAGCAGGAGCGGTTCGAGGGGCTGCGCAGATGCGGTGGGCTCGTAGGTCGAACAGGACTGTATCCGGTTGGGTGGAACGGGACTGTATCCGGGCAACCATTGCAATAGCAGGAGCGAGTGTCATAGATTTGCTGTATTCGAAGACGGCGCGTCGAAGCGTGTATCAATCCAGCGGTGATGCTTAATGGGTTCCTTTGTTTGTCCAGGAGCGTGTATTAATCCAGCGGTCGTGCTCATTCAGGTCGCTTCATTGTCCTGAGGTGCGTAATAATCCAGCGGTGTTGGTTAATGGGTTGTGTTGTCAGTTGGCCATCTTGGTCCGGTATCCTAAGGCTTGTGTGGCGTGGCCCGGCTATCTATAGCCCTCACACCGTTCACCTACGGTTCAGCCCCGTTCCACCTACGGTTGCGATGTTTGCCGGACACAGTCCTGTTCGACCTATGAGCCCACCGCTGATTTGTGTGCTCAGGACTCCGGTGTGGAAATCAGCTAAGACTAGAAAGAGCGCGAGCTCTAACCAACCAAAACCAGCAACCAACTACCATCAACCTTGACGAGCCGTCATCCTGACTTGCAGTTGCCAGTTTAACGGGTGCACAGGAACCCCAATCAGAATGCCTTACTGAACTAAGATGACTAACTATTCAGAGACACCACCCAACTGAATTGGGGAGCGAGACCGAATAGCAGCAACTTGTGGAAGAAGTGGAAATAAGATAGGCCAAGGTGCATACAACAAGTCTCTGTCCTCAAAGGCGAACCTCCGAATAAGAGAACTTGAGGTTTGGATGTAAAACTTCCCAACTGCTTGTCCGAATAACGGTAATATGTCTTGTGCAAAATGCTCTTGTTGCTTCAGACGTACGACTGGGCAATCTCTCTGGCAATGAGAAGGCCAAGCTCGATGTCCTAGTGCTTTCCAATCCCAAATATGTCTCTTCAATGCTTTGTTTTGCTGACACAACCCAACCAAGGCTTATTCTGTCCAGTGTTGTCTTGTTCTTCCGAGTCCTTGTCCACTGTTGTCTTCTTATTCGGTGATGTTGACCCTAATTGGTCTTGAGGCGCAATCCAACCAAATCCAAATCTTCACAAGTCCGAGGAGTGATACAACACACTTGATTCCTGGCCCTTGACATGTCCGAATAACCCAAACAATCCTTGATCTCGAATGCCAACACACAGAACAGCCACAGCGGGCATTAATTGCGACACTGGGCCAATGACAATGTTATGGGAGATATACTGTGCAAAAAGTATTTAGACATGTTGGATAAATTCAAGAAAAATTGGAGACAACTTGAGTTTCTCACTACAACT
Organism: Mycena amicta; assembly: GCA_029282125.1. Taxonomy (NCBI): domain Eukaryota; kingdom Fungi; phylum Basidiomycota; class Agaricomycetes; order Agaricales; family Mycenaceae; genus Mycena; species Mycena amicta. Next base: position 258,449 of record JARIHP010000004.1, on the reverse strand, counting down.
TTTGCTTCGGCAGGTGCAACTTGTCTGTAGACAACTTCAGCTTTGCTGAGAACAACTGCTGAATATGGCATCTCAAAGTGGCACAAGTCAACATCCCTCAAAGGACATCTCTATAGCAGATTTTGCACTGTGACATTAGACAATGATGGCATCATCACCGATAAAATCACTCACTCAGTTATTTAGCCATTTTGAGGCTTTTGTGGAGGGTGAGGGTGAGGGATAGAGGCCTTCAAAGTCCTTGGAATGGTCACCTTCCTCTGATAAATTTGTAATAGTATCCCATAACACACCACAGTTGGAGTTACTGTGATCAGTGATGAATTAATCATAACTGATGAGCCTGATGGCCCTACCCATAAGTTGAGAACACCAAAGCTGTCTCATGTAGAAGTTGAAGTTGCACTGCGGAAAGTTATCCATGCCGCATGCCAAAGTTGTGATCACTGAACATGTCTCCGAATTGAAATTGTACACAAAAGCGCCAGATATGGGGGAGTTGTATGTTGAAAAAGTTGCAATCCAACTGAAAGTTGTCCAAAATACTTTTTGCACAGTATATCTATGGGTGATATACTGTAAAAAAAGTATTTTTGACATGTTCTGAAACGGAGACATCTTTTTCGTGGGTCAACTATGATTTTCGGCGTTATATGAGGACAACTTTCAGATTTTATTACAACTTGGCCCCCTCGTGCATGTACAACTTTGTCCTAGATACATCTTTTCGAAGTCCATCTTTTAGTATCCAAAAAGACAACTTTGTGGAGATTGCGTTGAAAGGTGTGCTACGAGACTGTGTGTGAAACGCACAGATGAGCTAAAACCAAACTAAACCTAACAACTCGAATAAGCCACAGGCGAATAAGAGTTGTCAAATCTAATCTAATAAAATCCCAAGATGCTATTCCGCACTGCAAGTACGAGTGTCGGCCCGTGTGAACAGAGCTGACTTGAGGTGCTACGGGAATCGGTATTCCAGTAGAAGCTATTCCAAACACTTTTGTGGCCCCAAAAGATCCTACTCCAACTCGGTGAACGATTGTGATTTTGTTTGTTATTCGGTAAAGTCCCTTATTCGACTTCTGACCAAGCTAAACTCTAGCCCACCAGATAATCCGAAGGTCTCTCTTCAGTTTCCGTCGTCCGTGCACTTCGCCCGTACGATTCCACCGGTTGTAACGTGTAATTCAGTTTCCATCGTCCGTGCACTTCGCCGGTACGATTCCACCGTTGCTTGTCTTGTACTTGTAACCACCGGTAAGCCGAACCTTATAGGTCGCACTTCAGAACCCGGCTTCTTGAACGTGAAACTTGTTTCTTATTCTTGTAACTCTTATTCCAAATCCCAATGTATCCCAAACCCGAATAATAGATTGAAACTTTACAAACTCGGCAATCCAAGTTTGCACAGCCCCAAGCCCAGAACACGCCCTAACTCTAGCGGGGTGATTCCGTGCTGAAACTGGCTCCCCCAGGCACTTTATATACAGAGACCATCAGAAATATAAATGATAGATGATTGTGTCCATGTGCGTTCGTGGCTAAAGCGCCGCTTCTAATTGGTTTGGAGATCCCTCTCCGAGGTCTTCAGCCCAACCGACGGCCAGGTGCTCCACCCAGTGCACCGGTGTAACGTTTCACGATTTGCTTCCGCCGCTATTCCGCTCCTGTTATTCTGCCCGCGCCGATACTAGCTGAAGCCGAATAGCCCTTGCTAGTACCTTCCTGCCCGTGCTTCCTACATCCCAGACGGCCCAGTACTTGAGGAGAAACCCTCCAAATACCCTCCAACCCTGTTGCCAAGACCATTGATCCCTGGACACCACCCTAATTAGGCTCGATACCCGAAATCGTGATTGCAGATCCCGGGGCACGGCGTCTCCTTATTCAGATAGCCCCGAGGTAAAGCTTACCACGAGTTGCCATACCCGCGGATGTCTGCACAGGTACCCGTGTAAAAAACCTGCAGGTTTCAAACCCGCGGATACAGGTACCCGTTTCCCACGGATGCCACGAGTACAGGTATGGATTGAGCAAAATCTTGGAGGTCATTTGCAAGCTCATCTCCCTGTAAACCCATTAAGGAGCCATTAGATTGAACAACTCAGCTGTAGGGAAGGTTCACCTCACCCATCTACCATAGTATGACGGCTGTGGACCCTCACAACCTATATTCAGCCCAAACACCCGCGGGTTATCCGTGCAGGTACCTGTATCCGTGGATACAGGTATCCGTTTTCCCACGGATGGCAAGAGTGGAGGTATGGCTTTTGAGGACCCAAAAACCCGCAGGTATTGCAAGGGTTAAAACCCGTGCAACTCGTGGTAAGCCTTACCCCGAGGTATTCCGATCATCCCGAGTTGACCCTTGCTGTCATCCCTGTCTTCACCATACGAAGCGTCCCACTCCGCTATTCCGCTTTCCGCGTCATGATCCTTATTCCACTTGTGTTGCAGATCCAGTTTCCCTTTGAGTACATGCAAGTGGGGCGCTTCTTTTGCAATGTTATTCGGACTACGCTCTCCCCCAGACGCTATCAACGCCCTCAGGATCCAGAATAGCAGCTTCTTTCACTGCTACCAACGCGAATAGCATCCTAACCACTTACGCGGGACTCATAATGGTTCCAATTGGATGTACCAAACAGTAGAATAAGCGCAGAAATCGGTAGATTTCACGTGTATCCTGATAGCTGGCTTATCAGCGTGGCAAGTGCAACCTGTTAGGGTGCATCTCAACTTGAGGGGGAACAAGTAGTTTGGGGCTAACATCTTTACAAAAGACAACCTCAAATCGGAGAGAAGCAACTTGATGAAGTACACCTTCCTCGTTGACAACCTCCTCAGAGGTGCAACTTACTTAATTGCAAGTCCAGCTCAGGGAAAGACAACTTCCGCAGATCTGAGAGACATGTTCGAAACAGGTGAGTAGCAACTTTGTAACATCCGATGACATCTCTTTCGAATGGGAGTGCAACTTTATCCAACAAATGGACGGCGATCAACGGCAATCAGATATTCATGATGGAATAAGAAAGCTGGCCGACGGGTCAGTGAGTGTCATCGCTCCCTTTCTCAGCTTGTAGGATCTCAGTAGCTATAACAAGGCAGGGCACTCGCTCTGCTCCTGCTCTTGGTACAGACTCGGACGACAACTGTTTACAATCTACAAGACAGGGGTCGCTCCGCTCCCCCCTCTCAATCACGATGCAGACTCGTGTGTATTGGCTACACTCTGCATAGGATGAGGATCACTCAAGGGGTTCTCTGGAAATCTCCATCGCATATGTGTCCAAGCCTCGAAAGTCTTGAGCTTAGAAACAGTTATAACTTCACTGATCTCTCCATAACAGTTGAGACTTGTGTCAATTGAATTGAAAGAGTAGAAGGTTGCAAGGTGATTTTTCTCCTCCACACACTGTCCACATCTGTCCGAGACGCCGTCAATGTACAGAGACTTCAAGTTGAATGGGTACGTGTAGGTAGGAGATAAACAGGAAATAATGAAGGACCTGGTGCAGACATCAAAGCGAACGCACTCTCTGTCATTGGTCACCATCTTCGCTCCCTTGTCGTTTGCCATTCTTCGCCTTCTACGCAGATCCCGCGCGCCACACATCGAACGCTGAGGTTCGCCCAAAAATGTGAGTGGAGCAATTTATCAAATAGAGACACTCACGTTGCCGAGCTAAGGGCCGAAAGAAAAGAGCATGGATGGTAGCAAGAGGAGAGGACATACATATTATCCAAAAGATAAGAACAAAGAGCTCATTTATACCGCAACTGGAGCATAAGAACATGGCTGTGGCACCTACAGCTCACAGTGCAAAAGGCAATGAAAGGCGGGAGAAGCCAGATAGCGGGAGAATGACCGTTGTGGTTGCCGGGAAAAGGGTGGCTTCAAATGTTAGAGTAGACGCTGATGAGTTCAGGCGCCAAAGCAGCAGAGCTGCAGAATGACGTACGTTAACCTTCAGCGGTGGAGCCCACATTAACCGTCGGCGGTGGAGCCCACATTGACCGTCGACGGTGCAGGCCTTAGGCCCGGAGCAACAAATGTTGAACTGTTAGTTGCATCTCTATCTACCATGGCACTTGAGACAATGGCAGTTGAATGCAAGAGTCATTGATGCACTGATGTCATGGCAACATGGACGCACCGCATTCTTAGTCATCTCTCTCCAGCTCTGTTGGACAATAAGGGCCAGTCTTGTCTGGAGGACATATTAGTACACTATGAAACCATTGGAGAGCATTAATAAGAGTCCCCCATTTTTTTAAAAACCATTTTTGCGACTTGATCCTTCAAAAGCCATCGACACAATGGCGCTGCATTTGGCGGTGACGTTGGACATTGCTCAGAAAGGCATTATGAGGATAGTGGGCAGTCTCGGATGAGTTAAAACACTGTATATTGTAGGAACCGAAAGCTCCTGGATAACAGCACAGCCACTCCGAGAGCTTTTGTACGCATGTGACCATGATGTGACATATTACCTACACCCTCACACTTAGTATCTGTCTACTGTACCATTTCGACCAAGTGTTCAGTGACGGATGACACCCACCTTTTTGTGATGTGCGCAAAAATCACCTTAAATCAAAAGAAAATTTATCGGGCAGCCCGGATATCGAAAAATCCAAAAATGATGAACACTTGGTCGAAATAGTACAGTATTCCATATTGGCGGACGATAATGAAAGGAGGACATCATATCATTCATTCGTGTACACTGGATTTGAGAAAAGAACTTCGTGTGTGAGCATTAAAGAGCGGCAACGTTCACGACATAGTGCACCTTCTTCTTGCGCTTGCCTTTGCCCAAAACCTCCTCAGGCACACATCAAATGTGATGTAAAGCACCTGTGTACTGTGCTAGTTAGTAGCAAATGCAAAAAACGACGCACCGACTGTATACATCTTCATATCTGCGCTCGAGGTCCTTTTCTTCTGTGCACAACCCATCGAAAGGCATTGAAAAAGACCTGCCTTGTGTGGTACTCAGCGGAAAGACAGCAGATGAAACAACGACACACCTAGATCTCCGTATCTGTGTTTGTATTTGTGGTCTGAGTCAGGTCACAATAGGAGCACATGCTGGAGTTGAGCAAGTGAAGGTGGGTGTGGAGTCAGAACAAAACCGAGAACGGTGAGTCATCGTGCAGATACTTGGATCTGTTGAGATGTTAACTCTAGCGTCGATTTTAGCAAGAAACAGACTCGTTCGGGAGAATTAGTACGTCAGAGACGTTCGGGATACCGTGCAGAGATCGCGATCTGAGAACAATTCGCAAATGAGGCCAGGAGTGGGTAGAGGGTTCAGCAGAGGTACATGGATGACTAAGTCGATGACCAACAACGGAACTGGCAATGACTCTTGTGCGACGATGAATGTGGAGAATGGTGAGTGTGAGGTAAAGCGGAGTGAGGGCAGCGAGAAAGAAGTTACGTGCGGAATCCTTGGAGGGATCGCTGACTTCCCGACTATTGCGGGTGCAAGCAAGGTGCGCGGTGAGCGGTTTAATATGAGTGACATGGATGGTGAACACTTGCGCCCGTCGGGTGCAATTCATGGGAAGCATTTGTTCTGGGCTCGGGATGTGAGGCTGGCTTTGGCAAGGCAAATGAGAAGCTGAGTCGGATCTGATTGAAGCCAGAACATCGGCAAATGATATGCATGAACGCACCTCGATTTCCCATGACCAAACAAAAGAGATGTTGGAGGCTCAAGTCACCCTTGTTGGGCCTGGAGGGCATGAATATGAATCGGATGTCCGCATGGAGATTGAAAACGCACCTCGGTCACCACCCTATTGTCCTCTGAGTCGTCCAGTGCTTTTTCATTTGTTTGCATGTAGCTTGTTGAGGTGGCGAGCGCAACTTGCTATGCGAGGGCTTGAAGATATGAGGGCTTGAAAATGAAAGCATGTAACGATGACAGAGCTTGATGAAGCAAGAGCTCGACGGTGTGAGAGTTTGCCGATGCCAGCACTTGCCGGTGCAAGCCCTTGACGATGCAAGAGCACTTGACAATTTGAGAGCTTGACAGAGGTGCAACATTGAAGCAATGAATCACAATCGAAAGGCTGCAGACGTCGCACGTTGGGTGGGAGGGCATTCAATGCTGGAGGGAGGAAGCAAGGCATGTGGATGGGATCAAAAGATGTCCTTGACCCTGACAGGCATCCAAATCGAGCATTGACTCCTCAAGCTGTAGAGAAGCTGTTGAAGACCCCTTCAACGGGGTCACACCATTCATCGAACCAAGCTTGAGATCAGGAGCCGAGCTGATCCGCCTGATTGCCACTGATGGCTCAGCTCTGAGGCGACGAAGTTGTCCCTGGTGAAGTTGAAGTTGTCGCCGGGGAAGTTGTCTCTGGAGGCAAACATGCCCCCACAGAAAGTTGCACGCTGGGAACATGCGTCCGGAGAAGGTGTACGACATTAGAAGTTGGCTCTGGGCAAGATGGAGTTGCAACTGGTCAAGTTGACTTGTCAGGACCATCTAAAGTTAGCATTGTTACGACGAGCAACATGCATTGTGAAATGCTGCAGTTGAGTTCGGTCAAGTCCAGGTTGCTCTGTAAAAAGTTGCGTTCAATAAAGTTGAAGATGCCTTGGTGAAAGTTGACTGCTGAAAAGTTGCACTTGCGCTAGAGGAACATGGAGCGGAGACGGAAGTTGTTTGAATGAAAGTTGCACATGTGAATGGCAGAGTTGTACAAAACCAAGTTGAACATGTAAACAAATGCAACATGTAGCATAAAAAGACTTGTAAATTCTCAAACATGTCCAAATACTTTTTTGACAGTATATCTCCCATATATATCACCCATACACTGTTACCGACAGTGCATATGACATGTCCAAGGCAGAGCCAGTTTTCTTTGTCCCTCCATGATGTACTTGAAAGAAAGGCCTCCTATGCACGAGGTTGATGGCTGATGCAGAATTGTGATGCTTGTACTAACGTCTGGAAATTGTACAATGTTTAGTTGAGCTTGGAGGTAGAGTAACAATTCACCCAGTTGTGGGCATGAGGGATGGCTGAGGCATCTAGATAGGTCATACCTTGTGGTAAGATTCGGAGGAGACAAGGCCAGATCACAAGAGTTGAGTGTAGTTCTGGGGGATACCAGATAAGAGGAATGGGGGACCTATGGGGAAAGGAGAGCCACCCAGGTGCACGCCAGTTACCCAGATGCACATTTTTGTTGGTCTCAAAGAGTGTGACATTAGGGGAGAAGGCCACAGAGGTGACCGTGTTGCTGTGCCCCTCCATGCGCTGCTGCTGTTGCCCAGTGGCTGCATCCCAGATGTGCAAAGTGCTGTCATGTGAGCCAGACACAATGCGTGTGCTGTCAGGGGAGAAGGCCACAGAGGTCACCGAGTCGCTGTGCCCCTCCATGCGCTGCTGCTGCTGCCCAGTGGCTGCATCCCAGATGTGCACAGTGTGGTCATGTGAGCCGGACACAATGTGTGTGCCGTCAGCAGAGAAGGCCACAGAGGTGACTCCGTTGCTGTGCCTCTCCATGCGCTGCTGCTGCTGCCCAGTGGCTGCATCCCAGATGCGCACAGTGTTGTCCCAAGAGCCAGACACAATGCATGTGCCGTCAGGGGAGAAGGCCACAGAGGTCACCTTGTCGCTGTGCCCCTCCATGCGCTGGTGCTGCTGCCCAGTGGCTGCATCCAAGATGCGCACAGTCTTGTCATCTGAGCCAGACACAATGTGGGTGCCGTCAGGGGAGAAGGCCACAGAGGTGACCGAGCGGTGGTGCCCCTCCATGCGCTGCTGCTGCTGCCCAGTGGCTGCATCCCAGATGCGCACAGTGTTGTCCCAAGAGCCAGACACAATGCATGTGCCGTCAGGGGAGAAGGCCACAGAGGTGACCGAGTCGCTGTGCCCCTCCATGCACTGGTGCTGCTGCCCAGTGACTGCATCCCAGATGCACACAGTCTTGTCATGTGAGCCAGACACAATGCGTGTGCCATCAGGGGAGAAGGCCACAGAGGTGATCAGATTGCTGTGCCCCTCCATGCGCTGCTGCTGCTGCCCGGTGGCTGCATCCCAGATGCACACAGTCTTGTCCCGAGAGCCAGACACAATGCGTGTGCCATCAGGGGAGAAGGCCACAGACGTGACCCAGTCGCTGTGCCCCTCCATGTGCTGGTGCTGCTGCCCAGTGGCTGCATCCCAGATCCGCACAGTCTTGTCATGTGAGCCAGACACAATGCGTGTGCCGTCAGGGGAGAACGCCACAGAGGTGACCGAGTGGTGGTGCCCCTCCATGCGCTGCTGCTGCTGCCCAGTGGCTGCATCCCAGATGCGCACAGTGTTGTCCCAAGAGCCAGACACAATGCGTGTGCCCTCAGAGGAGAAGGCCACAGAGGTGACTCCGTTGCTGTGCCCCTCCATGCGCTGCTGCTGCTGCCCAGTGGCTGCATCCCAGATGCGCACAGTGTTGTCCCGAGAGCCAGACACAATGCGTGTGGCGTCAGGGGAGAAGGCCACAGACATGACCCAGTCGCTGTGCCCCTCCATGCGCTGGTGCTGCTGCCCAGTGGCTGCATCCCAGATCCGCACAGTCTTGTCATGTGAGCCAGACACAATGCGTGTGCCATCAGGGGAGAACACCACAGAGGTGACTGAGCGGTGGTGCCTCTCCATGCGCTGCTGCTGCTGCCCAGTGGCTGCATCCCAGATGCGCACAGTGTTGTCCCGAGAGCCAGACACAATGCGTGTGCCATCAGGGGAGAAGGCCACAGACGTGACCCAGTCGCTGTGCCCCTCCATGCGCTGCTGCTGCTGCCCAGTGGCTGCATCCCAGATGCACACAGTGTTGTCCCAAGAGCCAGACACAATGCGTGTGCCGTCAGGGGAGAAGGCCACAGAGGTGACTCCGTTGCTGTGCCCCTCCATGCGCTGGTGCTGCTGCCCAGTGGCTGCATCCCAGATGCGCACAGTCTTGTCCCAAGAGCCAGACACAATGTGTGTGCCATCAGGGGAGAAGGCCACAGAGGTGACCCCACTGCTGTGCCGCTTCATTTGTATCAGTGTGATGCTCCTTGCAACCCCATGACATCTCAGAAAATGCAGACCTCCAAACTGCTCATACCACCGCTTTAGATTTCTTGTTTGCCCCATTTCTGATGCAAGGCAACTGATATAAAGATGTGGGGTGGATGTAGAACATGGGCTGGATTTGAACACTGCCCATATCCGCTGAACAGCTGCTGTATATTCAATCAACTCTTTGGAGTGTAAAACCTGATGTCCTTTAAGGCAATATCTGTTTAAAAACTAGCACACAAACCTGTATTGCCCAACTTCGAGCCTGCTGGATAGCATACTGGCAGTCTGCCTTTGAGAGGCTCATCATCTCCATCCAGAATAGCACCTTCAGCTCATAAAACTTCAACATGGATCCAGCAACCTGTTGTTCAACAGCTTCATCACCATGTCGAATGGAATCAAGATGGGCAGCCCAGTATTCACATGCATATTTCATATCAGGCGGAAGAGCTGCCACTCTATCAGCCAACCCTTTGACTTCATCATCTTGTAGATATGAGGACTCCAACTTGCAGATGTTGAACTTGAGTGATGTGTCCAAGATGTAAAAGCACTCTTGTACACGGTTTGCAAAATATAAGCCTGGCTGCTCTACATGCTTTGAGCGGTTAATCACAAAGTCATCAAAGGACTTGTGATATACATAAATTTTCTGATCCCGCTTAGAGACATAGACCACAGCATGAAGACTGTCCACAGCATTTTTCACTGCTTCCTCATCTGGGGCTTCTGAAGCATCAACCACCAGTGGAGCAAGTGCCTTGATTGTCAAAGGTTGTCGTGCTGTGGTGACTGCACATAGAACACGCTTTGGAATGTTGATCTCTGAACCCATTTTCTCAAGTGCCTCAGTGATCACAGCAGTATAAAGAGTATCAACAAGTTGATCCTTGCCAATACCCCTTTGCAAGAATTGTTTTAGCCGTTGCACTTGTTGCTGAGTACTGAGTATTGGGGTACTCCCTTTGCGTGGAGATACATAGCGCGCAACAGTTGCAGCATATATGAAAACCCCAGCAGAATCCTTTACAATCGTTTCAAGCTCCTTTCCAAGACCCGGCAGTTCTACCTGCAAGAAGCAGCGAATATCAGCCTCGGCATCACTTTTCTCAATATCTTCAAGCCGAAAGTGTGCTTTGATATTCTGGCAATATGTAACAATTTGAGGATGGGGCCGGCTAGTGAGGAGGAATTTGAGCCCATGCAACGGAGTAGCAGCAAGGGCAATGATGAGTTCCTGTATAAACCGATCACCAGCATTATTTTCCAACTCATCGAGGGCATCAATGACAACCACTAGTGGTGGTGGTTGAGATCCAGGCCTCCTTGCCCTGGCCCAAGGTTGCACCAGGAGCTTGTCAATGTCTTTCTTTGTGATAGCATTGAACAGCTCGAGTTCAACCATACAAAGGGTATCAACAAGGGGCTTGTACACAGACATGAGCTGGCGGACAATTGTAGGGACAAGGAACTTTCGGGACCTGGTGCTTTCTTGATTTCGGGAGCAGAAGAAGGATGCCCCTAGTCTACCGCAGCTGCGCAATTTCTCGCAGAGAGTATATGCAATGGTGGATTTGCCAGTGCCAGCCATGCCACTAAGCCAACAAATGCTATCAGATGGACACAAAGATGGATCCAGAGCCCAGTGTTCTAGCCGTGAAAGAAGATTCTCCCGTGTTTTTGCTGTACACCCTTGCCGAGTGACCTCATCTACTCCATCAAAACGTGCTTCGGGAATACAACATAACTTGAGTGCCTAAGAGACAAAGTTGAGTAAAAGTACTTGAAAATTAAAAACAGAATCCAGACCAATGTGTTCTCCAATGTGAGGTATGTATTTGCTGCAGTAGATAGGGCCATCTCATGCTGGAAGTAATCATTGAGCGCCAAAGTTGGAAACAGTTAGGTTCTTCCACACCTTATGCATCTGCATAGCTCCTTTCAATTGATCCGCAAATGCTTGAATTTTGTCTGTGAGCATACGCTGTATCTCAGTGTTGGCTTCCTGGACATCGGCATGCATTTTGTGAATCTCAAGAGCTCCTTCCACAATCAGTCTGCAAAACTTAAGCTTGTGTTATAATGATGAATCTTAAGACCTACTCCATCAGCTTCTCAGTGCTGTCAGTGACCTTGATACTATAGTATTCCCTTTCCAGGAACACAGTATTGGCTTGCACAAGAGAGGATGTCAGGTTATCCATCAGAGCCTGCAGACCCTTCTCAGTGTCCATATACATCTGTCAAAGAGTCAATATCAAGAACAGATCTCCTCCATGCCATACCTCAGCCATATCAGATATCTGATGGAGCAACTCAAAGATAGAGTGGAACTGGGTCGGGACTGCAGACTGGGCCTCTGCTGCCAATTTGTGTAGGCCATGCCAGATAAGCTTGGCCTTGATGCATATCTTCTCTTTCCTTGCATGAAGATCATCACTAACAGAGAACTGAGCCATAAAAGCTCCGGGATTGCTCTTGAATTGCACAAAATAAGGGCTGAGTACATAATCCAGGTTGCCCACAGAAGAAACAGCATCAAGGAAGGATGAGATGAGAGTTGTGTTCCTGGACTTTCGATCCAGCTCCAGAAAGAGTCTTCTTGTTTTGAACAGCGGGTTGTCCTCAAAGGTCACATCGTTCTTGAGATCTCCGCTCAGCGCATCTAAGTCATCAAGTCGCTGAATGATGTCGGTGATGATCAGCGCAAAGCTGGCCTCGATCTGGGATCGAGTGAATTTGGTTGTGTTGAAGGTTGCTCCGAACCAGGAGTAGCTGGGGAACATAACGCAAATGAGCCCGGATCGTGTAATCAATTTTGCAGGCACACGCACCGCTGCAGACTCGTCTCCGCTGAGGCTTCATCTCTGTCCGCCAGGTTATCGTGTCTTCCTGTGGTTCTAGACATTCTTGGTTTCGGTGAGCCTGGTCGAGTAGTGGCAGATGAGGGACGGAGGAGAGTTCGGTCGCAGCGTGTGATCCTCGAGGTCAGCCTGACAGCTGACAGACAGCTTGACAGTATCGATGCAGCTGCAATGTTATCGCCTATCAATCACCCCGAGCGGCTTTGGATTTGCAGCCCTTGCTGTAGCAGCGGCGCTCATGCAGCGGGATCTGTCCTTGATCTGTCCTTGCACCCAAGGATGTGGTTTCCCTTGCAAAGACTGTTCAAGTTGCAGTTTGGACAAAGTTCAAAACACTGGCATCAGCGCTGCTACTGCTATTCAGAAAGCCAGGTGCTAATTAGAGGGCCAGCAGCAAAAGCAGGGTTGCCGTTCCCTCGCTGGATTGGATTGTCGGGTCATCGCAAGCAGTCCGACTCCGAAAGACAGAGAACACCGTCGCGTAGCTGCCGTAGCACACCTTTCATTGGCGTACAACTCGGCCCGCTTCACCAAACCATGTGGTGACTCGTATCTGCCATGTGAAGCAACGGTCTCACCCGCAAGTGGGCTATTGCTTCGTGTCAAGTTCGTGAAGGATGAAGACTTCATTGCAGCAAGCACAGTCACTCGAAGGAAAACCCAGATCCAATAGTTCGCCGGCGGAGAACGCGGTTCGAGTCCGAGGCGTCTAATTGCATAGGGATTTTCATAACTTACGAACGGTACATAAGTTGACTACGCATCGTTCCGGCCGGCAGGTAGCAAGACCGTAATTCATGATCGGCTCTGGAATCGATATCGCTTGCCAGTGAATCGCCCCAGGCACTGGGAGGTGGCCGGAGCAGTGTAAGAGACAGCCTAGAAATGAGCGGAAAGCCTCAATGGAGTACCAGCGATCTTGTTTTGCATTGCATTGCAATTGAGCTACAAGCTGCACGAAGATAAAAAGCTAAGTGAAGCGTGTCAATACTCCAGCTAATACGTATACGCAATAAGTACTACTGTCTTTCGTACATACATGCATACAGCGATCAATATCGAGAAAAAATCTAGCAGCGTGAAAGCGTAGAGGTGGTATCCGAAATGTTAACTATGTATATGACGAAGAACTAACTAATTGAAAGCGACGGACGAGTAGCGGGAAGGGTGAATGGATGCAGAGGGATGAGGATGGGTGGGTATAGGATAGGATAGAGGAAAGGATCGTGTGTTTGCTACAGATTTGACTTTGTGTTTTTGCGTTGCAGGGTGCCTACACCGCCATGGCAGTATACCCCGTCGCATCGACATCGACCGACGAGACCCTCTTCGCGGCAAGGAAGGACGTGACGGACTCGTCCGCCCGACGCATGCAGTCGATCGGGATCAACCCGACGAGCTTTGCGCCCTCCTTGCCCTTTCCTTTGCCCTTGACATCGACGCGCTCGACCATCGCCCAGCCGTCGTCGTACACCGCGAGTACCTTGACCTGGTCGCCGGACTGCACGCTGAGCTCGTCCTGCAGCGTCTGCGCGAAGGCGCGGAAGATGGTCTCAACGGCGGCGAAGGGAGAGGAAGGTGTGGGTGCTGCGGCGAAGGCGTCTGCGAAGGGGTTTTCCACAGGGGGAGAGGGAAGGAGGGATTCGGTGATTTGCGGGACCATGGGGCTGGGTGTGAGCGGGATCATGGGAGACACGAGCTGGCTCTCGCGGGGCGGCGGGGCGGGGAAGGCGAAGGATTCGGAGGGGGAGAACGGACGGACGGACATGGGTGTGGACGCGAGCTCGGGGTTTTTCGCGCCGTCTCTGTCGTAGGTGATGTGCTGGGAGAGGTTGCTGCCGGTCGAGGTGCGGCGGTTAGCGTCTGAGAAGACGTTGGAGTTTTCGATGGAGACGAGCAGGGCTACGGGGGCCACGATGGGGGCCAAGGGTGCGAAGGGCGAGACTGGGGAGATGGGGGAGATGAGCTGGGTGTTGCCGGACATGCTGGGATCGCCTTTGGGCACTGTTGCTGGGCCGCCGCGGATCTCGACCATGGGAGGCAGCGAGGGGACGTCGTTGTCGTCGAAGGTGATGGAGAACTCGCCTAGAATATGGTTAGAGAGATAGACGGGAGAAGAAAGAAGAGAAGACGCACTGTGGTCAAAGGTCGTACCAAACGACGAACGAATGCTCTTTGCCGCAGAGCTATCGCCCGCAGTCGCATCGTCGCTCCCGCCCCACCGACGGTCCGAATTCGACCGCCCCAGACCCGCAGTCCACCATGTCCTCCGCTCAGCGCGTTTGTTCTTCGCACGTCTGCGCAGCCCAAAGAGCAGAAGACCAAGCAGGATTAGGGCGACGATGACACCTACGGCTGCCAACGCGCCAGTGGGTACACCGCCGTGCTTCTTCTGGCCGCCGCTCGTCTCACCGTCTCCAGTGACGTTGGCTGGGCCGCCGGGTGTACTCGTTGGGATTCCGTCCGAGTAGGTTATCGAGCCAATGACGGCGACGGTCTTGCTGCCCACGACGAGGAACGAGGTTGGGCCGGTTGGCTTGGCGTTGGCTGTGGTGGGGTCGGCACCGACTGCGAAGACGCCCCCGGTACCGGCTTTGGTGGTTTTAGGGTTGTCGTCCCCAGAGTTGGGGTTGTCGTCGCCTCCTCGGCTGCGGTGGATGAGGACGAGTCGACAAATGCAGATGAGCCGTTGTTGCCAGAGTCGTTCCCACTCCCACTCCCATTCCCATTCCCAGAGCCAGAGCCATCTCCGCCCGATCCAGACCCTCCATCGCCTGTACTCGTCGGTCCAGGCGTTTTTCTTCGTCAACAGACGGCCGAGGGAAAACGCGTACGGGCTCAGGCTGGGTCGGGGCGTAGATCGATGGGAGAGTCTAGCAACGAGGGTGAGAACGGTGCATAAAGAGCGAGCGGGGGGGGGTTGGCAGGAAGAAAAAAACGCAGCCGGCGACAATCATGCCATGTGTCAATCGATTGCGGCTTGTCACATCCGTGACTAGGGAGCCTTCTCATGTGCGAGGTGCGGGTGTCACTGAGGGGTCGTCCGAGGGCGGGAGTACCAGTTCGGGGACTACCGCGGGTGCGGGTGTTCCTGCTACGGCGGAAGTCGACGGTGGCCCGGGCGTTCTCTCCATCTTCCTCATCTCCCGGTCCAACTGCGCGTTCGTCAACTACGAGACGGAGGCGCACCTCCAACGCGCGATAACGCGGTTTCAATGGCGTGCCTTTGCGGCCGGCGGACCCGAGATGTCCTAGGCTCGTGTGTCGTGTGAGACGGAAGGACGATGATCTCAAGGCGGGGGTGGGTGGCCAGCGAGGGATGGGTTGCATATGCGCTGGGTTAAGGAGCGGGATGGTGGTGGGGCTGGGAAGGGGAGGGCTGGGAAGGAGAGGGAGAGGGACGATGCTTCGTCGGTGTCTGAATCCGTATCCGACTCCGCCGGATCTCGGCGTTATCGCTGGAGAGCAAGGACGACAGTCCCGGTCCCGGTCCATCAAGCAGACGACTCGCCGGAACAGTGGCGGGAGTAGCGTAGTCTTAGCGCGTACTACAGCACCCCTGGTCCCGGCGGCTTCGCGTACTACCCACCGCCCTTTGCATCCCCAATCGCAAGCCCAATGTACACTGGTACCATGCAGCAACCCTTCTGGCCGACTGCTCTGCCTATTGCAGCTCCTGCGGCTGTTTCTCGTTCTGATTCACTTGCTGTCGCATTCGCGGCGGACTTCTTCGATGGGATTGTTCCTGGGGCGAAGACCTACCGAGACTCAGCTTTTCACTGGCCAATACAGGATGTATGCACCGAGGACCGGCTCCTCCTTGCTCTCCGCAGCATTCGAAAAGCAGGATTCCCCACACTGGGCGCTTTCTGGCGGCAGTCTTTGACAAAGGCAAATATCCTCGCCACAGGACTGTATCCACTCAAATATCTGCATTTCTGCAATACAAAGAACGCGACCAGATCCACCATCCCGCCGCCATCGTCGACCTCATCTTCCGTCTCCCGAAATCGCAGCGGTGGAATCAGGGACTGGCAGAAGAGCCTATCTTCTCACTCCCGCGTTATGCGCGACCCCCATCCCTTCGTCTCAATGCCGGCCTCGTTCCTCCTGGCTCCAACAGCACAAGGAATGGCCTTATCGACTGGGCCCTCGCCATTATTCTCGAGCGGACGGAGAAGGAAGGCAATCGAGGTACAGCACGGCTTTGTGCGCCTGCCGGGCTCAGCTCCGTGGACCTGGGAGGGGGTGTTGTCGGCTTGGAGCATAGTCCGAAATGAGGAGACACTGGCCACTGTTGCTCCCGCTATTTTCGCTGTTGCGACGACGCTGGCTGTCAGTCGCGGTGCTCGGAAGAGACTCGAGACAGCCGCCGCTCCTGATCTCCCATTCTTTGGCGACTTGGAAGACGATTCGGACACACGCACAGCCAGCAATGCACCCATACCCGACCCAGATTCAGATAGCGAGGATTTTGACGCCGGAACGGATACCGGTTCCGCGCCAGGTAGCTTCGCGAGCGTCGGCCGCAGGAATCCGTGGCAGGTGAGTCAATTGTATATCCTGCTCGTTTGTTGCTGAGCACAAGCATACAGGGTGTTACCTGTGCTCTCCTACTTCTCCTGCATTTTCGCTATAGCCTCGCTGTCATATTTCCAATGCTCATCGGTCTTTTCGCGTTTACGTGTAACGCACACCGGGAACTCTTCTCGTTGTTGTGTCGGATCGGACTCAGCGTCTCATACAAGACTACACTAGCCTTGCTCCACGTCCTGGCAGCGGATTCTGATGCGCAATTGAAACTACTTGGTGCTTTCGCAAGCGAAACAGGACCCATGTTTCTCCTTCTCTTCGACAACGCGAATAAGATGCAGCGCGCGTGGCAGGCGGTTTTGGGGCGGAAAGATGATGTGAAGAGTGGGACAGCGGCGACCGTCATTGAGCTTGAGGATGTCCCGACCGGTGCCTTATCTTCTGCACCGTATCTCGCCAACGTCGAGGCCCGACTTCGGTGCAAGCTAACGGTCGAAGGGCTGCTGAACGACATCGACGAGAAACATGTCGAGGGTGTTGGTGCGGCGACTGTACTGCGTATCTGGCTCAAACACATCCCGAGTCTCGCACGCTTCCGACCGGAAGCGGAAGAACTGTTCGCGTCCAAGTACTCCAAGCATCCGCTACGCCTCCGCAAGAGCAAGATCCATCCGATGCGCTCCACGGATATTGACGAGTCCACAACTGTTGGTGCAGG
This sequence comes from Mycena amicta, assembly GCA_029282125.1. NCBI lineage: Eukaryota > Fungi > Basidiomycota > Agaricomycetes > Agaricales > Mycenaceae > Mycena > Mycena amicta. Next base: position 241,257 of record JARIHP010000004.1, on the reverse strand, counting down.
AAGTGTACTACAAAATCTCGTCTCGGGCCAGCTCCTCGTTGCTCCTCTTTCTCTTATGAAGTGGTTGGTCTTTGTGTGCGGGGATCAGCTGAGCATCGATCGACTTCGGAAGATCATCTCTTATACTCGCAAGGCAGATACACCGTATGAGCAGCACAAATAGGTCCTTCCCGTCATTCAGCTCTGGCATCTGAAGTGGGCGCGGCAAAAAGCCATTTTCCGCCTGCATTGGTTTCCTGATGTCGAAAAGGACTTCTTTGGCTTGCACCGAGACTGCATCGCTCTAGAGCGCAAAAAATTCAATGCAGACAAATGCGACTTTTATCCCGCCCACCACATTCTTGAAGATCGATTTGAGGCGATGGTGCTCGAAGCACTGCGGTAAGTGCATGGGCACATACTTAAAGCCTCTGACCCTTGCCAGACTTGATATATGTATACAAGAACGTGGTGAACATGCAGAGTCCCTCATGTTGCTGGATGCCGTACGGTGGTACTTCAAAGCAGATGGACCGTTGAAAGAATGTTCCTTCCGAGATCTGCACGGCTTCGCAGCCCAGGTCTACAATCGTTACATGTGTGCAGCTGCGGCGGACGATGCTCTGAACCACGGATCTCGTGATCTCGATACCTACGGGCCTCCTGGTGACCCGATGCTGCCCGAAGCACCAGTCACTCAAGACGTAGATGAAGGTAATCTTAATCTTATCTGTCTTGCCGATACAATGACCGATCCTTGCGGTCAGATCTTGACACCGAGCCTCAGCCCACCAAGAAGCGTTCACGCAAAGATCCGCCGGACAATTTCTCAAAGGGGGATCATGTGTATCTGACCGTCTCTCATTTTATGCGCATGACTTTCTCGTATCTGGAGATTTGTTCGTCGATTGCTGAAGGCGACATCGGACGGACATTTGAGATTCTCAAGGCAAGCCTGCATATATCTAGATTCTACTTCTAACCCGGGTTCAGCTCTTGCGATTTGGATTCTGGGGAGCTGGATCGACAAACTACGGCAACGAGCTACTGGAACTCGCATGCAATTTCTTGTATGAATTTCCGGAGGACCTTAAAGCTGCGGTTTTCAACAACTACCTGGTCAATCCGTCCGGCCGAGCGGGATCTTGGCATGAACCCGATCTTCTCCAGGAGCATTTCAACTTCTGGATTAAACACCTCTTCAATTCAAAAAGTCACGACTTCGATGGGAAGCATCTTTCGGAGGCCGTTGGCCTCAACATTGCTGGTATCAGTCGCATGCGCGAGCTGTTCCCAGGGATGTTTGGGCTCAAATGTAACGGGCAGAAGCATCGAAAGGCGGATACTGCTCACGATTTGAACAAGCTGGGCATGCATTACCGAGATGATCAGGTCCTTCTCTTCCGTGCCGGTCGAACGCACATGCAGATCCCCGACAATGACTTTGACGGCAGGATTAATAAATTACTCGACGGACAGCTGAAGAAATTTCTGGATCGGACAACACATGGTGGACCGGTAAACAACACCGACGATACAAACTTTGAGACTGGTACCCAGGTTGCCGAAGTTCCCACCAACCCCATGACTGTTTGCGACGGTACAATGGATATTAGCGAGTTTGTAATGGGCCAGTAGATTATACATTATAGGAATACAAGAGTACACTATTACAGGCGGAGATTTTCCCGATTACTTTGCTTTGGCGGCTGCTTTCGCTTTTTGCCAGCAACAGGTGGTGGTGCTTGGACGGAGGCCGTGTTAGTTTGATCGGAAAGAATAGATGCGCTTTTTGGAGTTGATTTTTCACGGAGAAGCGCCTTGCACACCGGATTGGACAAAATATACGAGTGTGTAGAAATGTACCTCGAAGCTGTTAGAATCAGAACTGAAATCAGCGCAGGGGAAAATGAATAGTTTCCGGTTTGTACGATACAGGAATGAATGCTCTTCGAATATGCGGCACTTTCAACTGCACGGAAAGAAAAAGAATACATTTGCATTTCACCACAGCTGATATTTTCCTTTGTTCGAACAAAGAAAAATATCAGCTGCGCAGAAACTTGCCTTTATTCTTTTTCTTTCTGTGCAATTGAAAGTGTTGTAGAATTAAAGAGAATATATTCAAGTATCATCCAAAGGAGAAACCACGTGTTTCTCCCTGCTCTGATTCTTGTACTGATTCTCACAGCTTCGAGGTACGTTTCTCCATACTCGTATATTTTGCCCAATCCGGTGTGTTGATTCGCTCGACTTCTGCCCGTCCGGGGAGTGCCGCGTTGATGCTAATGAAATCTAAGCACTTTCTCGCGCAGAAAGCTAACTCACCTGAAGAAGTGTGTTTTAAGTCTCAACACAATGTCAACCTTCTTTCCAGACTTGGTGCACCCATGAACATGACAAAGCTCCTTAAAATCGGGAGAGTTGCGAGTCGATACAGCTTCCGTCCTTCCAAGGACAACTTCGCAACATCGGCATCCGCATCAACAAACTCGTCCCGAATCTCCAGCCATGGAGGTATTCATCATGGCCAAGAGCGCCGGTCCATGCTCATCGAAGTACTTCCAGCCTCCCGAGATGATTCGGAGGTTGTCTAGTAGGTCAAAGCACAGATGGGCTTTATTCACCAGTGTGGAAGCCAGGGAGGGAGGTACAAAGACGGCAGCGGGGAACATGGTAGACGGCCGGATTCGGGCCCACTTCTGGTAGATCCAGCGGTGGAGTATTTTTCGGAACGACTTTTGCATGCGTTCGGTGTTTGTTTTGAGCTCTCCGCCGTCCGTGACAGACGCGGCTTCATTTTGCGCTGCCAAAAACTCTGCCCAGGCCGTAACGGCTGCTACTACTAGAACGGAGCTAGCGGTTGCGTCATGGATCGGGCCACAGCAGTCATCGTGAAGGCCAAACACCTCCGAGTTATAATGCAGAGAGACTTGAAGTCCGACTTGGGATTGAACCACGCGAGCAGAGGGTCTGCGAGCTTCCCCCGCCTCTCCGCATCTTGGCAAGGATGACCGTCGATGGAATATCCTCCGGAGCGGACATGTTCTTCAGAATAACAAAACTGAGATCGAGGTGGGCGTCACCAGTGTATGGATGGGACAGGAACCGCGGGATGTACTTGATGTTCGGGCGGTCAACGGAATATGGCGCGTATTCAAATGCACCCGCTTTGAAGCCGAGTTTTTTGGCCATGGAGGCGACGTGCTTCTCTGCGGCGGTTGCCGTTACAGCAGCCCACACGGTCGATGGATTGAGTTTGACGCGTAAGCAGGACAGCCGAAGGTACCACCGAGCGAAGACCCCGTCGAGCTGATTGATTAACTGTGCCTCGTCGATGGAAACCCAGCGAATCGACGCGACAAACGCGCGAGAGTTGGGGAGCTGCTGCATCTTCTTTCCGAGGACCATCTGCGGCGTCATGACAGCGACCCGGACACCTTTGGAATTCAGCAGTTCCGCCCAGAGATCGCGCTTTTCCAGTGCTGCTTCTCGGATGGTGTCTTCATTGACAGCTAGCGCGTGTAAACCTCTGGCGGTCGCGACATCAGCCTGCCAGATGTATTCAATAGGTGGAAGGCTGAGCTTCAAGGCTCGAATTCAATTGACGTACATGCTGTTCGACGAGGACTTTGGTGGGAACAATGACCAGACAGATGCCTTCTTCCACTGCCACTGGCAGCGAGCGGGCCGGCTTGCAAAATTACGGTTTTCCCCAGCCCGGTGCCGGCAACGATGAACACATCGCGCTTCTCGAGGATATCCATCGAGTGCTTGAGCTGGAATTCTCGCAGCCGCGGGACCTTGCACCGTTCGCGGAACGTCGCTTCAATCCAGTCGTAGGAGTTAACAGCGGGGGTGGCAGGCTCATCGGCAGGAAGGTCCACCTTCGGATTAATTGGCCATAGAGTACAAAGGAGTGTGGGTAAAGAGCGGGCAAACGGGACGCGGCAGGCCGCGACAAGATTGTTGTCGGGAGAGTGAGCAAACCGAAACTACGGGACATCACTGCCGCCATCACGGCAAGGCAAATCCTTGACTACCCCCCACGTCAGCGCCCAGACTCTCTTCCTCCTCCGAGAACGACTGTCTTCTCGGCCCATAAGAGAGTCTGGCAAGCGAGACTAGAGTAACGGGCGAACGAGCCAGTCGACCACCACCACGCCCACACACCACGACCACCAACAGCAGCAGTTCTGGCTCTGGCGGCTCGCATGTCTACCATCCGTACCCGCCACACCACTCGCCCGGCACGTCCCAGGATGGAGACGTCGGGAGCGGGACTTGGTGGTACGTTCCTGGACCCTCGCCCTCTCAGCCTGCGCAACACACGCAACAGCAGTATGAGACCGGCTATCCGTATTACCAGGACTACGAGCAACAGCAACCACCTTACGGAGACCCAGCATCGCCAATCTCCCCAGTCCGACCCATATCCACGCGCTCCTCCTCATCCGCATCTCTCCCCTCGTCTCCCCGTCCACCCAGTCGAGATAGAGAACCCCCGGCCGGCGAACGCGAACGGGATCGGCGAGAGAAACCCATGGTCCGACGACCCTACCACCCAAATCCACCCGCCCATCGATCCGAATGGGTGATGTGGACGGGCAACGTGCCGAGCGACGCGGGCCACGACGAGCTCTGGCGGTTCTTCACCTCGAGCTCATTCCGCACGGAGGGGTCGTCCGAGGGCGGGAGCACCAGCTCGGGCAGTACCGCAGGTGCGGGTGTTCCTGCTGCGGCCGAGGTCGAGGTCGACGGTGGCCCTGGCGTCCTCTCCATCTTCCTCATCTCCCGGTCAAACTGCGCGTTCGTCAACTACGAGACGGAGGCGCACCTGCAACGCGCGATAACGCGGTTCAATGGTATCCCGTTACGTCCGGCAGACCCGAGATGTCCTAGGCTCGTATGTCGTGTGAGACGGAAGGACGATGATCTCAAGGCGGGGGTGGGTGGCCAGAGGGGGATGGGGCTGCATATGCGCTGGGTTAAGGAGCGGGATGGTGGTGGGGCTAGGAAGGGGAGGGCTGGGAAGGAGAGGGAGAGGGAGAGGGACGATGCTTCGTCGGTGTCTGAATCCGTATCCGACTCGGGGACGCCGTCGAGTACCTCGGACGTCGACGGGGTGGTCTCGGCGTTATCGCTAGAGAGCGAGGGCGACGACAGTCCCGGTCGCGGTCCTTCAAGACGACTCGGAGTAGCCAGTCGACCACCACCACGCCCACACGCCACCACCACCAACAGCAGTTCCGGCTCTGGCTCTGGCTCGCATGCTTCGACGGATTCGAGTTTGTTGAGGCAGTATTTCCCGCAGCGGTATTTTATACTCAAGTCGTTGACGAGGGTGCGTTTTATCCTTGTTCCCGCCTCCTTCCGCGAGCTTATGATAACCCCACCGTAAACAGGACGACCTCGACCTAAGCGTCTCCACCGGCCTATGGGCGACGCAGAAGCACAACGAGGGCATATTGGACCGCGCGTTCCGCACCTCCAAGGACGTGTTTTTGGTGTTTGGGGTTAATAAGAGCGGAGAGTTTTATGGGTATGCGAGGTACGTATTTTGATTCTTTTTTTCTTATTCCCCTTGCCCCTTGCCCTTAACCCGTCCTCGTTTCCACTTGCCCGCCCTTGTTTCTTTTCTTTCTTCCGCTAGACAGGCGGTTTGCATGATACCTTTTTCTCCCTTCGAAATACCTAATTTCGACTTGCCCTTGTTCTTCCCCCTGCTAGATGGGACGTTTGTCTGCCCTCTTTTCTTTCTTTTCTTATCCCCCGCTTCCCCTTCATCGTAACCCGTCCTCGTTCCCCTTGCCCCTGCTAGACAGGCGGTTTGATGATACCTTTTCTCCTTCGAAATTACCTTAATTTCGGCTTGCCCTTGTTTCTTCTCCCCTGCTAGGCAGGACGTTTGTCTGCCTGCCTGCTGTGATAATTTATCATCGCACGCAGGCCTCGCTTTTCCACACACCCCTTCGTGCTTGTCGGACGATTTCGCTGACTCGTTATTCGTTATTAGGATGGCGGGACCTATTGGACAAGGTCAGAATCCGCGCGGCGCAGGCGCAGTCCCCTGGACTCGGAGAGACAGCTCTGCGTCTTCCAAGGCGAACTCTCCCTCGGCGCTGCGACCCCCGCTGGGTGGGCAGAGCACCAGTCAGCCCACTCCCGACGCGACAACGACAACCCCCTCCGCATCGTCGCAGCACCAACAACAGCCCATCTTTAGCGCCGAGCACTTTGTCGGCGAATCGCCTGCGCCGTTGAGTAACCTCACGCCTGCTCGTCCGCCCGGAGTCGGCCAAGGAGGAGGAGGAAGGGGAGGAGGCGGGGTACAGTCCGCACCGGCGATCTTGGGCCAGCCGCATAGGACGTTTAGCGCGGTCGAGCCGGCGCTCAAGTATAGTCTGGACCACCATTTGTTGGTGAGCGCGCCCACGAGAGTGGGGGCGGGGATTGAGCTGGACGAGAGTGCGCCGTATCGGGCGATGAGGGTTAGGGCTGCGGGTGGGGGTGGGGAGCAGCTCGAGCCTGCTGCGACGCTGCTGTCCGTTCCCGAGGAAGCAGTGTCTGGCTCTGGTCTCGGCCAACCCGAACCCGAAGTCGACGGCGACGCAGGCGAAGGCTGGGGCCACGACTTTCAGCTCGAGTGGCTCTGCACGGACCGGCTGCCGTTCCAGCGCACGCGCAATATCCGCAACCCGTGGAACCACGACAAGGAGGTCAAGGTGTCGAGGGATGGGACGGAGCTCGAGCCGGGGGTGGGGAGGGCGTTGTTGGAGGAGTGGAGGGCGTATCTGGCGCTTGGCGGGGCTGGGTTGGTGGATGGGGCTGGGGCTGGGGCTGGGGCTGGGTTGGTGGATGGCCATGGCTCGAGCGATGCGTCGACGTCGGCGTCGTCTTCTCGCTCACCGCCAACGCACACCAAGACGACGCAGACGAGGCGACCACGATCATGAATATCGACGACGACATACACGAGAAACACGAAAAAACGCACAAAACGCACAAAACGCACGACATGACACGAACCAAATCGACGGGTGGATATACGGACCCCACACTCGTCGCTTGCCGTTGTCGGGTCGGTCATCCTATCACGCTACGCTACGCGCATCCGCAATCTCTATACACGATTTGCGAGAATGTGGCTTTCCGGGCGGGGGGCGCGCGCGCTCGTCGCAATGGACGGGAGCTCTTCCCTCTCTCTTGTCATTCACGATACAAGAGAAGGGGCTCACTGTCACTCACTGTCTTTTTTTACTTACTCTTACTCTACGGGTTTTATCTTAGTCGGGGGCTCTTCTTTCTTTTTGTCGCTATCGCTCGTTTTTTCATTCCAGAAACACACAATTCTGTATCAAGTAGACACCCAAGCACCAACCACTGTACCCTAGTTACCCACCTGGCATTCATACACGAAACGCGCCGCCGGCGCTAGGCATTCTCTTGTATTTTGTGGAAGATTTGAGCCGGGGAGGCGGGGGGATTTGAGCGCTCATGAGACGATTCGTCGTGTGTCTTGAGACTAGGCTATACTTTGAATCGTATCGAGACGAGGGTAAGTTAGAGCAGACGCACCGACGTAAAGACGGCTGAAATGATTCCGGGACGTAGTGGCTGAAGAAGATGCAGTGGTGAGGACATAGGAAGACAGCGAAACGGAGACGCACGGCCTCGGCGTGTTTGTCTGGTTCCATCGCGGAAGGGAGGCGAGAGACGGTCAATCGTCTTCAAGTTCGACTACTTGTCGCTGTAGCTTCATCTTCGATTGCAGAGCTCTTCGGGCGTCAGGGCAGGGTGGAAGACAGGATTCAGGTCAACCGGCCGTGGACTGGGTCGTGTCCTGAGACTAGGCTGATATGCCAGTGCTCGACCGAGGCTGTACTTCGAATCGTATCGAGACGAGGAGTAGCTGAGAGCAGACGTACCGACGTTAGGATTGCCCGGCCGTACGGCCTTCGAGATAGCCCTTCCATGGCAAGTCGAGGATGCTGAGAGGCAGCACAAAGACGGCTGAGATTCAGGGAAGCAGTGCTGAAGAAGATGCAGTGGTAAGGACATGGGAAACGGAGACGCGCTACTGGATTGCTCGATGCCATACGCCTCGGCGCGTTTGTCTGGTTTCCCATGAGGATGGGAGGGGAGACACGGCCATTCGTCTCTCTCTCTTCGACTGCCTGTCGAGTCGGGTAGCTTCATGATGCCTTCATCGATCGAGTTTGCGGATTCGGGGACCACGGTAGCAGACTAGGAACGTCATGCATAGCGGATTCATGTCAACGGCCCTTTGGCGAACGAAGCGGGGAAGCAAGTAGACGGTGAAAGTAGAAGTCAAGTTAAGCAGGCGGCCGAGTCACGGTGAGTGGCCGTGACTCGGATCTCTGCTTTCCCGCTCGTCTCGCCAAATCCCCAATAGCCAAGCCAGAATGCAGTCGTCTCCGTTCCAAACCATTCTCCACACGAACACCGTGCCCACCGACGCGCAGGTCGAAGAAATCCGCGCATTCTTGGACCCACACCGTCTGGAGCTCACTGAGCTCGACAAAGAGGTCCATCGGCTCGTACAGCTACTCAGAGAAGTCACGAATCAGCGCGATGAGCTGCAGGAGATGATCGCCGCTCACGAGGCACTTGTATCCCCAATGCGTAGAATCCCAGATGACGTTCTCCGCCTTATCTTCCTCCACACTCTCCCAGACCGACGAAATGCGGCTCTCAACTCGGATGAGGGCCCATTGCTGCTCTCCCGAGTCTGCAAATACTGGGGGAACTTGCGCTGACGACGCCCCGTCTTTGGGCGTCAAAGCATCTTGTCGTCGTGCCGGATGCACCCGACTCGAAGTGGGGTCCCGGACGACTAAATGTGCAACAGCTTTTGCACTCACGAATGGAGGTGTGGTTGAAACGCTCGGCAGCCGTTCCATTGGCGATATCCATGCATATCTCTCGCCAATATTACATCCCCACGAATTCGACAGACTCGTTATCTCCCACTGGCATGCCATCACCATTCCTATCGTCATTGCTCCTTGCAGCCAAGAGATGGGGCAGTATCCAGCTGCATCTCTTGTACTCTCAGGATGTCGCCGCCCTCTCCACGCTCAATGCGGAGGATGTTCCATATTTGGAGAGCTTCGACATTTCTCTCACTGGAAACCTTCGTGCACCTGCCTCGGCCTGGGAGGAACGCGAATATGGCTTCAACTTCCTTGCCACGGGCAGTCTCCGCAGCTTCTCCTTCAAAGGGACGTACAATGCTCTTCCTCGGACTCTTGCCTGGAGGAACCTTCGCATTCTCCGGATGGAGTTTTTCGCGCGTGAGATGCCGGCAGCGATACCCTTTCCCTTTCCATTCCTGCAGGAATGCACCTCTCTCGAGACCTTGGCCCTCACGGTCTCTGGCGATGATCTCCAGTTTGAAGTACCGGCGAGCACACGTACTGTTCTCCCCCACCTGACAACACTCAGCCTGGCAAACTTGTACCCTCCCGACCTAGCTTGGGCCTCCTCTGCAGTGCATGCACTCAGCCTACCCGCATTGCACACGCTGGATGTTTCGCGGGCACCTGTCAACGCGATGACCCTCCTCCAGCCCATGGTGTACATCAGGTGCCTTGCGATTTCCCTAGAACTCCTTACTTCGGACGAGACCGTAACTGTCTTCAAAACACTACCACTCCTGGAGCAATTACGCCTTGGTGGTGAGCCAAGTATTCCACCAGCGGAACCCAACGAGCTTCCTCCCAAAGATCCCGACTTCCTGGCTCGATTCATTCCGAAAGATGGTACAGACACATTGTGCCCTGCTCTGCGCCATCTCCAGTTCACCTTCGCATTTGCAATGTCGGACGAGTTGATCTTGCGTTTCCTCCGTTCGCGCACCCTTCCCCTCCTTGCACTGCACCCCACTGTGGAGGCCATATCTTGTTTCGACGCCTATATCTGCCGGAAACAGGATATTGACGTTCGTCAAGAACTGTTGGATGTCCATGGGCTGAAGATTCGTCTTATCTACCAAGCAGAGCCTGTACCGATGGGGTATTCAGCTTTGGAAGGCACCGAACGCGATCCTGATCGCTCTGACCTTCCACTCGAATTCGACAATGACTGGCGCCAAGAATCTGGCTCAAGTTACTTTCTATGATCAACCACGAGAGGTCGGGGGGATTTCGCACAAAGTGGACTCTTCGTCCGCTTGAACAAGCACTAGTACTTTCATATGCTTCTTTGTACAGACCATGAATCGAGTCCTGAGCAGCAATATCATAATGCTACCCTCTTCTCCTCACTCCGAAATGAGCAATTATCGACAAACATTGCCAGCGTCAGTCTCTCATCGCCTGCATGTTCAATGTCTTGCATCTAAATCACATCTGGTGCTCAGAATGAGAAACTGTCGCTCTACCGGGCTATTACTCCGTCGGGCCGGGCTGCCCAGGCCCTGCCCGAAATCGGGCCTGGCTTTGGGGGGCTCAGGCTCACAAAATCCCCAGGCCCGAGCCCGAAGCCCGGCCAGGCCCGCTAAAGCCCGAGGGCCCGGGCTTCAGGCCCGGTTTCTCAGAGGCACTCGAGCACTAACGTTAATGTGTAACACAGTTGCAACGATTTAGGCATTACGCGGGTACCCTACTAGTAGAACACTGTCTCGCTATCAGCAGACTGCTCGTCGTCATCATAGCAGTCGTCGTCAAGCTCAAGTGCAAACTCCACCGGTGCAACCTTTGAGTCCTCCTCCTCCAACTCCGCGTTCTCGATTGCCTCTTCATAGGTGAGGTCGGTATGGATGTCCTTGAACCATAGCTTGTGCTTGAACGCGAACTTGAGCGTCTGGAGTGCTTCAACGACATCGGGCTTGAGGGCATTGCGGCGCTTCGTGATGGTGATGCCGGCCGACGAAAATACCCGCTCGCACGACACCGACGATGCGGGCACTGCAAGGTAGTCGCGGGCGAGGGAGACCCATGTCGGATCCTGCAAGTACCCGTGTTTCTAAGGCGGTATGAGCATTCATCGAACGTGCGGAAACACACTTACAGCCCAGAAGTCGAGTGCCGAGCGGTTTACTCCAAGAGAATCCAGATGGTCCATGTAACGGCTATATGCTTTCTTCCAGGTGTGTTCGGTGGGCTTCGGCGTTGGCAGCAGGGAGAGGTTTCCGGACCCTGGAAGCTCACCGTCATCCTCGTCGTCCGAAAGGCCAAAGAGGGTTTGTGCTTTCTTAGAGAGCTTCGTTTGGTGGAAGGCGGCCCGAACAGCGGCAGCATCGTTGGCGCCATGGATCTTCTCGTACCGCTTTTGGAACTGCCGGTTGTAAGTGGACTCAGGATTCAGTGTGAGGGAACGGAGCATACAATAGCTTTGACGTGTTTTTCGGCTGCTTCGTACTGTACTATTTCGACCACAAGTTCAGCGGGTCTTACGCATTACGCGTGACCATCGTCCTGTCACAAGTTCATCATGATGAAATTACTATATAGGGAAGGCCGGCAACAGCCGGCCGAAAGTTTTGATGAAATTTAGCCTAATTAGGCAGAAATTTGATGGGAAATTTACCGTTTACGCATTACGCATTTGTATAGGTTTGGTTCAAAAGTCCCACTTACATATTACGCGAACTTATGGTCGAAATAGTACAGTATTCCTCCGGGCTCCAATGCTCCTTGCACCAGGCCAGTTTCATGCTTGGATTGACGACTGCAACGAGTGAGCACGCGCGAGACACAAAGTGATCGCAACCTACCCATGGCCATGAAATAGGCATAACAATTCGCTGTGCGGTCATAGTATCCGGCGATGGAATCCAGTCCCGCCTGAATCGCAGAGTGGAGCACCGCGTATTTCGGATTGTTGACCATTTTCGTCCATTTATGGTGAATCTGCTCAATCGCAGGGATCGCGAGATGCAGGCAGGGGTACTTCTCGGCAGAGTAGAGCTGCTGAGCATCATCCGCAACCTGAAGCATGGTCAGTTTTAGAATGCGGCAGAGGTACATATGAGGTTATTTATATAAAGTCATTCTTCATTGTTTAATAAGACTTACCCGAATCTGACCTGTTTGCCGATACTCAAGGTTGAAACCCACTCATTTTGCCCAACGTCAACGCTGAAACTAAAATTCAGGTTGCCCATCAAGACTGAATGATGCAGCCGAAATCCGACCTGTAAGATGCTCAGAGCAAACAGCACTTTGCTGAAGTCCACAACTGCCACAGCCTCAGACAGGCCGCCCAGCCAATCGGCCGCCCCCGGCAATCATCCTCATCATCAACGGCAAGACTTCACGGTTTTAGCCTAAATAATAATAAATTGTTTGAGGCTGCAAAAAACCAATGATGCCATCAAAACGCCTTGCTTCTCGCCACCACCACCGTTTAATCAATCTCTCAAATTTCTACTTGCTTGGTTCAGTGGCCATAAGTATCAATCTCCACTGGCACACACCCACACTCTCTCTGCCATGTCATTGTCTCTGTGTGGCCAACGTCTCGCCTGGCAATGAAAACCGCTGGAGCCGGCTGAGGAAGACCTATCTTGCTCTACTCTTCACTCTTCATGACGGTCGGGTACATGATGGTCGGGTACACGACCCCTTACATGCTATTTTCCTCGCTTGGAAGTACAGTACTAGCTCGTCTTCACTCCTCTGACCATCCTTCTAAGTTTGCCATCGTCGAACAGACACACACAGACAGCAAGATTGCCTGGGCCCTGGTCACCGTGCTCCTCACCTACGGCATCTGGTTCTGCCTTGACTCCATGCCCTCTAATGAAATCACGCAACCACCTCACACAATATCATCAATGAATACCACTACCACTAGCATATGCTGTACGAAGAAGACCTGACGCTAGCACACTCCTACTTTGCTTGCGCATACGGCGCACAAATTACAGCGCCATGACCGTCATGCTGCGCCACACTGGCAGATCTTTGGGATTAACATCATCTCGCTCTACTCCGTCAGACTTTGTGAATGTTAGGTACAACCCAACGCGTCAGCGCACTGCAATATTCTGCCACCGCCCTGCGTGGCGTATGGTTGAAATACTGGGTCATAATTATCGAGAATTGACACAGGTTCGGACGGTGTGCAACACAGGTTGAGCCCAACCTGTGCCGTTTTCTTTTACGTAGAGTAAGAGAAAAAAAAACCGACACAAGCCAGAAGTTTTGACTGACACAGGCTGAATCTCAACTTTACTAGTCTTTAGTCGACAGGGTCACATCCTGATTGCAACTGATGATATCTGATGTTCATCATCAGTTGAAATAGCACCTTTTTAATCAAGTAGAAAACTAAGAAGAAATGAAGGACTACACCTCTGTGTCGATGAGGAGTCTACTCTGCCTCTGTTCTCATCCCAGATGTGATAATGTGCTTTTCGAAGCACCTCTTGCAGCAACTTACCAAAACCCTGCAGTTGGGGAATCACCAGCTGATGATGGAACTGATGCGTGTGACTGTGTAGAATTTCTGCCATGGTCCCAAGCTGTGTATTAGTAGTTTTATCAATCTATAACCTGTGGCTTAAGATATGCAGGAACTTACTGCAGCTGTGTCACATTTTCAGCCTCAAGCAAGGTGGTGGTGTTTTTTTCAACCTGTGCGTCGATGCTTCCAACTTGTGCCGAAAACATGAAACCTGTGTCAATTTTGGTCAAAAAACACTAAGCTGTGTCAATTTTCAATTATGACCCGCTATGGTTGAAATACTGTAACAGTATTCCAGTGAGAACCACACAGGTTACAGCTCATGTGCAGCACAGGTTGGCCTCAACCTGCGTGGTGAATCTTATTTGATCAGACGCAGGTTCAGTTGAGATTTGCAACACAGGTTGGGACATTCTTGCAACACAGGTTGACCAGATCCTGAAAAAGTCTCTGACATTCTAATTGATGCACATCTGATTGCAATGCCAAGGGATCAGACAAGCCGCCAGCCAAATGGTTGCCGAGCTAAGCCATATTTTAAATCAGAGGGAAAGGATTCCCCTAGAGCAAAATGGGTTCAAGTCAGTGCTAGATTGCATTGAGCAAAAGCATATGTATTTGTATGTGTTTCCTTTATCTTTTTTTTTTTTTTTTTTTTTGGAGCATTAGATAACAAGACTCAGTCTGCAGAAGCATTCCAAGGTTGTCCACTGGGTTTACTGGTATTAGGAAGTCCAGTTGTTGCTGAGAATTTGTCCGGGAGGAAATGCCATTACGCACAATTATTGCTGATTTCAAGTTTGTTGTCGGATCGAGTTTCATACAAAAAACTTTTGGTCTGCCTCTGGAAAGTTGTTCTCCAAGCCTGCTGTGGGCTCAATTCTGCTTCATTTGAGATGAGTCCGGTATCATTCTGACCAGAATTGAGCCCTCTTTAAGATGGTGTTGTCCGCTTAGGTTCAAAGAAGGGTTAACAAGGTGCTTTATCAGTTGCACTGGGAAATTTCACTAAATTTTGAATGTTGTTTTGTGAGCCTCCGTGAACCGTCATTTCTTATCGGATGGGGCTGGGGTTTTTACATTCATATGATACTTTTAGACGGACTTTACACTGAGATTGGTGGTGTGACATCTGTGACATATCAAAGTAATGATGGCATCAGACCACAAAATGATGGATATAATTGGAAAGCCCGTCCAAAGGTAATATAGGAATGTCGAAACCCCAGCGCAATCCGATAAGAAATGACAGAGCATGGAGGCTTGCAAAATGACCTCTCATTTTCCGTCAAAAATCTCAGTGCAACTCATAAAGCACCTTGTTAACCCTTCTTTGCACCTAAGCGGACAACACCATCTTAAAGAGGGCTCAATTTCGGTCAGAATGATACCGGACTCATCTCAAATGAAGCAGAATTGAGCCCACAGCAGGCTTGGAGAACAACTTTCCAGAGGCAGACCAAAAGTTCTTTGTATGAAACTCGATCCGACAACAAACTTGAAATCAGCAATAAAGCCAGTGTGGGACTCCGACTCAATTTACCCTATTCCAGTTTGCTTTTCATCTATTATAGGTCGTATACCCACTAAAACCCCCTCGTTTATCCAATTCTCTGACAACGAGTCTTCCTCAGCTAGTATGCCACTCCAGGTCCTTAGGACATCGTTGAGGTCAAATGCAAGTGGTCCAAAGCGGAATCTATTTGTAAGAATACAGTCCCTCTTCAGCGCATAGTTAATATCAGAAACCCACATGTTGTGGATCTGCTTCTCTGTATGCCACCGTTCGGGGTCGTCATGAAAGTCTATTCTGCGTTGGAGGCGTATTCTCCATATTAGGTGCCAGCTAGTTGACACTAGGATGGCATAGAGCCTATCCTTTTCGCTGTGGGCACGACCGTTGAAGCAAGTTACGTTGCATCCCAGAATGAGTCCCCAGCCCATCTTGGGCCATACTTTGTATTTCATCTTCCGTAGTTGTTCTGTTAGTTCCCAAATTTTTTGCTGCCCCGGTGCCTGACATTCAAGAGCAATGTGTTCCATCGTTTCTGGTACCTTGCAAATTGGGCAATCTGCGAGGTGTTGCATTTCTGTGATGCGCGCAAAGAACTGTCCCACTCTGTATGTGTTATGAATGCAGTTCCACATAAAATTTCGGATGCGTCTTTGAAGCGTGGTTGAGCGTATTGAGGTCCATATTGCCTCATCTGATGGATTGTAGTGGGATATCTCCTCAACTGAGCAGCGGGTTCTATCCAAGTTCACAAATGTTGACTTACGATGTGGTATTGTCTTCAGTGACTTGATTATTACCTTTCTCTAAAAGAGCTTACCTCGGATGTCAAGCAAGCTCTCGGCATGACGTGTGCTGCACAGCTCTTGCGGGCCGGACTGGGGCGGGAGCGGAGCGACCGCAATCCCTTGTTTGAGTGAAACTTCTCTGAGATCCTGTCGATAAGAGGATCCCCGGACAGCTAAACATGACATCTACATCTGTGTCCACCTCTGTTGGCTCTAGTATTGGGTTTTGATTTTTGAGGGTTCTTGCCAGGTTATTTTCCACGTGCATTACTTTAACTCGTCCCACTCGTTCATTCAGTAGGGCAATAGCTGCCTGCAATAATGTGTAGTTTGGGTCGAGTATGTTATTCTCAAAAGTCTTATGCTCTTTCACCAGGACTTTGTTTAGGTAGGTGGATGATACACATATGGTCAGGGGAATTTCTTTGTTTAGTTTGGGTAATATGAACAACAGTCCTCTAAGGAGTGCTGATGTATTTGTTCCAGCCATGTTTTCCTGTGGCGTTACAATGGCATAGTCTTTTTGTTCACCGTCAATCACTGTGCATATCCAGATGTTCGGTTCAGGCTCAAATTCACCTGCGTGTTTCACATGGGTGTATATGAAGATCTTTGCTTCATTTGGTGTGTCATCATTGTGCTTATAGCGGTGGGCAGAGATGTTGTTCATTGTCTCTTCCCTTCCAAATATGCGAAATCCATTAGATCTTGATTTCAATGAGAAGTCTGGGTTAAAGGTCATTGGAGTTTCCCTTTTTATTGGTTCTTTGTTGGTCTCTTGCTCTTCCTCAGTGAGCGCTAATTGGTCGCAAAGGTCGTGGTTATCTACTTTAGGGTTCCACTTGGGGTTTATGCATTCAAGGAGTTTTTTTGCAGTGTCAACACATTTTCCTGGATGCTCACATCCAAGGTCGTCTCTGTCCCTTTTACAAGGGGCACATCCGCAGTTTTGGCGGCCTATCCCTGAAGGATTTACATTATGGCGTTTTCTTACATCTGTCGTCCTGCGTTCTGCTATGGTCACAATGTCTTGGACGGATTTTGCACCATGATTGTCTCTGAGACATCGGAGGGCTGATAGTCTGGCAATTTCTTTGTATTTTATTGTGTCTAGCGAGATGTGTTTCCAAATTGGCATGTTGAGTTTGACGTCGTTGGATATTGAAAGTCCTGTGAACTTCAGATTATACTTCCTCCCAGCTTTGATCATGCGCTTTAGATCATTCGGGAGTGGTTTTTTAGTTGATATCGGTATGTCTATGTTTTGTAGATAGATGTCTACAATAGCGTCAGGTGGTAAGTTCAATGAACCTAGTTGGAGATAGTAGCTTAGTATTCCGTCCACAAAGTAGCACCAATGTGGCCTTTCGGGACCATCTGTCAGATACCTTGACAATAACCATAGGTCTATTGCCTCGTTACGGGCTGTGAGGTCGAGAATTTGCTTTCCCCCCCTCTTTACAGGGAGGCTCATCATTTCTTTTGATACTCGAGCTGTCTTTGCACTCCACAGGAAGGATGATTCCATCCTAAGCAGTTCTTCTTCAAATTCGTCTGGAATGCTTTGAGCCCGAGTCAGGAATTGGGTTCTCCCGCCAATTACCATATTTATAATATGTCTTCTTCCCTCTAGGCTAGGGTTGAGAATATCCCACCGAGTAAGGGATGATGATATTTTTTCCAGTGTCGACGGCCACGGGGTCGAGTAGTTTATCTTGTTCCCAAGGAAGGCACCTAGGATTCTGCATGTTTGCCCATCTGGGAGGATGTATGTATCTGCCGGAATTTCCTCTGCAGTAGCATTCATGTTTATGCACCTCTTTTCCAGGGTGTTTCTTCGGTATTCCGCTGTTCCAAAGGGGATTACTATTGTTTTTTGTCTATTGAATTTGGCCCCTGACGCTGTACACCAGAGGTCAAGTAGCTTCCATAGATCTTTCCAACGATTTTGAGAGGATAGGTATATTGTTGTGTCGTCGGCAAAGAGGAAAATGAGGAGTTCTTTATTTTTCCCCGGTATGTCAATTCCTTCAAGGTCGGATTCTCGTATTAAGCATGCTAGTGGTTCAATAGCCAGGTTGAAGAGCAGACATGAGAGAGGGTCGCCCTGTCTCACTCCTCCGATTACATCGAATGTTTCGCTAAGTTCTCCATTTACAATCACCATTGTTTTGGCATTTGTGTATAGGTTCTGTATTGTTTTGCAGAAGGAGTCTGGGAAGCGCATATGTTTCAGAACAGATTGGAGGTAGGTGTGGTCTATTTTATCATAGGCCTTTTCCTGGTCTAGTGCAACTATGACTCCGTTCTCCTCAGCTGCCTCAGCATAATTCAGGAGGAACTTTGCTAGTTTAATCTGGTCTTCGATTTTTCTCCCCTTCATGAAGCCAGCTTGGTCGGGGTGGACTATGGACGGTGCAATATCCATAAGTTTCAGTGAGTAGCCTTTCGTCAACAGTTTGTAGTCCGTGTTTAGAAGAGTTATGGGCCGGTAGTTGCTCACCAGTGACCTGTCTCCCTTTTTGTAGATTGGACATAGCCATCCAGCATTGAAGTCGGTATCTTTTGATATCCCATAGGATTCTATGTCATTGAAGACCATTTGTAGCACTTTAATTATGTCCAGTGTTTTGAATTCTGTGTCCTTCGTCTTCTCATGCTCAATCTTGACTGCTTTATAGAATCCGCAACGTATACCATCAAGGCCAGGTGCCTTGCCATTGTTTGAGAGCCTCAGGGCTTTTTCTATATCCTCTCTGGAGGTCTTTTTGTCAATTTCGTTGTATTGCTTCTCAGAAATATATGCTTTGCAGGACTCTAGTACAATTCCTGTTGCGAACATCTGGCTATATTCTTCGGGTTTATCTTGGTTCTGTATTCTATCATGGTATTCTGCAGCCATTTGTGCCATTTTCTTTGTGTTTGATTCAAATTCTGGTGGGGTATTTGGAGCTGCGTCTGGTTTACGGAATTCATGTATGTATTCCTTTGGATGGTAGCCTTTTACTGTCTTTGGCCAGTAGTTGGTCGTAAGGGATTCGCCCTTGACATCATACGTAATGTCTGACAGTGTCTTCTTCTTCTCTGCAATTTCTTGGACAAAGTGTCCTATTCTCACCTCTAGTTTGTAAATTTCAAGCGCTCTTTCGTCTGGGGGTAGGTCATAGTCATGGATCAGAAGGTCTCTCTGTGCTTGCCATGTTCTCAGTTGTTTTGTGTCTTCATTCTTCATCAGGCGGCTACATTGCCTACCAAACTCTGTGACTTTATCTTTATATTTTTTTTTCCAGTGGACTTGGATGTTATCTTCATTTGTTCGTTCTAGGTGGGTGAGGCTTGCCACGTCTCTTTGCAGTTCTTTGCCGCACTCTCTTACATGCTTCCGGAATTTTTTGTTTTTCAGGAGGTATATTGGGAGGCTCCAACGTCCGGGTCCGGCTTGCTCCTCTCTTTGATTGACTATCTGTATTGTCACCAGTTGGTGGTCTGATTTGATTAGGCTGGGCTGGATTGACCAGTTACGACAGGATAAAAATTCTGTAGAGTCAATATACATTCTGTCTAGGCGTGAGTATGTGTGGAAGATAGCACCTGTGATGTCGTCCGTTCTGTGTGTCCAGCATGTGTAGGACTTTTTGTCGGGGAAGGTTGACCGCCACCCGTCTTGCATACGGAAGAGGGCTTTTAGACGGCAGAATGATTCGGGGACGGTATCTTCATTTCCCGTAGACCGGTCCTGGTCATCCTCCACAAAGTTCCAGTCGCCTAAGGGCATTGTGGGGAGTGGTAGGTTTACATTGTTTTTCCATTGGTTCCATAGGTTATCCCACAAGGCTATACGTTCCTCGGGACGGTTTGGTGCATATATGTTGAGTATATTGAAGGATTTTTCTTCCTTCCAGGGTATTGCGACCATGATGGCTCTTCCGGGGACAAGGACAAACTCTTTGATGTTTTCAGTGTCCACAAATTTTTTGTTCAGTAGTATCCCGACTCCCGCTGTAGAGTTCGGCTTCATAGGGTCTGCTGAGTAGCAGAGCTTGAACCATCGCTGGTATATATTTGAGAATTGTGTAGCAGCAGTGGCATCAAGATGTGTCTCTTGCATACCCATTGCCGCAATCTTTTGCTCATCCATCATTTGTTTTACGAATTTAAATTTATGGTCCTTGTGGTGCATGGACCTGCTGCTCTCTCTGCCCGCAATGTTTAGTGTGGCAAAGGTCAGGGCCGATCGGGTAAATTTCCCGGACTTAGGTGGCTTCCAAGGTTTGTTCCTCCGTCGGATTTCTGCATTTTCTTCCTCCCAGCGTTGGGGAGTATTTTCATCGTTATTGTTCGGAGGTGTATTCGTCGTTTGCATAGTTGGCGGGTTTTGTGTACTATCGCGAGTGGCATCTGTGTTGCTGCCCTGTTCCGGAGTTTGGTCTGGTCGAGTTGTATCTGTAGTGGTGTCTGAGGATCATGCAGCACCCTGTGTGTTATTTGGCGAATCAGCTTGGACTCTTGGACTCTTATCTCTGTGCATTTCATTTTCTTCCATCGATGCTGTATTCGCGTCCCTCTTAAGGGTGTTTGCATTAAAACGGGAGCCTCTCGTCCCCTCATCATCATCACCTCCCATTTCGAGATCCTCAGACATTGGGGTACCGTCCAAGATATGGTCTATCCCTTGATTCTCCAACTCGCTTGTCCTCATGGCCACTGGCTGTAGCCATGGAGATTCGTTCGTCACAGTGGATAGTCTTGGTTGGGTACGTGGGTACTGCCCTTCGCCAGTCGCTGTGATAGCCAAGGCAGCAGAACTAGCACAGAAGGGGCCGTGCGTAGGATAGTCGGGATTGTTTCCTTTATCATTAGGTTTCCTTTATCATTAGGATTCATTCCTGACTCTCCTCGGCTGCAAAATGGGCAACCATCCCGGCCCAACAGCACATTGTTCAAATTGTCCCTTAGGAGGAGTTCAAAATTGTCTCTTGGTCGGATACATCCCCTAGGACACTAAGAAAGCTCCTTGTATTACTAGTGCAGTATACACCATGGTACAGTGCAGGGGGGATTGCCGTGATGGAACATCACAACAATCATTATGTTTCTGATGCACTATTTCTGGCCTGGCAGCCCAAAGCTTGACCTGTGTTGGGTACTTTCACACAAACCTGCCGCATAAATGTGAAGACACACTGACCTGTGTCTTGCCGGACGTGGTTCATACAACCTGTGTTGCATCTTATGACCTGTGTAGAACAGTCTGCAACCTGTGTCAAAACACTGCAACCTGTGGTCCGGGGAATACTGTTACACTATTTCAACCATAACCCGCTATTTCACCCATAGTGGCAGCCACCTCGACTATCAACACAGCTGTGTGGCTGCCCAAAATCACGGCAGCATGGTCAGTACATTTGTCAGTTTAACGGAGATGCTGACCGTCGCGTTATTAGAGTGTTCTGGGGGCCACTGGACCTTTTTTGCGGAAGGTAATATTCATGCCTCGAAGTTTTTAGTATCTCAAGCTGACAAATCTTTATGGACACAATATATACCCGGCACAAGTTCGCAGTCCTGCGGCTGGTTGCGCTGGCTGGTTGTGCCCTTCTACTATCTCTGACAAGTGGTTTATGCTGGCACTCGCCGCACCCAATTATCAACCCTTTGTGCTACAGACCTGTCCCCACACTGCTCAAAACCTCTCAACGCCATCCTGCGACTCCGCTTGGCATCCCGCTCGCTGCCAACTTCATCACCCTCTGCACACAGGACAAGATCGACCCAAATGTTCCGAGTAACGCAAAAAAACAACAACGAGAAGTCGGTGCAGATTGAGTCAAGGCAAGAGTCATATTGTGAAGGTTTAACAGCCAGCTGATGAGATTACGCAGACCTAGGCATCAAGTTGATACGCCGAGCAGCGTCCAATGTCCCCTGTTCCTGCCACAATTATCGTCATCCTCCCTCTAAGCCACCGAAATACTCAAGTTAGCTCACGATCATGCACGAGAACTTACCAACACGTCGCAGCTTGGTTGCAAAATAATCCACCAAGGAATGCTAGGTGTTGCAGCAACACAACTGTTAAAGCAGCAGGCTGGAGAGATGCACGGATGGCGGCTGCATGATAATGAGTATACTAGCTTCCTTCGTCCGCCGAGGGCAGAAGCTATGTATTGGAGGTACCTAATGAGTATATTACCGGAATAGAGTGAGCATAGAGCATAAGTAAAGTCACAGAAACCAACATATGTCTCGTGCTGCCATCGAGTCGTCCGTTGAGGGCAGAATGAAGTGTTGTACAAGTCTGTTTTCCACCATAAACCTCCTAGGAACATTATCTTGATATTCCTCCATGCTCCCAGGTCACTCGCGCACATCGATAATCAAACGTTAACAGCGACAAGGTGAGGCAAGCTTGAGTACTAAGGCAGATTGATGAAAAATAGGCAAAATTGTACCCAGAATTGCAGTTTGTTGATCTTGGCCAAGATCTAGCCATATTTGGCCATTTGGGCAGATAATAGAAATATGGCGGCCATGCGGCGTCCTCGGCCGGCCGTTGATGCTATCGTGGTGTACCAGATGGCCGGTTTCCTGTTGCGGACACAGCTGGGCAGACACTAAAAATCTCGGTTTTGGTCAAACAGATTTGGGTTTGATCATTCGGTGTTAGCTCAGCCAAGACGAGCGCGCGAGTCAGGCTGAGTGTGAGGCAAGGCAGTGATGAGCGAGCGCCACCATCACCGTGATCATCACGTCTCTCTCTCTCTTCTCGTGTTCACGTCTCCCGCCGCATCGTGCTGCCTTCGTCCTCCCTCCCTGCCGTTGGCCGTTTTTTTGTGGCCCACCCTCCCGTCCCTTGAGTCTTAAGTTCCTTTTACGCTGGGTCGCTCTGGGTCTCGTTCAGATCCTTGGCATCCTTTGCGTACGGGTTCGGCCGTCCACCAGGCGTCGTCATAGACGTTCTCGTTGGCTGGGACGGCCGTTCCCTTCACCACACCCACAAGATCGTCGTCATCATCGTCTCTCCTCCCGGGAGCGAGCGAGCTGACCTGCCTTGCTTATGGCACCATGACACGAATTCAGTTTCGAACAGTTCGGTTTCAGCATTCGGATTCAGATTAAACAATGATAAATAACCTCATATATTTATCATTGTTTAATCTGAATCTGAATGCTGAGACTGAACTGTTCGAAACCGAATCCGTGACAAGGTGCCATAACCGAATAATTAAACCCAAATCCGTCTGACCGAAACCGAGATTTTTTAGCCTGTGTCCGCAATAGGAAACCGGCCATCTGACAGTGACAATAGCATCAACGGCCGCCTGAGGACGCCGCCTGGCGGCCAATTCTCTACCATCGGCCCAAAATGGCCAAATATGGCTAGATCTTGGCCAAGATCAACAGACTGCGATTCTGGGTGCAATTTTGCCTATTTTGCATCAATTCACATACTCAAGACTTGCCCCACCTTGTCGCTGTTAACGTAACGATGCAAGCGAGCGAACTCGGAGATTGTGGAGGAATGTGAAGATATTTCCTGGGGGAAAACAGACTTATACAACGCTCTGTTCTGCCCACAACGGACGACTCACCAGCGGAACAAGACATATGCTGATTGTGTACTGTTGATTTGTGTACTTGTACCTTTACTTATGCTCTATGCTCACTGTATGCCGGTAATAGACTCATTAGATACCTCCAATACGTAGGCTCTGCCCTCGGTGGACAAAGGACTTGGAAACCATAGTGTACTCATTATCACGAAGCCGCCATCCGTGCCTGCTGCTTTACCAGTCGTGTTGCTGCAACACCTATCCCCCGGCTGATTACTTTGCAACTGACCTGCGATGTGTTGGTAAGTTCTCCCGCACATGATCATGAGTATTTCGGTGGTTTAGAGAGAGGATGATGATAATCGCGGCAGGAACAGGGGACATTGGACGCTGCTCGGCGTATCAACTTGAGGCATAGGTCTGCGCAATCTCGTCGGCTGGCTGCTAAACCGTCACAATACGACTTTTGACCCGATCGCGCTGACTTCTCGCTGTTTTCAAGTTTGCTTTACTCGGAACGTTGGCTCGGTCTTGATGTATGCGGAGGGTGATGAAGTTGGCGGCGAGCGGGATGCCAAGCAGAGTTGCAGAACGGCGTTGAGCGGCTTTGAGCGGTGTGGGGACAGGAGCGCAGTTTCCCGGGTGGTTATAGAAAACAGCCTGCAGCTGTGAGTGTTTCATATCTTGGAGTTCTGTGGACACAGTCAAGAGAGACGGCCCAGGGTCACTAACCACAGGCACCGACGTCAGGATGCACTGACCAGGTTTTATACGGCAACAATGAGAACAATACAGCTCCCGGGCCATTCGTGTGCGTGTCAGTATGTCGTTGGCTCGGATGTGGTCCATTGCGCACAGGGTAAGTGGGTTGATGGGTTGATAAGTAGGTACGTCCGACGAGTCGTTTATAACCGGTGCAGTGAGTGCCAGCATAATATATATATATTGTGTCCATAAAGATTGGTCAGCTAGAGATACTAAAAACTTCGAGGCATGAATATTACCTTCCGTAAAAAAGGTCCAGTGCCCTCCAGAATGCTCTAATAATGCGACGGTTAGCATCTCCGTAAGGTTAAACTGACAATACACTGACCGTGCTGCCGTGATTGTGGGCAGCCACACAGCCGCCACAGGGCGGTGGCAGACCATTGCAGCGCTGACGCGTTGGGTTGTACCCAACATTCACAACATCTGACAAAGTAGAGCGAGATGATGTTATAACAATCCCAAAGATCTGCCGCCTGAGCATGAGGGTCATGGCGCGGTAATTTGTGCGCCGTGTCCGTGAGCAAAGTATGTGCTAGCATCAGTCTTCTTTGTAGAGCATATATTAGTGGGGTTCATGAGCCAAGGCGGGGAGTTAAGGCAGCCGCAGAACCAGATGCCGTGGATGAGGGGTGCGCAGGCAATTAAAAGACCCAGGCAATCTTGCTATTTGTGTCTTTCTTCGATGATGGAGAAGGAGCTGAAGGACGGTCAGAGGTGAAGATGAGCTACAGAATCCAAGCAAGGCAAATAGCACGGAAGGGGTGGTGTACCCGGCGGTCGTGAAGAGGGAAGAGCAAAGTGAGATACTAATGTCTTCCTCAGCCGGCTCCGGTGGCTTTCATCACCCGGCACCGGCGAGACGTTTGACACACAGAGACAAAGATAGAGAGTGCCAGAGGAGTTTGATGACTTGTGGCCATTGAACCAAGCAAGTAGGAATTTGAGAGATTGAGTGGTGGTGGTGAAGGAAGGTGTTTTGATGGATTTTTTTTTTTTTTTTGCAGCATCAAACAATTTAGGCCAAAGGCCGGAAAGTCTTGCCGTTGATGATGAGGATGATTGCCGGCCGGCGGCCGATTGGTTGGGGAGCCTGTCCGAGGCTGTGGCAGTTGTGAACTTCAGTAAAGTGCCATTTTGTTTGAGCATCTTGCAGGTCAGATTTCGGCTTCATCATTCAGTGTTGATGGGCAACCTGAATTTCAGTTTCAGCGTTGACGTTCGGCAAAATGAGTAGGTTTCAACTTTGAGTATCGGAAAAGAGGTCAGATTCGGGTAAGTCTTATTAAACAATGAAGAATGACTTTATAGGTACAAGACGCCGTACACCGAGGACACGAAGTAGGAGGGCAATATTTGCCCAATCGGTATCAGTCATGCGCAAAGCCGGTACGCTCGTCCGTTCATGTGGTAATTCGACGACCACCGAACCTTCATGTCCAGAGCCAGCATAAGGAGTTGTTGCTGTTTCACCGGTGTGTTACCCTGACTTAATTGCTCTAACGGCCCACCGCCTCCAGCCGTAACATTCGCTCCTCGTCTCTCCCTCTCCCTCTCCTTCTCCGCTTGAGTCTTCTTCAAGACTGCCCGCTGTACGTCGAAGAAGAGCTCTGCTTGCTTCTCACTTGATCGTGCCTGACCCGAGTTAGAACCAAATACTCGCGAGACAGACTAGCCAACCTTGACGGAGATGCCTCGGACCTTGCCGACTGCATCACCGGGTGCAGGAATGACATCCGGATTCTTCGCATCATAATAGTCGGATTTACTGTAGGTCGAAATGACCTTCTGCATCGCTAGATTAACGATATGGGACATGCAGCTATGGGAAATAAGCGCACTTAAAGTGCAGACGGGTGGATCTGCTCACCGAACACGATTGAGTACTGCGTCATACTCTTCCCCGGTATCCTGCGAGACAAGGCGAGCGACTCCATCATTTTGTCATTCAAGGTAACGTTGTCCGATGTTACCAGGCCGACCTGGGACGAACGCTGAGTTTGGCAGGTGGAAGAAGTGGAACACACCTTCGAAACAATCCCCACACGCTTACACAGTTTGTACATCGCCTGTCCAAGATGCTTTCCCGAGTGATGCGCGAGGTTAATGAAGCCGATAACACGGGTCTCGAGGTCCCATGTACGATTAACCCCCGCACCAGACTCGACGATGAAGTGGGCATTAAGATCGTAATATCCATCCCGATTCCCAGCGCTCCAGGCATCACAGTCGAGACTGACGAGCCCCTCCACATTCTACAACTCGCGTTCAGACCAGGAGACAGAAAAGCGAATAAACCTACCGCGAGTACCTTCTTCGTCTCGCGCAGGTACTCCACCAGCATGCCGACGATCTCAGTGCGAGTTGTCTTTGCACTGGGGAAGTTGATTTCGCCCGTCGGCGACTTTGCAGCCATCTGCATCATTTCGCGATACACCTCGTACTGCAGGGCCTCGATTGGCTGTTTTTTTTTTTTCGAGTTCAAATACGCGGACCAATGCGAAATGTCAGGCGCACCTGGTCTGTTTCGATGATCCACCAATATTGGAGGTATCGAAGCTTCGCCGGCGACCACTTACTACCAGTAGTGTTCAGCTGACTGGCGGGGACTGTGTGTTCGTCGAGACTGGTCTGTTTGAGTTGGGACTCGCGCGCTTCCGCCCTAGCGTCAACATCATCTTTGAGCATGGACAGGAAGTTGCGATCGTCGCAATATTTGTGATATTCTGCCTATACACGTTTCAGCGTGGGCTCGGAAAAGGATAACATTGTATTTACCTTGTGTTTCGCTGCAAGATGACGGCGACGAGTGGAATTATCGCTGACCGTCCACTGCCTGCTCGGCGGTGAGCTACCGGAGGTGAGAATGGAAAAGCACTCACTTGCAAACCGAGCACTCTGAGTACGACTTCTTCACTGCCTTTCCTTTCACCTCCACCGAGCGAACCTCCTTGTTGGGGAAGAAATACGCCAAGTCAGCGCTCGGTTGCGACACGTTCAGCGGTGCATTCTCGTCAACGTCGTCCATCATCTGGACGCGAACAGACTTGAGCATCCCATTACTGTCAACCTCGTTGGCATCGGGTAGCGGTAGGGAGGATCCACTGTCCGCTGATCCTCGACAAGTCAGTGTCTGACAGCTGGCATGGGAAAGAAAAACGCACGGCCCGGGGCAGCATCTCTCCGCGGCTTCTTGTGAGAGGCTGTCTTCTTGTTGTTGTTCTTCTTCTTCTTCTTACCGCGGGACCCATCTGCATTGGGCAGTGAGTACGGAAAGAGACTCGGCGGATACATACTTTCGGCGTTGGAGGCAGTATCAGATCCCGAGCTCATGTCAATAACATCATCCGCATCCACGTCGGCATCCGCATCCGACAACGCCGCGGATGCAGCAGTTCGTTTGGCAATAGGTCCCACAGAGAGGGATTCGTCAGGCCGGGGTGGCAGGCGACGTTCACGCTGGGGGCGCTGGGTGCCAGCTGGAGCGGCCGTTGCCATGATGGGCAGAAGCAAGATATCACCGGATCTTGATCGGGTGATGACACGCGCGCTGCCGCTCCGCAGCCGGGCTCAGGCCCGAGGGCTTGGGCTTTCCGACTCCCGAGCCCGAGCCTAAGCCCTGATCAAGCCCAGGCCCTGCCCGCTGCCGGGCTCGGGCTGCCCGGTGCCGGGCTTGGCCGGGCTTTGTCGTAGTCGACGCAATAGAACTCAGGAGTTCTGCGGCGACGCCCGTGAGATGCTCCCGGAGGCGCTGAAGTGTATGCCTAACATGCTGGTCTGCCTCTCAGAATCTCATCTGCAAAACTCCAAAGGACATGGTAATATCGTCCACTTCGCTCGCTCGCTCCAGCATAGATATCATGGAGAATTGGGGATCCACTTGAAACGACAGGGTGGTATCCCGCCCCGTAAGCGTATTCAAGCCTTCAAGTATTTGATGGAGCACGAGGACAAGGTGCGCAGCCAGAGTAAAGGTCTGCGCCTCGAGACGATACAGGCGATTGGAGCCTACGATAACCGGCGTCGTCAAATTCTCGTCGCTGGGAATACGACCCATTCTGCGTACAGCTTGGCTGACGTGGTCCCAAAGACCAGTGCACAGCGGAAATTGGTAGCAAACCAGGATGTCTCCCAGCAGTACCGGTGCTCGGCAGTAAAATGATCTAGAGCTCCGTCGTTGAGCCCGTAGTCGATAGGAGGGTCGTAGCGAGGGGAATTAGCGGGGTCGTAGTCCCTGTGGTGCCGAATTATTGAGTCATGGATGGGTTCCAGATACAATCCGAGCAACCTGCCAGCAAATCTGAACAGGTTATCCCTCTCATCCGGGTCGATGAGCGAAGGTCGAGGTCTGGGATGTCAGCGAGACTGTAGGGCGGCCGTCACAGAGTCCGAAGTTGTAATGGTTGAGGCTGCTGGGAAATGTGGTGGCAAATCGCGACAAGTACCGTTCCGAGGTTCCTCGTAGCTGAGGAACGCTTGACTTCCTTCCGGCGTAGAGACCAGTGAGTGCGAAGAGGACAACGAGCTGGCAGTCGGAAGAGACAGCATGGAAGTACCCTCGTGTGGAGAGTACTCCTCAGCGTCCCCATTATCGGAGCGCTGGCGCTCTGAAAAGCACACCGTCGAGGACAAACCACCACTTTCCGCACGAGAGCGTCCCTCCAATACGGGCGAGAGTGGATCCACTCAGGCTCGCTCTCGTTGCCTTTCCGCTGTACGAGTTTGGAGGAGGTTTTGGGGGGATCGTTCACTTAACGTAGAGGGGACCGGCGAGTCTTGACGCTGGGCGGTGAATCCACCAACCGAACCAAAAGAGAAGGGAGAAGGGGACGTCAGAGTCGGGTCCATGTCCGAGCTGGAGATGTCGGTCCAAGGAGATTGAGAAACCATCAGACGACGAGCTACCTCTGCTCGGTCTTGACCCTCCGGAGTCTGGCCTTCGGGGTGAGCGGAAGATAGCTCTGCAGCAGTGGAACCACTAGCTGCTCGGGGGGACGTCAACGAAGAGGGAACACCAGAAGGTGGGGGTCCTGAAGATGAAGAGCTTTGTGTCGCTCGCGCTGCTGCGTGTCGAGGCGGGCCTGGGTTGGAAGACGAAGGTTTTTTACTTTTGCTGTTTGTCGACATGCTGGTTGAGAAACAAGTTATGCTTCTGAAAATTTACTCGTCTTTTAGCGGTTGCTTTTCGGGACCGGTGATGTGTGTGCTTGGCGAACTAACTACAAAACCAAACCTGTGAAAACCGAATAACACTATATCCAAAACCTCTATACTCTGAATAAGACTTGTAATAGTCAAACTCGTTGTAAATCGGTGTAAGGGAGTGAAACCGAATAAACACAAATCCAATAAAATAGCTAATAGACACTAGCGAGTTCAGAACCCTGGGTACAGGGCCTTTGGTGGGGGTGCAGGGTAGGTAGCTCGAGAGTTTGTAACGCGCACGTAAGACATACTATCGACGAGCCTTGATGGGGGCGGCCAAATACGATGTCCTAGTTCTTTAATCGGTATTCTTCCAAGTCCTTGTTCTTCTGTCTTCCTTATTCTGTCCTAGTTCCTAAATCCTAAATCACTATTCACTAATTCCTTGTCAAATACTTTGATATCTTGATGTCCGAATAACAGTTGCTCAGTTCACACAATCCAATTATTACTCCTTCTATAATCCGTACATCCTGTATCAATCCGCGCAATCAGCGCTCTGACGCATGCTCTGAGCTGCCTCTGACACACGTTGGTGCTCTTTTAGGATATTTGAGCCCACGCTCGCAGCCTCGAGGCGAGCGGCATGCATGCCGAGACCAGATGACGCGACCTGCGATTTAATTGGCTCCAGCACGCATTTACTTCCGCCCTCACTCCGCCTTTGTGCCTCTTCATTCTCGCCCTCATCCCACATTCACCTCCGTCCATCCGTGTTGACCGCATGGTTCCATACCTCTCCTGCTTCAACCTCACACCACAAGCCCGCAAGCTCAAGTGTTCGCATCCAGCCCAATGTCGAGTCAAGACTCAAGAGTCAAGAACTTCAAGCTCCAGCCGCTTCAAGCTCCAGCCGCTTCAAGCTCCAGCCGCTTCAAGCTCCAGCCGCTTCAAGCTCCAGCCGCTTCAAGCTCCAGCCATCTCGCAAGCTCGCGCAATCAGCTGCTATCCCTTTACTATCTCCTTCGCAAACATCAAACAAGGCAACTGACACGGCCCGTAGACGAGGGCGCACGGACAGGGACGGGTGGCGGGAGTGGCGACTCGGAGTGGACGCGAGATGTGGAGCGGACTCGGAGCGTGCTACATAGGTGTGTCGGTTGCTGCCGTGCATTGTAACTGATGCAAATGGTTTGCAGCTTATTCATGTACAGTTTACGCACACTGCAAGTCTGTCAATTCTCGCGTAGTCAACTGCTCGCGATGCCGCATTCTCAAGCTATTCGTTATCCTCGAGTGTTCATATCATTCACCTCTGTGCAGCGCAATCTTTAGCCGAACGTACAAACGAACCAAGGGCCCTGAGGGATGTGGAATGAATGAAGCAAGATCGTCGAGAGTGCCCACCCTGATGCTCCACCGGGAGGTGGTTTTGTCTACGCCGCCTGGAGGATTGGTGAGTCATGTTGTTGTCGACACTAACACTGTCCGACGGCTGAATCTACTAAGACAATGACAATATACTTATATATACGCCAATGTGGTGTTGAGCATCAGAGCTAGCCATAGAGCCGAGTTGTTCTAGCCACCGAACAGAGAGGGTCTTGGCGGAGAACTTTTGCCCAACGAGTAACTTATATCTGTCAACATAGTGAATGAATCAATGCCACACAGACCAGAGCATCACTGAACAAATGAAGCTAAGAAGGGGCTTCTACAGCTTCTACCACAGAACTTGCCATACTGTGTGCCGGAGTGTCAGCGTAGGCATCCCTTCTATACACGCATGTATCGACTACATAAGATAAGCACAGAGTAGATAATTTTGGGACATACAAAGCAAGTGTTGAGGTTATGTTGAGGTTAGTCTAAACTAGAGATTTCTTTCATTATGCTGAACGGGGAGCTGCCACTTCACCCACAAAATCTCATTCATGTGGCCCGTAGCCTCCAGCAAAAAAAAAACCGCTGAATTATGAGTGGTACGAGCGGGAAAGGCTGGCCAGGATCAACCCTGGGCTGCCATCAAATCGTGTTAACCACTAGAAATTCGCTTCATTATGCCAAACGGGGAGCTGACACTTTGCTCACAAACTCTCATCCATGTTCCCTGTGGCCTCCCGCAAAAAAAGCTGCTGAATTACGAGCAGTACGAGTGGGAAAGGCTGGCCAGGATCAACCCTGGGCTGCCATCAAATCGTGTTAACCACTAGAAATTCGCTTCATTATGCCAAACGGGGAGCTGACACTTTGCTCACAAACTCTCATCCATGTTCCCCATAGCCTTCTGCAAAAAAAGCTGCTGAATTATGAGCGGTACGAGCAGGAAAGGCTGGCCAGGATCAACACTGGGCTGCCATCAAATCGTGTTAACCACTAGAAATTCGATTCATTATGCCAAACGGGGAGCTGACACTTTGCTCACAAACTCTCATCCATGTTCCCCATAGCCTTCTGCAAAAAAAGCTGCTGAATTACGAGCGGTACGAGCAGGAAAGGCTGGCCAGGATCAACACTGGGCTGCCATCAAATCGTGTTAACCACTAGAAATCCGCTTCATTATGCCAAACGGGGAGCTGAGGCTTTGCTCACAAACTCTCATCCATGTTCCCTGTGGCCTCCTGCAAAAAAAACTGCTGAATTACGAGCGGTACGAGTGGGAAAGGCTGGGCAGGATCAACACAGGGCTGCCATCAAATCGTGTTAACCACTAGAAATTCGCTTCATTATGCCAAACGGGGAGCTGATGCTTTGCTCACAAACTCTCATCCATGTTCCCCATAGCCTTCTGCAAAAAAAGTCGCCGAATTACGAGCGGTACGAGCGGTACGAGCAGGAAAGGCTGGCCAGGATCAACACTGGGCTGCCATCAAATCATTCCGCAGATTTTGTTCGACGCTCTTCTACCATCTGGCCATACTCTGCTCCGAAAACAATTTCTGCTCGCCGCCGCATATGCCACAACTTTCAACAGTTGCCAGGGGCTGACGTTGGATCGTCTTGGAGTAGACCTCACACATCCTGTGTTCTCCCATGGCCAGCTTTACACAGCATTATCGAGAATTCACCATCGTACACACGCAAGGATCAGATTGGCAGCCGGACAAACTACAACAACGAATGTAACTTATCCCGAGATATTAGTATGATTTTGTTTTGCAATCCAGCCTGATGCTGGAGCGAAGCGACGGCCCTGCCTTGTTCCGATTTAAAAGTTATAGCCTTTGCAGTTTGTAGCTTAGCTAAACCCCAGATCGCAGCTTCAATAGGTGGGCGATTCCATGGCTACAGTGTCCCAAATCCCTACTTATATACCCTTGGCTGTGTCATACTCGTGTAGTAAAATATCATGATGGATCGCCGATATCAAGCCCTCGAGTCATAATCGTACGCAGATCCCTGATCCGAATAGGGATTGGTCGTTATTCGGTATGATGCCCCCCCAATCGTCCATGTAGCGGTTTTGCCCTAAGGTCCAGTGGATAGTCCTCGTTCGTAGCTCTCCGTGCATATG
Organism: Mycena amicta; assembly: GCA_029282125.1. Taxonomy (NCBI): domain Eukaryota; kingdom Fungi; phylum Basidiomycota; class Agaricomycetes; order Agaricales; family Mycenaceae; genus Mycena; species Mycena amicta. Next base: position 208,566 of record JARIHP010000004.1, on the reverse strand, counting down.
TGGTTTTTCCCAAACGACCCAGTAGTTCCGATGTTATGGCCCATGCGAGTTTTCCGGATAAGGTCATCAGGCTTACTCTGTCGGCTCTCGGGTCTTGTAATCTTCGGCATCCAACGGCTTGTCGCTCTTTGGCTCTGATTCAGGTTTCATTGGTCCGATAGGTCCCGGCCCGTGCTTCTCTGCCATCTTATCTCAAGTCCGATCAGCAAACTGTTATTCCGAGACTGCCAGGTCTTATTCGGTGTTTATCCCTTTGAGTGTTTTGCACCGGATTGGATAGGTCCAGGCTTGTGGGCTCTGCTGGTATGTTTTTACAGAGACCTTGGAATGTGCCGCGGGTCGTCAACCCCATTGCAGACCTTGTTCACTGTTGCAGATATCTCCCAACTAGCTATTCAGGCTCATACTAGTTCTCTGATGTGCGCACCGAATAAGCGCGAAAAGAGTGACTTTCCACGCCTGTTCCAGAGAGCGGCTTATCACCGTACCACCTACACAGCCCCTCAACCCCACCGTAACCTCGCACAGTTACTATGAACGTCGCTGACACGAACAAGCTGGCCGCTGGATTACTGCATGCGCAGGGAAACCTCGCCGTCGTTCAGGAATGACACGCCACCTATAACCCTTGCTCCGCTGGAAGAGGAACGATTCAGACGGACAAGCGAAAGGGGAGCGAGACATACGACGCGATAAGTGCAGACGTTGAGTGGAAACAGGTGCAGAAGAGTCCGGCCAGCTGGGCATGGAAACAGTCCGACAGGTAACCAAACGGCGGATTGAGCCATCCAAGGAGTGAGACGGGGGCCTATCAGGGTCAGCAATGCGAGGTGGAGGTCAAGAAATCGACATACAGACACGGGATAATCTCGCGGGACTGGAAACAATACAGCGGTGTTCGAAGGAATCCAGCGACGAACAGCCAGCTCAATGCAAGGTCCAGAGGAGAGTCGCGGTGCCAGGGAAATGTCGCGGTGCCGGGAAACAATAGCGCGGAGGACGAGAAACCTAATGCGAAGCTCGAGGAAATGTAGCGGCGTCCAGGAAAACCCAGCGGAAGGCAGATGAGTCGAGCGAAGGTCCAGGAAATACAGCGGCATCCGGGGATCAAAGCGACTTGGTCGATACTTTGACTCAGTCCCCACGAAACCATTCGACAGCCGTGCGACCAAGACTTACGAAGCAAAACATGAAACACTTACCAACCCAGGTCTTACAAACCATTAGCAATCCGCTTGGCAAGGGTCTAGAGCGTACTCACGACTTGACGTCCCAGGCCAAATGCGCGGGAATTGTGGAACTAAGCGTTCACACCCACAAACTATATCTACCACAACTGTAAACACAAGTAAACAGTTCACTGCGCCCCAATATACAGTGCAAATTTTAAGACACAGACACTGAGGACACCGGTATCGGGACTGCCCAATTAAAAGGGAACCACTATTCACCACTCCACCACTTTTCGGACGCTATAAGGCTTGGCGTCAGTCGGCTCGCTATAGTAAACCTCGACGGACAAGAGCGTAGCCAGTTAGCTCAACGAGGGTGGCCACCATTCGGAACCGCGCAATAACCGCGACACCCAGACATATACCAGGGCGTTCGGAGGACTTCCTGTAGCTCGGTCGCCGCCCAAACATCTCGAATCCGCGAACGCGACGTGTACAGACCATCCTATACAAGCGGAACTATCGAACATCCATTGGCTAGGACTTCCTTGCTGAGAAGCAAATAAGCCTCGAAGAGAATTGAGCACCACCTTCCTTCCAACAACTTCGCGGCAGACTCTCGAGTTGCCAAACAACATCTACAACCGCCAGATAATCCAGCGGAGGGCGAATTCTTCCCCGCTCGATTAGAAACACACACCCAGGACCACAGATTAATCTCGCGGAGGCCAACAGCCTCTCCGCTCGATTATCCCTACTAACCACATCCACAGGAACTACACAAGCGTGAGCTTTTCTAGCCCCGTCGGATTATATACACATGCACACACACACACACACACACAATTTTAAAAACACAGTTTCCACCGTTGCGAACACAATCCCCAGAGGACGACTCCACTGAGACTTGATAGTACAAAAGCCGTATTTTGGAAATCTATCTCTACAAACCCCCGCAGCATCACAACGCTGCATCAACTTGTACCAGTCCGCAAACCGCTGTTCCCCGAGAGTTGAATCAATCCAAGCAACGGAATCAGGGATGGAGGGATACAGGGAGAAGAGCGTGCGAGTACCGCTGATAAGCCGCTCTCTGGAACAGGCGTGGAAAGTCACTCTTTTCGCGCTTATTCGGTGCGCACATTAGAGAACTAGTATGAGCCCGAATAGCTAGTTGGGAGAGATCTGCAACAGTGAACAAGGTCTGCAATGGGGTTGACGACCCGCGGCACATTCCAAGGTCTCTGTAAAAACATACCAGCAGAGCCCACAAGCCTGGACCTATCCAATCCGGTGTAAAACACTCAAAGGGATAAACACCGAATAAGACCTGGCAGTCTCGGAATAACAGTTTGATGATCGGACTTGTGATAAGATGGCGGAGAAGCACGGGCCGGGACCTATCGGACCAATGAAACCCGAATCAGAGCCGAGGAGCGACAAGCCGTTGGATGCCGAAGATTACAAGACCCGAGAGCCGACGGAGTAAGCCTGATGACCTTATCCGGAAAACTCGCATGGGCCATAACATCGGAACTACTGGGTCGTTTGGGAAAAACTGCATATGCACGGAGAGCTACGAATGAGGACTATCCACCGGACCTTAGGGCAAAACCGCTACATGGACGATTGGGGGGCATCATACCGAATAACGACCAATCCCTATTCGGATCAGGGATCTGCGTACGATTATGACTCGAGGGCTTGATATCGGCGATCCATCATGATATTTTACTACACGAGTATGACACAGCCAAGGGTATATAAGTAGGGATTTGGGACACTGTGGCCACGGAATCGCCCACATATTGAGGCCGCGATCTGGGGTTTAGCTAAGCTACAAGACTGCAAAGGCTACAACTTTAAATCGGAATTGAACTGTGTGAATTGAGCCAAGAGTTATTCGGACATCAAGATATCAGAGTGTTTGTCAAGGATTAGTGATTAGTGATTAGCGATTATTGAACCGATTAAGGAAGACAGAAGACTAGGAAGAATACCGATTAAGAACTAGGACATCGTATTTGGCCGCCCCATCAAGGCTCGTCGATAGTACGTCTTACGTGCACGTTACAAACTCTTGAATTACCTACCCTGCACCTCCACCAAAGGCCCTGTACCCAGGGTTCTGAACTCGCTAGTGTCTATTAGCTATTGAATTGGATTTGTGTTATTCGGTTTCACTCCCTTACACCGACTTACAACGAGTTAGACTATTCCAAGTCTTATTCAGAGTATAGAGGTTTTGGGTTTAGTGTTATTCGGTCACAGGTTTAGTTTTGTAGTTAGTTCGCCAAGCACACACATCACTGCAGAGCAGGGTTCAGATGCGGGACGCGAGGGAGTGTGGCAGGAAGGCTCGGACGCACACGCACTGTCAATTCAACTCTTTTGCCCGGCAAAAGTGTCCTCGCATTTGCGACGCATCGGGTCTACTGGTGGCTGGGTCGACCGCAGTGCCGCAGAGGAAGTGCATCTTCTATAGGCGCTGTGAATATAATGCCAGTGTACATGTTTTGGAAGCTCTGTCAATCATCCAGCATAAGTTCTTCAGCGACGAGTTCTGCCTACTGTTGACACACGAACGACAATATCATGTTCTGTACAGAAACTGACATGCTTCCGAGGGCAGAAGAGGCTCTGCCTCTGTGAACTCACCTCAGCAGCACATTATAAACTTATGATCTCGATCAATTTCGACGAATGCACCAGTTTTCGGGCCTCTGAGCAAACACGGAGGAAGATCAAGGTCATCAGGGGTGTGGGGAGACGCTGTATTGGGCTTATGAACAATTTTAGACCATATTATCCACACTGAATCGAAAAGATACCACCAAGAAGTGGTGTGCACATGTAGAAAGTTGAGTTTATTCGGTGATTTGTGTCATTGGCATGTATCGTCTTTCAACAAGTGCTAGAAACTCAGAGAAAAATGCAGAGGCTTGCAAAAGGTTCACAGATTCCATACAACTGCTCTCTCATGGGGATAAGGCGATGTTGGATATGATTTTCAATGTTTAGAGTAGAGTGTTCAATCATTGAAGTTTGTTCATCATATATTTGAGCTGAGTTCGTCATAGTCGTACAAATCTGACCCCGCGAATTCTGGCGCCAGCCATGACTTCAGTCGTATGCCAGCCGGGTCTCTAGAGCGATACTCTGCAAGAAAATATCTCGATTCAGTTCAGTCTACGCCTATAATAATATGTACAGCGGTAGGTAAATGGAGTCGTAAATGGAGTCCATAGATGCACCAGCGCCTCGTCCATACCAGCGACTCGTCCATCGCAGCACCTCCAGCGACTCGCAGCACCTCCTGCCGCTGCATTCAAGGCCTATCACGCCAAGCCACCCCAGCTCGGATCACGGTTATCTGCCGACACACGCGACGCGCCCGGGCTGTTTGTCAATGGTCCTTCGTCGATGGTAGCATTCATTGCTCGATGTCAATGGAGATGGGGCAGACGATGTTGGCGGAACGTCTCGTGCGATGACAGGTTGGTGAGTCAGAGTGGTGGGGGAAGAGGATGTGGACACGGGATCTGCAAGCTGGGCCAAGACGAGGGCCGAGGACAAAGGTCCGGCGTTGACAAGGGGCAAGCTGAGGGGGGGCGAGTACTGTTCACGTTCCGTCCGTACATGATGCGTCGACCCCTGGACCTTTTGAATCGAGATGACGCTATGCCCAGGTAAGACATGAGTGGGTAGGTATACGACGCGACGAGACGAGACACACCGGAGAGCCCACGGCAAGATCTCCTTGCAATTTGTCCATCCTCAGCTCAGTGTGGTGATGCGAGCCTAGTTGTGCAAGGGAAGGGAAGACGATGAGAACCTAACTGCCCTGGAAACACTATCCGACGTAGTATCCGTGTCTGCACAGCTAAGGTGGAGAACGGGCTGGGGCTGGGGCTGGGCAGGCGGCTGGAGGCACTGGTAGGTGGGAATAGTGGGCGGGCTAGGTGGGCAGGCACAGGCAGGCGGTGGTCGTCGTCGTCCACAGCAACAGCAGCTTGGGGCGGAGCGCTGTTCCTAGGAGTTGCCAGTGATGCATTGGACTGTTATTATTTGGACATATTTGGACATGCGGGCAGCGGCAGCGAGAGGCACGGAGGGCGAGGTGGGCGGCAAGTGTGGAAGCGAAGAGTCTCTGTCAGCGGCCTCGGAACCAAACAAACAAATAAGAATAAACAATCAAGCATCTGTCCCCGAGCTTGCCCCAAGCAATGGTATGACCGCAACCGAGCTTGATGCTATTGATCCGTGATTCCATCGGACCTGCTGCTGGTGCCGAGCTTGAATAGGCTGCCAGAGTGCTATACGCACACATCCTGGGTGCTCCCAGGCATCTGGGAGCAGCCGTGTCATTTGCAATCCTATTCCCTGGGTACAACCAGGACCATTTTCAAATTAACTACAGCTAGGGCTCCAACGCCATGGCGGTGAAGAGCAACGCGGAAGCTGTGCATGTCAAGATAGACTCGGTCACATCAACGGAATGGCGTGTCAACACCACGCGAAAGCGTTAAGAACCTATGAGCCAATCAACCTGCTTGATGGGCTATCGCTTCATGAGGATGAAGGCTTGATTGCAGCAAGCACTCAAAGGAAAACCCTGATCCAATAGTTCACTTCAGAGAATGCCAGTTCACCTTCGCATTTGCGATGTTGGATGAGTTGATCTTGCGCTTCCTCCGTTCACGTACCTTTCCCCCCATTGCGCTGCACCCCCACTGTGGCGGCAATATCCTGTTTCCGGTACCCATATCTTGTTTCGGCACCTACATGTACCGGAAACAGGATATTGACGTTCATCAAGAACTGTTGGATGTCCAGGGCCTGAAGATTTGTGTTCTCTACAAAGCACTTCACGTACCGATTGGGTATTCAGCTTTGGAAGGCACCGAACACAATCCTGGTCGCCCTATTCCGCTCGAATTCGACAATGACTGGCTCCAAGATTTTGGGTCCAGTATGATCAACCAGGCTAGACACAGAATCACCCACCTATTGAGGCCATGTTCTGGGGTTTAGCTAAGCTACAAGATTGCAAAGGCTACAACTTTAAATCAGATTTGAACTGTGTGAACTAAGCCAAGAGTCATTTGGACATCAAGAAGATCAAGTATTTGACAAGGAATTAGTGATTAGTGATTTTAGGACCAAATAAAGGAAGACAGAAGAACAAGGAAATTGCGAGATACCGATTAAGACTAGGACATCATATTTGGCCGCCTCCATCAAGGTTTTGTTGAATAGTATGTCTTACGTGTGCACAACAAACTCTCGAATCTACCTACCCTGCACCCCACCAAAGGCCTTGTACCCAGGGGTCTGAACTCGCTTAGAGTGTCTATTAGCTATTTGATTGGATTAGTGTTATTCGGTTTCACTCCCTTACACTGATTTACCACGAGTTCAACTATCTCTGAGTTGTAGAGGTTTTGGGTTTAGTATTCGGTCACTGGTGTAGTTTTGTAGTTAGTTTTTCAAGCACACACATCCTCGATACCAAAAGATGGCCTATAGCAAGATATATCCAGAACAGAGTTGTACATGCAGGAGGGCGCCAAGTTGTGATAAAATCTCAACCACATAACGCTGAAAAGCGTAGTTGATCCATCAAAAAGGTGTGTCCATTTCAAAACATGTCAAGAATGCTTTTTTTATTTTATTTTACAGTATATCACCCATAGAATGGAGTGTAAGTTTTGTTGAATGTACATCTTGCTTTCCATTGTCCTCTGTTAGCTGAGTTTGGAGCTTTGCGACATGCTGCAAGAGCAGTCAAAAGTGCAAAAGTGCAAAAGTGCAAAAGTGCAAAAGTGCAAAAGTGCAAAAGTGCAAAAGTGCAAAAGTGCAAAAGTGCAAAAGTGCAAAAGTGCAAAAGTGCAAAAGTGCAAAAGTGCAAAAGTGCAAAAGTGTAAATTGTACTTTAGTTGAGCTTGGAGGTGGAGTAACAATTCACCCAGTTGTGGGCATGAGGGATGGCTGAGGCATCTAGATAGGTCATACCTTGTTGTAAGATTTGGAGGAGACAAGGCCAGATCACAAGCGTTCGGTGTAGTTCTGGAGAATACCAGATAAGAGGAACGGGGGACCTATGGGGAAAGGAGAGCCACCCAGGTGCACTCCAGTTACCCAGATGCACATTTTTGTGGGTCGCAAAGAGTGTGACATTAAGGGGGAAAGCCATAGGGGTGACCAAGTTGCTGTGCCCCTCCATGTCCTGCTGCTGCTGCCCAGTGGCTGCATCCCAGATGCGCACAGTCGTGTCATCTGAGCCAGACACAATGTGTGTGCTGTCAGGGGAGAAGGCCACAGAGGTGACCGAGTCGCTGTGCCCCTCCATGCACTGCTGCGGCTGCCCAGTGGCTGCATCCCAGATGCGCACAGTCTTGTCCCGAGAGCCGGACACAATGTGTGTGCCGTCAGGAGAGAAGGCCACAGAGGTGACCAAGTTGCTGTGCCCCTCCATGCGCTGCTGCTGCTGCCCAGTGGCTGCATCCCAGATGTGCACAGTCGTGTCATCTGAGCCGGACACAATGCGTGTGCCGTCAGGAGAGAAGGCCACAGAGGTGACCCAGTCGCTGTGCCCCTCCATGCGCTGCTGCTGCTGCCCAGTGGCTGCATCCCAGATGCGCACAGTCTTGTCCCGAGAGCCGGACACAATGTGTGTGCCGTCAGGAGAGAAGGCCACAGAGGTGACCAAGTCGCTGTGCCCCTCCATGCGCTGCTGCTGCTGCCCAGTGGCTGCATCCCAGATGTGCACAGTCGTGTCATCTGAGCCGGACACAATGCGTGTGCCGTCAGGAGAGAAGGCCACAGAGGTGACCCAGTCGCTGTGCCCCTCCATGCGCTGCTGCTGCTGCCCAGTGGCTGCATCCCAGATGCACACAGTCTCATCCCGAGAGCCGGACACAATGCATGTGCCGTCAGGAGAGAAGGCCACAGAGGTGACCCAGTCGCTGTGCCCCTCCATGCGCTGCTGCTGCTGCCCAGTGGCTGCATCCCAGATGCGCACAGTCTCGTCCCGAGAGCCAGACACAATGCATGTGCCGTCAGGAGAGAAGGCCACAGAGGTGACCCAGTCGCTGTGCCCCTCCATGCGCTGCTGCTGCTGCCCAGTGGCTGCATCCCAGATGCGCACAGTCTCGTCCCGAGAGCCAGACACAATGCGTGTGCCGTCAGGAGAGAAGGCCACAGAGGTGACCCAGTCGCTGTGCCCCTCCATGCGCTGCTGCTGCTGCCCAGTGGCTGCATCCCAGATGTGCACAGTCGTGTCATCTGAGCCGGACACAATGCGTGTGCCGTCAGGAGAGAAGGCCACAGAGGTGACCCAGTCGCTGTGCCCCTCCATGCGCTGCTGCTGCTGCCCAGTGGCTGCATCCCAGATGCGCACAGTCGTGTCATCTGAGCCAGACACAATGCGTGTGCCGTCAGGGGAGAAGGCCACAGAGGTGACCGAGTCGCTGTGCCCCTCCATGCACTGCTGCGGCTGCCCAGTGGCTGCATCCCAGATGCGCACAGTCTTGTCCCGAGAGCCGGACACAATGTGTGTGCCGTCAGGAGAGAAGGCCACAGAGGTGACCGAGTTGCTGTGCCCCTCCATGCGCTGCTGCTGCTGCCCAGTGGCTGCATCCCAGATGTGCACAGTCGTGTCATCTGAGCCGGACACAATGCGTGTGCCGTCAGGAGAGAAGGCCACAGAGGTGACCCAGTCGCTGTGCCCCTCCATGCGCTGCTGCTGCTGCCCAGTGGCTGCATCCCAGATGCGCACAGTCTCGTCCCGAGAGCCAGACACAATGCGTGTGCCGTCAGGAGAGAAGGCCACAGAGGTGACCCAGTCGCTGTGCCCCTCCATGCGCTGCTGCTGCTGCCCAGTGGCTGCATCCCAGATGCGCACAGTCTCGTCCCGAGAGCCAGACACAATGTGTGTGCCGTCAGGAGAGAAGGCCACAGAGGTGACCCAGTCGCTGTGCCCCTCCATGCGCTGCTGCTGCTGCCCAGTGGCTGCATCCCAGATGCGCACAGTCTCGTCCCGAGAGCCAGACACAATGCGTGTGCCGTCAGGAGAGAAGGCCACAGAGGTGACCCAGTCGCTGTGCCCCTCCATGCGCTGCTGCTGCTGCCCAGTGGCTGCATCCCAGATGCGCACAGTCTTGTCCCGAGAGCCGGACACAATGTGTGTGCCGTCAGGAGAGAAGGCCACAGAGGTGACCCAGTCGCTGTGCCCCTCCATGCGCTGCTGCTGCTGCCCAGTGGCTGCATCCCAGATGCGCACAGTCGTGTCATCTGAGCCAGACACAATGCGTGTGCCATCAGGAGAGAAGGCCACAGAGGTGACCGAGTCGCTGTGCCCCTCCATGCGCTGCTGCTGCTGCCCAGTGGCTGCATCCCAGATGCGCACAGTCTTGTCATCTGAGCCAGACACAATGCGTGTGCCATCAGGAGAGAAGGCCACAGAGGTGACCGAGTCGCTGTGCCCCTTCATTTGTATCAGTGTGATGCTCCTGGCCACCCCATGACATCTCAGAAAATGCAGACCTCCAAACTGCTCATACCACTGCTTTAGATTTCTTGTTTGCCCCATTTCTGACGCAAGGCAACTGATGTAAAGATGTGGGGTGAATGCAGAACATGGGCTGGATTTGAACACTGCCCATATCCGCTGAACAGCTGCTGTATATTCAATCAACTCTTTGGAGTGTGAAACCTGATGTCCTTTAAGGCAACATCTGTTTAAAAACTAGTACACCAACCTGTATTGCCCAACTTCGAGCCTGCTGGATAGCATACTGGCAGTCTGCCTTTGAGAGGCTCATCGTCTCCATCCAGAATAGCACCTTCAGCTCATAAAACTTCAACATGGATCCAGCAACCTGTTGTTCAACAGCTTCATCACCATGTCGTATGGAATCAAGATGGGCAGCCCAGTATTCACATGCATATTTCATATCAGGCGGAAGAGCTGCCACTCTATCAGCCAACCCTTCGACTTCATCGTCTTGTAGATATGAGGACTCCAACTTGCAGATGTTGAACTTGAGTGATGTGTCCAAGATGTAAAAGCACTCTTGTACACGGTTTGCAAAATATAAGCCTGGCTGCTCTACATGCTTTGAGCGGTTAATCACAAAGTCATCAAAGGACTTGTGATATACATAAATTTTCTGATCCTGCTTAGAGACATAGACCACAGCATGAAGACTGTCCACAGCATTTTTCACTGCTTCCTCATCTGGGGCTTCTGAAGCATCAATCACCAGTGGAGCAAGTGCCTTGATTGTCAAAGGTTGTCGTGCTGTGGTGACTGCACATAGAACACGCTTTGGAATATTGATCTCTGAACCCATATTCTCAAGTGCCTCAGTGATCACAGCAGTATAAAGAGTATCAACAAGTTGATCCTTGCCAATACCCCTTTGCAAGAATTGTTTTAGCCGTTGCACTTGTTGCTGAGTACTGAGTATTGGGGTACTCCCTTTGTGTGGAGATACATAGCGCACAACAGTTGCAGCATATATGAAAACCCCAGCAGAATCCTTTACAATTGTTTCAAGCTCCTTTCCAAGACCCGGCAGTTCTACCTGCAAGAAGCAGCGAATATCGGCCTCGGCATCACTTTTCTCAATATCTTCAAGCCGAAAGTGTGCTTTGATATCCTGGCAATATGTAACAATTTGAGGATGGGGCCGGCTAGTGAGGAGGAATTTGAGCCCATGCAACGGAGTAGCAGCAAGGGCAATGATGAGTTCCTGTATAAACTGATCACCAGCATTATTTTCCAACTCATCGAGGGCATCAATGACAACCACTAGTGGTGGCGGCTGAGATCCAGGCCTCCTTGCTCCGGCCCAAGGTTGCACTAGGAGCTTGTCAATGTCTTTCTTTGTGATAGCATTGAACAGCTCAAGTTCAACCATACAAAGGGTATCAACAAGGGGCTTGTACACAGACATGAGCTGGCGGACAATTGTAGGGACAAGGAACTTTCGGGACCTGGTGTTTTCTTGATTTCGGGAGCAGAAGAAGGATGCCCCTAGCCGACCGCAGGTGCGCAATTTCTCGCAGAGAGTATATGCAATGGTGGATTTGCCAGTGCCAGCCATGCCACTAAGCCAACAAATGCTATCAGATGGACTCAAAGATGGATCCAGAGCCCAGTGTTCTAGCTGTGAAAGAAGATTCTCCCGTGTTTTTGGTGTACACCCTTGCCGAGTGAGCTCATCCACTCCATCAAAACGTGCTTCGGGAGCACAACATAACTTGAGTGCCTAAGAGACAAAGTTGAGTAAAAGTACTTGAAAATTAAAAACAGAATCCAGACCAATGTGTTCTCCAATGTGAGGTATGTGTTTGCTACAGTGGATAGGGCCACCTCACGCTGGAAGTAATCATTGAGGGCCAAAGTTGGAAACAGTTATGTTCTTCCACACACCTTATGCATCTGCATAGCTGCCGTCAATTGATGAGCAAATGCTTCAATTTTGTTTGTGAGCATAAGCTGTATCTCGGTGTTGGCTCCCCGGAAGTCGGCATGCATTTTGTGAATCTCAAGAGCTCCTTCTACAACCAGTCTGTAAAACTTGAGGTTGCATTATGATTATGAACCTTGAGACCTACTTCATCAGCTTCTCAGCGCTGTTGGTGACCTGGATGCTGTAGTATTCTCTTTCTAAGAACACAGTGTTGGCTTGCACAAGAGGAGATGTCAGGTTATCCATCAGAGCCTGCAGACCCTTCTCAGTGTCCATATATATCTGTCAAAGAGTCAATATCAAGAACAGATCTCCTCCATGCCATACCTCAGCCATATCAGATATCTGATGGAGCAGCTCAAAGATAGAGTGGAACTGGGTCGGGACTGCAGACTGGACTCCTGCTGCCAATTTGTGTAGGCCATGCCAGATAAGCTTGGCCTTGATGCATATCTTCTCTTTCCTTGCATGAAGATCATCACTAACAGAGACCTGAGCAATAAAAGCTCCGGGATTGCTCTTGAATTGCACAAAATAAGGGCTGAGTGCATAATCCAGGTTGCCCACAGAAGAAACAGCATCAAGGAAGGATGATATGAGAACTATGTTCTTGGATTGTCGATCCAGCTCCAGAAAGAGTCTTCTTGTTTTGAACATCGGGTTGTCCTCAAAGGTCACATCGTTCTTGAGATCTCCGCTCAGCGCATCTAAGTCATCAAGTCGCTGAATGATGTCGGTGATGATCAGCGCAAAGCTGCCCTCGATCTGGGATCGAGTGAATTTGGTTGTGTTGAAGGTTGCTCCGAACCAGGAGTAGCTGGGGAACATAACGCAAATGAGCCCGGATCGTGTAATCAATTTTGCAGGCACACGCACCGCTGCGGACTCGTCTCCGCTGAGGCTTCATCTCTGTCCGCCAGGTTATCGTGTCTTCCTGTGGTTCTAGACATTCTTGGTTTTGGTGAGCCTGGTCGAGTAGTGGCAGATGAGGGACGGAGGAGAGTTCGGTCGCAGCGTGTGATCCTCGAGGTCAGCCTGACAGCTGACAGACAGCTTGACAGTATCGATGCAGCTGCAATGTTATCGCCTATCAATCACCCCGAGCGGCTTTGGATTTGCAGCCCTTGCCGTAGCAGCGGCGCTCATGCAGCGGGATCTGTCCTTGATCTGTCCTTGCACCCAAGGATGTGGTTTCCCTTGCAAAGGCTGTTCAAGTTGCAGTTTGGACAAAGTTCAAAACACTGGCATCAGCGCTGCTACTGCTATTCAGAAAGCCAGGTGCTAATTAGAGGGCCAGCAGCAAAAGCAGGGTTGCCGTTCCCTCGCTGGATTGGATTGTCGGGTCATCGCAAGCAGTCCGACTCCGAAAGACAGAGAACACCGTCGCGTAGCTGCCGTAGCACACCTTTCATTGGCGTACAACTCGGCCCGCTTCACCAAACCATGTGGTGACTCGTATGTGCCATGTGAAGCAATAGTCTCACCCCCAAGTGGGCTATTGCTTCGTGTCAAGTTCGTGAAGGATGAAGGCTTCATCGCAGCAAGCACTCCCTGATCCAATAGTTCGGAGAACGCCGTGGCGGTTCGAGTCCGCATCGTTAGTAATTGCATAATGGCGAAAGCACAGACAGATCCTGGATTTTCATAACTTACGAACGGGACTACGCATCGTTACGGCCGGCAAGTATCAAGACCGTAATTAATGATCGGCTCTGGAATCGATATCGCTTGCCAGTGAATCGCCCCAGGCACTGGGAGGTGGCTGGAGTTTACATGTAAGAGCGTAAGAGACAGCGGAAAGCATCAACGGAGTACCAGCGATCTTGTTTTGCATTTGCAATTGAGCTACAACTCTGCACGAAGATGATAAAAAGCTAAGTGAAGCGTGTCAAATACTCCAGCTCCAGCTAATACGTATACGCAATAAGTACTACTGTCTTTCGTACATACAGCGATCAATATCGAGACAAATTCTAAACGTGGTACTAGGGGTTTTGAAAAGCGTAAAGGTGTAAAGGTGTAAAGGTGGTATCCGAAATGTTTACTATGTACATGACGAAGAACTAACTAATTGAAAGCGACGGATGAGTAGCGGGAAGGGTGAATGAATGCAGAGGGATGAGGACGGTGCGTAGGTGGGGTGACTGGGTATAGGATAGGATAGAGGAAGGGATCGTGTGTTTGCTACAGATTTGACTTTGTGTTTTGTGTTTTGCGTTGCGTTGCAGAGCCTACACCGCCATGGCAGTATACCCCGTCGCATCGACATCGACCGACGAGACCCTCTTCGCGGCAAGGAAGGACGTGACGGACTCGTCCGCCCGACGCATGCAGTCGATAGGGATCAACCCGACGACCTTTGCGCCCTCCTTGCCCTTTCCTTTGCCACTGACGTCGACGCGCTCGACCATGGCCCAGCCGTCGTCGTACACCGCGAGCACCTTGACCTGGTCGCCGGACTGCACGCTGAGCTCGTCCTGCAGCGTCTGCTCAAAGGCGCGGAAGATGGTCTCGACGGCGGCGAAGGGAGAGGATGATGCGGGGGCTGCGGCGAAGGCGTCTGCGAAGGGGTTTTCCACAGGGGGAGAGGGAAGGAGGGATTCGGTGATTTGCGGGACCATGGGGCTGGGTGTGAGCGGGATCATGGGAGACACGAGCTGGCTCTCGCGGGGCGGCGGGGCGGGGAAGGCGAAGGATTCGGAGGGGGAGAACGGACGGACGGACATGGGTGTGGCCGCGAGCTCGGGGTTTTTCGCGCCGTCTCTGTCGTATGTGATGTGCTGGGAGAGGTTGCTGCCGGTGGAGGTGCGGCGGTTGGCGTCGGAGAAGACGTTGGAGTTTTCGATGGAGACGAGCAGGGCTACGGGGGCCACGATGGGGGCCAAGGGTGCGAAGGGCGAGACTGGGGAGATGGGGGAGATGAGCTGGGTGTTGCCGGACATGCTGGGGTCGCCTTTGGGCACTGTTGCGGGGCCGCCGCGGATTTCGACCATGGGCGGCAGCGAGGGGACGTCGTTGTCGTCGAAGGTGATGGAGAACTCGCCTAGAATCTGGTTAGTGAGACGAAGGAGAAGAAAGAAGAGAAGACGCACTGTGGTCAAACGTCGTACCAAACGACGAACGAATGCTCTTGGCCGCCGAGCTATCGCCCGCAGTCGCATCGTCGCTCCCGCCCCACCGACGGTCCGAATTCGACCGCCCAAGACCCGCAGTCCACCATGTCCTCCGCTCAGCGCGTTTGTTCTTCGCACGTCTGCGCAGCCCAAAGAGCAGGAGACCAAGCAGGATTAGCGCCACGATGACACCTACGGCTGCCAACGCGCCAGTGGGTACACCGCCGTGCTTCTTCTGGCCGCCGCTCGTGTCACCGTCTCCAGTGACGTTGGCTGGGCCGCCAGGTGTACTCGTTGGGATTCCGTCCGAGTAGGTTATCGAGCCGATGACGGCGACGGTCTTGCTGCCCACGACGAGGAACGAGGTTGGGCCGGTTGGCTTGGCGTTGGCTGTGGTGGGGTCGGCACCGACTGCGAAGACGCCACCGGTACCGGTTTTGGTGGTTTTGGAGTTGTCGTCGGGGTTGGAGCCTCCTCCTCCGGCTGCGGTGGATGAGGACGAGTCGACAGATGCAGACGAGCCGTTGTTGCCAGAGCTCCCGGAGTCGTTCCCACTCCCATCCCCATTCCCATTCCCAGAGCCAGAGCCAGAGCCATCTCCGCCCGATCCAGACCCTCCACCTGTACTCGTCGGTCCAGAATCCGGGGTCGTCGTCGTACTCGTCGTTGTCGTCGTCGGGGTATTCACAGGCGTCGTACTCGTCGTGGTGGGAGCGGTGTGGGTGCTGGTGGTGGTGACGGTCTTGCCGCCCTGGAGGAGGGTGACGATGTCGGTGACGATGGGGAGGTCGAGGGACAGACCAAGCAACCCGCGGTCGTCGAGGTCGAGGTCAAGTATAGGCGCCCGTGGAGCCATTACTGGCGTGGTGTCGCGAAGGGCTCGGGCGCGGTGACGGGCGGCGCGCTGCATCCTTTGGCGCGGGGGGTTACGAGAACTAAGGAGCCTCGGTTATGTTCGGTAGGTAAAGGAATGTGGGTGGCGCAAGGCAGACAGGCGCCTAGCGTTTATGGAGGTATCGGTGTCGAGTAGGAAGAGAAGAAGAGGGAGAGAGGAAGAATGCCGAGAATGGCGGGCCAAATAAACATCATCGGATTCGCTTAGCGCTTCGGAAGAATAGATTCGGAAGCAATCCCTCAAATTTTTTGATGATGGATCGAGGATCGGTTGCTAGAGTGCTTACTCGTGAGCGACTGAAGTACTCCTACAACCGCTTCCACAACCTAAAAAAACAAGCAAAAACTCAGTATTATCACTAACGTTCACCTCCACGCGGGACGCGTTCCAATTATGTCGCCGGCCACCGGTACGAGTGTGAATGTGAGTTGTTGTTAGGGAAACCGTGGAGGAAAAACCGCATCAAGTTTTAGGCTTCTACAGTAACCCCGACGGTGAACGCCGAACCTGCACACGGACAAGGACAGAGCTGGTTTTTAGGTTTTGGTTTTCTCTAAGTAGTTGGTCTGGACCGCGCGACGACAGGAGGAAGGAAGAATAACAGAATCCACTCCATGACGTCCGTCTCCTCGCTGTCCGAGTGTCTATCACTGACTCTTTTGACAATCTACGCACGCTCATTCCGCTCCACAGTGATAATCCGTTGTTCTCCCTATGGTGGCTCTTCTTTTCCCTTTCCCCCCCCCTGCTCCTCCTGCTCCTCTCGCTCTCAGTTCTTAGCCCGAATCTCGCATCTCAAATCTCAAATCTACCTCGATCCTCGGCCCTCACCTAATAAAAACAATTCAAAGTCTCTCAATTCGGCATGTATATACATGGGTAACATCAACGCAATCAAAACTGATGCTCCACAACCTCGAGGCTTGCCGTGAGTCGTGGGAGGTCCTCCGAGTCCTCCTTCCTCCTTCGAGAGAAACCTCCAAAAGGGAAGAAGGGAGAGTTCTCAGGAACGAAAGACGAAAGACGAAAATACGCATGCCACGGTGAACGACCTCGAGTTCCCCAGTCGCGAACAAGGTCGCCACGGAAGTCCTTCCTCTCCAGTCCCAGGGTTATTGGCGTGCGATGTGCGATGAGTCGTGGGGACTTTCTTTCGGTATGTGCTGTATATTCCTTTGACGCAACGCACACGCCCTGGCATATGCAGCTTTCAACGTCTGTCAGCTCTCGGAGTCGTTGAATGGATACTGTACTCACCCAATACTAGCATTTTTGCACCGCGGACGTACGAAGACGAAGGCACACATTGACAGAAAGCCGCGGTACGTGTCGACCTGTCCGAGTCCGTTATGTCCGAGTCCGACGCGATACCGGGGTTTACTTGTATACTGTAAGTAATTTCAATTCCTTTCGTAACCGCGAGGCAAGAGGTGTACGTACGTCGGTTGACTGGAAAGAATTGGCATTGGTGCCTGTGCGGATGGGGATGACTGGGACGAGGGATGTAAGTATATAAGCCTTGGTTGTAACTTGTGGCCGAATCACCGTATTGGGTTACGCGAAAGAAAGAAAGAAAGAAACGGCGAGTAGCCAGTAGCGCGATTCAATTTTCGCAGTCGCCGAGTTGGTGGTGGGATTTGAGATGCCAGTTGTCCATGCAGCAAACAGCCCAGCGCGCGTGCAAGCTTTCTGGCCAGCCGCAGCCTCGAGAAGTTAGAACGCAACACAGTTCTTGTCGATCCATAGGTCCTCTCCATCGCCCGCGACCGTTGTATCATGGGGCGTTCAGGTGTGATTGGTACAGCTGCTCCTGCACGAAACGCAGGGTGGGATCGGATTGAAGCAGTTTGGATCCGTGATTTGAGTCTTCCACCTTGAACTCCAGACGGCTGGAACGATAGCAGCGAGCGCGACTCCAAGTGGGTTCCTCAGGCTGGACCTACGAAGCTCAACATAAGCTCGCGTAAGGACGGACGCCTCGCGCTGGATTTTTTTCGAAGGGTATTGAGAACTGTCCCGAGAATGCACAAGTTCAAGAGTTCTCTGCTAGATGCCAGTGTTGAGCGGTTTGACAAGATGCATTGACGCCCGCAATTTCCCTCCAGTATTTGCAATTGCAGACTCGGGAGAGAGCCGTTCTGTGAAAGTGTGGAATAACGAGTGGCACGTCGTCGGGAACTCTGAGCATTGGGGAGACAAGCGCCTTGTGAGATTTGTGGCTTCTCCGAGTCTAGGTAGCGGTACAAGTCGATGGACCTTCGTCGAGGCTCCAGACGGCCGTACCGGTCCAAGAATGCGCGGGTTTCTTCGACCTGCGCGTCGGTTGGAACAGTGTTGGTATGGAGGACTCGGATGTTCTGCGGCAGAGATAGGACTGCATTGTGGATTGGCTATTGAGGATTTGGCGAGACGAGCCGGATGTAGAGCAGATCCGAGTCTTCGTCACGGTCACCAACTTGACTTCTACTTTTCACCGTCTACGCGTCGTCCGCCAACGAGTCAGCTCCATACATCTCACCGCCCGCCGGTTGACATGACATTCCGTTATGCATGAGCTCCCATGAGACTCCGTCTGCTGCACTGGCACCGCCGTTAGCCGAAAAAAATCGCTTCCGCAACGACGATGAAACGCTGCTTGTGGACTCGGAGACGATATGGTGCGTCTGCTCCCCTCTGTAACGCTTATGATCTGACTCTGCGCAGCGACCGAAGACAGTCGAAGACGAGAGAGAGAGAGACGCATGGCCATATCTGCTCGCTCCCTTCCTCCGAGTCGAGGGAGACGAGACGGGAGCACCGAGCTGTGCGTCCAGGATTCAGCAGTGCGTCTTGCTTTTGCTGCCATCTAATATGTCCTTGACGCTGTATCTTCCTCAGCGGACCTTCCTCTGGAGCCATTCATGAAATCTTCCATCATCAGCACGATCCCTGAATACTCGACCTGGCCGCTGGCCCTGCATCCATTGCTGGCTTTCGTGCTGCAGCCATCCAAGAGGCAGTACATCTCCCCACTTTCCACAACGCCACCATTTCGTCCCGGTGGCATACCGGAGCTCATCTCGCCCACGGAGCCCCTCGTCCGTCGTGTCCACCGCGCGCATTCGCTGTCCTATGCGGGTCATGACTCCTCGTCCTCAGGCACCCCCCCCCCCCCCCATCTTCACCATCTCTGCTATGGATACCAGGGACCGCCGTTTTCGAAGGATGGGACTCGAGCGAAGGATCAGATTGGCCCTAGAAAGAAACCGTGCTCGTTCGCCGCTCGCCGTTCACCAACACACCCAGCACCTTATGCGTGCCACTACGCACCACGAGCGGTCGCAACGCACCCATTCCGAGTCGCCGAAGACGACTCCCAGCACATCTTCCGATCTCGACACGCCCGCACTGTCGTTCGACACGCCTCATTAGCAGCCTCGACGCTCGCATCTCCCTCTTACGAATCCAGTCCATCGCCCACATCCTCTCCCGTTTCGATGCCTTGCCTTCATTGGCCCGTTTCGCGCGTTACGCTGGAGCGGTGGCTGTGCAAGCCACCCCCACGCACAAGGCGAATGTGCTCATCCCTACGAACACCACCGCTGTCGGACCCATCGCTTCTGAATACTGTCGGTCGGGTCGTTCCCGAGGTCGGCTCTCTGGGGTCCCGAGGGCGGTCCTTGGAAATGCCGCATTAGCCGGTTCGACGGAGGAATGGCCACCTTTTCTTTCCACTGCTTCCGCTTCCGTACGAGTCTCTCCAATGGCGGCTGGATGTACCCCTGGAACTCCTCACGAACCTCCCGCTCTACCGGAGCCAACTGGCTGGGGGGATATCGTCCTACTCGCAGCGACGACAAAAACTCGTCCTACTGTCCTCCAATGTCGTTTTGGCCTTCTGCTACCCAAACGACATTCCCAATCGACACAGTGGACTCCCCGTGGTGGCCTCCCGACGCTATTTCATTCCTGGGCGCATTCCTTTCGACAGGCTTTCGCTATGTCTCACAGCGGATGTATGATACTATCACGGCAATTATATCTACATCGACCGCCCGACGAGCTTTTATCCTCGCAAGAAGACCTCCGCGCTTCCTTTACGACTCTTCCAGATCCCCCTTCGAACCCAATGTCTTGTCGCGGGACGTCATACTCAGACCGGAGGCGGATGGAGCAGTCTCACCACAGCCTCTCCATCTTCCGCGACTCGGAGCCCCTGACCACCGACCTATAAATCCCCGCTCTTCCTGCCATCCTCTCTCTCTCTCCGCATCCACTATAACTACAACCACAAGGATGCTTTCTACAACTCGCGCAGTCGTCCCCACCAACGGCTTCCTCCCTCACGTTGGCCGTCGTGTCCGTGTCCCTTCCAGCCCTCCCCCCCCTCCCAGTTCTGGCAAGCCCTCGACTCCCATCGCCAAGCGTCTTGTACGCTTCATCAGCGCTGCCTTCGAGCCCACCCCTTTGCCCAAGGTGCAGCCGAGGCCTTACCGCACGTTACAAGGCATCCCAATACAGGACCTTCGACCACCTCGCTTCGTACCACCCTCTCCACCGGTGGAGGGTTCTCCGCCCACAGTCATTCACACTACGCCGCTATCGATGAGCCGCTCTACCTGCTGGTCGTCTTCGTCAGAGGGTGCTGTGTCAACTTTTCGGGACCGGACGCCGCAGCGCCCACTTCGGGGGATCCCAATGCGGAGGCTGCGTCGGTCCCACTACTACTCGTCCTCGGGCGAGTCTTGCGATGATTCGTCGCTGCCCTCGGCGACCTCATACGGGAGCCGTTCTCGGAATTCATAGTTCTTGCTCCCCACGTACCTACCTTATCTTCGGTTGTCTTATTCCATAATACATTTTCTCCGTCTCGCTATGGATCTTTATTGAACTTTATCTTTTAAACTTGCTCATTTTGTTCTGGATAGTCACCCACTATTCTTTTTGCTCGGTCCATCCTCCTTGTCGTACTTCTTGTCCCAAGCGGCGGCGGCGGCGGCGTCGCGACCTGGCCTGACTTCGGGTCCTGTTCTCGGTCGCACACATTCCACTGAACTGGTACTTATTGGATATCTCCCCAATGCTATTCCGTTCACAGTCGACATTCATCTAGTGCGTTCGTAGGCACCATTGTGCGATTGGAGGAAGCCGTCTTCTACAGCATCTTTACCCATCTCGGAGTCATCGTGGACAAGAATTACAAGATTCCAAGGTGGTTGTGTCATCGCCATGCATATATACAGTCACCAAAACAAAATATAGAGTACGTACACAAAAACGCTCCCTGCCACAAGTCTGACCACCGCAAAGACCCAATTACTGAGCGTAACCAGGTTGTACTTCATCCCAATGGATTGGAAGATGGCGAACATCGACCCAGCAGGTGTCATTCCGCCGTAGACGAGCGATTGGTATGCCGCAGCCGGTGAGCCTGATATCATGAATGAGATGTGTTTCTGCGTCGAAAATGGACGCACCGGCAACAATTCCACTCGTACCAAATCCGATGATGGCGAGAATGACGAGGAATACGAGCTGTATCAGGAATATGGGGAGGAGCAGGATCTGAGGACCGAGGAAGATGGTCCCAGAGACTATGAGGGCAGTAATCGGGTGGTCGTTCACTGTGGATGTTAAACTGTGTCCTTTGAAGTGGCGACGTGCGACTCACAGGGCTTTGTTACGACGATAAACCCCTCGACGACGAGGGGCCAGTGCTCTTTCATCCACTCGAGTGCTGTTGCGAACGCTGTCTCGGACCACCCGACGACGGTTGTCCATGCATTGCGAATCCACTCCCATGCGACGTTGCACGCATTGCGAAGCCACTCCCATACGACGTCCCACGTTTTGAAAACCCACTCCGGGGTGTTATCCACACGGGTAAACGGGTCGAATCCGACGACTGGGAGGAACATGGTAGACGTGTGTACGCCGCGTGTTGCATGGGGATACTTACCGGATCTGGACGCCGGCGTTTATGCGTGTGAACCTTTCGAAGCAAGTTGATCATCGCATCACCGTGAGTCTGCGGGTTTGCATCTTACAACCATGCGCAGTTCCACTGGGCTCCTAACCCTCGTTCTTTCTCTGCGTGCCGGTACGCCTCTTCAGCTCTTGTTCGACCACCCTTGACCGACTTGCCTCCCAGTACATGGCCAGGCGACGATCTACGGAGTGTCCGTCACTGCAACCACGTCGCTGGCGGTTCCGGACCCCGTCATCTCCCAGTCCCTCAACTTCATCCCGTCCGCCGTCGGTCCAGACGGAGTAACAACTTATATCGAGCAAGTCGTCGAGAGCTACGAGGCGTTCATATATCCGGACACGACGGATGTGGTTTTGAGCACACCGATTACCTTCGACTGTGCGTGGCTGCTGATCCATTGTTGCCTCTCATTGACTGATACTTTCCAGTTATCTTCGCAGAGAGCTCCGGCGGATTCACAGCGTCTGGCTTCGTACCTCCCGCAGCATCGGCGTCTGCCACGTTTCCTGGGGACATCGACTCCTGCACATTTGACGGCAGTGGCAACGCTGTCTGTGTGGATATCATTCCGGACGGGCTCGGTCAGGGCGCACATCCCCTCACTCTCACTCGCTCCGGGACGCTGGTCCCGATATTCACACTTGGGGCGCCGACGCCGGCGGCGAGTACTAGTACTACTACCACAAACGCTGCTCCTCGTTCGACTGTTCTTTCCGCTATGGGATACTTCCTGGGAGCGCTGATGATTGGGTGGAATCTCTGGTGGTTTTTGTTGGCTGATAATGGCTATTCATGTTCCTGTCTCTTGATGACTTGACGTGTACTCTCTCTCCCGTATTTCGGTATCCGTCAAGATCATTTTTTCTTTGCGAAACACCGTCCTCTCATTGATACAGTGGACGCCAAATTGGGCTACCGCCATTGTCCGGGGAATAGTAGACGATGAAACGGATGCGCAGGAGAGGAAGTTGGAACCTCGCTGAGCCTGCGCGTTGTCGGGTCAAAAAAAAAATTGATGTAGGTATTATACAAGGAGGCTTAAAATGTGTAGAAACACCCTAAACACCCTTTCTGACACCCATTTGGGTGCCACCTGGATCCCTCTGCTCACGCCATTGGCGCAGCCACATGGCTGAGGTGACACAAAACTGGGTGCTATACTTGTTTTGGTGCACGTAGACACATACAATGATACATATGCTGTGAGTTTGGGCGATTCTCCATGGTTCCTACTACGGACTTGCCGGCCCGGGCGTTCCGGCCTGCGGTGGGACGTCATTGGAAAGACACAAAACATCATTGGGAGTGTTCACACTCCTCCGTACCTGTATTCTGTGCTGTAGATGCACTCTTTTGGTTGTCATTATATATGCAAGCCACACCAGGGATCGAAGCATCACGTGATTTAATCTCATCTTATCTTATCGTGCGAAATCATTACCCGATAAGGCAGAAGGTGTCGCTCGCCTGTCGCCGTCACGGTCGTGCTAACTCCTCTCTGTCGCTGGCTCTCTTCGTTTTCGACGATGAAAAAGCTTCGGGTAAAGGTATGTTTCTTGCCTTCCCTGTGGCACCGCCTGAAAGAGTCTTAGGTTGGCCGTGTACTCCGACGACTCTCCGGAACACCGAAAGCGGATGCTGCATTGTCGTTCTCCGAGTCGCCGCCCCCGGTGAAGCAGATCCGAGTCATAACAGGCGACCCAAAGCTGCCGCCCGAGTTGGAGCGGAAGATATTCGAGCTCGCCGCGGTGGACGACGAGCCGAAAGGGTGGTCGCGCCAGAACGCGAGCGATACGATGCTGGTGCTGCCTCTTGTTTGCCAGCGAGCACGGGCTTGGTGCGTGTTCTGCGTGATCACTTTCTCTGCCTGCTCACTCCTTCCAACTTCCAAGGATCGAACCTCTCATATACAAGCGCATTTCACTTCTACAAACATTCAACGGTGTCCCGACCGTTCCTCTCTTCCTCGAAACCCTCGACACCCGTCCCGCCAGCTTCTTTGCCCAGCACGTCAAGGTCGTCTATCTCAACTACACCATGACGCTCCCAACCGTCCAGCGTGTCCTCAGCGTCTGTACGAACGCCGTCAGCGTAGGCTGCCACCAATCGTACTCCAAAATCGCCCACCTCCTCGTGAAGATGCCCCTACAACGCCTGATGGTCGCAGACATCGACTTCAGCGCGAAATACCCCCCCTGGACACACACCCTCACCCACCTCGGCATATCCGCTTCCATCCCCCACGACGAGGCGTCACTTAAAGCCCTCTTCTCCGCGCTCCCTTCAGTCACTGCATTCACCATCGGTGCAGACGCGCTGCCCGACCCAATGGACGGTCCCGGCATCGGCCGCGTCCTTCAATCCGTCTTGACTGTCGCCCCGCAGCTCAAGGCCGTAGTGCTCGCGACGGACAGCAAGACGCAGTACCGATGGTCCTATCAGCGGCTCAGGGAGGAGGGTTTCGACTCCGGTGGACGGCTGTATGTGCATTTGCGACCGGTATCGGATGGGACGTGAGATGCGTGGTCTAGGAGGGTGCCGGATATGTTTGATGATGCTGATCATGAGAGGGAGAGGGCTCGTGAGAGGGCAAAGAATCAGAGTGGTTAATTGCGGCGCGGTATCGAGACGGGTCCTCCAACTCCGGTGTGCCCAACACGATCTAGTCTTTTCACTCGCACATGTTTCGCGTTTCATTTCCTCCGGCGCATTCTTTTTGCGGAGTCGTGCTACTTTCCTCAAGGTCGAGGGTCTACATTCAAGCCGTTCAAAATAGTCTGCCGAAGTCTGTTGTTCAATCGTGCGTGATGTCCGCGTTCCTGCATGGCCGGACGGATGGATCTCGGGCAATCCTCTCACTTCTTTGAGCAGAACACCGGCTTGAAATCCGTCGGACGCTGTAGCCTGCCGCTAGTTTCGACAATAATTTTGATTCTTGCCTTATGCACCGTCCATCCACCGGAACAAATCTCCGTTCAAGGTCCGGCACCGGCTCTCTACCATGCTTCCTGCCTGCCTTCTACTGTTGTGACGTTCCATCTGTTCAACATAGTCTGCGCAAGCCCGTTCCTCAATCGTGCGCCGGGTCCACAAAAATGGTCTCCAAAGGTATAAAACTCCGCTGGAGCAGCTCTACCCTCTCAGAATCCTCCACTCGAAGTTTTCACAACCAAACAGCAGATGCCTCTCTACAGCACCACCCTCGTCCAGGCCACCTTGTACGGTGATTCGAACGGCGACGCCTTCAACGATCTCCAGGCCGGTGCGTCCCTTCGCTTTTCCAATTGCTAGTATCTTACCCTCTGTGCAGTCCAGGGCACGACTGCCATCGTGTCCGACGTTGAGCGCGCCATTAAGTCGATCAAGGTTATGCACAGCAAGAACTCGGTTCGTTCCTCCCAGTTCTGCGCTAAACATTATTATCAACTCGGTTTCCTCAGGTCGACGGAATCCAGATCACCTATGGCCCATCCAGCCATGATGGCGTACAGACCGTCGTTGCCCACGGAACCACGGACAAATGCACGGACGCCAACCTCAAGAAGTCGGTGTTCACCATCGCTGGTTCGTCGAGTCCACATATCGTGAATCCGGGTCTGACCTAGTATCAATAGATGCCGAGACCATCGCCTCCATCTCCATAACAATGGACAAGACCCAACCGTCTGGTCTGCGCGTCACCTCGATCAGCTTCAGCATCCTCAACACCAAGACGGGCATCACGCGCACTGCCGGCGTGAGTTATCCAACCGTTTTGGATTTTACCCGTCTTCTCAAGCTGTTACAGCCGTACGGCGGCAGTACTAGCACGGTCTTTACCGTCAACGTCACTGGCAAGTTCATTGCCTTGGCCGGCTTCGCCATCGACACTGACCAGAGCAGTGAGTCCACAAACTTTTCTATGCGCAAGCAGTACTCATTAGAGGAAATAGTCGCCCAGCTCGCCGGCCAGGCTGGAGGTCTCTACGGCCTCGTGTTCGACGAGACCAACTTCGGGTTCCTCTGATCGGGAGGAATTGAGGCGTAATATGACGTCTCCATGTTGTGTTTGATGATTAGATTGGCGAATGTAACCTTTCTGAACAGAATAGGATGTCGTACAGTGATTATTCCGACTGAGATTCTCTCGAGATATCGGGCGGGCTACTGCCCGTGGTTCGCGGAGGAGGTTCAAAGCACTGGCAGCTTTGGCGTTGCCAAGTTGAGCCGCTGAGTTGAAATCTCGTTTGGCGTAGGAAGGTCGGCGATTTTCGCTGAACAGAGAGATTGAGATTTGGCGAAGGATGTCGGTGTGTCAAGCTCAATATATTAATGAGTTTTTATAGACGGACGTGGTGGTGTACAGTGAGGCACAGGTGGGCCTAGGATACAAAACGTGCTCTTCGGAAGAGCGCATACATGAGATCATTCAGACACTTTCGCAAGTGTTTCCCAGCTAAAATAGCCATCCTCATACCCGATGTAACAATCCAGGCCCCAACTCACAAACTTTTTCAACTTCCGTGCCGTCTTTTTCGTTGGAAATGGAGAACGCACGTCGCCAGAACTTCGCCAGAGTTTTGTTAGACGCAAGGATTTCAGCGTAGCACCGTGTCCGAGTCCGAGTCGTGCGGCGAGGAGTTTATGGACCGCCTCGTACTGCCTTGTCTTGAACTGGAATCCGGAGATGGTGAGATGGCGAAGGTTTGGGAGGAGTGTGGGATCTGCGAGTGCGTGAAGGAAGTTCAGGTGCTCTTCCCTTGGCCGCCTGCTGTATTTTGTGAAAGCCTCAGTCTCCAGCGTGAGATTTATGACCGTCGAGAGGAAGGGGAAATACTGCTCGATGGGCTGTTGGCGGCGCCCCCAAAGGGCTGAGTAGGGAATGTGAAAGGATAGAGTGATTCGAAGATCTTGCAGGGGAGGAGAGGAACGCGAAATAAAGTTCGCGAAAGCTTCGGCCCGGATGGTGAGGTCCTGTATCACGAGGCTCTGGAGAGCAGGTAATGTCGAAAGATATAACATGTCGCAGGATGGATCCCATGCTCTGTCGGACATGGAAAATCGGAGATGGCGCACAGTCGGGAGATATAGCATATCCTTGTGGTGATGGTTGATAGCGTCATCGTCCAGGGACGGCGCATGGTAGAGAAATTGGCATTCTTCGAGATGCGGGGTGGTCCGGAGAAGCTCGAAAACGAGGTTCGTGTACTCGTTACCGACGCTGAGTTGGGATGTAGGTAGCAGTGAGAACACTCGCAGGGCGGTGAACGTCGTCAGGTACTCGGGAATGCCCTCGTCCTCTAGGGTGACGCGCAAGTCGAGGTTGTGAACCCGCCGTACATTCCGTTTGACAAGGTCGTGTACCCAGGCCGGGAGTATTCCGTTGAGGGACAGAGCAAGAGGGAGCGCTCGTGCACGCCCAGTCCACGATTCAAAACCAGCTTCGAAGGTCGCCTCGTTGACCGACTCGTCGATAGATAAACCAGACCAAATCGCAGCCGTCGAGAGCACAATGTCTCTCCACGACCGGGATACCCGGAGGAAGAGTAGCGGGGCCTCCGTAAACGTGGGTTTGGGGAACGTTTTCGTCGAGAGGGCGAGGATGTAGGAAGAAATCTCGAGGGGGACTCGCGTCATGGGGTCAGAAATTGAATTGAGAGCCGTTTTGACATCGCAGCGTCGAGATTGCAGGTCTTTGATGGTGGAGGAGAGCCTTTCGAGCTCGGCCTGGAGTGCCGCTTTCGCCATGACCGTCATTCAAAGACGAGTGGCGCGAAACGAATGTCGGCGCGCAATTGGCGCCTCGAGGCTACGTCCGTCCGAGTGCGATATAGAGATGCGGCGCTCTGTGGGAGTAGGTCAGTGATATTCATATAGGAGGTTGTCTCAACGGTGAAAACTAACGCGGCCTGTGGACGTCGGAGACAAAAAGAGGTTGATGGCGTGTCACACCGTGACATCTATTCTCTTACGGCCACCATGGCCATGCCGTCTGGACCAGCAAATCAGTCCACAGAATGCGTATTTCGTCGTCTGGCTGGACGCAACTGACTGTCAAGCTTGTAGGTGTCGTACTGATGGGTGACAGTGTGACTCCACGACTTGCTCTCAACCACCACATCGCAAAGTGAGTGTACTTTCAATAGTGATTTGACGCTGATTCAACCATAGAATGTTCATTTCACCCTTTGCAAGCATCCTCCACACCAACACCGTTCCATCGGATAAGGAATGCGCGACCATTCGCGCGTTCTTGACGCAGCCGCGATACGATGCCGAAAAGCTGGACAAAGAGGTCGCAAGGCTGCAAGATCTTCTTTCTGCGACGCTGCGGACCCGGGATGAGCTCAGATTGGCTATCGGAGCACATGAAGCGCTTATCTCCCCGATGCGAAGGGCGCCGGACGACGTCCTTAGGATGATCTTCATCCACTCTCTTCCAAACGACAGGAACGTCGCCCTCAGTGGTGTGGAAGGCCCCCTTCTCCTGGGTCAGATCTGTCATCGCTGGAGAGACATTGCGCTCACAACGCCGCGTCTCTGGGCCACAATGCACCTCGTCCTCCCGGACGACTTGTCGAAACTCCAGATCCTCAAGGAAATGGTCATTTCCTGGTTTGGAAAATCCGGCGCTGTCCCGTTGGGAATATCCATGAAGTTTTCGAGGACGCGTATGTCTCGATCAGGAACGGATCGTGTACAACACGCGCTCTCCGTGTCGGGACTGCTGCCCGCGTTTATGGCAGTTTCTCGTCGGTGGCGCAGCATCCAGCTCATAATTTCGAGGCCTGAAGATTTGCAGTTGCTCGCCGACCTCACTGTGGAGGATGTCCCCCATTTGCAGCACATGGAGCTGTCGCATGACGCATCCGCATTCTGGGACAGTAATAATCCGAATCAGCAACATATCGAGCTCAGGTTGTTGCAGGCATCGGGCCTCCGAAGCTTCGCTTTCTGGGGCGCCTACCACTTGCTCCCGGCAAACGTACCTTGGGCAAATCTGCGATATCTCAAGCTCCACACATCTTCTTCTCAGTTCTCCGCCGACCTTATTTCATTCCCGTTCCGCTTTCTGGAAGAGTGCAGGTTGCTCACAACACTAGATATCTCAGTCCGCTACGATATCTCCTTCTCCGAGCCCGCTGGGAGCGGGCGCGGGCCAATTCAGCTCCCCCATCTCTCTGAGCTTGCTCTGGACATGGATCTCAGCGGCACGACCCCACGCGATCCTCAGCTCTTCGATTTGCTCCAGACCCCGGCTCTGCGCTCCCTCCATCTTACAACATACAGCTACGGTCAATCCCCCAGTGCCTTGTTCCGCCCGATTCCGTTCCTCCAAAGTTTCATGATGGATTTGGATCGACTCCCCATGGTCGAGCTAGGACCTGTTCTAGACGCGCTGCCGCTTGTCGAAGAACTCACGTTCATCGGTGAACCGCATTTGCCCTCGGACCAAGTTGACTCGGTTACGCACACTCACGCAGTCCAAAGCGATGGCGGCTTCCTCGAGATACTCATCGCTACGCACACCACCCGGCGCTGTCCCGCTCTCCGCCGCCTTCGGATTTTTCGCGTGTCCACGGTGCGGGACTCCGGAATAGTCACGTTCCTGAAATCCCGAACTGGGGATGGCGCAGTGAGGAACGAGGTTGCTCAGCTGATGCACTTCACCTGCGAGGTGTTTCGCAAGAAGCAGATCGAGGTCGCCGATGAAGTGCGGGTGGAGATGAGAGATGGTTTGGAGCTGTGCCTTTCGTATCTCCCACAGGAGGGCATCCCGAAGTATTCGCCTCTGGAAGGGACGGGGAGCGTCAACGATCGCGATGGACCTCCGCATCGATTCTATATCCGTCCATTATCATCGCCGTTTGAGTAGTGAGTCCAGTAGTACTGTCGTGTGTTGTACTGTATCTTCTCTTTTCTGTAAGGGTAGATGTATGGTGAGGCTTCACTAGATGCCTCCCTTCATCGGCACCCAGTATTATCTTGCGAGTCTGAGGTACACTGGTAGCAAGCGTGGTACAGTGCCGGAGAGGTTGGAGGAATCGTGCCGGAGAGTCGGAGGAATCTATCTCGACGGAGGCCAGATAATCTAGTGGATACAGGATCGAGATCGATACTGGGATAGTATCGCAGTCAAAATACGAATATATGAAAGGGAAGAATCCCTATGGTCAGGCTTGTTAAACCAGCCTGAACGCTGAGATGTTTGTCCATTTGCCATCGATGCGGCAGACAACAAAACCGACTTGATGCATTACAGATTGAAAAGCATCGGAAGGCTCTCGCTGGTATCACTACCAAAATAACAAGTCGGATTTTAATTCTGAGGCTGATGTTTGTTCGCCGGGGCAAAGTTCGCTGACCAAGCAACTGATCCGTTGCTTGTCCGCTGACACCATACGTCGACAACTCACCCGTTCTCCGAGTGCACAAAATCTCTGGATCCAGACTGTTCGTTGCGCCATGGACCGTGGATCGCGCTAATCGTCGCCGTCGACGTGAAACTTACGTTCGGGGGTATCAGCGTCCGCTGTTCCGTGCATCTTGATAATCGCCCAGACGAGTAGCGACGACTGTCAGTGTCCTGGTACACTTAGACTGGCACTGGCAGGTGTCTTGTACTGTGCATGTCCACCTCCACGCATGCGAATCTCCTGGACCTGAATGTTCGACGGCGTCAGCGTCCTTCTACCACCGTCTTTTCCTCGCTTTCTCATACTTGGCTCACTGATCATCTCG
The DNA here is from genome assembly GCA_029282125.1 of Mycena amicta. Taxonomy (NCBI): domain Eukaryota; kingdom Fungi; phylum Basidiomycota; class Agaricomycetes; order Agaricales; family Mycenaceae; genus Mycena; species Mycena amicta. The sequence goes on along the minus strand of JARIHP010000004.1, from coordinate 178,216 downwards.
ACAATTTGACAGCTTCGGAGTGATCTAGCGCGTCGCGGACTCGGCCGGCGACCTAGACTCGCACATATAGCCGTTTCATGATGACAGCGAAGCCGGCTTTCCCTCCTTTCTGCCCCCACGTCCCGTTCCTTTCCCTTCCATTCTTTTCACCGCAAGCGCTAGCGCTCTTAAATGAACGTGATTGTGGACGACCGCGACTCCGCAGTGCAGTATATTCCTCACTGGCGAACGTCCAACTTGGGCAGGCCCATCGAATTCGACTCTACGACCTCCAATCCAGGGAAAACCGGCGATGCAGCGCAGTTCTCGTTCACTGGTGCGTACTTGGCTTTAAGCTTTTATCCTTTGCCAACGGCTTGCTCATTACTCCCATAGGAACGTCGGTAGCGGTTTACGGTTCCCTCGGACCCGGCGACGGCTCCAGCATGGGCTTCAGCGTCGACGGTGCACCTTCAACCTCGTTCTTAACGCCTTCCGGGAACTTCAGCGCCCACCACCAACCGTTCTTCGTATCCCCGACCCTCCCAGACGGCGCTCATACTCTGCAAATCACCTCGACCGGCGCCGATGTCAGCCAGCTGTTCGTCGACTATTTCATCGTACGGACGACGGAGGTTGAGGGCAAGCAGGTGTTTCTCGATGATAGCGACAAGGATGTGGGGATTGTCTATGGGCCGGGATGGGGCGCGACGACGTCCGAATCGTATTTCCAGCAGACGATACATGTTGCTGAGCAGCCCGCAGCCTGGGTTGCGGTGACGTTTCAAGGTGCGTGGCCGATATCTTCCCTTCGAAAGCTCTTCTCAAACTGTACTTGTGCAGGCACTCTCCTGACTTTGCATGGCCCATATACGACAGGTCCCAACGGCGAGACTTTCTCCGCGTCTGCAATCATCGACGGGGACACCAACACTCCCGTCTCCCTCGTCCCACCCACTGGCGCCGCAGCCCAACCCAGCACTACAACATTTAACAACCTCCTCTTCTCCTCGCCAGCGCTTTCTCAAGGAACACACACCGTCAACATCACCTTTGCCGGGGGCCAACCGCTCTTCGTGGATTACTTCCTCATCAGCACTGGCGCAACGAGTGGGAGCGGGAGTGGGAGCGCGAATGGGAATGCGGCATTCGACTCTGCTGCTGCTGGTGCTGCGACCGCAACTGGGTCGAAGCAAGCTGGCTCTAGCTCTGTACCACTGGGTGGATCCTCATCCCGCGGCTCTGGCCTAAACGTCGGTGCTATCGCAGGCGGCGTTATCGCAGGCCTACTTCTCCTCCTTCTACTCGCCGCGGGCTTGTTCCTCTGCAGACGACGCAGACAGGCGAGGAAATTGAGCCCTTCGCGTGCGTTGCATCTATTTTCGTGTTCTAACTGCTGAATCCTTTCACAGAAAGCGAATTCTTCGTCCCAGTCGTCACTGAATGGGCTGGCAAGGGCGCCAGCGCGGCATACAACAACCGCGACTCGATGATGACGCTGACAAACGGCGCTCCGATGGGAATGCCTAGGCCCGTCCCTGGTGCCGATGTAGAGAAGCAGCCTGAGCTGGAGACTCGGCGGAAGTCGGGGTACTTGTACTATCCGGACAGTTAGTAGTTGGAGAGTATTTATTCGTTTGTTCGTTCTTGCTGGGTTGCTCCATATGTCCTGGAACTTCGTACTATTTACATGGACGCATAAGTACGGTAGTGGATCGTTCTTCTATGCGAACGACTTGAAACGCCGCGAGTTCATGTTAACGTGTACTGCTGCTTACAACTCCTATCGGCCAGACCACTACTTCCCTTTGCAAACTAACTTGCGACACAACGATACACCTCCCTTGCAGTTCGAACCGAATGAGAAGGCGAAACCAGCTGCGATGAATATTGTGTGTCTTTGTGCGCGTACAATACTTTACACTCGCCACTGTTGGATTCCTGATCAGATTTATTCGCTCAAGCTATGGGTGGAGCTTGGACGGAACTGCGACCTTTCTTTGACAGATACAGTACAGACAACATGACAATACAACTACGAAGTCAGAATGCAAACGGCGACGACAACGAACCAAGAGTGAGTGGATTCGAAAGCCAAGTGCGATCGTTCTCCAGCTCCGTCCCTTCCAGAGGCGAATACACGGGGATGCTCTCCGGTGGGTGATACGAAAGACAGAGTTCCAAGCCATCTCTCATCTCTGCCACCAGTTCATCAGCAATCTCCAGCTGCTTCTTGCGATCCGCGTCGCAGGTGAAGTGCGTGAGCCGGGCGACCGCGTTCCTTACTGCGCCATCTCCTGTCCTGGATTTCAGAAACATCACAATTAGGGAGTCTTGCATCGCGAATACGCGAGAAAGCTTAAGGCGGCGGAGAGCGGGACAGCGCTGTGTCGTGTGGGTAGGGATGAGTGTTTCGAGGAAGCCGCCGTCGCTTCGAGTGCGCATAAAGGAGTCCTCTAGGTCCGATGGAAAGTGCAAAAACGGTTCACCCACGAAGGTGAGTTCCTCGACCAGGGGTAGTGCATCTAGTATAGATGCTAGCTGGGTTGTGAGGAGTTGATCCAAACTCATCATGAAGCTTTGGAGGAACGGAATGGGGCGGAACAAGGTAGTGACGGACGCGCCGTAGATGCATGTAAGACCCAGGTAGCGCAGAGCCGGGGTCTGGAGCAGATCGAAGAGCTGAGGATCGGTGGAATTCTCACTCTCGGTTGTTGCTCTGAGATCCATGGCCAGAGCGAGCTCAGTGAGGTGGGGGAGCTGAATTGGTCCGCTCCCCCCAGCGGGCTCAGAGAAGGAGACACTGAACCCCGAGAGTGAGATGTCGAGGATTGTGAGCATTCTGCACTGTTCCAGGAAGCGGAATGGGAATGAAATGTTGGCGGGGAACTGAGACGAAGCTGTGGCAAGCTTGAGATATCGCAGATTTGCCCAGGGTAAGTTTGCCGGGAGCAAGGCGTAGCTGCCAAAGAAAGAGAAGCTTCGGAGGCTAGACGTCTGAAGCAATCTGAGCTGGATCCCTTGCACATTCGAATTATTACTGTCCCAGGATGCGAATGGGTCATACGACAGCTCCATGTGCTGCAAATGGGGGACATCATCCACAGTGAGGTCGGCGAGCGACCGTAAATCTTCAGGCCTCGAAAATATGAGCTGGATGCTGCGCCATCGACTAGAAACTGCCAGCAACACGGGCAGCAGTTCCGATGCGGAAAGGGGGTATGGTGCGTGATGCCGGCCCCAGGATGTCCGAAACATACGCGCCCTCGAGAACTGCAGAGATATTCCCAACGGGACAGCGCCGGATTGTTCAAATCGGGAAATGACCATTTCCTTGAGGATCTGGAGTTTCGACAAGTCGTCCGGAAGGACGACGTGCATCGTGGCCCAGAGACGTGGCGTCATCAGCGCAATGTCTCTCCAACGACGACAGATCTGACCCAGGAGAAGGGGGCCTTCCACACCACTGAGGGCGATGTTCCTGTCGTTTGGAAGAGAGTGGATGAAGATTGTCCGGAGGACGTCGTCTGGCGCCCGTCGCATCGGCGAGATAAGCGCTTCATGCGCTCCGATCGCCAATCTGAGGTCATCCCGCATCTGCAGCGTCGCAGAAAGAAGCTCTTGCAGCTTTTCGACCTCTTTGTCCAGCTTTTCAGCATCGTATCGCGGCTGCGTCAACAACGCGCGAATCGCTTCGCATTCCTTATCCGATGGAACAGTGTTCGTGTGAAGGATGTCTGCGAAGGGTGAAGCGAACATTCTGTGGTTGAATCAGGGCACTATTATGCCATTGAAAGTAGAATGCCTTTGCGATGTGGTGGTTGAGAGCAAGGTGTGCGTCACGGATCATGCGTGACTGCCACGGACTGAGATCCGGACCTGATCCGGACCGCAAGGGGCGTGATCACCTGTCGTTGTAGAGCTGCTTAGTAGCGTAGATTAAAGCCGAATTAAATGATGAAATAGGATCAAAGCCGAGGTTAGATTAGATTGGTGGAGGGAAGCGCTTACAACTACACGCTACGCTGCTTCCACAGTTAATTAAGGTATTTGTTCTTCGCCGGATCATTTCTGAGTTTGAACTGTTGCTCTACAATATCCAGATGAAGTGGGAGTACGAGAGTTGAGACAAATGAATGTTGCTGGTGTGTCTTTGTCGGGGATACTCTGAATAGTGGCGCGCGCAATGCCTTACACTGGATTCTTGATCATATTCATTCACGCTAGCTATGTGTAGCGCTTGGACGGAACTGCGACCTTTCTTTGACAGATACACTGGCAGTACAGACAACATGACAATACAACTACGAAGTCAGAATGCATACGGCGACGATAACGAACCGAGAGTGAGTGGATTCGAAAGTCCCGGGTGATCATTCTCCAGCTCTGTCCCTTCCAGAGGCGAATACAGGGGGATGTTCCTCCGTGGGTGATACGAAAGGCAGAGTTCCAAGCCGTCATTCACCCCCACTTCATCAGCAACCTCCAGCTGCTTCTTGCGAGACGCGTCGCAGGTGAAGTGCGTCAGCTGAGCAACCTTGTTCCTCACTGCGCCGTCTCCTGTCCTGGATTTCAGGAACATCACGATTAGGGAGTCTTGCACCGTGGATGAGTCGGTAAGCTTAAGGCGCCTGAGAGCGGGACAGCGCCGTGTCGTGTGGGTAACGACGAGTGTCTCGAGGAAGTTGCCGTCGGTTTCGGCGGGCGAGCGCCAGTGGGGGTGCATGATGGGGTCCTCCGGGCTCGGGAGGACAAATGGTTCACCGATGAAGGTGAGCTCCTCGACCAGGGGTAGTGCGTCTAGTATAGGTCCTAGATCCGCTGTGATGAGTCGATCTAAACCTATCATGAGGCGTTGGAGGAACGGAATCGGGCGGAACAAAGGACTGATGGATCGGCCATACTGGATTCCGGTCAGATGCAGGGAGCGCAGAGCCGGGGTCTGGAGCAGATCGAAGAGCTGAGGGACGGAGGAATCGTCACCATCAGTGGTTGCTCTGAGATCCATGGCCAAAGCAAGCTCAGAGAGATGGGGGAGCTGAATTGGCCCGCTCCGACTCCCAGCGGGCTCGGAGAAGGAGACATTGTACTCTGAGAGTGAGATGTCGAGGATCGTGAGCATCCTGCACTCTTCCAGAAAGCGGAACGGGAATGAAATATTGACAGCGGGATAAGACCCAGATGTCCTGAGCCTGAGATATCGCAGATTTGCCCAGGGTATGTTTGCCGGGAGCAAGGCGTAGCTGCCAAAGAAAGAGAAGCTTCGGAGGCTACCAGTCTGAAGCGCACTGAGCTCGATCCGTAGCCGATTCAAATCATTATGATCCAGAAATGCGGACGGGTCATGCAACAGCTCCATGTGTTGCAAACGGGGGACATCCTCCGCAGTAAGCTCGGCCAGCGACTCCAGATCTTCGCGCCTCAAAATTGGGAGACGGATACTGCGCCACCGACGAGAAACTGCCATAAACGCGGGCAGCAGTCCCGACGCGGAGAGTGCGTATTGTACAGGGTCCGTTCCCCAGGCTTGAAAGAGACGCGTCTTGGAGAATTGCACAGATATTCCCAAAGGGACAGCACCGGATCTTTCGAACCAGGATACGACCAGTTCCTTGAGGATATCGAGTTTTGACACGTCGTCTGGAAGGACCACATGAATCGCGGCCCAGAGACGCGGCGTCGTCAGCGCAATGTCTCTCCAGCGACGACATATCTGACCCAGGAGAAGGGGGCCTTCCACACCACTGAGGGCGACGTTCCTGTCGTTCGGAAGAGAGTGGATGAAGATCGTCCGAAGGACGTCGTCTGGCGCCCGTCACATCGGCGAGATAAGCGCTTCGTGAGCCGCTATAGCCGATCTGAGGTCATCCCGTGTCCGCAGAGTCGCAGAAAGAAGCTCTTGCAGCCTTTCGACCTCTTCGTCTAGCTTTTCAGCATCGTATCGTGGCTGCATCAACAACGCGCGAATCGCTTCGCATTCCTTATCTGATGGAACGATGTTCGTGTGGAGGATGCTTGCGAAGGGTGAAGCGAACATTCTATGGTTTAATCAGCGCAGAATCTGGCTATTGAAAGTACACTGACTTTGCGATGTGGTGGTTAAGAGCAAGCTGTGGGTCACGGATCACCTGTGACCGCCACGACTAAGCCGGACCGCAACAAGCGCCCAACAAGCGCCCAGATGTCGCGCCCGGAGATCATCAGCTCATCAATACCCACGTCAAACGGAATATTTGCCTTTGTATCTTACCACGACCTCCGCGTCCATCCGCTCTATCGACACGCCTGCAACGGCTCCAGAACGCGTCGAACACCCTCAGTTCTCTGTGACGCTCGCCAACCCGTCTCTCACCGGCTAGCTAACCCGTGGCAGAGAGAGCATTGTATGTAGGCGTCCAGCATCGCACCGTCCGTCCGCTCATTGTTCTGTCGCTCCAGCCAGCTTCGCCTGCCTTCTCCATCACTGTACCCTCCCGCAATCGCGTTAGCGCCCATAATGAACGGGAAATACATTCGCCTGACGCCTCCACCTCCACCTACGCCCATCCAAGGCTTTGGGTTCCCCGCCGAAGCGCAATTCGCCCAATTCGATCCAAAGACGCTGTACCTCATCGATGGAGCAGAACCCATCGTTCTCGGACGCGCATCGAAGCACCTTTCGAGCGGACGGCCGAACGATCCTGACAACGGGTATCTACGGGTGCCGACGGGGAAGACGGCGTTGGGAGCCAAGCATGCGCTCGTTTGTTTGAGGAATGGAACGGTGCGTTTTAGTATTCGGTTGCGCCTTTGTGTACGGCTGATTCTCGTGGTTCCGCAGCTTTACATCGCGATGAAGGAGCGCGACGGGCTCGTTTCGCCTACGGAGACTATGCCTCCGCGTGAGGTAGCGCCACATTCCGAGTACTTGGCGTTACGCTCTGGGGCTCGTGTTGTGCGTTTGCCCCTCCTCCATTACACAATGGGCGCTCATGATCTCGTTTGGCCGCGATTCAACAGCGTCTCGGAGTTGCCGGCGCCGCCTCCCCCGGTGTAACCCTCCTCGTCGACATCGTCTTCCACATCTCCGATGTCGACGTCTGGCGAATACCGCTAACGAAGCAGCACAAGAGCGCTCGATTTATTCGCGATTTGCCTGGCGAAGAGTATGATTCCGACGGGACCATGGCTATGGATATCGGATAGGTTGTCTTGTTTCGTCCTCCGTTTTCTCGATCTATTTCTTTGGGATTAGACGATTATGTTATGAGAAGTAAGTACTGTAGAGCTGTCAGCTATTCGCTGTAATTCTGTATCACATCGTAGACGCAAAATGCAATCCAGCTCACCAAGTTCGTGTGCCCGGTGCCGACCCCAAGTACGGGCAGGGTTTCCATCGCGTTCCGAGAGTATTCACGTGGACTTTTGAATCGCCAGCCGGTGTTTCCGCGGCTTGCTCTCACTTCATAACTTCTTGTGCAACGGTTTTCGGGGTGCGTACCGCTCGTTCCTCACCATCTCACCGACGTTCCTCAGACCGTGCCGCGTATCAAATTCAATCCAATCCAGTCAACCCAACGTGAATCCCGCGTGCGCAGCCACGGTTTCACGTCGATCTATCGTGGACCGTGGCGGTTGCCATGCCGATCTGGATGAGTTAAAAAGTCCTGCGCGCTGGACCTTCACACCTAACGATGTTCCCCAAACTCTTTGCGACCGTTTTCCTCGCGCTCTTCGTCGTCGCGGCTCAAGCTTCTGTGTCTGCTCCCGAGCTGGAGCGCGCCATCGGCGATCCCTGCAGTGCCTCCGACGTGCGCCTGCCTCCCACTTCGCCATTGCTTTGTACTGACTCTAGACTGTCGACAGCCGTGTGTTGGCGGCATCTGCTGCTTGGCACGGAAGCGCGGGGTGCTCCAGACACGCGGAACGTGCGTCCCTTCACCTTCACCCCCCATCGCTCAGTGACATATGCGCACAGGTGCCTATCCCACGCATGCCCCGGAGTCGTCTCGGACGAGTGAGAAAATCAGGGCAGCGAGGCACGAAAACGAGGCGTAAATCCATACATCCATCGGCGTCACCGAGAGTGTTTGTTGCGAATGACAATTTTGTGCTGTCTCCCTCCCGATGCGCTCATGGTCTGCCGATGATGCAATATATTCGATTTTTGTGCGTATTACGCTCGTGTTGAGACTCTACGGCTGGCTGGAGGGAGCTATGAGTGGCGAGAGCAATTTAACCCGAAGATACGCACCCATATGAAAGCTCTACAACCAGCCGCGATCAGCATTTCAGCTCAGCTTCGGCATAGACGATTCGAATCGCCTGGTGTGTCTTCGAATCTGGAACGACACTTTCAAACAGCTGTAGCCTTGCCCGAAACAAGGACGCGCCGATTCTGAACTTCTGAAGGATCAGTATACAGTACGGGGAAACGCACCTGGGCCCTGGCGACTCGGACACGCTCAAGGCCAGTGTATCAAAGGCTCTACGACGTTGCCTCCGATGGAAGGAACTCGGCGCGAGCTACCGTCTGTATTGAAATTGGAGGCAGACGCTAGACGCTGGTCAACATGCGGTGAATCGGATGATTGATTGCGCTGGACTTGACTTCAAGTTGTGTGCGCTATGGCCAGCTGAGCAGACGTGCCCGATGGCCAAAGCGCATATGCGGTAGGCTATAGCGACGCTTGAGCGAAATGAAAGTCACGGTCCAGAGGTCCGAGCGTCAGGCGCTTTGACGCGCCGTTGTACTTTTTTGGGGGCTTTTTGCACGACGCGGCGACCATCTCCTGCGCTTTGGACTGGCAGGACATGGGCCTATAAGAGCTGAGTGGTTTCGTCCAGACCAACAGCGAGCTTTACCCTCTCGAACTCGACCGCCCAAGCTTCCAATCATGTTCTCCCTCCGGCACTTCACTGGCAGCTCGCAACCGAATGTCCGTAGCCCGTCGAAATCGGAGAGCGGCAGTGGCAAGGGGAAGGGAAAGGGAAAGCCACAGATACAGAAGTCCCGTAGTCGCACCGAGTCCCTGGCTGTCGCACAGGCGGAGAAGGTGTGTTCCACTCCATTCGATTCAAGCCACCTTTGTCGTCGACGTTGACTTGGAATCGCTGCAGATATCGATGCGGCAATCATCTGCATCTGCTCTTCCCATGCCCGTTCTGGGACACCGGATCCTCGAGAACTGGCAACTCGCATACGCCGCGCCGACGCCCAGCGTTAAGCCCCAGTACACCCCTCCGAGTCCGCCTCGTTCTCCAGCACATACTCGCAGCCGCTCGGGCTCTGGATTCTACATCCACGTGAACGAGCATCTTCCCGAGGGGATGGCGCCGCTCCCTCCCCCACCGCGTAAGGTCGGGTTCGTGTATTGGAATCCGGAAGTGGCGAGGCGGTGACGCGGGACATTTGAAGAAAAAGATGGACTGTGGACTGTATAAGACCAAATTGTAGACTTACACTCGTTATATACTCACTGGACATTTCGACATTGCTGCGCGATTGTATGATTATCCACTCGTCTCCATTCCTCGTGGATGTGCCAGTGGCAAGTTCAAGAGTCAGGACGCTGCGTATCCGTGAGGTAAGCAGCCAGTTTGACGCTCAGCAGGACGATTTTCTGGCTTAGATCGGCCCTGGGCTTCGATAGCTTCGTTCAAGGTGGCCAAATCTGCGGTTCAGTCGCCCCACTGGAGATTACACAATACTGTAGTAATCCGACCGTAAGTTCGAGTTACGCGTTACACGCGAAAAAAAGACCCCGGAAAAATTCACCTAAAATCAAAAGGAAATTTTTCGGCCTCTTCGGGCACCAAAAATAAAAAATCACTGAACTTACGGTCGGATTACTACAGTAGTCAACTGGGAGAGGACGAGGACAAGAGGCTGGACCGTGGGGAAGGCTTACAAGGCGTCTTTGGAGAGTCGTTGGAGCGTCGTAGATTTGCTCATGGATGTTCGGGACAAGGGGAGAAGACGATCAGTCACACCACGTGATCAACACTCTTCCTTTCCGACCACCACATCGTTTACAAAACCGTATCTTGCCACAGAGCTGGACGCGCCGACCGCTTTTTCAACCCTCTACCGACATCCCTAATCCTTGAGGTGATGGCCTCACTGCTCACTGTGCTCGCCTTTGCCACGGACGACTCGGACAACTTCAAGGACAATGCGATACTAGTATCGCAACCCTGATTCTTCCACAGAAAGGTGTCCCGGTGTGCTGCTAGTTCTGCCTCAAAACCCTCACCAGACAACTCTCTCGTTCGCAGCGAGACTGGACCATAGGCTTGGAGGATGTTTTTTGACTTCCTCGGAGTCTTCTAGATGCACATATATACGCACGAGCACTTGCGTTCGATGCGTACGCCGCGACGGATAACTTGAAGCTTGACCCGAAAAGCAAGAAAATAAACAACAATTAAGAAGAAAGAAAAAGTGGCGGGCAATCATCAGAAAGACCCCATGCCCGATACGATCCGAGTGGGAGTCGGGGAACCCACTCGTCGTTCATCATAACTCGAACCGGTACATGAAGCTTCTCGGCCATGCCCTCGCTCTGGATAACAATTGCCGTTACCGCAAATGAGCATGGGATCCTCGTTCGACGCGAGTTGGGGCTATATTGCGTGAAGTGCGGATTTTTTTGGGCTTGTTTAGCTTCCCAGTCCTAAGTAATAAGTAAGATCATATTCATCAAGCTTTCGACAGCTAAGTCACGATATTCTGAACACTGGAACCAATATTCAACTTCCCGGCAGCCTCGTGTCTCAGGAACGCCTGCCTAATCTCGTACCGCAGCGCAAGCCCTCCATCGCTCGAGCCTGAGCCCGAAGGTGCCACAGACCTGCGCGTATCCGGCGGTAGCACGATGTGAACGCGACATCGCGCCGGAGCTGCCCACTCCGCGTCAAATACTGTGCCCAAGGTGTGCAGGTCGGGATACTGCTCGTTGGAGATCTGAGACTTGAATACGACCGTGACGCAGCGCAGAACGACTGGGGTGCGAGAATCGGCGAGCGGCGAAAGCAGGGTGGTGGCGTCTGAGAGAAAGTGTGTGTATATAACGATGTCTGCGAGACGAGGATATTTCGTGAGAAGCATTGGATTATGAGTCTTGGTCTCTGTAGAGGATCGATCAGTTAATACGCGGGACGGGTTGGACGGGGAACGAGACATACGTGCATGAATCGAAAGCTTGCGTACGGTGTTGCGGATGAGATACAGTAGACTGTCTGCGGTCATGTTGACACCCGGGCCAAGGGAGAGTTCCTCCAGCACGGATGCATCAATCGCTGATGTGGGAGCCAGGAGGAGTCGCTTGTGGTCGTGTAACTTGTCGGCGTCGAAATGAAGCCTCTTCAACACCAGACGGGAAGGCGCGGCAGCACAGAAGCGGGAGGATTTTGAATGGGCAGTTAGTGGATGCACGATCGAGAGTCCGGTTAGGCGTGGAGTATGCTTCGCCAGAAGCTCGCCGAAAGCAGCGGGGGTGTCGAAATGAGGGTGGACGAGCGCGAGATTCTGGATGGACTCCAGCGAGAGGAGGTTAGAGGCCAAGATGATGGCCTCGTGGCTCACACTGGCCAATGTTCGCCGGTGAAGGACCACCTCGCGGAGATTTGGGAAGACGATGGCGTGCAATGGACGCAGCACGTCTTCCTCGAACGCCAGTCGGATACGACGTACATGTATCGCCAGAGCGGGAGACCTCCGAAGGAGCCCCGCGAGCTTCTGGCTCCTGATCTCTTCATCGTCTGCTCCCCATGCCTCGAAGTCGTTGAATGCCCCCGGGTGGAAGCAGACTGTGTGGAGGAGGAGTCGATGAGCAGCGGCGGCGAAAGCTCGGGAGAGCGGTGCGAGCCTGATGAGGTCTTTCTCCGCAAGCAGCTCTGCAATCATGTCGCAGAGCTCTTGAATCCGGAGGACGCTGTGGACGTTCATGAGATGGTTGACTTTGATGTGACGACAAGAGCGTGACTGATGGAAGGATGAGCGCTTACGCCGGCCCGGTCACGTGGTCGGGGATTGCCGGGCGCTTAGCGCTACAGGTAGTGCACGCGCTCCTCTTTATCGTCACTCGCATTAGGTCCGACGTCAAATCATACTGTTTCCTTCACGAACGAAGCTTAAGTACTCATCTCGAAACTACTCATACCGAAATCTTGTTCAACCAAGCAGAAACATCCGGTGTTCATCGATCTCCTCTCAATTCCGAGTCGAAATAAAGCTACACCGCCGCCGTAGAGCGCGCTGTAAGCATAAACGCCTGAATCAGGGCGCGGTACTTGACGACATTCCCCACCGCGTATGCTGCGAAATACGCGTTGACCGTCGCGGCATCGATGCCCAAGGCCGCCATACCGACCCGCGCGGCGTCGGTGCTCCAATGAGCGGGGAGCGGCGGATACATGTAAAGGAGGTACCCAAGGTCGAGGTTGCTGGGGTTGTACTGTGCGGCGGAGGTGCTGGGCCCGGGTGTGTTGTTCACGGTGAGCGCTGCGGGCATGAAGAACCTATGTACGAGGAGATGAATGCCTGGATTGACAAACTTGATGATGACAGCAGGAAAAAACTCACCGCATAACGGATGTGTTATCCGGAGCCATGTAGTTCGTAATGCTATTCAAGTTGTACACGTCCAGAACCTGCGTCTTGACAATCGCGCGGTCCCAACCCATGGTATACTTGAAGTACGCGTATACAGGCTCCGCGTCGAGCGTCGGACTGCCACCCGTGGCAGGACTCGGGTGCTCGTGATACAGTCCGAGAACGTGCCCGAGTTCGTGGAGAATCAACATATACTCTGCCGAGGCGGTCAAGAACGTCGCGTTATCGGAGATTGCGCCGAGGTTCATGGTGGGCCGGGGAGAGGGGACTTTGAGGCTGGCATTCCCGACTACGGACTCGAACGTTAGTGGACGATTGCACAGTTGGTACCACCGACCATAGCTCCAGGATCCCTGATTAGGATCGAACGAGATCCGAATCATGCCGTCCTGGGCAACCTGCACGAAGCTCAGGGTTACAAAGTTAAGACTGGGAACAGTCTATCAGCCACAGCGATAGGAATTTTACAAGAACATACTTGTTGATCACAAAGATGACCTTGGATTGCTGATTCGGCGTTCCTGAGATGAAGGAATAGGTGATTTGCTGAAGACAGGGTTTGCTTTCAAGCGAAACGAACAAGAAAATCAGAACACACCTGCCCGTAATCCCAGAACTGTGACAGCTTCTGTCCCAGCGACCGCGCAATGAGTGATATGGGCGCTCCAGCCGCGCAAATTGCCCGCTCCAGACTTATTGGGATGCGAAGCTCGTCTTCTGGGATGTTGATCACGCAAATAGTGTCCTATGCGCCAGCACTTCAGCCGCCTGCGCGGGACAATACGAAATGAACACACCTTGACGGTCGCTGGTGTGACCGTAGGGGGAACGATGATGCCTTTTCCGCCACCGCCACCTGGGGGGAGGACCAGTGCCGTTTGGAAAGCACTGAGGTCGATTGTGCTGGCTGCGATCAGGGGAATGCTGAGTTTAGCGGCACTTGGAGCTCCCGATGGAACGGTTGCAGGGGACGGTGTTGGCGCGGTACCTTGATGTAAAAATAAACCAGACGTCTTTCTTTTGAACGGAAGACATCACCAACCTAATGGAGGGATTGTCGCTGAGTCCGTAGACGAGACGCCGCCACTTGCGGGATCAGGTGCTACTCCTCCGGAACCCGGTGGCGGGAGACAAGGGAATGGTTGGGCGGGCAAAGGCTCAACTGGCGCAGACGTTACTGGAGCAGGAACAGTTGGAGTAGGCACAGCTAGTGAGAGTTCAAAATGTTAGGTCGATGGATCATGAATTGGCATCGAACCTGTCGGAGCAGCAGTAGTCGTGGATCCACTTGGGCTTCCGGTATCTACTGCCGGCATAGAGGGGGTCGGTGGAACGGGAGCTGGAACTGGAACTGGAACTGGTAAGGCAGAGGCGAACGACGAGCTGAGAACAAGAACCTGTCTGAACAGGACCAGGGACGGCTGGAGAAGGAGGCGCGGGGGTGACTGGTTGCGCGCTTCCAGAGTCTACTGCAGGTGCCGATAAGGCAGGTGGAGGTGGACCTAGAACGGAAGAACCATGCTCAGAACGAAACGAGAATGGACCGATAACAAACCTGTCAGAAGAGATGCACCGGCAGTTGGGATCGCTGGAGGCGAAGCGGGCGTCGAGCTGGCCGGAGGCGACGCTGGCGTCAAGGTAGCGGGCGGATTAGTACTTGAGGCAGGGGTCGGATTCGCGTTGTTTGTGCTGGAATCTGCGGCTGGCGGGGCGGCTGGCGGGGGCGGACCACTCGGAGTCGAGGTGCTTGTATTCACTGAAGGAGATGCGGAGGCCTGTGTAGCTGGTGTCGACATTGTCCAACTGTAAGACCGTACCGCACGATGTCAACGAACGCGCTTTTATTGAACCAGCTTCAAAATAGTACTTGCATGCACGGTTTTCGCGGAACTGGGCTGTCCAACGGCCAGGTACAAGAACTCGGGGTACGAGAACCTGGGGTAGGTGGTAGCGCGAAACTGGGGTAGGCGCCACTGACGGGAGGAATGGTTCCATGCGGCGTTGGGTTGGCGTTGGGATGAGGAAGAGCAACGGCCGCCTGGTCACTGATTGATGGTTGGCTTCCCACGGTGTCACGGATCGTCTTCTTTCCCGTCAACCCCCACGTCCTCGCCGCTCTTCGCGCTCAGTATCCATGTGCGACCCGCTGGTTCTCGTCCAAACTCGCCAGAATTATCTTGACACCTCTGCCTTCTGTTTGCACCCGTTGACTTAACGGCGAATCTTCGCCGACCCGAACTGTCGCACTGAGGGCCTCGGGTTTGACTCAGGTACAGAAGAGAATCAACGACGCTTTCCTCCAATGAGCAGAATTGCGCGCATAGAAGGCCTTTACCCGAGTAAATGGGCCGTTGCAGTGGGAGTCGAGTTCCACTCGGGTGCGGATCCCAAAACACCTCAACGTCGCTTACCTATAATGGATAGAACTACTCACAGACACTTCAGAGAGACGGAAATGCAGCGGCGGCAGAACCGAGCAGGCTGTCGCAGTCGGGCTTCGCTTTTCGCGATATCCTTCCATGGACAAAATCACCCGCAGTATGAGCGAAGGACCATGCACCTCTGACCGGTGGCTTCGCTGGGCCCGGGTAGAACGAAGTGAACTGTCACACAGGTGGCTTGATCTCTCAGGTACGCAGCGCGAAACACATCACATCGCTGTTAAAGATAAAACCAGATCGCAAAGATAGAACCAGTGGTCCATCTATAAGCCTCGCCTTCTTTACAGGCTACCCAGGCCTGCTCTTCCTCTCACGTCTTGAGCGCGCGCTATGGCTGCAGCCAAGAATCCGACTATGGCCTTCGACGTCGCCGACGGACGAGCGTGTGCTATTGCCATTCCACCCGACGACTCGGACTCCCAAACTCAAAGCCTTGTCAACACCACGGCCATGAAGGGCGTGCGCGCAGTCGTTATCGGAGGCGACCAGACCGATCCCAGCAAAGACGCGTTCATGCCCGCCGGGTCCGTCGTTGCAAACTCCGACAGGCTCTGGACCCCCGGACAGGTGAGTTCATTGCAGAGCGTGAGGAGACTACTGACTCGTCGTTCAGACAGTCACATACTCTTTTTTGGCCGGCACGTCGCAACAGCAAGCGAAAGTCAACACCGTCGTGAAGGAATGGTTAGTGGCATTGATATCCGCGCGTATCTCGCCTCATTGAAAGCCAGGTTCCCCTACGCGAACGTCGTCTTTCAGCCGGCCGCTTCTGGTGGTATGCTCCGCATCACCTTCGATCCAAAGCTCGGATCGTGGAGCTACGGTGCGTGCTCTCCTTCGCCGCGAGACCAAGTGCCGATTGTAGGTTTGCAGTCGGCAGAGACAACCTTCGCATCGTCAGCACAGCATCCGCGACAATGAACTTTGGATGGGTCAAGGACACGAAGGCGATCGCAGAGGAAGAACGCGGCGTCATCCTCCACGAGTTTGGTCATGTCCTTGGCTTGCTGTATGACGCATCCCATTTCTTTCGATTGAATTCCACTGACCGTTTATTTTGTTTAGGCACGAGTTCGTACTTTGGCAACTTGGATGATGTTCGCTTTCTAACTCGATCTTCAGACATCAAAGTCCCGCCCGAGGCGGCACCATCACGCTCGACGAGGAAGCCGTGTATGGGTACTACGGCTACACGCAGGGTTGGAGCCGCGAGACGGTCAAAGCACAGATCATCGACGTCTTCAACGCAGAGAAACTCATTTCGAACTACAGTAGGCTCGATATCAAGAGTATCATGATGTTAGTCGTTCCTTTGTTTCCTCCCCCGTGCTAAACCATTCAATTTCTCTCCAGGTATTTCATGCCCTCGTGGCTCAACCTGCAGCACATCGACGTCAAGGCAAACTACGCGCTATCCGACATCGACAAGGCCTACATGGTCATCAACTACCCCCGAAATGGCTCGCACGCCGACGCACCCCAGTGGACTCTCGATTACGCGTTGCGCGTGGCTGACGTCGATGCAGTGACCACGGAGGCTATCCGGAAGGCCCGCGGCGATGTCGGGCAGATTCGCTTCCTGTTCACTGCGTATCAGCTCAGGGCCCGGCTTTCAGAGGCGATAGATGTGGCAGCCATCGGAATCGGACGTGGGCTACAGAATGGGGACGATGAAGGCGACGGAGAAGGTGATATTCCCCGATTTTTTCTTCCAGTTGATTAACACTGTTGCAGTTCGAATTCCCGAGGGAGAAGAGCCCGAAGGTGACTTTGGCTGGTGCGGCGCAGAGCTTCCGGAGCAGATGTCCACGCCCATTGTGCTTAACCCGGGCGAGGACGAAATCGAGGACCGCGGCATCGCAGTCTCCGGCGTCGATGCCGCTCGAGGTGTTTTTGAGGCAGACGACGATCGCGGACGGCGTATTCAGCTCTGGGCTCCCTACACAACGCTCAACTACGGCTTCCTCAACCCCGAGAAGGCGACACCTTATCGTCGAGCGCGCGTTGCCAACGCCTTGCTGCTCTTCGCTCAGAACTCGTCTCTCACGTTTCGGGAGAGAGATCTCCGGGGGGTAGACCTTGACAATGAGGATAACCGCCGCGAGCATCCGATTCGGATTTTCTTTGGAGAGCGTATTGCGGGAACGCTGACGCTGGGCGTTCTGGGCTGGTCATCCGTGGGGAGGCGACAGATCGATGGGACGCCGCGTGGATGGCGGAATCGCGGCGTTAAGTGGACGTCGGTTTACATGAACGACCAGCCGCTCAACTCTGACGACGAACTCGACAAGGACAGCCTGAACTGGGCGAACAACACACTGTACCACGAGCTCCTTCATGCCTTGGGAATGGAACACGAGCAGGACAGCGAGCACACCCTGTTGAAGGAGCCGAGAGACACTAGACAGACGTTCATCTCGACTGCGGTATGTAACCATTTTTGCGGCGGATATTCAGCTAATCCTCTTGGCAGTTTGATCACGACAGTGTCATGCTCTACCGTGACCTCGCCTATCGGGATGCACAAGCGTACGGGAAGGTGACACACCTCAATCCATGGCCGTCGCCTACTGATCTCGACCTTCTCCGAGTGCGTACATCCGATGTGTTTTCTTTTCTCGATCACTTACAACATGGATAGCTTCTCTACCCCGACAACGAACTCGGCGGCAAATTTGCCGCCGCTCTAGTCACGATGCAGTTTACCGACCAGGAGCGTACAACATTGCTTGCCGACGCGCGCCGAGCAGTCGGATCGGGCCGTGTGCCGAACACCTTTGCCATCAAGGTTTTGCGTGATCGGATCTCCGCGAGCTTCCAGGGCAACCCGCGGTTGTCGACTCGTACTGCGGAGGAGCACAACCCCTCGCCAGCGGGGAGGCTCGGCCAGCCACCCGATGCCGCGGAGCCTGCACACGGTCTCGGACCAGCGGGCGACGAACGTCGTACACTTGGTGGTGGTGCTGAGGAACGTCTTGCAAATGGCCTAGACGCAGCTCGCGGGGTTGAGAACGGTATGTACTTCAGTGCTTTCCTTATGTCGCTCTGCTGAACGTTGAGTCCTACCCAACAGAACTGGCTCATGTCGGCTGGTGTGCCGCCGAGCTGCTCGCCATGGCGGAAGAGTCGGAAACCAACCCAGACGCCCTACAACGAGCCGTCTATGTACCCGTCGCAGATGAAAGAGGCCAGCGCCAGCTTTGGCTTCCGTATGACACCATCCGCTACGGCTTCCTGAACCCCGACCAAGCAACTCCTCACCGTCGACGTCGCCTCCACAACGCCCTCAGGCTTTACGAGCAGAACAGCTCCCTCCGCTTCGTTAAGGCCGTGGACGAAGACATCAGTTCAATAGATTTTAGCGTTCTAGCCAATCGAGAAAAGATTCCGCTCCGCGTGTGGTTTGGAAGGAAGTGGGAGAGCATGTTCGGCATCCTGGGATACGCGAGCCTGGGAACGCAAGCATGCGGCGAGTCCAAAAGAAAATGGAACTATTTTGGCCCCTTGTATACCTCACTCTATCTGAGCGACCAGCCAGCGACTCAGGCAGAGTCGGACAAACTCACTGCAGACGAGCTGGGCTTCGCCAACAATACACTCTATCACGAGCTAGGCCACGTTATGGGTTCGTTTGTCCTGAGCCCGTGTTGTCCGCTGATCATTGGGTTAGGCTTCCATCATGAACAAGACAGTCCCCAGACGCGAGTTGAGGGTGGGAACATCAACCCCAGGACGTTAGGAACCGCGGTATGCACCGTTGACAGCCCTACGCTGCAGTGGCTAATCGTTGATGCAGTGGGACGCGAAGAGTATCATGCTGTACGAAGGGTTTCGCTATCTAAATTCGAACGAAAAAACAGAGGCTGCGCCGTATCCTTCTGGGACGGATCTCGACTTGCTCCGGGTCTGTTTCTGTCTATCCTTCCAGGAAGATCACTCACTGTCATAGCTCATGTATCCGGACAACCGCACGGACGGAAAATTGGCTGCGGCGCTCATCACAATGGATTTTACCGCGGCCGAGCAAGTAAACATCCTTAACCTGGCGGAAAATGCTCTTGGACCTGGGACTGTAGTCTCTGATTATCGACTCGAGGCCCTACGTATGGCGATTACCGCAGGCCTCCAGAGAAAACCACGACTCTCCCTGCGTCCCAGCATTCCATACGATCCCAATCGCGAATACTTCTATATTCAAGATATGCACGATATTCGAGCGCCGCTGGAGGACGTTCCCGACATCGGCCGGGGCGTTCAGAACGGAACCCAGCCTCCATTCGATCCACGGGCAAATCCCAGCACGCCCGGGTTCCTTTCCCAGCTGATTCAAAAGCTACAGGAGATCTTCACTCCCCTTAGCAACCAGCAGTTCACGCTCCAGTTCCCCGGACGATATCTGGATCGGGAGTCGTATGCCTGGGACACATCCAGCGCGGGGCCATACGGCCAGTTTATCAAGCCCGTCGTCGTGAACGAGTCCGAGTTCCGCCTGGTGGATCAGATGTACGATATTGCGCCCGTCGTTGCGGGACCGAACGGCCAAAATCTTTCCATCATCTACAACCAAGTTCTCAACAATCTTCTTCCGAAATTCGTCGAAAACGGCCTGGCGCAGCAGCAGGATCAAATCCGCCGCTGGATGTTGCGCGAGGTTCCGATGACGCAGTGGATTCGAGACATCATGGCGCGCCAGCATGCGCGCGAACAGGACTTGGCCGCATCGATCGCAGCAGCCAATAGTGCTCGTAAGTTCGTCTCTCGTTCCATGTTTTACTTGATTAAACGTGTTGCAGGCCTCCCGAAGGGCGACGAGAGTGGAGGAACGCCTGATGCAGCTGCTGCAGTCGCGTTCGAAAAGGCGACTGTTCCCCAACCGGTCTTCGACATTTCCAACAAGGCGGTGGGAGAAACGCTCAACCGGATTGAACTCAGCGAGTTGTTGATGAACGAGTATCTGTACACGAAGCAGGACTGGGAGCTTGAACGCGATAGGCTCATTAATCAGGCTACCCAGGTGCGCAACCTCGATCTGTGGTGTTAATCTTTGTTGAATCTGTTCACAGGCGGATTTGGGCACAAAAGAGTCTCAGCGCTCGCTCAATGCGCTCACGCGTCAACTCGCCCACATCACCGACACGCGTCAAGCCCAGCTTGCGTCGAAATACGCGGATGCCGTCGTTCGCGGCTACACCCACACCGTGCGCCAGTACATGGGGTACCTCGACATCTCCAACCCCGCCGAAGCACTTCAGGATGCCAAAGACTCGTACCGTGAAGCCGCGATGTCCTCTCTCGACGGCAGCATGAATGTATTCCCCGTCCAGCTCACACCGCTCGACTGGTTCGTTGGTTTGACGACGTCGTTCACGCTCGAGGACCTCACGCAAGACCCCGAAGTCATCCGACTCCAAATCAGCGCTAAATCGAACGAGCTCGACAGCCTCAACTCGAATCTGGTTGCGCTGGAGATGGGCAGCACGGGAGACGTCGAGGCTCTGCGTAAACAGGTCTCAGATGCCCAGGACGCGCTTACGGTCGCACAAGGACAGGTGGCGGAGAAGTACACCAGCAATGTCGTGGCCCTGGCGCAGACGTACTTGACGAAATTGGGCGACGTGGATGTGACACGCCTTGCTCTCGCTTTGAAGGTCGCCCCGGAAGCTCTCGCGCCGCTCAAGGAGCAGATGAAGTCTGTCCAGCTTGCGCAAGATGCACTTCTCAAGTCGACCCGTGCACTTTCGCAGCTCACGGCCGCGTCGGCTCTTGCTGAAGCAACAGACACCCGCCAACAACAGCAGCAGATTCGCTTGCAGATTCAAACGACCATCGCAGAGCTGAAGGAATTGCAGACGCGCTTTGCGTCACTGACGGCCAAAACGGGTGGTGCAGACGCGGTTCGACCGGCGAGTCAGGAGGGCAACGAGGTTCCTACCACTCCGCCTGTGCTCCCGGACGAAGGAACCTCTGGGGGTAGCCGCTGGCAGACGATTATGTTTACGAGCAGGGCAGATGAACGCCAAAGAGCCAACGCACATAGCAGTAATGCGAAGGCGCGTATATCTTTCCTTTTAAACGCGCTTCTAACATCTGTTACAGGTCGAACAATGGAATCTGAACATGTGGCTTGCCTCGGGTTCCGGCGGCTCCTCCAGCGAAGACGCCGCTGCGAGCCAGGCGAGCGTGGACAGCAGCGATACCATCGACATTGCATTCCGTGCGACGCTCGTTACTGTCGATCGCGGTGGGTGGTTCCAGCCGCAGTTCTTTTCGGAATCGCGCGCTTTCTACAAGGTCAGTGCCGAGTGCCTTCTTCTATTGGCACGTCCTGATTATCGTAGGTTAACCCCGAGATATCCTGGGCCGGTCCACGTGGCCTGCTTCAAGGCTTCCCAATCGCGTACTTGCTCGTCAAGGACGTCGTAGTTCGCGTTACACACCAGTATATCGCCAGCGCATCGGAGAAGAGGAACGAGGCGGAGTCTGCTGCGTCGGCCGGCGGTTTCCTGTGCTTCTCATACTCAAGCAGCAGCTCGAGTACCTCCGGTTCCGAGAGCAGCAGTTACCAGCAGTTCAGCAACGGCTATATCGTGAAGATTCCCGGGCCGCAGGTGCGTTTCGATCCTCCCCATGTCTTTATCCATCGATTGACCACCGGGTAGATTTTGGGATATATGGTCCAGCTCACGGGCCCCGACGAGAGCGAGCTCATGCCAGCCGAGCTTCCCAAAGACTTTTTCATCCCAGACGACGAGTACGAGCGCACTTTGCTCGGCGAGGACGGCCAACCTGTGGACCCGTCGCGTGGTCTGGAACCCGAGGCCAGGAAGTTGGAGATAACGGAGGAGAAGCTCAAGAAGGCGATGGATGCGATGTTGAATGAGAAGGTCGGGGAGCTCTTCCGCACGTTGGTGGCAGAAGAGTCTGAGCCGAGGCGCTGACTTGGAGCCCCGAGTTTATGAATGTCTTCAAGAATATCTGAGGTATACTACATACTTGCTTGCCATTGGTCAATTATCATGCGGTTTTGAGGGTCAGTCCATTGCGCTGTCGGAGTCGAAGCATGGAAAGCAGACATCAAGCCACCAGGACTGTCACCGGCAGAGGCTTGCGTAGTAGTGTTGCATTCGTAAGGAGCCCATATGTCAGAGCATGCGTGCGTATGGATAGCGAGCGAGGAAACGATATGCGGCGGGAGAGCCGAATATATATACTAGTATATCCCAGAGATGTGCGAGGAGAGGGAGGGAGGCATGCGGGAACGAGAGAAGCAGAGATTGACGGGCTGACGGAAGTATAAGGGTAACAGATAACGTAGAGAGGTCAATGTCTCGGAGCTTCGGACGTTCGTTCCCGATGCAGCTCGCGAGCGCCGCATCACCACCATGCACAGCTGGAACCCGCTCATAACACCGTAGGCCATGAACTTCAGTGTCCTGCCACTGCGACGACAACCGGCTGACTGCCAGTGCCATCGAAAGCCAGAGCGTTAGCTCATCGCAAGATATCATGAAGACGAGGAAGACGAGCACTCGCTCCGGTGTCCCTGTCCCTTGCGACAAGACCCGGAGGAACCGATCAGCTCGGTCGCAGCAGTATTGCGAGGAGTTGGCTGGAGTCGACTGTGGCATGTCGTTGCCGGAGGAAGGGAAGGGAGGAGCAAAGAGAAGGGAAGCGAGTGAAGGGACAGTAATGAGGGACGACGACGACGGCGATGCAAGTCGGGACAGGGGATAGTGGGTACGAGGCAAGCGTAAAGTCAGGTAGCAACGGGGCCATGTAGCGAGAGACGGAGAAAGGTACGCAGAGGGAGGAAGATACGAAGGAGAGATAGCGATTGACAACGGTAAAGGCGACGGAGGCATGGGACGGTACAAAGCAGTCTCGGTTCTCTGCCCTGTCGACCGCGTCCCCGATACCTCGGATAGCCCGCTTCCGTCTGAATCGCCCTGTCTGTCGACTGGAACTGGGACTGGGGCACCCGTTGCCCTTCCCTTCCCTTGTCCAGACAGTCCTCCCTGCCTGCCGGACCCCCCCGCTTCCCCTTCTTGACGTCACACTCTTCCAGAGGGGGGGTAGGCTGGAGCCTGGAGGAACGACGCTGGGGAGCGATAGGCAGGTGTGTCTGCGAGTCCCATCGGTGGTGGTAAGGTGCCGCATGGTCTATATACCGCCAAGACCAACGCCGGCAAAGGGCTCTCGCCGTCCCGCGCGCCATCCCGTTAACGGTAGTGACGACCTGAGAATGGAGAATGTGCAGCCGCGAAGGCTGGTCGGGCCCGAGGAAGACGACCCGGAAATAGAGGATGTAGGCTCAAGGACCGACGACTAGGTGCGTCTGCGAGTTCCATTGGCGATAGTGGGTTTGGACGAGCGACTTCGTGAGTGGGCTCGGTCGACGGTGACGGTGACGGTGGGCGGGTCTGAGTACCCGCTGCTGAGAGGATCGACGCAGGTGATGAACGCGGTGTGGTACTATGGACACGCCTGCCGTCTGGGGAAGCGAGGTCGATGAGTCGGACGATGACGGTGCTGCTGAAGCCAAGAGGACGTACTACGCGTCAGATCTGAGGCTCAATGAGCGAAGGCAACGCAAATGGGTCCAAACGCACCGTAGACGCCGAGGCTTCCGGTAGTCGTTCCTGGTCTGCCGAAGACGTATGTAACGGGGATGGAGGTAGTCCCTGCGAGGGCAGTAGTAGCTTGACGACCATTCGATCCGCATTGCGAGGAGACGCGTTTGGGGGTGAGAAGACCGATGAATGGGATGAGCCCGGTGTAGCGTCGTCGCGGAGAGCGGAGACGTATTACTGGGACATGCTCAGTCCAGTCCAGTCTGTCGTCGTTTGCGTTAGCGGGCTGGAAAAAGCGGATACACCCATTACGCACCAGACCAAGTGTAGGGCGTCAGTAGACTCAGTACCTCCTGCGAGTGACGAAGCAGTTCTCCTGGCGTCATTCGAATCAGTCTCGGTAATGAGAACGAAAGCATCTGGACGTACCTCACACATCACCAACGCCGAATGGAAAGCGCACGCAGCTACCCTCGTCCCCATCGTCGATGCCGCTCAAGCCCTGACTGGCAAGATGTTCTCGTTGGGACGCCGCCGAGGCTCGGTGCAATGATTGAATGAGGCGCGACGAGTGTCGTCTCTGGACGCTTCGCCGGCGCGGCACTGTCGAACGTTTCTCGAGGGTCATTAAGGAGAGGGAGCTGCGACGAGGAACATCAGCCGGTGGGAAAGCGAGAGAGTAGGGGAAAACGCACGAGAATGTACCACCCGACGTCCTCATGTATGTCCATCGCTTCCGTCCTATTCCTCCATCCCAGCTATAGTATGTGTATGCGCACTTGTTACGCGGGGAATGCGAGTCGTAGCCGAGCTTTCACAAACGATATGGCTGTCTCGCGGATGGGTCGAATAGTAGGGAATGGTGACGGTATAAGAGCTAAAGGAAGTCGCTATCAGACGAGGAATAGGATGGAATCGACGGAGAACGCACCGAGACTCCAGTGCACGAGGGGGTCGACAAAACCGCCGGCTGAAAAGGGCGGTATTAGCCCACGGTGAGACGCTGAGACGGACAGGAATACTAAAAAAAACGCACGAGTATCACCCCGTCGTCCTCGAGCTCTCGTTTATCCCTCGCGTCCGTCCAGAATGCGTACCCCGATCGTTTGGCAGCGCTAGGTCTCGCGCGTGAGGTCGGAAAGCGGAGGACTCGTACGATGTGGACACTGCATGAGTTGCTATCAGTCGGACTACCGGATAGAGGAGTCGCGGAACGCACCCAGACCGTCGTCCAGCTCGAATCTAATGCGTGTCTTCTCATCGGGTATACTTCGACGCAGTGGCACCGTCTGTGGGTCGAGGAAGGCGATTGCGAGAGGATACGATGTATGCACGTGAGGCACGACGCTTCCTGAATCTATGGATGCAATGAACAAGGTGGACGCAGCAGCCGGAGAAACGGAGCATACCCCGAGTATCGAGAAGGGCTGCAGGACGCGATCGTGATGTGATGGTGGTCGGAAGAGAAAGACACTTTGGCGTGTGACACGTCTTTTGGCTTCTGACCTCGCCCACGCAAAAACGCGTCAGTCTCCACCACTGTGTCTCAAGCTTAGCTCCGAATACTGGCGGGCCATCTATCCCTCGTTCAAATACCGTTTCGCTCACCATCGACGCCTTGCCAAAACGTGAAGAAGACCGTTCTTTCGTCGACTTTTCTACATCAGGGAATACCCCCCTCTGAAAAGTTCCCTATAAGTCGGGGATTTCTCTGAAATTCTGAGAAATATCGGCCGAATATGGCTCTAAGCCGATTTTCTCGAAATTTCGCCAAGATATCTCGGTCCCTTTGAAATATCGCGAAATTTCTGGGAATTTTCAGAGAACTTTCGCTGCTTTCCAGACTCATGTGCTGATGTTTTCTGCATTTTGCTTGCCATTTTCAAAAAGATAGGGCGCATCAGCAGTTTCATTGACTAAAATAACACAAAGCGGAGTGTACTACGAAAGACTGTCTACACAGCAACGGCAACACTTCTACACCTCCAGTCATCGGGTGCCGCCTCAGGGAGACATTTCGCAATGGTCGCGGGTTTCTGTGCGGTGGGTCAGTTATATACACGAAATGAGGATAGGCTGACATACAGAGACAGCGGCAAAGGCTTGAGGGACACCGAAGAACGATGGACTGAAGGTCCAGATGAGCACAGTGGAGACAGAAGGAGGGAGGAACATACTCGGCATAGCATACACGTAGACCAGTAAATCCTGCACAAGCCGAGAGGTTCTCGAGGTGGTCGGCGGCGAGTCGGCACAAAGCCGCGCAGGCTAACTTCTCGTCAGCGCCAGTCACCGTCGGAGAAGAAACACAGCACACACCACATGCCCTTCACCGCACTGTCAATGTGCGGGTGCTGGCGGGCTAGCTCACACAGCATGGTCGGCGGCAACGAGCAAGCAGGGGAGGGTGCCTGGCAAGACTTCTCATGATCAGTCGCAGGCAGGCAGGTGGAGAGAGAAACAAGCCTCACCTGAGGGCCAGGCAGGACAGTGGGCATGACGGTGCGCTCGCAGACCTGTCGCAGACACGAGCAGACATGAAGGGAGAAAGAGAGAAGAGTTTGATCCCCATCAAATGTCAACCAAACGATTTAACAGACGCTTAAGCGAGGTTACGTTAGTCCTTACGTGGCATTCCACGCCCCGCGGAGGACGGCTTTCAAGTTGTCCCAGATTTGCACAAGTCGCCACTTGGTGCCCACCGTTCCGCGTAAGTATTATCTGATCCAATAGCTGAGCGCTCGCGTTTAGGCGATAGTGGATCAGCTATAGTCTGAGAGGACAGCCATTTGTGAGCATTGCCTTATGAAGTCTGGTAACCGGCTTAATATATTGAGCAAGACAAACATCGATATCTGCGGAAAATTGGCGGAAAGATTGCTGAAATGTTCGACACGATGGGGGGAAAGTTGGCTCATGGCTTATGTCTGTTGTCGGGGAGAATTTTATCAAGTTTATCAAGAGGAGGAAAGAGGGAAAGAAGGGAAAAGAGAGGGAGATTGGCACATACCTTCTGTATCCTCTGTACTAATTTTCCTAGCTCAATTGTACGTTGGGGTCGCACCAGAATTAAAACGGCGCTCGATATCAAGCTGGCACTTTGGCAGGCTGATGTAGGAAATCAAGCCTATGTCGAATGGGGACGACTACCGAAAAGAGTTAAGCCCCAGCGAATCAAATTCAAGAACCACTGATCGGGCCTCGGAGAACGAGCTTCCGAGCTTGCCCGAAGGGTGAGCGAGCATCTCCGGAGCGTTAGTGTGACGTGACCGAGGCCACTCCTTGATTCCGTCGCGCTCAGCACTCTGCATATCTTGCCAGCGGATTCCAGCCGCTCGGAACCTGTCCGGTACGTTTCCGTCATATTCTCTACGTCTCTGGCCTGCTAATTTGTTTACAGCTCTTTTTAAAAGGCGCTGCTTACGCGCTCAGTCTATCGTGCACACCGCCGCCAAGTCCCGAAACGAAGCACTCTGCTGCACTGGAAGAGGGTGCTCATTTGCGACTTAGTGAGAGATGGGAAGGAAGGATTGAGGTGCGTGGTCGATTTCTACGGCCTATCCCTTCACTAACCCATGTTTTCTTCCAAAGGGTGGTCTGTCTCCACCGCCATGCGAAATACGGCGCCCCAAGACATTCCTACCGTACTCCTCACATTCAACAAACCAACAATTTGACCCCGAAATCCCGTTCCCCGCCCGTAGGACGCATTCGTCCCCGCCATCCTCGCCGCTCGCGCGCAATCTCCAATATGAGCCAGACATCACAACGAAACAATCCCATTCCCATGAAGGGCTTTGTACACGAGGTCCTCCGTCGCTCTCACACCTCCGGCTCAATCTTGCAGACCGCCCTCTGTTACCTCGAAGCAATCCGCCCGCGGGTACAAACTTGTCAGCAGGGAGCAGTCTGGAGAGGGCACATACATGCAGTATGAATCCGAGAGCCGCGTGATGCCTGCCACTCCCGCGGACCTCGCTCTCGAAGCCGAGTTGTCCATACCGGACACTGCCCAAGCTGCCAACGAAGACATACCGAGGCTTTCTGCCTGCGCGTTGACTCGTCGTCGCGTGCACGCGCACTGGCAGACACTCGGGGAGAGCTAGGTCATACCAGGTGCGTTTCTCCTCTTGTCGGGCACAACAGCTGGCGGAAGATACATGGTATGTGCTTCCCTCGCACGTTAACTTACTGGTCGCTCATTGCCATTCAGTTAATTACAGATGTTGTATATAATTTACCAGCAATACACCCTTTACAAGCTCTCATTATCGTTCCGATCCGCTTACGCGCTCCCATGCATCTCGACACCTCAATCCACCTGTCCCCATGACTTGACACCAACGGCGCACCGGCGCAAAACCTCGGAAACCCGTCGCAGCAGCCAACAGTGTGCATGTCTCTGATACGAGCTTTACAACTAGCGTGGCGTTGGTCCATGAATTCGAGCGCCGCAATGCTTTCACCTGTCTTTAGCGTCCGAGTTATGATTTTCGGCTAGTTTTCTTTCTTTCTTTCATCAAGTTGTAAATCTTGGCTTAATATTATCAAAATCTGCGTCAGTTTCAAAGGTACAGGGTAGTCGGTAGTGCAGCTCCAGGTGTGACTGGCTTAAGGAATGTCACTGTCACATCAATCAAGTGGCTCATGCCTAATCGGGCATAAGCCAGCAACAGCCTCGGCTAATGAGCCGGAAAGTTGCAGGAAGTTTGACGTTTCTCACGCCGCCGATCAAACTCTCGACATTTGACGTGGAAATCGCCAATAATCCAGGAAAGTTTGAAAAATATCGCCAGATTTCCGTGGCGCAAGATAATTCCTTGAAAAATTGAATTTTTTTCCCCGGGAGGTTTTTCCTGATGTAAGCAGCGGCGCTGCGTAACTCAGGCTCAGAGTCCATGGGACAATCGAGGTCTCGCTCCAGGATAGTACCAAAATAAATACGAAGATTCAGAACGCGTCAGTACAATCCTATTCGAAACAAGGTGTAACGGCTGTATACGTCTCGCGTCCGAGCGTACTCCGAGTCTACTGCTGTGTATTCTCATGTCAAACCACACTCCTTCATTGTTCTATTGTGTTGCACAATATTCATTGCTTGCCATTGGCTCTCGTCGCTCATTGTTCTGTCTCCGCCATCTTGTTTAGTTACCTCGATCCCAGTAGTATATAAGAAACGCCAAACCGTAGATAGTTTCCTTGGTTAATCGAATACTTACGCCAGTTAGTTTCGTGCTACCATCAAGACATCGTGTGCCGGAACTAGTCTCGACTTCTCTAAGTCAACTCTCCGTCACACAAGGACTACTGTATCATTTCGACCAAGTGTTCAGCCGGTGTCACGCATCACCGCAGGTGTTCATTTGCATAGGTGTTCAAATTACTATATATGGCAATTTGATGGTGACCTAAGCGAAGATTTTCATCAGTATTTGCCCTTTTTGGCTAGAAAATGGCCCAAATTCTTCAGTGTCACCGTCACTGGTACCAAAAGTGCTCAGTTCACGGGCCATCATCACCCGTCACCTGAACAGTTGGTCGAAATGATACAGTACATATCGACAATCATCGCAAGCCCGCTCCTCATTTCTGAGAATCCCAGGCAAGTAACATCGCCTCGAGCTGCTCATGGCGCTGCAGTGCATCCTCAAACGTCGGATACCCCCCTTCTCCATCCGCAAACGCCTCATACAACGCCGCAATACTGTAGTGTTTAGACCAAGTGTTCGGCGGGTGTCACCCGTCACCGCAGGTGTTCGTTTGAACCCATGTTCATACCGCCAGTTCACGCGTCACCACCCAAAATCTGTTCATTTGGTGTTCGTTTTGGCCCGAGTTCGCGGTGTGCGAGGTGGAGTCAACGCCGATCCATATTGTTGAAATGCTGGATTTGTTGTCGCGTAGTTGTTAACTTGTTATAGCCGGTTCAAGAGGCAGCAGGGCGAGCGTCGATCCATCTTGTGTGTACAGATCCGAAAAGATTCGGTAGTTTTATTACCGAAAGCGTCGGAAGAGGGAAAATTTTTGTTACCTGGCCTTATTTCTCTCTCGAGCGCTCAGCATGTCGTCCGACGCAGCCAGCATCCAAAACTCCGAGTCCGACAACCTTTCCGATTATATTGGGAAGGGGCTATCCTTCTCCTCCCTCCCTCCTCGAATCCGCAAAGCGCTCAATGAACACTTCGAAATCCCCCAGCAGTTTGCTGATCTCTCTCCCTTCTCTCCCTCGCCAATGCTCTCCCTCGCAGAGGCAGCAAACTTCCCCGTGCCAGCGTACGGGGCTAAAAAGGCGGCAAAGGACATCCCCGGTTTCTTCAGCAAGTCGGCGCCGCAACAAATGGACCAGTCCGCCATCCATCGGCTACGTCGCATGGCCATGCCAGACCCAAAAACCGTCCACCGTCTCGTAGAATGCAAACGGCAGATGCTGCTCGACGGCTTCCAATCTGTCCAGTTCAGCCATCTTGACGGTACAGTCACCAGTCTCTTCCCGATGTGGGCGGTGACTTGGTGGGAAACAGTCGTGGACTTCAAGGAGAAGGTTCGGGAGCCATTGGGGCGCGGGGTTGACTGGGTTGCGAAACAGAGGAAGGTGTCACGAACAAGGCGGTGACTAGTCACGTGTCACGGTCACGCAGTACGCCAGAGGTCACGGTAAGATGTGACGATGGGGTAGCCGGGCAACAACAACACAACAGCCAAGTAGGGAGCCAAGTAAAGGGGGGAGCGCGATGGAATAAAAGGACTGCCGGCTACAGCGCTCTAGCTACTTCTTATATACTGGTCGTGGCTATGCTAGGGAGTCGTCCCGGGTCCGCTTCGGAGCCTTGTGGCTGTGCTGTGATCGGAAGAACAATAAGGTTGAGTCAAGTCAAGTCAAGTGACAGTGACTTGTCCATGACTCCAATTGACTTGTGCTTTGACTCAGAGAGTCTAGAGCTGGCCTAGGAGGGTCCAGGATGGGTCCGGAGTTGTGTGACGTGACATGGGATGCCTGTCACATCGAGAAAAGCGCAGGATAGCGCAAATCTTGAGAAAGTAAAATAAAACGGAAAATATATGGAAATAGCAAAAAGCATGGAAGTTGTGACATTACCCCTCCTCTATGGTCAATGTCCTCATTGACGTAGAGTCAAGGGCCTTGAATGTTCCGGTGGTGGGGTCGAAAAGTTTCCGCGTTGGATAGGGGAGTGATTCGATTGTTGGTTTGTAGCGGTTAATGAGGTGGTCCCAATATCCGAGTGGGAGGACAGGTACTGTGTCCAGAGCACGAGTGGTGATGTTTTGCCTTTTGAAATCGTCGACGATCTCCTTGGCATTGGTAAGATTGCGCGCTGGTTCCCAGGTGTTGTCGCTATGTGGATAGTCCTTCCATTTGACAAGATATTGGTAGCCTTGGCCTCGTTTCCGAGACTTGAGGATCTCCTCTACAACATACTCCTCCTGACCCTTGACAATACTTGGAGGGGGGCGCTGCTCTCGCCTGTGGGGAGGTGGCTCAACGTAAGGGGATAAGAGCTCTTCATTATAGACTGAATGATGCTGGTCTGTTTCTGGCATCTTCAGGCGATATGCTGCAGCCCCAATCTTCTCCAAGATTTCAAAAGGTCCAAGTCGTCGGTCCGAGAATTTATCCGTTGGTCGGTCCTGCTGGATATTTTTGGCCTCCAACCACACTTTTTGCCCAACCTTGAAGTCCGGAGCTGGCACTCGTTTGCGATCGTAATATTTTTTCATCTTCTCTTTCGCCTTCTGCATTGCAATGCCAGCATCCTCCCGGATCTTCTTCATCTGTTGTGCAAAGTCCTGTGCGGTCTCGTTTTTGGATTCCAGCCGACCCTCCACACCTTTCCAAGGGTGATAACCATGGTCTGCAAAGAATGGTGACATCTGAGTTGATGTGTGGACTTTGTCGTTATAGGCAAATTCTGCCATTGCCAACCATTCTGCCCAATCCGACTGGTGGTAATTCACATAGATCCGGAGATAATGTTCGATCTCCTGATTCATGCGTTCGGTTTGGCCACCACTCCGAGGTCGGTATGCAGTCGTGGGATTCATCTCTGTTCCAAGGAGGCGGTTCAACTCTTGCATGAACTTTGAGATGTACCGCTTATCCCGATCTGAGATGATTTTTCGCATAATCCCGTGATAACGGACGATCCGATCTCGAGTCAACCGTGCAACCCCTTCACTGCTAAGCTTGA
Source organism: Mycena amicta (assembly GCA_029282125.1). NCBI lineage: Eukaryota > Fungi > Basidiomycota > Agaricomycetes > Agaricales > Mycenaceae > Mycena > Mycena amicta. The sequence continues at coordinate 146,424 of JARIHP010000004.1, read as the reverse complement.
TATCCACAGGCTCAACATGAATCCGTTTGGTGAACAAGTCAACCCAGACTTGAATTGCATTAAAGCCATTGCTTTCTGGTAAGGGACCAATCAAGTCCATGGAAATTGCCTCCCAAGGCCCACTTGGTATGGCATGTGGGTTTAATAATCCATGGGTTCGACGTCGATACTTTGTCCGCTGGCAAGCTTCGCAAGATCGGACATATTCCTTGACTTGGTTGCCTATTCGTGGCCACCAGAAATTCCGTTCAATCAACTCCTGTGTCCGAAAGCCACCAGGATGGCCCGCCAAGGGGACATCATGATGCTGGTGGATGATCTTCTCTCGAAGTTCCTCATTCCGTGGAACATAGACCTTGCCCTTGTATAAGATCAGGTCATCTTTTCGAGTCCAATCCGGAAGCTCCTTTTCCAGAGCAAGTTTGACGGATGTGTCTAGACGCCTGCAAGCCTTGATTTCGTCAATGAGCTTCTGATCCAGACTCTCAAACTCAAACTCTGTGGCTCGAAAGAATTTGGGTTTGAGGAGAACAACATCGTTATTGTCGTTCTTGCCCTGATCGTGGTCTGCTCGACGAGACAGCAAGTCTGCCTTGCGGTTTAGAGCACCAGGACGATGGTGAAGTGTGAAGTCATACTCCGATAGCTCAGTAACCCAACGTGCTTGACGTCTGTTGAGTTTCTGTGGCTTTTTGAAGTACTCCAGGTTCTGGTGATCGGTGAAGATTTCAAAAGTCTCCTTTGCACCCATGAGGAAAGGTCGATATTCCTCCAGGGCAGCCATAATTGCGAGCATCTCTTTGTCGTAGATCTCATAATTATGCTCAGCCTCAGATAGACTATGAGACTAAACCAACCGGCCGCCATTTGCCTCTTGGAGTTGACCTCCAAGATATCACCACATTGCACAACCCTCTGAGGCATCTGCTTACACCGGAATTCTTCCATCGTCTGCGGGTAAATGTAGCCAAACAGCATCCTCTGCAACCCTTGCCTTCAACATGCCAAATGCATGTTTCTGCTCTTCCGCCCAAACCCATCCACCTTTGCCAGTAAGCCTTGTGAGTGGTTTTGCGATCTCACTATAGCCTCGAATGAAACGACGATAGAAGTTGGTGAATCCTAGAAAAGCTTGGACCTGCTTGACAGTCTTTGGTTCTGGCCAATCCATAACACCTTTGATCTTGACTGGATCCATCTTCATCGAGTTGTGAGAAATGATCATACCCAAGTACTCGATGGAAGTTCGCTCAAACTCACACTTCTCTGGTTTGAGGAAGAGTTGGTGTTTGGCAAGAGTCTCCAGCACTCAACGAACAACATGTCGGTGTTCCTCCAAGGTTTTGGTGAAGATGAGAATATCGTCAAGATAGACAATTACTCGTCCTTCATTCACCAGATCCCGGAGAATGTCATTCATCATAGTTTGGAAGGTGGCCGGGGAGTTTGTCAATCCAAAGAACATCACCATGGGCTCAAAGAGTCCACGATTGGTGCGGAAAGCTCCTTTCCACTCATCACCCTCCTTGATACGAACATTGTTGTAACCCCAGCGCACATCAAGTTTTGTGAAGAAGCGGGCACCCTGGAGCTTGTTGACCAGCTCTGAGATCAGAGGTAGAGGATAGCGGTTCTTGATAGTCATGTCGTTGAGTTTTCGATAATCCTGAACTGGCCGGAGAGTTCCATCTTTTTTCTTCACAAAGAAGAATGCAGAGGCCATAGGTGACTTGGAAGGTCTGATCCGGCCAGTCCGCAAATTCTCCTCCAGGAACTCATCCAGTTTCCCCTGCTCAGTGCGTGAAAGTGGATAGATTTTGCAATCAACCGACTTTGCATCTGGCTTTAACTCGATAGCATGATCCCAAGGCCGTCGTTGAGGAAGAGTGTCAAAGGACTCCTTTGCAAAAACGCTTTCGAACTGGCGATACTGCTCAGGAATTTTATCCTCTGTCATTTTCTCCTGGCTCTTGCCTGCTTCCTCCGCAAGGCGCTGAGATTGAGTCTCCTTGGACCGGAGCTCAATTGCGTCACTGAAGTCCACAAGCAGCAGAGATTCTCCCTCTTCCAACTCTGGCTCCTTGGACCCTGTATGGTATTCTTGACCGGTCATGTTGCACTCTGGCGGACAGCGGCAGAATGAGATTTTCTGGCTAACCCAGTTGACTTGAGGATTGTGCTTCAGAAGCCAGTCATAGCCAATGAACACTCGTGCTTTCCCCAAGCCAGCCACCAGGAAGCGTATCTTCTCCCAGTGTGGGCCGATTCCCATTTGCAGTTCAACATAGTGGGTAATCTTCCCTTGGGCGTTGTCTGTCCCATCTGCATTCTTTGCTGTGATGTGAACATCAAGCTCCTTCATCTCAAAGCCCTGAGCCTTGGCATAATTCCGATCAATGCAAGTCGTCATGCACCCACTGTCCAACAACGCTTTGATTCCACGTGTTTTCCCAGCTTCCGGTACTGCAAGCATGATTGGAATGACCATCTCATGGCGCTTTCGATCGGCATGGAATTTCTTGAGTTCTTCAGCCAAACGGTCTGGTTTCGGTCCCTGCTGCTTCTCTGCAGCCTTCCGAATCTTGGTTATTGTTGGTACCCGTGTATGTTTCGGGTTTTGGTAGGACTTTGGCGCTTCCTCCTTGGGTAAGGATTGAGCCATAGGAGCCATGCTCCCCTTTTCTTGGTTTTTAACAGCAGTTGCCCTTCTGCTAGCCTTCTTGAAATCACTCCAGCGCTTATTCTCTGCATCCTGCTTCTGATTCTGCAGTTTCTGCAAGCGCTTCCGATTCAACCGAATTTTCTCCTCTCGTGCATCTGGTTCCTTTACGAGCAAATGATTCAAATTTCGCCGCAACGCTAAACCTACATCCAAAGAAATATCAGCATCAGAATTTTTAGAGGAATCTCCCTTTTCTTCAAGGACTGTAAACCGTCCATATTGATTGGCTCGCTCTGTCTCCTTGGCCACTGGAGCAGAGCGCATCAAAAACCCTTTTCCTTCAGCTTTGCAGCCAAAGACTGGAGCACATCACTCTGCGCATCCATTTCGTCGATCTCGGTGCAGAGTGCCCGCAAGTTGAACTTCTGTTTTGGGGGCTCTGGGCAGTCCTTCTTGATATGTCCAAACTTGCCGCAATTGTAACAGCGGAAAGGTTTCGAATTCTGCCCTTGTTTGTCGAGTTCCATAGGCACTGACTCGTCTGCCGGCGACTTTGCAAGATTGGGTGTAGCAGTGTTAAATGCTGGGGATGGTCGAAGAATTTGGAAAACTTTGGGTTTGTGCACAGTGGGAACAGTCTGGCGTTGCCGCCTGATCTGGCCCCGCTGCAAGTTTCCATCAATCTGCATAAGTCGGTTCTTGAATCCGGCATAAGTCGTAGGGACCGCAGATCCTCCAACGTACATCTGGGACATAATGTCCTGGTTGACGTTGTCCTCCAAAAGTTCAATTAAAAAGGCATTATAGTCACTTGTCGCATCATGCGGCGAATAACCAGCCTGTTCAGCATGAAGTTCGAACTGTTGCAGATACTCAACAAGTGACATTTTCCCCTGCTGGGTACTGGTCAACTTGATATGAGCGAGTTGAGCAAGGTTCTGGTCCTGGAAGGCCTTTTCGAGTTCTTCGATAAGTTCCGCAAAGGTGTAGGATGCACGAATGGTTCCATCTGCATTCAAAGAACGCTTTTTCCAATTGCGCACCCAATCCGATGCAACACAGCTAGACCCATCTGCCTTGCGCAGGAATGAGACTGTGAAGAGAACCTTCTTCTTGTCGGTGTTGAGGTCATCGCTATACGCAGCAATGTAGGTGGTAAGAAAATCCTGGAAGTTGCTCCACTTCGAAGATTCGCCAGAAAAGAATGGGGGGAGGGAAGCAAGCACAACTCTGGAGGTCATGTCACAATGGTAGGAGGTCAGAAAGGTAGAATGTCTGTGGTATTTTAAGTATTTGTGAAAGTTTGAGAATTTTGGAAATTTTGGAAAATTTCCAAGAGGTACGAGGTTTATGAGAGCAGTCCTTTTATTATGTCACGAACAAGGCGGTGACTAGTCACGTGTCACGGTCACGCAGTACACCAGAGGTCACGGTAAGATGTGACGATGGGGTAGCCGGGCAACAACAACACAACAGCCAAGTAGGGAGCCAAGTAAAGGGGGGAGCGCGATGGAATAAAAGGACTGCCGGCTACAGCGCTCTAGCTACTTCTTATATACTGGTCGTGGCTATGCTAGGGAGTCGTCCCGGGTCCGCTTCGGAGCCTTGTGGCTGTGCTGTGATCGGAAGAACAATAAGGTTGAGTCAAGTCAAGTCAAGTGACAGTGACTTGTCCATGACTCCAATTGACTTGTGCTTTGACTCAGAGAGTCTAGAGCTGGCCTAGGAGGGTCCAGGATGGGTCCGGAGTTGTGTGACGTGACATGGGATGCCTGTCACATCGAGAGAAGCGCAGGATAGCGCAAATCTTGAGAAAGTAAAATAAAACGGAAAATATATGGAAATAGCAAAAAGCATGGAAGTTGTGACAGAAGGCAAGGAAAGGGAGCGAGCGGGCGAGGCTTGTGGAGGAGGCTGCAGTCATCATGAGCATACTTCCGTGGAACTTCCCCGAGTCCGTGGGCGGTGCGAGCGACGACGCTCCTAGCAAGTTGTGGCGCTTTTTGGGGTCGCACTGGCTCAGCGACACGCAAATGGACGATATGCTCGACCTACACTTCTCAAAAATTCTCTGCGACCCCGATCTCATCTTCAAGTACCGGGTGCATAGTCTGAGCCTCGTGCCAAAGATTCTTGAGGCTCATGAAGCAGGGAAGGCAGTGTATCAGTCCAGCTCGGAGTTTCGATGGCTTCGCGATGTCGGGGACGTTCTTGTGCGGCAGTAGAGGGTGTGGCTGACAGCGGCGCACCTGGGAGAGATCAATGTGAACCCGCACTGGACGAGCGTCATCTTCGACGGCACTTCACCGGAGGCGCGCGTGCTCTACGGCGATTCATTCGACAAGCCGATTCCCAAGCAACTCGAGGAAGCGTGTCGATGGTGGATTACGGAGCATGGTTCTGCCACTGTGCAGGTCGAAAAGCTTCCCATTGGTGCCCAGGCGGATGGCTTTTCGTGTGGGATGCTCGTGGAGAAAAGCTGGTGTAAACCCGCGCGATGCTTGCTTTACTGACGCTGATGTGACAAGGTCACATCAGACTCTCTTTGTCTCTTACCTGCTTCGACTGTACGCGTACTCGACTTGCTATCACCCATAGACGGGTTCTCTTTCTGGTTCTTGTCCCTCTGTCACCCAGTGTTGTCGGGCCTCCGCCCGGTTTCCACTTTTTTTTTTTGAAAGAACGACCCTTGCTTCTCGCTCAACGTCTCGCTTTCCCACTCCACCCTCCTTACTCGTCTGGGACTCGCTTCTGACGCTTCGCCGACCTTCTCGGCCTTGGCGAGCCCGGAACAAATGTCTCCGACACTACTCGCCTCTTCGACGGCCCCATTCCCCATCACACGACTCCCTCTGCACTCCGCGAGGCCCATCCCCGCCCTCGCCAAGTCCCCAAATCTTCCTCCATCCCTCAGGATACCTCGCCAGGCTTCCTACACGTTGCAGGACAATCCCAGAGGCCCATACAGGCTCTGAATTGTCACCTCGCCGCTCCACCGCCGCAGTCCGCACTACTGCCATTTCCGAACCCCGAGGCCTTCCATACGGAAGCTCCAGGCCATCGAATCCTCTAGAACGTTCCATACCGACGTTCTACGTTACTACCATTACGCTCCCGGCGAGGCTTATATAGTGACGGACCCACTCAAAGCCCACACGAAGCCTCTTTTACCCCCCCGCGACCCCACTAGTCTCCTCCGTTCTTGCACGCTTCGCACGACTTTTCACGACGCCATGGCCCCCGAATTATCCAAATGTATTGTTCTCAACCCGAAGCACACCCCCACCTTCACCGCTGGCGACATCTCCCTCTCCTTCCTCCGCGACTGCAGAAATGCGGCCACGACGTACTCCCGCCTTAACAAGGTCGACCCCGCCGAGCTCACGGAGTCCCTCTTCAACTGCTGGCAGGATTTCCGTGTTGTGGAACTCATCGAGCTGAACCGCGACGAGTACTCCCTCCTTCCCTTCTCCGACTTCTTGGACAAGCTCTGTGTTTATTTCTTGGGCCCAGACTAGGCATCGAAGCACCGTGATACCATCCTCGATATGCGCCAGCGGGAAGACGAGCCATTTGACCAGTACTCGAACGCCCTCCGCAACGCCAACTCCATGCTGCGTGGGCAACCCGAGATGCTCGAGGCCGACGCGCTCCGTGCCCAGATTGTTGCCACCACCATCCCTCCGCTGAAGAAGCTCATCCAGAGCAAATCCACCGAACTCAGCGCTGTGAAGGACATCCAGGCGTGGTCGAACGCGGTCAAGGTCATCGACGACGATCGCTGTGCTCACCGGGCGGCGATTCTGTTGGAGATCGAGGCGGAGAACAATCGCTGCTGCGCTGCCACCCAGGGTGGGCGTGATGCTTCCAAACGCGCTCGCACCGATGCCTCCACCTTCACATCCGCTTCCGCTCCATTGGCTTCTTCCTCTTCCTACAATCGCGCCGCCTCCTCCGGCTCCGGCTCCAGCTCCGGCTCCACCACGCGCCCGCCGCCCATCACTGTTCCCAAGCGCGGTTTCCTCAACAACTCCTTCGGATGTACGAAGTGCCGTCTCCCTTGGGTGTTCCACCGTGCCAATGATAACGCGCCCGGCTGCGCCTTCCCTTCCGGAATTGACTACAAGCCCGTGACGCAGGCCTCGGTCAACGCTGCCCGTGCAACGCTGAACGTCAAGGTGTTGACGGCAGAACAGCGCACTCTCCTCGCTTCCAAGGGCACCGTTGCCGCCGTCCACGCCGCCTCCGTCGAGGAGTACTTCTCTGAGGAATCCTTCGAGACCGACGAAGAGACCAACATTGGGGATCGCTCCGTGAGTACATTGCCTCTCCGTCCCGTCCCTCCTCCCATCCCTCCTCCCCTTCCTCATCGTGCCTCAGGCCCGCGCTCCACGCGCCCCGCCATCCGTTCTCTTCCCAATCTCTACTGGTCCTGCTTAATCGATTCTCCCACCGTCCCTTCCTATCCCATCCGTGCGCTCATTGACAATGGTTCTTGCCTAGATCTAATCAATGCAGCAGTGGTGAAGAAGCTCGGTTTGCACATTCGTCGTCTCCGTGTCCCCATCTCCTTCTCGCAAGCTATTTCAGACGCACCGATTCTTTACTACGATTATGTTAAAATTCCCCTCATTTCCCGAGACCAACGTTACACTTCCCGTTCCATACGTGCCCTTGTAGTACCCGGACTTTCTGTCGATATGATTGTCGGACTACCGTTTCTTTCACGCAATAAAGTCACTGTTGACCATAAAAACCGAACAGCTTTAGACTCGCGACAAGACTATGACTTGCTCAAACCTAAGCCTGCTCCGCCCAAACGCAAGCCCATTAAGAAGCTTAAGGACGTCTTCAAGGAGGTTCAGTCCCATCATAAAGCGATGGCTACGGAACTGTGAGGAGTCTGCGAGTCTCGACGCTTACGCATGGAGGAAGAGGGCCTGTTTGAGAAAGTCAAGCCAGTAGACGTCGTTGCAGCGGTGCGGGAGCGCATCGAGGTACTTGCCGAATGGGATCGCCTGGGTATTCGCGGCGAAGAAATCAAGAATGATTTCAGACCCATCTTCGAACCGATCCCTCATGTGCACGACTTACCAACGGATGTCTACTGCGAGATATCTCTGAAAGAGGCGTGTAACACCCTCACTAAACGGAACTACCCCAGCCCTCGGAAATATAAAGAGGCATGGAGTACCCTGATTCAGAAGAATCTCGACGCAGGCCGTATACGGCCTTCTAACTCTTCTTTCGCTTCCCCCGCAATGCTCATCTCCAAAGCCGACAAGCTGGTTTTGCCGCGATGGGTAAACGACTTCCGAGAGCTGAACGCGAAGACCATCCCAGATGTATTTCCTCTGCCAAGGGTGGATGATATTCTCACGGACTGCGCCAAGGGCAAGATCTGGTCGAAGATAGACTTCACCGATTCATTCTTTCAGACCAAGCTGCACCCAGACTCTGTTAAATACACCGCGGTTTCAACCCCGCTAGGTTTATACGAGTGGCTAGTCATGCCACAAGGACTCAAGAACGCGCCCTCCATCCAGAAACGACGTGTAACGGCGGCGCTCAGAGAGTACATCGGCAAATTCTGCCATGTATACTTGGACGACGTTATTATCTGGTCTAAAGATGAGGAGCAGCATGCGGAACACATCAGGCTCATTTTTGCTGCACTGGAAAAGGCTCGTCTCTACTGCAACGAGAAGAAGACTCTGTTATTCTGTTACGAAATTGACTTCCTTGGCCACCACATCTCACAGAGAGGGATCGAGCCTGACCAGGCAAAGGTCGAACGTATATTCAACTGGCCACTCCCGAAGTCAGCTTCGAATGTACGCGCCTTCCTAGGTCTTGTCCGCTTTGTCGCGCAGTTCCTTCCCGACCTGGCGAAACATACCGAGGTCCTCTCGAAGCTGACACACAAGTCGGCAGAGTTAGATTGGCCTGGGTGGAAACCCTGCCATCAGACGGCCTTCGACGCTATCAAACACCTTGTGCTGAGTGCTGAGTGCCTCACGACCATCGACCACTTAAACATGGGAGATAACAAGGTTTTCGTAACAACAGACGCCAGCGACACTCGCTCCGGCGGCATCCTGTCCTATGGTCCGTCCTGGGAGACAGCGAGGCCTGTAGCATTTGACTCTTCTACCTTTAAAGGCGCAGAATTGAACTATCCGGTCCATGAAAAAGAACTTCTTGCAATTATCCGTGCCTTCCAAAAATGGCGCTCGGACCTGGTAGGCATGCCGGTCCACGTCTACACCGACCACAGGACACTGGAGAACTTCTCGACACAGCGCGACCTTTCCCGCAGACAGGCCCGCTGGATGGAGTTTCTTTCGCAGTTTGACATGAAAATTATCTACGTCCCTGGCGATGAAAATGTCGCCGCAGATGCCTTGTCCCGCACTGAATTTCCCGAGCCCTTGTCCCGTTCCGAATTTGACACGCCCATTGCAGCGGATATTGATGTAGTCGCGTCTGTCCTACCTGTGGGGAGGGGCATACGCGATGCCTTTGATGGCAGCGTCACAGGACTGTGACCCGCTTGGGCGGCGGTCGTCGAAAAGTGATCAGTTTGAAAATTTAATAACTCGGTTTAATTTGCACCAATCTGGCCCATATTTTGCACATCGCTCGATAATTAGCGGCCGAACATATTGGCCGAGGGAAACTCCGAAATACGTCCTATTACCGGATTTATTGACACATCAATCACAGATTCTGGTCTAGTACACCGTGAGCCTATCCAGAAGCAAAATCCCTCGGCCAATTTGTTTAGATTCTCAGGTTGTACACCTCTGCAAATTTCTATATGATTTGATGGCCACAAGCCCGAGTTATTCAAGATCTGAGCATTTCACAGTATTGTGGGGTTTGTTGTGCACAGTTGTGGGATATATCCTCTTTTACATCCTCATTGGGTCGGGATAGGGTGATGCTGTACACCTCAAGTTGTTTCGGCTCAATTGAGCCACTGGGTGCCGAGAAAATGGCTTGATGACCGTTAGCTGATGCTGCCCATCACCCCGACTGAGCGCCCAAATGTGTTTCTGTAATCTAGTTTGTGGTGGAAATTGTCCTAGACGTTAGTATAAGGCCCACAGTAGACAAAAAACGACCAACAATCACTCAAATTCTGCTCAAACTTGCAAACTCAGGGCTTGGCCTGGTGTTGAACTGAGGAAACAGTGCCCGTGAGCAGTCCTCTGGAATTACCAATTCTAAAGGGATGTGTCTGGAAAAACCTCCACTGGTCAGGGGGGAAGCTGTAGCAGGTTTAATAGCAAGAATTATGTTTATCGAGGCTGAAACGAGTTCGCTGTGAGCAGAGCAAGACGGACGACACACTTACGTGGGCTAGCGCTCTTTTGCGCAGAATATCGGGAGAACTAAGCATGCGGAGCTTCCAGAATTTTTTGAACGGATACTTCGGTCATTTTCGAAGATATTTTGTGTTCAAATGAGGTACGTAGGTGTACAGAGCAAGGAGATATGCCATCATTTCCTCGACGACCGTCTGATTTCACGTTTAAGCGGGGTCACAGTCCTGTGACGCTGCCATCAAAGGCATCGCGTATGCCCCTCCCCACTACCTGGCCCTCTGGCAGCCGCCGCGGGATTGGCGCGAGCAAACACCCGCCCCTTGAGCTCGGAATTACCTTCTGTGGCCGCTATCTTGGGTGTAACCACGGATGATTCGCTCCTGGACTCCATTCACACCGGCTACGACTTGGATCCATGGACAAAGAAACTCCCTGCCCTTAAAGACTCCCTACCAGGGCTAATAGAGGCGAACGGCTTGTGGTATGTTTCGGGCCGTTTGGTCATACCACGGGCAAACAACCTCCGAGAGACATTCTTCCAATTGGCCCATGATGCGGCTGGTCATTTTGGATTTGACAAATCTTACTCTTCGCTGCGATCTGTGTATTACTGGCCACACATGCGCAAGGAGCTTGAGGAAAAATACATCCCTTCATGTGCTGAGTGCCAGCGCAATAAATCGTCGACTGAAGAGGAAGGCCGGCCCACTTCATCCTCTCCCTATCCCCGATGCGCGCGGCGACTCCGTTGCAATAGATTTCATCGGTCCCTTGCCTGAGGATGAAGGATTCAACTGCATTGTGACGATGACTGACCGCTTGGGTTCAGATTTCCAATTCGCGGCGACCCGCACGGATATCTCTGCAGAAGATTTTGCAACAATCTTCTTTGACAAGTGGTATTGCAAAAATGGTCTGCCACTGGACATTGTCTCTGACAGGGACAAATTGTTCATCTCCAAGTTCTGGGCAGCTCTTCACAAATTAACTGGTGTGAAACTCAAAATGTCCACCGCATACCACCCGGAGACAGATGGATCTAGCGAACGGACGAATAAGACGTTAATACAGTGCATTCGATACCATGTCTCCGCAAACCAACAAGGATGGGCTCGCGCCTTGCCGCGTATACGCTTTAACATGATGAACTCTGTGAACGCCTCGACAGGCTTTTCAGGCTTCCAACTGAAGACTGGCCGTTCACCACGGATTATCCCTCCACTGTCTGCCCTCCCCGAGGATGCTCAACCAGAATTACGGACAGCTTACGCGTTCATGGAGGCTCTGGCAGAAGATGTTGCTGAAGCCCAGGATAATCTGTTTGCAGCAAAGGCGTCCCAGGCCGAACAAGCTAACAAGACGCGACGTCCGACACCTGATTTCAAACTGGGAGATCGGGTTATTCTGAGCACGACCAAGAGGTGGAAGCACTACATTGGCACTGGAACGGACCGCGTTGCGAAGTTCATGGTATGTGGCGAAGGACCTTATTGCATAACCGCAGTGCACCCAGAGTGCTCAACGGTTACCCTTGACCTGCGGAAGGATTCGGGGATGTACCCTGTCTTCCATACCTCCGAAGTCGAACTCTTTAACGAGAACGACGATGTCCTCTTCCCAAACCGTGCCCTTACTTGTCCCGGTCCTGCTGTAACCCCCGACGGGCAGGAGGACGAATACTACGTTGAACGGATAGTGGATGAACATATCCGATACCGCAAGCGCCAACTCAAAGTACGCTGGCACGGCTACGGTCCCGAAGACGACGACTGGATAGACGCCGCAGAACTCGACGAGTTGGAACACTTGGACGCTTGGGAATCAGGTGTCTCACAAGATGGGATTACAGAGCGCGCTCTAGAAGCGCAACGAACAGCCTCAAGAAATTTAGATCTAGGGTTCAAGACGTTAGCCCCAAACCTTCGACTTCGACTTCGGGTTCGCCAGGACAACTCACCCTCGACAACAGATCTTGACCATTCGCCTTCGACTCGCCCCGATGGAATTAGCAGGATTGCCACGTCTGCCGCGTAACCCCTTTTTGGGTATGTGCAACGCCCGCAGTTGGCTTGAGGGGAGGTCACGGATTGTTCTAATTGGGGGAGGGTGTAAACCCGCGCGATGCTTGCTTTACTGACGCTGATGTGACGAGGTCACATCAGACTCTCTTTGTCTCTTACCTGCTTCGACTGTACGCGTACTCGACTTGCTATCACCCATAGACGGGTTCTCTTTCTGGTTCTTGTCCCTCCGTCACCCAGTGTTGTCGGGCCTCCGCCCGGTTTCCAGCTGGGCGCATCTGCTTGACCCCAAAATACCGCTTACGCTCGTCAGCGACAAGTGGGAGATTGGAAGGCTGCGAATGTTTAATGCGCTGGGCCAGCAGGCTCTGGGTGAGGTAGGTGTCGTGTTTAGCGGCTTGCAGGTGCTAAAATCATCCAGGTTGAACGTGCAAAAGCGGAGGCCATCGCGGGAGATCAAGACTCGGATGACTATTCCGGTTCCGAATTCGGCGATGACAGCTCGGACTTTAACGGCGACGACGACGACACTGGGATAGACGAGTTCAAAGCGGCTCGATTCACATTCACATGCCCCCTTCCGAGACACTCACCCGTACCCGACGTCCCTCGAGCATCAGGCTTCAAACGCGCCAAGGACCATCCGGACGCCCCGACTCCAAACCCAAGTCCGCAGAAGCAGCGCATCTACAAGCGGGACCACAGCGGCGACAATGACCTTCACTCTGTCTCTTCCATTCTTTTCCCATCCCCGACACTCCCCTCAAACGTCCAAAGCGCCATTGTGACGGAGGACGTCTTCACCGCATCGACTTCGAATGGAGCGAGCGCGCTGACTCCTCCGCGCTCACGCAGGGTCACTGTCGAGGAGGTCGAAGACGAGGGTGATGAGCTGAGCCCCAAGAAAGCGTCCTCGACATCTAGCTCGTCCGCCAAATTGCATTCACGCCGAGCAAGTGTCGAAGAAGTCGAGGACGAGGATGACAAGCCGCGACCCACTGCATCAAAGGCATCGACGGCGGGAGGGAAGGGGAAGCTGACCGACTATTGGCAGAAGGAGACAGCTGAGGAGAGGGCTGTGCGGTGTCGTATAGATATTTGGGTGGGCAGAGTGATTTATCTGATGAACTTGATCCTTATGATTAGATTAGACAAGAACAGATCAACATGGCCACACGGGATCAAAGGATTGCATAACAAGCATAGCCGAGGGACAATGTACGCAGCTTTGCACAGTTCGTTGCCATTGGTAATGCATAGCTTTCCGCAGCAGGTTACGCGTAGCCTGTTGTTGACGCGTAGGTTTCCGCAGCAGGCAACACATAGCCTGTTGGTATGCGCAGGTTTCCGCAGCAGGCAACACATAGCCTGTTGGTATGCGTAGGTTTCTGCAGCAGGCAACCCATAGCCTGTTGGTAGGGAACAGCTTTTCATATATATACCCCCCCTGTAAAATTACAAAAATAACTAACTTTCTTGCTTTTTCTCTGATCTTGACTGAAGTTCCCCCCCCAACTCTCTCTCTCTTGTCTCTCTGGCCTTCCAGCTCCTGCAGGACTTGGATCTTTGAAGGCTACCACGTTGAATTATTGAAGTATCGCTCAGCCAACCGGCACCTGAGGTTATTTCATCTACGCTATCTGTCTACGGAAGTATCGCTCAGCCAACCGGCGTCTGAGGTTATTTCACCTACGTTATCTGTCTACGGAAGTATCGCTCAGCCAACCGGCGCCTGAGGTTATTTCACCTACGTTATCTGTCTACAGAAGTATCGCTCAGCCAACCGGCGCCTGAGGTTATTTCACCTACGTGTTCTGTCTACGGAAGTATCGCTCAGCCAACCGGCGTCTGAGGTTATTTCACCTATGTTCTCTGTTCTACAAAAATATCGCTCAGCCAACCGGCGCCTGAGGTTATTTCACCTACGATTCCCTTTAGTATTTGCTCAGCTCTGGAAAGCTTGGAAATACTAACCAAACCACACTCCGTATTTTACAACAACATCCTTCTCCCCACTCCCAAACCCCTCAACCACTCTCTCAAACCTCAAGATCACCTTAAAGTCGGACTTTGGTGGTATTCTTCGAAGAAAGTCAATTCCAAGATACTACCTAGGGTAACAAATTACCCAGACGACAGCGGCTGGAACTAGAGAACCGCGAGTGGGCTGAGCATTCGGAGGCAAACCGTTTACGGCACACACACGACCGACAGCGCAAGGCTGCATGTACGCGCGCTCTTGCGACGGAGAGGCAGCGCGACTATCGACTACGAGAGAGGGAGAAGAAAATCGCGGCCGGATGGATACCTGGACAGAAACGGGTAAGCACATTCATTCAAATCTTGTCTGATCGTGCTCATATCCAGTAGAAGCGTATCTTAGAGCTCGTTGACCACGACGAGACGTCTCCTCTCAAGACACTCCACGAGAACTCCCACCCGAAGCGTCAAATCGGAGAAACACACCGACAAAAGACCAAGAAGGCGTGTGGCCGTCGGCAAAAGGAGGGAAACCAGAAGCGAGATGCGAGAACCACCAACTGGTTCCATCCCCTCCTCTTCAAGCAGATCGAAATGGCGGCTGTCAAGGCAGGGCGTCCGTGGAAGCCCGTCGAGATTGTGCGCGAAGCAAAGAAGATGGACGGGGAGACTTTCGCGAAGCTCACGCCGCAGGTTGTTGGTCGATGGATCGACAAGGATGCGAAGAGGGCGGGAGAATCAAAATGGAAGGATTCAGTTCTGAAGAACGTCGCCAAGGGCAATACGCCCGGAGGACATACGACGCGTGCGGGAATCTTGGTGAGAATAGATCTATCGTGCTCATTGACGTTCCTGACATCTTTCAGCAACCATACCCGGAAATTCGCAAGGCTATCAACGACGACCTTGTCTCCCTACGCCAAGCTGGTGTACCACTTACACTCTTGACCATCCGCGGCATCATGGTCGCCCACATTCAATCCGGCGCCCCACATCTCTTCCACACATCAGTCCGCAGCGACGGCACACAATTCCGCTGCTCCGAGGGCTTCATCTGACGATACCTTCGGAACACGCTCGGATGGAGCTGCCGCCGCGCCGCCAAGGCCGCCCAAAAGCTTCCCACCAACGACGAGAAGATACTCGATGACGCGTTCCTCCGGGAGGCGTACATCATCCGGGACCATGCGATACCAGCCGCGTTGCGGGTGAATACCGACCAGACGCAGGTTGTGTACCAACAGGGTGCGGAGTCGACCTGGAATGAGCGCGGGCAAAAACAGGTCGCGACGACGGGCCAGGAAGAGAAGCGTGCGTTCACATTGGTCCCATCCGTCGCGGCCGATGGTACTCTTCTCCCAACACAGGCCATCTTCGCGGGAAAGACGGCTGCATCGTGCCCGTCGCCGTCGGCTCCTGGCTATGCGGAGCTTCTTGAGCGGGGATGCATCTTCGCCCCGTCCGGAAACTCGTCCTACTGGTCCACCCACGAAACTATGCATCAACTTGTCGTCGACATCATCGCGCCCTACTTCGACTCTGCCAAGGCAGCCCTCAATCTTCCCGCTACGCAAGCATCCATCTGGAAGATTGACTGTTGGTCGGTCCATCGTTCCCAAGACTTCCGTGCCTGGATGGCTCTACACCACCCCACCATCATTGTCGTCTTCGTCCCTGGCGGATGTACCGGCCTCTTCCAGCCTCTCGATGTCGGGATACAACGCCCCCTCAAGCTCAGCATTAAGCGTACCGCACATCATGATCTCGTCGACGAGGCCCTCACTCAAATCAAGCCGGAGCGGAGGCAGTACGCATCAAACTCAACACGACGGTCGGTGTCCTACGCGACCGAGCTGCGGGATGGATTCTTCAAGCGCTAGACGATGTCAATGATGCCACGCTTATCAAGAAGGTATAATTTTGTCTCGGCTTTACTTCGTATACTGACGGTTCCTGTAGTCTTTTGAGATGTGCCGCGCCGGCGACTTTAACCTATCCCACGAAAGCCTAACGTCTCCACGCGCCCTCGAACGTCTGCGAAATCTCCGCACCGATAACCCGACCCTCTACGCAGAATTCACGCAAAACGCGCTACCCAGCGCTGTCATTCCTCCTTCGAGCGTGCAGGAGGACGAACCCTTCACGGAGACGAACGTCTACGACGACTGTGATGTGCCCGTGGACGTTGTGAAGGCTGCTGTTCTCTCGGAGGGCGACAATATTGCTACAAACTTTGTGGTTTCCGCCGACGGTGGCTTGAGACGCTCGGGTGACGTCAAAACATCTGATGTTCTTGCAGAAGATGATATTGAGCCGGCGCCTGCTGTTCTGGGTCGGGGCCGTCGCGAGAAGAAGCCGAACGCGCGTTATTTGACGGAGATGTGGGAGGAACACTAGTTACTAGTCTGCCTGTATTTCCAGTACTCCTACATGCCCTAACCCCCTATAAAAAGTTGCATTCAACAAAGTTGGAGATGCCTCGGTGAAAGTTGATTCCTGGAAAGTTGCACTTGCGCTAGAGGAACATGGAGCGGAGACAGAAGTTGTTTGAGTGAAAGTTGCACATGTGAATGGCAGAGTTGTTCGAAACCAAGTTGAACATGTAAACAAATGTAACATGTAGCATAAAAATACTTGTAAATTCTCAAACATGCCAAAATACTTTTTGCACAGTATATGTCCCATACGCCAAGTTGTAATAAAATCTCAAAGTTGTCCTCACATAACAAAGGAAATCGTAGTTGACCCACGAAAAAGGTGTGTCCGTTCTGGAACATGTCAAAAATACTTTTTTTTACAGGATATCACCCATATGAATGTACATCTTGCTTTCCATTGTCACCTTTGCAACATGCTGCAAGAGCGGTCAAAAGTGCAAAAGTGTAAATGGTACAATGTTTAGTTGAGCTTAGAGGTAGAGTAACAATTCACCCAGTCGTCGGCATGAGGGATGGCTGAGGCATCTAGATAGGTCATACCTTGTTGTAAAATTTGGAGGAGACAAGGCCAGATCACAAGAGTTGGGTGTAGTTCTGGGGGATACCAGATAAGAGGAATGGGGGACCTATGGGGAAAGGAGAGCCACCCAGGTGCACTCCAGTTACCCAGATGCACATTTTTGTGGGTCTCAAAGAGTGTGCCATTAGGGAGGAAAGCCATAGGGGTGACCAAGTTGCTGTACCGCTCCATGTGCTGGTGCTGCTGCCCGGTGGCTGCATCCCAGATACACACAGTCTTGTCCCGAGAGCCAGATACAATGTGTGTGCCATCAGGGGAGAAGGCCACAGAGGTGAGCGGACGGCTGTGCCCCTCGATGCACTTTTGCTGGTGCCCAGTGGCTGCATCCCAGATGCGCACAGTCTTGTCCCAAGAGCCAGAGACAATGTGCGTGCCATGAGGGGAAAAGGCCACAGAGGTGACTGAGTTGCTGTGCCCCACCATGCGCCGCTGCTGCTGCCCAGTGGCTGTATCCCAGATGTGCACAGTCTTGTCATCTGAGCCAGACACAATGCGTGTGCCATCAGGGGAGAAGGCCACAGATGTGACCAAGTCTCTGTGCCCCTCCATGCGCTGCTGCTGCTGCCCAGTGGCTGCATCCCAGATACGCACAGTCTTGTCCCAAGAGCCAGACACAATGCGCATGCCATCAGAGGAGAAGGTGGCAGAGGTGACCGAGTCGCTGTGCCCCTCCATGCGCTGCTGCTGCTGCCCAATGGCTGCATCCCAGATGCGCACAGTCTTGTCATCTGAGCCAGACACAATGTGTGTGCCATCAGGGGAGAAGGCCACAGACGTGACCGAGTTGCTGTGCCCTTCCATGCGCGGCTGCTGCTGCCCAATGGCTGCATCCCAGATGCACACAGTCTTGTCCCAAGAGCCAGACACAATGTGTGTGCCGTCAGGGGAGAAGGCCACAGACGTGACCGAGTCGCTGTGTCCCTCCATGTGCTGGTGCTGCTGCCCAGTGGCTGCATCCCAGATGCGCACAGTCTTGTCATCTGAGCCCGACACAATGTGTGTGCCATCAGGGGAGAAGGCCACAGAGGTGACTGAGTCTCTGTGCCCCTCCATGCGGTGCTGCTGCTGCCCAGTGGCTGCATCCCAGATGCGCACAGTCTTGTCCCAAGAGCCAGACACAATGCGTGTGCCATCAGGGGAGAAGGCCACAGACGTGACCGAGTTGCTGTGCCCCACCATGTGCTGCTGGTGCAGCCCAGTGGCTGCATCCCAGATGTGCACAGTCTTGTCATCTGAGCCCGACACAATGCATATGCCATCAGGGGAGAAGGCTACAGACGTGACCCAGTCTCTGTGCTGCTCCATGCGCTGCTGCTGCTGCCCAGTGGCTGCATCCCAGATGCGCACAGTCTTGTCCCGACAGCCAGACACAATGCGTGTCCCGTCAGGGGAAAAGGCCACAGAGGTGAGCGGACGGCTGTGCCCCTCCATGCACTTTTGCTGCTGCCCAGTGGCTGCATCCCAGATGCGCACAGTCTTGTCCTGAGAGCCAGACACAATGTATGTGCCGTCAGGGGAGAAGGCCACAGACGTGACCGAGTTGCTGTGCCCCACCATGCGCTGCTGCTGCTGCCCAGTGGCTGCATCCCAGATGCGCACAGTCTTGTCATCTGAGCCCGACACAATGTGTGTGCCGTCAGGGGAGAAGGCCACAGAGGTGACCGAGTTCCTGTGCCCCTCCATGCGCGGCTGCTGCTGCCCAATCGCTGCATCCCAGATGCGCACAGTCTTGTCCCAAGAGCCAGACACAATGCGTGTGCCATCAGGGGAGAAGGCCACAGACGTGACCGAGTCGCTGTGTCCCTCCATGCGCTGCTGCTGCTGCCCAGTGGCTGCATCCCAGATGCGCACAGTCTTGTCCCGACAGCCAGACACAATGCGTGTCCCGTCAGGGGAAAAGGCCACAGAGGTGAGCGGACGGCTGTGCCCCTCCATGCACTTTTGCTGCTGCCCAGTGGCTGCATCCCAGATGTGCACAGTCTTGTCATCTGAGCCCGACACAATGCATATGCCATCAGGGGAGAAGGCTACAGACGTGACCCAGTCGCTGTGCCCCTCCATGTACTTTTGCTGCTGCCCAGTGGCTGCATCCCAGATGCGCACAGTCATGTCCCGAGAGCCAGACACAATGCGTGTGCCGTCAGGGGAGAAGGCCACAGAGGTGACCAAGTCTATGTGCCCCTTCATGCACTGCTGCTGCTCAGTGGCTGCATCCCAGATGCGCACAGTCTTGTCCCGAGAGCCAGACACAATGCGTGTCCCGTCTGGGGAGAAGGCCACAGAGGTGACTGAGTTGCTGTGCCCCACCATGCGCTGCTGCTGCAGCCCAGTGGCTGCATCCCAGATGCGCACAGTCTTGTCATCTGAGCCCGACACAATGCGTGTGCCGTCAGGGGAGAAGGCCACAGAGGTGACCGAGTTCCTGTGCCCCTCCATGCACTGCTGCTGCTGCCCAGTGACTGCATCCCAGATGCGCACAGTCTTGTCATCTGAGCCAGACACAATGTGTGTGCCGTTAGGGGAGAAGGCCACAGAGGTGACCGAGTCGCTGTGCCCCTTCATTTGTATCAGTGTGATGCTCCTAGCAACCCCATGACATCTCAGAAAATGCAGACCTCCAAACTGCTCATACCACCGCTTTAGATTTCTTGTTTGCCCCATTTCTGACGCAAGGCAACTGATGTAAAGATGTGGGGTGGATGCAGAACATGGGCTGGATTTGAACACTGCCCATATCCGCTGAACAGCTGCTGTATATTCAATCAACTCTTTGGAGTGTGAAACCTGATGTCCTTTAAGGCAATATCTGTTTAATAACTAGCACACAAACCTGTATTGCCCAACTTCGAGCCTGCTGGATAGCATACTGGCAGTCTGCCTTTGAGAAGCTCATCATCTCCATCCAGAATAGCACCTTCAGCTCATAAAACTTCAACATGGATCCAGCAACCTGTTGTTCAACAGCTTCATCACCATGTCGTATGGAATCAAGATGGGCAGCCCAGTATTCACATGCATATTTCATATCAGGCGGAAGAGCTGCCACTCTATCAGCCAACCCTTCGACTTCATCGTCTTGTAGATATGAGGACTCCAACTTGCAGATGTTGAACTTGAGTGATGTGTCCAAGATGTAAAAGCACTCTTGTACACGGTTTGCAAAATATAAGCCTGGCTGCTCTACATGCTTTGAGCGGTTAATCACAAAGTCATCAAATGACTTGTGATATACATAAATTTTCTGATCCCGCTTAGAGACATATACCACAGCATGAAGACTGTCCACAGCATTTTTCACTGCTTCCTCATCTGGGGCTTCTGAAGCATCAACCACCAGCGGAGCAAGTGCCTTGATTGTCAAAGGTTGTCGTGCTGTGGTGACTGCACATAGAACACGCTTTGGAATGTTGATCTCTGAACCCATATTCTCAAGTGCCTCGGTGATCACAGCAGTATAAAGAGAATCAACAAGTTGATCCTTGCCAATACCCCTTTGCAAGAATTGTTTTAGCCGTTGCACTTGTTGCTGAGTACTGAGTATTGGGGTACTCCCTTTGCGTGGAGATACATAGTGCACAACAGTTGCAGCATATATGAAAACCCCAGCAGAATCCTTTACAATCGTTTCAAGCTCCTTTCCAAGACCCGGCAGTTCTACCTGCAAGAAGCAGCGAATATCGGCCTCGGCATCACTTTTCTCGATATCTTCAAGCCGAAAGTGTGCTTTGACATCCTGGCAATATGTAACAATTTGAGGATGGGGCCGGCTAGTGAGGAGGAATTTGAGCCCATGCAATGGAGTAGCAGCAAGGGCAATGATGAGTTCCTGTATAAACCGATCACCAGCATTATTTTCCAACTCATCGAGGGCATCAATGACAACCACTAGTGGTGGTGGTTGAGATCCAGGCCTCCTTGCCCCGGCCCAAGGTTGCACCAGGAGCTTGTCAATGTCTTCCTGTGTGATAGCATTGAACAGCTCAAGTTCAACCATACAAAGGGTATCAACAAGGGGCTTGTACACAGACATGAGCTGGCGGACAATTGTAGGGACAAGGAACTTTCGGGACCTGGTGTTTTCTTGATTTCGGGAGCAGAAGAAGGATGCCCCTAGTCGACCCCAGCTGCGCAATTTCGCGCAGAGAGTATATGCAATGGTGGATTTGCCAGTGCCAGCCATGCCACTAAGCCAACAAATGCTATCAGATGGATGCAACGATGGATCCAGAGCCCAGTGTTCTAGCTGTGAAAGAAGATTCTCCCGTGTTTTTGCTGTACACCCTTGCCGAGTGAGCTCATCTACTCCATCAAAACGTGCTTCGGGAACCCAACATAACTTGAGTGCCTAAGAGACAAAGTTAAGTGAAAGTACTTGAAAATTAAAAACAGAATCCAGACCAATGTGTTCTCCAATGTGAGGTATGTGTTTGCTGCAGTGGATAGGGCCACCTCATGCTGGAAGTAATCATTGAGCGCCAAAGTTGGAAACAGTTATGTTCTTCCACATACCTTATGCATCTGCATAGCTGCCGTCAATTGACGAGCAAATGCTTGAATTTTGTTTGTGAGCATAAGCTGTATCTCAGTGTTGGCTCCCTGGAAGTTGGCATGCATTTTGTGAATCTCAAGAGCTCCTTCTACGACCAGTCTGTAAAACTTGAGGTTGCATTATGATTATGAACCTTGAGACCTACTTCATCAGCTTCTCAGCGCTGTTGGTGACCTGGATGCTGTAGTATTCTCTTTCTAGGAACACAGTATTGGCTTGCACAAGAGAGGATGTCAGGTTATCCATCAGAGCATGCAGACCCTTCTCAGTGTCCATATACATCTGTGAAAGAGTCAATATCAAGCATAGATGTGCTATATGTCATACCTCAGCCATATCAGATATCCGATGGAGCAGCTCAAAGATCGAGCTGAATGGAGTCGGGACTGCAGACTGGGCCTCTGCTGCCAATTTATGTAGGCCATGCCAGATAAGCTTGGCCTTGATGCATATCTTCTCTTTCCTTGCATGAAGATCATCACTAACAGAGAACTGAGTAATAAAAGCTCCGGGATTGCTCTTGAATTGCACAAAATAAGGGCTGAGTGCATAATCCAGGTTGCCCACGAAAGAAAGAGCATCAAGGAAGGATGAGATGAGAACTATGTTCTTGGATTGTCGATCCAGCTCCAGAAAGAGTCTTCTTGTTTTGAACAGCGGATTGTCCTCAAAGGTCACATCGTTCTTGAGATCTCCGCTCAGCGCATCTAAGTCATCAAGTCGCTGAATGATGTCGGTGACGATCAGCGCAAAGCTGGCCTCGATCTGGGATCGAGTGAATTTGGTTGTGTCGAAGGTTGCTCCGAACCAGGAGTAGCTGGGGAACATAACACAAATGAGCCTGGATCGTGTAATCAATTTTGCAGGCACACGCACCGCTGCGGACTCATCTCCGCTGAGGCTTCATCTCTGTCTGCCAGGTTATCATGTCTTCCTCTGGTTCTAGACATTCTCGGTTTCGGTGAGCCTTTGGTGAGCCTGGTCGAGTCGTGGCAGATGAGGGACGGAGGAGAGTTCGGTCGCAGCGTGTGATCCTCGAGGTCAGCCTGACAGCTGACAGACAGCTTGACAGTATCGATGCAGCTGCGATGTTATCGCCGATGAATCACCCCGAGCTGCTTTGAATTTGCAGCCCTTCCTGTAGCAGCGGCGCTCATGCAGCGGGATCTGTCCTCGCACCAAAGGATGTGGTTTCCCTTGCAAAGGCTGTTCAAGTTACAGTTTGGACAAAGTTCAAAGAGGATGAACCGTGAAAAGAGGTGTGTGATCCACTGGCTACTTAAGTCGAGGGCCAGCAGGGTTGCCGACGGTTCCCTGGCTGGACGGGTCATCGCAAGCAGTCCGACTCCGACAAACAGAGAACACCATCGCGTAGGCGGCGTAGCACACCTTTCATTGGCGTATAACTCCGCCTTACTTCCTACGCTTCACCAAACCCCGGGCCTGTGGTGAGTACTCATATCTGCCATGCAAAGCAATGGCCTCACCCCCAAGTGGGCTAGCCGGTATTGCTTCATGAAGGATGAAGGCTTCATCGCAGTAAGCACTCGAAGACGAAGGAAAACCGTGATTCAATAGTTCGGAGAGTCCGAGTCGTTTAATGGCATGAAAACAAACTCGAAAGCACCGACAGATCCTAGATTTTCATAACTTACGAACGGTACATAAGTTGACTACGCATCGTTTACGGCGGGCAAAGATCAAGACCGTAATTGCTGTTTCTGGATCGCTTGCCAGTGAATCGCCCCAGGCTCTGGGAGGTGGCTGGAGTTTACATGCAAGAGTGTAAGAGACGAGCGGAAAGCCTCAACGGAGTACCAACGATCTTGTTTTGCATTTGCGATTGAGCTACAACTCTGCACGAAAGATGATAAAAAGCCAAGTGAAGCGTGTCAAATACTCCAGCTCCAGCTAATACGTATACGCAATAAGTACTACTGTCTTTCGTACATACAGCGATCAATAGTGAGACAAATTCTAAACGTGGTACTAGGGGGTTTGAAAGCGTAAAGGTGTAAAGATGTAAAGGTGATATCCGAAATGTTTACTATGTACATGACGAAAGAACTAACTAATGGAAAGCGACGGATGAGTAGCGGGAAGGATGGGGGGAATGAATGCAGAGGGATGAGGACGGTGCGTAGGTGAGTGGGTGAGTGGGTATAGGATAGGGTAAGGGATCGTGTGTTTGCTACAGATTTGACTTTGTTTTTGCGTTGCGTTTGCAGGGTGCCTACACCGCCATGGCAGTATACCCCGTCGCATCGACATCGACCGACGAGACCCTCTTCGCGGCAAGGAAGGACGTGACGGACTCGTCCGCACGACGCATGCAGTCGATAGGGATCAACCCGACGACCTTTGCGCCCTCCATGCCCTTGCCCTTGCCACTGACGTCGATGCGCTCGACCATCGCCCAGCCGTCGTCGTACACGGCGAGCACCTTGACCTGGTCGCCGGACTGCACGCTGAGCTCGTCCTGCAGCGTCTGCGAGAAGGCGCGGAAGATGGTCTCGACGGCGGCGAAGGGCGGAGAGGAAGGTGCGGGCGCTGCGGCGAAGGCGTCTGCGAAGGGGTTTTCCATGGCCACAGGGGGGGTTTCGGTGATTGGCGGGATCGGGATCATGGGGCTGGGTGTGAGCGGGATCATGGGCGACACGAGCTGGCTCTCGCGGGGCGGCGGGGCGGGGAAGGCGAAGGATTCGGAGGGGGAGAACGGACGGACGGACATGTGTGTGGACGCGAGCTCGGGGGTTTTTGGCGCCGTCTCTGTCGTATGTGATATGCTGGCTGAGGTTGCTGCCGGTCAAAGTGCGGCGGTTGGCGTCTGAGAAGACCTTGGAGTTTTCGATGGAGACGAGCAGGGATACGGGGGCCACGACGGGGGCCAGGGGTGCGAAGGGCGAGACTGGGGAGATGGGTGAGATGAGCTGGGTGTTGCCGGACATGCTGGGGTCGCCTTTGGGGAGCGTTGCGGGCCGCCGCGGATCTCGACCATGAGAGGCAGCGAGGGCACGTCGTTGTCGTCAAAGGTGATGGAGAACTCGCCTAGAATACGGTTAGAGAGATAGACAGGGAGAAACAGAAGACGAAGACGCACTGTGGTCAAAGGTCGTACCAAACGACGAACGAATGCTCTTGGCCGCAGAGCTATCGCCCGCAGTCGCATCGTCGCTCCCGCCCCACCGATCCGAATTCGACCGCCCCTGACCTGCAGTCCACCAAGTCCTCCGCTCAGCGCGTTTGTTCTTCGCACGTCTGCGGAGCCCAAAGAGCAGGAGACCAAGCAAGATTAGAGAGCAGGAGACCAAGCAAGATTAGCGCCACGATGACACCTACGGCCACCAACGCGACAGTGGGTACACCGTGCTTCTTCTGGCTGCCGCTCGTCTCACCGTCACCGTCGCCAGTGACGTTGGCTGGGCCGCCGGCTGTACTCGTTGGGATTCCGTCCGAGTAGGTTATCGAACCGATGACGGCGACGGTCTTGCTGCCCACGACGAGGAACGAGGTTGGGCCGGTTGGCTTGGCGTTGGCCGTGGTGGGGTCGGTACCGACTGCGAAGACGCCACCAGTACCGGTTTTGGTGGTTTGGGGTTGTCGTTGTCGTCGCCAGAGTCCCCTCCTCCGGCTGCGGTGGATGAGGACGATGCAGACGAGCCGTTGTTGCGAGAACTCCCGGAATCGTTCCCACTCCCACTCCCATTCACAGAGCCAGAGCCAGAGCCATCTCCGCCCGATCCAGACCCTCCACCGCCTGTACTCGTCGGTCCAGGCATTTTTCTTCTTCAACAGACGGCCGAGACTGAGGGAAAACGCGTACGGGCTGGGTCGGGGCGTAGATCGATGGGAGAGTCTAGCAAGAACGAAGGTGAGAACGGTGCATAAAGAGCGAGCGGGGGGGTTGGCAGGAAGAAAAAAACGCACCCTGCCGTCCTCGAGCTCATCTATAACGTGTCCATCCAGTATGACTGTGAACGCCGGCCAATGGTGCGGCAGCGCCATGGAGCGCTGGATATCTCGCGCGCTGACCGGAAGGTCGGAAAGCGGAAGACTAGTACGGTACGCTGCGGGAGTCGCTGTCAGCCGGCCGGACTACCGGGATAGAAAGGGTCACGGAACGCACCGAGACCGTCGTCCAGCTCGATTCCAATGCGCGTCTTCTGACTCTTCTCATCATGTACATATTTGGACGCAGTGGCACCGTCTAGGGGTCGAGAAATGCGATTGCGAGCGGGTTTGCGCGAGGATACGATGTATGCGAGGACATCGGAGTCATCTTGAATCTGTGGAGGCAATGAACAAGCCGGACGTGGCAGCCGGAGAAACGGAGCATACCCCGAGTATCGAGAAGGGCTGCAGGACGCCATCGTGATAGTGGTCGGAAGAGAAAGACTCTTTGGCGTGTGACACGTCTTTTGGCTTCTGACCACGCAAAACGCGTCAATCTCCACCACTGTGTCTCAAGCTTAGCTCCGAATTACTAGCGGACAATCCCTCTTTCAAATACGGTGCTTTCGCTCACCATCAACGCCTTGCCCTGCAAACAAAACCTGAAGATCGTCAACTATTCTAAGGAGTGGCGCTGCGTAACTCATGGCTGACAATCGAGGCCTCGCTCGAGGAGGTAGCCGGTCGAGGACAGTGCCAAAAGAAATACGAAGATTCGCAACGCGTCAGTACAATCCTATTCGAAACAAGAACTATCGACAAATCCCGTCGTTACAATCCCTCCTCACTTCTGAGAATCCCAGGCAAGCAACATCGCCTCGAGCTGCTCATGGCGGCCCAGTGCATCCTCAAACGTCGGATACCCTTCTTCTCCATCCGCAAACGCCTCATACAACGCCGCAATACTGCGACCAACCAACGGCAACTCCTCCTGCCAGTCCTCCCAGCGCCACTCGATCCGCTCCACCTTTCCCGTCGCAAAATTCCGAACTTCGAGCTTGACGTCGTCCGTATGCGAAGACGCACCCAGCCCAGTACCGGCGGGGCTCGTCAAGCGAATTTCGCCCGTTTCGCCGGTGACACTCCAGACCAGCGGCGGCTCGTCGTCAAAGGCAGGCTGTCCACGACGGAAACGCACCAGCAGCGGGGCATCTGGCTGCGTGGTCGGTGATTCCGGGAGGGTGCCACCAGCAATGACAAGGTCCGGGACGTTGGATGTGACGGTCCGCACGATGGTGTTTGACTGGGGGTCGCGCAGCTTGTTCTCGGGGAACTGGAGGTGCAGACGGGATTGGATGGCGGTTACATCGCCGTGAACGAATTGGATTTGGTCCCAAACTGTAAGTAATCAGTTTCAATGCCTTGCGAGAAATTGCGGGTGCTTACGATGCCCAAGCCCAATCGTAAAGACGTTCCCGCCAACCTCGCGCTTCGTAAAATACTCCAGCCCTGGCGGCAGCACCTCCCGGTCATTCAACCCGCCCGCAGCACGGATCTCGACACTCACAACCCGCCCAATACGACCGTCTTCAAGCACCGCCTTCAATTTCTTCACCACCGGCGCCACGCGGCCCTGTACCCCCACCATCGTACGGACCTGCATTTTCCGCGCCAGCCCAGCCAGCTCCCGAACAGCTTCGATGTTATGCGCAAGCGGCCATTCGCAGAAGACCATCTTCCCTGCCGCAAGCGCAGGCCGCACCGTAGGAGCGTGTACGTCAACCCGCGTGCAACACACAACGAGCTCGACATCGGCATCTGCAGCAAGCTCTTCCGGCGATCCATAGGCCCGCGTCTCAGGTGGGAGATGGAACGCCTCCACAGCGGCCCTAGCAGCGGCTGTGGACGAGTTGCACAGCGCGATGATTTTGAAGCGCGCGAGACCGCGGGGTGAGAGCAGGTAGGGAAGGTGGGCGGCGGAAGCCCAACTGGTGGTCGCTGAGGCGGAGAGCCCGATTATGGCGATATGGATGGGAGCCATGGATTCGCGCTTGCCAACTTGCCGCGATTTAAGCCCGGTGAGAGTCGAATTTATAAGCAAGAAGCTGGAGCTGACTGAGCTGGGAAAAAAGGCGAGTAGTCCGATCAGATCGGGCCGAGAGACTCAAGAGCTTTCACTGCCGCAGGCAGCGTCACACACCTCATTGCTACCACGCACCTTGTATCCCACCCAATATGACTGCGCCTACTTCATCGAACGACAGCACTCCAGAAGGTGCAGACGAAGGTGAGCCTTGGAATTGCTATGGCGTCCGAGTTCCGTTGACAACTTCTTCAAGTTCCGGCGAGCACAGTGCCAGGGGCCGGGAAAGGCTGCTGCCTGTCCGGGACCGAGTCTGCGGTGGAACGAGGAAGCACCTGTGAGGGCTGCTGTGGCGTAGTAGACGACCACAAGGACAATATGGATTGCGCCAGTGAGTACAGGCTGCGTATATCGGACCGTCGGTCGACTGAGAAACGAGCAGCGTGCGAGGACGACTGTTGTGAGAACGACGAGAACGCCTCGGCGGATGGTGAGTTCTATTCAGACCGCGTATTTCCAACTGAAATTAAACCCCCGAATGCGGGTGCAGTTTGTCAGAAGGGCTGCTGCGCCTCTGCGGAAATCCGCTCCCAGGACTGTGAGTTGTGTATACCACGGCGGCTCACCAATGAAACGCTCACGGGGTACAGCGTGCGAGGACGATTGCTGTGCAGAGGACAAGAATGAGGATGTGGATCGTAAGCTAGATCGCGTTCG
The DNA here is from genome assembly GCA_029282125.1 of Mycena amicta. Lineage (NCBI taxonomy): Eukaryota > Fungi > Basidiomycota > Agaricomycetes > Agaricales > Mycenaceae > Mycena > Mycena amicta. Next base: position 118,172 of record JARIHP010000004.1, on the reverse strand, counting down.
ATGGAATACTAACCGCTCACTCCACTTGCTGCAGCTTGCGATGGGTGCTGCTCGTCATCGTTGAAAATGGGAGAGGGCATAAATGACGATGCGGGAGAGGAAGACGGCGACGGCGACGACGATGGTGAGCCATCCGCGTCTAATATCCATGCATGCTGATCATGATGTTCTAGATTCTCTCTGCCCCTGCTGCATCGAGATCCTCGTCCAGCATCCGGACCTCATTGGGCGAACACGCATTGGTATATCCCTTTGCCCTTTCTTCAGCATAGTTTATTTAATTCTCTCAGAAGCCCAATCGGCAGACCCGACACTTTTCCCCCAGAATTCCGGGCACCGTCTGTCAACAGTAATTCGCAAGTGCTGTCGCCTTTTTGAGGCGTCCTGTGCTCAGAAACCGTGCTGCTTCTCGCCTCCGCTCGTCCGAAAAAAAGGACGTGCTGTTTCTGTTTCTGTTTCTGTCGCTGTTCCGCCCTCTCAATGCAAGCAGCCCGAGCCGATTCCTGCCGAGTACGCGTCGGACAACCTGACTCATTCATCCCCCGACGAGTCTACCGGGGAACCGCTCACGCTCGAAATCACGGGCATGGACTGTGCCGACTGCTGCATCAAAGTCAGCCGTGCGCTCTCCAGGCTGCCCTCCATCAAGCGTGTGGACCTTGCCTACATCGAGGCCACTGCCTCTTTCCTCTACGACCCTGAAATCATCACGCCAGAGGCCATCGCTCGTTATGTTGCCCGAGCCACAGGCTTCACAATCAAACCCATCGGCAAGGAGGATATCTTACCGTCCACTCATATTACCCTTGCAGTCACCTTCAGCCACCCCCCTCCCGCCGAAATCCTTGCGCCACTCAGCCCGCGTCATCGGAATGAGCTGCGTCGCTTCACGGAAATATCGTTCCCGATTCGCGGCGATGGGGCGCGCCAACCTCGCCAGGTCCTTGCGGAGCTCGCCGAATACAGCCCCGTGCTCGTCTCCCCCGATGCGCTAGGTAAAATGGATGATCGCGTCTCCAAGGACCTGCGTCGGATCGCTCTGCGCACCCTGGGCATCATTCTGCTCGCCATTCCAGTGCTCATTCTTGCGTGGGCACCGGTCCCGGGGAGTTCGCTGGCGCACGGGCTCTCATCAGTCATCCTCACAACACTCATTCAGCTCATCGCCTTCCCAATTCTCGCCTCCTCGGTCCGCTTCATCATTTTCATGCACGCGGTGGACATGTCCGTTCTGGTTAGTGTCAGCAGCCTTTCGGCCTGGATATTCTCCCTCGTGTCGTTCGCCTTCGAGGTCGCCGGGAAGCCGTTCGCCGACCCCTTTTTCGAGACGTTCGCGCTCCTTCTCGCCTTAGTGCACATCGGTCGCCTGGTCCAGGCAGCCACGCGCTACGCTACGAGATCGGCCATACGGGAGTTACAACAGCTTCAGCCCACCGAAATTATCTTGGTGGAACAAGTCGGCACATCCACGGTCGAGAGAGTGCTGGATGCTCGGTGAGTTAAAGTCTCACCTCTTTTGCTATTAGCTGACCGCCCCGGCAGGCTACTCTACTACGGCGACATTGTGCGTCTGGGGCCTGCGAGCAGGATCCCGACAGACGGGATGGTCGTCGCTGGTTCCAGTGCAGTTGACGAATCATTTGTCACGGGTGAGAGTATCCCCGGCGCCAAACAGGTCGGGAGCTCGGTCACCGCTGGGACGCTCAACCTCGACGGAGCACTGGACATCCAAGTCACGCAGCTGATACACGAGAACTACCTTGTCCGCATCGCGCGCTTGGTGCACCAGGCGCAAGCGACGCGCTCACGATTCCAGAACCTCGCTGACAAGTTCTCCGCCGTTGTCCTTCCCGTCAGCGTTGCGTGCTCTGCCATCGCCTTTGTGGTGTGGTTTTTGGTCAATAAATACGGAAGGCATATGGCGTCTACCCCTTCAGCCGTCAGCGGCCTCACGTTTGCATTGGCCATTCTTATTGTGAGTTGTCCTTGTGCAATCGGTGTCGCGGTGCGTGATATTTTGAGGGCTCTTTGATCACCGTACTCACACCAACATGCATATCTAGGTGCCGCTTGTCTTTGCAGCTGCCCTACGAGCCGGCCGCCGCGAAGGGGTGCTCTTCCGTTCTTCCGAAGCGCTCCAAAAAGCGCATAATGTGGATGTTGTCGTGTTCGACAAGACGGGCACACTTTCACGTGGACTGTTCTCCCTCGAGCGGAAAGAACTTCTTGCGCCTGGTGTGGACAAAATCATACACCCCCTTATCCTAACCAACCAGCACCCCATCTCTAAAGCGGTCCTTGCACACATTGCGGCAGACCTGAACCGACCACCGGATAGCTCGAGCAGTGGTGTCCAGTCCCCCAGGATTCAGTCCTTGCCGGGGATGGGTATGAAATCCACCTTGGCAGGATACCCACTCCTCGGGGGCAACCCAAAGTTCACCGGTGCTGCTGAGCATCCCTTTGTTCAGGACCTGACTGCCCTCGGGCTTACCCTCTTCACCGTCACCCTTGCTGGTGAGCTTGTGGCTGTCTTTGGGCTCGCGGACATGCCACGCGCCGATGCACCTGCGCTTCTCAAGGCCCTTGCCATCCGCAGTAAGCATGTTTTCGTGCTCTCCGGCGACAACGCCGGCGCTGTGGCGCGCTTTGCGGCCATGCTGCCGATTGAGCCCAGTGATGTCCGGGCTGCGTGCACCCCCGCAGACAAGGCAGAGTTTGTCAAGGCCCTGCAGGCACGCGGGCAGCGTGTATGCTTTGTGGGGGACGGCACAAACGATGCACCGGCGCTGGCACAAGCAGATGTCGCGCTATGTATTACAAGCGGTGCAGACGTTGCCGTTGCAGCCGCAGGTGCGCTGGTTGCAGGTGAGACCATGAAGCGCGGGGTATTGGCAGCACTGGATATTGCGAAGCAAGCACAGCAGCATATGGTGGTTGCGTTGGGCTGGTGTGTTTTGTATAATATGGCTGCACTGTTGTTGGCCGGTGGAGTGTTTGTGCGGGTGCGCATTGAGCCTCAGTGGGCAGGGCTGGGGGAGCTAGTGAGTCTAGTTCCAGTAGTTGTTGTGGGTCTTGCTCTGGATCTCCGTGGGAGATGGTGGTGTCGCTAAGTAGCTCTCCTACTCATCTGTATATTATGAGGTCACTGGCATCTTCAGTTGTATCTACAGTGAATTCAGTAACCACGGGCAATTGTGTTTGATATTACCAAACAAGTTACGACTCATATAGGTTCTTGGTGCACTCTGTTCAAGGACAGTAACTAGTGTGCTGAACCAAACAGCCTGAGAACCAAACCTCAACATCCCTACACCCTTGTCTGTCAAATGAGTTTTCATTTTATCCTAGTTTTATTTTATTTTACTTTCCTATGGAAGCAAGGTTTGTATATACTCAGAAAAGCTTTATCACCATTGATTTCATCTACAAATATCAAGGGTAATATGTGGTGGAAAAAAGGCGGAGAAGGAATAACTGGGCATTTATGATTTAGTTTTAGTCTGCTCCTCAAGCTGCTTTGCCTCTGTGTTCTGTCCAAGGTCTCTGTAGGTTTGGGCAAGATTATGTACTGCAAGAACTGTATGCGGATGATCTACACCAAGTTGTTTGATTCGCTCTGCCAGCACCTGCTCCTCAAGCTTCTGTGCCTCAGGGTACTGTCCCAGATTACTGTAGATTCGAGCAAGATTGGCCATTGCAAGCATGGTATCAGGATGTGCCGTGCCCAGCAGCCTGGTTCGTTGTTCCAATACACGCTGCCCAAGCTTCTGTGCATCTGGATACTGTCCCAAGATACGGTAGGTTTCAGCTAGGTTTCCCATTGCATGAATGGTATCAGGATGCTCTGCGCCAAGCAGGATAGTCCGTTGTTTCAACACCTGTTGTCCCAGTTTCTCTGCATCTTTGTACCGTCCCAATGCACGGTAGGTCTCAGTCAAGTTGGCCATTGCTCGAATGGTGTCAGGATGGTCTACACCAAGCAGCCTGTTCCGTTGTTCAAGGACTTGCTCCTTCAGCTTCTGTGCCTCTGTATACTGCCCAAGACTCTGGTAGCTGGCCGCAAGGTTGGCTGCTGCTTGAATGATGTCCGGATGCTCTGCACCAAGCAGCCTGGCTCCTTGCTCAAGGACCTGCTGCTGCAACCTCCGGGCATCTATATACTGTCCCAAGTCCCAATATGTAGCAGCAAGATTGGCCATCGCTCGAATAGTATCAGGATGCTCTGCACCGAGCAGTGTGGTTCGTTCCTGGAACACCTGCTTTTCGAACTTCTGTGCATTTGTGTACTGTCCCAAGCTGCAATAGGTCTCAGCAAGGTTGCTCATTGCCAAAATGGTGTCCAGATGCTTTGCACCAAGCAGCCTCGTACGTTGCTCCAGCACCTGCTCCCCCAACTTCTGTGCATCTGTGTACTGTCCCAATGTGCGGTAAGTATCAGCCAGATTGGCCATTGCAGAAATGGTGTCCAGATGCTCTGTGCCAAGTCGCCTGGTTCGTTGCTTCAGGACCTGCTGCTCCAGCCTCTGGGCATCCGGATACTGCCCCAACTCCAAGTAGGTAACAGCAAGATTTGCCATAGCTTGACTGGTGGCAGGATGCTCTGCACCGAACAGTCTGATTTGTTTCGCCAGAACCTGCTCCTCTAGCCTCTGCGCATGTGCGTAACGTCCCAATGTGCGGTAGGTGACAGCAAGGTCAGCCATTGCCTCAATGGTGTAAGCATGCTCAGCACCAAGGACAATGCTACTCTTGGTTAGCACATTACTTCGCAGGGCTTCCGCTGCTGTGTAGATGCCTCCAGCTTGAAAAACACTTCCAAAGTGGGCTTCAAATCCTGTGTCTGTAAAATTTCCGCCCTGCAATAGCTGCACGAGATGCAGAAGCAATTGTATTTGTTGTATTGAGTCTACACTGCAAGCGGCAGACATTCCCATAAGAACAACCATTAGCTTCTTCTGGCCAGCAGTGTTCACCATGGTTGTTTGGGCCCACTGGTGTACAAGCGGATGGATAGAATAAGCATTCTTCTGCCATGTCATGAGAGAGTAACCACAGAGTTCCTTGATCAAGTTTCGGAATTTGACAGTATTCCACTCCATTTCTATATTCTGGAACTCGGAGAGAAATTCTAGACTGGGACGCAGTGCCTCCAGAGAGGGATTGAGTGGTCCATCCCAGATCTTATATGTTGATGCCCTTTTGAAAATTCCCTCTGTGATCCCCTCAAAGTGGATGAAGGAGCATAGTTGTAGAAATTGTGCAGCCCTGGAGCTAAGCTTCTCGAAGCTTATCTGCCATGTTGTATACACGGCCACCTTGTAGTCCTCTGGAGATTCATCTAGTTCCTGACACAGAAGGTCTGTTTTGTGCTTCTGGTAAAGGTGTATGTACTCTGAGATATCCTGCTGTAAAGGAGGATCGTTGGCAATAAATGCTCCAGCTTGGACGATTGCAAGTGGAAAGCAATACAGCATCTGAATAACCATTAAGTATTATATAATTGAGGCAACAAATAGAGATACCTTAGCGATTATGACTGCCTGTGTCTTATTACAGTGATCTTCATGCTCAAGTCCTGCTCTGGTGAGGAGCAGAATGGCTGCATCATTGAGCAGTAAGTTTGAGATCTCAATAATTTTTTTCTGCCGTCCAGTATACACTGAGAGCCCAGGATTCCGAGATGTGATCAGAATATTTTCATGACTGCATTTCGGAAGATGGTCTCCCAGGTGGAGATCATGGTTATCAGTATTATCAAAGAGAAGCAGCCATTCATCTTGATTTGCCTTCAGCCAGGTTCGCGCAGTGTCAGCAGTATTTCCCAGCTTCTTGTCAACAGCTATCTGCTTGTAGCCTGCTTCAATAGTTTCTTTGCTGCTTGCATCAATCTTGAACTGGTCGGTGAACCTGTAAACAGTATCAGTATGTGTTCAGTATTGAGCAAGATAATGAAACCTAGATCCGGAATCTGCAATGAATTTCAATGCAATCTGAGTCTTTCCAGCTCCACCAAGACCATGAAGCAGCACCACTTTCTGGTCCTTCTTCTCAGTGGGCTGAAACCAACTATTGAGCTGAGATAGGACATCATGACGACCTTGGAAGAATGGAGACGGAGGAGGGCAGTTCCTGAGGAACGGAGCCTCAGCTATACATGTCTGTTAGAGAATGGATGTTGCAACAGGTTTTCGATAATCACATTGGATGAATCTTTGCTCCCCATCGCCACCCTCTTGTTGAAAAAGCATAGAACCGTGAGGCGATACTTCAAGATCAGGCAGAGAGTTAACCAGCAGTTGCCGATGGAGCATGTGGTCAATGTCACCCCACCGCAAAGCAGACTGCTGAAAGGTATGAAGTAGCCCAGCATTGCCGACCTGCATGTCAAGATGACTGAACAATATCTGAACCTTCTCCAGGGAATTGGCAGTGTGATTCAAACGCCCGCGCACGGTGTGGGTGAGCTTGTCAGAGATGGCTTGGATCACATCGGTAATGCTTCCGGCCAATGCATCTGCGACCTGGGCTCGGGAGAAGGACTGGTTGTTGAATGTGTCTGCAAACCACCTGAGCCATCGATGAGTTTAGTGAGAGTGCTTTCCTCGAGCCACGCACCTCATTATCGCGAGACTCCGACAGCGATGGGCCCGGGAAGCCCTAGGACCGGGGGGCACTGGCACAATTGCGCAGGTCAGAGACGAAAGCAGAGGTGTGGAGGCAACGAGGCAAATGCGTGGCGCGACGTGGCATTCCGACACAGTATCTAGATGCTAGCTGAACCTACGTGAGCTTGCGAACGGCTAGAATAAGCGTAAGATAAGGAAAGAGACAAAACGAGATTCTGACCTAGTCTGTCGAACTTGTCGTGGTAGCACGCGTGCCAAGTGATGACAATTGACGTATGGTCCGTGCGCGACGACACCTGCTCGTCGCGCTCATCTCCCCTCGTTTGAACTCGGGGTATTCCTTTCTTTTGAGCACTCAAGACCTTACACGAGCTTTAATAAATGTCTATCTTACCCAACGCGGGGATCCCCGCCCCAATCCCCGACACCTTCGACTTTGAGGCACGGATTACGCTCCCGACATCCCTGGACCCTACGGCAAGAACTCTCAAGATCCGGAACGCTCACAACCTCCGCACCGAGGCTCTGAACGAGGTCAGCATCGACATAACTCTGCGATGCCGCGACGGGGACAGGGCCGCGGACGTGGGTGCTCCCTTGCAGGCCCTCTACGCATACACGGCAGACGAGATCGAGGACATGGTGCTGGGGGAGGCTTACTGTACTGCGGTCGGTCCTCTTCCGGTCTTCATGCGTCTGCAGGTCGACCGCGTTCGCCGTCGGCGGGTTGTGCGTCAAGAACTCGATAACGACAAGGCGGACAAACCGAAAACGCGCCCGCTTCTTGGATCCATGGTCCTCGTCAACCCAACTGCGCGCATACCCGGGCAGCAGGCATCCGTGACGATTCCCGACACGATGCTCTACTCGATTCAAAACAAGCTTTACGTGCCGCTCAACTGGCTCTCGAACGAACGGCTCGAAAAGATTCAGCACTGCTTGCACGAACTTCCCACCAAACTCATTCGACCTGAACCCTCAAAGGAGTTCCCCAACCCCGACAAGGTCCTCACCTTCGACATGGCCAAGATGATGCTGATCTGGGGTTCGGACGAGGACCACACCTGCCTCACACCGCTGAAATGGCAGGAGTGCGCTCGGAACCTCGAGCACGCCCTGGTATTGCTCTGTGGGGTCATCAGCAGTGACCCGCTCGCTGCCGCTACGTTCGCCGGCGAGTTCAAGAAGCATCGCCTTTTCTTCGTCAATTACGCAAAGTTCGAAGAGAACTTTCGCATCTGGTACACCTTTGAGCGGGAGGCGCGCCACGAGATCCTCAAGGGTGTTCTGTTCAATGGGGACTATTATGCCCGCCAGGTTGACGGCCGCATTCACGCAAAGGCGGCTTTGGAGCTTTACTCATCATAGCGAGTGCGCTACTCACCCTCGGCAGCAAGATGATTCGTTACGGTTCGTCTGTTCCCCTTCCTCCGTGTGCGTGTACTGCCCAGGATGCTCGGGCATCGTCTCTGTCCAGCGCTCGGGCGCTGGCAAGACCATATTCATATGCCGATTGGCTTCACTATGCCAGCGCTCGGGCGCTGGTTCAGATGCTCGGGCATCGTCTCCGTCCAGCGCTCGGGCGCTGGCGAGACTACATTTATTTGGCCTGGCTATGCCAGCGCTCGGGCGCTGGTTTGGGCGTGTGCGGCGATTGCCCCCCCATTATCAGTCCCCTAGTCAGTACTCGGGTGCTGGCTATAGCAGAAATGGACTCGGGCGTTCACGCGTTCACGGCGACTGCCCCTTGGTATTTCATTGGCTGATATAATATCTCGCAGGTCCCATTGGTGCCGACTAGTCGTGTCGTTTCTCTAGAGATGTCACCGGGTGTTGGACAATTGACTCTGCCAAGCTCCCATTGGGGTTTTGGGCCTCCCTACGCATGACCCTTCAGCGAGCGATTGCTCTGGGAGCTTTGCTCCGTGTGGTATGCTTGGTTCATTCTTGGGATTCCCTCAGACGGAGTCCGACCAGCGTATACGTGGTGTACTGAATTTGACTGCCCAGAACTGGCAGCGCTAATCAAACGCGCTTGTCCGGTTGCTGCTACGCGTCAATTCATTGACAAACCACCAGTACTACAGGACTACTGCGCACGCATTGAATATGCGAGTCCTTACCTTATTGCTGGCTGAACCTACGTGAGCTTGCGAACGGCTAGAATAAGCGTAAGATAAGGAAAGAGACAAAACGAGATTCTGACCTAGTCTGTCGAACTTGTCGTGGTAGCACGCGTGCCAAGTGATGACAATTGACGTATGGTCCGTGCGCGACGACACCTTCTGCTCGTCGCGCTCATCTCCCCTCGTTTGAACTCGGGGTATTCCTTTCTTTTGAGCCCCACCCACCATCCCTTTATTGCTATGTGCATCCAACGCCTCGTATGCTTGGTTCATTCTTGGGATTCCCTCAGACGGAGTCCGACCAGCGTATACGTGGTGTACTGAATTTGACTGCCCAGAACTGGCAGCGCTAATCAAACGCGCTTGTCCGGTTGCTGCTACGCGTCAATTCATTGACAAACCACCAGTACTACAGGACTACTGCGCACGCATTGAATATGCGAGTCCTTACCTTATCAGCTGTATGCCGACGGGAAAGCAGCCGAAGGTCTGCCAGAGTATTATTAGCCTCTGAATCTACGAATACTCGCGACTGGATTCTCCGCGGAAGGCGCCGGTGCCGCCGACTGTACCGAGCCGTCCGAGACTGGACCCAAATGCACGACGAGAGGGTCAAGGGGAGCTCGTCTCCATTGATTGGAAGAGCTTTAGTGGCAGGCATGACGATGGAGACGGAGTAGACGCACGACCGTGGACAGTGCGCTCAGGCTCGCAGTAACCTAACGAACTGCATAGGTCGGTGACGAGCAGAAGAGAGGTGTGATGATGCCGACCTTCCTTGGCTTCCACCTCCACAACGAATTGCCATTGACGCCAAAACACCCTCGGAAATGCTTGTCTGTCGCGCGGTTGTCGCCTCTTGTAGTCCCGCTAGGTCCAGCCGACCGACTTGAAGCATCGGCGCCTCTCGTACGCCCACTTTCCGCATCTGCTACATTTCCTCATCCCTTCCCTGCTCATACAGGGCGTTTTCATCTGAGTCGAGACGCCATACTCGGGCTCCTGCTAAAGGTACCGTTTGCTTGATGGCACGACCCAGACGCTTACGATTCAATGGCTCTCTTCACGCATGCCAGTCGTCGATTTAGTCCATATATCCGCGACCGGAGCATTCCATTCGACATCGCAGTCTCTTTCGCCTTATCCTCGGCGCCGCTTCTCGCCCATGCAATCACTATATGCTCGAGCCGCCGAGACGCAAACGCCGAAGACCACCGTGACCTCTTCGAGGACCTCCGTCCTCGTTCATCCGAGTCCGCGCTCCAGCTGGTTAGAATGCCTCCGGTGGACAGAGCGGTAGTGAAAAGCGCGTTTGCATACTAGCGGGAGGTGCGTTAGGCTATCATTTTACTCCGCCGTCCGACTGACTCTGTCATCCAGAACGTCCAACAGTATCCCTTCTCCTGCCTAGTGCGCAACAGCCACGGCGGGACGACCTCCCTCGTCACTTTGACGCAGACACCAAACGCGTCAACGTCCGAAAGTGCTCCTTATCTGTGTGGGCCATTTCGACGATCCTTGTGTGTATCTAGCGGGACTCGATACTCCGGCCGAGATGCGAGGAGCCAGCAGGCTTGCGAAACCTACCAAGTGCGTCACTCGTTTGCCCACTTTACGTCAATTTTGACTTTCGCTCGCTCTCGCAGGCACTGTCGGGATTTCGGCACAATACTCGCATTTCCATCGTCTCCCTCCTCGTTGTCTGCGTCGCCCGCATCGACATCGCAGAGCATTCCACCATGCTCGTAGGACACACCCGTTCCTCACGCCAACTTCTTTCCCTCTACAATTCGACACGGCGAGGGACGACCCGCACTATACCGTTTATATACGATGCTCGCCATACAGCCGCGGCCGCCGGTATACCTCCGCTGGCGCCGAACCGACACTTGCAGACGACGGCAAACGCATCTTCCGACACACCAGTCGGAGGAACCCACTCCGTCGCGAGCCGCCATTTGCCTCTACCGGGCAAGATATTCCCGCCGAGCCACACCTTCGCAAGGACGTGCTCTTGTGTGGCGTTTACTCCATCGACATCAAGCCTTACTCGAGGAATGCGTTGCCATCGCCCTTTGCTGGGAGAGGGATGGATGGAGACGCAGTTGGGACGGGGGAAGGCTCTGCGTGGACAAGAAGTCGTCGAAAGACGAGACGAGAAAGGGAGGCCCCATTGTATGCAGAAACAGACTGTATCGTACAATATGTGGGTAGGTAGGTATCGGCAGGTAGGTATCGACAACGTAGCAACTACCATATGGACGGGGAATGTACTCTGGGAAGATAAGAGACCGATGCTCTACTGGGACGAGCCCGACGGAAGATGGGGCTACCAGTAAACACAAGCCAATACCGAGTCGCAGATGGGGAGGGTGTCGTCCATGGTAGCTCGATACACGTCTGCAGGACGTTGGCCAACACCATCTCCGACCTCACGCACCCGCCGCCAGAGTCGAAGAAGCGCTGAGTACGATGCTCGTTTCCCATCCCAATGACGTCGACGGTCCACATAGCAGTCCCGCTGATAACGGCGACAGCTTTCGTGTTATGGTGGTACGACGACGCTCCAGCCAGCCGTTTCGCGATCCCCCCTTATCCAAGGGATGGCCAGGGTGCGTCGATCCGACGACGAAGAGCGGCATCTTGTGACAGAGGTCGAAGAAGAAAGGTCGGAGGGCCCGGGGCTATGGATCGTCGGGAATGCAGAGGGTGGTCAATGCAAGAGGGTGGTCAATGCAAGAGGGTGGTCAATGCAAGAGGGTGGTCAATGCAAGAGGGTGGTCAATGCAAGAGGGTGGTCAATGCAAGAGGGTGGTCGTCGTCGGTCCAGCGATATATCGAATACGCTACAAAGGCAATGAGTACACACAACCAAATCCGCGTTTGGGCGAACACACCTTTCTTTCGACAGCAGAAGGTAGCGAGCGCCTGCGACGGCGGAGACGACACTGATGTACGCCTTGCCCGATTCTTCTCCATCGGCACCCAGCGTCCGATTCAGAGCCACTCCTATTATCCACAGAGTCGTCCCCTCCTCCCTAACAACCCTCAAGCCAAAGCACAGACACATCATCGTCGACCAACGCCAGTAGAGCGTTCCAGCGTCGCTCCCACTCGCGCTCCCGTTCTCCGTAGTGGGGTCCTCGAAACCGAGACTGTGCAGAGCTGCCTGGCGGTGGTATTGAAGCTGCGAGGAATCGACAGGGACAACAATAACGAGCCGGAAGCGAATGATGTGTGTATGCTCGAGGGGAGCAACGAGCAGGTGGTGCGTTTGCGCGTCCCATTGGTGGTTCGTGAGCTGATTATGACGACGACGAGATGCCGGTGCTTCGAGCCGAGAGCCGAGAGGATCGAAGCAGCGGAGGAGGGTGGTAGGGTAGGGTGCTGAGAATACGCATGCGGATGGGAATAGGTCGATGTCTCTTGTATCGTCGATCGAGCGCCAGCGACAGCTACAAGAGATGGTCCGTCCGCGAACCGCAGGTAACATGGAAGTGCGCAAATGGTGACAGTCGGCCGTCGACATTGACTCGAGCAATGGTCGTCTGAAGGTGACCAGATCGAGAGACGACGACAGCCATTGGCAATGGCGAGGTTGCTGTGCTGGCCTGGCTCGAGGACAGCTACTGGCGTTGCTTCACATGCGAAAGGTCCTCCATCCGAGCCCCACTCCCATGCATCCCTCGTTGTCGCCGCACCCTTGGTCCTCTCCACCGTTTAGCCCTGAACCGAGCCCCGGAGGTATTGCGGCGGCGAAGGCGAGTCGGCAGCGGGAAAACGGGGGCTGGGGAGAAAAGACGAGTAGGTGCGGCGACCGGGTCAACGGCACTAATGAGCGATTGTCCAAGCAGTCGACGGCAACCCGCGGACGATCCGAATCGCGTATGCCGAGAAGAGGAGACGAGACCAGAGCTGGTACTGCTTCGTCGCGGGCAGCAGTGTGTATTACAGTCTGTTGCTTCCGTGAGCTGCGTGGAAGACCGGGAAACGTGATTACGCACCGCCTAACCTAGCACGAGTTTCGTGCGCCATCCGACTCGAGACGTCCCCGAGAATGACGAAGCAGCCCTCCCGGTCTGTGTCTGATCAGTGCCTGCGACGAAATTGGAAAGGCCTGGACATACCTAACACAACGCTGAAGACGAAGCGCGAGGTACCCTCTACCCGCTCAAGATGGGCCGTGCGGACTGCGTGCTTGCGTGGCTCCGGCTGGGCTACGGTCAACTCCGAGGGAGCTCGTAGACGTTTGTGTAGCGATATTTTGAGTGTTTCGCGGAGAGGAATAGAGGGCCGACGGGGAGGGCGAGGCGGACAGGAGTCGTTGTCTCCGCGATTCAATCGATTGGAGGCGGGCAGAAATGAAAGTCGAGAGATGAATGTGAGAGCGAACGGGCTACGGAGAGCGATATCAGCTGGCGGCGCGGAAAGGAAAGACACGTCAACGCACGAGGCTTTGCCACCTCAAGGTCCCGAAGCCCAATTGTGACGCCCTCTACACGGCAACTGCCAACCAGCTTGCCTGGTGCCTTGGAGGGTGTGGAGGGGTCGTCGCCGAGACCATGGGCTGGTTTTCAAGCTTTGGAATGGATTTGCGACGTGAGACTGAAGGCCGATGCCAGTAACTAGGCGGGACGTTAGCTCAGCCGATTCATGAGTGCAGAGAGACGCACCAGAAAGTAGCGCGACTACAAGGAATGAGAGTTTGGCTAGCTCGACTCGCTGTAGCTTTCGTCCAACTCGAAGGTACGCGGGGCGAGGAGAAGCAACGGCATTTGGGTGGCCGCTATGGCTATCTGTGAGCAGAATCCTCTGAAAAGGGCGGGGACACATACCTGGGTAGGGAACTTGAAGGACCGCCGGAGAGCTAGAAGAGGCCGTCGTGGTCGAAGAGAGAAACTTGACGTGTCACGGTGGCTACCGTGAGCAACGGCTTGCTCCCAACGTCCACAAACACCGTTTTCGTCTCCCTGCAGCTGCATTTTCGGCCATACAACCTTCCACACCGATGGCCATGTCTTCCGAAGCAGAGTTGTTCCTTGAAATCGAAAGGTTCTCTGCCGCCATTCGAGAACTGGAGATTCAGCGGTGCAACGCCAAAGCTGCTCTGAACGCACTTCGCGACCCAATAGCAAAGCTCCCCCTCGAGATATCCTCCAACATCCTCGCCCTCTGTGGCACGGGCCTACACTCGCCCAACTTCTCTCAGCCGCCGCTCATCTTCCTCCGAGTGTGTCGTGGCTGGCGGATGGTCGCATTCTCGACACCATCCCTCTGGAGTGCCTTGAAGATATCCTCACCCCTCGCTACAACGTTCGAACACTGCTTTGAAGCGTGGATCGGCCACGCCAGGATGTTGCTGCTTTCCCTGCTCTTTGAAGGAACTATCCATCCGCGCGTTCTAACGGTTGTCAAAAGACACTCTCACCGTGTCCAGAACCTCGATCTGCGCAATTTTTATTCATCAGAGGGTGTCCAGTCGCTCATCAAGACCTTCATTCGTTTGCGGAAGCTTTCGATAGCATTCACATCCGACTTGAATCGAGACGCAGAGTGTGGCCAGCTGACGCTAGGCCTGCTCGCCGCTTCCCGGGACTCTCTCATCGAGCTGGAGCTGCGTGGTTGGGCACCGCGTCGGAGGGATGACGCCGAGTCCTCGGCTTTCCCGTTGGTACCGTTGCTGCTTCCGAACCTACAAAATCTCCATTTCACCGACATCGACGGACAGTCGGTCTTTGCATGCTGCGACCTACTGCTCTCCGTCACATTGCCTGCTCTCCAGGAGCTGGTGATCAGGCGTTTCACCATCTCTCCGGAGGAATTCGGCGACTTCATATCCCGTTCCTCACCGCCGTTACAACATCTCATTCTTGACCTCCCCGCCATTCTATCCGACACCATTCCGGCATATTTCTCCTCCCTCACCAGCCTATCTGATCTGACGATCAAGTGGGATGACTCGGCCGATAATAGGACGCCGTTTATGGACCTCCTCGCCACGCCCACTTTTCTCCCGAATCTCCGAGCCTTGACGGTTTTCGGCCCCAGGTTCCTGCGGACCGAAGCGCACTACGAGGCCCTCACAAGGTCCCTCACCCTGCGCTCGCCTTCCCTCCGCAATTTTCGTCTCTTCTGGCCCTCTCTGGAGGGAATCGATTATTATACTCCGTCAATGGATGCGGGCAGGAGGATGCTGCCATTGGTCCAAGCAGGGATGCATATTTTCGTAGGTCGAGTAGGAGGCAAGCCTCATTTCGACTGGGAGAAATTGGTGCTGCCGTTTGACTCGATGGGAGAATCCGAGTCGGAGTCGGATTAATCCACGATGCTCGCCTCCGCTGTACACTATTCCATTATTTCATTTATTTCAACATATGCGAGGGAAGCGCTGGATTTATCGATGAACGGGTACATCAACACAACTCGGAGAATGGCTTGCATTTTACGTATGTATATATGTAAGAAAAACCGATTATCCTGGCCCTAAGAAAACCCCGCGGACGACGCAAGCAGGTCAAAAAGAGAAGTTGCAGGAGATAGAGCCGAGTCTCGCGCGAACGAGCGACCGCCTCCGGATCCAGCTTTCTTCTACAAACCATCTCGGCCTGATGCTCCGGCCACCGGCTTCTGCACGGCAAAGGACAAATTACTAGTAGTAGGCCAGGTCGAGAGCGCGTACGGTCGGTTCGGAGCCAGAAAACCACATCAATGTTCCGTTGATGAAATCAGGAAGATTCCCTGTCAATCATTCCTGGCTTGCAGTCAACTCGAACGAACTCCCTTGAGCATTGCGCTCCTTCAACTCTTTTCGCCTCTTCTGCGTAACTCATCCCATTTCCCGTTTCTCGTATGCTCGCCGTGCTCGCCAGACGCCTCGAATGGCCCGAACCCAGTCGCGTTCTCACACCGGCTTGTATAGCATGCACGACCGCATGTCCGGGAGTTAGGAACTTTGTGCAAACACATGCATCCAGCCAACCTTCTCAGGACGACCATCTGAGTTAGTCGAAGCTTCCTCGTCGCCACATGCATCTTCGTGTGCTGATCTATCTGCCTACAGTCCCCGAGCGCGCATATTAGAGGAATCTCTCGGCGCCCGTTTCCTTCGACTCGTACAAAGCCGCCCACGGATACACGACAGGGTTCAGTCCAATGCTCTCCCTTGCTCTTCCCTTCCTCGCTCTCGCGTCGTTGCAATTGGTGGGGGCCAAGAACGACTGGGCCGTCGCTTGTCGAGGAGAGTGCGCGTATGATCTTCCCGATGCTGCAGGCTTTGGAACCGTGAAGATCGTGCGTCTCTCAGTCTATGAACCCTCCGCTCACTTCTGTAGTCCGGCTCTACGCATGCAGTCTCCGACATCAGCCCTGCTGGAGGCTGGAGGGTCCTTGCGTGCGATACCGAGGCTCAAGCGCAGGAGATCCGTCTCGTATGCGCCACCTCCGCCTGCGAGCACCTCTTCGAAGGGCACGGTGCCGTTGACACCGTCGTCCGTTTGCCCGAATCGGTACGTTACCGTTTTGTTGCTCCTGCTTCATCTCAGCTGGATACAGTGCGGCCCTAACCCCTTCGCGCGCGTTGCAAGCGTCAAGGTGGACGCAGACCAGTCTCTTCCGACCGCCGTCAAGGCCAATATCCTCCACGGTGGTAATATGACCAGCACCGTGTTCCTTCTGACAGTCGATACGGATTTCGCTGCTGTCGACCCCAATGTGTACGTCTCCGCTCCCGAGGAGATAATATCATGCATTTCATTCCTAGTACCGGACCGGTTTCATTCAAGATTGAGGGCTACAACTACCAAGTCGCCTTGGATGGGGAGGAAGACTTGGACGAGACGAATCGGGATGCGGAGACTGGACTGAAGATCCGGGACAGTACGTCTGCGAACTCGTCCGATTTCGCCGCAATCTCACCAATCGGCTGCTAGATATCACCTCCTACAACGACACCACATCGACAGACCTGTGCGCCTCTCTCCCCTTCCCTCGCTCTTCTAGCCGCTCATACTCCCCTCTGCTCAGTCCGCCCTTGAAGATCGACCAAACGTTCCCCATCTTCTCCGCCTCCGTCCAATGCACAAACTTCACCGCAACCGTATCAACGTCCTTCGCTGTCGACGTCGACCTAACCGTCTCTCTGGGCTTGATCGTCGCGGGCACCGTAATCCCACCGAATATCACCCAATTCAGCGTGTTCGGTGGGCTGGATGGGAGTGCCGGTGGAAGATTAGACGTCGTTGCGAGTGCGTTGGTGCGTTTCCGTCTTTGGTCCCATCTTTCTGGAAGTAATCCATTGCGATCCCTAGGGTACTTATTCGACAGGCAAGGTCTCGCTGTACTCCGTTGCGCTGGCTGGAGTCGACGTTCCCGGAATCTTCACCCTCGGGGTATGCTCTCCTCTTGCTTCGAATGCTCCTCGAAAAAAACTCAAGTGCGCTGTAGCCAACCTTTGACTTGTTCGGTCAAGCGGATGCTACCCTCACCTCGGGAGACCTTTCCGTCGGTATTGACCTCGACTACACGGTCGAGAACGCCAAGGTCTTCATCCCGGCGCAGTCCCAGTCCGGCGGGGGATTCACACCGGATAACAGCAGTGCGTCTCCTAGTCCTCCTTTCACATAGTCTAGTCTACACACCAATTTTACTGCACAGAACTCACCCTCTCCGTGCTTCCCGCCGTCAAGGCCGCTGGCAACCTCACAGGCCACCTCATCCCGCAACTCACACTGGGATTAAACGCTTTCAGCGGCATTGCCACCGCCGAAGCGTATCTAAATCTCGACGCCAACGCGGCACTTGGTCTCTCCGTCGAGGCTTCCGCGTCTGCATCCACCTCCACCTCGGGCTCCAACTCCACAAGCGGCTCTGTCGATGGATGTGTCGACATCTCTGCCGGCCTCTCGGTCAACGTCGGCGCAGACGGGTCCTTATTCGGTTTACTCTCTGGGTCGGCGACTTATCCGCTGTATTCGGGCGAGTGGGAGTTGTACCAAAAGTGTTTCAGTGCGAGCTCAAAGCGAGAGCCGGGGACGCGGAAGCCGAGGCTTGGTCTGGCTGCTGCTCCCGCGGATCTCGTCGTCGAGAAACTCGCGTCGGGACTATCGTGCCCGACGACGTCGACGGCCGGGAAGTTGGTGGAGATCATCGAGGAGATAGTGGCTGCGGTGGAGAAGAACTAGAGCCGTCCGTTCATTACGTTCCTTCTTGGATTCTGTGCTCATGTGTATACCATCTCTTTGTATGTTACAGCTGTTTTCAGAAGTTTATGTGGATTGTGGAGCACGTTCCCCAGTGAAATCTGTTTACATGTGTTGATGCAAATGCCAAGATTCTCATTGATTCTGGCTGTGGAGCAGCTGTGGAGCGCCCTCGCGCCACTCGTGCCCATTCAATTCTTTGACTCATCACACAACAAGTGTAAACAACTTGGAGCAACGAACGCGCTCCACAATCCACATAAACCTCTGAAAACAGCTGTAGGGAAACGTCGGTCTCCTTGATTTCAGTCCCCGTCCGCGAGTCGAAGCCCTGAAGAGATATTTGGGTTCGGCGCTTATTCGGCGCTCGGAGCTGCTAAACCTCCAAGATGGGGAAATCGTCTCCGGGATAATTTGCTTCTAATGGGGAAGAATTTATCCAGATTCCCGTATCTGCGGGAGTCTTGACTCGATACTACCGGTGCGTGTGACGAACAAGTAAGAACACTTGGAGGCTGTGATAATTCATTCATTCAATCTTGACCACAACCACCATGGACTCTCTTCTTGCGCTCTGGTACCGAATTTCCTACCGTCAGCTCGGCCCTATCCCTGTGGGTGGTGTCGATTGGAAGCTCTGCGTCCAGGTCGTCTCATGGCTCATCACGGGCTTCGAAACATATCTGCTGTGCGCCGCCTCCACGTTCCTCGCTGCTTAACCTGCTGCTCACATGCCCGCTCTACTAGATGGCGACAATATTCCCTCTGCCGGACGAAGACCGAACCGCCGGCCGCGTTGAAGGACCATATAACTCAGTCCCAATTCGACGACTCGCGAAAGTATACCAACGACGGCATTAAATTCGCGCTTATCGCAGGAATCTACTCGCAAGGCGTTAATTCGCTACTTCTTCACTTCGGCCTGCACCCATGGGCGTGGAAAGTGGTTGGACTAGCGATGACTCGGATGAGATATGGAGTCGAATACGAGGTGGATTTGGGCTATTTCTTGCATGCTGCCAGAGTCTCACTTGTTCGTAGACAATCCACTCCATCGGCTTCGTTCTCCTCCTCAACGTCATCTCCAACATCGTTACCGTCATCCCTCTATCGACGTACAAAACCTTCGTGCTTGAAGAAAAGCACGGCTTCAATAAAACCACCGCGCCAGGCTTTGCCTCCGACCACGCGAAAGCATTGGTAGCCGCTTGGTCCTTGGTTGGCTTCGTCGCGCTTGCCTTGTGGGGCTTAACTCGAGCGGTCACTTGGCTTGGTGGGCTATCCTTTGCATGGATGGCTGGGGGCTTTTTGCTGTGTGTAGATACTCCTTACCCCCGCCGGTGGCTACTAACAGCTTTTTTATTCCGACAGAGTTGTACTCCCGCTGCTCTCTATCACGATGGTGATCTACCGGCAACTGATTCAGCCGCCGTTCAATACCTTTTCGCCGCTGCGTCCGGGGGAGATTCGGCTCCGCGTCGAAGCGCTCGCGAAGAAATTACACTTCCCGCTCAAGAACATTTACGAAATTAACAGTTCAACGCGTGGTACGCATAGTGGCGCATATTTGTGGATTACCTTGGGTATGCAATATTTCCTTCGAACTTGAACTCACTACGACTGATGATTGGACTACTACACAGAACGAGCACGTAGTGATGAGCGACACCCTGCTTCAACACTGTACTCCTGAGCAAATTGAAGCCGTCGTCGCACACGAGCTCGGGCACTACTGTCACTCCGATCTCACCAAGCTACTCGTGCTCTCCCATCTACACGTCCTCATCAGCACCTTCGTCGTGGCATGCACGATGTTCTACGTCCATTGGGCAGGCCTACTGGTAGCGTTCGGATTTCCAACACATGTCGCAAAGCAGCATCCTCCCCTGCTCATCACAATTTTTTTCAAGGTGTGGACCCGTCTTAATTCTTACCGTGCGGAGACTTGACTTCATTGAAGAAGATATTAAATCCACTCGAGATCTTGTTCAAACTCGGTATGAACGCCATTAACCGCCGTTTCGAGTGGAGTGCCGACCGATTCGCGAGCAATCTGCAATACGACATCGCACCCGACTCTGACACAGACAATACGATCGATGCATTAATCGCTATCGACGTACAAAACCTCTCGAATGTTTGGGTTGATTGGTTGTGCGTTCGGTCCCTCCTGCACTCCAAATCCAGACTGGGCTGATAAACCCTATGTTATTCCAGGTACTCTGCCTGCCATCATACGCACCCAACCCTGATAGAGCGCTTGGATGCGTTGAAAGACTTGCAGAGTAAACGCTCAGCAGAGGCCAAAAAGGCGCTTTAAATTTCTCGTTCAGCTAGATCTAATTCAAATGACGAGAAATCGCGACAGAGACGTTCGATACAGTCGTATAGCTCGGCGGTACAACCCGTATATATACAGATTATAATTGAGTCGTCTGTCTGGCTTGAAGTTGACGCGTGAGAAATTCCTACCGGCGATAAATGATCCGATCCCATCTTGACCGGAACCACGATGGGCACTTCGCCGATGCACCCACTGCTTATCGGTTTCCGCCCTCTACCACGCATTTTGCCCGACAAATCCCTTCATCTCCTCGCGCGCATTTCTGTCCAAGTTAACCACTCAACACTCGACTTTTACCGACAACGGGCGAAGAAGACGAAGAATGCGCTGTTGGTCAACGAGTTAGGGGAGAATGCGACATTCCTGTGGCTGCGGGGCTAGAGACTCGAGGGAGATGTGTTGCCGGACTTCCATGGTGCGTACAACGTCTGTTTTCCGCTCGCCTTTGACGCGGAGTGGATTTTCGGTGCTTGTCTTCAATAGCAGGTGCAATACGATACTTACCCGCCCAAGATTTCGCAATGTCTTAACTTATGTAGGAGATGAAGTCGCCAAGCAGCGTGTACTAAACAGCGTCACCCTTGAACTACTGTGCGTCTCTTGCTCCTCCCATGCTTCCACTTACACCGAGTCAGCGCTTGTCCACGGCATCTACCTCTTCTCACCCTGAGAGTCGCGCTCGGTATGGGTCGTGCGGCTGGGAGCTCGATTGAAAGGCTAGCTCATAGGGCGACGTCTCGGGTGAGTGTTTCGGCCTCGGGATATGGTGTCATCTCTCATTGCGCCTCAGCGATAAAGGTACAATGAATATCGACTGTCTATAAAGCTTCGCCCCATTATCTTTGCCCACTGGCAGTTCACGAAAAGCATCCGTAAATTGCCAACGCTCATCCAATTGCTCACCTATTCGGATCCTTCGCATCTTTCCTGCTATGCCTCTGTTCGTTCCACGGGCGCTTTCTCCGACGCACAAGCTTCGATGTCGCTCTGGTCCTGGCGATAACTTTCTAACGTGGATCGCTGGTTCACGAATAACGTGGCGATGAACCAAATGGGCGTCCCGAAAACAAGGAAGAAAAGACTGCCGAGCAATTCTAGCCAGAATAACACGGAGGTAGGGCTGGCTTTGTCGAAGACTGCGGATGCTATAAAGGTCGAAATGTGCGCGATGTTGCACGTGGTTTGGTTCCCGCCCTCTGTCGCATCGCCGGTGCTGGCGGACCTTGACAGACGCCCGCACTATGTCTATATCGGCGCGCGCGTTCGAGTTCGCATCATCCAAGTACACACCTCCGCCATGAGCCCCAAGACGAGCATCAAAATCTGGAGAAGAAGGAGGGTGTAGAGGGCGTATTGGACTCGGATCGATAGGGCCATGAAGTAGGATGGCTGAGACGAAGACGAAGACGAAAGTATGACGATAGGGAGGCCTCGGACAGGTCTATCGGGCTGGTATTTATAGGATCCTCCTTGACCTTTTCGCGCTGACTTGCTGATCATTACCGGGCAGTAGCATGTCTGCGACTCGTGAGGATTGGTGGTAGATCGCAGTTCTGATCCGAGACAGTGAATTGCGGGGATCATACCCGCGAAGATAAGGACCCGCAAAGTGCGGAGTGAGCATGCCTCTGACGTTAATCGCGCAGTGGTTGACGCAACCGGGTGGGTTTTTTGAACCATTCAGCGACAGAGAAGTTTCGCTATACCCCGCAGTAACTTACGTGAGCACTTGCGCAGCTCTCGAAGCCATCTTCAGAATCAGTCTGGAAAGGTGCGTACTATGTTGGACATCGGTTGATTTAATTCCCTCAGTTCTGTCCGTTACGCACAGGACTCGCCGGAAGTCAAACAACTTGAACCTGCTCTTCTGCATGCTGTAGAACAATGCAGGACAGCACTGGCATCTTACCGCATCGAGTAATTTGGCCGTTGTTTTATTTCTGGTTCTTGATGGCGGCGCATGCAAGATCCGCGCAACGCCGAGACGCTGTCGATTCGGAGTCGCAGCCAAACAAGCGATGACCGTGAGCGACCATTGTGCAAAGGAGGATAGGAAACGCACCTCGTGTCGCACGAGTCCGTCGCGCTCATAAACAGGCAGTGGGGACGGGCAACGGTGATGTAGCTGATGGCAGACGTGACAAGTGTGACTCGGGTTAAATGCCCGTCAACTGATGTTCTTGCATTTTGCGAGAGATATGGGCAGTATATGGACTCAGCTTAGAGAGATAAATTGTACAGAATTGGCGTAGCTATCAGACACAATTCAGATCTTGGCCATAAGGTAGTTTCCATCCATCCTCAACGAACCGAATATAAAAGGCAACTCGACACTGGCAACCGCTCGGCGGAATTTTCTAAGACTTGGCACACACGTAGTAGTATACTGTCCGGCCCTGTATCCAAAATCTGAGAACGGTTGATATCTTATTTCTAGAGACAAGACAGGGGCTGCGCTCCGCGCCGCCCAAAGATACTCAAATACGGCTAGTTTCGTAAGGATTGAACACGCTAACGAAAATTATCGAGTCAGAGTTGAACAATTACAGAGTCGGAGTAGAATACAGAATGAACTGTTGTCTGTATGTCCACTATGTCCATGGTCGCAAAAGATATGGAGAGCATCATGTGTGGGTGAGCGTGTGTCTGACTCGATCAATAGTTAGTGGCAAACATCGAGCGAGCGGCGACTCAGCGGCGTTCGTCGGGGGGGTCCGAATCTTCGAGCCTCAGCTGGCTGTTGATTAGTGGAATCACATGAGTAACGCAAACGATAAGAAACCTCACAAACACACGCACTGAGTCATCAAATCCTCCGGAGACCCTTGAATTCAGGACGATGTGCGCCTGCGCAAGCAGGTTCACCTTCACGCCACACCAACGATATTGACTGCTTGCGTTGGGGAGAGACGACTGGAATATCAATGAGCACGTTGGCGGGAGTGGTATAGAAGAAGGAAACTAAGGGGGCATCCGGGCTGGACTCATCCAAAATAACCATCTCGCACTCGGTTAGTGCGAGGTCGAGGCGTGCCGGATCTGATCATAGGCGAGTCATCCGCACCATACAGTTCAGTACACACCATTTTCCTTGCTGTTACACATCAAATGCATCGTCGGGGTTTCGGAGGCAGTCAGAACGGCGCCGTATGTTCCACCACCCCCTCGCATTGGTCGTTGCATTGGATGCAGCTGTGACGGCCGGGGGACAGGATCGGAATGTCAGTGAAGTGCTAATGCAATGACGGAGCACTCACCTCGAGACACCCGAAGCCCCTCCCCCCGCCGCTTCAGGCGCGTCCAGCCCGTCCATGTCCATCGTCTTCCCCTCCGTCCGTGTGCGCGCCGGTCCCTCGTCGTCTTCTCCATTGTTCATTCCGTGTCCGTTCGTCTGGAAGCCTCGCGAATCGAATAGCGGAGCCAATAGCATCGAAAAGCTGTCGCCGACTCGCTGTAACTTGAGGTTGCGCGATGGCGACGTCTTCAAGTTGATGCATCTTGACAGAGTTACAGAGTTGCACAGTCTTGAGAGAGCCTGCGTTGCGGTCCCAGATGTGTTGGACTCGAAGCTTGAAGTGCTCCTGGAATCGCGACAGCCACGAACGCAGGCTTGCGACAGTGAGTGGAACTCTTGATGCGAGAGACGGAGCGTGTGCGGAAGAGCAGCTGGAGACGGTGGTGGGAGTCGAGAAGGAGGGCTGTCGATGGGGATTCTGGTCCGCTTCGGCTGCGGTAGGTCGTTAATGACTGTAGCGAGGGCGAGCGTAGCGGACACACCTTAAAGTGAGCACGATGTTTCCATTGTGACTGGCAACACACACCGTGCTCGGGCTGGGGAGGTACCCGAGTCGTCGCATGGCTCTTGACGGTGGTGCGGTGTGCTCGATGTGGGCGGGAAAGTGGAAGCATCGTGGTCGAGACGAAAGCGCGGAATGACAGCGTCACTGATGACCCAAGGCGGCCACGTTGCTCCATTATTCACATCTCCGCGCCAGGCGCAAGTTACAGAACCTCCGCAGGCGGTCCGCAGTCATACACCGTCGCCGCAGTACGCAAAAGGTGTTCTACGCATCAAATCGCGGATTCTGTCGCCTGTATTGACGGCACCGCTGCGGAACTTGACCTGGAAGGGAAAAGGGGAAGTTAAGATGATAGGTGAGTCGATTGCGCAGTGCGCGCAGCCAGATTTAATTTAGATCGGCAGTAATGCTTTAGAGAAGGGAGGATATGGGCTCAACAAGGTGTTAATCAAAAGACTTATGACCATTTTGCGGCCGTCTCGGTGTATCAACCCGAATTATTTCTACATATATAGTACTATGGGACCAATATATACCATTTGACCAAGTTTTAGAAAATTCCGCCAAGCGGTTGTCGAGTTGCCTTTTATATTCGGTTCGTTGAGGATGGATGGAAACTACCTTAGCTGCTCTTGAGCCCTTGAAACTCGACCTTCTTGACACAGATCTGACCTATATTTGTGTTCACAGGAAAGATTGAGCTACTGTGGCATGCCCGCTGGGCCGTTTTAAGTCATATTTTGAGGAGTTACGATCAAACTTGCGTAATTAACTTGCACGCCCAGCGGAGTTTAAATTTGGCTGGGGCTAACTTGTGTAACTTGTGCTTGGGCTAACTTGTGCTTGGACATATCAAACACCTATAAATACACTCCCTCAGCATGGTTCCACTCTACTATAGCCCGTCTAACCTGTCCGCCGCCGACTTTGATGGAATCACTCATGCTGATCGCCGTCGCCGACATCGACACCGACATCGCGGGAAAAAAGGTTCTGGAGCCTCTTGTTGCAGGATAGAGCCATATCATGATACAACCATACTTTCAAGTTTCAACACCCCTCCTTCCGACACAACTTCGGTGGATTTTCCCCATTGGGGTGATCACGTCGAGGTGAGAACGTTGCTCAACGGGGCTTTGACTCTAAGGGCTGAAATTTTGCACAAATGTATGCTTCATTATTATGGATGGACTAACCTCAATACATTTTCCCCCACAATCCTACTTCCAACAATATTCCGGCTTGAACATAACACCTTCATATTTACTCGTCACTTTCAACATCTTCCTTCCTACAAGTCAATAAGGATTCGTAGCAAGTTAACCTTCTCAAGCTAGGTTGTCCAAGTTAAGTTCTTTCATGCAAGTTAAACAGTTAGCTTGTACTGAAAAAAATTAACTTGATCTACTTGCCGCGCTGGGCTTTGCGATTCTCACACTCTGCCTTGGGGCCTTCTGCTCTTGCTTCAGCATCGCTTCGCATTCACTTGACCTCTCACTCCTCCGACTCTGGACTCCGAACTCGAGTCCGGCGGTACAGTCACATTTTGCCGCGCGCCCCGTTTTACACCGGATTCCGACCTGGGGGCGATCACAGGTGGGCTGGCACACCTCATTGATAATAGTCATCGTATCTTGCCTCTACTAGTAGAGACGGAGAGAGAGCAGGTACTCCATCCGCTCCCGCTCCTGGGTTGAAGGATGTCGCCGTTCGAATGGAGGACTCGCAGTTTGACGGCGCTCGGCACACTGATGTGCACATCAGTCGTGGTCCACGAGACGGGAGTGTTTCCTTGTGGTGACCTAAGTGAAAGAAGCGCTTGGATGCTTCGCACTCGGCGGACAGATTCTGCTTGAGATTGAATCTGATTGATTTGCTGGCTCCATCCGGCGGCTATCCCCATCGGTTCCGGGTTAAGGGCTATGGAGTGCCAATCTTGCGCAGTAGAAGCCTACAGGATAGTAGTTAAGGCTCCAACCATTTAGTTTTTCGTTTACAACTTGGGGTAAAATAAACGGAAATGGTTTGTAAACCGTTTATAAACGTTTAAAACAGGTTTTACACAGTTTGGGTAGAACAGAAAAAGTACCGGTTCTTACGGCATTATCAGGTGTTATTATGAGCTTCCAATTAGGTATGTTGTCTTGCCAATGACTCAAAGAAGATTGGTTTGATACCAGGTAGTGTGCAGAGTGGGTATTGGACACTTCGGTACACGTCCGGGCCATGGCGGAGTTAAGTGGGCCGGCCGGCCCGGCGGCGATGCGTCGAACAGCAACATGCTGGGGAGGACACGATGTGGTATCCAGATTTTGATTGCCTGATAGTTGTTAAGGCCCATACAGACCACTGGAAGGCCCAAAGCAGTTCACTGTGAGACAACTGTTTAAACTGTTTATTTGCAACTGTTTATCGTTGACAGGCCTGGCTAAATTAAACGGAAATTTAAACGGTTAATACCGTTTATAAACGTTTACAAACGGAAACAGTTGGAGCCTTAATAGTAGTCGACCAGATACTGAATTTGCCAGTAGGGATCGGCACCGGACCGTACCGGTACGGTATACGGCTACGGTACGGTGCCTCCGTACCGTATCCGTATGGCCATCTGGCACGCCAGCATACGGTACGGTGAGGTACGGGTACGACACCGTATCTCACCGTACCGTACCACCGTATACGGCCGTAGTACGGTTCGTACGGTTGATGGTGCCAACAGGCATCAATCACTGTCGGAAGAGGCCGGCGAGGGTAGGTATGGGGACAGATGTCGTCGGGATGTCGTCGGGATGTCGTTGGCGTGTCTTGGCGACGTCGGGAGCGCCGTTTTGATAGATCCCGGCTAACGGGATCAGCCTACCCGCCCATCCGAGGTACCAGTGAGCGCGTTCTCAAGGGTGAAACTTGCGGTGAAACACACCTTCCTGCTCTAAATCAGCCCCAGCACCTTCTAGGAAGTTGGTACATGCCTCCCCGACGCTCTGCACCCAGCCTCGCGGCTCCATCACTATAGATGTACCGTACCGCCGTCCGTACCCGTATACGGCCGTACCGTATCCGTACCGTACCCGTACTGGCCTCGGCAACCTCGCGTACGGTACGGTTACGGTCCGGTCGGCACCGTACTTGACCCGTAAAAGTACGGCCGTACCCGTATACGGTACGGTGCCGATCCCTATTTGCCAGCGGTCAGTTCAACATCGAACCGTAAAGTGACGTGGAACATGGATTGAGTGTGAGTTCCGTGCGAGATTAACACATTGGCGGGCTCACAGTGGGTATGTTCCTGGCTAATCTGTCGTTTGGAGGTCCTCAGATGTCGGGATGGTCGTCAAGTTAGAAGGCGCAAGTTAACTTGCGCAAGTGACATAATTGACTTGGCATGGGAAAATGTTTGCTTGCAAGCGAGCAAATTAACTTGCACGCCCAGAACGCAAGCACAAGTTAGGCAAGTTAATTTGCCAAGTTAAAAAGTGGCTGTTCCTAGCGCCCATTTCTCTCCAAGTTAACCACTCAACACTCGACGTTTACCGGCGAAGAAGACGAAGAATGCCCTGTTGGTCGACGAGCTACTAGTAGGGAGGATGCGAGGCTGCTGTGGCCCGGGGGAAAGAGCCTCGAGGGAAATGTTTTGCTGGTCTTCCATGGTGCGTACAACGTCTATCTTCCGCTCGCCTTAGACGCGGAGTGGATGTTCGGTGCTTTTCTTAGGACTCAGGAGGCTATACGATACCCGCCCAAGATTTCGCAATGTCCTTTTGGCGGTCGGTAGGACTCAGTAGATGAAGTCGCCAAGCAGCATGTACTAAACAGCGTCGCCCTAGTGAACTACTGTGCGTCTCCTGTTCCTCTCCTGCTCCACTCAAACCTGCTGCCACACACGCATTCCCAACTCAACTGAACCAGGCGCGGCTGGCATTGGAATTCACCATCTCTTCTGGGCTCCCTCCAGGCAAGATACATCCACACCGCGACATCTTCGACTGCCGGAAAAAAACTGCCTCTCGGCGGCATCTACCTCTTCTCACCTGAGTCGCGCTCGGTATGGGTCGTGCGGCTGCGAGCTTGATTGAGAGGCTAGCTCGTCTCGGGTGAGTTTCGGCTTCGGGATATGGTTGTCATCTCTCATTGCGCCTCAGCAATAAATATCGACTGTCTATAAAGCTTCGCCCAATTATCTTTGCCCTACTGCCCGAAAGAATCAGCAAATTGCCAACACTCATCCAATTGCTCACCTATTCGGATCCTTCGCATCTTTCCTCCCATGCCTGTGTGCGTTCCATGGGCGCTTTCTCCGACGCACAAGCTTCGATGTCGCTCTGGTCCTGGCGGTAATTTTCCAACGTGGATCGCTGGTTCACGAATAACGTGGCGATGAACCAAATGGGTGTCCCGAAAACAAGGAAGAAAAGACTGCCACTGCAGTAATTCGAGCCAGAATAACACGGAGGTAGGGCTGGCTTTGTCGAATACTGCGGATGCTATAAAGGCCGAAATGTGCGCGATGTTGCACGTAGTTTGACGAGTCCCGCCCTCTGTGGCATCGACGGTGCTGGCGGACCTTGACAGACGCCCGCACTGCGTCTATATCAGCGTTCGCGTTTGAGTTTGCCACAGCAAAGAACACACCTCCGCCATGAGCCCCAAGACGAGCATCAAAATCTGGAGAAGGAGGAGGGTGTAGAGGGCGTATTGGACTCGGATCGATAGAGCCATGAGGTGGGATGGCCGCTGCGAAGACGAAAGGTATGAGGATGTTTTTGCCTAGGGCGTGGGCGGATAACGAGTTGTTGAAACCCGGATGTTTTCAAGATATACTCTATATATACTCTATATATAAAAGAGTACTCTATATATGGCCTCTAACTGACCGGCACTCGCTTCTTTCTCTCAGGCCCGTCACATCGAATCAATTTCATTCTCGCTTTTCACCTCGACGAGCTCGAGTTCGAGTCTTTTCGAGCAGCACTCTTGCAAGCCACGACTAAACCCGGTACCCACCGTGCAAATCCAAAGGCTTCGGATTGCGATGACGTCGTGACGTGAGAAGGCGGGCACTGGCGGCCTCAAGCTTGGCCATCGGCAAAGTTTCTTATAATCAGCCGGGGCCGTCCTCACTCCACCTCCCTTCATCGTCCACTTGAAGATTCAAGTCCCTATGAACGCCCGACTCAGACGCTGTCGCCATCTCAGACGACGAATCCCCTCAAGCCTGTCAATCACAGCAAGAACGCAAGCCGGCGAGAACGCAAGCGCGCAAGAACGCAAGCGATGACAAGCGGCGAAATGTCGTATAACGAGCCATGCAGCACTCCTTACTTCCGCCGCCCTCACCCCACGCATGCTCTTCGTCTCCCATCGTCCGCCATCCGCATTCAAGTCTCAGCGCTCTATGAAAGCTCAGCGCGTCTCAACTTGAAGAACGATCGCACGCCTCTTCGCAAGCTCACTGCTTTTGACACCCCCGGTACCCGACCGCGCAAGACCTCAAGACTTCAAGACACGCCCGTGAACGAGGGATGCCGATCAAACGAGACGCAGCGCCGATCTCCACGTATACGATCCACTCACATCACAGCTCTTGAATAGACAAGATGAAGACATGGACAGGACGAAGACGAGTACACTTCCGCCGAATCTCGCTCCCTCCATTTTGCTCCGAGTCACCAGCCAGCCACAAATCTCCTCCTGACGATCCTCAGCCCTCCCCGTCACTCTTATTCGCACACAAGCCCAGGCTAACGTGGACCATTCCGAGGCAGCCCCAGCTCAAGCCGAGCTCAAGAACAACGGTGCGGCTATATTGCATCTGTGCCTTGACGCTTATACTAGCACCAAGCTATGTGTGCGTTCATCGCCGACAAACTCGGGACCTGTTTCGACGAAGGCACGCGCAGCGGGATCCAGAGCAACGACCACCACAACGTGGACATGTGGTTCTCCAGGTACGTGGTATAGCTCACGCACTTTTTTTTTGGTGACCAGAGAATATAAGAGGGCAGTTGTGAGTTCAGTCCGAGCACTTGGGCACGTCGCTGACAAGATCGCCAGAGCACTCACACCGAGTCACACGCATCTACGACTCCTATCGTCGGCTCGAACGAGAGTGGGGCGAGTCCTGGACGTGCTTGAGCGTGCTTACGACTCGGACGGTGACGAATCGGTCAGCAGTAAGGTGTTATTGTCTACATTGATTGACCTGCGCTTTTGTATGGTGTATGTACTAGAAATGTATTTGCCGCCGGGGGTGTAGCCCCGGCGTCTCTTGTACCTGTGGAAAAAACCCGCGGATCCAGGTACCCGTTTGCCACGGATGCCAAGGGTACAGGTCTGGGATTGAACAATACCTGCGGGTAATTTGTGGCTTGTGTGCCGGTGTGGAGGTGTGTATTCTATCCAAATAAGCTGCAGGAAAGTTTAATGAGACACCAATGACACAAAACACCCAAGATAGACCTGCTGTGAGGTAGTATATTTGACTCAGAAACCCGCCGGTGATCCATTTCCCCCCGGATACCAAGAGTACACGTCTTGATTTTTGTGGCCAGAAAACCCGCGGGTAGAGTTAAAGGTTACATACTTGTTCGTCAACCGCAGTATAGAGTCTGTATGAGAGACTAGGGTAGAGTACAGGTTTTAACCGGTGACACTCGTGAGAAGCTTTAACAGGTGGTATTTAAAGGATCCTCTGAGTCCGCGACCCTTCAGTGTTCACAATTCATCAGGATTGGTGGGTGGATCGCAGTTGCGATCCGAGACAGTGAATTGCATGGATCAGATCGGAGCTGCGAAGAGGACCCGCCCGCAGAGGTGCGGAGCGAAGTGACGGTACGACTGTGCGATTAACGTGCGAACGTTAATCGCGCAGTCGTTGACTCAGCGGCAGTTCTTGGGTAGCTCTCGACGCCATATTCAAGATCAAATCCAGTGTGTAACTAAGTACTAGGTTGACTCCCGAGCTCTTTCCGTTATGCTCATGGGTAGGCAACGGCACGGGTCACCAAAACCCGTGCGGGTTGACGGGTTTGACCCGCGCGGGTACGGGTGCGGGTCGGCCCGGCGCAACCCGCGGACCCGCGGGTTGCCATCAAAAGCGGCGCCCAAGCTGTCACTTGGCGCAAATTTCACGCAGAATCAGTGTGGAGCGATGAATTGTGCTCAATGAAGCACTGTTCCTGCAAAGAAGGCAATCAACAGCACGATTTAGCTGCAATCCGGCCAAGATCGACACAAAACCCGCGGGTAAACCCGTATCCGTACCCGCGGGTACGGGTCCACAGCCACCGCGGGTACGGGTGCGGGTCGGACCCAAGGCACCCGCGGGTTGACCCGTGCCGTTGCCTACTGATGGGTGACTCTCGGAGAGTCGAATTTATAAGCAAGAAGCTTGACAAACAACCTTGACGTTATGAGTCAGGAACGACACGAACAAACTCCCTCCCTTGCCTTCCCTTGCGAACGGTCGACTGCCCTCGAAATGCTTAGTCTCGGATACCCAGCCCTTCTTTTCAATCCCAATCGCAAAGACCGGATATAAACCCAAATCGGTCCATTTCTGTGATCTTTGAAGAAATTGATTGATCTGTCAGGTGTGATTATTACCGCCGCTTTCTTCACGCCCATGACAGATCAATCAAAACCTCGAAGATCACAGAAATGGACGGATTAAGACTTATATCCGGCCACTAGGATTGCGGCGCTGTAATAACGTCGGGGTATCCGAGACTACGAAATGCTGCTACTGAAGCATTCGCACTTGCATACGGGCTCTTTGGGGACCTGTTTGAAAACAGCGTGAGCACCGTGACCGGCCGCCGTTATCATGCTGAAACAAATGATTCGACTGATCTGATTCTGAAACGTAAGCACCCTTCTCCTATCCTCTCTACCTGCACGACAACGGCTCAAAATGTGGCTGACGGTGAGCGGTGGCATATGGGGGGATGCCTAGTGCTAACGAGAGGCAGGACTGGCTCAGAAGGGCCCTGAACTCACTCGTGAACCCCGATGGTGACGACATCCTTCTCCCGTCAACTTACAATGGTCTTCCCATCTGTACGTGTTGTTTTTCGGCCAGAAGATATGGGGTTTATGCACTGGCAGACTCGGTTGAGGACCTAGATCCCGCTACTACAGTGGCGCTTCGGGGCTTGGACGGACGGATATATGCTTATCAGGAAGTTCCGGTGCGAGGGCGGGAGCAGCGTGGTTCGTCGTCATCTGGTCGCAGTGTTATACTTTCTGAACACTTTCTCTGTCAGGTAAACGCCCACGCTCATCCTCGTCATCACGCTCTCGCTCCCGCAGCCGCACACACACACGCCACCATCCTTGGCAGGCCTCACGCTCAAGCCAGCCATCGACGCATCTCCGATCCAACCGCCCCAGGCCGCAGAAAGGAGACGAAAATCCCGTACAAGGGCGTTCCAATTTCAATTCCAACCCAAACGCCCGTCCCTTGGTCGGTAATCCGCCCGTCGCCGCTTTCACTAGCCCACCAATCACCGCCTCCGTATGGGACACGACTGCGTTTGAGCGGATGGCCTCGACGTATGGCTGGAATTACTGGCCAGACGGTCCATGGAGCCACACATACCAGAGCGAGATGGGAGCTTTTCGCGTGCATTGGGCTTTTGAAACGCGGGGAGCGAGAGGGATCAATGGCTCTCCCAAGGCCGTCAAATGGCAAGATGGGAAACGTACCGAACGGCGCTGCTTGGGATACATGGGTTGTGCTAATACCGAGTGCGTCTACGTCGGCCGCCCCAAGACTCGTGCCAGTACGCGGCGGGCTCAAGTGCAGGCGGGCTGTCCGCTCTGCGGAGGCAGTGTGACCCAGGTTGGCTGCGGAGTTGTTTCTCGGTACTGGATCTTTGCCGGCGGTGCACATTACGATAATGGCGGTTTCCACAATCATCCCAAACCCGTTCACTGCAGACGCCGGCTCGGTTGATGCGAGCGGCTGTGCAGGGATCTTACCCTCGACACGGTCGAACCTCGATCCCACGTACGATCGTGCACGCGCTCCTCTTTATCGTCACTCGCATTGGGTCCGACGTCAAATCATACCTGTACATGTTTCCTTCACCGAACGAATCTTATCTGGAAACTACTACTCATATGTACTGGCTGGCGAGGCCCACGGGAGATTCAGATACGTATGACATGATCTGTTCAAGTTGAGTTGTTGGTTCAACTCGGGGGCCGAAATTTGCAGGTCGAAACGGCTAGAAGAATCATTAGCACCTCGTACTAACTCGCAAGGGGGGTGACCATAGTGCCCGGCGCTCTGCAACATTAAATTCAAGGACATCTTGAAGTCCGGATTCAACGGGCAGAGAGAACGACTGAGCATTAACTGATACATCGATTACGAAGTCTACTACTTGTTACAACAAATAAGGAAAGGAATAAGTGAGTCGAGTCGGTTGAAGAACGAATAGGTTACAGTCCCGTATCCATGAAAGCAAAACAAAGCAAGCAAACAAAGCAACCAACCAAGCGGCATTACTACACCATGCCCAGCTGCAGATCAACCTTACTCGTCGACGAGCCCTCGAAATTCGTCTTGATCACGGCAAGCGATCGCGAGTCAACATTGGCCTCGACATCGGCGGTGGGCTTCTCTATATCCCCAACAGCCTGAGACGCACCGAGATTCTCCATCGACGCCGTCGGGGACGCCGTCAACCGGAGGTTCAGATGAGGCATCTCAAACTCGGACGTTGGCGCAGCGTCGTTGGCCCCGTTGGCCCCGCGCGAGAGACGGAATGTGTTGCGGCGTGGTGTTTGGGAGTGGGAGTGGTGTATGAGCGGTGTAGGTTGGAGTGCAAAGTTTCTCTGCGAGTGAGCGATTCACGATCAGCTAGCTATCTGCGCACAGCAAGAAGGAATACGTACCCGCATGTCCCCACCCCTCCACTGCAACAACGGCACCACGAGGACAAACAAGCCGCCCACAATCGCCGCCTCGCAGCCAAACACCTGCATCCCGCCGCGCGTCTCGAGCCACTCCGCCTGGAAGTAGACGACCGCGAAGCCCGCGATGGTGCGGAAGAAGTTGAAGAGCGCGCTGACCTCGCCTTGGTGCGCCGGGAAGCAGTCTTTGAGGTAGGCGTCTGCGGGGTTGTGACTATTAGCGGGGGGAGTGGGGAGGGACAAGGAGGGGAAGGGACGTACATATGGCAGTGGTGTTCAGCATAATCGCAGTCTGCCCAATCCCCCAGCCCATAATCACCGCACCGACATTCAAGACCTCGAATCCGTATCCGAGGAGGAGGAAGCCCAGGAGGCACAGCGGTAGCGAGACGTAGCACATCCTAACCGTCATGATCACCCTCAGCGCGAGTAGAAGGAACTTGAATGGGACACGCACCACAACCTCGTCTCGGCAACATGTACGCCGCCGTGCCTGCGTATCCCCAGCGTGAGGAACAAGTCGTTCCCGTACCGACCGATGATTTCGCCGATGATAGTTGCCACCTGGAGAAAATAAGAAATGGCCGGAAGGGAGGGAGGTAGGGAGGGACGAAAGAACGCACGATAGGCGTCGCGTAGCTCAACGAGATTGCCGTCTGGCTGAACCCGAAGCCCGTAGGCGGTGGGGTGCCGATGAAGATGGCGTTGGTGATTGTGATACCGATACTCAATCCAAACTCTACGCCCTACAGAATCACGCATCAGCCAAAAACACATACGCACACAAAGAACGCACCCCATAGAGCATAATTAACAACGCCTGCGGCCTCCATAACACTCTCAATGGGGAGACGATGCACTCCCGCCACGGAGGACGGTACGAGGACATCTTGAAGCCAGTGAGCCCGAGGAGGGTCTCGATGCGGTAGCGCAGGCCCGCGGTCGGGCGAGGAGGAACAGGGTGAATTGTGCGGTCGTACATGCTGTGAGAGAACAGTGAGACGGGAAGGGAATAAGATAAAGGACATACGTCTCCTCGGCGAAGAAAACCGTTATTATGAGAACAGCTAGGGAGAGGAAGCAGCCGACGCCGTATGCCCACCTGTAGCTACGCCACAATTCAGCCTAGGAGACTCTCGAGGGAGGAATGCAGAACATACTTGGCATGCGCGACCAAAAATCCAAGAAAGAACGGCGAAACGAAGGGCGATATTATGAATCCGGCGGTCCAGATATTTAACTTGCGGCATTGCAGATGAAAGGGCCACATATCAGCAACGGTGTAGAGGCCCTGAGGGAATACGCTCAGTGACATGACCAGCCCGACTTGGATAGCACGCTCACCGTAATCTGCGCCGCCGTCGAGAAGAATGACGCGATACACCTCATCCCAGCAAAGACAGACAGATTCGGCGCAAGGGTGCCGAGGATGAGGAAGATGAAGGCTATGAGTTGGGAGTAGAAGAGAACGGGTAGACGGCCCCAGCGGCGGACGACGATAACTGCCGCGAAACCACCCCAGCCGAGGAGGAATATCGCCCAGCTGGAAGATTATGCTGTCACACAACGGAAACAAGAGGGGGGGCTATGTAGCAGACGCACTTGGCAGACAGCTCGTTAACGTGGTTCGTTGTCGTGTCAAACTCGTCCGCCAGCGCAAAGATAGCCGCGACTCCAATGCTGCCGACGAAATCGGGGAGAATGCTAGCGAGTGTGATGATGACTAGCTGCGTCGTCTTGCGCCTTTCGGACCACTGCCAGTGCGTTAACACGTCGAGGAACACGGACAGAGGAAAGACCGACGCACATTTTGAGGGTCCTCCGGATCCGCCGTGGGCTGTGGCCACAATATCGTCTGTCCATCGGCTGTGAGCTTGAGCTTTCGGGCGATATCCACGCCAAAGGCCTTCTCCGCCTCTCTGTATGCATGCGTCAGTTTCAGTCAGTAGCCATGGAAGACGACGCACCTGGGGTCCACGACTAGCCTTCCTGCGTTTCGCTCGTGGTAGCTAGCGAGGTCGAGCTCGGGCGACGATTTGCTGCTCCATGATACGGGCCTGCCGAAGATGTCGCCGGTGCTCGAACCACGGCCGTCGAGCATGAAGGCGAGGCGAGGACCCAGCAGGGGGGAGGAAAGAGGGAGAAAGAAGAAGAAGAAGGTTACTGTAATAAGTTAGCGCGTCAAGAGTGGCAGATGCCACACTCGGAGTGGGAAATTTTCGCACCCGGAATCGGTACTTGGCCTTGGCTCTCACACGGGGACCACGAGCTCGGAAGCCAGGCACGGACGATGGGGGCTAAGTAGTCGGTGTGCTAGGGCCTCAGCAGCGTCGAGGATCGTCAAGCGCAGTCAAGCGCAGTCGCCATGAAGATCAAAGGACAGAGATCTGTCGTTGTCAGCGCCCGAAATGGTAACCCCATTGACTAATCACCGGCGGCCCGAAATAACCGGCTAGGGGTCAAACGGCAATCCGGACGTGGGATGAATGTGGACAAATGGTTGAGCGGCAGTTGGCTCCATCGAGGATAGCATACCCTAGTCAAGTCCCAGGCTAACGGGTTCTCAGCATCGGTTATTGAAGGTTCCTCCGAGCCGCGACGCGTTGAAGGATTGGATTCAGCGAGTCGTCTCACCGGCAGCGGAGGACATGATGCACGTACTGCTAGGTAGCCGCAGGTACTAGCAAGCCAAGTTAATTCACTCAGGCTGATTTATATATTTTCGGAGGAAACTTGATATTTCGGAGAAACGTTGCACCGTTGCACACAAATAACTGCGAGCTCCGCGACGGCGCCCCAAAATCTTGAACGTAATCCACAACTTCCGCAGCAGTTTTTGCAGGGCGGTACCGTGGGCACTGGTGGCTACGTTCCGTAAAGTCGCATGAATGCAAGCACAACGGTCAGTGAAACATCAGCGTTTTTTTAGATGGAGCAAAGCGCGTCGCGTAGGATATACCTGAGTCGAAGACGCGCACCACTGTGTTCGCAGTTAAATCCAGGACAGCCCTGGACGTGTGTATTTGAGTAGCAGCCGCAGAGTTTCCGAGGGCCCGCACATCCGGTAACAGTACCGCCTTGGAATTCGTTCCGCTCAGGCTGCGCAAAGATCAGCGAATATGTGACCATCGGACGTATCCAAAGACGCACGTTTCAGACGCTGCTTACATGCTACGGCAGATTCCACCCTTGCTGTGTAATATATCAACAAGACATTCCGAGTAGGGCTCTAAACAGTAACCGCAAATTTACGGTTTACGGACGGTACGGTACGGGTTTCCTCCCGTACCGTATCGCAGTTCCTGGCCGACATTACGGTACGGGTTACGGGACGGCTAGGGCCATCGTACGGGTCGCCCAACCCGTATTGCGCCGGTTTGTCCATTCTACTGGCGTGGTGGGTTGTGCGAACTGTGCAGATGTCTGTACTGTAGTGTTTAGACCAAGTGTTCGGTGGGTGTCACGCGTCACCGCAGGTGTTCGTTTGGGTAGGTGTTCAAATTACCATATATGGCAATTTGATGGTGGCTGAGCCGAAATTTTGATCATATTCTGCCATTTTAGGACAGAGAATGGCTCAAATTCTCGACCGTCACCGTCACTAGCACCAAAAGTGTTCAGTTCAAGGGCCACCGTCACCCGTCACCCGAATACTTGGTCTAAACACTACAGTATTGTCTCTTTGGAGTATATATATACTGAACCCGCTGAATGATTTAATGGCCAGGGAGCTCACCTTGGGCGCCGTATTGACCCGTAAACGGTACGGTTTTTCGCGATACGGTCCCGTACCGTCTGCGGTGCTCGTGCGCACTATTACTGTACGGGTGCCGCCGTCCCGTCATGAAATACGGGCGTATTTCCGATGGCCGTAAGCCCTAATTCCGAGTCTGTGTGGTTTCTTTTCGTCTGAATCGGCGCAGGGAGTCGCAAGGCTGGTGGTTACGCGCGCTTTGAGCCTTTGACGCTGGGTGGATGCGGGGCATTATCAGGAGAGCCAGCGCGAATACTAGTATGAACCGGCGTTGGCCTAGACCCGACGACCGGGGCCGCCGTGGATTCGATTCGTGACGATAAACAAGCAAGTTCAGTGGGAGGAGCGGTCGTATGCGAGATCAGGCTCCAGCGACGATCTTTTTGTCGGACCATGAGAGAAAGAAATACACCGTGAATAAAGTGCGTGCATGGACGCAGCGTGAAGATTTGCCCAATTGAGGTCGGCTCGCAGGTTTATGATCCGTCGTCCACGCCCAATTGTGACGCAATTGACAGGTAACCTGTTTTGCACTTCGACCACCACCACCACCACGCTATGCTCCTGGTGCGTTTTTCCACCCAAACCCCACCCCTCTCACTCACAGGCTAGGACCAGCGCTGAATGAATGCCCACATCCACCGTGCACAGTTTCCAGCTCTCGCATGGCCAACGCCCCGTCAAGCTCGCGCTGGGACACAAGCATCACGGGTGGTACCTGCTCTTCGCGCAATCCCACCGCACCGCCGACAGCCGTCAAGTCGCCCGTCTCGACTCTCCCTCTCCACCTCCGAGATCATCCGCATCCCGTCGTGCTTCCTCCACTCATCGACATCGATTCTGGTTCTCCCAATCCGCGCAGAGTGGCTGGGAGCATGAACATACGCCCGAGTCGGCAACGCTCCTCGATCTGCTCCTCTCGCTCGACCTACGACAGCCCCCGCTATTCGCTGTGGTGGACCACGATCCGGAGACCGGCGCGCGCAAGGTGGAGGTACTCCTGCGCGAAGAAATGCTGGCGCATTTCTGTGAAGGATGTGGACGGTGGGAGACGGCGGGGGGGAATGCTTTGCGATGGTTCATGGTACGCGGGGATGCGTTACCGGGGTATTTGTGTCCGCCCGTGAGTTGGACTTGTGCCCGCGCTATCCATCTTACTCCACAACTGACGGAAAATGATAGTGTCATGCGAAAGATTGGTGTGGGGCGCGAATGATTAGATATGTCAAGAGGGCGCTGTCTTGAGCGTTGAGTGCTGCCATCCACCTGTGCGATGTGCGTAGAGATAACTCAGATACTGCAAATATACGAAATACAAATGCTATTCCAGATCCCATCGTAACTCGCTCCCGGCGCCGCCAGCCATTCAAGATCATGCTCACACCACAACCACCCAAACACGCCCGCGGATGTCCAGCACGCATCCCCTGCCCGGTATCTTTCTCGTCATGAAGGGAAGGGAAGGGGAAGGAGAAGGAGAAGCACGGCAGCGACGTCCGCGCGCGTTTATTTGCGAAACCTTGTCGTGCGCCAGTGGCCAGCTTCAGTCTTTTTTGGCTCCTTTCGGATGGAGGAGGTATTCACATGACGTCTAGTTCTTTTAGGTGGTTCCGTATTATCTGCTCTTGGACTGGTGGAAGAAAGCGACTGAGTGCGTGGGACAAGTGAGCGCGGGAGAGGGCAGACCTTCTGCGAGTATGGTGGCCGTTGATTTCGTGTCCTGTCGATGAGCGAAACATGAGTGAGTTGAGCGTAGAGAGAAGGGAGGGTAGACACGCACGATGGCCTCAGTCTCGTAGAATATAAACGGTCGTGGTTGGGGCGAGAACTTGCGCTATGGTATTACAACATGAGCCTTTCCTCAGGAGAGAGAACGAGGAACGAGGAAACGAACGTGGTACGCAGAGAACTTGTCCCGGAAGTCTACGACAGGAATAAGCCAATTCGAGAAAGCAAGACGCATGACGCACATTTGGTCACGGACGCGACGTCGTTTGCCCGATTCGCAAAGCTCGGAACGTACTTCTTCACCTCTACCCCCGCTTTGATGTGCGCCGTCAGGATGTCTTTCTAATTTTGCGCGCAAATTAGCATCAGGTTTGTAGTAATGGAGAGATGGAGAGATTCTCACTTTATTGAATAACAATATCAACGCCGCCTTTGCCAACAGCTGGTTGCTGACGATGTCGCGCCACAGCTCGAGCGAGTCTTGTACGCGATTGACCTTGGAGTCTTCGTCGAGGCATTGCCAGAAGGCGAGCGGGGCGAGGAAGAGGATGGCTTGGACTAGCGTTGGAATGAGATGAGATCAAGGGATGATGAGGGAGGGAGGCCGTGCGTACCGTCGTCAAAGTACGGTATCTATAGACGCATCATGAGTGTACAGGTCGTGGAAGTGAGGGAAAGGATATACGCACCCACGTCGACCGCTGCGACAGTTAGAGTGAGATAGATAGATGGAGGGTCACGAACGGAACGCCTGTCGCACGCACCTGGTTACTGCTCCCACAGACGTCCGTGATGAAGAACTCTGTGCCTGCTCTAAAGCCTGGAATCGCCCCCGAGCATAAGCATCTTCTTGCGCGGGAGCAGAGCGGGGGGGGAGGGAACGTACCGGATTCGGTGACGAAGCGATGCTCGTCGACGCCGAGCGTTCGTATTCGTGCGCGCATGATGTCGCCTGTTGCCGGTCAGGTGAACGGAAGAATGTGGAGGGAGAGCAGGCGCACGATCTGTAGGGACGTAGTCGACCGCCGCAATACGCGCTGTATCGTCCAAGAAGCTGTCAAACAAACAAGGAACCAGTCATGTCAACATGCCGCGCGAAGCAAGAAAGATGAAGGATGGAATGGAATGGAACGCACAACCCAGACTCGTCCTGCAGCTGCAGCCCATGGGCCGCCAACAAATCCCTCACAACCGGATCCTCCCATAGCGCGACGATCTCGTCCCTGCATGCGCTGAGAACCTGTGTGACTTGCCCTGGGTCCTGTGTCTGCGTCTGACTCTGGGTCGTCGTAGTCGACCGTCCTCCGAAAGACGCCAGGCGTTCCTTCCATCCGCCGCCAGGCCGCACCGTGACGGTGTACCCACTCCCGCTGGTGCTGTCCAGGAGCTGGCTGATGCTCGTCTCGAATGCGAGCAGCGGGGAAAGGGAGAGTGCGCGTCGTCGGTGCTCGCTGGTGAGCATCGAACCGGGCGTCGTCGAGCGCGGCTCGTGAGTCGGATCGATGGGGGAGGACGGAGCAGAAGACTCGGCTTGTAGGACGTTGAGGATCTTCTTGATCGAGCTTGGGTGTATCGTTGGGAGCGAAACGGCGGGAGGATCGAGGACGACGCACCTTATGAGATTGAGCTGGATGACGGTCTTCCATAGCAGCCTCTCCGATTCAAAGTACTTTGGTGTGAACGCCAGTCGAAAGTCTAGAGTCTCTGTCAGTTGCGTGGGGTCGATTGCTAGCGTATGGACGCACTTCGCAGCACTGAGCTCTGTTGAGGAGTATCAGTATATGGGACATACGAAACGACGCGTCTGACCTTGCCCGATTCCGATTGTCCTGCAAACGCGGTTAACCGACAGGCAAACACGAGGCGAGAGACACGCACCCAACAACAGGATCTTCACCGCCCGCTGCTTCCTCTCGAGCGCCTTCTTAGTCTCCACCAACCCCGCATCGATCGCTCTCGACACCCGGGTCGCCTCGCGCGCAGCGTCCAACCTCGTCTGCTTCTCGGTCTCCGTCTCGTTCGCGGGCGGCTGCAGCGGGATGCTGAGCGGGTCGACAGAGCTCAGGCTCGAGCGCGGGGCCGGCATCCACAGTGCAAGGCCTTGGGGGAAAAGTCGCAGTGGAGGTCGGAGCAGACTCGGAGTGAGCGCCCTTGAAGACTTCATCTCGACAGCAACAGCATCCGAATGGAGTTTCCTTGATTTGATGGACAGTTCACCATCATCTCGTGGCGCAGAGGCCGATGATCTCCCTTACTACACTCCACATTTGCGTCGGTGGCACAGCCAGTTGCCCGACGGCCGACAGCTGGACTTTTAATTTTGCTTCAACTTTTACGCCCACTTCAAACTCAGCTCTGCAGGAACGATAACGTTTTTTTTTTTGCGCTTTCGTCACTGCCGTCAACAGGTTCACGCGTTTCCTCGTTGTCGTTGCCAAGTTGTTATTCGGCGTCCGCTGTCCGCTATTGAAACTTGCTTTCCAACGGTGAGTCGGTTGCTGAACCAATTACCGGGTCCGGCGGCCGCGACAGCGCCGCCAGCCCTGAGTCCGTTGCCACATCGCAGGAAACAGAAATGCAAAACAGAAAGAACTCTTACACTCTTGCCGCACTCCGTGAATTGCGCGCGAGCACTCGAGTACATCTTAGGTCCCCGGCCCAGATTCTCCGTCTTTGTGGTCCCCGAGACGCTTTATAATTGAAACGTGTAAGTACTTAGAAACGCATCTCGGGACCCGACCTATGGACCTCCGGGTGTTGCTCTCCGAGGTCTGCTGTCAATGCTGGTCACTTGATCACGATGGCCCGGGGGTCAGGCGACGATCGAAAAGGAGACGGAGATGAGCCTAATAAGGGATGGATTGCGTGTCATCATCGGCATAATTTCGCCTCTCGTATTCTTCCCTGGTACATCCTCAGGGTCGTGCCTCGCTCGCCACCGCCCTTCGGGCGCCTCGGGCGGCAGCTCGCTCTCTCCTCCTCCTCGTCTGCTGGTCACTTGATCGCGATGGGCGCGGTCAGGCGACGATCGTGACGATACGAGAGATGAACCTGATAAGGGATGGATTGCGTGCCATCAGCATAATTCCTTTTTTTTTTTTTTTGGAGTGTTTGGTGTAATGCAATTCAGTCTGCAGAAGCATTGTATAAAACATCCGCTGGGTTCACTGGAAAAATAACCAGTATATGCCAGGAAAATAAATCAGCTCGAGAGGAAATGCCTTTATGCACGTTTATACCAGTGTGGGACTCCTGCAGTGTCATTTATCCGACACCTAACTTCAAGGGCAGTATACCAACTAAAACCCCTCTCTCTTTAGTCCAATCATCCGGCAAGGAGTCTTCGTCCAGCAGTAGCCCACTCCATGTGTTCAGGACAACTTGCTTATCGAGAGCCAGTGGGCCAAATTTAAATTTATCTGTCAAGATGTGCTCTCTTTGTAATTAGGTTCCGTTGACGGTCTTCAACCATTTATTATGAATCTCAGTTTTTTCAAACTGTTTGCCTGGAGTACGTATTCGCCGTTCAACTCGCATGTTCCAAATCATATAGCAGGCTGTTGAGGTGAGGATACTGAACAATATATCCTTTTGAGGTATGGGTTTGCCTCTGTGAGTGCGGAATTGTGTGAGGTTGCAGCCGAGGACCAGTCCCCACGTAATTCTTGTCCAGTCGTCAAATTTCATTTTCCAGAGTCGCTCCGTGAATAGCCAAATTAACTCCCTCTTTGGGGCGCTGCATTCTAGTCTAGCATGATATGTCCCAGTGTCTCAGGCACTTTGCAAATGGGGGCATTCCCAAGTATACTCCGTATATTATCGACATGTCTCTAATGCTGTGCACGCTCGGATCGGATCAAGCACCGGCCCGGGGAGCGGAGCGACTGGCTACCTTGTCTCCAATATTGGGATGTGCTCCCAGAAATTAGTAATTACCAACTCTGAACGTGTTATGGAAGGTCTTCCATAAAAGATCTTGAATTTTAACAGAAAAAGTTCTGGAGCGGATAGATCTCCAGATTGTTGTGTTGGATGGGCTATATTGATGATTGATCAGCTGAATTTCGCCAGATGGATTACCGCGTTTAGGTGAGGAATCGCCGACTATATGCCCAACGACCAACACGGCAGATGGATAGATAGATAGATAGATGGGGTAGCAAAAGCAAAGCAAGACACGACACGGAAGCGAACGACATGCGTAAGTAAGTTAGATGTGCGGTAGTAAGTAGACCCAGCGCCCACAAAGCCCCCTCTTCCCCTCTTAATCAAATCAAGATACTATCCTTCAAATGCTGGCGGAATATCTCCTCGTGTACTAAAATAATTCGCCGTAGGTGGTCAGATGCGTTCCGAAAATA
Source organism: Mycena amicta (assembly GCA_029282125.1). Taxonomy (NCBI): domain Eukaryota; kingdom Fungi; phylum Basidiomycota; class Agaricomycetes; order Agaricales; family Mycenaceae; genus Mycena; species Mycena amicta. The sequence goes on along the minus strand of JARIHP010000004.1, from coordinate 74,315 downwards.
TAAAGAAGCGTACCCGTGCCGATGATCTTGGCTGTCGAGCGTGTATCCTGCGTATCATCGACCGCGCATTAGCAAACCTGAGAAAGATGTATCCCATGGAGGACGCACCACAGCGGTCGTCTCGTAGTAAAAGAATGTTCGGGTCTTCGGAGAGAGTCGTTTCTGGAAATAGCATGCATTCGTCAGCCGGTGAATCGAGAAGGGGTGGGGGAGAGGGGAAGAGAGAAACGTACATGATACGCCCGGAATTTTTCCTTGAAATCTGTGTGTGTGTGATAATTTTTAATCAGCGGAGATCCGTATGACGGTGACGGCGTCCCGCTATGGATTAGCGCCAGCGCCCACATGCAGGATGCGGAGGAGAGGAAGGAAGGAAAACTCACAGCCCGTCGCCCCTGCATACGAATTCGGCCTATCATCACCGAAGCTCGTCACGTAGTCTTTGATAATAAGCCCCGCTTTGAGCTTGGCCTTGAGGATGTCCATCTAGGAGCCCTCAGCGCGCCAAGAAAACCCGCCATGCACACACGCAACGCACCTTGTTGAAGAACAGGATGATGGAGCAGTTCTCTAGCAGCTTGTTGCTGCAGATCTCCTTCCAGAGGACGACGCTGTCCTCAAGGCGGTTGACGCGCAAGTCCTCCTCGAGCACCTCGTAGAAGGATAGCGGGGTCAGGAAGACGATGGCCTGCACTGTATGTAACGTTAGCGCCGCGGCTGACAGCGGGTGACAAGGCGACAAACGTACTCATGTCGAAGAAAGGGATCCTAAGTGGAGCGACGTGAGCATCGGTAAACTTTGACGGAGACAGGCAGGGTCGGCAATGGCCGCCGCATACGCATAGGGGGAACCACTTACCACGCAGCCCTCGTACCCCTCGCTCCAGGGACGTCGTATATCCAGAAATCCTTCACCCCCTTGGTGTTCGCTGTCGCCTCCTTCTCAAAGTAGTGCTCCTCGACGCCCATCGTTTTTATTCGCGCGCGGAGGATGTCGGCTGGAGAGCGGAGTTGATTAGTATCGAGGGATACGAGCAAGCGGCAGCGGCGAATAGAAGAGATAGCGTGAGAGGGGACGGAAGGAGCGGAGCACGCACTGTCTGTGGGAACAAAGTCCAGCGCGGTAACCCGGTGTATGTCGTCCATGAAGCTGTAGAGCGGGTGAGCCAGGATCTCGATGCGACCACACGAACGCACTAGCCACCCGCATCCTTCAACGAAACGCCCCGCTTCTCCAACAACTCCCGCACGGCCGTATCTGCCCACAGCGAATCGATCTCATCTCGCATCGAATGGACCACGGCGGCTGCGTTATGCGCGACCTCCGATTCGGCAAAGATCGTCTTCCACTCGCCGCCGGGGCGTACAAGCACTTCGCCTGCGATTTGGGTGGAGATAGCGATGAGCGAGACGAGCGACTCTTCTTCGCGCAGAACGGGGGCGAGGTCTGCGCAGCGTTGTCGGTGGACGGAGGAGACGAGTGTAAAGTGGGGCTCGGTGAGTTCAGCCTGGATGGTTTCGACAACCGTCCGTATGGAGCTGTAAGAGCTTTAGTTTCGCGCAGGTTGAAGACGGCGACGCACCTGATGAGATTGAGCAGAACGACGATCTTCCATGCTGCCCGCTCGCTGTCAAAGTATTGCGGTGTGAATCGTAGTCGGAAGTCTTGCGGATGAAGTTCAGCGGGGTTCAGCAGGGTTGTGAGAAGTAACGCACTCTTCAGCACAGTGCTCTATCCCGCGGACTCGTATAAGACCAGACACCGGGAACGGGCGTGGAAACGCACTGACTTTGCCAGATTCGGATTGTCCTAAGTACCTGGTCAGCGCCGAAAGACAGGGTAAGCAAGCAAGCAGCGCACCCAATAACAAGATCTTGACATCCGCCTTCTTCTTATCCAGCAACCGTCTCGACTGTGCGAGGTCTTCGTCGATCTGGCGGGAGGTCTTCTCGGCCTTCTGGGCGGCGGCGATGCGGAGTGCGCGCTCTTCTGGAGTCTCGTCTGCCGGTGGAGCGAGGGCAGCGGTGAGCGGGTCGTCTACCGAGGGTCGTCGAGCCCGAGCGGAGGACATGGGCGTGCGTGTGAGGAAGCGTTGGTCACGCCCTTTTGACAGCGTTGCCCTCCGCGGAAGATGATTGTACGCGGACAAAATGTTTTTCCAGTTTGATCGGGCTTCTCGCACGAAGACGCCGAAGATGGCCTCCCGCGCGCTGGAGTCTCCAGGTCGCGGATTGACCAGATTTCCGATGGGAGAAGCTGAATTCCACAGGTGCAAGAGCTGTAAATTCATCCTGGGAAGACGCGGAATCGTGGCAGCGGAATGTTCATATCCGCACAGCGGCAGTTGCGGATCGCGTGAGGAAACACCCAACCCAGCAACCAGAGGCGAGTAAGTTAACTTGTTCAACAGCTGAGAAGATCAACGCGACAATTGAAGAATTACACCGTGAGCATGGACAAGGGCAGCATGTGATACTCGAACGCCGAATGTGAGCTGCGACCGCAACTGATCTCTTGGATTATATCCTGAACGGGTTCAGCCGTGGAAGGAAGAAGCCGGAGACTGAGTAGGGTGGTGACGCTCATGGGAGAGTTTAGTATTATCATATATTACGGAGCGGGTTCTGACCAACGGCGACGTGGCCATTAATTTCTTAGTGCGACGTAGGTGTCAATGACAGGCAGCGAGTTGAGGCGTTCGTTGGCGCAGTGAGAGACTATATGTGTTGTATACGGCACTAAAAAAGAAATTGCATTCTAAAAATAGTAAAAACAACGGAATTGTCGGACGGAGCGGTTGAGGTCACGGTGCGGCATCGAGGACCACAATTCGTTTTCGTACAGGGTTAAATGGGACAGTCGGCTGAAGGAAACGGCTGATCAAGAGACGAGAAAGTCACGGTCTCGTGACGGCCACGGATGACTAAGACTCGCGTCGTCGTAAAACGCTCACGATTTCCGCCTCCGAGCCCGTACTAAAAGATTAACAAGCGGCCCGCCAAGCGCACGGAAGGGATTAGGAATGGAACAGTGGATGAGCGCGACCGACCCGTGTCGTGCGTTTCCTATCTTACACTCACGACCATCGCTGGTTTGGCTGCGAATCGACAGTGGGGCCCGGCCCCCGATGTAACCCTCCTCGTAAGTAGACATCTCCGACGTCGACGGCTGGCGCATACCACAGCACAAAGAGGTCAACACGCCGGCTTATTCATCGACTTCCATGCGCAGCCGTCAAGAACCAGAAATAAAACAACGGCCAAATTACTCGATGCGGTAAGATGCCAGTGCTGTCCTGCAGTGCTCTACAGCATGCAGAAGAACAGCTTGTTTGACTTCCGGCGAGTCCTGTGCGTAACGGAAAGAACTCGGGAATCAATCTAGTACACACCTTTCCAGCCGCTGTTCCTACTGGATTTGATGTTCCAGTTGAATATGGCGTCGAGAGCTGCGCAAGAACTGCCGCTGAGTCAACGACTGCGCGATTAACGTCAGAGGCATGCTCGCTCCGCACCTCTGCGGGTCCTCTTCGCGGGTCCGATCCGATCCACGCAATTCACTGTCTCGGATCACAACTGCGATCCACGCACCAATCCTGACGAATTGTGAACAGTGGAGGGTCGTGGACATGGAGGATCCTTCTCACGAGTGTCACGGGTTTAAAACCTGTACTCTACCGGCGGGCTTTTCTGCCACAAAATTAAGACGTGTGGGAAATGGATAACCGGCGGGTGTCTGAGTCAAATATACGTCACAGCAAGTCTATCTTGGGTGTCTTGTGTCATTGGTGTCTCATTGAACTTCCCAGCAGCTCATTTAGATGGAATACACACCTCTACACCTGTTTACAAGCGCACTCAACCCACAAATTACCCTAACGGAGAAGTTTTCGACTACGGGGTCTGTAAAAGAGGCAACAAATGTGGGAGACGGGCACCTGTATCCCCGGGTTTGTTCCACGGGTGCCTTGAAAACATCCGCGGTTTTCAACACTCGTGAGAAGCTTTTATCCGCCCACGCCCTAGACAAAAGCATCCTCATACCTTTCGTCTTGCAGCGGCCATCCCACCTCATGGCTCTATCGATCCGAGTCCAATACGCCCTCTACACCCTCCTCCTTCTCCAGATTTTGATGCTCGTCTTGGGGCTCATGGCGGAGGTGTGTGCTTGGATGTGGCGACCTCGCGCGCGCGCTGATATAGACGCAGTGCGGGCGTCTGTCGAGGTCCGCCAGCACCGGCGATGCGACAGAGGGCGGAAACCAAACTGCGTGCAACATCGCGCACATTTCGACCTTCATAGCATCCGCAGTCTTCGACAAAGCCAACCCTACCTCCGTGTTATTCTGGCTCGAACTGCTCGGCAGTCTTTTCTTCCTTGTCTTCGGGACGCCCATTTGGTTCATCGCCACGTTATTCGTGAACCAGAAACCCACGTTAGAAAGTTACCGCCAGGACCAGAGCGACATCGAAGCTAGTGCGTTGGAGAAAGCGCCCGTGGAACGAACAGAGGCATGGGAGGAAAGATGCGAAGGATCCGAATAGGTGAGCAATTGGATGAGCGATGCTTTCGTGAACTGGGCAAAGATAATGGGGCGAAGCTTTATAGACAGTCAATATTCATTGTACGTTTATCGCTGAGGCGCAATGAGAGATGACACCATGTCCCGAAGCCGAAACACTCACCCGAGACGTCGCCCTGTGAGCTAGCCTTTCCATCGAGCTCCCAGCCACACGACCCATACCGAGCGCGACTCTCAGGGTGATAAGAGGTAGCAGTGTTTCCGGCAGTCGAAGAGGTGCTAGGTCGGGGAGTGGATGGAGAGTGGATGCAAGACGTATGAGAGAAGATGGAGTGCGAGGTTGCCGCCGGCGAAGTGTATCTTGCCTGGAGGGCCCCAGAAGAGATGGTGAATTCCAATGCCAGCCGCGCCTGGTTCAGTTCAGTTGGGAATGCGTGTGTTGGAGCAAGTGCTGGCTCAGGTTTGAGTGGAGCATGAGAGGAGCAAGAGACGCACAGTAGTTCACTAGGGCGACGCTGTTTGGTACACGCTGCTTGCCGACTTCATCTACTGAGTTATACCGACCGCCAAAAGGACATTGCGAAATCTTGGGCGGGTATCGTCTCCTAAAGAAAAGCGAAAATCCACTCGGCGTCGAAGGCGAGCGGAAGATAGACGTTGTACGCACCATGGAAGACCAGCAAAACATCTCCCTCGAGGCTCTTTCCCCAGGGCCACAGCAGCCTGAGCCTCGCATCCTCCACTAGTAGCTCGTCGCATTCTCGCCGCTAAACGTCGAGTGTTGAGTGGCTAACTTGGACAGAAATGCGCGCGAGGAGGTATTGAAGGAATTTTTCGGGCAAGATGCGTGGTAGAAGGCGGAAACCGATAAGCAGTGGGTGCATCGGCGAAGTGTCCATCGTGGTTCCGGTCAAGATGGGATCGGCAATAATCGGATCATCGCCCCGGCAGTGATTTATCACGCGTCACTTCAAGTCAAACAATCTGACGAGTATATACGCTATATGACTTGCTATCGAACGGCTGTCGCGATTTCTCGTCATTCGAATTAGATCTAGCTGAATGAGAAATTTAAAGGGCCTTTTTGGCCTCTGCTGAGCGTTTACTCTGCAAATCTTTCAACGCGTCCAAGCGCTCAATCAGGGTTGGGTGTGTATGATGGTATGCAGAGTACCTGGAATAAGATGGGATTTATCAGTCCAGTCTAAATTCGAGTGCAGTAGAGACCCAACGCACAACCAATCAACCCAAACATTCGAGAGGTTCTGTACGTCGATAGCGATTAATGCATCGACCATATTGTCCGTATCGGAGCCAGGTGCGATGTCATATTGCAGGTTGCTCGCGAATCGGTCGGCACTCCACTCGAAACGGCGGTCAATGGCGTTCCTACCGAGTTTGAACAAGATCTCGAGTGGATTTAATATCTTCTTCAATGAAGTCAAATCTCCGCACGGTAGGAATTAAGAAGGATGCGCACCTTGAGAAAAATTGTGATGAGCAGCGGAGGATGCTGCTTCGCAACATATGTTGGAAATCCGAACGCTACCAGTAGTCCTGCCCAATGGACGTACAAGAACATGCATGCGAAGACGAAGGTGCTGGCGAGGACGTGCAGATGGGAGAGCACGAGTAGCTTGGTGAGATCGGAGTGACAGTAGTGCCCGAGCTCGTGTGCGACGACGGCTTCAATTTGCTCAGGAGTACAGTGTTGAAGCAGGGTGTCGCTTATCACTATATGCTTGTTCTGTATAGTCCAATCATCAGTCCCAGTCAATTCGAACTTGAAGATGGAAGGAAATATTGCCCACCCAAGGTAATCCACCCAAATATGCGCCACTATGCGTACTACGGGTTGAACCATCGATTTCGTAGATGTTCTTGAGCGGGAAGTGTAATTTGTTCGCGAGCGCTTCCACGCGGGTACGGATCTCCCCGGAAGGCAGCGGCGAAAAGGTATTGAACAGCGGCTGAATCAGTTGCTGGTAGATCATGATGGTGATAAGGAGCAGCGGGAGTACAACTCTGTCGGAATAGAAAAGCTGTCAGTAGCCACAGGCGGGGATAAGGAGCATCTACACACAGCAAAAAGCCCCCAGCCATCCATGCAAAGGATAGCCCACCAAGCCAAGTGACCGCTCGAGTTAAGCCCCACAAGGCAAGCGCGACGAAGCCAACCAAGGACCAAGCGGCTACCAATGCTTTCGCGTGGTCGGAGGCAAAGCCTGGCGCGGTGGTTTTATTGAAGCCGTGCTTTTCTTCAAGCACGAAGGTTTTGTACGTCGATAGAGGGATGACGGTAACGATGTTGGAGATGACGTTGAGGAGGAGAACGAAGCCGATGGAGTGGATTGTCTACGAACAAGTGAGACTCTGGCAGCATGCAAGAAATAGCCCAAATCCACCTCGTATTCGACTCCATATCTCATCCGAGTCATCGCTAGTCCAACCACTTTCCACGCCCATGGGTGCAGGCCGAAGTGAAGAAGTAGCGAATTAACGCCTTGCGAGTAGATTCCTGCGATAAGCGCGAATTTAATGCCGTCGTTGGCATACTTTCGCGAGTCGTCGAATTGGGACTGAGTTATATGGTCCTTCAACGCCGCCGGCGGTTCGGTCTTCGTACGGCAGAGGGAATATTGTCGCCATCTAGTAGAGCGGGCATGTGAGCAGCAGGTTAAGCAGCCAGGAAACGTGGAAGCGGCGCACAGCAGATATGTTTCGAAGACCGTCATGACCCATGAGACGACTTGGACGCAGAGCTTCCAATCGACACCACCAACAGGGATAGGGCCAAGCTGCTGGTAGGAAATTCGGTACCAGAGCGCGAGAAGAGAGTCCATGGTGGTTGTGGTCAAGATTGAATGAATGAATCATCACAGCCTCCAAGTGTTCTTACTTGTTCATCACACGCACCGGCAGTATCGAGTCAAGACTCCCGCAGATACGGGAATCTGGATAAATTTTGCCCCATTAGAAGTAAATTATCCCGGAGACGATTTCCCCATCTTGGAGATTTAGCAGCTCCAAGCGCCCAATAAGCGCCGAACCAAAATATCTCTTCAGGGCTTCGCGGACTGGGACTGAAATCACGGAGACCGAGATTTCCCTAACATACAAACAGATGGTATACACATGAGCACAGAATCCAGGAAGGAACGTAATGAACGGACGGGCAAGATTAGGTTAGCTCTAGTTCTTCTCCACCGCAGCCACTATCTCCTCGATGATCTCCACCAACTTCCCGGCCGTCGACGTCATCGGACACGACAGTCCCGACGCGCGTTTCCCGGTGACGACGAGGCTGTTTGAATCCGCGGGAGCAGCAGCCGTCCCCGGCTCTCGCTTTGAGCTCGCACTGAAACACTTCTGGTACAACTCCCACTCGCCCGAATACAGAGGATAAGTCGCCGACCCAGAGAGTAAACCGAATAAAGACCCGTCTGCGCCGACGTCGACCGAGAGGCCTGCGGAGATGTCGACACATCCATCGACAGAGCCGCTTGTGGAGTTGGAGCCCGAGGTGGAGGTCGATGCAGACGCGGAAGCCTCGACGGAGAGACCAAGCGCCGCGTTGGCGTCGAGGTTCAGATACGCTTCGGCGGTGGCAATGCCGCTGAAAGCGTTTAGACCCAGTGTGAGTTGCGGGATGAGGTGGCCTGTGAGGTTTCCGGCGGCTTTGACGGCGGGAAGCACGGAGAGGGTGAGTTCTGTATGAACAATTGGTGTGTAGACTAGACTATGTGAAAGGAGACGCACTGCTGTTATCCGGTGTGAATCCCCCGCCGGACTTGGACTGCGCCGGGATGAAGACCTTCGCGTTCTCGACCGTGTAGTCGAGGTCAATGCCGACGGAAAGGTCGCCCGAGGTGAGGGTAGCATCCGCTTGACCGAACAAGTCAAAGGTTGGCTGCAGCGCACTTCAGTTTTTTTCGAGGAGCATTCGAAGCAAGAGGAGAGCATACCCCGAGGGTGAAGATTCCGGGAACGTCGACTCCAGCGAGCGCAACGGAGTATAGCGAGACCTTGCCCGTCGAATAAGTACCCTAGGGATCGCATTCGATTACTTCCAGGAAGATGGGAACAAAGACGGAAACGCACCAATGCACTCGTAACGACCTCCAATCTTCCACCGGTACTGCCATCCAGCCCACCGAACACGCTGAATTGGGTGATATTTGGTGGGATTACGGTGCCCGCGACGATCAGGCCCAGAGAGACGGTTAGGTCGACATCGACATCGAAGGACGTTGATACGGTTGCGGTGAAGTTTGTGCATTGGACGGAGGCGGAGAAGATAGGGAACGTTTGGTCGATCTTCAACGGCGGACTGAGGAGAGAGGGGGGGGATGAGCGGCTAGAAGAGCGAGGGAAGGAGAGAGAGGCGTACGGGTCTGTCGATGTGGTGTGGTTGTAGGAGGTGATATCTAGCAGCCAATCGATGAGATGGAGACGAAGCCGGACGAATTCGCAGACGTACTGTCCCGGATCTTCAGTCCAGTCTCCGCATCCCGCTTCGTCTTGTCCGAGTCTTCCTCCCCGTCCAAGGCGACTTGGTAGTTGTAGCCCTCAATCTTGAATGAAACCGGTCCGGTACTAGCGAAGAAATACATGATATTATCTTCTCGGGAGCGGAGACGTACACATTGGGGTCGACAGCAGTGAAATCCGTATCGACCGGGCAATCCCAGATACGGTTGCCACAGAAGAATGATGGCAAACTGAATTGAAATCGAACCTGTTAGTTGCGGTACAATCGGCGCAGAATCGGTACAATCAAAATTGATTTGCTTGCATCAAGTGGAGATTCGGTACAATTGATGGCATCAGTTAGGTTAGCTGGTTAGGGTTAGTGCTTAGGAGGGTTAGCGTTAGTGATTAAGTGGTTAGTTGGTTAGGTTTAGGTGTTAGGGTTAGGGTTAGTGCGTTGGATATACTCGAGGGTACCTATAAAGGCCCAGGATGCCGTCAACGAATCCCGGTGGACATGACAAATCACCCAAAAAAGACAGCTGTCAAAGTAATGTCCGGTACAATTCGTTACAGATACGCTACAGTCACACCAATTGTATTGAACGTGCCTCTGTAATGTAGTGACCGCATCTGACCTATACTCGTATCGACTGTCAGAAGGAACACGGTGCTGGTCATATTGCCACCGTGGAGGATATTGGCCTTGAGGGCGCTCGGAAGAGACTGGTCTGCGTCCACCTTGACGCTCGCAACGCGCGCGAAGGGGTTAGGGCCGCACTGTATCCAGCTGAGATGAAGCAGGAGCAACAAAACGGGAACGTACCGATTCGGGCAAACGGACGACGGTGTCAACGGCACCGTGCCCTTCGAAGAGGTGCTCGCAGGCGGAGGTGGCGCAGACGAGACGGATCTCCTGCGCTTGAGCCTCGGTATCGCACGCAAGGACCCTCCAGCCTCCAGCAGGGCTGATGTCGGAGACTGCATGCGTAGAGCCGGACTACAGAAGTGAGCGGAGGGTTCATATGAAGTAAGACGCACGATCTTTACGGTCCCAGAGCCTGCAGTCTCGGGAAGATCATACGCGCACTCTCCTCGACAAGCGACAGCCCAGTCGTTCTTGGCTTCCACCAATTGCAACGACGCGAGAGCGAGGAAGAGAAGAGCAAGGGAGAGCATTGGACTGAACCTTGTCGTGTATCCGTGGGCGACTTTGTACGAGTCGAAGGAGACGGGCGCCGAGAGATTCCTCTAATATGCGCGCTCGGAGACTGTAGGCAGATAGATTAGCACACGAAGATGCATGTGGCGACGAGGAAGCTTCGACCAACTCAGATGGTCGTCCTGAGAAGGTTGGCTTGACGCATGTGTTTGTACAAAGTGCCTAACGCCCCGACATGCGGTCGTGCATGCTATACAAGCCTGTGTGAGAACGCGGCTGGATCGGGTCATTCGCGTCTGGCGAGCATACGAGCAAACGGGAAATGGGATGAGTTACGCAACAGAGGCGTAAAGAGTTGAAGGAGCGCCAGGCCCAACGGAGGTCGTTGCAGGTTTACTGCAAGGAATGAATGATTGACACGGCCCGGGATTCTTCCGGATTTCATCAACGGAACATTGATGCTGTTTCTTGCTCCGAATATCCACCACCGACCGATTTCAGACTGTACGCGCTCTGGACCTGGCCTACTAATTTGTCCTCTGCCCTTGAAAAAGCCAGTGGCCGGAGCATCAGCACCCCCCCAGATGGCAGACCGTTCGCCGAAGAAAGGAGGATTCGAAGGGTCGCTCGTTCGCGCGAGACGCGGCTCTATCTCCTGCAACTTCTCTTTTTTGAGGTACAGCGGAGCTGGCATCGTGATTCGAGTGTTTTCAGATAAACATAATAGCTGGGTGATTAATCCGATTCCGAGTCGACGGCAGCTACAGCACCAAGTTTCTCCCAGTCGAAATGAGGCTTTCCTCCTACTCGACCTACGAAAATATGCATCCCTGCTTGGACCAATGGCAGCATCCTCCTGCCCGCATCCATTGACGGAGTATAATAATCGATTCCCTCCAGAGAGGGCCAGAAGAGACGAAAGTTGCGGAGGGAAGGCGAGCGCAGGGTGAGGGCCCTTGTGAGGGCCTCGTAGTGCGCCTCTGTCCGCAGGAACCTGGGGCCGAAAACCGTCAAGGCTCGGAGATTCGGGAGAAAAGTGGGCGTGGCGAGGAGGTCCATAAACGGAGTCCTATTATCGGCCGAGTCATCCCACTTGATCGTCAGATCAGATAGGCTGGTGAGGGAGGAGAAATATGCTGGAATGATGTCGGATAGAATGGCGGGGAGGTCAAGAATAAGATGTTGTAACGGTGGCGAGGAACGGGATATGAAGTCGCCCAATTGCTCCGGAGAGATGGTGAAACACCTGATGACCAGCTCCTGGAGAGCGGGCAATGTGACGGAGAGCAGTAGGTCGCAGCATGCAAAGACCGACTGTCCGTCGATGTCGGTGAAATGGAGATTTTGTAGGTTCGGAAGCAGCAGCGGTACTACCGGGAAAGCCGAGGACTCGGCGTCATCCCTCCGACGCGGTGCCCAACCACGCAGCTCCAGCTCGACGAGAGAGTCCCGGGAAGCGGCGAGCAGGCCTAGCGTAAGCTGGCCACACTCTGCGTCTCGATTCAAGTCGGATGTGAATGCTATCGAAAGCTTCCGCAAACGAATGAAGGTCTTGGTGAGCGACTGGACACCCTCTGATGGATAAAAATTGCGCAGATCGAGGTTCTGGACACGGTGAGAGTGTCTTTTGACCACCGTTAGAACGCGCGGATGGATAGTTCCTTCAAAGAGCAGGGAAAGCAGCAACATCCTGACATGGCCGATCCACGCTTCAAAGCAGTGTTCGAACGTTGTAGCCAGGGGTGAGGATATCTTCAACGCACTCCAGAGGGATGGTGTCGAGAATGCGACCATCCGCCAGCCACGACACACGCGGAGGAAGACGAGGGGCGGCTGGGAGAAGTTGGGCGAGCGTAGGCCCGTGCCACAGAGGGCGAGGATGTTGGAGGATATCTCGAGGGAGCTTTGCTATTGGGTCGCGGAGTGCGTTCAGAGCAGCTTTGGCGTTGCACCGCTGAATCTCCAGCTCTCGAATGGCGGCAGAGAGCCTTTCGATTTCAAGGAACAACTCTGCTTCGGAAGACATGGAAATCGGTGTGGAAGGTTGTATGGCCGAAAATGCAGCTGCAGGGAGACGAAAACGGTGTTTGTGGACGTTGGGAGCAAGCCGTTGCTCATGATAACCACCGTGACACGTCAAGTTTCTCTTCGACCACGACGGCCTCTTGTAGCTCTCCGGCGGTCCTTCCCTCCCCAGGTACGTGTCCCCGCCCTTTTCAGAGGATTCTGCTCACAGATAGCCATAGCGACCACACAAATGCCGTTGCTTGTCCGCGTACCTACGAAAGCCTTAGCTAGCGAGTCGACCTACCCAGACTCTCATTCCTCGTAGTGGCGCTACTTCCTGGTGCGTCTCTCTGCACTCATGAATCGGCTGAGCTAACGTCCCGCTTATTTACTAGCAGCGGCCTTCGGTCTCACGAAAAACGGCGTTACCATCCATTCCAAAGCGACAACCAGCCCATGGTCTCGACGACGACCCATCCACACCGTCCATACTCTCCAATCGGCACCAGGCAAGCTGGTTGGCAGTTGCCGTGTAGAGGGCGTCACAATTGGGCTTCGGGACCTTGAGGTGGCAAAGCCTCGTGCGTTGACGTGTCTTTCCTTTCCGCGCCGCCAGCTGATATCGCTCTCCGTAGCCCGTTCGCTCTTGCATTCATCTCTCGACTTTCATTTCTGCCCGCCTCGAATCGATTGAATCGCGGAGACAACGACTCCCGTCCGCCTCGCCCTCCCCGTCGGCCCTCCATTCCTCTCCGCGAAACAATCCTCCAAGAATACCGCTACACAAACGTCTACGAGCTCCCTCAGCGTTGACAGTCGCTCAGCCGGAGACACGCAAGCATGCAGTCCGCTGCACAGCCCATCTTGACCGGGTAGAGGAGGATGAGGGTAGCTGTCGCTTCGTCTTCGGCGTTGTGTTAGGTATGTCAAGACCTTTTTAATCTCGTCGCCGCTGATCAGACGCAGACCAGGAGAGCTGATTCTCGGACTCGAGCCAGGCTAGCAAAGCAACCTTGATGGCTATCGTCGTCTCTCGATCTTGTCACCTCCAAAAGACCGTTGGCCCGGGCCAATGTCGACAGCCGACTGTCACCATTTGCGCACTTCCATGTTGCCTGCGGTTCGCGGACGGACTGTCTGCTGTCGCTGGCGCTCGATACAAGACACATCGACATATTGCCATCCGCATGCGTATTCTCAGCATCCTACCCTACCACCCTCCTCCGCTGCTTCGATTCTCTCGGCTCGAAGCAGCAGGGCATCTCGTCGCCGTCGATGGTCACTTGCGGAGTCGCTCATAATCAGCTCACGAACCACCAATGGGACGCGCAAACGCACCACCGACTTGTTACTCCCCTCGCACATACATACATCATTCGCTTCCGGCTCGGCATTGTTGTCCCTGTCGAGTCCTCGCACCTTCAATACCACCGCCAGGCAGCTCTGCAGTCTCGGTTTCGAGGACCCCGCTACGGAGAACGGGAGCGCGAGTGGGAGCGACGCTGGAACCCTCTGCTAGCGTTGGTCGACGATGATGTGTCTGTGCTTTGGCTTGAGGGTTGTTAGGGAGGAGGGCAAGATGCATATGGCGACTCTGTGGATAATGGGAGTGGCTCTGAATCGGACGCTGGGTGCCGATGGAGAAGAATCGGGCAAGGCGTACAGTGTCGTCGGCGCTCACTACCTTCTGCTGTCGAAAGAAAGGTGCGTCCGCCCAAACGCGGATTCGGTTGTGTGTACTCATTGCCTTTGTAGCGCATTCGATATGTCGCTGGACCGACGACGACCACTCTCTTCATCCTCGACGATCCATAGCCCCTCCGACCTTTCTTCTTCGACCTCTGTCACAAAATGCCAGCGCCGCTCTTCGTCGTCGGATCGACTCGCCCTGGCCATCCCTTGGATAAGGGGGATCGCGAAACGGCTGGCTGGAGCGTCGTCGTACCACCACCACGACAACACGAGGCTTGCCCCCGTCAGCTGTTATGGGCCGGGCACCGTCGGCGTCATTGGACTGGAAACGGGCATCGTACTCAGCGCTTCTTCGACTCTGGCGGCGGGTGCGTGAGGTCGGAGATGGGGTTGGCCAACGTCCTGCAGACGTGTATCGAGCTACCATGGACGACACCCTACCCGTCTGCGACTCAGTATTGGCTTGTGTTTATTGGTAGTCCACCATCTTCCGTCGGGCTCGTCTCAGTAGAGCATATCTTCCCAGAGTAGTGTACATACTATACATTCGCCGTATTACATTCGCCGTCCATACGGTAGTACACGTTGTCGATACATACCTGCCGACACCTACCTACCCACATATTGTACGATCCAGTCTGTTCCTACATACATACAACGGGGCCTCCCTTTCTCGTCTCGTTCGACAACTTCTCGTCCACACGGAGCCTTCCCCCGTCCCAACTGCGTCTCCATTCATCCCTCTCCCAGCAAAGGGCGATGGCAACGCATTCCTTGCAAAGGTGTGGCTTGGCAGGAATATCTTTCCCGGCAGAGGCGAATGGCGGCTCGCGACGGAGCGGGTTCCTCCGACTGGTGTGTCGGAAGATGCGTCTGCCGTCGTCTGCATGTGTCGGTTCGGCGCCAGTGGAGGTACACCGGCGGCCGCGGCTGTATGGCGAGCACCGTATATAAACGGTATGGTGCGGTCGTCCCTCGCGGTGTCGAATTGTAGAGGGAAAGAATTCGAAGTTGGCGTGAGGAACGGGTGTGTCCGACCAGCATGGTGGAATGCTCTGCGATATCGATGCTGGCGACGCAGACACGAGGAGGGAGACGATGGAAAGGCGAGGATTGTGCCGGAATCTCCACAAGTGCCTGCGAGAGCTAGCGAAAGTCAGAATTGACGGAAAGTGGGCAAACGAGTGACGCACTTGATAGGTTTCGCAAGCCTGCTGGCTCCTCGCATCTCAGCTGGAATATTGAGTCCCGCCACATACATCGAAACGGCCCACACGGATAACGAGCACTTTCGGACGCTGACGCGTTTGGTATCTGCGTCGAAGTGACGAGGGAGGTCGTCCCGCCGTGGTTGTTGCGCACTAGGCAGGAGAAGGGATACTCTTGGACTGGAAGGACAGAGTCAGTCGGACGGCAGAGTAAATGATAGCCTAACGCACCTCCCGCTCGTATGCAAACGCGCTTTTCACTACCGGTTCGTCCACTGGAGGTACTCGACCCAGCTGGAGCGCGGACTGGGGGCGGAGTCCATCCAAAGGGCTCGAAAGGTGGTCTTCGGTTTGCGTCTCGGCGACTCGAGCACATAAGTACATCGTGCTTGCTTGGGCGAAAAGTAGTGTCGAGTATAGCGCTAAAGAGACCGTGATATCGACGGAATTGAATGCTCCGGTCGGGTATGCGGGTGAATCGAGGACTGGGATGTGTGAGCCTGTGAATCGTAAGCGTCTGGGTCGTGCCATAAAGCAAACGGTACCTTTAGCAGGAGCCCGAGTATGGCGTCTCGACTCAGATGAAAACGCCCTGTATGAGCAGGGAAGGGATGAGGAAATGTAGCAGATGCGGAAAGAGGGCGTACTTACGAGAGGCGCCGATGCTTCAAGTCGGTCGGCTGGACCCAGTGGGACTACAAGAGGCAATGGCCGCGCCATAGACAAGCATTTCCGAGGGTGTTTTGGCGTCAATAGCACATTCGTTGTGGAGGTGGAAGCCAAGGAAGGTCGGCATCATCACACCGCTTTTGAGTCTCTTCTGCTCGTCACGACGGGCGTCCTACACCAACAATGCCAGATAGCCTACGAGCAAGCATCTCGAGACCAGACTAGCGGAGCTTCATGACTCTTTCGTATGTCTTCCCATACCCCACCTGCTTCGGCTGGGCTAACGAGCGTTTTCGCAGATTTACTGCTTGAAGACGACCCTTCCGACTTCCCCGATACGCTTCCAGGGCCTCTTTTTAGACAATACGAGACGCGTACTCGAATGGTCAAGATGTCGGAGCAGGACCCATACACGTCGACCTAAGGAGTCGTTACTGCGAACCTGAGCACAGAGCACTGCCAGTGGCCACGGTCGTGCCGACTCGTGCGTCTACTTCGTCTCCACCGGCATGCCCGCCACTAAAGCTCTTCCAGTCAATGCAGATGATCTCTCGTCGTGCATTTAGGTCCAGTCTCGGACGGCTCGGTACAGTGGGCGGCACCTTCCGCGGAGAATCCAATGTCGCGAGGCAGAAGTTGGTATGTTACTCTCTGAATCCCTTCTTTATTCTCATCTCCTCCGGGGGGGGACCAAAAAGGATGAGCGCTGATACTTATGTCTCGAAGAGCACGTCTGGATCACCGGACTCCGATGGAGGTACTCAAGCTACACTCTAAGGGAACGCAGAGAGAGACGGTCCTGCAAAGTGGGTATTCCCGTTCCCTGGCAGGCCTTTCGCCGCTGACCTCTTCATAACACGTAGGTTCACCCACATCGATTCGCAGTCGGCGCTGGATAGTCGCAGGGGCGGGAATGAGGTTCTGGGGATGACTGAGAAACGCGGAGAGGGAAGGAAAATAGATCTGGATAGCTCGATGGAGACGAGCGGTCCTTGAGAAGCCACCAATCGAATGCGGAGGTACGTGTCCTCCTTCTCAGCGTTTTTCTGCCGCTGACCTCCTCGTAGGTGTGGCTTCAGCTGCAGCTGGTCGCCGCGGACCTTTCCTCCATGCGCGGCGCCTTGCGGGCGTAAATTAACGCCTACTTATACTTAGTCGCTGTTCGTAGATTCAGAGACTGTGCCGCGTATCAATCCAATGCAATCCAAGCCGGAGGCTAATAATATCCTGACAGAGACTCGGCTGCTTTCCCGTCTGCATACAGCCTCCAGATGCTGTGTCAGAATGCCACGTCGCGCCACGCATTTGCCTCGTTTTGCCTCCACACCTCTTCTCTCGTCTCTCACCTGCGCGCGATTGTGCCAGTGCCCCCCGCTCCTAGCGCTTCCATCGCTGTCGGAGTCTCGCTATAATGAGGTGTGTTGCTCGAGGAACACACTCTCACCAAACTCATCGATGGCTCAGGTGGTTTGCAGACACGTTCAACAACCAGTCCTTCTCGCGAGCCCAGGTCGCAGATGCATTGGCCGGAAGCATTACCGATGTGATCCAAGCCATCTCCGACAAGCTCACCCACACTGTGCGCGGGCGTTTGAATCACACCACCAATCCCCTGGAGAAGGTTCAGATATTGTTCGGTCATCTTGACACGCAGGTCGGCAATGCTGGGCTACTCCATACCTTTCAGCAGGCTGCTTTGCAGTGGGGTGGCATTGACCACATGCTCCATCGGCAACTGCTGGTTAACTCTCTGCCTGCCAGTGATCTTGACGTATCGCCTCACGGTTCTATGCTTTTTCAACAAGAGGGTGATGATGGGGAGCAAAGATTTATCCAATGTGATTATCTAAAACCTGTTGCAACATCCATTCTCTAACATACATGTATAGCTGAGGCTCCATTCCTCAGGAACTGCCCTCCTCCGTCTCCATTCTTCCAAGGTCGTCATGATGTCCTATCTCAGCTCAATAGTTGGTTTCAGCCCACAGAGAAGAAGGACCAGAAAGTAGTGCTGCTTTATGGTCTTGGTGGAGCTGGAAAGACACAGATTGCACTGAAATTCATTGCAGATTCCGGATCTAGGTTTCATTATCTTGCTCAATACTGAACGCATACTAATACTGTTTACAGGTTCACCGACCAGTGCAAGATTGATGCAAGCAGCAAAGAAACTATTGAAGCAGGCTACAAGCAGATAGCTGTTGACAAGAAGCTAGGAAATACTGCTGACGCTGCACGAACCTGGCTGAAGGCGAATCGAGATGAATGGCTCCTTCTCTTCGATAATGCTGATAACCATGATCTCCACCTGGGAGACCATCTCCCGAAATGCAGTCATGGAAATATTCTGATCACATCTCGGAACCCTGGGCTCTCAGTGTATACTGGACGGCAGAAGAAAATCATTGAGATCTCCAACTTACTGCTCAATGATGCAGCCACTCTGCTCCTTACCAGAGCAGGACTTGAGCATGAAGATCACTATAATAAGACACAGGCAGTCATAATCGCTAAGGTATCTCTATTGGTTGAGAGGGTGGACGAAAAATGTGCGAGTGCGACTCGCGGAGTCGCACTTTGATGTGATTTGATGCTGATTTGTGCGACTGTCGCCTTCGGCTTCCGGCATTAGTTGATGACAGTGATGGTTCGGCCGGTGACCATCACACC
Source organism: Mycena amicta (assembly GCA_029282125.1). Lineage (NCBI taxonomy): Eukaryota > Fungi > Basidiomycota > Agaricomycetes > Agaricales > Mycenaceae > Mycena > Mycena amicta. The sequence continues at coordinate 55,914 of JARIHP010000004.1, read as the reverse complement.
CGGGCTGGTTAGTGTTAGGCTGGTTAGAGGTTAGTGGTTAGGGTTAGAGGTTAGCGGTTAGGGTTGGTTAGGTTTGTTAGGGTCAGGCTAAGGTATATTGTGTATGCTTGTGGTCTCAGTTACTTTAAAAAAATACCCCATGCCGGTGAATTGATGTGGCTGATATCAGTGATACAGTGAGCTCTCAGTCGCACAAATCAGTCCATAGCCGACGTCTGTGATGCTGATCTGTGCGACTGCGCGAGTCGCACTCGCACACTTCTCGTACATACTCATTGGTTGACTCAATTATATAATACTTAATGGTTATTCAGATGCTTTATTGCTTTCCACTTGCAATCATCCAAGCTGGAGCATTTATTGCCAACGATCCTCCTTTGCAGCAGGACATCTCAGAGTACATACAGCTTTACCAGAAGCACAAAACAGACCTTCTGTGGCAGGAACTAGATGAATCTCCGGAAGACTACAAGGTGGCCGTGTATACAACATGGCAGATAAGCTTCGAGAAGCTTAGCTCCAGGGCTGCACAATTTCTACAACTATGCTCCTTCATCCACTTTGAGGGGATCACAGAGGGAGTTTTCAAAAGGGCATCAACATATAAGAGCTGGGATGGGCCACTCAATCCCTCTCTGGAGGCACTGCGTCCCAGTCTAGAATTTCTCTCTTAGTTCCAGAATATAGAAATGGAGTGGAATACTCTAAAATTCCGGAACATAATTAAGGAACTCTGTGGTTACTCTCTCATGACATGGCAGAAGAATGCTTATTCTATCCATCCGCTTGTGCACCAGTGGGCTCGAACAACCATGGCAAACCCTGCTGGCCAGAAGAAGCTAATGGTTGCTCTTATGGGAATGTCTGCCGCTGGCAGTGTAGAGTCAATACAACAAATACAATTGCTCCTGCATCTTGTGCAGCTATTAGAGGGCGGAGAAATCACAGACACAGGATTTGAAGCCCACTTTGGAAGTGTTTTTCAAGCTGGAGGCATGTTTACAGCCGCGGAAGCCCTGCGAAGTAATGTGCTAACCAAGAGTCACATTGCCCTCGGTGCTGAGCATACTTACACCATTGAGGCAATGGCTGACCTTTCTGTCACCTACCGCACCTTGGGACGTTATGCACATGCACAGAGGCTAGAGAAGCAGGTTCTGGCGAAACGGACCAGACTGCTTGGTACAGAGCATCCTGCCAGCATTCAAGCTATGGCCAATCTGGCTGTTACATACTTGGAGTTGGGACGGTACCTGGATGCCCAGAGGCTGGAGCAGCAGGTCCTGAAGCAACGAATGAGGCAACTTGGCACAGAGCATCTGGACACCATCTCTGCAATGGCCAATCTAGCTGAAACTTACTGCAACTTGGGACGGTACACAGATGCACAGAAATTGGGGCAGCAGGTGCTGGAGCAACGCATGAGGCTACTTGGTGCAAAGCACCTGGACACCATTTTGGCAATGAGCAACCTTGCTGAGACCTATTGCACCTGGGGACAGTACACAAATGCACAGAAGCTAGAAAAGCAGGTGTTACAGGAACGAACAACACTGCTCGGTGCAGAGCATCCTGATACTATTCGAGCAATGGCCAATCTTGCTACGACATATTGGGACTTGGGACAGTATATAGATGCCCAGACATTGCAGCAGCAGGTCCTGGAGCAAGGAGCCAGGCTGCTTGGTGCAGAGCATCCGGATATCATTCAAGCAGCAGCCAACCTTGCGGCGAGCTACCAGAGTCTCGGGCAGTATACAGAAGCATATAAGCTGAAGGAGCAAGTCCTTGAGCAACGGAACAGGCTGCTTGGTGTAGACCATCCTGACACCATTCGAGCAATGGCCAACCTGACTGAGACCTACCGTGCATTGGGACGGTACAAAGATGCAGAGAAACTGGGACAACAAGTATTGAAACAACGTACTATCCTGCTCGGTGCAGAGCATCCTGATACCATTCTTGCAATGGGAAACCTAGCTGAAACCTACCGTATCTTGGGACAGTATCCGGATGCACAGAAGCTAGGGCAGTGTGTATTGGAACAACGAACCAGGCTGCTGGGTACGGCACATCCTGATACCATTCTTGCAATGGCCAATCTTGCTCGAATCTACAGTAATCTGGGACACTACCCTGAGGCACAGAAGCTGGAGGAGCAGGTGCTGGCAGAGCGAATCAAACAACTTGGTGAAGATCATCCGCATACAGTTCTTGCAGTACATAATCTTACCCAGACCTACAGAGACCTTGGACAGAACACAGAGGCAAAGCATCTTGAGGAGCAGACCAAGACTAAGTAACAAAATAAAAAAACACAGTATCACAATAAATGCCCATTTATATTACCCTTCCCAAGCTCTTGATATTTGTATAGGAAATCAATGGTGACATAGCTTTTCTGAGTACTTAGATAGAAACCCTTGCTTCCATGGGAAAGAAAAATAAAATAAAACGAAAACTCATTTGACAGACAGACAAGGGTGTAGGGATGTCAAAGTTTGATTCTGTCTGGTTCAGCACCCACTGTCCTGGACACAGTGAAGCAGGAAACTCCACATTAGTCCTCTGTTACTTGTCCGGCAAAATCAATGTTCCCCCCTCAATTTTGGAAGAGGGTTTCTGTAATGAGGTGAAGAAGACAAATTGAACAAAATGAGACAGTAGTGGTGCAATGCAGGTCTATGCGCTCTCGTGTCTGGATGAGCCGGAAGAGATGAACACAATCTTGTGGGTGGGCGGAAGGGACAGCCGTCCCGGCCAACGAGAAAGGTCTATAACGACGCCTGGTGGACAGCCGAACCCGTATGCAAAGGCCACCGAGGGTCGGAACAAGACCCAGAGCAACCCAGCGTAAAAGGAACTCAAAACAAAACAAAGGAATCATGGGGGATGGGAGGGTGGGCCATAAAAAAAAATGGCTGGGAGAGAGAGGAGAGAGGCAACCAAGGGGCGTTACAATGTGACGATCAGACCGCGACCCGGTTGGTTGGTCCAGCCATCAGGCGGAAAAAAAAATTATATGGATATAGGGCTTATATGGTCCAGAATCACTCAAAAAGTGTTCAGATGCATGCAGAAACGTCTTCACTCGAGTGAAGCACCCCTCAACTTGACGATGCTGATGTTCCACTGGAGGACATTATTAAGACTGCATCGGAGGACTCAGTTGTGGAGATTTTTGGAACAAATTTTGAGATGGAAAATGCGTCTTCTGTAAACCATCTGACAAGCGGAACACTGTGTTGCGTGTATCCTACCGCAAGTTATCACAGCCCAAATGACAATACACCCGTCGAAAGTCGTGATTTCACAAGGTTCATCGGCAGAAGACAGGTTTAGAGACTTGAAGAGATAGGGGCTCATGCAATCAAGTGCCACCGATCATGATTTGCGGACCACACGCCAAGGGGGTGGCACGATGTTAAAAAAAGACATTAGGCCGATTTTTGATTTTAAGGTCTCGGGCCTGGACCAACCAACCACGTGACGCGATAAGATAAGATTAACTATGAAATCGGGCAAGATCTGGCCGAATTTAGCACCATATTGGCTCAAAATTCCCCATCACGGCTTTTGGAGGTGTAATTCAGCCCAAGAAAGACCAATTGACGCGGTCGCAAGATGTCGGCTGCCGACCATCAGTCCGATATCAATCATAATCTATGTACCCCATTTGGGTTGAGGCAGACCATCCACAGTGTTTTTGGGTCTGAGACCCCAGAAGACTACATAGACATTTTGGAAGCTCATTGGAACACATTTGGACCTCCCTGGTACCACTCAAAGGCCAAAATACCATCATTTCAAAAATATTTTTAAGCCTCCGGCGGGCAACCAACCAACCAGCGTACCGTCTGATCGTGACATCGTGACACCCCCTTGCCACACGCACGACTCTTTGCGTTTAAAGCACCCCACCCTCTCGTGTCCTTCCTATGTCCTTCCTGACTCAGAACGCCAAGGTCGTTTGTCAGCTCAAGCTTCTTGCTTATAAATTCGACTCTCACCGGGCTTAAATCGCGGCAACTTCAATCACAAGCCCACTCGAATCCATGGCTCCCATCCGTATCGCCATAATCGGGCTCTCCGCCTCAGCGACCACCAGTTGGGCTTCCGCCGCCCACCTTCCCTACCTCCTCTCGCCCCGCGGTCTCGCGCGCTTCAAAATCATCGCGCTGTGCAATTCGTCCACAGCCGCCGCTAGGGCTGCCGTCGAGGCGTTCCATCTCCCACCTGAGACGCGGGCGTATGGATCGCCGGAAGAGCTCGCTGCAGATGCCGATGTCGAGTTAGTGGTGTGCTCCACGCGGGTTGACGTACACGCTCCTACCGTGCGGCCTGTACTTGCCGCAGGGAAGATGGTCTTCTGTGAATGGCCGCTTGCGCATAATATCGACGCTGTTCGGGAGCTGGCTGGGTTGGCGCGGGAGATGCAGGTCCGCACTATGGTGGGCGTACAGGGCCGCGTTGCGCCGGTGGTGAAGAAATTGAAGGCGGTGCTTGAAGACGGTCGTATTGGGCGGGTTGTTAGTGTCGAGGTGCGTGCTGCGGGCGGGTTGAATGACCGGGAGGTGTTGCCGCAAGGGCTGGAGTATTTTACGAAGCGCGAGGTTGGCGGGAACGTCTTTACGATTGGGCTTGGGCATCGTGAGTACCCCGCAATTCCTCGCAAGATAAATTGAAACAGATTGCTTACAGTTTGGGACCAAATCCAATTCGTTCACGGTCATGCAACTGCCATCCAATCCCGTCTGCACCTTCAGTTCCCCGAGAACAAGCTGCGCGACCCCCCTTCAAACACAATTGTGCGGACCGTCACATCCAACGTCCCGGACCTTGTCATTGCTGCTGGCGCCATTCCGGAATCACCGACTACGCAGCCAGATGCACCGCTGCTGGTGCGTTTCCGTCGTGGACAGCCAGCCTTTGACGACGAGCCGCCGCTGGTGTGGAGTGTCACCGGCGAGACGGGCGAGATTCGCTTGACGAGCCCCGCCGGTACTGGGCTGGGTGCGTCTTCGCATACGGACGACGTCAAGCTCGAAGTCCGCGATTTTGCGACGGGAAAAGTGGAGCGGATCGAGTGGCGCTGGGAGGACTGGCAGGAAGAGTTGCCATTGTTGGGTCGCAGTATAGCGGCGTTGTACGAGGCGTTTGCGGATGGAGAAGGGGGGTATCCGACGTTTCAGGACGCACTGCAGCGCCATGAGCAGCTCGAGGCGATGTTGGTTGCCTGGGATTCTCAGAAGTGAGGAGCAGACTTGCGAGGATTGTAACGACGGGATTTATCGATAGTTCTTGTTTCGAATAGGATTGTACTGACGCGTTCTGGATCTTTTGGCACTACCCTCGGACGGCAGGCACTACGATTGTCCCATGTACGCTGAGTTACGCAGCGCCGCTAGAAAAGTCGACGAAAGCCGGTCTTCTTCGGGTTTTTGGCAAGGCGTTGATCGTGAGTGAAAGCACAGTATTTGAACGAGGGATGGATGCGCCAGTATTCGGAGCCGAGCTTGAGACACAGTGGTGGAGATTGGCGTTTTTGCGTCGGCGTGGTCAGAAGCCAAAAGACGTGTCACACGCCAGAGTGTCTTTCTCTTCGGACCACCATCACGATGGCGTCCTGCAGCCCTTCTCGATACTCGGGGTATGCTTCGTTTCTCCGGCTGCTACGTCCAGCTTGTTCATTGCGTCCATAGATTCAGGAAAGCGTCGTATCCTCGCGCAAATCCGCTCGCAATCGCATTTCTCGACCCACAGACGGTGCCACTGCATCAAATTGTGTACCCGATGAGAAGACACGCATTGGAATCGAGCTGGACGACGGTCTGGGTGCGTTCCGCGACTCTTCTATCCGGTAGTCCGGCCGGCTGATAGCGACTCCCGCAGCGTACGAGTCCTCCGCTTTCCGACCTCCCGCGCGAGACCTAGCGCTGCCGGACAATTCGGGAACGCGTCATACTGCATTCTGGACGGACGCGAGGGATAGACGGGAGCTCGAGGACGACTAGGGTGCGTTTTTTTCGTATTCCTCTCCGTCTCAGCGTCTTACCAGCCCTTTGCAGCTGGTGTTTGTGTCGAATACATCCTGTACTGGTGAAAGCTCGGCTACGACTCGCATTCCCGGTGTAACAAGTGCGCATACACGTAGTATGGCTGGGATGGGAGGAATACGAAAAATCGAAGCGATGGACATGTATGAGGGTCGGGTGGTACATTCTCGTGCGTTTTCCCCTGCTCTCTCGTTTTCCCACCGGCTGATGTCCTTCGTCGCAGCTCCCTCTCCTTAATGACCCTCGAGAAACGTCCGGCAGTTTACGGCGGCGAAGCAGTCATATTAGCGTCCAGAGACGCCTCATCCAATCATTGCAACGAGCCTCGACGGCGTCCCAACGAGAACATCTTGCCAGTCAGCGCTTGAGGGACATCGACGATGGAGACGAGGGTAGCTGTGTGTGCTTTCCATTCGGCCTTGGTGGGTACGTCGAGCACGTCCAGCTGTTTTCATTCTCGTCCCGGTACTAATTCGAATCAGACCGGACAGGCTGCCTCGTCGTTCGCCGGGGGTACTGGGTCGGATACTGAGTCGGTCAAAAGTTCTTGGTTTGGTGCGTAATGGGTGTGTCCGCTTCTTCCAGCCCGCTCACGGAAACGACAGACTAGACCGCCGGTCTAGTCTGCTATCGTCTGTCTCCGCTCTCGACGACGACAAACGACGACGCTACCCCGGCTCATCCCATTCGTCGGTCTTCTCACCCCCAAACGCGTCTCTCGGATGGTCGTCAAGCTACTACTGCCCACACAGGTACTACCTCCATCTCCGTTGCGTACGTCTTGGGAGGACAAGACACGATACACCTGATACGCAATACGGCCTCTTGGCTTCAGCAGCACCGTCATCGACCTCGCTTCCCCAGCGGGCAGTACCACACCACCCTCATCACCTGCATCGATCCTCTCAGCAGCGGGTGCTCAGTCCCGCCCACCCTCACCGGCGCCTGAGCCCATTCACGAAGTCGCTCATGCAAACCCACTACCACCAACGGAACTCGCAGACGCACCTAGTCGTCGCTCCTTGCCTGCATCCTCTATTTCCGGGTCGTCTTCCTCGTGCCCAACGAGCCTTCGCGGCTGCACATTCTCCATTCTCAGGTCGCCACTACCGTTGACGGGAGTGCGAGCGGGACGGCGAGAGCCTTTGCTGGCGTCGGTCTTGAAGTTGTATAGACTATACAGCACCTCACCACCACCGATGGCACTCGCAGACGGACCTACCTATTGCTCTCCAGCGTCGTCGTCGAGTCTACCCCTTCCGCTGCCCGGTTCGGCTTCGACGGTATTTGCAGCAGTACTGGCGCCTCCGCACATTCTTCGTTTTGCAGCCACCGGGTTAGGGAAACGGAACGCGAGTGCGGGGGGAACGCTGTGGTCGGTCGACGATCTGCTTTGGCCGCTGCGAACGCCAGCGTGCAAATCTGGACGATGTCAATGGCGACGACGAGGATAATGGGGAGATTCAGATAGGGAACCTTCGCCTGTGTGTTGAGAGGTCAGGCGCGGCATACTCGCCAGAGCTGTCCGTGCACGGATTCGAGCTGGCTAGTGTCACCTATTCGCTGGCCTGGTCGCTGGTCTGCGGGCTATGATGGTCTGTCTCCATCGTCTACGCTGTCATGTCCATAGACGACACCACAGGCATCCAAAACATTTCTTCGTGTCCCTTGTAAAGCTTACCATGAGTTGCCATACCCGCAGATGTCAACACAGGTACCTGTCAAAAAAACCCGCAGGTTTCATACCCGCGGATACAGGTACCCGTTTCCCATGGATGCCACAGGTACAGGTATAGGTTTTGGACCTGACCACAGGTACCCTTGGACTTCTGGCGACACATTTAAGGCTAGATTCACAACAATCAGGGCTTTAGCCTGCTAAACAATGATTAATACAACACTTTGATGTGTTGTATTGTACTTACATTGATGAGGGATCATGTCCTATCATAGTGTTGCAGAGATACCCGCGGGTTTTCTTCACAGGTACCCGTACCCGCAGGTACAGGTACCTATATTCCCACGGATGGCAAGAGTGGAGGTATGGCTTTTCAGGGCCCAAAAACCCGCAGGTATTGCAAGGGTTAAAACCCGTGCAACTCGTGGTAAGCCTTAGTCCCTTGGCCCATTCTCGGACGACTCCGTACAATGGGCACCCGCAGTGCTGTTTCGAGCGCCGACTGTCCCAGATTGCTCTCGGAGCTTCGACCAGCGCTTGATTGTGCTCAGGCGGACACGGAGCTTGATGAGTCCGAAAGATGTCGGAAGCTGTAAAAGTCCGTTGCGCGCTTGCCAGCGTGGGATGGGATAAAGAAACAGTCCGAATCGGGTAGTGTCGGAGCGAAGACTTGGGGCTGGACAGGTAGTGGGCAGGCACTGCCGCACAGACTGGCAGATAGCCTGATTCTATCGAATCGAAGGTTGCACTGCCGCGCTATCGTTAAAAGGCGTGAAGTATGGCTGTTAGCGGGCGTCAACGCGTCCTTATCCATCGCCTGACTCTCCTATCGCTACTTATCCTCCACCATGGCAGACCCGATAACCGTGACGGCGACAATTATCACGTTTGCGTCCTTCATAAAGGATCTCATCGAGGTCGGACAGAGCATCCGGCGCTCCATTGAAAAGGTACGTCATGGAATTAGCCCTGGTGAGAGTAATTGACTCAGACTACCTAGGTTTCCGAAAATCGTCGACAAATCCGCAATCTTGTGGACGATATACTCTGCACGCTTGGCAACCTCGCAAGCCTTTCCCGTGCACATGAGAATGCATTCCAAACACCCGAGCTGCTGAGCGCTCTTGCAAATCTAAAGGCGTAAGTCTCCTCTCCGCCATGCTTGAATTTGGTTCATTGTAACAATTTCTCAAGAGACATGCTGTATGTCTTGTCCGTTTGCGGGAAGATCAGTAGTATGGAGAGCAGCCAAGGATTGCGGGGCTTCCGGTCTCAAATCAAAGTCTGGATGAAACGTGATGATGTCGAGAAGACCATTAACCGTCTCAAAGAACACGTTAACAAATGCTACCTTCAATTCACGGTGAGTTCCATTCGTCCGTAAGCTTACAACGCACATGTTCTGAAACATGTGCAAGGCATTCTCTGCTGCTCGAATTGAGCATACATCGCTACGGGTCGAAGACACATCTCTACGAGTTGAGCAAAGATTAATCGGGAACAACGTGGATAACCAAGTGAGACTGCGGCGTCTCGAGGAAATGATGACCCGCATGATGCTTACAACCCAATTTGGACAAAATGTGATGAATCAATCGGCTGAAATTATTGCATCTGTAAGTTGTGTGCTTACCTTGGGTTACTACAATCACTCAACTCTTATTATTTAAGGATATGACACATCAGACTCTCGAGTTTCAGTACCTTTCAACACAGGCTTTTCGGTTGATAGATTCCCTCCAAGCAAGGGTTGTGGCCAGTTCAGTGACTTTTATTCCGGGCTGGGACGGCACATCGTTGGTCTTTAAACCACCACCTGCTTCGGCTAAACATATCCTGCACAAAATTCTGGGGTTAGCGCTCAAGCTGAGCGACTGCCCAACAACCATCGCACTGGGGTCAATCGAAGATATTCTGTTTACCCTCGGCCGTGACTTGGAATGGTATGGAATGAATTCTGAAGGGACAGCCTGCGACCTTGCAATCACCCAAATCCTTCGTGTTACGGCTCGCACTGCACAGTTTGGGACACAGATTCTGCCCCACCTTATTCTTTCCTACTGCAATCTTTCGGAGCGCTACCAATATCAGCTGCGGTGGGATCTTGCTACACAGACAAGCCAACAGGCTCTGGATTTGTGTCGTTGGTTGCGTGATATGTCACCAGATGTAGACTATTGGTCACTCTTTGCACTGACCTCCAACACACATTCAGAAAACCTGCGCATGACTGGTCAGCTTGAGGCTGCTATTTCCCTCAGTCAAGAGACTGTTGTATTGTGCCGCCCAGTGATTGCACATATTATTGAAGCTCACACTTCAGAATTGTCTCTAGAGACTGAATACAAGGCGACGAGGTCTGTGCAGACCTTCTTGGTCTTTGCTAGATCTCTGTCGAGCACGGTTGATCGACTCTCGGAAGCACACCAAGCTTGGAAAGAGGGTCTCCAGACTATGCTCAGACTACCTGGAATCAGACCCTCTGTTACTGGAACAGATATTGACTTGTTTCTTGATCAGATGTGTACAGTTGCAGAGGGTGGTCAGTTTACTCTCACAATGCTAGCGGATGCAGTGATTTTGTTCCGTAATCTTGGACGTAACCTGGAAGAAGAATACTCGCGCCGTTTTCTGTGGATGCTTGATGCATATGGATATTATTCTCAACAAGATCATCCTTCCCTGGAGAATCTTCGCCTCTTCCTAGAGCCGAACTGGACTGCACCACCACCTCTATGGGGTGGATCGGGAACTTTGAAGCCATATGTCGATAATTTCGGTGCAGATGGTGGTGTCATTGAGGATGCTGTCCAGGCATTTTATACCCGTCCTTGGTCTGGTGCTCCTGCTTTTGTTGTCATCAGAAACATCTTTGTCGACCATTTTGACCAGGCAAATGTAGCTCTTCGACATGTAGTGACAGCTTCACTGGCAGTGTGGCCCCTGGAAAACCATGAAGGCCATCTCTATGGGCTCTTTGAGGGTATTGGCACCACCATCCTCTTTGTTACACCTCCACAAAAAGCAACCCTTCTGGAGTTAATGGCAGAAATCATCAACCACTTCCGCACAATGGCAACAGGATTCCCCATGTCATCATCCTCACACACAAACGAGAGGCTATTCACTACTTGCCTTGACTGGTATTGCTGGGTGTTGTGGGCAGTTGGTATGCTCACTGAGGCTTTAGAGGTGATAGAGGAATCAATCCAATATCTTCAATCTGTACTGTCCATGGCAGGTATTAGACACCGCTGGCATGTTGACCACGGTACATGTTACTGGGTTCTGCTGCGAGGCTTGATCTTTTATGAAATGGGCAAGATCCCTGAGGCAATAATAGCTGTACAAGAGGCTGCAACCATTTCCGCAGTTCCTTTGATGCCAGGAAATGAAAATGATATCGTGTTACTACTCTATCTTCTGATCCAAACACGTATCTTGCAGCGTACGGGACAGGATAACTCAACATTTTGCTTCTCACAAACAATGACCATGGTCAAGAAGTTGGAGGAAGATGAGATCAACTGGGGCTTCCACGTTAATCTCAATTTCCATTTTCTCCTTGTAGACTGTGCAACACTTTGGGGATGCCACATAGGACAGGTCCAAAAGGCGCAGCAGGAGGCAGAGCGAGCAACAGTGGCTTGTCGACAACAGATAGTAAATCAATCTGCTCACCGCCCTGCTAGTCAAAAATGTATTGCCAGCCAAGCTCTAACATGTTCCCTGACTACTTTTGCCCGCTCTCTGGTGGCAGCACACATGGAGCGCGAAGCTCTGATTGCTGCAAGAGAGGCGGTATCAATGTACACTCTGAATATCCAGGACTTTTACCTGTACCACAACTTGGATTTCGTGGTTAGACCACAAGAAGTGGGAGCCAATGCCTTCCATGCACTTTCACTTTGTCTAGCAACTTCTGGGCAAGTCACAGAAGCTCTTTCAAATGCAGAGAAGGCCATAGGATTGTATCGTGAGCTGATTGTGCTTGCACCACGACATCTTCCAGCTCTTGCAAACAGCTTGCAGAATCTATCCTCTTTACTCTGGAGTTCGGACCAGCAGGATAAGTCTCTGGTTGCATGCACAGAAGCTATCAGTATTCTGCGGAAGGTTTCCAACCACGAGGACTATTTCCTCCGAGACCTAGCAGAGGGCTTAGAACGATTGGCACACTACCTCTCTGAGAAAGGAGACACTGATGGTGTAACTGCAACAATGATAGAGCATGCTGAGGTCAGCAGAAAGATTGGCCTCTTGCCCTCAGGCTGCCAGATGTATCTCGATGAGCATGATGTGCAATCAGACAATGAGGATGAAGTTTGGGAAACAGCAACAGAGTCTGACGATGAGCCTGAGTATTTTGACCTATGCAGTGATGAGGAGATGGTCCTTGGGAATATCCTCTGAGAGTTCCACTATGGTTATTTATATGTGAAATTGTTGGTATTTATTGTCAATGTATAGTGATGGGATAACTTCAAGTTGGCTTTGGAAGCTGGTGGGTTCTGTATGGAAATACCAAGAAATTGTTTAGTTAGCCCTTTTGTAGTGTAGCTCTGATATTCTTGTACACACTACAAACTCAATGTATCTAGAGCCTCCTTACCGAGCAGTATGATCACAAACCTTCTAGCTTGACAGTCCCGATCCTTCTCTCATTCCCTCCAAATCTATAAAGCTTAAGAGACGCTTTAAAAGCATAATGCGGCCTGTGATTCCACACTACGTGATCACCGCGAGCGATTCCGTCATGAAGGGAATGCAGTTCCAGCACGTGGCTACCTACTATTTCAACCACAAGTTCGTGTAATATCTAAGTGGGACCTTTGAACCAAACCTATACAAATGCATAATGCATAAACCGCGATTTTCCCATCAAATTATTGCCTAATTAGGCTAAATTTCATCAAAATTTGCGGCCGGCTGTTGCCGGCCTTCCCTATATGGTAATTTCGTCATGATGAACTTGTGACAGGACAATGGTCACGCGTAATGTGCTAAACTTGTGGTCGAAATAGTACAGTACTTCCTCATTCCGAAGACCAGCAAGTAGCCGATCACAGAGAAAATTTACTACAAGTGAACACAATCTCCGTATACTTTCAACATTTCCGCGACAACCACAAGCCCACCAATGGCCGGTGCCGAATACACCAACATTAGAGCCAAGGAAAACATCGGAAAGCGTGACATGCATAAGGACCTTGCCGTAAAAAAGGGCAGCCTTTTCACGGTCCGCTGTATCAAAGCATCAAACAGGTACCCCTGATTCTGCACATATATGGAGAACGCGCCGATGAAACTGAACCCCAACCAAGTCATCAACCATACGCGTTGAGCGTGTGTACTGCTGTCTCCTGGGTGGAACTTCGTGAGCCCCCCGATGATTGCGAGTGGGATCCCGACGGAGATGCCGGCGATCATGCAGAATTGGGTATCTGAGATCAGTGGGTCCGACTCCTCACGACTCGGATGCTTGGCGGGTTTTCCGTCTTGTAGTCGCCGGAATTCTCGACAGGCAAGTACAACCGGCGGCGGCGGCGTACACTCCGCGTTTAGGCCTTCCTCCACTGGCAAGCTGATTGTGTGCTCCCCCACGTCTGCCCTCGTCTCAGGCTCGACTGTTTCGAGCACTCCAACCGTCCCGTCAAAATACGGACGCCCGTCACGACCAAACCTGTGGTCTATTTCGTCCATGACCTCGGACCGGACCAGGTACATTGTCGGATAGGATGGCGTCAGGACGGAGCCGAGCAGATTGACGATGGACATGACGGTGTAAGGCGCCACGGTCAGGCCGAACGCTGCGTACCCATAGCGCGCGATTTGATCTCCGCTTGTGCGGTATAAGGTGAAGGCTCCGTAGCAAGTCTGCACGATGGCGACCACCGCCCGGGCAGCACTTCGGGAGGCGGATATTACGATGGGTTTGGCATTGGCATCTTGGCCTTGGGGAGATGTTGCACCTGCCACTGGTTGGCTGGGCAGCACGATTGCGTCACGCGGCACGATGGCGAAATCGTATCCGAGGGGCAGTAATGCTTTTTGTACCCCGTGGATCTTCCGCATGCTGCACGGTGCCTCGATGAAACGCCAATAGAAGTGATGCCTTTCTTTCATCCAGTGCGGATATTTGGCATTTGGGTTGGTAGCATCGGAGTCCTCGCTGAGGCGTAGTGAGTGTCTGCGGATGCCGGTGGGGGGGTCGGGAGACTGGGATTACCTCGGCCTAGGTGTCTCGATGCGAATCAGCATACACAGCGCTCCGGCTCGTGCAGCGCACATGAGATCGCTCGTCGCAAAGATCGCACAGCGAACTATCGCATCCAACCCGCGTATTACACCCGCCGTCGGGAATAGGAGGGCGATAACAATTGCCTGTGCGTACTCGCCGAACTCTTCGCCCGGATACGACAAGGTCGTCGCTGCGTGGGCGATGTAGTTCCCGAGGAAGAACGCCAGGATGCTGGTCCAGTGTGTCGGCGTGCAGAGGAGAGACGGGTCGCCGTGGTTGGAGGTACCGTCGGGCACGGTTAGGGTTAATGTTATAGACGGCGGCATTGGTGAGAGAGTGTAGGAGCGATCCTCCAACGTGGATTATATACTGGGGGTATATCGGCCCGGGATTCATGCTTCTATCCTGTCACTGACGACGCGCCGAATGCAGGAAGGTGCCTCGTGTAGATTGTCCGTGGATGACGATGAGGAGGAGGCGGATGGAGATCTTGGCCGCAAGTCTTGTCTAAGGGCCTCTCGACGCGGCCGACGTTCACCACTACCGCGACAGTAACTCTGAGGTGGATGTGGATCCATGGACGACTATGCTGGTCTCCTGGCGGAATAATGTGGTTATGGGACGACAGAGGCACTGCTGTGGATGGACGCCGGTGCAGCGACGAGTGCAGGAGCGCACAACTGCCGGCTTGACCGCCACGGGCTCGTCGAGGTGAAAGATTGTCCGATGGAGGTATACACAGCGCTCAACGGGTGCTGTCGCAGCGCCTTGGGACAACGCGGCCGTAGATTTTGTCGAGGGGAGGTCGCTTGCGGGCTAGACGTTGATAGTGAGAGTAGCAAGCATTCGTCACTGCAGAGGGATTGTCCACCGGTATTCGGAGCCACACGGAGATTGAAGCGGTTTGCGCAGGAGACGCAAAGGCGTCGTGTCACACGCCAAAGTGTTTCTCCTCCGACCACGATGACCCGCGAAACTTTGTACACCTCTCGATGGCCCTTTTCGGTCCACGGGCGTATGGTTCGTGCTCCGGCTGCTGCGTCCAGCTTGTTCATAGCCATAGATTCAGGAAAGCGTCCCTCGCGCAAACCTGCTCGCAATCGCATTTCTCGACCGACAGACGGTGCCACTGCATCGAAGTATGCCTGCGAGGGATATATACGCATTGGAATCGAGCTGGACGACGGTCTCGGTGCGTTCCGCGACTCTTCCCCGGTAGTCGACTGATAGCGACTCCTGTAGTGTCCACATCGCATGAATCCTCCGCTTTGCTGCCGAACAATTGGGGGGCACGCGTCATACTGCATTCTGGACGAACGCGAGGGATGGACGAGAGCTCGAGGACGACGGGGTGATACTCGTGCGTTTTCGTTTCCTTCTGCTCTCTCCTTACCGCGGGCTCACATCGCTCTTCTCAGCCGCCGTTTGCGTCGAATCCTTCTTGTACTGGAGCTGGACGGCGGTCCGAGTCTCGGTGCGTTCTGCGTCGATTCCGTTGCCAGTGGTCGGCTGACGGTGACTGAAGATACAGCCATATGATCCCTTCTGAAAGCTCGACTGCGACCCGCATTTCCGGCGTAACAACTACGCATACAATCCCGCTGGATGAGAGGAAACGAAAGACGCGCTGGAATGTATAAGGACGTCTGGGTGGGCGGACATTATCGTGCGTTTTACATTTGCCTTTTCGCTTTCCTACCGGCTGATGTCGCTCAGGTGCCTTGGCTGTCGAATTCCTCTCTACCTCTGACCCGACACCTCGATATTACATTCCTCGGCCTTCTTCCAGCCCTGAACTTCTGTCTCCAATCGCCACCATTGCATGCCCCGGGCGGCGTCACGCGGTCGCGCTGCCTTTTGCCTCGTCCATTCCCGCGGAAAACTACCCTCCAGAAACGTCCGCCAGTGCTAGTCTCCACTTCCTCATTCAACGAGCCTCGGCGGCTTCCCAAGGAGAACATCTCGCCAGTCAGCGTTCGAGGAATATTGACGATGGGGATGTATGTGTGCTGTCGATTCGAGTCGGGTACGTCCAGCTGTTTCCATTCTCATCCTGGTACTCATTCGAATCAAATCAGGAGCACTGCTCGTGAGGCGCAGGAGAATGGCGCCTGATTCTTGGTCTGGTGCGTAATGGGTGTATCCGCTTCTTCCAGCCCGCTCACGCAAACGACAGACTAGACTGGACTGAGCATGTCCCTGTAATACGTCTCCGCTCTCGACGACGCTACACCAGCTCATCCCATTCGTCGGTCTTCTCACCCCCAAACACGTCTTTTCGCAATGCGGCTCGGATGGTCGTCAAGCTCCTACCGCCCTCGCAGGCACTACCTCCATCCCCGTTACATACGTCTTGGGAAAACAAGAAACGACTACCGGAAACATTAAGCGTCTACGGTGCGTTTGGACTGATTTGTTTTGCCTTCGCTCATTGAGCCTCAGATCTGACGCGCAATATGTCCTTGTTTGGCTTCAGCAGCACAGTCATCGACCTGGCTTCCCCAGCCAGCCGTATTCCCGGTACCACACCACCCTCATTACCCACGTCGATCCTTCCTACATCGGCTGCTCAAGCCTGCCTACCGTCACCGTCGATCGAGCCCACTCACGGAGTCGCCCGTCCAAACCCACTATCGCCAATGGACCTCGCAGAGGCACCTAGTCGTCGGCGGTCGCTCCTTGAGCCACTTCCGGGTCGTCTTCCTCGGGCCCGACGAGCCTTCGCGGCTGCACATTCTCCATTCTGAGGTCGCCAGCACCGTTGACGGGAGTGCGAGCGGGACGGCGGGAACCTTTGCTGGCGTCGGTCCTGCCGGTGTATAGACCATGCGGCACCTTACCACCACCGATGGGACTCGCAGACACCCCTGCTTATGGCTCCCCAGCATCGTCCCCGAGCCTATACCTCTTCCGCTTCCCGGCCCGACCTCGACGTCTGAGTACCCGCCCCCGTATTTGCCGCAGCAATGCCCCTGGCGGCTTCGCACATTCTCCGTTTTGCAGCCAGCGGGTTAGGGAAACGGGACGCGAGTGAGGGGAACGCTGCGGTCGGTCGACGATCTGCTTTGGCCGCTGCGAACGCAATGGACAATGTCATTGGCGACGACGCGGATAATGTGGAGATTCAGATGGGGAACTTTGCCATTTGCTGGCGGAGAAGACAGGCAACGCCAGCAGCTATCCGTTCTCAGAATCGTGCCAGCTAAGCAGTCCCGACATTCGCAACGCAATCCCGGTCGATGTCGCCGTCGTCGGGTGCAAACCTCTCTCATCTTCCATGGATGCTACTACCATCTCGGGACATGGACCCAATCCCCTCGCCGTCCGGGTCTTGCTGCCTCATCACCTTCCCCTCCGGCATCCCCAGTAACATCTCATTCTGGGGGCTTCGTAATCGGACCATACATAGATGTGCCGGAGGGGCCCTCCTTCGCTTCGGTGGATCGTACGGCCGCCGCGTTGGGAGAGGGCTACCATGCACCCATATTTCCATTCGAGGCCGGGCCGATCGAATCTTGCGTGTGTTCTGTGGATGGCCTGGTGTGGGTACGGAGGTGGAGGAAGTCGCGGTTGCTCGAAGCCGACCTTAATGCGGAGAATGTGATTCCTTTCCTTCGTATGTGGACCTGCCTGTCGTCTGTCTCCCATATCTCATTCTCGCCAACGTCCCTCAAGGCGTTTCGCCACTTTCGATAGCCGTCATTGGATCCATCCTCGCTACTAGACGCGCCTCCCCGTATACCCACCGATGTTATGGAATATATCAGCCATGTCGCGCGCCCGATGACTGCATACTATATGGGACATTCCTCTCAGCCCTTCCTTCCACCACTCCCCTTTGCACAAGCGTTCCTCCACCACCTAATGGATGCGCCATTCACCGGTGTCGCTCGAGTCCATGCCAGTGCTCTTGCGCTCATTTGAGCAGTACCCATCCGCGACGACCACGAGCGATAGCCTTTCTTATTCTTATTCTAGACCTCATGTTTACTCCCTGTCTTCCGTCTCCGTGCCTTTATCTATCCTTCCTTTCATATTCGTCTTCTGCATTCCCCGAGTTCTGACCAATATTCGTCTCTACATACGTTACCGACTACTTGACACTTTCTTCATATCTTAGTCACCGACGCGTTCCGGCAGCTGAGGCAGTCCACGGGGCTCGACGCTTGACGAGGATAGTTTTAACAACAACCTCGAGCGGGGATTTGCTCCTACTCCTCGATCGCCATATTGACATGTGATTGTGACTGGGACGAATACCGCTCTCCTCTTGTTTCCATGTTCTCGCTTTTGCGCTCGCGGCAACGCGGACCTCGAACAGTCGCACCGCAGCCGCCTCCGCCTGGATATGCACCCGCTGGCGGGCTCGCAGTACGTCGCAAAGGTCTATTGGGGTGACAGATTGATACCACGCACCTACAGCACGAATCGTCGTCAGCGAGCAATGCTGAGCTGGATGACTACGAAGCCGCCGACCGCTTCTGTCGACAGCATCCAGCGGCTCTTCCTGCACGCATATATCCACCAGAATACCAGCATTTCCGCGCAGACAAGTGGGGTCTTGTCGCGGATTCTAATACCACCTGGAGCTCGCCCGGACAAGCCCAGGCGCTGGCTGCATTACAGTCGTCTGGCGCGCAGTGTCTCGGTGTGTCTCTCGGTGAACCCTTCGCACAAGCCGGCAATCATCAACTCCAGCTGGTCGGATTCGAGCAGGACAGGCGGAAAGCGAATTTTCGGAATCGTGGCGATACGTGCTTCACGAGTAACCTCCCCATTGTCGCTGGGCATTATAGCACGACGAATAAGCTCGGGGTATACTTCGAGATCACCGTACGCGAGCTATTGGGCGATGCCACCCTCGCTTTAGGTGCGTACTAGCTCTAGCGAAGAAATCACAGCTAACGTCGTTCCAGGAATGCAATGTCTCCCGTATCCTCCCCATCGACTACCAGGCTGGCATAGGCGCAGCGCAGCACTCCATTTGGATGACCGCCGGCTCTATTTCGAGGATTCTGAAGGCGGTATTGACTATACGAGTCCAGTCAGTGGCGAGCAGCAGCATAACATTCCGGAAATCAAAGCTGGCGACACTATCGGGTGCGGCCACCAGCTAAAGCAGGCTAACAACGTCGGACGCCTTTTCTACACATTCAACGGCAAGCTGCTGCCCACGGCGTTCCACGGGATATTCGACCAGACGGGGGTGGAAGGGCAGGAGGTCGATATATTTGCGGCTGTTGGTGTGACGAATGGGCCATGCGAGTTCGATGTCAACTTTGGCGTGAACGAGTTTCAGTGGAGAGGACCGAATCTTTCGGCGGACGCGGGAGTATGGGACCAGCAGCTCTGGACTGTCGATGGGATTTTCGAGCAGATGGGAGACGGACCACCGCAGTATGATACGGTCGTCGGAACCGCCTCCCAGTCGTCCTAGCTGCGTGTTTCTGCCAACTTTATTGTTCGTTCCTTCCGCGTTGACTCCGCTTTCCCTATTCTCCCGTGGCAACGTGCTTGAAGAGAAGACGTCCTAAAGGGGAAGTTCTCCCTAATCAGTTCCTGCTCGGTGTTCAGGCTGGACAGCGGTCCTGATCCTTTCGCTGTTTTCTTCGCCTGCCCTTGACGGGGATCAGCTTCGCTGGGACTGAAACAATCCCGTAATGTGGGTGTTCTCTGCATTCTGCTGAACGGAGATGAAAAGTTTGCCTGGAACGCGCTGTTGCGCCGCATACACGAGGCCGTCTACAGCAGTTGTCGTGACGCGCCCACAAATTAGCCCGATTGGGCCTGTCCACGCCGCTGGCCTGTGAGGAGGTATATATACTTCTAGACTCAGTCGACCTCGCCGATCAATACAGCTCCCCCGCCCTCCCTTCTGCCCTCCCACCCGAGATGGAACTCGCAGCGCTGTCCGTCGCAAAAGACGTCGGCCCGCAAGTCGCAGGATACCTCTTCGACTCGGTCAAGCACCAGACTGGGCGGACCAAGTTCGAGGAAGGGAAGACCCTCATGAAGGACGGATTTACCATGCTTCGTGCGAAAGACGCCGGAAGGCTCATTCCGCCGCAGGAGAGGATTAAATTGTTGAGGGATCATGCAGACTAAGCGACTAACTTCTCCAGCGGCGGCTTCTCTACCAAGCGGACGCTGTATCGACCTTCCTCACCGCGCAAAACACCACCAACAACGGTCTACTGTATCCAATGCGTCTGGTCGCGGGGACCCCGCCGTTTCGTCACAGGGAGAATGTCCAGATCGTATCTGGGGACAGCAAGGGCGGCGGTACGTGCCATTTATCGGCGCTGAAGGTATTTTTCGTGCTGACGATGGATACGATAGTCGACGGAACCTCCTGCTCTTTGCGAACGTCATCGGGCTCATTAACGACCAGCTCAGCCTACTGCCGCTGGTAACGCGCCGCTTGGGTTCCTTGCTGTATGCCAACCCGGGTATGCTCAACGGACGTGGGGCGAAGGGCTTTGCCATGACGGTGGGCTGGGACCCGGTGACGAGGCTTGGGACGCCGAACTACGCGGAGATGTTGGCTGCTGCTGGGTTGTGAAGACACGCTATAGCCTATTTTGTTAGAGCATCCCACGTAGTACTAGTAGTAATGTACTACATGAAACTTATATCGTGATTTACTTATTGCTTTCGGACTTTGGGAAACAGCATTAGGATCACGTCGTGGGGGTCGTGTATCTACCGATTCGTACGGGTCTCTCGACGAGGAGGGGCAAGCTTCGCACGTGATAATTTGCGCGGTCACGTTTCCAATTCGCGTTCCAAATACATCGGGACAATATAGCCAAAATATAGCACACCCATTTTACTGATCCGCGTTATTGATAACGCACGAATGGTTCACTGGGTCCGCCTGCCCAGGACAGTTGCCGGAACCATCATACTCCAAGGCCGAGGCAGGCTGCATTATTGGATTCAGAGATCGTAAATCGAGAACACCATTGCACGTACATTGTAGCAGCAAATTAGAGGAAGACCGCCATATCTGAGGGATTCCGCGTCAGCGTCTCTCTCCGTCGAGAATGAATGCATGGGGAGGGTTCGTACAAGCAGCAGATCCCTGCGTTGGGAACGAGAGGAGTGGTTCCAGCGAGCCTGCGTCCGATGTTATCGAAGGTGGGACACTGCACGCAGACTTGGGCGTGTGTGGTACTGGTGAGAGCTAAGGCAATTGTAGCCATGAGGATGTGTTTGGTAGAGAGCATCGCCGGCGGTGGGTGTTACTTGGGGAAGTGGGGAAGATGGGGAGACGAGGAAGGATTTATAGGTGTCGCAGTGGCCGGCGGCGAGCACTTCACGTTGAATCGGGTGTTGAATAATCTGAACTGGGCCAGCCGACGACGTGGGACGCTCGGGCATCTCAACTGTCGGCTCCCACTGAGTTGAGACCGCGCGGCGAGTATCATGTGTCGCCTGTTTTGAATCGGTACAGGATTTGACATGAAGTTATACAGAGAATTCGCAGAGAATACTATAGTATCTTCGCTTGCCGAAGAGGAGAACTTGAAGCTGGTATGTAGCCATTCGAAGGAGCTTATGCAAAAGTCAAGCAAACGGCACCAGATCCGAGTCGAGGGATCCTCGTGCCTTTCTGGTAGCCTTCAAGTTGGAATGATACGTTCAAAACCGAGGAATGTCGCCAGACATCTCGACGCAGCGAACTGTGTGGTTATCAAGAGTTGGCATAATTGGCATAGTCTCGGGACACATATTCAAACCAGCTTCTCTCTTTGCCGATGTCTCCGAGCATATGCGTATAGGCCTTCGCTGTCGATACGCCGAAGAATATCGTTCTACTTCGCGGTCGTTCGCAAGACAAACATGGGTGGTTTATGAAGGCGCTTGCCAGCGATTCCTTGGGCGAATTCAGTTTGTTCGGGAAGAACACCTGTGCAAAGAAAATCAAACTTGAAGCGAGCAGTGTGCCAATCCAATTTTCTCGTCGTTCTTCAAGTTGGCCTACGGTAGGTAGGGAGGTTGTCCAGATCAACGACTTTTCTTGTTTACCTAGGAGGCGGTAAAGAGAGGGACACAAGTTGTTCGTACGAAAGTTCATACAATTAGGTTCAGATATGTGGCGAGTAAAATCCCAACTTGAGGAAACGTATCGTATCTACGAGTAGATGTAAACTCAAGCCTGAGCGGCAGCCAGTCCCAGCTTGCCCAACAGCTCCTCTTTGGGGATCGACTCGAGGTACTGCCGCCATGTGTGAGGCTTCCGCGCGAGGACGTCGTGGGCGGTGAGTGGTTTCTTGCCGTAGTCTGTACATAGGTCGTTCGTCAGTAACGGGACGGAACGGACGGGACGGGGACGGGGGACGTACACCCTATGGTCTCGTACGCCTCAAACATGTCGCTGATGACGGGAAGGAGCGGCTTCATTGGGAAGACGTCGGCGAATTCTTCCTTGGTGTAGGGCGTGTAGACGATCTTCTTGCCGGTTACTATGAGCATATAGTGGTAAGCATGCTGTGAAGGGAAAGGGCCGGAGACGAACCTTCAGAAAGGTCCACGAATATCTCCTCCATCGATATCGAGGTCCCGGAGAGCAGCTCCGACCCTGCACCAAACTGGGGCAGCTCAATCGCAGCACGGACATACAGCCCGTAGTCCGTCTCCGGGTCGATAAGTGGCACCTTGGTCGACGCCGACATGGGGAAGCTGAACGTGTAGCTTCCGTCGTCCTGGGCTCGAAGCGCATATGGAACGGCATCGAAGATGTTGGTCGCGTAGTACGCGGCCTGGACGATGGACAGCGGGACGCCGGAGACTTTGGCGTACGCGGTGACGGCGGCTTTGGTGTCGAAGAAGACGGAGTTGGGGACTCGGCCGGAGGAAAGCTCTTTGAAGGATTCGAGCGCGGACCAGATGAGAAGAGAAGTGTTGACGGCTTTGGCGGCGTCGACCATGAGTTTTCCTTCTGCGATTTCCTGTAATTCGGTTAGTCGTAGCCTGACAAGAGAGTGAAGGCGTACGCGTTCTGCACTTCCGTGCTCATTGAAGTTGGTTACAGCCTGCGATTTGTTAGCTAAAGAGTAGTGAAGCGGTCAAAGAACAGCGCACGAAGATAACGGCAGCTCCCTCGAATGCAGCCCGCACAGCAGCTTCATTCCCGACGGATATCGAGACCGCGACGATTTCGATGCCTTCGCTGGCAAACGCCTTGGCAGCGGGTCTGCTGGCGTCTCGGGTGAGCCCACGAATGCGATACGGCTTGTCGGATTCGATGAGCGCGCGGGCGACGCTGCCGCCTTGTTTCCCGGTCACTCCTACGATGACGACGAGCGGGGCGGTAGAGCTTGTGGAGACGGTCATGGGTTGTGAGGTGGGTCTGAGGGCCGTCCTTTAAGACTCGTTTGTAGTTCCGTTTAAGCGGTGGCAGGTGAATAACGAGCTTAGCAGCAACTTGGCGAGGAAGATTACTGAGCTGATCTTAATCAGCTGACTGAGCGTACTTGGTAATGATGTTGCTAGGGCGGGGCTAGGGCGGGACGACATTGGAGAGCCGATGCAGTTCCGTGGTCGTCAGAGCAGATGGGTCCGTGAGTCGCAGCTAGGGTGGAGATATCATCTGCGAGCATGGCGGTCGGGAGCCAGAGTGTTACGAAGCGTGACAGCAGCTCTTTTCATCCACGACGTCGAGTCCTTGCGAGTCGCAAGTATTAACCCTCCGCCATGAACGACGCGCGTCCGAGGACGCATGATCCTCAATATCGTTTCCCCGACACTTCTCTTCTGCCGCTGCGGAATGGACGAAATCGCGGCTCTGCGGCATATCCACAAAGCCTGCTGGGTCCTTCTATATCTCAGGCTCTTGGTACGCGACTGACGAGCCGGTCAGCCCTTGCTCCCGCCGCTCGCTCATCTGGATTTGAGAAACTGTGGACTGGGAGAGGGAGGATATGAGGATAAACGTGCGTCAAGCTCGGTCTCAGTTGCTCTTGTACCTCGCTTACTCTCTTCCAGTGTCCCAGTTGCGCTGTTATCTTGGAGAATCGACGCCGAGGATAGGATTCTACGTGTCCTGCTGGAAACTGTGGCCAGTGCGTTTCCACATCCCGTCTTCGCCAAATCAGCTCTAACCTCGTAAACGCAGTCATCCGCCGTCTATTCCTTGTTCTTCAAGGCTCGAGATGGATGAGCGGCATTACCCAGGACCCTCCTCGCGTTGATACCTCGGATTGGGTGACTCTGTCGACGAGAAAGGTCCAAATATGCCTGAGCTCAGTGCCTCGCTGGTGAGTCCAGGGCCAGCTCTTGTAGCGTTCCTTCGACCCATGACTGTTCCAGGAGGCTCTTATCGTCTCTCCATACACATTCGGGTTCGCCTGGTCATCATCGAGTCACATTTCCCGCCTCTCGCGTCATGCGTCGTGGCCTGCCCAGCGCCTTCCATCCTCCCCAGAAGACCCCAGCGTCATCTTCCGTCACTCCCTCCCCGCCGTTTTGGCCCTCGTTTGACCCGACGCCGTCTTCCTCGTTTGACCCGACACCGTTCCTCCTCCGTCAAATATTCCGCCCATGTCGTGTCATCCCCCATCGATACGCCATACCTGTGGACGGTATTCGCGTTTTACGGAGGCAATGGGTCTGTCGCAGCCGCGGATTACCCGCGCTGGCGGCCTTCCTTCGCGAGTATTGCTGAAGGCGGCAGACCGGCCCACGGCGACCGTTTTTATGGATTTCCCCCCGGACGCACTTCTCCCTTGCTGGGGGTGCTACAGCAGCTCAATACGCATACTCGGGGGTTCCCACTCCTCTCACGACTTGCCCTCCTTCCGACACGGCTTGGGCCCACAGACGATGACCCAGCCCGTATCCTTCATTGACCCGCCCACTGACATCCGTATCGACATCCATGACCGACACCGCTGTTGCCCACAGGCTGTGTCGGCTTACACCGCACGGACTCGGCGAGTACCCAGCGAGCGACTATGCAAATCGTCCCGCTTTTGCTACGATTTCTGGCACTCACACGAGCCGTCATTCACCCGAGATCGCAAGCTCCTTCTACCACCCACCTCCACCGACGTAACCGCTCCGTGTCTACGTCCGACGGACGAGTCGCTGGTCTCGCCCTCGACTCGAGCGATTTGAGCTGCTGCTCAACGACCTTCCGCGTTGGCTGGACCGCAGCTCCTGCTCCGGTCCTCTGAATCGTCTTGCACTTTTGGCGTACCTCTCCGTCGAGGGCACTGAGCAACTCGTCCCCGTCATTCGCGAGATTGATATTCCTTAACCCCTCGAAGTCATTACCCCATAAACCCCCGAAGTCATTACCCCATAACCCCTCGAAGTCATTACCCCATCCCCCGATATTCGTATCGACCTCCGCGACGAGCTGTATCGCCCTGCCCTGGGCCCAGGAACTGATGCCATGGGGAGGGCTGCGACCCTGCGAAGTGACAAGCTCTGCTCCGAGCTTGTAGCGCCTTCATTCACTTGAGGTCGCAACACCTTCTATGGCCCACTTCCAGCCGCGTATCAGCTCCGTCTCGACGGGCGACATACGAGTCGCTGGTCCCGCATTGGACCTAGTCACCATCGTCGAGGAGGATATCGCGCAGTTGGCGAAGAGGGAGGTCAATGGGAGGCAAATTAAGGATGCGGCGAGGACGGCGCATTCGTTGGCCGTTGCGAAGGAGGCGGTGGGATTTGGGCATATGCTGCAGACGCTGGATGCCATGGATGAGTTTTCGGCCCAGTTTGAGGGGATGAGGGCGGCAGAGACTTGATAACGGGAAAAACGAAGTCTGAAGTAAAAAGTCTATGTACTATCTCTCTTTCTTGTCTCTCTTTAGCCACGTTCTGTATCATTTCTGTGTATACAGCTGCTCTCCGGTCTCGACCCAGTGGTGAAAGTGCAAAATTGGCCTTGTAGCGTGACGCCGGATCTTCTCTCCCTCCCACCACCGCGACACTGTGGCTTTTCCTTATCCACCGCGCTCTGCGGTCGAGATAAGGTCTTCTTCGCCTGCCCCCATGCCCTGTCGTGCCCTCTGGATCGCGCTACTGTCGCTTCCATGTCTGGCAGCGGCATTTGAGCAACAACAAGTCTTGGACGGCCAGTCGTCATACGGACCCGGAATTCTGCGCAGGTTCTCTCCAGGGAGTCGGGATAGACTGCAGGATGTGCTGGGGTTGGCTCAGGTGCGTCTGCTCACGCTCGCCGTCGCCATATTGGTGCTCACACGACCATGATTACACAGGCGCAAGACCTCGATATCTGGCAGATTCATGCGGGAGACGAGCCCTACGTCGACGTATACACGCCTCCGCTCGCCGCTTTCCTTCCTTCAAGCCTGCTCGACATCCCGCATACATCGAGCAACGTCACACCCACGACCCCCTCGCGATTGCAGCAAGAGTGGGACCTCGAGACCTTCCATGACGAATACCATCCTCAATCCGACGTTGACGCGTTCACACGAAGGCTGGTGGAGCTGCATCCGGAGAGCGTGTCGCTTCTGGAGCTGGGGCATACCGCCGAGGGAAGGGAGATGCTGGGGCTGAGAGTGTCGAAGCCTTCGAATGCGACGAAGCTGGGGTTCGTGGTCATGGGCCCGCAGCATGCGCGGGAGGTGCGTTTTGTCGTCTTTCATTCGTTTTATCCCTAACGCCTTCGTATAGTGGGTCGCGACCGCCACAGCGCTCTATTTCGCCCATGCCCTGCTCGTCAATGCATCTGAGCCCAACTCCCTCGCGTTCCTTCTGGACGTCTATGTACGCTCTTCTTTCTCTCGTCGTTACTGCGACTGACGTGCTTTCGCAGGACTTTCACATTATCCCTTCCCCGAATCCCGATGGCTATGTGTATACCTGGTCGACAGACCGTTTCTGGTGAGTCTGCGTCTATCTTCTGCTCGTCTCTGACGTTTTCCTTCGGCAGGTACAAAAACCGCCAGATTGTCGGTCCTGGCGCCAAATGCATCGGAATCGACATGAACCGGTACGTCGTTTCGTCTCCACAATCTATTTCTGCTCATGTCTAATCCAGGAATTGGGTACGTACACCGGAGAGCCGTCTCGTCCGCTTCTTATTGTTTTCAGGGATTCAAATGGAAACCACACTCGGACACCCCGTTCTTCTCAGAGTCCGGCGACATCAAGAAGAAGAAGAAAACAGACAAGACACCTGCAGACCCCTGCTCGCACTGGTACCCGGGCCACCGCGCCTTCGAGGCTGCCGAGGTGACCAACGTCGCGAACTACCTCACCAAGATCAACGGCGTCGGGAAGGGTGCGGGCAAGGGCGGGATCGTCGCGTTTGTGGATTTGAGAAGCTATGGTCAAATGTGTACGTGCTCGTCGTTTCCTGGGTCATCTTATCCCTCATTGCGGACAGTGGCGGCTCCGTACTCGTACAAATGCGACAAGCTTCCCAAGGACGCGGAGGACCAAATGGAGGCACTGCATGGGGCGGCCCAGGCGGGTCGGGCGGTACATGGGACGGGGTTCAGTGCGGGTAGCTTGTGTGAGCTGCTCTACACGTACGCCTTTCGTTTGTTCTTGACTTGTCGTCTAACGTCCTGGCCAGTGCCCCCGGCAACATCCTCGACTACGTCTACAGCACTGCGGGCATCAAGTACACCTATGCGGCGTTCTTGAGGGATACGGGCACGGTGAGCTCCTTCTGCCTTATGTTCTTCGTGGTTTGCTGACGGGTTGGTAGTATGGTTTTGCGCTCCCGCCAGCGTGGATTCGGCCCGTCGGCGAGGAGACTGGGCAGATGCTGGCATATCTTGCTAAGTTTGTGGCGAGGCAGCGGGGTATTGAGATGTAGGGGCTCGTTTGTGTGTTTCTGTACGATAGGTGTGATTGTCGCTTGCTTTCGTTGTTATGGATGTACAAGATATTCTTTCTGTAGCTACATGGTCTTTGTACTCGACTATTATCCAGCCCGTTCTGGTGTATTATGCTATCTAACGGCGCGGTACGATGGGTGTGATTGTCGCTTTGCTTTCGTTGTTATGGATGTACAAGATATTCTTTTTGTAGCTACATGGTTTTTGTACTCGTCTATTATCTGAGCCTTTCTGGTGTAATCTAACGGCGCTGTACGATAGGTGAGATGTCGCTTGCTTTCGTTGTTATGGATGTACAAGATATTCTTTTTGTAGCTACATGGTCTTTGTACTCGTCTATTATCCAGCCCTTTCTGGTGTACTATACTATCTACAAGTGCGAAAAACGGAAAGAAAAACGGCGACCGCCCTTTTAGATCTGGTGCATGATGCTGTCATCCTGCTCTTCGCCCTCGTCCTCTAGTCCCCCGCCAGCGTCGTCTCGCGGTCGCGTCTCTAGGGAAAAACGCGTCGTCGTCCTCCGTCGCTCTCGCTCCTCGCTTGCCCGATGCAGCGGCAGCCCAGAGTTCTTGTCACGGTGCTCGCCCTTGTAATCCTCGGGAGGATACGATATCGACTCCGAGGGCGGACTCGGACCAGGGACTGAAAGCAAGGCCGGCACGATGTGCGTTTGCGTTTGCGTCGAGTCGGCCGTTATCGACAGACGGATTGGTGCGAGCGCGCTCGTTTCACGATGGAGCGATGCGGACACGGAGAGTGACCGTCGGACGCGGGAGTCGCTGGGCCTAGGGCTGGGAAGGAAGCTCACAGAAGAGCGGTAGGTGGTTGCAGGTGGAGTCAGAGGTGGGAACGTCGATAGACTGCCCATGGGAAGCCTGAGGGACAAAGACGGAGGGTTGGGATGGGGGGAGGGCGATTGCGACTGCGCGTTAGGGTTTCCCACAGTGAATAGAGGAGGAAGGCGGAAGGCGCGTAGGGCACGAATGAAAGCCTACGGAAGATTGGTCCACAACGAGGGAATTGAATCGCAACGAGGGAATTGAGAACGCACGGGATCGGTCGCTGTCAGAAGTCCGTATAGCAGGGGGCGGAGAGAGTATGCAAAGAAATCTGCGCGTGGGTCAGTTTTGCGTCTAAAACGGCGGCGCGACACAAACCTAGAAGAAGGATCTTATCCTTCTGTGTAGTTTTGGTTAACGGACTAACGCAACAACGGCGGAGACGCACATAGTCCGTCGCTTCTGGGTGCAGTGTGGCATAAACGTCGCAGATGCATGCGGTTACGCTTAGGAAGCACGCGAGCAGGGGATACAGGCCTGGAAGACGCGGTTAGTCGTCACTTGTACAAGTATGCGAAAACCTCACCGATCCGTATAATCATCCTCCGATATCGCAAAATCGGCGGCTTGGGAAGGCTCGAGGAGGTAATCGAGCCGAAACTTGTGGTAGTCTCTAGCCTGGACTGAGCGGCTGCGGCGCTAGCCTGCGCGCGGAGGGTGCCAATTCTTATCTACGCGTTATAAGCCTCAGAGCGTTAAAGTGGAGCTGGTTGCGGACCATGAATCCGACGAGGAGCACGAACGATAGTAGCTCGGTCAGCGCCATGAGGAGCATCCAGACCGAATGTGTCCCGATGAGCCAGTGGACCTGCGTTTCAGGTGAGGGGTCGCTCAGCCAGCAGACCCCACTGATGGCGTACCATCTGCGAGAATTTGTTAGCACTTGGGCTGACACAAGGGCACAAGGAAACATTATACGAGGCAGGGACCTCTTCTAAAGAAAGTAAGAAGCCACGCACCCAAGTTTCCCAGCGATCCAAGTTGGAATGTTACATGCTGCACAAAGAAAGAGGGTGCCGAGGAGGTAATATCTCTCCAGTCGCAGTTTGCTTCCGTTGAGACCCCAAACGAGGACAAGTCTGCAAAGGCGGGGTTAATTGACGGAGAGAATGGAAAGAGGGTTAGGCGTACTGGAGGTTGAGCTCCATGCAGCAGAACATGCAGCCGGAGAACATTGGACCCACCTGCGATGAGGTTAGTTCTGGCGCGAGAAAATGCTGCCACGCACGACGCCGAGGAACCCTATGAACGAGCAGGCGTGGTTGTGCTCCGTCATCGGGATGAAGACTGTGAGTCCGAATATTACACTATTGACGGTCAAACTAGAGAAGGGAGAGAAGAAGACGAGCGTTACTTGGACACGAGTGCGTAGATGAGCAGTCGAAAGCTAACGCGGTTGAGGTGCGGTCTTGAGGCTGAATTCCAGTGAAGGACCGCCACGGCGATGAGGAGGACTACACAGAGGCAGACGCCTGGGATGGAGATGCCATTAGAGACGCCGCTGGCTCGAAGATCAGGTGCGGCGAGTGTTAGAGAATAAAGCAACGCACTTGATGAGCTCTAGAAGGCGCGCTTCTTTCCTATGGTCAACGTCGGTAGACATGATGCGAAGACAGAGAGCAAGGTTCACGAAAAAGAAGCCGGGGAAGGTGGGAGGATCGGCGGCCGCCGTTTTATACTGAGGAACATTATGTTATGAGGGCGATTGGTCCCACGGAGACGGCCAATTCAAACCCAGATGTGATCGCCGTCTGTAGAATACAGCAGACGCCGACGCCAACCCGCTGGCCGGCCGCCGGTGGCGAAGCGACGAAATTTTTCGGCTGCTGTGTGTGGTCAATTGCGGCATTCATAAGGGCTGGAACTTTCCGGTGAATGGAGGTCTAATTTTTCGTAGCGGGACCTGCGCTGCTCCCTATGCATGCACGGCGTTGCAAAAGGACATGGTGGTAGAGATCACCGAGGGTCACAGTGAGGTGACGTTTCCGTCATTCTTGCGATCTCTACGAAGTGGGTCGAAGGTGAGCGTCGGTGAAGAGGTGTCAGATCTGAGCGATTGGCGTCGGTAGAGTTCGCGACGAGCGCCTACAAATGCGGCTGAGGTCCTCCAGAACGTAACATCTCAGTCGTTGCTCCTTCCCTCAGCTGACTCTTCCAGTTTCAACGACTACCAAACGTCGAACGAGTCGAAACGACTAGGTACTTGGCTCGCGCGCAACGACACCATTTCGTCAACCTTACTAGACCAAGCGTACGGAGGGGTACCGGGTAAGTATTATCATTTCGATGGTCATTTCGTTGAGTGGCCGGCCCCCGGGGCCGATTCTTTCGTCCACCACACGTCTTGACAATGGTTGCCACCCCCTCCCGGTCGATGGGTCCCCAAGGGTAAGCGAGCTGTCAGCTCTGTGTTTGCCTGAGCCTGCCAGATCAGTGCAGATCGGCAGAAATGCACAATTCAACGTTGGCTTCTTTCAAGTTGCACTGGCACTGGTCTATATCGTCACCTGGCTTCCTTTATTTATGAATCTGAATCGCCTAATTCGACGCTATACAAGATATTACTTATGTGGCTACACGATGAGTCCATTATCCAGCCCTTTCCTGGTGTACTATCCTGATCTACAAGTGAAAAGTCCGAAGAAACTGCGACAGCCCTGCTTATATCTGGCGCGAGATACACTCTTCCTCGTCCGATCCCGGTCGCGATTCGACACCGCGCTCTCGGGTCGCCATCGATACACGGGTGACGGTCCTCCAGCGTTCCCGCTCACCGCTTCCCCGGCGTACTGGTAGAGCAGATTCGCGTTCTGCGTACTCGCGGACTGTCCTCCATCGTTCCCGCTCTTCGCTTTCCCTATGCATTGGCAACCCATCGTCCTTCTCAGCATCAGACTCCGAGTCGTTCTTGTAGTCGTCGTGAGGACACGCTGTCGACTCGGAGGATGGAGGAGGAGGGACGAAGAGCAGAACCGGCACCGTGTGCGTCTGTGTCGAGTCTATCGACAGACGAACGGCCGCGCCGATTTCACGGTGGAGCGGTGCGGACACAGAGAACCGCTCGGAGTTGTAGCTACTTGGGCAGTCGATGGAGCTTCGAGGAGAGCGATATACCGGTGTAGGCAGAGATGGGAAGGGTGGCGATGGGGAACGAGAGGAGGGCGTTTGCGTTTGCGATGGTGAATTCGAGTTTCCCTTGTTGAAAAGCGAACGAAATCGGAAGGCGCGTAAGGCACGGAGGAAAGCCTACAGAAGATTAGTCTACGTCGCAACGAGTGAGCTGAGAACGCACCGGATCAGTCGCTACGAGGAGTCCGTAGAGCAGTGGGCGGAGAGAGTACGCGAAAAAGTCTGTGGATGGGTCAGTTGGAGCGCGTAAAATGGTGAGCATGACGAGCCTAGAAGGCGGATATTGTTGGTCTGGGATTCTATTCAGTGAACAACTCCGGACGAGCGATGGAGACGCACATGTTCGGTCAATTCCGGGTGCATTATTATATAGACATCGCAGATGCATGAGGTCACGCTCAGGAAGCACGCGAGAAGGGGATAGAGGCCTATAAGACGCGATTAGCCTTCACGCGGACGTACAAATATACAAAGGGCTCACCAATCCGTATAATCATGCTGCGATATCGCAAAATTGGCGGCTTGGGAAGGCTCTCGGAGGTAATCGATCCGATGCCCGTGCCAGCCTCGAGCTTCGATGGAGAGGCAGCAGCGCTGGCAAGCGTATCCGCCCGAAGGGTGTTTATTCTCATCTGGGCATGATCAGCATCGTTCATACGGTTGCAGGGGATCGTACCTGGTTGCGGACCATGAATCCCAGGACGAGCACGAACGATACGAGCTCGGTGAGTGCCATGAGGAGCATCCAGACCGAGTGCGTCCCAAGGAGCCAATGGAGCTGCGTTTCGGGCGTCGGGGAGCTCAGCCAGCAGACCCCGTCGATGGCATACCATCTGTAAGGATCTGTTAGTAAATGACGCGACACAGGGGGTCCGCGTGTATGACAGGAAAGCAAATACGGAACGCACCCGTATTTCCCAGCGATCCACGGCGGAATGTTACATGCTGCACAAAGAAAGAGCGTGGCGAGGAGGTAGATTCTTCCGAGTGGGAGTTTGCTTCCGCTGATACCCCAAACGAGGATGAGTCTGCGATCGCGGGGGTGAATTGACGGGTCCGTTTGACGGAGAGGAGACGTACTGGAGGTTGAGCGCCATACAGCAGAACATGCCGCTGGAGAACATTGGCATCGTCTGTGGAGGGGTTTAGTGAGTTGGGCCAGAAGATGCTGACGCTGAGACGCACAACGCCGAGGAACGCTATGAGCGGACACGCGCGGTTGTGCTCCGTCATCGGGATGAAGACCACCATTCCGAATATTGCACTGGTGAGCGAAAGACTGTTAACCAGGCGCTAGAGGACAGAAGACGACGTACTTTGCGACGAGTGCGTAGATGAGCAGGCGGAAGCTGACGCGGTTGAGGTGCGGCCTCGAGGCCGAGTTCCAGTGAAGAACTGCCACAGCAGCGAGCAGCACTACACAAAGGCAGACGCCTGGGATGGAGATCCCGTTCGAGACACCACTGGTAGGCGGTCAGTGTCGCGATGGATTTTATGAAGAAGAAAACGCACTTGATTAGCTCGAGAAGGCGCGCTTCCCGACCATCGTCGTCGGCGGCGGACATAATGGTCGTTCACGAAGAAAGAGGGGAAGGTCCATGCAAAGGGCACGGCAGTAAAAAGAGAGGGAAGGAGCGGGTAGGATCGACAGTTAGCTGCCGCTCGAAGGTCTGTCAGAAGACCTTTATAGTTGGTCTCATGTTATGTCGCCACCGACGGCGAACTCAAACAATAGGTGTTGATTTCCGTCTGTGCGCAGATCGAAACCCAGGGTCGACGTCCTAGCCGGCGTCGCAGCGATAAATTTCTCGGTTGCAGCGTTGATAAATGCGGAAACTGTGCGTTTTCAGTAAATTGATTACGGAACGACCACCGGTCCTCCACCGTCCGGTCGCACTGTGCGGCGTATAGGGACACGGGGGAATAATTCACCCATGATGACATTCCTCGTCTTAAGCTCTAGCTCGGTCTACGGCGTTCTCGAATGTGAGCTTCTGTCGTGCGCAGCGGGCACGCCGTACGAAATTGATGGGGCGTCCTCCAGAACTTGGATAGCAATGGCGTCGTTCGTTTTCTACTCCCGAACAGACTCGAAGCCGAATTAGAGTGCGTCAAGGAATACTCTTGGAATACTCACCTAAACGTCAGTAATCGAATGAATCGATCCGAGTCGTCCTTGGCGTCTCGCTAATCGAGGGGTAACCGGCGGAGAATGAAAAACGCTCCTGTACGCCCTCGGCTGGGCAGGGCCCGGAGGGTTCTGTGTGTTTGGCATACTAGTACGCGCTAGGTGACCAAAGAGCTTTGTTGTTCAGCCTGATGGTTTCAAGTTGTTTATTAGTTGCTCAAGTCGTTCGGATGGCGACTCGCACTTGCCCTATGTAGAAGTTTCACTTGCGACGACTTCAATTCGCAATTTCACAGGCATCTACCCGCAGAGCCTGAGCTCACCCGTGTACATGGCCCGCCGCCGCCGCCAGACATCTGAAAAAACATTTGATCGCAACGGTGCAACGGGGCCAATGTCGCGCAATGGCGGGCAATATTTCGAGGGGGTCACGATGTAGCTGGCCGTTGCCTGGAGATTTTTCCTGATGGAGGCCTGCTCCCCACGAATTTGCCTGGACTGAACAGAAGAGCCCGGAGGTTTTTCGGGAGACTGTCGATGTCCAACGTCGATCGAGGGGCAGCTTCTGTCATAAGTACAAGCTGGCACTGGCATCCGAACGAGCCCAGAGGTTTTACGTGGACGTTGCTAGGCAATGCTTGACTCGGAGACCTGAGGTGCTAGTGCCACTGGACAGCGCGATTTGGGGCGTCTAAATTGCGTGTCGTTCGCAGCAGCAGCGAGATATTCGTCTACAGCGGTAGAGCCAAGTTTGAGATCATGGAAGCATGGTGAGAACGGCGTCACGAACGTGACCCTAGCTCTTTCGACAAACCAAACTCATAGGTTGGCTCAAACGAAGGACCGACTCTCATTGGAATACCTTCCTTCGTGTCTGGATGGCCCACTCTTCGGAGCGACAGCCATAATGCTCCGTCATGAGTGGCGGAATCAAGACGCCTTTCAGCGCAAGACCACCACTGACGACGGACGGCGACCAGATGGATGTGCAGACTCCTCGCCGGGTCTTGGTCGTCCCCTGTGGTCTCGTAACGCTGCGCAATCTTATTGAGCGGGGAGAGTTTGAAGTGGTGGCGTTCGTTGAGAGACGGGACGATGTGGGTGGAGTCTGGTGCGTTTTTTTTCTTTCCATTTCGTTTCCTTTGCAGCTAACGATAAGTGCTCTAGGTATCTAGAAGACCCTCCTGTACCTCCGTACTGGCCGACTCCCGCATATCCCGCTCTGGTCGGCAACATGCTGCCCGAATATCTTTCCTTCTCGCACCACCCGTTCCTGCCCGTTCCTCGCCTCTGGCCATATTCGCTTGTCGACCGAGGTTGTCTGGATCGATGAGCTGCCGGATAAGTGCGGCTGGAGCGTCACTCTCCGCGACTGGCGGCCTGGGTTGTGGGCTGGTGGAAGCGAGAGCGGCGGGCTGGCGACGCATGCGAAGACGTGGCATGGGCCGAATGGGTACGAGACGGAGTATCCTTCGTGGAAAGGAGGTCATAGGCAAGGTGAGCATCTTTTTCCATCGCCATGTGGTACTAAAAAGACTTTACAGCGCGTTGTCGTCGTCGGCAATGCCAATTCGTCAAACGGCATCGCGGCCCAGCTCGAATCCCTCGCTCACGCACCTGTCGACCGCTCCATCCGCCGCCAAGGTCTCAGTCGATTCGCATTCCCCTCCGTCACTCGGTACAAGCTCACATCCAAGGACGCTCGACCTCGAGCTCAGCGACGGAAAGCATCTCGTCGACATCGACGCCGTGGTCCTTGTGACGGGTTACAAAGCCGCTGCAGCGCCCTTCGTCCGTGTCCTCCTAGACGGCGTTCTCACCATTACCCGCGCTGGCGGCCTTCCTTCGCGCCTATTCCTGCAATCGGCAGAACAAGGCGACGGTTTTTATGGACTTCGTCCCGGACGCACTTGGAGGCTACAGCAGCTCAATGTACATACTCGGGGTTCCCACTCGTCTCACGACTTGCCCGCTTCCTACACGACTTGGGCTCACAGACGACTCTGATGACCAAGCCCGTATCCTCGAATTCATTAACCCGCCTACCGACATCCGTATCGACACCCACGACCGCCGCTGTTGCCCACACGCTGTGTCGCCTTCCTCCGACACACTGCCCTGCCTCGGGAACGGATGACGATGGTAGGGGGAGAGGGTCCAGCGACTGGGCAAATCGGACGGCTTTGCTCCGATTTCTGGCACTCA
This sequence comes from Mycena amicta, assembly GCA_029282125.1. Lineage (NCBI taxonomy): Eukaryota > Fungi > Basidiomycota > Agaricomycetes > Agaricales > Mycenaceae > Mycena > Mycena amicta. The sequence goes on along the minus strand of JARIHP010000004.1, from coordinate 19,809 downwards.
CACGAGCCGTCCGAGTCATTCATCCGAGGTCGCAAACTCGTTCCCTCTACACCCACTTCCACCGACATATCCGCTCCGTGTCTACGTCCCGCGGACGAGTCTCTCGCCCCCCTCGAGCGACTCGAGCGGCTGCACAACGACCTTCCGCGTTGGCTGGACCGCGGCTCCTGCTCCAGTCCTCTCAATCGTCTCGCAGTTTGGCGTACATCTCCGTCGATGGTTACGAGTACCCCGAGCATCTCGTCCACGTCATTCGCGATATCCCTTAACCCCTCGAAGTCATTATCCCCCATATTCGTATCGCCTTCGTATCTTCGTATCGACCTCCGCGACGAGCTGTATCGCCTCCGTCCGACGCACCGCCCTGCCCTGGGCCCATGGAACTGATGCTGTGGGGAGGGTGCCTCACTCCCAGCGACTCTGTCACCCGGAACAGTGTCCAGCCCTACCTCGATCTTGTAGCGCTTTCATTCACTGGAGGTCGCAACTCCTTCTTGGGCCCACTTCCAGCCACGTATCCGCTCCATCTTGATTCTCGACGACGGACGAGTCGCTGGTGCCGCATTTGACCTCCCCTCCCTCGAGCGACTCGAGCGGCTGGTCACCGACCTTCCGCGTTGACTGAACAGCATGCGATACCTGGGGAGACGCAGCGCTATGTGGGCCCGGGGAAGCGAGAGCTGTTGTGGATGTGTTTCCTCTCGAGCTGGAGAACGGAGAGAGGGCTCGGGGGCTCGGAGAGACGGACCTGCAGCCCTGCGTTGCTCTCGCCAGGTCGCGGGGAACGGGGAGGGGAACGTTAGGAGACTGAGTACAGTCGTGCGACGTGGGATATCCATGTCGTCTTTGCATTTGTGGCAACGGCCGCTAATCCGCCTCGCTCTTTATGTGTCTACGATAACTCTTCGAAATACTCTACCTACTTGTATTCTACGCTCCCTACTTGCATTCTCTCTCTCTTCCGACTCCTCCGACGGAGAACTCGAAGTCCTCGCTCTTCTGTGCGAAGTCCTCAGCTCCAGGACGCCAAACCTGACATCCCCGTTCTTGCGCAGAGCCAGACGAAGAGCTCGTAGACGCTGTAACGCCGGCACATCTCACGGAATCCGCGAGGGCATGCTGTCGCAGCCCTCTCAACGGGCCGCGCGATTGCGTTTCTTGCGGCGGCGTTCTTCATCTGGGGGCTGTTAGGGTGGGCTGGGACGTGGTTTACCAGGGGAGGAAGATTGAATGGAGAAATGCTCGCTATCTAACAGAACCTCGGCAAGGGGAACTCGAAAAAGGAAACAGATTGGGTCTGCCATTGGGTCTACCCAAGGATATTCGATAATCAAGTCGAGCGTGCAGTCACGGCATTATCTTGTGAGTTGGGTGGTGAGATTACAGACAGTAAGTGATGAACGCCTCCATTCGACTCTATTAATCCCAGAACTCTACCCTTTTACCCGATTCGCTGTACTTCTCCAGCGGCTCCAAGCCTTCCTTGAGCGCGTTGACATCGTTCGGATGGAGCCCCTTGAAGAAGACCTGTAACGCGATCCGCTCCTTGTCCGTCTCGCATAGTTCCCAATTCTTCCCAATAGCTTCGACCAATGAGGGCATTTGCGCAACCCGCGGAGTGAGACAGAGAGCGGAGACTGGGCAGGACCTCTCCTAACGCGATCTGCGTCCAGACATCGTCGGGAAAGTGCTCTGTCGACGCAAGTATCACACCGAGGGCTCCAAGAGTAGGGAGGCCGTGCAAGAGAGGATAGATGTCGTCTTCTGGCAAGCGGAAAACCATGATCAAAACGTCCAGATTGAATCCAGAGCGTGTTTGAAAGTCCAGAAGTGCATTGACGGCGACATGGCCTTGAACCCCACACGTTTTCAACGTCGGCGCAACCAAGGACCGCAGGAGAACCTCGCCTGCGCCGTCGAGGGTTACCAGATAGATGAACTGCAGGTGTTCAAGGCGGATTTCTGACCCAGGCAGTCGCTCACTGCCTCCCGGAGACACAGCCACCATGCAGACTTCGATTTGCGGACATTCTGCAAGTGCCTCGCACCAGACGTTCACAGGACACATCGTGAACGGGAACTCGAGCTTGCGGAGGCCTTTCCATGGCAACGACACACTTGTAGCGCGTAGGATTCGTTGCGCGGCCTCGGAGCCCACCGCACCGTCGTCGAAGCCGGCGAAAATTGCTTCGACTGTGGCGACCGTATCGTCGTCGATCAGATTCGTGATAGCCGCCATGGATGTGGCTGGGAACGCCGGCGTAAACTCAGCGGCGCGGAGGCAGGCGTTTTGGAATGCGGGTGCAGAGATGGGCCACTGCCAAGATGAATTGTCTCGCTCGTCGACCAAGTCACTGACGAAGACGTACGGATGGAGAGACAGGCTTTGTAATCGCGGGAAAGCACTGTCCGGGAGAGTGTATAGAGACCCAAGAGTTACGGGAGGAAGAGTTAGCTCTAGATGCTTCGTCCTCGCTGAATTTTTCGAAACGGTGACGTCCATGAAGGTGGAGAAGACCCCAAGATTCGCCTCGGCGTGGAGTGAATTTGCGAGTTGTCGCGTACATAGCACAGTGATGGAAAGTGGTGAAGTTTCAGCCGCGCGAGAGAGCCACTCTGCCGCGATTTCGGTATCACGCGGCAGGTCAACGCACCTAATAAGCCCACCTATCTCCTCCTACTAGAGGGTCCACCCATGAGGGGTGGACGCTCTAAGAAGAGGGCTTAAGGGTACTTTACCCTGGGTTGGCTAATTGCCAGGGGAGGTCGGGGACTTGGGTATTGGGAGACCTCTGCCCGACATCCCCGACCACCTCCCGACGTCCCCGCCCACCGCCATCACCCGCCCATCACCTTGGACATCATCACCGATGTCCATCATCAACTTCACACCTCGTCACTGTGCATCAGCGCATCAGCGCACACCGTCACCCGCCATCGCTGTTGATCATCACCATCATCATCATCACCGCCCTTCCCGCCCGCCGCCCGCCGTCGATGCCCGATGCTCCAGTGACCATGGTGTGACCAAAAACATAAAAGTTGTACATTGACTGGTAAATCACCCTGCAACAAACCACTTAGCAAGATACCCAGTATTTAAGTAGTTATGGGCCAAACAAGGGTATTATCCTTAACTGATGGACTTAGAAAATAAATTTAAAAGATCCAGGAAAATACCAGAGGCTTTGTATTGACTTGCTATGTATATCCATGTTGTTGTTCCTATACAGCACAGAGTACTGAGGGAGATATGAAAGAAACCGAGAATTATCCTTAACTGATGGACATGGACAATTTTTTTTAAAAAAAAATCCAGAGGCTTTGGACGGACATACTTTGTTTATATGTGTTGTTCTTTTATTACAAGATACAGTACGGAGGAGCTATTAAAGGATTACACAATTATCCTTAACTGACAGTCTAGATATACAGTCTCTATCCTCTTGGTCTATGCATGTGGGTTCAAATATCAGTAAAGAGCCAGCCTGAACAATACACCCTGTCAAAAACCGGCCATAAACCGAACACCAAATATATTATCCTTAACTTACATATGATCTGATGGCCAGTATTTGCGTAATATCTCAATGGTTATATGCCTAATACCCTTCATCCAAGTTGTACATTGTAGTGCCCAGATGTACACACCATAATCTGCCTTTACTATATTTTTGGGCTGTCAACCTAACCCTCTGGCTATCATAGAATTACTTGAAGTTTACCTAGTCATAACTCTGTGAGGAATGCTCCGCCTCAGTTGGTATTTGGGTCTAAAGGATCTCTGGCCATCCTACTATGTGCTCCCGATATGTAACAGAGACCGTGTAAAGAAACAGAACATGAATCTGCATGCACAAGCCCTTGTTAGAACTGGCAAGATTGTGCTTCCATCTTGAGTCCGGTTGAAGATCTAAGTAGATAGAGATGGAGCAGGACCCTAGGTGTCTCTCAGGACTGAAAATCTAAGACTCTAGTGTATCACAAGTGGACTAATGACGCAGATATTCTGCTGTGACATTCAAGTAACATCACATCCTGTAGTTGAAGCTCGGTTTACAGCCAGTATATAGAGTCTATAGATTTAAGAAACATGTAGTAGGACCTCTACTAGGCCCTATAACAACTTACACAAGTTGTTCCATTGGATATAGCCATGTATCCGGAAGACAAGGTTCATGTCCCTAGTAGAAATGTACCCTTTCTACTATGAACTCTGGGTTTTGAATAATTTCAGATCTGAGACAAAGCTTGGAGGCAAACCTGTAGCTCCATACCAAATAATCCTTCTACCACTTGAACTAGGCCCATATCTATCACAGATCTCATACAAACCCCTGATCAGTGTTATCTAAGGAGACATAGATGCATCCACCACTCCGTGACTATGACCAATGAAGATTAGTGCAGTGGGGAGGCCAGAGCAGGCCCATGTACCTCTCGGAAAATATAAGAGTCATTATCACAGCTTAACTACAGCCTGAGATATGTCTGGTTCAATATTGAGGGTCCCTGTGGCCATAACATCTTGACCCAGGGCCCCAGTGAACCACAAATCTCTGAAAGGGTATCAACCTCGCTCTAATACACAATGCAGCTTGGATCGCAGCCAGCTGCCTAGTGGATCTCAAGATACTATACTATCATTGGATTTCCATCTGAGTTAAGGATATTTCCAAGACTACCTCCGATAGTCAATTATAATATGTAATTCTGTTTATCCTTGCTATATCTCCGTTCCTTGGCTAAATCATGGTCATTGGCTGCACGGTTGTGAAGCTATTCTTACTTGTTGGGCAAGTCTTCAGATCACTCATTGTGGTGCCCATATGTCCTTCAATTATGAAGATTTTCAATAGGAACTGAAGCGATCACATCATCGAGGGCTTAAGCAGCCCTGATATTTTTTGTACCATTTTCTAAAATTGAAACTATCAGTTAAGGATAATTGTTGATTTCTTTCATATCTCCCTCAGGACTCTGTGCTGTATAAGAACAACAACATGGATATGCATAGCAAGTCAATGTGAAGCCTCTGGTATTTTCCTGGATCTTTTAAATTTATTTTCTATGCCCATCAGTTAAGGATAATACCCTTGTTTGGCCCATAACTGCTTAAATACTGGGTATTTTGCTAAGCGGTTTGTTGCAGGGTGGTTTACCAGTCAATGCACAACTTTTATGTTTTTGGTCACACCATGGTCACTGGAGCATCGGGCATCGGCGGCGGGCGGCGGGCGGGAAGGGCGGTGATGATGATGATGGTGATGATCAACAGCGATGGCGGGTGACGGTGTGCGCTGATGCGCTGATGCACAGTGACGAGGTGTGAAGTTGATGAGGGGCATTGGTGATGATGTCCGAGGCGATGGGCGGGTGATGGCGGCGGGCGGGGAGGTCGGGAGGTGGTCGGGGATGTCGGGTAGAGGTCTCCCAATACCCAAGTCCCCGACCTCCCCTGGCAATTAGCCAACCCAGGGTAAAGTACCCTTAAGCCCTCTTCTTAGAGTGTCCACCCCTCATGGGTGGACCCTCTAGTAGGAGGAGATAGGTGGGCTTATTAGGTGGGTCAACGATGCTCTCCAGCGTCACCGAGATATTAGACCACAGCTCGGGCAAATGAAGAGCCAGCGTACGCCAAGCGGAACAGACGTGAGTGAGAATCAGCAGGATTTCGTTCGCCTTGAGAGGGAGGGCAGTGGGCTCTGGTAGGACGCTACACAGCGTGAAAATGTCGGCAAGGAGTTCCGACGGTAGCTTCGCATGCGGAGCGACAGCGAACGAGGCGATAAGCAAATCGAACTCGTCGCGACGCAGAGAGAGCTGCCCGTATGGATCTGGTGTGTTGCAGAGGACCTGATCGAGGCTCGTGAGCTCATCGCGAGCAGCGAGCCAACGGGTTTGGCGACATTCCGCTGACTCGGATTCAGTCATGGATCTGGGGAACGATGAGAACGAGAATGCGGCAAGGCTGGAGTGCGTACGCACCTTGAGATGGTTAGATACGCTACTCGTTCCGGCTACTCGGACAGCGTATATGAGTTGTGGACTGCCGGGACGACGTGGTCGGTTCGGCAGAAGTGTTTTCTACACGTGGGAACGGGCAGCCGGCTTCGGATCGTTGGACCGCTCTTCGCCGAGGTGGAATAGATGCGAAAGGAAGGAGTAGACCGGATTTCTACCTCAGATGAAGGTCGGGAACAAGTCGCGATTGGTGTGACATTCGTATTGGCCCGAAGTTTGGCTAAAAAAATCCTGATTTCCGGATCAATTACTGTTCGAAACCGCTCGGAATCTGCCATTTCATGACGAGATTAATCCCAATAGTAGCACAACGGAAAATCTAATGGGCAGCGTATGCGAGAGCTGCCTTTCCGTCCGGGAGAAAGACACTCAGATTCGAATGAGCCAAAGAGGAGGGGGTACTAGGAACAGCTTTCAAAAGGGCAAACAAAAGGGAACCCTATTTTAATAAATCCCCAGCAGCTACTCGGTCCGTAATTTAGAATCGCTTTCGCTTTCCAACGTCCGTCGATAAGTCTCGCCTCGATTTGCAATGGTGTCGTCGCTCTGGTCGACTGCGTTCCCTGCAAAGTGGCCTCGGTGGAGATTTAGTCTAGTAAGCAAGCACCGAAAGACGAAAGAACCCACCGTGGTGCCAGTGCAATATAGATCGCCTTGCGCCTATAATGTCTTGTAATCTCCGAAAGTCCCGCTCTTTGAACTTGAATCTTGCCCTCCCTTGAAGCTTCTAGACTGTAAAAGTATGCCCGCAGATCGCAATGGATGTACTTGACGGCGGGGCTAGAAGGATACGGACGTCCGTATGATTGCGACGAGATGATGGTGGGAAGAGACAAGCAGCGCCGGCTGTCCGCTAAGCGTGACACTGTCATCCAGCCACCTTGGTCCGTACCACCATCATGTCGACTGAAAGTTCGTTCCAGACGTCGTGCGTCGGTTCTCTTGCGCTGCACCATGCTTGAACTAACCCTCGAAGATTATCGCATCCCATGGATACACCGCTTGAGTCCGAGATCCTCAATACAATTCAGCGTTTGGAGACTGGGATGGCGACGCAACCTGTAGATGGTGAAGCAAAAACGACGAGGCTCACGCCCGAGAACCTTCCCACCATCCTGTCACCTGCAAAGAGGCTGCCACCAGAGCTCTTATGCGATATATTCCGGCATTCTCTCTCAGATGGCTACGTATCTGGCTCAAGACGGAGCCGTCCGCCATGGACGCTCGGCCATATTTGTCACTCGTGGCGAATCACCGCACTCGCCTACCCCTTCCTCTGGTCCTTCATCACCCTCTTCTGGTCGCCCTTGAAGCTCGACTGTGTCGCACCTGCCTTGAAGTCCCAGCTCTCGCGAACCAATAATGCCCCGCTCTCTGTCTTCATGCGGACAGGTCCCAATCCGACCATCACGCAGGAGCTCTTCTCCCTTCTCATCCCCACCGCGCCACGCTGGAGACTCTTCCAGTTCCACGGGATGACGCAAGACAGGCTCCATTTCATCACAGAGCTTCAAGGTCACATGCAGTCTTTGGAACGCCTCGAGTTCACCCACAGCGGTGGTGTGGAAATACCCGACATATTTTCGCAAAACGTTCCCCGCCTCCGTATCATAGACCTCTTCAAACCCGACTTTGTGGCCTATTCGCCCCACGTGCAGGTCCCGCTCTCCCAGCTCACGCACTACCGCGCAACGTGGGGCGCTGAGACACACGCTGCCAACCTCACAGGCGCACACAATCTTCAGGTCTGCGTCCTGGGCATCATAGAACCACTGGCTGAACTGCCGCCGGTACATCTTCCACGCCTTCGCGCTCTTCATCTGGAGAGCCTGGAATTCCTACTCTGCGTAACGGCACCCGCGCTGGAACATCTTGCCGTTTTCTCGAATTCCGAGGGTGACGATATCGAGACCCTCGAGAATGTCCTCCCCTTCTTGCAACGGTCAGGATGTGCTCAAAAATTACGACGACTGGCCATAATGGAGTGTGAAATGCCAGGCTCTGACGTCGTTGACCTGCTTCGCGCCGTCGTGTCACTCGAGGCTCACGTGTTAGAGTTTTCGATCGAGGGGGCGGATCCAAGCGCGATTCTGGAGGCACTCACAATTGGAGACGAAGAACGAATTGTCTGTCCGAAGCTCACATCCCTGACATATGGCTACGATGGCGAGGACAAGCCGATGGAGTGCATCAACATGCTTCCTGCTTTAGCGCGTTCGCGCGCTCGATTTCTCTCGTTACAGTCACGGAGTTTCAAGCTCTGTATCTACTGGTGTGGGTCGAAGTTGGCTATCGTACCTGAATATTTCCAGGATCTTGCAAAGGAAGGTGTGGATCTAGTATGGATGCCCTCGACCGATCCTCGAGTTGTGAGTGAACGATGGGGCGATTTTTGACGAAAAGTAGTACAGTAGGTATTCGAAATGCAGTTGTCCTATCTTGGTTCACATCCATTACAACAAAAGATCAGTAATAGTACGACATGTCCATTGTCCCTCCCTTCCTACGTTCCAGACTACAACCCCTTCGAAACCCGATCCAACAAAACCGCCCATTCAAGCAAACTAACACCCATCCCCAACACGGCGCTGCGCACCTCCCGATTCCGCGTCTCCTCGCTTAACAGCGCTAGCGCTCGCAGATGCTCTGGCCCAGCAATACCGACGCTTCGTAGCACGGGCGCAATATGGAGCAGGGTGGGTTGGCAGGTGCTGAGGATCGTTTCGAGCGAGGGCGAGGGAGGCGAAGGGGATGTGGAGAGCGAGTCCTTGGCTTTCGGCGCCGCGAGCTGAATGCTGCTTATGCTCGAGTTGTCGGAGCCGTGCGATTTGGGCTTTTTCGCGTGAAAGGGCGGGAATTTCGGTGGTATAAAGTCGGGTTGGATTAATGTGCCGCTACCCCCGCGGAGTCGATTCCGTTCGTGGACGTGAGCGTGGGTTGTTGTTGTTGAAGTTCATATCCGTCGAAGCATTAACAGCCTGCATGTAATTAATGAATCGTCTGAACTGGTTCAGAAAATGAGTGGGACGCACTTGTCCGCCATGATTAGTATTCCCTCCCGAACGCGACCTGGGCGGACACAAATACTCCGGCTCCCCTGCGACAACCGCGCCTCGATGCACCCGACCTTCTGCGTTCAGGTAATACACGCTCATATCGTCGTCCGTGTCTGTATCCCGAATCACTTGCTCTCGCCATTTTGATATCGACACGGTGCGTTCGGGGCCTTCCTCGACGACGCGGTTTTCGACCATCTCGTAGTCCACGGTGTTGCCATGATTCCTGGACACGCGATGAATTAATTTGTGAGGAGGAAAACTTGAGAGCCTAGCTTACTCGGATCGTAGTTGTGCTCTGACGTCCCCGCTCTTTATTCGATCCTTTGTCCTCCGCAGATTAGGGCCTGGAGCGCGACATCTCTCGTCGGCAGATGTCCCAATCGAAGGATTCGGAATGGTGTTAGTTCTTCTGTGATGGTAGGCCGCTGTACTGGGTCTCGTAGCGGTGACGGCTTCCAGCTGGGCGAGCAATCGTTCGGAATTGGGATACGCAGTGGTGGGTCTCGTGTATCGCGACCACCGCTGCGTGGTTGGGATCGTTATGGCATCGAAATCGTCCGCAAGCGGCGGAGAGGTAAATGGCGTATCTGCGCGGAGGTCGATGGATTTGGTTGTTCGACGCCTGCTGGAGGATGCTGCGGTGGCTGAAGCGACATGGATCGTCCGTTTCATCGGGGTCACCTAATAAGCCCACCTATCTCCTCCTACTAGAGGGTCCACCCATGAGGGGTGGACGCTCTAAGAAGAGGGCTTAAGGGTACTTTACCCTGGGTTGGCTAATTGCCAGGGGAGGTCGGGGACTTGGGTATTGGGAGACCTCTGCCCGACATCCCCGACCACCTCCCGACGTCCCCGCCCACCGCCATCACCCGCCCATCACCTTGGACATCATCACCGATGTCCATCATCAACTTCACACCTCGTCACTGTGCATCAGCGCATCAGCGCACACCGTCACCCGCCATCGCTGTTGATCATCACCATCATCATCATCACCGCCCTTCCCGCCCGCCGCCCGCCGTCGATGCCCGATGCTCCAGTGACCATGGTGTGACCAAAAACATAAAAGTTGTACATTGACTGGTAAATCACCCTGCAACAAACCACTTAGCAAGATACCCAGTATTTAAGTAGTTATGGGCCAAACAAGGGTATTATCCTTAACTGATGGACTTAGAAAATAAATTTAAAAGATCCAGGAAAATACCAGAGGCTTTGTATTGACTTGCTATGTATATCCATGTTGTTGTTCCTATACAGCACAGAGTACTGAGGGAGATATGAAAGAAACCGAGAATTATCCTTAACTGATGGACATGGACAATTTTTTTTAAAAAAAAATCCAGAGGCTTTGGACGGACATACTTTGTTTATATGTGTTGTTCTTTTATTACAAGATACAGTACGGAGGAGCTATTAAAGGATTACACAATTATCCTTAACTGACAGTCTAGATATACAGTCTCTATCCTCTTGGTCTATGCATGTGGGTTCAAATATCAGTAAAGAGCCAGCCTGAACAATACACCCTGTCAAAAACCGGCCATAAACCGAACACCAAATATATTATCCTTAACTTACATATGATCTGATGGCCAGTATTTGCGTAATATCTCAATGGTTATATGCCTAATACCCTTCATCCAAGTTGTACATTGTAGTGCCCAGATGTACACACCATAATCTGCCTTTACTATATTTTTGGGCTGTCAACCTAACCCTCTGGCTATCATAGAATTACTTGAAGTTTACCTAGTCATAACTCTGTGAGGAATGCTCCGCCTCAGTTGGTATTTGGGTCTAAAGGATCTCTGGCCATCCTACTATGTGCTCCCGATATGTAACAGAGACCGTGTAAAGAAACAGAACATGAATCTGCATGCACAAGCCCTTGTTAGAACTGGCAAGATTGTGCTTCCATCTTGAGTCCGGTTGAAGATCTAAGTAGATAGAGATGGAGCAGGACCCTAGGTGTCTCTCAGGACTGAAAATCTAAGACTCTAGTGTATCACAAGTGGACTAATGACGCAGATATTCTGCTGTGACATTCAAGTAACATCACATCCTGTAGTTGAAGCTCGGTTTACAGCCAGTATATAGAGTCTATAGATTTAAGAAACATGTAGTAGGACCTCTACTAGGCCCTATAACAACTTACACAAGTTGTTCCATTGGATATAGCCATGTATCCGGAAGACAAGGTTCATGTCCCTAGTAGAAATGTACCCTTTCTACTATGAACTCTGGGTTTTGAATAATTTCAGATCTGAGACAAAGCTTGGAGGCAAACCTGTAGCTCCATACCAAATAATCCTTCTACCACTTGAACTAGGCCCATATCTATCACAGATCTCATACAAACCCCTGATCAGTGTTATCTAAGGAGACATAGATGCATCCACCACTCCGTGACTATGACCAATGAAGATTAGTGCAGTGGGGAGGCCAGAGCAGGCCCATGTACCTCTCGGAAAATATAAGAGTCATTATCACAGCTTAACTACAGCCTGAGATATGTCTGGTTCAATATTGAGGGTCCCTGTGGCCATAACATCTTGACCCAGGGCCCCAGTGAACCACAAATCTCTGAAAGGGTATCAACCTCGCTCTAATACACAATGCAGCTTGGATCGCAGCCAGCTGCCTAGTGGATCTCAAGATACTATACTATCATTGGATTTCCATCTGAGTTAAGGATATTTCCAAGACTACCTCCGATAGTCAATTATAATATGTAATTCTGTTTATCCTTGCTATATCTCCGTTCCTTGGCTAAATCATGGTCATTGGCTGCACGGTTGTGAAGCTATTCTTACTTGTTGGGCAAGTCTTCAGATCACTCATTGTGGTGCCCATATGTCCTTCAATTATGAAGATTTTCAATAGGAACTGAAGCGATCACATCATCGAGGGCTTAAGCAGCCCTGATATTTTTTGTACCATTTTCTAAAATTGAAACTATCAGTTAAGGATAATTGTTGATTTCTTTCATATCTCCCTCAGGACTCTGTGCTGTATAAGAACAACAACATGGATATGCATAGCAAGTCAATGTGAAGCCTCTGGTATTTTCCTGGATCTTTTAAATTTATTTTCTATGCCCATCAGTTAAGGATAATACCCTTGTTTGGCCCATAACTGCTTAAATACTGGGTATTTTGCTAAGCGGTTTGTTGCAGGGTGGTTTACCAGTCAATGCACAACTTTTATGTTTTTGGTCACACCATGGTCACTGGAGCATCGGGCATCGGCGGCGGGCGGCGGGCGGGAAGGGCGGTGATGATGATGATGGTGATGATCAACAGCGATGGCGGGTGACGGTGTGCGCTGATGCGCTGATGCACAGTGACGAGGTGTGAAGTTGATGAGGGGCATTGGTGATGATGTCCGAGGCGATGGGCGGGTGATGGCGGCGGGCGGGGAGGTCGGGAGGTGGTCGGGGATGTCGGGTAGAGGTCTCCCAATACCCAAGTCCCCGACCTCCCCTGGCAATTAGCCAACCCAGGGTAAAGTACCCTTAAGCCCTCTTCTTAGAGTGTCCACCCCTCATGGGTGGACCCTCTAGTAGGAGGAGATAGGTGGGCTTATTAGGTGATCGGGGTATACATGCAGGCCACGCACCGCCGGCCGGGGTTTGCATTTGCATGGTGAATGTGATTGTGCCAACGCGAACGAGGACGAGAACTTGAAGGTAATTGTTTCTTGTGGCCGCGAGCTTATCGAATGAGCACATTCAAGCTCAAGTAGAGCGGCGTCGTCCTCGCGGTACACATGCGCTCAGGCTGTTCAAGGCACGACGGTCTGGTGGGTACACGAGGTGGGAGCATGTTTTGATATCGTCACTTACACGTGTGGATGGCCGTCTGTCGGGCTCGGCCTCCGGGAGCCAATGCCGATGACGATGGACGAGTCTCCTGGCCTTGAAGTCGTTGAGAGCGGTGACGGTCGAGAAGAAAAAGCGGTTGTGGCGTTTTTTGTTGTCGGTTGTGGGTGCTTTCAGCCACCGTGATGGTCGGCAGGGCGCTGCATAAGGGAGGTAAGACCCTGCCATGGCAGGGCGACGGGTCGTGTGCAACGCGGCTAGGGTTCGCGAGACTGTCGAAGTCTTCTTCCTGTCAGGACTTGTTCTCTACAAGGAAGAAGGGCTGCCGGCGTTGTTCATTGGAGTTGTCAGAGATGGCAGATGGCGAAACAAATAAAAGCCGGCGGAAGCTCTACGTAGTCTCTAAGTAGAGAATCTCTTCTGTGGTGGGAAGATGAGCGTTATGGCAGTGTGAGAAAACTTGATGTCACACCTAGCCTCGACCTCGACGGCGAACCAGCAACCCACCAGCAACTTCGGACCTAGCGCGTCGACCCTTCAATCCACTCAAGCTCAGAAAGCTTCTTGCAAGCATTACTTATCGTCGGAACTCGTCCAACGAATTCGAAGCGGCCGTATCGCCATTTCCCTCAACGCGAGAGCCGAAACAAGAAAAGGCAGGAGACAATTCAGGCACCGCCCATCGCCCGCCCACTGTTCGTTCCCCTGTCCTATTCGTGCCAATCGCTGCCCTGTCAAGTTTGCTCAGCCTTGGCCGTCAGCCACCCACCCCTCAGATCGTCCCTAAACGCTCTTCCTTCCTTTCTTCCCCTTCACATGCAATCCTTCCCAGCGCAAGCGCGCGACGTCTTCACGAGTAGTGGCCAGAACACCCCATCGTCTCACTGCCAGTCGCTTCTCGGCGTTTGTATGGAGGATGCAGCGGGTCTAGGTGCGTTCGGCGCTGTACGATATCCGGACCTTGGGGTGCTGACGAGCGAGATGCCCAGTCTTTATCGCCCTATTCGTCGCTGGGCTGCTGAGTCTCTCTTGTATCCTGAAACTGCGTGCCCGCACACGGCGAGGTCGTCCCCGAAGCAGCACTCTCGCCGTTGTTGGGCGTACATCCACACCAAACCCGCCGCCATACTCGAGCATTGGCTTCCCGCCTTCGTCATCTCGCGACTCGCTGTGCAAAGGATCTTCCTCTTCGTCACCTAGTGCGTTCTTTCTTCCTTTTCGCCGTATGCACCTTCCTTTGCTAATATCTTGCTTCGTCTTCGCAGACCCGTCGCTCGACCCATACCACGTCATCCCCACTTCGTTCGACCGCTCGCTGCGTCTGCAAGACGATCCGTTCGTGCAGCCCGAACGCGCGTTTCCTGGGCGAGTCCGCCATGACGATTCGCGCATCTTGGTCCACGATCCACTGGCAGGACCGCCTTCGCCGCTGACACCTCCGCCTCCGCCGGCGTATGTACCTTCTCGTCGTGGTGCTTTTGAGGACGCGTTATAGCCGGTCGAGTTACATATTATTCCTTTACGCGGACAGACACGGACTTTGATTTCTTGCCGTATATACCGTCCTTCATTTTCGTAACGACCATTTCAATACCAATCTACTACGCATGCCCAAGTCCAATCGCGAGTAACTTGCTCGCAGAGCACATGAATAAGATTGTGAACGAAGCACTAGTTAGCGACCTACAAACGGAATAAATTATGCCTGCAAGTATGTATGGTATCCTGGAAGATGCACTGACGAAAGCACAAACCACTCTCAATACCCCCCAGCCTAACCCGGACTCCTTCCATTCCCATTAACCGGCGCACTAAAGAAACCCTCCGCCGTAATCCCAATCGCCTCGACCGCGGCCCCGCTCTTGATCGTGCTTCCCCCGCGCATCGTCCCCGTCCGTCCGATGGCAATCGACCCTTTCCGGCCGACGGTACCAGGCGCAGGACCCTTTTCGACGCTGACGAGGGAACGCGTACGTCCGAGGCTGGCGTTGGAGGTCGTGTAGACACCGTTACCACTCGAGGCGGACATGACGCTGCGGTGACCCCCGCGGACGCGGTAGGTGCCGTTGCCGTTGCCGTTTGCGTTGTGTAGACCGACGGCCCAGGAGCTTGGAGGTGCGGCGTTGGTGGTGGGTGACGCGGGCCCGATGGGCATGACGAGCATGTCGTCGTCGATATCTTCGTCCTCGTTCTGCGAGCGGGTGCTTTGTCTGCGTGGGTCCGCTGCGGACGTCGTGGGTGGTTGTGGGCGGGCTTGGGCTAGGGGACGGAAATGGGATGTCGACGAGTTGGAGGATGCTGAGGAGGAGACGGCGTTGTTGCCGAGAGGAGGGGAAGAGACGGCTTCGGTGCGGTCTGGTAGCTCGTCGAAGACCTCGAAGTAGCGCTGGATGCAGAGCTTGATCACAGTCCCGAGGGTGGTCTTTCCTTCTGCGAGGACGGCGGGGTTTGGTGAAGATGGGGATGGTGAGTGTTGTTGTTGGAGGGAGGCGGACGACGGAGAGGATGGGAAGAGCGCGGGACCGCCAGAGACGGCACACATGAATACGTCCTTTGCGGGGCTTTTGCCCTTGACGAGGTTGGGGCAGAGGACGACGGCGAGGTTGTGTGCGTCCATACGGTTCGAGGCGGCGCGTAGGGAGACGTCGTGCATGAGGTCTATGTATCGTCAGCGAGGGATACTTGACGGAAAGAGAAGAATACGTACGGAGGACATGGCTGAGGAGAATGTAGACGCAGAGGGGTAATTGCGGGAGGATGGTATCGCGGATGTACGCAATCGCCGCGAGGTCGCGCTCGACTGTTGCTGGATTCGTCGTATCGGAGGAAGAAGACGGGGCTGGACACCTCCGTATGACGGGGTAAAGGCTCTCCGCGAAGACGGGCTCGGGAAGGTCGCGCATGTACTTTTTCAAGAGTACGGCTGCGAGATGTGGATCGCCGAATGTATCGAGGGAGACGACGTTGCCCCGGTCGTAGGCGTCTTGAGCGGCTTTGAGCATGACAGATTGCGGGGAGCGGCGGAAGAGGCCTTCTTCCTCCATGCCGGACTCGCGGATGAATTGAATGGCGTCTCGTACCACCCGGGGAAGACCGCCCTTCTCGCCGTCGACGCCCATGAGGTCTTCCAGAGGCACACCGAAGAGGTGCGTGTCGCCGCGTGTGGTAACGGGCATCGATATCTTGCTCTCGTACTTGAGGTTCTCCCTGGGCTGTCGTGAGCAACGAGGATGCATGGGTAGGAGACGACGCACTGGTATACAGCCGGAGGTATGTCGATTTGCGTCAACGGGATATGGCACGCGAGCTCGGAGAGGGTGGAGATGTAAGCGATCTTGCGGAAGAATTTGGGGCTGATGATCGCTCCAGCAAGGCTGAAGAGCACTAGGGTGGGTGTGTGTGTCAGAGAAGGAACAGGGATGCGAGCTAGCCACGCACTTTTGGAGAAGAAGGACGAGTGGACGATGTACAGCCGTTTCAGGTTCTTGCGGTACTTGCGATTGAGGCTGCGGTACGCCTTCCAGACCCAGTTCCATCCGGGAGTATGTCGAACGCCAGCGGCGAAGAGGACGACGGCATAGTCGGACTCGACGTATAGATTGAGATACGCAAGGATTCGGCTGGGAAAAAGGTTAAGGGGATTGCCTAAAGGCTAAGAAGCGGACGACGCACGAGAGCAGCAGGTCGTAGTTGAACTCCTTGGGGTCCGGGAGAGCCGACGCACTAATGACCACCCTGCGACCCTTGATGAGCAAGGCACCCGAATGCAGCAGGGCCGAAACCTACAATGGACGGGTTCTAGTGCACCATTAGCCTAGTCCAGGGGTGATTACAGAACGGCGCTTCTCACTCAAAGTCCACGCCGGCCTGGAATATCATCCGAGAGATGACCTCGTCGACGTTGTCCTGTGCAGGATAGGCGTCGCTTGCTGGTCGTTTTGCCCATGGAACGGTGAATTTGCGCTTGAAGAGGGAGGGAGAGGGAGGACCGGATGACGGAGACGACTGGGAGAGGGAGAGGGTTGCCAGCCGTTGCTTGAGTGTGGCACCCTTGAGCGTCGGGGCCATGAGGGACGTCGAGCTTGTGGCAATCAAATGATGTGTGACGCATGAAAAATTTCTGATGCGGTCTTGATTCTGCTGCGTTTGGCTACATTTGAAGCCCTAGCAGTCGCGTTTCTTCGACTACCATTATGAGCTCCGAAGTCTTCTATTTGGCTTCGCGCTCAAGCAAATACTGCTCAATTACACAATAACCCTATCCCGATTAGGCGTCTCCCGGCTACTGGGTTCCCGAACCCCGAAGCAAGACCCAGCTGCGCTTGCTCTCGTCCGTCATCTCATGCATCGCCAGTCGCTCTTCCCGCCTCTCCCGCCGACCCCGGATGTCAACGTCTACAGCCTGATGTTCGGGCGTCCCGACCAGGTTAGCATCGTCTCCTCCTCGGCTTAGAGTCGAGCTAACGCTGGAGTACTTAACAGGCAGAATGGCCCGACTTTACCTTCCAAATCGACGACAAAGCCAATCGCAAGCGCTCGTTCAAGGATACACCGAAGCAGATTGCGTTGGCTGCGACCGCACTTGGTGCTCCCGTGTCTGCTGGAGGGCTGGGTCTGCAAGGCGGGATGGACGAGATCGTCGGGCTCCTCGGAAACAACAGCTTCGTGCGTCTTATTTTCATTCTCTGGCTCGAAGACGACCTGATCCATCCTTTGCAGGAGTACTTCGACGTCTGCCTCGGGTTGCTCAGCCTCACCGTCCCATTCGCGCTCATCTCTTCCTACTCGACGCGTCGCGAGCTCGTTCATGCATTGAAGCTCACGAAAGCAACCCGCCTCTTTGTCGACGCATCGCTGCTCAAGAACGTCCTCTCCGCCATCGACGACCCGGACGTCCAGCTTACTGCCGACAAGATCTACATTCTCACCGGCGCAGCCCCGAAAGGACGAAAGAGCTTCGCTGGCATGGTGGAGGGCGTGGTGAAGAAGAAGACGCCGCTTGAGGCAGTGCGACCGGCCACGAAGGATACGCTGGCATATCTCGTCATGTCGAGCGGGACGAGTGGGCTGCCGAAAGGTCGGTTACCCATTCATCCTGCCCGAGCGCTTCCCGCTGATAGGGAGCAGCTGTTATGATCTCGCACGGGAATTTGGCCGCGTCGGCACTGCAGGTACGAGGCGCCCAAACTTCTTTTAGCGGTAACTGATTTATTCAGGCTATGGTATTCCGACAAACCGTCGAGCCATTCAGTCCGCCGCGCGAACCCACGGACCATGTCGTGACTATCGCGACGCTCCCCATGTTTCACTCCTACGGCCTGCACGTTTACATTATGCGCGCGACGCTGTTCCCGGCAACCTACATCTTTCTCGAGAAGTGGGACCCCGTGCAATATCTCAAGTATATCGCCAAGTACGTGTCCATCTTCCTTCGGTTCTTCCTCTAACGCCTCTCGAGATACAAAGCGACCCATCTCACGCTGGTCCCGTCCCTCATCCACCAGCTCACCAACCACCCCAATCTCAAGAAGACCGATGTGAGCTCGGTCATCTTCGTCAACAGCGGGGCTGCGTACCTCCCGCCCGCGCTCGCTGAACGGCTTCTCGGTAGCCTCTCGACGGGAGCTGCTATGGCCCAAGGTCCGTGCGACACCCTACCCGGCTCTCCGTGCCAGTGACTGACTTTTGCATAGGATACGGACTCTCCGAAGGCGTGCGTCGCCAACTACCTACCTAACCCTCTACTATACGCTAACCACCTCACAGACCCTCTCAGCGACCAGCATCGTCCCGCCTGGTCTTTTTGGCAACAACGGCACTCCCATAGGCAGCCAAGGCATGCTTGTCCCCGGAGTCGAAGCGCGGCTCGTCCTGGAGGACAACACCACCGACGCTGCCACCGACGAGGTCGGCGAGCTGTGGCTCCGTGGCCCGACCATCTCCTCGGGTTATTGGAACAACCCCGTCGCAAACAAGGCGACGTTCTCTGACGGATGGTTGCGCACGGGCGACCAGTTCCGGATAGATAAGGACGGCTTTTTCTTGTGCGTGGTTCTCCCTTCCTTGCGCGAGTCGGGTATATCGATATCGGGTTTAGCTTTGCCGATCGCGGGAAGGACACGCTCAAGGTCTCTGGCGTACAAGTCTCCCCGAAGGAGATCGAAGACGTCCTGCTTGCACACCCGGACAAACTCATCTCGGACGTGTCCGTCGCGGGCGTTTCCGGCGGACGCACCGAAGACGAGAAGGTGCCGCATGCGTGGATCGTCCTGAGCAGTGCGGGGAAGAAGAAGGGCGCGGCGGAGACGATCAAGGTGTTGCTCAGATGGCACGAGGAGCAGCTTAGTCGGTACAAGTGGTTGCGCGGCGGTATTGAGGTGGTCAAGACTGTGAGTCGCTGGTTGTTGTTGTCGTGATGGAGCTGATGCAGCGACAGATCCCAAAGACGCCGACGGGGAAGACGCTGCGGAGGATGCTGCAGGAGGAGTACGAGAAGAAGAAAAAGTCCAAGGCAAAGCTTTGAGGTCTTTACTGTACTCGTACTCGTACTCGGGACTGTGTGGTAGGTATAACTTGAAGGACATTGCTCGTAACCATTTGTACGATAATGCTACATTGAATCGTAACGTGGGGGTCCATTCCGTCGACCGATATGCAAAAATCTTCTCTTCAAGCCCATTCGTCATACTAGCCCATCCACCCCGTCTGGTCGAATATCCCGCGAAACGCCGTGGGCAGCAGCCGCCCGTCGAACGGGTAGAAAGGACGTCCGACGTTGTGAGCCTGCTTGAGCTCGCAGCTGTACCCGACAATGTCGCCAGCCTTGACCCTCTGACCCTCCGCGCAGCCCTCCCACAAACTTCCAATCCCTCGTCCCGAACCGCATCGATGACCCGATTTCGC